>CM022301.1:240418255-242859437 GCA_011799875.1 Thinopyrum elongatum | reverse complement strand
GAAAGGGGGAGGCCGCTTATTTGGCTTGCTCTTTCTTTCTCCCTTTTTATATACCTTCCCTTGTGCTCTTGTAAGCTGTTTTGCACGGTCCTAGACGCGTAGTTACCGCTGGGCCAGCGCAGACCATTGCGGCAAGTGGCGTATCGCGTCCTTTGAGCGTAGTACGCGCGCTCTGCGGCTGGCCGGGGATACCTTTGGATTGTTCCCCCACTCTATAAAAGGGGTTTTTTCTCCAGAAGACTCACACTTACCTCCCCCAAACTCCATTGTTTCTCCAAGCTCATTTTCGCCCGATCTCGCTCACTAGACAATCAACTTGTTGATTTTCTAGGGATTGGTTGAGAAGGCCCCGATCTACACTTCCACCAAGAGAAATTTTATTCCCCCACTAATCCCTTGGATCTTATTACTCTGGGTGTTTCAGCACCTAGAACGTTGAGGTCACCTTGGAGCCAACATTCCATTGTGGTGAGCTTTGTGGTGTTGTGGGAGCCTCCAATTAAGTTGTGGAGATTGCCCCAACCTTGTTTGTAAAAGGTTCGGTCGCCGCCTTCAAGGGACCACTAGTGGAATCATGGCTCTCGCATTGTGTGAGGGCTGTGAGGAGAATACGGTGGCCCCTAGTGGCTTCTTGGGGAGCATTGTGCGCCTCCACACCGCTCCGCGAGAGTGTACTTCCCCTCAAAGGGAGGAAAATTCCGGTAACCATCCTCGTCCCCGGCTCCACTTGTGGTTATTTCGTACCTTACTTGGCAAGCTTTACTTGTGTTGTATACTACTGCTTCTCTTGTTTTGTTATTGTTAGCATCATATAGGTTGCTCACCTAGTTGTCATATCTACCAACCTATTTGTTGTTAACTCTAATTTGCTAAGAAAAGTTAAAGATTGGTTAGTTGCCTATTCACCCCCCCCCCCCCCCCCCCTCTAGTCATCCATATCAATCCTTTCACAACATTCTAACAAATCATAGCAAAAATTTTGGCTCTCTCAATAGGTGTGTGCCAGCAAGGATACTTGTGACAAACTAAAAAGCAAACACGCAAAGACTCATATAATACAAGAGCTCCAAGCAAAACTCATGATATGTGACGATAAAATATAGCTCCAAGTAAAATACCGATGGTCGTTAGAAGAAAAGGGGGAGGCCTTCCAGGCATCCCCAAGCTTAGTTGCTTGGTTCTCCTTGAATATTAACTTGGGGTGCCATGGGTACCCAAGCTTAGGCTCTTGCACTCCTTATTCCTTAGTCATCGTGCTCTCACCCAAAACTTGAAAAACTTCAATCACACAAAACTTAACAAAACCTTCGTGGAGATCCGTTAGTATAAAAAACCAATCTTTACTTTAAGTACTATTGCAAACCCATTCAAATTTGTTATTGCAGTATATCTACTGTATTCTTACTTTGCCATGGTTTAATACCCCCTGATACAATTCATAGATTCATCAAATAAGCACACAATGCAAAGAAAACAGAATATGTCAATAACAGAATAGTCTGTAAAGATGTGAATTGTTCTCATATTTATGTTAACTCCAAATCTGAAAATGAGAAACGGAGGAAATTTGTATATCAATCTTGTGTAAAAAAAAATCAGAATTTTCATCACTTTCTGTGAATTTAAACAATTATGTTACTATGCGCAAAGTTTCTGTTTTTTCAACAGGATCAAATCACTATCCCCAAAGCTATCCTAAAGGCTTTACTTGGCACAAATACTTTAACATAAAAACACAATCATAACAGAGGAATAATTGTGCAAACACTCAAGAACAGAATGAAAAAGGCAAAAATAAATTTTATTCATTGGTTTGCCTCCCAACAAGCGCTATTCGTTTTTATGCCCCTAGCTAGGCATAATGCATAAATTCAAGTATTGTCATCTTTAGCTTTAATTCCATAGATGTTGTTTTGTTGGGAGGTTTTGCAAATTAACTTGAAACACATTATCCATAGAAATTTAGCATTATCAAGTTGCCCATCTACGTATCCCCTTTGATTTCCGGCCACGATCCAAGAATATTGTGATTAATACATCATTGAAAACTTGTGGATCATATCAAAATGGGGACTTCCTTTTTAAGATTCTCATAAAAATTGATTATTTCCAAGCAAATGTCTCAACACATAATCACTATTGTAAAGGATCTCATTTATCCTATTCCGGTTTTCATGGTTCATGCCATAAAATCAAAATTTTCCCTAGCTTCCCGTACTATGTTATCAAATTTATTCATGAGATCAACGTAGAATAGCCTTTTACCTTTCAGATCCTTATAATACGGCTCAAAACAATCTTGCAAGGTAGGATGAGTACGGATAAATCTATTTTCAAGTTTCAGAACTAGTGTTGAAATAGCTTTCGCATAAGATTTAGTTCTTTAAGTATAGGAGCACTCATCAAGAGTCAGATTTCCAACACAATTGAAAAATTCTTGGATAGTTTTCTTTCCTATAACGTTCCCTTGCCCCAAACAAAATTTTAGCATCCAGATTGCCAGAATCGTCCAATTTAGGAGTTAGGCCATCTCTGTTTCTGCCATACCAAGCACTCATGATGACGAGTTCAAGAAAACAGAGATCTGAACGAGAAAAGGCGAACGAAAAAAAGAGAAGGCAAATAAAATGGCAATTTGTGAAGTGGGGGAGATGAAAACAAGAGGCAAATGGCAAATAATTAAATTTCAAGGAGATGCGATTTGTGATTAGGAACCTAATAGATGTTGATGATGTCTCCCCCAACGGCACCAAAATTGGCAAGTTGACGGGAGACTATCTTGACTTGATCCTCCCCGCAACGGCGCCAAAAATTCCTTTTGATGCGGCTCGAAACTGTGTCGTATTTCCCCAAAGAGGAAGGGATGATGTATTACAGCAACGGTAGGTATTTCCCTCAGTTATGAAACCAAGGTATCAATCCAGTAGGAGAACCAAGCAACACTATGTAATGGTACCTGCACACAAAGAACAAATACTTGCAACCCGACGCGTAGAGAGGTTGCAATCTCTCACCAGTAAAAAGATAGATGGTTTGTATGAGATTAGATAAATAGATCTGAATAAAACATGAAATAAAGATGAAATAAAAAGTGTAGCAAAGTATTTTTGGGTTTTTGGAATAATAGATCTCAAACAAATGCGATGAAAAATATAGATCTAAAAGCAATATATAAAAAAATAGACCCGGGGGCCGTAGATTTCACTAGTGGCTTCTCTCGAGAAAAAGCACATGGTGGTAAACAAATTACTGTTGTGGAAGTCAAATAATTATGACGATATCCAAGGCAATGATCAATATAGGCATCACGTACAGGATTAGTAGACCGACTCCTGCCTGCATCTACTACTATTACTCCACACATCGACCGCTATCCAAAGCATCTAGGTGTATTAGTTCATGGAGAACGGAGTAATGCAATAAGAACGATGACATATGTAGACAAGATCTATTCATGTAGGAATAGACCCCATCTTGTTATCCTAATAGCAACGATACAGCGTGTCTTGCTGCCCCTTCTGTCACTGGGAGAGACCCCGCAAGATCGAACCCATCACAAAGCACCTCTTCCCATGGCAAGAAAAATCGATCTAGTTCGCCTATCCTAAAAGATTCGAAGAAGAAATATGAGGCTTAAAAATAATGCATAAAGAGATCAAAGAAAACAAATCAAATAATATTCATGGATATAGATCTGATCATAAACTCAAAAGTTCATCGAATCCAAACAAACACACTGCAAAAAGGTTTAACGTCAAATAGATCTCCAAGAGACCATTGTATTGAAAGCAAAAAGAGAGAAGAAGCATCTAGCTACTACTGCCTACAGACCCTTAGGTCTATGGTGGACTACTCACGCATCATCGAGATAGGCACCAATAGGACGATGAACCCCTCTGTGATGGTGTAGATTGATCCGTGGTTTTGGAACTTGCGGCGGCTGGAATTGTGTTTTGGTCGACTCCCCTAGGTTTCTGATATTTGGGAATTTATAGGCAAAAAGGCGGTGCAGGAGACCTCCGTGGGCCCCCAGATACATCAGGGCACACTAGGGCCTCTGGTGCGCCCTGGTGTATCTTGGGCCCCACGGGCCCCTCCTCCCAGGTGCTTTCTTGATCCCCAAGTGTCTTCTGGTCCAAAAAATCTCCAAAAAGTTTCACTGCGTTTGGACTCTTGTTGGTACTGATATCTGCGAAGTAAAAAACATGCAAAAAACAGCAACTGGCACTGGGCACTATGTCAATAGTTAGTCCCAAAAAATGATATAAAGTTGCTATAAAATGATTGTAAAACATCCAAGAATGATAATATATAGCATGGAACAGCAAAAAATTATAGATACGTTGGAGACTACAGAGTTAATGTTGTTGCCCTTTTCACTCGCTGTAACTGTCATATTTTTTCTTGAAACAACAAATGGCTTGCCATTTCCCTAATTAAAGAGAGAAATATTGTATAAATCCCAACCAAGGCAAATAACATCACCCTCGCTCGCGGCTGCTTGAGCTCATTGTGCATTACAAACCCAAGTGCTTAGCCCCGCCAGCACCCACAAACTTATTTTGAGCTCGCACACCAAATAGATTGTATTCTTCATAAGAAAGGCTGCATGGCCGTGACAGATTGGGATTCTGATATTTGGGACCCCACAGGAAAAAGCCTATCCAAGGTGGTGTCGACTTAGTCAGCAAACAATTCTGCCTACCAGCCATTGGATTGACATTCAACATCTGTCATGTTTCTTCTATCTCTTGTCTTCTTCCTCCAGCCGCGCAACCAAACCTTGTCGTTGTCCCGCCTGCTCCCCTCTCGCCCACACGGCTGGCTGTGCCTTCGCTCGTTACCGTACCCACAACGTTGGCCAGTCCATCCCCTCTATTCCCCGACACGTCCTGTTATTCCCGACGATGTCAGCCGCACCCGCACCCAACCAGTCAACCTTCGTACTCCACTCCGCCTAAACTACACTGCCGCCATCTTCCACGGCTCCTGTTCTTTCTTGTCCGAGGCCTCACCATCGTCCTCCACCTTGGTTCGCTCGCCGTGCGCTGTGGCCACCGTCTAGCGTAGTCAGTGATAACGTAGGACCCATCAGAGTCATGTCATTACGCAAGCACCTGCCTCGTTATTACAAAGCCAAAATACTCCTCCTAATGGTTTGACATCTGGGTCCCACGCCATTGTCAACGTATAGTCAATAAACAAGAGAATTACACAACGAGCGGCTGACAATAGGGACCCAACAGGTCGCGCAGTTGTTATTTAGTTTTAGAGATGGAGAAGGGTATCAAAGGCGTGCGGGCTGGCCCGTCTAGCCCAGGGTTTTATTTTATTTTTACCACATGACGAGCCCAGTTGTTTTTATTTTCTTCTTCTGAAAATGGTGAGCTCAGTTCTATTTTTTTACAAAATACCCAACCGAGGCCTGCTAGGCTGCAAATCTTTCAAGACGATGACGGATGTATTCGCTTGCCCAGAAAATGGGCTATAAGGCTGTAAATTTTAAAAACCACAAACCGGCAACTAGTTTCAAATTGTTTTTTTAGGATTTCGTTATTTAAATTTCATTGATTGTTTTTGTGGGGGAATTAAGTTGGATTTTAAATTGATATAAGTTTAATTTTCAAATTAGTTTGAATGTGACTCTAAAATTTCGGGATTAAAAATAGTTCGGACCGCAGCACGAAATATGCAAAATTTCGTTGTATTTTTTAACCGTGGCCAGAATATGGGATGTAATCCTACAAAAAGAATATGGGCTCCAAAAAATCCTTAAGAATTAGCAAATGTGCTGTAAAGTATTATAAAGTGGAGAGGCTGACTCTAGGGGCCCACGTGGTCCATGGCCGCACGCAAGCAAGTGCCTCCTTATCACGCGAATAAAAATGGTTGCACCTCCTGACAGCTGGGACCCACCAGCTATATCTTTGCACGAAAGGAAGTGCCTCCTTATTACACGGGAAAAAAAGTTTCCCCTCACCTGCACGCTAAGACCCACCAGCTACATCATCGCACGCAAGGATGGTGCCTCCTTATTCCGCGCAAGAAAAATGATTCCTCCCGCTGCAGGTGGGACCCACCAGATTTGGTGGCTGACTCATGGGCCTACTAAGTTATGCGTACGCAGGGTTTTGTCACCTAGTCAACAAACAATTCTAGTAGCAATGACCGTTGGATGTTAATCCAATGGCCATGTTGCTTCTACACACCTCTGATCTTTGTGCTCCAGCCGCCCAAACCAGCGCCGCAGACCGCCTGCTCCTGCCTCTCATGGCCAGCTATGCGCCACCCGCTCGGCCATGGCCATCCCTCTACTCACCCACACCTCCTTTTATTCTCCGGTGACGTCAGCCTCGCACCGCAGCCGAACCAGTCAACCCTCATATCCCCTCCGCGTGGCATCCGCTGCCGTTGTTCCCCGGCTCCGCGTCATTCCCTTCCTAGCCTCGCCGTCGTCCACCGCCTTGGTGCTCTCGGTGCGGTGTGGTCAACATGGTCAACGAATGATCGGAAGACGACTGTACACGGTGACGCTGCAGCTGGACCCACCAGCTACTCTTCGGATGCAAGGAAGTGTCTCCTATACACATGCAAAAAATGATTCCTCCCCACTGACAGCTGGACCCACCAAGCTATATCTTCGCACGCAAAGAAGTGCCTCCTTAACCTCCCTGACAGCTGGGACCACAACCCGGTCGAAGCGAACGTAGAGTTGTCTATCTGGTCGCAAACATGTATTAGCGTTGTCATATAACAGTCTGGCCCCTATGTAGCATTCCACGCAGTCCCGTTTGAATTGAGTACAGTACATACAGCCACGCTGCAAAAAATACAGGCACGTACGTACATACGGCCGGGTCTCAAACGCGTACTCACGCATACGTACGACCAGGCTCATGTACATGAATAGCAACGGACGGCAGCAACGGCCTCCTGTTCATCGGTAGCCAACCGGCTAGGTCGGAACAGAGGAACATCGTCGTGTTCACCGGGAGCCAAGCGACTAGGTCGGAACGCTCCTATTCATCGGGAGCGAAGCCACTGGGTCGGAACATGTGTTGTTCATTGGGAGCCAACCGGCTTGGACGAAATAGCCGAAACAGGGTCTGGCGTAACGTAAAAATGGGAAATGACCTTTTATTCGACCGCGTACGGTCAAAATGGGGTCCTGTTGATCGGGAGGGGGTCTGGTGTACCGCAAAATGAAGGAAACGGACTTCTGTTCGAGCGCCTACGGTCGAAACGGGGTCCTGTTGATTGGGAGGGTGTCCGGAGTACCGCAAAACGAGGAAATAGACTTCTGTTCGAGCGTCAACGGTCAAAACGGGGTCCTGTTGATAGGGGGGGGTCTGGCGTACCACAAAACGAGGAAACAGACTTCTCTTAGACCGCCAATGGTCGAAATGGGGGTACTGTTCATCGGAGGGGTGTGGCGTATCGCAAAATGGGACTCCACAGGCTACTGTTCATCCATTGTCTATGGCCTCGCTCCAGCCTCCACAAACTACTGTTCATCCACCGTTGACTTCCTCTAGCCTCCCCCTGCTATTGTTCATCCACCGCGACTTCCTCCTGCCTCCACCACTACTGTTCATCCAGCCTCCACCGGCTACTGTTCATAGAGCCTCCATGGGGGTACTGTTCATCACCCCAACCGGCTGGGGTGTGGTGGCCTCCTCGAGGTCCTGTTCATCCAGGCGCAACCGCCTACTACCACAGGGTCCTATTCATCCAACCCCCATCGGGACTTGTTCATCCACAACCAACCAACTGGCTCGACTCACCACGTCTCGCTCGTCTATGTACCCGCGCGCACGGTAGCAAAAGTCACTGTTCATCTAGAGGCAACCCACACTGGTTGACTACATCTCGCACGGGGGCTCCATCGGCTTCAGTAAGCAACACAGGATTGATCGCTCGGGTTCAGTTAGCAGCAGCAGCGAAGGAATCGCTCGGGTTCAGTTAGCAGCAGGGATCGATCACTCGGGTTCAGTAACATAGCTAGTGCATCGCTCGGTTCTGTAACATGCTAGTGCGATCGCTCGAGTTCAGTTAGCCAATGCCTCGCACACACGCGTGTACGAGAGAGAAACACGCAACCACAGTGCATCGCTCGGCCCCCGACCACCCACCGTAACCGGGAACTCCCCGATTTTTCCTCTCTCCCTCGCTTCTACCAATGATTTTTTTCGTCATGGACGGCCCAAAGAATGTCATGCAGGTGCGTCTCCACCCACCCAGGACGAAAGCCCATTTTCTGTCATGATTTTTTGTCATAAGTAGGAGTCCACCACATCTATGATGATACGTGTTTTTGTCACAATTATCATCATAGAAGTGTCATAAGCATGACAATTATTTTTTTGTTTGGCCATAATGCCACGAAGTGTGTCTTTTTTTTGTAGTGTACTATTTAATCTATCTCAATCCGAGGAGGGATTGACAACCCCTGTTACGTGTTGGGTTGCAAGTATTTGTTCTTTGTGTGCAGGTGCTTGTTTACATTAGTGTTGCTTGGTTCTCCTACTGGATGGATAACCTTGGTTTCATAACTGAGGGAAATACTTACCTTTGCTATGCCGCATCATCCTCTCCTCTTCGAGAATATACCAACCAGATACAAGCAATCAATGTCCAGGTCGACTGGCGTGGCCCTCGTATGCTTCGAAGAGCTGGGGGTGCGCTTACCGCAATAGCTGCCTCCTCAGATGCCTGCACCTCGGCTGTGAAGCCGTTGTCTTCTCCTCCGTCCGGAGAAGCGTTTAGTGTTATCATGACTATAATAACACCATTAGGTCATGCCTTTTAAGCTTTAGGTAAGCGCATGTGGTACTCTGCATTGAGCAAGCAAATGCGGTATGCCCTAGGAGCGCGTGGTATCCGTTGCGGAAAGGAACGGTGTCGAAGATTAACTCCCGCTCCTGAAGTTCTCTGGTGATCCGAAGACTACCTCTAGTGTCACAATTTCGGTGCAGCGGGCCTCAACACCTGGTATGACACCTTTAAAGGTGGTGCCGCTGGCTTGATATGAGATGAGTCGATGCCCATCTTCCTGACCGTGTCCTCGTGATTAAGTTGAGGCTACTTCCTCCATCCATAAGGACGCGCGTCAGATGAAAACCATCGACGATCGGATCCAGGACATTGCGGCCGATCCGCCATGCCTGATGCTAGCCGAATGGTCATGCTTGTCGAAAGTGATCGGATAAGACGACCACGAGTTTTTACTTCGTGGTGACGGGCTCTAGCGCAAAAATGTCCCAAAGCACTCGCTTCCTCTCCCTTCTAGAGATATGGGTAACGTAAATCATGTTTACTTCTGTGTGACGACCCCGGCTTAATCGTGCACCTAATCATACACGCAAATGCGCACGATCAAGCCTAAGGACTCACTTGAAGATATCACAACACAACTCAAACATAAAATAAAGTCATACAAGCTTAATATTACAAGCCAGGGCCTCAAGCCTCGAATACATAGCTCGATGGCATACAAGCGCAGCGGAAGCATTAGATATCTGGGTACAGATATATTACATAGAGAGAATTAGGCCTTCACAAGGCGGGGTAAAATAAAATACTACGATCGAAAGGCGTAGGCCTCCTGCCCTGGACCCTCCGATCCTACTCCCGGTCGTCGAACGGCTCCTCGTAGTAGTAGTACTCGCCAGGCGGGTAGTAGTACTGGTCGTCGGCTGGGCTTCTGGCTCAGGGGTTCCGTCGTCTGGTGACATCAAATGGAAAATGGGAAAAAAGAAAATAAAGCAAACGTGAGTACTCATCCGAAGTACTCAGCAAGCAAGGATCTACACTACATATGCATCATTGTCAAAGGAATGGCTGAATATGTGGACTGGTGCTGCAGAAATGCCAGAAATAGAGGGGGAAAGCCTAGTCCTATCGAAGACTAGCATCTTCAACAATCTTCAGCAGTCTTTCAGCATGAGGAGAGAGCAGATTACATAAGTAAAGTAGTAGTAGTAGTATCATCAACCTCGACCTGAGATCCTTTCTCGACTCCCTGCGAGAAAGCAATCCAGAGCCGTACTATCCAATTCTCATCACATGTTCTAGTTGTACCGATCGGGATACAACTCCGAGTGTCCGTTACCGTAGGACAGGCTATCGATAGAAGTTTCTTCCCCTGCAGGGGTGCACCAACTTACCCACCACACTCGCTTAACTCCGGCCGGACACACTTTTCTGGGTCATGCCCGGCCTCGGCTAAGCAACACGCCGCAACCCGACCAAATACCTAACAAGAGGTCACACGCCGGACTAACCTATGCCCCCAGGGGTCTTGGGCCATCGCCCCGGAACTCCTGCACGTTACGTGCACCGCCGGTGAGCAAACCTAGCAACCCCTTATACAAGCGCGGTTGCGTTCCCTTCCAACCCAAGGTGTGCCTCACAGTCGCTGACGTCCATTAAGCTCCGGCTGAAGTATACGACGCGAACGCCCATACTATGCCCACGTGATGGTTAGTTGCTACGGGCCAGAGGCCCCTCGGATCAAATATCCAAACCGTAGTGGATTAGGACGCGCGGAAACGACAGAGACTCACGATCGATGTGACCCCGTCGCCCCCGTCTCGAGGACTTGCGGCAAGGGCTAAGAATGCCCGGCCACGCCTCGTAGTTTCTCGCGGGCACCATCCAGTCAACCCGACTCCACATCACTTCGCAATAAGCTCGCGCGGTACCCCTCAGGCCGACCTTCTTTAGTATCGTGGTCATAGTCAGTCATAATATCCAAGGTAACTGTGTGCTGACACCGAAGGGAACCATGAGGAATCACCCTCGTGGAGTTCCCGCTCGATGTTATCATCAAGGTGAACGAAGGAGGAATCACCCTCGAGGTCCACACTTGAGAGTTTTGCGCGACGATGTCGTTATCTGGGGTGGTGTAGGAGGAATCACCCTCGCTTACCACGACCGAGTAACTAACCTACAAGGTTACTCAGAAGTGCTACGGGTATCACCCTCGGCACTCGACGGTAACCCAGCAGGTCGGCAACTAAGGGTAGTGATGTGCGGTGCCAGGGTCTGGTCTTCAATCCCGATGATCGGTCTTCTGATATCCAGAGGGCAGTCGGGATCAAGTGGAGGCTCTGTCGTGTCTCTACCCACCCTATACTAAGCCGTCGTAGGATACCAGTAGGTAACAAAGCAGGGTACAATAATCAGCTATGCAGCAGATATGAAAACAGTAGCGGTAGCAGTTCTAATGCAAGCATAAAGAGAAGAGAATAGGCGATATAGGCATGCTCAAATGGGGGTGCTTGCCTGTTTGCTCGGGGGCAAGGGCAAGGTCTTCAGTATATCTCGGGGACGTAGTCGTACGTCGGCGTCTGCCTCGGGAGCTACATCAACGTCGGGGTCTACCGAGAGAGAAGAGGGGGAAGAAACAGGTAAACATAATGCAAACAAATGCAATACGGTGTGGTGTGATGCTATGATGCAGTGCAGGGTTGCCTAATTATGCATCTGTCATTTTTAGTTATTTTAGAATTATTCTGGGATTTAATATCCGACGTGTGTGCACTATTCATCTGCCGGATTCGGGTCCGGAGTTACGAGTTCTTTCTACGTAGGAGGTTCCGATGGAGAAACAGACGCCACGATCAACTCGGCTCGTCGTTCTGACAACTTTCATGTTTTAACTTTTCGATCCAGCTACGTTTAAAAGTTATTAATTTTTAAAGTTTATTTGAATTTCTGGATATTTTATTTATCAGAAAATGAATTATGACGTCAGCATGACGCGCTGCTGACGTCAGCAAGTCAACAGTCGGCTGACTAAGTCAATATGACATGTGGGTCCAGTGGGACCCACAGTCAGCCTCTGTTTAGGCTAATCAGTGGATTAATTTAATTACCAGGGTTATTAGGGGGTGACCCCACATGTCAGTGAGACATTAGGTTAATCTAATTGTTTCTAATTAATTAAATCTTTATTTAGGTTATTGTCCGGGGCCCACCTGTCAGTGGCTCTGGGTCGGCCACGTCAGCATTTGACTTGGTCAACTAGTCAACGCGGGCCCCTGGGCCCACAGGTCAGTGACCCAGGGCGACCCACGTGGCGCCACGTCGGCGCCGGCGCCGGAGATCGCTCCGGCGACATTTTCGCGGCGGAGCACGCCGGCGAGCTGCGGAAGGAATCCCTCTGTAGGGCGTCATTTCGCGCGCCGCGACCACCAGACGATCGAGGATCGAGCGCCGCGTCCATCTGGGACGGTCCCAGGCGCGGGGGTGGTCGGAGCTGCGCCGGAGACGAGCTATGGCGGCGGTGGCTCCGGGTGCTCATCGGGGTAGCAGCTAGGGACCACGACAGGGAGCGTGCGTGCGGGCGCTGTGTTCGCCGTGAGCAGCGAAACACGTCTAGATGCTCGGTCGAGCGCGACAACAACTGGGTCGCCGGCGTTAAGCCTCGCGGCGGAGCTCGGTTCGGTCATCGCCGGCGACGGCGCTAGAGGCGTCGAAACGGGGAGGAAACAGAGGGCTTTCGCGGCGAGGCTCACCTAGCGGCTCACGAAAGGCCTCTGAGGGGTTTTGTAGCTGCAGAAGGCGTCGGCGGCGTCGGAGAAGACCGGCGTTGGTCGGAGATGCCGTCGAGGAGAACCAGCGCTGCGGCCCTCCTCAGCTCCGCCCAAAGGCACCAGAGGACGCGGTCATTCGTGGCGGAGCTGGCCGACACGGTGGATGGGCGCAGGGTTGCCGGTGGCCGTGGCAACGTCGAGAACGCGGCGGCGACGGCGCTCGGTGACCGGATCTGGGAGGGAGCGAGGGCGGAGCGAGCGAGGGAGAGAGAGAGGAAGTGAGCGAGGGGTCCAGGGGAGATGCGCGGGCCTCGCCCTTATCTCCTCGCGGCTGTCGGTGGCGTTGGTGCCGTCGCCGTGTCGCCGCCCGGCTGGCGCGCGCGCGCGCGACCAGGGCGCGGCCGACACGGGGAGGAGGGAGGAGAAGCTGGGCCAGTTGGGCCGCGACTCGGGGCACTGTGCACTAAGGCCCAGTGCACAGTGTCCCGCTTTTGTTTTTCTGTTTTAGCTTCTCCATTTTCTTTTATCCTTTTCTGTTTCAAAATGTTTAGGCCACTTGTGCTCTTTTGAAAAATGTGAATGTTGGCCCAAATATTGCAATGCAATATTATCTCTCATCAAAAAGTGGTTTGGGCAGATTTGGAGTTCATTTGAATCTGTAATGATTTTAAATGAATTAATATTGCTGTTTTGGCTGCTGTTTCATCTTGTTTGAGTCACTTGCCCAACTCCAAATATCTTGATATTGATTTTAAAAATGTTCCTGAATTATTTGCCATTTAATGAACATTTTCCCAACAGTGTTTGATCAACTTTATAATTCACCTTTGAATTTGAGTTGATTTTCATATGTGGATTTGAATTGGATTATTAACCCATATGACATGGCACTGCAAATGATCATGACTTGGCAGTTTTAACAGAGTGTCACAGAGCTTATTACAAGGGGGTGTTATAAGTTCTCCTCCTCTAAAAGAAATTCTCGTCCCGAGAATTTAGGAGGTAGAAGGAAAGAGTCCGGGATATTCTTCCCGAAGATGATCCTCGCGTTCCCAAGTGGCTTCATCTTCAGTGTGATTCGACCATTGCACTTTTAGGAACTTGGTCGTCTTCTGACGAGTACGACGCTCAGCTTCGTCGAGGATGCAGATCGGATGCTCCTTATAGGAAAGATCATCTTGTAGCTCGAGCATCTCATGATCCACTGCACGATGCGGGGATTCCTTGAAGCACTTACGGAGTTGCGACACGTGGAAGACATCATGAATATGGGAGAATTGCGGTGGCAACTCCAATTTATATGCCACTTGTCCCCGTCTAGCCACGATGCGGAAAGGACCAATACAGCGAGGAGCTAGCTTGCCCTTGATTCCGAAACGACGGGTGCCCTTCATTGGAGTGACACGAAGATAAGCTTGATCACCAGGTTGATAGATCACACCCCATCGCTTGCGATCATAATTACTCTTCTGACGGTCTTGAGCTGCTTTGAGATTCTCCCGGACAATTCGGACTTGTTCTTTGGCATGCTGAATAATGTCTGGTCCAACAAGAGGTCGTTCCCCAGTTTCTGACCAATTCAGAGGGGTTCGACATTTTCGTCCATAAAGAACCTCAAATGGGGCCATTTTTAAGCTGGCTTGATAACTGTTGTTATAAGAGAACTCGGCATACGGGAGAGATTCCTCCCATTTCTTACCGAAGGATATAACACAGGCTCGAAGCATGTCTTCAAGCACTTGATTAACGCGCTCAACTTGGCCTTGGGATTGGGGATGATAAGCTGAACTCCAGGTAATATGAGTTCCCATTGCTTTCTGGAAACTTTCCCAGAAATGGCCAGTGAAAATGCTGCCACGGTCTGAACTGATTTCCTTGGGGATACCATGGAGTGAAACAATTCTGGAGATATATAGCTCTGCTAACTGACTAGCGGTAATAGTCTCCTTAACTGGCAGAAAGTGTGCAACCTTGGAAAGTTGGTCAACGACGACAAGAATAGCATCGTGACCCTTCTGAGACTTGGGAAGACCAGTGATGAAGTCCATTTGCACTTTATCCCACTTCCATAGAGGAATAGGGAGCGGTTGCAGAATTCCAGCAGGTTTCTGATGTTCTGCCTTCACGCGACGACAAACGTCACACTCGGCAACATAACGAGCAATATCTTGCTTCATTCTAGACCACCAGTACCTTTGACGAAGATCTCGATACATCTTGGTACTACCCGGATGGATAGATAACGGTGTATCATGGGCCTCCTTCATGACTTTGTCAGTCATCAGCTCAAAGCGAGGTACTACAATGCGGTCTCGGAAGTACAAGGTTCCATCTTCAGCAATCGAGAAATCCCTGTACTTTTGGAGGTGAAGCTCTTTCTTCATTAGATTAATTTCAGCATCTTTGGCTTGCGCAATCTTGACAGCTTTCTCAAGATCTGGCTGTATCACAAGATTATTAAGAGAACCTTGCGGAATGATGCAGAGATTCAGCTTGCGCAATTCTTCATATAGCTGGGGTTGAGCTTGCTTTACCATGAGGTTGCTACAGTATGACTTGCGGCTCAAAGCATCAGCCATCACATTAGCTTTGCCGGGAGTGTATGAAATTCCACAGTCATAATCGGTGATTGTTTCCAACCAACGCTGCTGACGAAGATTAAGTTCTGGTTGAGTGAACAAGTACTTCAAACTTTGATGATCGGTGTAAATCTCACACCGATTACCAAGGAGGTAATGACGCCACTGCTTCAAAGCATAAATGACAGCAGCAAGTTCGAGGTCATGCACTGGGTAATTCTCTTCATGTGGACGCAGTTGTCGTGAAGCATAAGCAATTACTCTTCGCTCTTGCATTAGGACGCAACCTAGTCCTTGGCGAGAGGCGTTGGAGAAGATCACAAAATCTTTGCGAGAGTCTGGAGGAGCAAGGACTGGAGCAGAAGTCAGCTTGTCCTTGAGGGTCTGGAAGCTTTCCTGACATTTGTCTGTCCACTCAAACTTAACGCCTTTGTGAAGCAGATTAGTTAGGGGCTTGGCAATCTTGGAGAAATTCTCAATGAAACGGCGACAATAACTTGCAAGCCCGAGAAAACTTCTGACTTGCTTGATATTCTTCGGAGGGGTCCAGTCAAGAATAGCCTGAACTCGCTCCGGGTTAACTGCGATACCATCCTTGGAAATGACATGTCCAAGGTAGGTTACTTCAGAAAGCCAGAATTCGCACTTCGAGTACTTGGCATATAATTGGTGCTCTCGAAGTCTCTCCAGAACTAGTCGAAGGTGCTCAGCATGTTCTTCTTTGCTCTTCGAATAAACCAGAATATCATCCAGATATACCACGACGAATTTGTCGAGGTAATCCATGAATATGTAATTCATTAGGCGGGAGAATGTAGCTGGAGCATTTGTTAAACCAAACGACATGACTGTGTACTCGTAAGAGCCATAACGAGTAACGAATGCAGTCTTCGGAATATCCTCTTCGCGAACACAGATCTGGTGATAACCCAACCTCAAGTCGAGTTTAGAAAACACCGAAGATCCAGCGAGTTGATCATATAAATCGTTGATCCGGGGAAGTGGATATTTATTCTGAATGGTTGCCTGGTTGATAGGACGATAATCTTGGACCAACCTATTCGTTCCATCTTTCTTCTTGACGAAAAGAGACGGTGCTCCCCATGCAGAGGAACTGGGGCGAATGAAACCCTTCCTTAAGGATTTATCAATTTCCTCCTTAAGCTCGATGAGGTGGTGCGGAGGCATCTTGTAGGGACGCTTCGCAATAGGAGTGGTGCCAGGCTTCAGGTCGATGACGAACTCGACAGCTCTAGCAGGGGGTATTCCTGGAAGTTCTTCTGGAAAAACATCTGGGAAGTCACAGACCACTGGGATATTCTCGATCCCATCAAGTGGAGAAGCATTCAACGCGTTCAAGGCATAAATTTGAGCCTCAGCGTTCTGGGTAAGGTGAGCTTGATAGTTCACTATCTCGTTCGAGGGATGTAGAAGGTGTACCACTTTAGTGGCACAGTTGATTGAGGCGTAGTGGGCCTTCAACCAATCCATTCCCAAAATAAGATCAATACCAGAGGAGTTGAGAATAATGGGGGATGCTCGGAACTCTAACCCTTCGATATTAATCACAACATCAGGGCTAACCAAGGAGGTTTGACAGTGTCCCGCGGGAGTATTTACTCGTATCTTTTGGGGTAGCATATCACATTTAACTTCATGCATGAGTGCGAATTTATCCGACATAAATGAATGCGATGCTCCTGAATCAAATAAAACGGATGCAGGTACTGAATTAACGAGAAGTGTACCCATCACAGTATCTGGTTGATTTGAAGCTTCAGACATGTTGACGTGGTAGTACTGCCCACGACCATAAGAAGGTCTGGCATTATAGTTGCGCTGTTGGGGAATACCACGGCCAATTCCACGGCCAGCAGAAGGGAGAGCCAGTTGATTCTGATTCTGAGAACAATCTCTAGCACGGTGACCTGGCTTGCCACACTTGAAGCATAGTCCGCTGTCAGGACGAGGTGCTGGAGCTCGAGGTGCTAGAGTTGGCAGAGGCTGTCTCGGTGGTGGAGGTGGCAGGCGTGGTGCAGCATAAGAGGGCCTGTTTGCAGGAGCTGCTGAACGGAACATGCCTTGGGGAAACCAGATGCGTCGCTTCTGGGAAGACGAGCCCGAAGATGAGCCCGACTCACGGGTGCGTCTGGACGCTTCCTTGTGCTTCTTAAGTCCAGTTTCAACCACGATGGCCTTATTCACCAAGGTGGCGAAATCAGGGTATTCTTGAACAAGAAGGGCTAACTGAATGTCATGGTGTAGTCCTTCACGAAACTTCTCCTGTCTGCGTTCATCAGTAGGAATGTTCTCTTCAGCGTAACGAGATAAGTCTAGAAACTCGCGCTGATAGACTTCCACAGTCTTGTTTCCTTGGACAAGGCTACGGAACTCAGCCTTCTTCCTAGCTATGACAGCTAGAGGAATGTAGCGGGCACGGAAAGCAATCTTGAACTCTGCCCAAGTGACGACAATACCAGGCGGCAGAGTCTGTCGGTGAGTGGCCCACCATTGGGCTGCGGGACCCTTAAGAAGATATGTCGCAAAAGTGACATAGTTAATTTCGGCGACACCAGCAGACTCCATCTCATGAGAGATATCACGCAGCCAGTCATGTGCATCCAGTGGGTTGACTGTGTTGCGGAAAAACGATGGACTGAGCCTCATGAACTCTGGCAAGGTAATGGATGGTTGCTGCTGATTAGCTTCAGGACGAGGGAATTGCTGCATAATCCCCGTCATAAACTGGCGGTTGAGTTCAAACTGTTGCATCATCGCTGCCATGTAATCAGGTGGTGGTGGCGGTGGCGGGTTGTTGTCAGCCATCCTGCTATTCCAACAGGGGTATTTCAGCGATAGCTTATGCAAGTGTTTAACAATAAACATGAGGTAACTCGACATTATTGAAAGAGTGCAATAGATGCTTAAAGTAGTCATTAAGACATACAGATCCATACACAGTCGGTTAAAATCGGGCAGCATAACGGCGCAAATTGAAAAACTAGAGACACACTAGGCGGCACGCAGGCACGCGGTAAGGAAGTACACAACGTGACATAGCAAAGGCTACATCAGCGTCGGAGAAAACCACGGAAACGGGGTAACTGCAAGTGCGGACGACGAATGTTCGTCGCGGCAGGATCCTGTGCTCCATGTGCACTCTGATGCAGAACCCGGTCTCGAACTGTAAGAAGAGGTCCACATGCAGGCGTGTGACCTCCCACTGCAGGCCAATCAATACCTGGCGGCATCTCGGTCCTGCGTGGGTAAAGAATATCCTCCGGATGTATCCCTGCACGAACAGCTGGTAGCAACTGTGTCATTGCCTCGTAGTAGCGTGCTCGAGTAGCGAACAACTCGACGGCCAGAGCCCGAACAGTGCGATCCAGAGCCTGAGTGCACTGAATCAGAACCTGCGGGTCGTAGCGTCGAGACTCGTACGGGGCACAGATAGCTGTGTAAAATCCAGTAGCATCTCCAACAGGTGCATACGGAATGTACCGAAACACAGTATCATCCAAGTTAGCATTGTGCTCTCCTCGGAGACGTGCGACAGCAGAGTAGGCGGCATCATGTACTGCCATCTCAATCGTCACGCCTAATCCATGAAAAAGGTGTAGCTCAGTGTCTGAGTTGTTCTGCTGATCAAAAATCCGAACTTCAGCATAGTACTGTTCCTGGTTGAACTCACGGTAAACCTCATAGACCATGTACTCGGGATACCAGCGGTAACCCAGTCTACTCAGGAGGGCGATCAGAACAGCTGGAAATCCAGGGGCATCACGAGCCCAAGTGCGAAGCACAAGCTGGGTCGTAGGCCGCGGTGGAAATAGTCGATCCATCTGAAACAGAAAGGTTCAGGGTTGTCATAAGACAATGAGAAATATATAACCGATCTCGGAAGGAAAGGTTAAACAAAACAATGGAAAGGAAAATGATTATCAGACTAATCAGATCAACGTCAGGGAAATCGCACTGAATCCAGCTCTCCGAGTGGATAGAATTAACGAGAACCTAAATGTCGGTGTTAGTAAATTTTATTAAACCCGAATAGATGAGAGATTAGAATCCCAGAGTAAAGACGAGGAATAAAAGATCCTAATACCACCCAGTTGGCGACGTGGGCCCGTAAGCCACACAGCCAAGTTAGTAAAACAGTTTGTGACCACTAGACTCAACTTCGGCCAAAGAGTTGGAAAGGGGGACTCCTAGAGGCAGTCGGCTCTGATACCAACCTGTGACGACCCCGGCTTAATCGTGCACTAATCATACACGCAAATGCGCACGATCAAGCCTAAGGACTCACTTGAAGATATCACAACACAACTCTAAAACATAAAATAAAGTCATACAAGCTTAATATTACAAGCCAGGGCCTCGAGGGCTCGAATACATAGCTCGATGGCATACAAGCGTCAGCGGAAGCATTAGATATCTGGGTACAGATATATTACATAGAGAGAATTAGGCCTTCATAGAGGCGGGGTAAAATAAAATACTACGATCGAAAGGCGTAGGCCTCCTGCCCTGGACCCTCCGATCCTACTCCCGGTCGTCGAACGGCTCCTCGTAGTAGTAGTACTCGCCAGGCGGGTAGTAGTACTGGTCGTCGGCTGGGGCTTCTGGCTCAGGGGCTCCGTCGTCTGGTGACATCAAATGGAAAATGGGGGAAAAAGAAAATAAAGCAAACGTGAGTACTCATCCGAAGTACTCAGCAAGCAAGGATCTACACTACATATGCATCATTGTCAAAGGAATGGCTGAATATGTGGACTGGGCTGCAGAAATGCCAGAATAGAGGGGGAAAGCCTAGTCCTATCGAAGACTAGCATCTTCAACAATCTTCAGCAGTCTTTCAGCATGAGGAGAGAGCAGATTACATAAGTAAAGTAGTAGTAGTAGTATCATCAACCTCGACCTGAGATCCTTTCTCGACTCCCTGCGAGAAAGCAATTCCAGAGCCGTACTATCCAATTCTCATCACATGTTCTAGTTGTACCGATCGGGATACAACTCCGAGTGTCCGTTACCGTAGGACAGGCTATCGATAGAAGTTTCTTCCCTGCAGGGGTGCACCAACTTACCCACCACACTCGCTTAACTCCGGCCGGACACACTTTTCTGGGTCATGCCCGGCCTCGGCTAAGCAACACGCCGCAACCCGACCAAATACCTAACAGAGAGGTCAGCACGCCGGACTAACCTATGCCCCCAGGGGTCTTGGGCCATCGCCCCGGGAACTCCTGCACGTTACGTGCACCGCCGGTGAGCAGACCTAGCAACCCCTTATACAAGCGCGGTTGCGTTCCCAGTCCAACCCAGCGTGTGCCGCATCAGTCGCTGACGTCCATTAAGCTCCGGCTGAAGTATACGACGCAGAACGCCCATACTATGCCCACGTGATGGTTAGTGCTATCGGGCCAGAGGCCCCTCGGATCAAATATCCAAACCGTAGTGGATTAGGAGCGCGCGGAAACGAGCAGAGACTCACGATCGATGTGACCCCGTCGCCCCGTCTCGAGGACTTGCGGCAAGGGCTAAGAATGCCCGGCCATGCCTCGTAGTTATCTCGCGGGCACCATCCAGGTCAACCCGACTCCACATCACTTCGCAATAAGCTCGCGCGGGTACCCCTCAGGGCCGACCCATCTTTAGTATCGTGGTTCATAGTCAAGTCATAATATCCAAGGTAACTGTGTGTCTGACACCGAAGGGAACCATGAGGAATCACCCTCGATGGAGTTCCCGCTCGATGTTATCATCAAGGTGAACGAAGGAGGAATCACCCTCGAGGTCCACACTTGAGAGGTTGCGCGACGATGTCGTTATCGGGGGTGGTGTAGGAGGAATCACCCTCGCTTACCACGACCGAGTAACTAACCTACAAGGTTAACATCAGAAGTGCTAACGGGGTATCACGCTCGGCACTCGACGGTAACCCAGCAGTGTCGGCAACTAAGGGGTAGTGATGTGCGGTGCCAGGGTCTGGTCTTCAATCCCGATGATCGGGTCTTCTGATATCCAGCAGGGCAGTCAGGATCAAGTGGAGGTCTCTGTCGTGTCTCTACCCACCCTATACTAAGCCGTCTAGGATAACCAGTAAGGTAACAAAGCAGGGTACAATAATCAGGCTATGCAGCAGATATAGGAAAATAGTAGCGGTAGCAGTTCTAATGCAAGCATAAGAGAGAAGAGAATAGGCGATATAGGCATGCTCAAAATGGGGGTGCTTGCCTGTTTGCTCGGGGGCAAGGGTAAGGTCTTCAGTAGTATCGTCGGGGACGTAGTCGTACTCCTGTGCGGCGTCTGCCTCGGGAGCTACGTCAATGTCGGGGTCTACCGAGAGAGAAGAGGGGGAAGAAACAGGTAAACATAATGCAAACAAATGCAATACGGTGTGTGTGATGCTATGATGCAGTGCAGGGTTGCCTAATTATGCATCTAAGTCATTTTAGTTATTTTTAGAATTATTCTGGGATTTAATATCCGACGTGTGTGCACTATTCATCTGCCGGATTCGGGTCCGGAGTTACGAGTTCTTCTACGTAGGAGGTTCCGATGGAGAAACAGACGGCACGATCAGACTCGGCTCGTCGTTCTGAGCAACTTTCATGTTTTAACTTTTTCGATCCGAGCTACGGTTTAAAAGTTATTAATTTTTAAAGTTTATTTGAATTTCTGGAATTATTTTATTTATCAGAAAATGAATTATGACATCAGCATGACGCGCTGCTGACGTCAGCAAGTCAACAGTCGGCTGACTAAGTCAAATATGACATGTGGGTCCAGTGGGACCCACATGTCAGCCTCTGTTTAGGCTAATCAGTGGATTAATTTAATTACCAGGGTTAATTAGGGGGTGGACCCCACATGTCAGTGAGACATTAGGTTAATCTAATTAGTTTCTAATTAATTAAATCTTTATTTAGGTTAATTAGTCGCGGGGGCCCACCTGTCAGTGGCTCTGGGTCGGCCACGTCAGCATAGTTGACTTGGTCAACTAGTCAACGCGGGCCCCTGGGCCCACGGGTCAGTGACCCAGGGCGACCCACGTGGCGGCCACGTCGGCGCCGGCGCCGGAGATCGCTCCGGCGACCATTTTCGCGGCGGAGCACGCCGGCGAGCTGCGGAATCCCTCTGTAGGGCGTCATTTCGCGCGCCGCGACCACCAGACGATCGAGGATCGAGCGCCGCGTCCATCTGGGACGGTCCCAGGCGCGGGGGTGGTCGGAGCTGCGCCGGAGACGAGCTATGGCGGCGGTGGCTCCGGGTGCTCATCGGGGTAGCAGCTAGGGACCACGACAGGGAGCGTGCGTGCGGGCGCTGTGTTCGCCGTGAGCAGCGAAACACGTCTAGATGCTCGGTCGAGCGCGACAACAACTGGGTCGCCGGCGTTAAGCCTCGCGGCGGAGCTCGGTTCGGTCATCGCCGGCGACGGCGCTAGAGGCGTCGAAACGGGGAGGAAACAGAGGGCTTTCGCGGCGAGGCTCACCTAGCGGCTCACGAAAGGCCTCTGGGGGGTTTTGTAGCTGCAGAAGGCGTCGGCGGCGTCGGAGAAGACCGGCGTTGGTCGGAGATGCCGTCGAGGAGAACCAGCGCTGCGGCCCTCCTCAGCTCCGCCCAAAGGCACCAGAGGACGCGGTCATTCGTGGCGGAGCTGGCCGACACGGTGGATGGGCGCAGGGTTGCCGGTGGCCGTGGCAACGTCGAGAACGCGGCGGCGACGGCGCTCGGTGACCGGATCTGGGAGGGAGCGAGGGCGGAGCGAGCGAGGGAGAGAGAGAGGAAGTGAGCGAGGGGTCCAGGGGAGATGCGCGGGCCTCGCCCTTATCTCCTCGCGGCTGTCGGTGGCGTTGGTGCCGTCGCCGTGTCGCCGCCCGGCTGGCGCGCGCGCGCGCGACCAGGGCGCGGCCGACACGGGGAGGAGGGAGGAGAAGCTGGGCCAGTTGGGCCGCGACTCGGGGCACTGTGCACTAAGGCCCAGTGCACAGTGTCCCGCTTTTGTTTTTCTGTTTTAGCTTCTCCATTTTCTTTTATCCTTTTCTGTTTCAAAATGTTTAGGCCACTTGTGCTCTTTTGAAAAATGTGAATGTTGGCCCAAATATTGCAATGCAATATTATCTCTCATCAAAAAGTGGTTTGGGCAGATTTGGAGTTCATTTGAATCTGTAATGATTTTAAATGAATTAATATTGCTGTTTTGGGTGCTGTTTCATCTTGTTTGAGTCACTTGCCCAACTCCAAATATCTTGATATTGATTTTAAAAATGTTCCTGAATTATTTGCCATTTAATGAACATTTTCCCAACAGTGTTTGATCAACTTTATAATTCACCTTTGAATTTGAGTTGATTTTCATATGTGGATTTGAATTGGATTATTAACCCATATGACATGGCACTGCAAATGATCATGACTTGGCAGTTTTAACAGAGTGTCACAGAGCTTATTACAAGGGGGTGTTATAAGTTCTCCTCCTCTAAAAGAAATTCTCGTCCCGAGAATTTAGGAGGTAGAAGGAAAGAGTCCGGGATATTCTTCCTGAAGATGATCCTCGCGTTCCCAAGTGGCTTCATCTTCAGTGTGATTCGACCATTGCACTTTTAGGAACTTGGTCGTCTTCTGACGAGTACGACGCTCAGCTTCGTCGAGGATGCGGATCGGATGCTCCTTATAGGAAAGATCATCTTGTAGCTCGAGCATCTCATGATCCACTGCACGATGCGGGGATTCCTTGAAGCACTTACGGAGTTGCGACACGTGGAAGACATCATGAATATGGGAGAATTGCGGTGGCAACTCCAATTTATATGCCACTTGTCCCCGTCTAGCCACGATGCGGAAAGGACCAATACAGCGAGGAGCTAGCTTGCCCTTGATTCCGAAACGACGGGTGCCCTTCATTGGAGTGACACGAAGATAAGCTTGATCACCAGGTTGATAGATCACACCCCATCGCTTGCGATCATAATTACTCTTCTGACGGTCTTGAGCTGCTTTGAGATTCTCCCGGACAATTCGGACTTGTTCTTTGGCATGCTGAATAATGTCTGGTCCAACAAGAGGTCGTTCCCCAGTTTCTGACCAATTCAGAGGGGTTCGACATTTTCATCCATAAAGAACCTCAAATGGGGCCATTTTTAAGCTGGCTTGATAACTGTTGTTATAAGAGAACTCGGCATACGGGAGAGATTCCTCCCATTTCTTACCGAAGGATATAACACAGGCTCGAAGCATGTCTTCAAGCACTTGATTAACGCGCTCAACTTGGCCTTGGGATTGGGGATGATAAGCTGAACTCCAGGTAATATGAGTTCCCATTGCTTTCTGGAAACTTTCCCAGAAATGGCCAGTGAAAATGCTGCCACGGTCTGAACTGATTTCCTTGGGGATACCATGGAGTGAAACAATTCTGGAGATATATAGCTCTGCTAACTGACTAGCGGTAATAGTCTCCTTAACTGGCAGAAAGTGTGCAACCTTGGAAAGTTGGTCAACGACGACAAGAATAGCATCGTGACCCTTCTGAGACTTGGGAAGACCAGTGATGAAGTCCATTTGCACTTTATCCCACTTCCATAGAGGAATAGGGAGCGGTTGCAGAATTCCAGCAGGTTTCTGATGTTCTGCCTTCACGCGACGACAAACGTCACACTCGGCAACATAACGAGCAATATCTTGCTTCATTCTAGACCACCAGTACCTTTGACGAAGATCTCGATACATCTTGGTACTACCCGGATGGATAGATAACGGTGTATCATGGGCCTCCTTCATGACTTTGTCAGTCATCAGCTCAAAGCGAGGTACTACAATGCAGTCTCGGAAGTACAAGGTTCCATCTTCAGCAATCGAGAAATCCCTGTACTTTTGGAGGTGAAGCTCTTTCTTCATTAGATTAATTTCAGCATCTTTGGCTTGCGCAATCTTGACAGCTTTCTCAAGATCTGGCTGTATCACAAGATTATTAAGAGAACCTTGCGGAATGATGCAGAGATTCAGCTTGCGCAATTCTTCATATAGCTGGGGTTGAGCTTGCTTTACCATGAGGTTGCTACAGTATGACTTGCGGCTCAAAGCATCAGCCATCACATTAGCTTTGCCGGGAGTGTATGAAATTCCACAGTCATAATCGGTGATTGTTTCCAACCAACGCTGCTGACGAAGATTAAGTTCCGGTTGAGTGAACAAGTACTTCAAACTTTGATGATCGGTGTAAATCTCACACCGATTACCAAGGAGGTAATGACGCCACTGCTTCAAAGCATAAATGACAGCAGCAAGTTCGAGGTCATGCACTGGGTAATTCTCTTCATGTGGACGCAGTTGTCGTGAAGCATAAGCAATTACTCTTCGCTCTTGCATTAGGACGCAACCTAGTCCTTGGCGAGAGGCGTTGCAGAAGATCACAAAATCTTTGCGAGAGTCTGGAGGAGCAAGGACTGGAGCAGAAGTCAGCTTGTCCTTGAGGGTCTGGAAGCTTTCCTGACATTTGTCTGTCCACTCAAACTTAACGCCTTTGTGAAGCAGATTAGTTAGGGGCTTGGCAATCTTGGAGAAATTCTCAATGAAACGGCGACAATAACTTGCAAGCCCGAGAAAACTTCTGACTTGCTTGATATTCTTCGGAGGGGTCCAGTCAAGAATAGCCTGAACTCGCTCCGGGTTAACTGCGATACCATCCTTGGAAATGACATGTCCAAGGTAGGTTACTTCAGAAAGCCAGAATTCGCACTTCGAGTACTTGGCATATAATTGGTGCTCTCGAAGTCTCTCCAGAACTAGTCGAAGGTGCTCAGCATGTTCTTCTTTGCTCTTCGAATAAACCAGAATATCATCCAGATATACCACGACGAATTTGTCGAGGTAATCCATGAATATGTAATTCATTAGGCGGGAGAATGTAGCTGGAGCATTTGTTAAACCAAACGACATGACTGTGTACTCGTAAGAGCCATAACGAGTAACGAATGCAGTCTTCGGAATATCCTCTTCGCGAACACAGATCTGGTGATAACCCAACCTCAAGTCGAGTTTAGAAAACACCGAAGATCCAGCGAGTTGATCATATAAATCGTTGATCCGGGGAAGTGGATATTTATTCTGAATGGTTGCCTGGTTGATAGGACGATAATCTTGGACCAACCTATTCGTTCCATCTTTCTTCTTGACGAAAAGAGACGGTGCTCCCCATGCAGAGGAACTGGGGCGAATGAAACCCTTCCTTAAGGATTTATCAATTTCCTCCTTAAGCTCGATGAGGTGGTGCGGAGGCATCTTGTAGGGACGCTTCGCAATAGGAGTGGTGCCAGGCTTCAGGTCGATGACGAACTCGACAGCTCTAGCAGGGGGTATTCCTGGAAGTTCTTCTGGAAAAACATCTGGGAAGTCACAGACCACTGGGATATTCTCGATCCCATCAAGTGGAGAAGCATTCAACGCGTTCAAGGCATAAATTTGAGCCTCAGCGTTCTGGGTAAGGTGAGCTTGATAGTTCACTATCTCGTTCGAGGGATGTAGAAGGTGTACCACTTTAGTGGCACAGTTGATTGAGGCGTAGTGGGCCTTCAACCAATCCATTCCCAAAATAAGATCAATACCAGAGGAGTTGAGAATAATGGGGGATGCTCGGAACTCTAACCCTTCGATATTAATCACAACATCAGGGCTAACCAAGGAGGTTTGACAGTGTCCCGCGGGAGTATTTACTCGTATCTTTTGGGGTAGCATATCACATTTAACTTCATGCATGAGTGCGAATTTATCCGACATAAATGAATGCGATGCTCCTGAATCAAATAAAACGGATGCAGGTACTGAATTAACGAGAAGTGTACCCATCACAGTATCTGGTTGATTTAGAGCTTCAGACATGTTGACGTGGTAGTACTGCCCACGACCATAAGAAGGTCTGGCATTATAGTTGCGCTGTTGGGGAATACCACGGCCAATACCACGGCCAGCAGAAGGGAGAGCCAGTTGATTCTGATTCTGAGAACAATCTCTAGCACGGTGACCTGGCTTGCCACACTTGAAGCATAGTCCGCTGTCAGGACGAGGTGCTGGAGCTCGAGGTGCTGGAGTTGGCAGAGGCTGTCTCGGTGGTGGAGGTGGCAGGCGTGGTGCAGCATAAGAGGGCCTGTTTGCAGGAGTTGCTGAACGGAACATGCCTTGGGGAAACCAGATGCGTCGCTTCTGGGAAGTCGAGCCCGAAGATGAGCCCGACTCACGGGTGCGTCTGGACGCTTCCTTGTGCTTCTTAAGTCCAGTTTCAACCATGATGGCCTTATTCACCAAGGTGGCGAAATCAGGGTATTCTTGAACAAGAAGGGCTAACTGAATGTCATGGTGCAGTCCTTCACGAAACTTCTCCTGTCTGCGTTCATCAGTAGGAATGTCCTCTTCAGCGTAACGAGATAAGTCTAGAAACTCGCGCTGATAGACTTCCACAGTCTTGTTTCCTTGGACAAGGCTACGGAACTCAGCCTTCTTCCTAGCTATGACAGCTAGAGGAATGTAGCGGGCACGGAAAGCAATCTTGAACTCTGCCCAAGTGACGACAGTACCAGGCGGCAGAGTCTGTCGGTGAGTGGCTCACCATTGGGCTGCGGGACCCTTAAGAAGATATGTCACAAAAGTGACATAGTTAATTTCGGCGACACCAGCAGACTCCATCTCATGAGAGATATCACGCAGCCAGTCATCTGCATCCAGTGGGTTGACTGTGTTGCGGAAGAACGATGGACTGAGCCTCATGAACTCTGGCAAGGTAATGGATGGTTGCTGCTGATTAGCTTCAGGACGAGGGAATTGCTGCATAATCCCCGTCATAAACTGGCGGTTGAGTTCAAACTGTTGCATCATCGCTGCCATGTAATCAGGTGGTGGTGGCGGTGGCGGGTTGTTGTCAGCCATCCTGCTATTCCAACAGGGGTATTTCAGCGATAGCTTATGCAAGTGTTTAACAATAAACATGAGGTAACTCGACATTATTGAAAGAGTGCAATAGATGCTTAAAGTAGTCATTAAGACATACAGATCCATACACAGTCGGTTAAAATCGGGCAGCATAACGGCGCAAATTGAAAAACTAGAGACACACTAGGCGGCACGCAGGCACGCGGTAAGGAAGTACACAACGTGACATAGCAAAGGCTACATCAGCATCGGAGAAAACCACGGAAACGGGGTAACTGCAAGTGCGGACGACGAATGTTCGTCGCGGCAGGATCCTGTGCTCCATGTGCACTCTGATGCAGAACCCGGTCTCGAACTGTAAGAAGAGGTCTACGTGCAGGCGTGTGACCTCCCACTGCAGGCCAATCAATACCTGGCGGCATCTCGGTCCTGCGTGGGTATAGAATATCCTCCGGATGTATCCCTGCACGAACAGCTGGTAGCAACTGTGTCATTGCCTCGTAGTAGCGTGCTCGAGTAGCGAACAACTCGACGGCCAGAGCCCGAACAATGCGTTCCAGAGCCTGAGTGCACTGAATCAGAACCTGCGGGTCGTAGCGTCGAGACTCGTACGGGGCACAGATAGCTGTGTAAAATCCAGTAGCATCTCCAACAGGTGCATACGGAATGTACCGAAACACAGTATCATCCAAGTTAGCATTGTGCTCTCCTCGGAGACGTGCGACAGCAGAGTAGGCGGCATCATGTACTGCCATCTCAATCGTCACGCCTAATCCATGAAAAAGGTGTAGCTCAGTGTCTGAGTTGTTCTGCTGATCAAAAATCCGAACTTCAGCATAGTACTGTTCCTGGTTGAACTCACGGTAAACCTCATAGACCATGTACTCGGGATACCAGCGGTAACCCAGTCTACTCAGGAGGGCGATCAGAACAGCTGGAAATCCAGGGGCATCACGAGCCCAAGTGCGAAGCACAAGCTGGGTCGTAGGCCGCGGTGGAAATAGTCGATCCATCTGAAACAGAAAGGTTCAGGGTTGTCATAAGACAATGAGAAATATATAACCGATCTCGGAAGGAAAGGTTAAACAAAACAATGGAAAGGAAAATGATTATCAGACTAATCAGATCAACGTCAGGGAAATCGCACTGAATCCAGCTCTCCGAGTGGATAGAATTAACGAGAACCTAAATGTCGGTGTTAGTAAATTTTATTAAACCCGAATAGATGAGAGATTAGAATCCCAGAGTAAAGACGAGGAATAAAAGATCCTAATACCACCCAGTTGGCGACGTGGGCCCGTAAGCCACACAGCCAAGTTAGTAAAACAGTTTGTGACCACTAGACTCAACTTCGGCCAAAGAGTTGGAAAGGGGGACTCCTAGAGGCAGTCGGCTCTGATACCAACCTGTGACGACCCCGGCTTAATCGTGCACTAATCATACACGCAAATGCGCACGATCAAGCCTAAGGACTCACTTGAAGATATCACAACACAACTCTAAAACATAAAATAAAGTCATACAAGCTTAATATTACAAGCCAGGGCCTCGAGGGCTCGAATACATAGCTCGATGGCATACAAGCGTCAGCGGAAGCATTAGATATCTGGGTACAGATATATTACATAGAGAGAATTAGGCCTTCATAGAGGCGGGGTAAAATAAAATACTACGATCGAAAGGCGTAGGCCTCCTGCCCTGGACCCTCCGATCCTACTCCCGGTCGTCGAACGGCTCCTCGTAGTAGTAGTACTCGCCAGGCGGGTAGTAGTACTGGTCGTCGGCTGGGGCTTCTGGCTCAGGGGCTCCGTCGTCTGGTGACATCAAATGGAAAATGGGGGAAAAAGAAAATAAAGCAAACGTGAGTACTCATCCGAAGTACTCAGCAAGCAAGGATCTACACTACATATGCATCATTGTCAAAGGAATGGCTGAATATGTGGACTGGGCTGCAGAAATGCCAGAATAGAGGGGGAAAGCCTAGTCCTATCGAAGACTAGCATCTTCAACAATCTTCAGCAGTCTTTCAGCATGAGGAGAGAGCAGATTACATAAGTAAAGTAGTAGTAGTAGTATCATCAACCTCGACCTGAGATCCTTTCTCGACTCCCTGCGAGAAAGCAATTCCAGAGCCGTACTATCCAATTCTCATCACATGTTCTAGTTGTACCGATCGGATACAACTCCGAGTGTCCGTTACCGTAGGACAGGCTATCGATAGAAGTTTCTTCCCTGCAGGGGTGCACCAACTTACCCACCACGCTCGCTTAACTCCGGCCGGACACACTTTTCTGGGTCATGCCCGGCCTCGGCTAAGCAACACGCCGCAACCCGACCAAATACCTAACAGAGAGGTCAGCACGCCGGACTAACCTATGCCCCCAGGGGTCTTGGGCCATCGCCCCGGGAACTCCTGCACGTTACGTGCACCGCCGGTGAGCAGACCTAGCAACCCCTTATACAAGCGCGGTTGCGTTCCCAGTCCAACCCAGCGTGTGCCGCATCAGTCGCTGACGTCCATTAAGCTCCGGCTGAAGTATACGACGCAGAACGCCCATACTATGCCCACGTGATGGTTAGTGCTATCGGGCCAGAGGCCCCTCGGATCAAATATCCAAACTGTAGTGGATTAGGAGCGCGCGGAAACGAGCAGAGACTCACGATCGATGTGACCCCGTCGCCCCGTCTCGAGGACTTGCGGCAAGGGCTAAGAATGCCCGGCCACGCCTCGTAGTTATCTCGCGGGCACCATCCAGGTCAACCCGACTCCACATCACTTCGCAATAAGCTCGCGCGGGTACCCCTCAGGGCCGACCCATCTTTAGTATCGTGGTTCATAGTCAAGTCATAATATCCAAGGTAACTGTGTGTCTGACACCGAAGGGAACCATGAGGAATCACCCTCGATGGAGTTCCCGCTCGATGTTATCATCAAGGTGAACGAAGGAGGAATCACCCTCGAGGTCCACACTTGAGAGGTTGCGCGACGATGTCGTTATCGGGGGTGGTGTAGGAGGAATCACCCTCGCTTACCACGACCGAGTAACTAACCTACAAGGTTAACATCAGAAGTGCTAACGGGGTATCACCCTCGGCACTCGACGGTAACCCAGCAGTGTCGGCAACTAAGGGGTAGTGATGTGCGGTGCCAGGGTCTGGTCTTCAATCCCGATGATCGGGTCTTCTGATATCCAGCAGGGCAGTCGGGATCAAGTGGAGGTCTCTGTCGTGTCTCTACCCACCCTATACTAAGCCGTCTAGGATAACCAGTAAGGTAACAAAGCAGGGTACAATAATCAGGCTATGCAGCAGATATAGGAAAATAGTAGCGGTAGCAGTTCTAATGCAAGCATAAGAGAGAAGAGAATAGGCGATATAGGCATGCTCAAAATGGGGGTGCTTGCCTGTTTGCTCGGGGGCAAGGGTAAGGTCTTCAGTAGTATCGTCGGGGACGTAGTCGTACTCCTGTGCGGCGTCTGCCTCGGGAGCTACGTCAATGTCGGGGTCTACCAAGAGAGAAGAGGGGGAAGAAACAGGTAAACATAATGCAAACAAATGCAATACGGTGTGTGTGATGCTATGATGCAGTGCAGGGTTGCCTAATTATGCATCTAAGTCATTTTAGTTATTTTTAGAATTATTCTGGGATTTAATATCCGACGTGTGTGCACTATTCATCTGCCGGATTCGGGTCCGGAGTTACGAGTTCTTCTACGTAGGAGGTTCCGATGGAGAAACAGACGGCACGATCAGACTCGGCTCGTCGTTCTGAGCAACTTTCATGTTTTAACTTTTTCGATCCGAGCTACGGTTTAAAAGTTATTAATTTTTAAAGTTTATTTGAATTTCTGGAATTATTTTATTTATCAGAAAATGAATTATGACATCAGCATGACGCGCTGCTGACGTCAGCAAGTCAACAGTCGGCTGACTAAGTCAAATATGACATGTGGGTCCAGTGGGACCCACATGTCAGCCTCTGTTTAGGCTAATCAGTGGATTAATTTAATTACCAGGGTTAATTAGGGGGTGGACCCCACATGTCAGTGAGACATTAGGTTAATCTAATTAGTTTCTAATTAATTAAATCTTTATTTAGGTTAATTAGTCGCGGGGGCCCACCTGTCAGTGGCTCTGGGTCGGCCACGTCAGCATAGTTGACTTGGTCAACTAGTCAACGCGGGCCCCTGGGCCCACGGGTCAGTGACCCAGGGCGACCCACGTGGCGGCCACGTCGGCGCCGGCGCCGGAGATCGCTCCGGCGACCATTTTCGCGGCGGAGCACGCCGGCGAGCTGCGGAATCCCTCTGTAGGGCGTCATTTCGCGCGCCGCGACCACCAGACGATCGAGGATCGAGCGCCGCGTCCATCTGGGACGGTCCCAGGCGCGGGGGTGGTCGGAGCTGCGCCGGAGACGAGCTATGGCGGCGGTGGCTCCGGGTGCTCATCGGGGTAGCAGCTAGGGACCACGACAGGGAGCGTGCGTGCGGGCGCTGTGTTCGCCGTGAGCAGCGAAACACGTCTAGATGCTCGGTCGAGCGCGACAACAACTGGGTCGCCGGCGTTAAGCCTCGCGGCGGAGCTCGGTTCGGTCATCGCCGGCGACGGCGCTAGAGGCGTCGAAACGGGGAGGAAACAGAGGGCTTTCGCGGCGAGGCTCACCTAGCGGCTCACGAAAGGCCTCTGGGGGGTTTTGTAGCTGCAGAAGGCGTCGGCGGCGTCGGAGAAGACCGGCGTTGGTCGGAGATGCCGTCGAGGAGAACCAGCGTTGCGGCCCTCCTCAGCTCCGCCCAAAGGCACCAGAGGACGCGGTCATTCGTGGCGGAGCTGGCCGACACGGTGGATGGGCGCAGGGTTGCCGGTGTCCGTGGCAACGTCAAGAACGCGGCGGCGACGGCGCTCGGTGACCGGATCTGGGAGGGAGCGAGGGCGGAGCGAGCGAGGGAGAGAGAGAGAGGAAGTGAGCGAGGGGTCCAGGGGAGATGCGCGGGCCTCGCCCTTATCTCCTCGCGGCTGTCGGTGGCGTTGGTGCCGTCACCGTGTCGCCGCCCGGCTGGCGCGCGCGCGCGCGACCAGGGCGCGGCCGACACGGGGAGGAGGGAGGAGAAGCTGGGCCAGTTGGGCCGCGACTCGGGGCACTGTGCACTAAGGCCCAGTGCACAGTGTCCCGCTTTTGTTTTTCTGTTTTAGCTTCTCCATTTTCTTTTATCCTTTTCTGTTTCAAAATGTTTAGGCCACTTGTGCTCTTTTGAAAAATGTGAATGTTGGCCCAAATATTGCAATGCAATATTATCTCTCATCAAAAAGTGGTTTGGGCAGATTTGGAGTTCATTTGAATCTGTAATGATTTTAAATGAATTAATATTGCTGTTTTGGGTGCTGTTTCATCTTGTTTGAGTCACTTGCCCAACTCCAAATATCTTGATATTGATTTTAAAAATGTTCCTGAATTATTTGCCATTTAATGAACATTTTCCCAACAGTGTTTGATCAACTTTATAATTCACCTTTGAATTTGAGTTGATTTTCATATGTGGATTTGAATTGGATTATTAACCCATATGACATGGCACTGCAAATGATCATGACTTGGCAGTTTTAACAGAGTGTCACAGAGCTTATTACAAGGGGGTGTTACATTCTGTTACCTCGTTGGGAAACTTCTTTTGGCCTCCGTTGTTGGGCCACCGAGGCTCATCCTCGTCTTCACTGTGAGGTTGGGTTTTATTATGGCCCTCCGTCGCTACCTTGCCGGCCTACTTGAAGACCCAACAATTTATGTTAGTATGAGTTGTTGGCTCGTCCGAGGTGCCATGAATTTGGCACGGTTGTCAAGGATTTTATCTAGCTATCTGGGTCCATCCTTGTTCCCTTTAAAGGGTTTCCACTTCTGCCCGGATCTAGGTTCGGTGAACCCTGCGTTGACTGCGGCATCCTCTGTGTCGCTTCCGCCATTCTTATGCCTGCGTTTATTTTTATTACGCCGAGGCTTTCCATTGGCGTCACACGTTTCTAAGGTGCCCGCCTCGTCGTTATGGGTGCTACGGGCCAGCTAACTATCCTCGCCCGCACAAAAGCGGGTCATAAGTAAGGTTAAGGCTGCCATGGTTCTCGGCTTATCCTGCCCGAGTTGGCGGGCGAGCCACTCATCTCGGATGTTGTTCTTAAATGCAGTTATGGCCTTGGCGTCGGAGTAGTCTATGATCTGGTTCTTTTTAGTGAGGAACCGGTTCTAGAATTTCCAAGCTGATTCGCCGAGCTGCTGAGTAACACGGCTGAGGTCATCGGCGTCTGGAGGTTGGACGTAAGTCCCTTGGAAATTTGCCCGAAAGGCGTCCTTGAGGGCTTCCCAGCTACTGATAGAATGAGAGGCAGGCTATTGAGCCAATGCCTCACCAGCCCCTTTAACTTGTGCGGCAAGTATTTGATGGCATGGAGGTCATCTCCATTGTCCATGTGTATATGCAGAAGAAAATCTTCGATCCATACTGTTGGGTCCGTTATGCCATCGTATGATTCTATATTGATGGGTTTAAATCCTTCTGGGAACTGATGTTCCATTACCCTATCTATGAAATAGATCGGGTGGGCTGGACCTTGGAACTGAGCGGTATCGCGTCGGACACCGGGGGAGAGCGTGTGTAAGGTTGATCTCGGGCGCGGCCGTTCCTGTCCAACCAGGCATTGTAGCCATCAAGCCCGGCCGGAGCGCGTCCTCTTGATCCGTAAATGGACCGGGGAGGCGCCCGGTTTGCCTCGATGTGACATCGAGCGTCATGAGGGTCTAGGTAGTCGACACGGTCCTTGCCATGATGGCATGGTGCAGTTTGAGTGCGAAAATCTTCCCATGTTGGCCTATCCCGCCCTCTAGGGGGTCGGTCAGGTTGGTCTGGTCGTCCGCGTGTGAAAAGCATGTCGTCCGTCAGTTCTTTGTCGAACTCGGGAAACAAATGTCTGCGCGGGTAAGACTTAGGTGCAGTACGGAACCGTTCCTCGAGATCTTGCTCGGCGGAGAGTATTTCGACCCATTTGTCGCTCAATGCATCCTCGTTGCCCTGCAACTGTTGCTGCTTCCGCTTCATGCTGCGAGCGGTGGCGACGAGGCACCATCTGAAGCGCTCTTGCACGATGGGGTCTTCGGGGACTATATAGTCTTCGATGCCGAGGCTCTTGTCCTCCTCGGATTCGGGCATGTAATTGTTGTCAGCCCCTTCAAAGAGGTCGCCGGGGTCCTCGTCCACGGGAACTCGCTCGGGGACGGCATGTCATTCTGGGGAGGCTTGAAGGTCCTCCTCGGGATTGTCGGCATCATCGGCTGTTGCCGCACCATGGTCGGTGGTGGCATTATTCCGGGTGGTGTCCCCTGTGGTGCCCCTTCTGCATCTACGCCGACGTCTTGGAGGGGAGTTGGGAGTGTTGACCATGTACACATCGTAAGTAGATGTTGCGGTCCACTTGCCGGTGTTATTTTGTGGTGAAGTGGTCTCTGCAAGGCCGTCGACATCTTCATCCATGTCTATGGCCTCGTCATAGTCTAACATGTCAGATAAATCATCGATCGTGGTGACTAGGTGGGTGGTGGCCTGGTGGGTGGGACATAAATTTCCCGGTCGTCGGCTTTAAGTCCGATCTTGTCATAAACCGAGGTCTTGCCGTCTGAGATTGACAAGCTCTGGATTTGGTCAAGCATATCTTTAAAGTGGGATAACTCCTCGGGATTCATGGCTTGGCCGTAGGCTGGGTTAACTCGAAGTAGCATCAGCGATATGCTCAATGCGTCTTCAGCCGCGCCAGGAGCCACAGTGGATTCTAGATCTGTCATCGGGATCGGTTCTAAGCCCGATACCAGATTTTGAAGCCGAGCTCTGATCTACGTCAGAGTTGGGCGCTATGATGGAGCCCTCTGAGGTGGGGGAGGGTAGCCCCTCCGCGCGCTCCCAGTGATGGAGGGCCTGATGCGTCATCCTCAAGGGAGGTCGGCTCCGAAGTTGAGCCAATGATGCTTGTCAAGCCCTGAATCCGGCCAGGCATCCAGCCTGACAGGACAAGCTCACCACGGGAATCCATGGTGTACTCCACCCCTCTGAAGGTTACGACGTGATCGGGGGCGTAGTTCTCGATGGTGACCAGATGGCCCGTCGAGTCGGCATAGAAGATCATGCTGCCGAATACGAAAAGTTGGTCGGGGACGTACACGCCATTGTAGCAAGTGTCGCAGTTGACCCACGGGTGAGCCATTGATCCTTTGCCGATCTCACAGCGGAACTCTCAATGAAAGCACCAATGTCGGAGGGAAATCCGGCAGACCTCAGGGTAGGGGGTCCCGAGTTATGGATCTTGGATCGGGGGTAACAGGAATAGGGAGACGGTGTTTACCCAGGTTCGGGCCCTGTCGATGGAGGTAAAACCCTACGTCCTACTCTTGTTTATATTGATGGAGATGTATCGAATATAGAGTTGATCTACCCCGAGATCATAAGATGTGTTCTAACTCTAGGGCTAGGTGAATGAGATTGCGTTGAAGTCCCCTCTACGGGCTAAACCCTTTGGCTTATATACACATCAGGTAGGGAATCTAGGGTTACAAGGTCGGTATCTTGGCGTGGAGGCGGTAGGAGAAGTCTTGGAGCACACGTCAAGTCTTTGACAGATGCGGTCTCGACCACGCCTCCAGCGTGCGGCTTCCAGAGCCTATTTTGAGATGAAAAAGGGCCAACCAGCCCAGCCCGAGGAGCATGGGCCGACTAGGTTAGTACCCCCTAGTCCAGGACACTGTCAATCTCAAGCCATGGTCAAGTGTGAAAGATCGAGGATGTCGCCTAGAGGGGGGGTGAATAGGCGCTTTAAAATAATTATGGTTTAGGCTTGAACAAATGCGGAATAAACCTAGCGGTTAATTTGTCAAGCACAAAACCTACAACAACTAGGCTCACCTATGTGCACCAACAACTTATGCTAAGCAAGATAAACAACTAAGTGATAGCAAGATATATGACAAGAAACAATATGGCTATCACAAAGTAAAGTGCATAAGTAAAGGGCTCGGGTAAGAGATAACCGAGGCACACGGAGACGACGATGTATCCCGAAGTTCACACCCTTGCGGATGCTAATCTTCATTTGGAGCGGTGTGGAGGCACAATGCTCCCCAAGAAGCCACTAGGGCCACCGTAATCTCCTCACGCCCTCGCACAATGCAAGATGCCATGATTCCACTAAGGAACCCTTGAGGGCGGTCACCGAACCCGTACAAATGGCAACCCTTGGGGGCGATCACCGAACCCGTACACTTTGGCAACCCTTGGGGGCGGTCACCGGTACCCGTCAAATTGCTCGGGGCGATCTCCACAACCTAATTGGAGACCCCGACGCTTGCCCGGAGCTTTACACCACAATGATTGAGCTCCGAACACCACCAACCATCTAGGGTGCCCAAGCACCCAAGAGGAACAAGCTCAAGGGTACCAAGCACCCAAGAGTAATAAGCTAATCAACTTCACTTCCACGTATCACCGTGGAGAACTCAAACCGATGCACCAAATGCAATGACAAGGGCACACGGAATGCCCAAGTCCTTCTCTCTCAAATCCCACCAAAGCAACTAATGCTAGGGAGGAAAATGAGAGGAAGAACGAAGAAGAGAACACGAAGAACTCCAAGATCTAGATCCAAAGGGTTCCTCTCACCTAGAGGGGAAAGTGATTGGTGGAAACGTAGATCTAGATCTCCTCTCTCTTTTTTCCCAAAAACTAGAAAGAATCCATGGAGGGATTGAGAGATAGCAAGCTCAAAGAAGGTCAATAATGGGGGAAGAACACGAGCTCCAAGGATAAGGTTCATTGGGGAAGAAGACCCCCTTTTATAGGTGGGGAAAAATCCAACCGTTATGCTCACAGCCCGCACAGAGCGGTACTACCGCTCATGGGAGCGGTACTACCGCTAGAGCGGTGGAAGCCCTTTGAAAAACAACAGCGAGGAGGCAAAAGGCCGGTAGAACCGCCGGAGCGGTACTACCGCTCGTCCTCACGGTACTACCGCTAGGAGTAGCGGTACTACCGCTAAGGGTAGCGGTACTACTGCTTGCGAGCGGTACTAAAAAAATACATCCGTGCCTACCACCGCTGGACTTAAGATGAGTTTTTGGTCTGGAGCGGAAGTAGCCGCGGTAGTACCGCTCCAAGCGGTAGTACCGCTCCCAAGAGCGGTAGTAAAAAATTACATCCCCTCCAAGTGGTAGTACCGCTCCCATGAGCGGTAGTACCGCTGCAGCCTTTTTAAGGACACCAAAACTGACACAACTTCTGCAAACGGACTCCGAATTCAACGAAACCAAGTTTGTTAGAAAGCTAGCGACAAGGGATAACACAATATTGATAGAAATAACAATAATAAGGAAAATAGAAAAGGCCCATAAGAAAATGGTGAGAACCCTTCCTCGAATAGGACCGGTAAAACCTCCAACACCGAAAATGCAATAGAAGAAGCATGTGAACTCCGTTTTCGATGAACTTGAGCTTGTCATCAAGATGACCATAAGCTCTAAGACTCACAAAGAGAACCAAACAAGAACCAAGAAAGATGATGCAAGGATGCAATGGTTTGAGCTCTCTACGAACGATACGATCAAGCTACTCATCGAGAGCCCCCCTTGATAGTACGGCAATCGATCCTATAACCCGGTCTCCAATCTACCACCATGAGACTGGTAAAATAGAGAACCTATCAAGGCCAAACCTTTGCCTTGCACAAAGTCCACTTGAGCTAGATGTAGACGATCTTGACTTCCTCAAGTAGGACCACCTTTCTTGATTGCGTTGGCTCGGTGAAGACTAGTAGATTGCTCCCCCATACTCCACTATGGGTGAGCCACTCTTCGGCACATCTTCACAAGTCCATTGTCACCACAATGGATGGCAATCTTCAAGCACTTGATCTCTTCGTGATGCAGCACTTGAACGTGCACACCGCAACCTAACCCCACAAAGAACTCTCACGAAGACCATGGGTTAGTACACAAAGCGTAATTGACAATGCTTACCATGCCATGGGATCACTTGATCCCTCTCGGTACATCTTCTATGCTTTGTGTGTTGATCAACTTGATTCACTCTTTGACTTAGTCTTGATCAACCATGAATCTTTCCAACTCTCTTCATTTGGATGATGTCTTGAAGGTAGACATGAATGATCACACACTCTTCTTCTTCAAGACATGCTTGCAATAAGCTCAACACTCACATGACCAATCTTTGGATAATTCCTTAATAGCACCTTGGTCAACTCATAAACTCCTTGAAACCAACACATGGACTTCAAGAAATGCCTATGGACAAATCCTTCAAATATAACTCAATGCAACCATTAGTCCATAGAGAATGTCATCAATTACCAAAACCACACATGGGGGCAGTGCATGTCCTTTCAAAGTGGGTTCCCAAGACTTCATCAAGTTCTACTTCATCAAGTTCAACCACTACTTCAAGGATTCCCATCGAATTAATGTGGGTCCCAAAGAAGAAGAACTAGAGAGTTCTTGAGGGTGACTCCGCAAACAAACTTCACTCATATTCATTTTGGAAAGAACTTGTGCAACCAGCTTCAACATCTTGCACTAGTTCATGGAGTCACAAACCCTCTTGCTGGTAAGTCAAGAGGCAAGGTATTCAATGCACTCATGGACATCATCATATATGCATTTCACTCTATGTCTATGGATATCTTTGTACGTTCCTTGTGGGACTAACCCATGTAGGTATTGAAAGTGTAAAACTCAAGGATTGCTCCCAACTCTTGATAGACTACATCAACATTGAGCATCCTCATCTACACTATATACATGAAGTCATCATCGACAAAACCCAAGGTTAGTTCATCCCTCTTTGGGGGGATATCACATCTAGGGGGAGCTTAATTTGCTCTAAGACTTGAGCTAAAGCAACTCTAATGGTGTGAACGCATTAATGCTTTATGTAAAAGTGGTAACCCCACTTGTGCTTAAACGATGAGTATGACCTATGATCAAATGTTCTCATTTGGCTCCTAAGTCAATATATTCATATATAGATGACTATGTCATCGCCCATTGCTTGATAGTTGCTAGAATTGGTTGTGCATGTTTGACACATATTTCATTTGCTATCTTACTGTGTGAGCATGTTGGTGTGCATATTTCTCATTCGAGGACATCCATTTGTAGTTTGGTTTATTTGGTTTATTTGGCCAAATGGATGTACAAGAATGCCTAAGCACCTTCTATAGCTATCTATCCTGGCTTGTCTAAATTCTTTCTTGCTATATCACAAAAACTTGAACAAGTCCCTTTCGGACCCTCCAGGTGAGGTGCACTCGGAGCCACCGATCCGACTAGGGCTGACCTCAAAACCTTCTAAGTTATTTTCGGACAGACCAATTCACATCCATCCAGTCTCACTGAAACCACTTGGAATGATCTGTTTTTCTATCTTGGAGATATTGATTTGAAATTCTCGGTGTCACCGAGTTGTAGTGCTCATAGAAGTTACTCATCTTGGTGCCACCGATTTGTTTCGCTCAGTCTCAGCGACAACTCATGAGTATATATATATATATATCGCGTGGACCGTACGTTGAAATTCCTCAACTATTACAACTCCTGCACCCCATCGATGTCGTCGCTCGTGGTTCCCGGATCGTCATCTCATCTCTAGCGCACCCTCGCCACCGGATTCCATTGCCGTCAACGGTATTCTTCTCTGTTGTTGGCGCCGTAGAGGATCTCCACCAAGTTAGGGTGAGATTGATCCCCTAGTGCTTCAAATTTCTGATTCTATGCACTAGAGTCTTGCGCCTTTAAATTTTTAATAATGCACAAATTTATGGGGGGCTCTTGCTTATCACATACTTCTCAGAGTGATGATGTATTTCATTCATTATATCATTTGTCGAAGCTTTGATCTATGTATTGTCATCAATTACCAAAAAGGGGGAGATTGAGAGTGCAACTAATCCCCGTGTGGTTTTGGTAATTAATAACAACATATATGTCATTTATCTAATGAACATTGATGATAGATTTCAGAAAAGATCAATGATTGGCATGGCATGGAAAAATGGATGTGGACCCCTCAAAATATCAAGGACAAAGGATTGGATACTCCATGACTCTACATTTTTGGTTTAGTGATCCAAGATCACATTGAGTCCCTTAGGAAAGCCAATTATTAAAAGGGGATGAGGTATTATTGATGAGGTTGTTTCTCAAAGTGTTGAGTCATATTGATCCAAAAACCCTCCATCACTTTCCCAAAACACATTTGTCCAAAACCCTAATTCATCATTTCGGTCCCACCGATAACATCCACTCCGGACCCACCGAGAGGATCCTTCTATTGCCACAGACAAAACCCTAACATTTCGGTCTGACTGAAATGGCACTCGGTCCCACTGAGATGGCCTTGCCAAGTTTCTATGATGAAGTCGTTTCACTTCGGAATAACCGAGTTGAAACAATCGGAAATTCTGAAACGAGGTTCTGCCTTTGCCATTGCACTTCATTCCCACCGAGATGGTATAATCGGTCTCACCGAAAAGCCTAACGGTCAAGTCTTTTGCACTAGTCGGTCTCACCGAGATTTTCATATTGGTGCCACCGAGTTGGGTCAAAGACTTGTAACGGTTGGATTTTTGGTGCTACCTATTTATACCTCTCCACCACCACTTACTCTCTAAGAGAGCCATCAGAACGAACCACTAATTCCACCATTCGTTTTCTGAGAGAGAACCACCTACTAATGTGTTGAGATCAAGAGATTCCATTCCTACCATTTGAATCTTGATTTCTAGCCTCTTCAAGTTGCTTTCCACTCCAATCCTTCTCCTACCCAAGCCAATTCTGTGTGAGAGAGATTGAGTGTTGAGGAGACTATCATTTGAAGCACAAGAGCAAGGAGTTCATCACCAACACAATATCTCTTACCTTTTGGAGAGTGGTGTCCCCTAGATTGGTTAGGTGTCACTTGTGAGCCTCCAAGATCATGTGGAGTTGAACCAAGGAGTTTGTAAGGGCAAGGAGATCACCTACTTTGTGAAGATCTACCCGAGTGCGGCTAGTCCTTCATGGACGGAAGCCATGGTGGAATAGACAAGGTTGCTTCTTTGTGGACCGTTTGTGGGTGGAGCCCTCCGTGGACTCTCGCATCTGTTACCCTCTGTGGGTTGAAGTCTCCATCAACATGGACATATGATAGCACCACCTACCGGAACCACGCCAAAAATCATCGTGTCTTCATTGCGTTTGAAATCTCCAAACCCCTCCTTTACTTACATGTGCAATGTTTTACTTTCTGTTGTTATACTCTTAGAATTGCATGTGTAGGGTGATGCTTGACTTGCTAGTATTGCTAAAATCTGCCCACAACTAAAATTGGGAAAACGTTAGATTTTTATTTGGTCAAGTAGTCTAATTACCCCCCCCCCCTAGACGTACTTTCGATCCTACAGTTGAGCTCCTTGCTGCCGATCAGCCTTGGCGGTCGGCCCCTTGTCGACAACCTCGTCACCAGAACATGGAGGATGTAGTAGCTCTCCGGATACAGCTCGTCAAAGGACACGGACTTTCTTTGCCAGGATTGGGGGTCCCTATGTGTGTGCTCTTCAGCGGCCTTGTCGCCTTGTTCTCCGACAGGTTCTTGGTTCTTCCTATTCCCTGACACGTTCTTCTAGAGCCTCTTCTACTGGTTCATCCTCGGCATCTTCATCAAAATCAGTTGCCGTGAATCCAGAACCGCTGGCAGCCACGACCATTCGTTCCTCCTCCGCCTTGTCGACAATATAAGCCAACTCCTCGTGAGTGGTGTCGCGGATGAGGTCCTTCTCTTCTCTGATGGCCCTTTCCTGAAGATTATCAAACCACACTCTCACGACATCCTCTGGCGACTCCTGCCATCCCCTTCAACACCATGGGCATTACATGTCGGCATCATTGCGATGATCAAATCTTCGGCGGAGTCATTGCATAGCGGGACCATGCTTGCTGGTAGTTTGAACTTACCGTTAGTATGGAAGAGTTGATGACAGAGGGCTGTGTGCTGCAACACCGTCAAGTTGGCGCCAAGCCCGGTGTGCAGTCGCATGATGTTAACCGTGTTCTTGTAGTCCCATGCGGGTCTCTTCCTACTCTGAAGGGGAGCAATGTGGCGACGGAGAAAATCTGTGCCTACCATTTCAATGGTGAGGCCGATAGTCTTGAGGTGGAGGATGCGAGTCACGGCGATTGCGAGCTTCTCATCATTGGCATCAAGATAGCTCCAGTCCTTTCCGCGCTCTACCTTCTCTATCCGGGGCTTGCAGAAATCTGGAAAATCATTTTCTTTGATCCAACACCAATCCCTTCGCCACTCATTCCATTTCACATGTAATCGGCCTCCAAGGTAGGTCTCTTTGGCGCCTGTCCTAGGGATCCAAGTGATACCGCCAGAAAAGGCAACTGCTTCGATGCGTGGAATAAAATAGCGGCGGATCTTCAGAGCTACGTTGGGCATTACTCCAACGAATTTTTCGCACAAATGGGCGAAGAAAGACATACAAGTCATGGCATTTGGTGTGAAGTCCAAGAGGCAGAACCCATATGTATACATGATTTCTCAGATAAATCGGAGAAAGGGGGGATAAGCTCGCAATAAAAGTATGCAGTGAAGAAGGGATATTTGTCCTTGCCAGGCTTGACGGTGCCGAGAAGTACGTGTGGTGTGGTGTGGGCCGTCATTTCCTTCCGCCACATGTACGTGTACCACTCCACCAGGTCGTTGTGCTTCAACGCCGGCGCGAAGATGACATTATCCCTTCGCAGCGCTGCCATCTCCTCCTTCCTCACCTCTGATTCTGAGTTGACTACCTTCCCCGGCTTATTTTGGCCCTTCTTGGGTGCCATGGTTGCTTTGGGGAGGGTAGACTTGGGAGCGAGCGAGGGCGTGGCGTGGCGTGGGAAGAAGTCGTGCTCTGTTCTTGCGCAAGGTTAAAGATGATTGGAGGCTAATTGCTAGATTGGGAACAAAGGGGCTAAATGAGCAGCGCCCTCGCGAGTACCATTTTATGGGGAAGGCGCGGGGGCTGGCTCTTTACCATCCTACGTGGATGCGTTTTTTCAGGCGCATTACCCCTAGCAGCCGTTTCAATCCACCTCTCCCACGTTTCGCATTTACTGCGCGTCATGGGGGCATGGTAAAAGAGATGATTACAACAATTATCCTCTGCCACGCATGCTTGTGCACTATTTTGGGCCTAGTCCAACGACGCCTCGCATGCGTGTGTGGCCCAGGCCCGGGGGCTCCTGTCGGTGTACTAAGACATGGGTGCTTTAGTACCCCAGACTTGTGCACAGGCAGTAGTAGCATTCCCGATGGCAGAGCTTGCCGGAGGACTGATGTAAACAAGACTCAAGACTTGGTTAATAGAACCATGAAGAAGACCTCCAGGCAAGTCATTGAGAAGTACTAAAGACAAGTAGTGGAGATCAAGTATCAAACCACCAGCAAGCTACTTGTCGGCATGGAAGACCCGACAAGCTCCGTGCCGGCAAGCTCCCACTACTTGGCCATCGCTCCACCTCAGCGACACACCAGACGCCTGTCAAGTAGGTGTCGAGCGGGCATGCTGTTTGGTGAGCTCTTCCGGGCCGAAGGAGTAGTTTTATTGCCACCCGCCCCAGAGGCGTGGCAATATAATAGACGGTAGCTAGGCGAACGACACAGAAGGAGCATTGATACTTGCTGGAAGACGTCCCAAGCGCGACACCTCATGATGCATTTAATGCGTTTGTCCTAACCCGTCAGAGTTAGGTATTTGGCACTGTAGCGACTATTCACCTTGTGTAAAGACTGTTTTGCCACTGTGGTGACCCCTTCATCTATAAAAGATGCCCATGGTTACCTTTACAAAGGTCAACACTTCGCTCATTTACACGTGTAGCCGCACTTCTCGTGCACCTTGCCGGCAAGCTGCGCTCCTTGTACTTGAGCTCAAACACATCCAATATACAGAAGGAGGAGTAGGGTTTTACGGTTCACAACGGCCTAAACTTGGGTAAAAACTTGTGTGTTCTACTGATTCTGCTCTTAGTGCGTGTGGATCCCCACAGTCGAACCGCAAAGGGGCCTTTGCCGGTCCCATAGATCGTGGTACGCATGACATCGCCGCCAGCACGTGCATCATGGCGAACATGGACGTGGGCGAGCAGGAGACGCTACTCCAATCCTACCGCTTCGTTCGTGACATCCGTCGCGACCGTTGACAGTATCGTGTCCATCAACCGGAGTTAGAAGCTACCTTCAAGGAGATTGACAAGGCGACGGATGAAGTTTATGACAAGGACGAGGACGACATTGCCAGGTCCACCTCGGCCACGCCCCACCGCCACGATGACAAAGCCGACACGTTCGCGGGCGCCGCCTGCAGCGAGGAAGAGTGGAGCATGGAAGGTCGCCGACGCTCGGGTCCAAGGAAGGCCAGCACTCCTCCCTTTTTTTTGCCGGTGAAAAGGGATTTCTCATTACTCATGGAGGCTTCTCAGCCAAAGCCAAGCTTACAATGAGGTCTAATCCCGAGTGCAACCAAACATCGGTGCGGGGAGTGCTCCTACCATACTTGGTGAGCTCATGACTAACTTTGTTCTGCGAACGACAACAAAGATTAAAAGAGACCTTTCTCCCCTCCGTCGCTGCTAGTCTCTTAATGTCCTCAACAACGATGCGATGGACCGACCGGTCCTGTCCTCGCGCTGTGATCATGGGCACCGCCTCCGCGCAGTCAAGCTTGACTATAATGGGTGTGTTCGTCCGGTAGAGAGCCAGCTCCAGGCCCTCCCGGCACGCCGCTAACTCTGCCCCGAGCGCATTATCGCATGCTCGTATCTCTCTGCAGGCACTAAAGATGATCTCGCCTTGAGAATCTCGAAGGACCATGCCCCCTCCAGCCGCTCCTGTCGCTGGGATGAAACTCCCGTCTGCATTAAGCTTGGTACTGCTAGGTGCCGGAGCGGCCCAACCATGCTCCTCCTTGGGAGGCGCGTGCTGTGTAGTGCGCATCGGTGGTGTATTAAGCACCATCTTACCCTTGGCCACATCTCCATTAGGGTATTGCTGCAGGCATACGAGTGAGTTGATATACCCTTGAAGGAAGCGTCGAGATACTTCTGTGGGTGGGGGTTCATCATTGTAGTTAAGCTTGGCGGGCTCATCATTGTCGATCGATTAGCCGCTTGCAGGCTGCAAAGGCAGTGTTTCAGTTCCTGGGGCTCATGGCCGGCCAAACATGATGAACGGGCGCCGACAGTTATTTGGACTAGGTTTAGAGTACAGTTTAGCTGAAATATGTCGAAATATAATGAATTTGCTCCAGTTTAGATGAAAAGCATCCGATTTGATGTAAAGTTTATTCAAATTGTTTGGTTTATTATTCCCATTAAATTCCGTTCAAAATATCTCCGGACATTTACGACTATGGTTGGTTGGATGGCCGATTCTCATATCTACTGACCCCAGTCTACGGACAGATATGGTGTTCAGTTTAGGGGTTTGGAGATGCCTTTCCGCGGACTGGTCCCGTTCCATGAATGTCAGCATAGTTTTTTATTTAGCACTAAAAAAAGCATAATTTGTTTTGTTTTGTTTTGAAATCTCTTTGGGGGAGGCTGAAAACAGTCCTTATCCGCACCCACAGACATGGCGTGGACGTGAGCGTGCCACTGCCGGATGGGGACAACAGACGGGTGGGCCCGCTGATGCGTCGGCAGGTAGGTACCGGAGGCAGAGGCAGGGAAAGCCAGGCAGGCGGAGCCGCAGATGAAGCCTTCCCAGGAAAGGGCCGGGCTGGGAAGGAGGCTATCAAACAACCTTCCAAACGGAAAAGGAGGCGAGATGGGATCAGATCAGATCAGCTCAGCTGTTCCCCATCATCATATCTTATCGTTTCTTCTGGGAGAGTGCTTATCAGGGCGAGGTGTGTACTGAGGAGAGGACGTAGCGGCGGTAGTAGTAGTACCAGCACAGAACGGAACGGGTCCTTTTTGGTACGGCGGTCGCCACACGCGCACTCCACCGTCATCGCCCGCCCGGGCATCAGCTGGTGGAGGAGCATCTTTCTTCTACGTATACTTGCTTTTTTATTTTCTACTCTACTCGTACAAAAAAAAGGAAATCTAGCCGGCCAGCCATGCATCATGCATGTGACCGCGACCACCCCAATTATTTCGAACAAGAACTACTCCGTACATTGCATTCACAGCTTCTCTCTCAAATTAGGCCTGCAAGAAAATTTTGGGTTATACTGTCCTAATTTTTTTCTTTCAAACAAATAGAATATCATCAGTTTTGTTTTTTATAGGGGTGAGTGTATGTGTCTATGTATAAGTGTCTACGTCTATACTATGTTAAAAAAATGGATTTTACTTTTTGACCCCTAGTTTTTACGGACCGAAAAATAGTAAAAGAAATTCACTCTAAAAAATAAAGGAAATTATTGATCACAGCATGAAGCCTTGATCTGAAGGACAAGCTAAAATAGACAGAATTTAGGTACGGGTACATTTTTCGAGTCGAATTTAGGTAGGAGCACATAGAAACACCACTTTTGTAGATGCTCGAGCTAGTGGGTGATCGATAGCTTATTGTTCCCGTTGCGTGCTTTTCTGACTTTTGCGCGAACGGAAGTGGAGCCATCAAGGCTGGTCTTGCTCTCGAATCGACACATACCTAACATGTAATTATTGAGCTGCTAGCCACGGAAATAAATAACTGGAGATTATGCCTGTTGTATTTTTTCTTCTACTCCTGCATGGGAGTTCTGGAATTGATTCCCAGGCCTCACACTGTCACACAGGCGAGGCGTCTTGGAAGGACGGCTGTGTTGTCAAAAAATATGCTCATCTCACACTTCCACGAGCTCGAATTTGGAATCAAAATTTTAACCAAAAGGGCAATGGCCCAAAAAATTGGAATAAACAAATACACACAAATTCATGCCGTTTGGAGAATATGCGTTTCTCGTTTTTCAATCTTTTCAGGTGATAGTGCTAGTATAACATAACAGTAAACAATAACAATAGTTATAAGGACATCTTCAACGTCGTGTCGCAAATCGAACATGTCCATGGACCTGAATATGAACGCGTCCAACCCTATACCTTAAATGTCCATCACTATTTACTCAAAAAATTGTTCACTTATATTTATGGACGCTGCTACGCGTCGGCCGGCAGATCTTTTTAAAAGATCAGTCGCCTCGCGAGCCGTAGGATATGACGAATTCACCTCATGTTGCGGGAAATTATGCAACACGGGTCATGTTGCAGAGATTTTTGCAAGATATTTCTTTTGCAACAGAGGTTTTGTTTCAATTTTTTCGCAACAAAGGTTTTGTTGCAATTTAAATTTTTTTTTTGCAATAAAGGTCTCACTACAAATTTAATTTTTCTGCAACAGAGGTCTTGTTGCAATTTTTGCAATAGATACCTTGTTGCGGAAACTCATCGTAGTGGACAGTGAGCAGCCAGCAGCGGCCACGTTGGTCGAAACAAAGAAAAAAGAACCGCTCAATCAGGACACGTGTCATACGGACGAGCCGGCGGATAATTGCGTGCCATCTGCCGGTAGAAGCCAAGCTTTTTTTATATTTATTAAAGCGGCTTCCGCCAAAATACACAGCTTGCTTTCGCTAACACACACACATCACCTACATGTTTCATGCATCTTCCGCCAAAACAGATAGCAACATAAAACCGTTTGCTTCCGCCAAAATACACAGCTTGCCTCCGCTAAAACACACACATAATTATATGCTCCATGCGTCTTCCGCCAAAACAGATAGCACCATAAAACGGTTTGCTTCCGCCAAAATACAGCTTGCCTCCGCTAAAACACACACATAATTATATGCTCCATGTGTCTTCCACCAAAACAGATAGCAACATAAAACGATTTGCTTCCGCCAAAATACACAGCTTGCTTTCGCTAAAACACACACACACACACCTACGTGCTTCATGCGTCTTCCGCCAAAGCAGATAGCAACATAAAACGGCTTGCTTCCGCCAAAAACCCTCACTGCCAAAACAAGTGCAACCAGCTTCCGCCAAAACACACGTGCATGTACGCGTTCATGTCGAACTTTCCGTCAAACAAACAACGTCTTTCTGGCAAACATCGACGGCAGCAGCACGAAGCATGGGAAACATGGTGATTTTTGATTGCCCAGGCGGACGTCCAGCCTCCCGTGAACCTCCCCGGGTTTGCTTTCGATTTAGGAAAACTTGAGCATAGACGCGTCCCGCGAACATATGCGGCATCCTGTTTGATGGCAAAAAACATCCGGACACCTGATCGGGTCATAGCGATTTGCATGACTCATACCCTAGCACCGTGAAAAGAGTACTCCCGTAAAAAATAATACTACTCCCTCTAAAAACAATATAAAAAACGTTTAGATCACTACATAATTTATGCGGTGATAACCGGAGTGCTCTCCCGCCTTGGGAGCAACTCCACGCAGTCCCCAGTGCGTGCCGTCCCCGGGCAGTACGGGGCCAGTCAAATGCAAAAATCCACCTCCCCCTTTCTCACCACCTCCTCTCCTCACCCCTTCATCACCACATGCCGGACCCACATGTCACCGTGAGGATCGAAGACGCGGGTAAGGGCCGAAGCAGGTGCGCGTCGCGGCGGGGCATCGTACCCGTCCGGCTGTACGATCCGTTCCGTTCCGTCCCTCCCCCGCATCGTACCCTCCCCGCTCTCCCTCTCCTCTCACCTCGCTTTCCCCGCCATCTTTTCCGTTATTCCATCCCTGCCCCGCCTGTACCTCCTCCGTACCGTCCTTTCCCGCCGCACAATGACCATGCCGCCCCGGTCGTTGCGCGTGCCGTACTCCGGCCAGGGGCAAATTGGGAAACGCGGTGGGGCGTGTCGCGGGAGCTGTGATAAGGCGACGGAGGGGCAGCCTCGTCATTTTGCCCCTTCCTTCCTTTTCCCTCCCCTCCTTGATTGTTGCGTGTGAGTAGGCCGTGGCCAGCCATTGCTACTCCCGTCCGTTCTTGGTGTCGCAGCGAACAACCAACTGCCAACTTGCCTTGCCCGTCATGGCCATGGCGACCCACGGCCACCTTCCCAAGCGCCGCCGCGTCTGCTCTGCTGCTGCCGCGGTCGCGGCCGCGCCGATCGACTCGCTGGCCGACGAGCTCCTCTTCTTGGTCCTGGACCGGGTGGCGGCCGCCGATCCGCGCGCGCTCAAGTCCTTCGCGCTCGCCTCGCGCGCCTGCCACGCTGCCGAGTCGCGCCACCGCCGCGTGCTCCGCCCGTACCGCGCCGACCTCCTCCGCGCCGCGCTCGCCCGCTACCCCGCCGCCGTCCGCCTCGACCTCACCCTCTGCCCGCGCGTGCCCGGCCCGGCCCTCGCCGCCCTCTCCTCCGCGCCCATGCCTTCCCTCGGCGCCGTCGACCTCTCCCGCTCACGCGGCTTCGGGGCGACCGGCCTCGCCGCGCTCCTCGCCGCCTGCCCCGGCCTAACTGACCTCGACCTCTCCAATGGGATCGACCTCGGGGACGCGGCGGCCGCGGAGCTAGCGCGAGCGCGGGGCCTGCAGAGGCTCTGCCTTTCGCGCTGCAAGCCCATGACGGACATGGGGCTCGGCTGCATCGCCGTCGGGTGCCCGGACCTGCGAGAGCTCACGCTCAACTGGTGCCTCGGGATCACGGATTTGGGGGTCCAGCTACTCGCCCTCAAGTGCAAGAAACTCAGGACCCTGCATCTTTCCTACACCATGGTGAGCCATGCTTCTTCTTGATCTCTCTCCATCACGTCCATGTTCCATTTCTTGGATGAAAGGAACTATGGCTTGGGGTTCCCCGTTCATGCGTTTCTTGATTCCAGAAACACTTTAATTAATGAAAAAAAGAGAGTTGATTTTGGTGCTTTCTTGGAAAGTTTAGGTGTACATGTCTCTCACGTGAATTTCTCCATACGGTTTGGCAGTTTTCCCTTTCGATCTTTGTAGGAGATACTAGCACAACGGTTTGATGTTTTTAGCTACTCTGTTTATATTTTCTTTTGCAAGAAATGCTCATGGAATTGGACTATCACAGTGAAAATTACTTTTCTTGATTTTTTTCCAGCAGCTGTTCTTTTAAATATCTATAAGGACTATGCATTGTACACTTCATGATCAAAGAATTGGACTAGTGAGGATCGGAACCAGTAGTACATTTTATTGCTTAATTAATTTCGGTCAAAGAATTGGACTAGTGCAGTAAAAATACCTTTTGAGGATGGGAATGGCTACTCTCTGCGGAGGTGCCAAATAGACAAACACACTAATTTTGTTGGACTAATAAATACTTATCTTGCATTGCAGATCTCTAAAGACTGCCTTCCAGCCATCATGAAGCTACCCAATCTTGAGATGTTGGCACTGGTGGGATGTGTCGGAATAGATGATGATGCCCTTAGTGGTCTTGAGAATGAATGCAGCAAATCACTACGGGTAATCATCAAACTAGACCATTTTGTCTCATGTGTTAGTGTTGTGTGTCATGTCACCTTCGTTTGATCACTATTAGGTTCATCAACTCTTTGTGTAGATTTATAATGTAATGTCGCTAGGATACTAGCACTGCATTTGCAGTTAATATAGGATGTTTGGCACGTCCATACATGTCGATGTAAAATAAGTACTAGTTACATTAGAACATGTAGGCACTCAACAAAGTTTCCCAAGTATCGTGGCCAATAAACTTGAAAATGACACTTCTACTCTTGCAGGTGCTCGATATGTCAACCTGTCGAAATGTCACTCATAAGGGAGTTTCATCAGTTGTGAAGGCAGTGCCAAATCTCTTGGAGTTGAATCTGTCGTACTGCTGTAATGTAAGTATCTAATTGTAGTAGCATCATCTGGGCATAACTTGACCTTCTCTAGTTTGTCTTACATTCTTCTTGTTGGCAGGTTACTCCATCTATGGGAAGATGCTTCCAAATGCTTCCTAAATTGCAGACCCTGAAATTGGAAGGCTGCAAGTTCATGGCTGATGGACTAAAATACATTGGAATTTCTTGTGTCTCTTTAAGAGAGTTGAGCCTGTGCAAGTGCTCAGGAGTGACAGATACTGATCTGTCTTTCGTTGTGTCAAGACTAAATTTTTTGCTGAAACTGGACATTACTTGCAATCGCAATATCACTGATGTTTCATTAGCTGCCATCACTAGCTCATGCCCATCCCTCGTCTCTCTAAGAATGGAGTCCTGTAGTCATTTTTCTAGTGAAGGGCTCCGACTGATTGGGAAGCGCTGTTGCCATTTGGAAGAGTTGGATATCACCGACAGTGATTTGGACGATGAAGGTTTGTACTGAAATTCAAATATCTAATTATTTTTTGGTAAATGGACGCCGCATTAACTGTTTCTTGCAACAATGACAGCAAAAAATTAATGGTGATGAAATCTTTCCCATGCAGGTTTGAAAGCTCTGTCTGGATGCAGCAAACTGTCAAACTTAAAGATTGGAATATGCATGAGGATAAGTGATGAAGGCCTTATCCACATTGGGAAGTCTTGTCCAGAACTCCGAGATATTGATTTGTATAGGTCTGGGGGTATTAGTGATGAGGGGGTTACTCAAATTGCTCAAGGTTGTCCAATGCTAGAGTCTATCAACCTGTCCTACTGTACAGAAATAACAGATGTTTCGTTGATGTCGCTCTCAAAATGTGCAAAGCTGAACACACTGGAGATCCGTGGTTGCCCCAGTGTTTCGTCTGCTGGGCTCTCAGAAATAGCAATCGGATGCAGGCTACTTGCCAAGCTTGATGTCAAGAAATGCTTTGCAATCAATGATCTGGGGATGCTTTTTCTTTCCCAGTTCTCTCATAGCCTCCGTCAGGTATGATCCTTTTCTGTTATTTATTTATTTTTGAGAGAAAAAAACTTGAAATACCATGTACATAGTTGTGTCATTAACATTGCTACATCATGACAGATAAACTTGTCATACTGTTCGGTCACCGACATTGGACTTCTGTCCCTCTCTAGCATATGTGGGCTTCAGAACATGACGATTGTACACTTGGCGGGTATTACACCTAATGGCTTGATGGCTGCTCTTATGGTCTCTGGTGGTTTGACAAAGGTGAAGCTTCACGCAGCATTCAGATCTATGATGCCACTGCATATGCTCAAAGTCGTTGAGGCTAGCGGATGTGCTTTCCAGTGGATTGATAAACCATTCAAGGTATTCTACTTGCCCCCTTACAAGGCTAGGTGTAGAAGATTTGAAGTTGAATTATTATTTGTATTAACACTTCTCATCTGTCTTTTATGATGTATTCTGTAGATATATCAACTGAACTGCAGCTTTAACAGCATAATGTCTAATAGTAAGCGTGTGGTCTTTGCAGGTCGAGCAAGAGCGCTCCGACATATGGCAACAACAGTCTCGAGATGTGCTTGTACGATGAGATTATGAGAAATGCTTGTTGTCGTCGTCTTGACTGTCAGCCTACATGAACATGATGGTGTAGAACGAGGCTTTGCACCAAGGTGGAGTGGAGTTGTGTACAGAACAGACCGTTATCGGAACAATGTTGTATATGTATGTTTCGTTCAGTGGACTGGGAGGTTCTTTTGTTGTGCCGTATCCTGTATATAGAGAAGCAGGAGATAGATGAAATCATAGAGAAATTACTGGAGGTCGACCTGTACTTTACTGATCAATATGAGAGTGTGCACAGTTCGATTACCTGTCCAATGTGTTCTTATTTGGAATGAGGCGTTTGGCCTGTGTTTTTCCTGCTGTCCAATTCTCAAATCATGAATGGTTCTGGTATACTACATGATACAACTAGAAGCAAAAGGAAGTTGCTTTTGCTGACCTCAGGTTAATTGTTCTTTCTTTCTTTCCAGATAGATGCAGCTGTGATGTTTGCTGCGCCGCATAATGCTGGTTTTGCTGGTTTTGTATGTCATGACACTGCTTTGGCACGTGTCAGTTCCTGCTGCTGCCCTGCCAGCCACGTGTCCCCAATCCGATCTCCGGCCATTGTGCTCTCCAAGCCCGAGAGCGGACGTCCTGGACGCAGCGGCAGCTGACCGCAGCTATCCAGCCGCACGTCCAGGCGAGGTGATGCGCCCGTTAAACTCTGTTGAAATGCAAAAAGGCGGCATACATCGGTTCACACACGTGAATACAGTGTCCACGTCCTGTCGAAGCTGCTGTTCTGACACGCTCTCGATGTGCTTTTTGACCGCGCGGGCCACTGCCAAGGACGCCGGTGCACGCCTCGCTCAGCAGTTCATCGGTGATTAATACATAACACCATGCGAATTAACGTGTTAATTGAAAGTTAAATTGACCGCGCGGCTGCTGCAGGGGCCTTGCCGGAGCGGAGCGCTGCAGGGGGCGGCGGTGGAAGGCCGGAGGCGGCAACATCAGGTGGAGTGGAGTCGGAGGGCGCCATGGGCGTCTCAGACTGGCGCGCTGTCCGTGGCGGCGGTGGAAGGACGGAGTTGGCAGTAGCACGTGCAGTGGAGGCGGGGGCGCCATGGACGTCACAAACGCCGTCGCTTCCTTGTGGAGTTGCGTGCTTGTTGCAGCTTAGGTCGCCATGGCGGGCGGCGGAGCAGCAGTGGCCGTCACCAGAGGGGGCTGGTCGCGGGGCCGCGGCAGGCGGCCGAGCTGGCATGGCCGCTGCTGGAGGGGTTGTGCGCCGGGCTTGATCCGCCCCAAACTGCCTCGAGGCGGCCAACTGCAGGGGGGATGGAGAGAGCGCGCAACGCGGACGCCGGATCTGACCTTGGACGGCGTGGGGATGGCTGGGGCTGGGAGATCAGGCCGGCGGGCGGCTTCGATTTTACCTCGCAGCGGCGCTGTTGCGAGAGCTCCTACGTGCTTTCTCTGGCCTCTCGTTTACATGGCCTGGTCGTATTTCGTCCTCCCGCCTGGAGTGCGTACTGCGTACTGATACGTTTATTTTGCATCATGATTTCCTACTGTTATTTATATGTTTTTATGCATAATAATGCTTTATGGAGTAATTCTAATACATTTTTTCTCATAATATGCAAGATTTACACAAAGAGGAAGAATGCCGGCAGCTGGAATTCTCAATCTGAAAAAGTTACGTCAGAGTTACCTATTCTGCACATCTCCAAATGAGCTGAAAATTTACGGAGAATTATTTTGAAATATATAAAAAAATACTGGAGCAAATAACTACCGAGGGGGCCCACCTAGTGAGCACAAGACACCAGGGCGCGCCAGGCCCCCCAGGCGCGCCCTGGTGGGTTGTGCTCAGCCCAGCCCACCTCCGGTGCCCATCTTCTGATATATAGGTCATTTTGACCTAGAAAAAATAAGGAGAGGACTTTTGGGACGGAGCGCCGCCGTCTCGAGGCAGAACTTGGGCAGGAGCACTTTTGCCCTCCGGCGGAGCGATTTCACCGGGGGAATTTTCCCTCCCGGAGGGGGAAATCGAAACCATCGTCATCACCAACAACCCTCTCATCTTTGGGAGGCCAATCTCCATCAACATCTTCAACAACACCATCTCCTCTCAAACCCTAGTTCATCTCTTGTGTTTAATCTTTGTACCGGAACCTCAGATTGGTACCTGTGGGTGACTAGTAGTGTTGATTACATCTTGTAGTTGATTACTATATGGTTTATTTGGTGGAAAATTATATGTTCAGATCCATTATGCTATTTAATACCCCTCTGATCTTGAGCATGAATATCATTTGTGAGTAGTTACTTTTGTTCTTGAGGTCACGGGAGAAGTCATGTTGCAAGTAATCATGTGAACTTGATATGTCACTGGTACCGTAAGGTGCTATACAAACGGTTTTAACCCCTTTCCGCGATGGCATTTGGAACCGTCGCCAAGTGAGTGACTGCGATAAGGGGGGTCCTTCCCACACGACCCAGAAACCGTCGGGGATAGGCGAGCGGCTACTGACGATCGCCATATAATAAACGTACGAGAAGCCGCCCCAGTCCCACACGTTACATCTCGACGTTACGTTTCTGATCCGAAAGACATCCCAAACGATTACGCCGCTATAGTCGTGTGAAAAAGGTGGGCATCAACATTTAATCTACCGATATGTTTGCGATATGTATGTTATCGCACACAGTTCAAGAATGTAAAATATGTGAGGTGCCTCTACTAACGCCAACGTGTCCATTTTCATAACTGTGTGCGATATGTATTCCTATCACACACGCACACTGGTTTGAAACGTTTGCCGTATTACCATGAATCGCACACGCATATTAGACGAAATCGTGTATGCGTCCGTCGGGCATCGCAAACGTTTCACGTCAAAGAACCGTCTGTTCTTTATTTTTCATCGCACACACTGTTCTCTTTCTAACCGTGTGCCCATTATTTTATTCGCTTCTGTATAATTTTATTTTTCCCTGTAATTTATTATTCGAATTGAAAATTTTGAAATATGAAACGTGGAATTCAAATTCTCAGCACAATGGTTCAACAACGAATTCATAAATAAAATTGTCAGTACAATATGTTCAGTAATTACAGAATTAGACAGCAATTAACTATGATGAACCATAATATTTAGAGGCGGTAAAGGTGAAGAGACAAGTGTAAATCATTTTGGCTGCCGATGATGTTGAAGAAGCGGAATGCCCATAATGTGCCCTCCTGCATGCCATAGGCACGAACAACTTTTGTCCAACCCCTTGTGACGATCGCCCGCCCATCCTTCACCGCCTTCAGGAAGACTTCTAGAGCATTATCATGGTAGCATGAATTATATACTTTAACCTTAGTTGCTTCCACTCCGGTCATGTAGTTTGCAAGGTAATCATCAGTAAATAGCTTCGGAAACCACGGAAAAGAGAAAAATTTCACATACTTAGGTCTAATAGAGTAACTTGTTGTGGGCAGGGGGAAAAGGCAACACATTACTTACCATCTTAAAGTTCACCATTGTCTTGGACAAAGTGTAAGTAAAGAGCTTAATTCCAATCACCCGTTTCTTTCGCCTAACAATCTTTCTTAGTTTCCTCACTTGATGCTTGTTCATGAATATCTCATTGCCCCATACGCAAAAGGGATCAAAGTGTGGATCAGTACCGCTCATATATGTACCTACAAGCAACCAGTAAATGTTAGAAACTAAACTGAGATTGCACAAATGATGTAAAATACAACTACCTACGTTCCTAAGTACAAGTATTTTTAGAGATTTCAATATGAACTACATACGGATGTATATAGAATTATAGATATAGTTTAGATTAGAATCTAGATTCACTCATTTTGCTCCGTATGTAGTCTATATTGAAATCTCTAAAAATACTTATATTTAGGAACAGATGGTGTATAAGACATGTGATGCAGCTAATCTCGACGACAAACAACAACATCGCCCATTGTAGCCCTGTGTAAGTACATGGAAAGCCAATGTTAACTACAACAGGGTTAACATCCACCAAAAATAGCAAATGGTAATAAAACGGCAGCATCTGTAGTGATATCTTCATTGCAAAAAGGTAGCACGGTAGCAAAGGGACGGATTAAAAAATGGATAGAATTGTTTACTGCAACAGACAACCTAGTATAGCCATTGAAACTGGTATTGATAGAAATGAAATTGTCAGAATTAAACATCGCAAGGCAGGTGCTACTAGAGCAGAGAATGGCCCTATTGTCTATTAAAAGATAGGGAAAATAGATAAGACGGGCTAGGCATGTTTACTCATAGTTTTAAATAGCCGGCTATAGCTCCGCTATAGCCTTTTCAGCAGGGTGCCGCTAAATGGTCGCCTTTACAAATAGCCCGCTATAGCTGATTTGGAGGCCCGCCGCTATTTTCCATAGCCCGCTATTTAAAACATGATGTTTACTACAACATGCTTAATACATGAACCGTACAAAACATGGCCATTGCAACCAGCATTGGTAAGATTCAACTGGTGAGTTCATACTTGGTAAGTCCTGAGGGATAGTGGCTGGGGCACTTCATATGGACAAGAGCTCGCCCCAAGTTGGCCGCAGCGGAGGCGAGCTGTTCCTCCGGGTCGAAGCGTGGATCAGTGCCGCCGACATGTGTACCTATAAGAAGCAAGTAAATGTTAGAAGCCAAACTGTAATTGCACAAATGATGTAAAATACTGTAAGACATAGGATGCGGCTAACCTCGACGGCAAACAACAGCATCGTCCATTATGGCCCTGCATAAGTACATGGAAAGGCATGTTAAGTACAACAGGGTTAGCATCCACCAAAAAGCAAATGGGTAACATCTCTAGTATATCTTCATTGCGGAGAGTAGCACGATAGCAAAGGGACAGATTAAAAAATGGATACAACTGTTAATTGCAACAGGCTTAACAACATCCTAAGTCATGTTTTGTAAGTTTGTAGCCATTGAAATACAACTGTTTAAAAATGGATACAACTGTTAATTGCAACAGGCTTAATAGCCATTGAAACCGGTACTGATAAAAATGCAATTGGCAGAGTTAAACATCTCAAGGCAGGTGCTGCCAGAGCAGAGAATGGCCCAATTATCTATAAAAAGGTAGGGAAAATAGCTAAAACGTGTTAGGCATGTTTACTACAACATGCTTAATACATCGACCGTACAAAACATAGCCATTAATTGCAACTGGTATTGGTAAGATTGAACTGGTGAGTTCATACTTGGTAAGTCCTGAGAGGTAGTTGCTGGGGCACTTCTGTTGGGGAACGTGCAATTTCAAAAAAATTCCTACGCTCACGCAAGATCTATCTAGGAGATGCATAGCAACGAGAGGGGGAGAGTGTGTCCACGTACCCTCGTAGACCGAAAGCGGAAGCGTTAGCTTAACGCGGTTGATGTAGTCAAACGTCTTCGCGATCCAACCGATCAAGCACCGAACGTACGACACCTCCGAGTTCAGCACACGTTCAGCTCGATGACGTCCCTCGAACTCTTGATCCAGCAGAAGGTCGAGGGAGAGTTTCGTCAGCACGACGGCGTGGTGACGGTGATGGTGATGTGATCCGCGCAGGGCTTCGCCTAAGCACTACGACAATATGACCGGAGGAGTAAACGATGGAGGGAGGCGCCGCACACGGCTAACAATGTTTGTTGTGTCCCTTGGAGGCGCCCCCCGCCCCCGTATATAAAGGAGGGAGAGGGAGGAGGCCGGCCCCCTAGGGGCGCGCCAAGTGTGGGGAGTCCTACTAGGACTCCTAGTCCTAGTAGGATTCCCCCTTCCTTTTCCGGAGTGGAAAGGGGAAAAGGGAGAGGGACTAGGAGAGGGAAAGGGGAGCGCCGCCCCCTCCCTAGTCCAATCTCGGCATCTCCACCATGGGGGGGGCGAACGGGGGGGGGGGGGGGGCGAGGCCAACACCTTGTGGGCTGTCCACACTTGTCCCCTCTCTCCCCTATGGCCCATGAGGCCCATTACCTCTCCCAGGGGGTTCCGGTAACCTCCCGGTACTCCGAAAAATACCCGAAACGATCCGGAACTATTCCGGTGTCCGAATACCACCTTCCAATATATCAATCTTTACCTCTCGACCATTTCGAGACTCCTCGTCATGTCCGTGATCTCATCCGGGACTCTGAACAAACTTCGGTCACCAAAATACACAACTCATAATACAAATCGTCATCGAACGTTAAGCGTGCGGACCCTATGGGTTCGAGAACTATGTAGACATGACCGAGACACATCTCCGGTCAATAACCAATAGCGGAACCTGGATGCTCATATTGGCTCCTACATATTCTACGAAGATCTTTATCGGTCAAACCGCATAACAACATACGTCATTCCTTTTGTCATCGGTATGTTACTTGCCCGAGATTCGATCGTCGGTATCGACATACCTAGTTCAATCTCGTTACCGGCAAGTCTCTTTACTCGTTCCATAACGCATCATCCCGTAACTAACTCATTAGTTACATTGCTTGCAAGGCTTATAGTGATGTGCATTTCCGAGAGGGCCCAGAGATACCTCTCCGATACACGGAGTGACAAATCCTAATCTTGACCTATGCCAACCCAACAAATACCTTCGGAGACACCTGTAGAGCATCTTTATAATCACCCAGTTACGTTGTGATGTTTGATAGCACTCAAAGTGTTCCTTCGGTATTCGGGAGTTGCATAATCTCATAGTCAGAGGAACATGTATAAGTCATGAAGAAAGCAATAGCAATAAAACTAAATGGTCAATATGCTAAGCTAACGGATGGGTCTTGTCCATCACATCATTCTCTAATGATGTGATCCTGTTCATCAAATGACAACACATGTCTATGGTCAGGAAACATAACCATCTTTGATAAACAAGCTAGTCAAGTAGAGGCATACTAGGGACACTCTGTTTGTCTATGTATTCACACATGTACTAAGTTTCCGGTTAATACAATTCTAGCATGAATAATAAACATTTATCATGATATGAGGAAATATAAATAACAACTTTATTATTGCCTCTAGGGCATATTTCCTTCAGTCTCCCACTTGCACTAGAGTCAATAATCTAGATTACATAGTAATGATTCTAACACCCATGGAGTCTTGGTGCTGATCATGTTTTGCTCGTGGAAGAGGCTTAGTTAACGGGTCTGCAACATTCAGATCCGTATGTATTTTGCAAATCTCTATGTCTCCCTCCTTGACTTGATTGCGGATGGAATTGAAGCATCTCTTGATGTGTTTGGTTCTCTTGTGAAATCTGGATTCCTTCGCCAAGGCAATTGCTCCAGTATTGTCACAAAAGATTTTCATTGGACCCGATGCACTAGGTATTACACCTAGATCGGATATGAACTCCTTCATCCAGACTCCTTCATTTGCTGCTTCCGAAGCAGCTATGTACTCCGCTTCACACGTAGATCCCGCCATGACGCTCTGCTTGGAACTGCACCAACTGACAGCTCCATCATTCAATATAAATACGTATCTGGTTTGCGACTTAGAGTCATCCGGATCAGTGTCAAAGCTTGCATCGACGTAACCATTTACGACAAGCTCTTTGTCACCTCCATAAACGAGAAACATATCCTTAGTCCTTTTCAGGTATTTCAGGATGTTCTTGACCGCTGTCCAGTGATCCACTCCTGGATTACTTTGGTACCTCCCTGCTAAGCTTATAGCAAGGCACACATCAGGTCTGGTACACAGCATTGCATACATGATAGAACCTATGGCTGAAGCATAGGGAATGACTTTCATTTTCTCTCTATCTTCTGCAGTGGTCGGGCATTGAGTCTGACTCAACTTCACACCTTGTAACACAGGTAAGAACCCTTTCTTTGACTGATCCATTTTGAATTTCTTCAAAACTTTATCAAGGTATGTGCTTTGTGAAAGTCCAATTAAGCGTCTTGATCTATCTCTATAGATCTTGATGCCTAATATATAAGCAGCTTCACTGAGGTCTTTCATTGAAAAATTCTTATTCAAGTATCCTTTTATGCCATTCAGAAAATCCGTATCATTTCCAATCAACAATATGTCATGCACATATAATATCAGAAATGCTACAGAGCTCCCACTCACTTTCTTGTAAATACAGGCTTCTCCAAAAGTCTGTACAAAACCATATGCTTTGATCACACTATCAAAGCGTATATTCCAACTCCGAGAGGCTTGCACCAGTCCATAAATGGATCGCTGGAGCTTGCACACTTTGTTAGCACCCTTAGGATTGAAAAAACCTTCTGGTTGCATCATATACAACTCTTCTTTAAGAAATCCATTAAGGAACGCAATTTTGACATCCATTTGCCAAATTTCATAATCATAAAATGCGGCAATTGCTAACATGATTCGGACAGACTTAAGCATCGCTACGGGTGAGAAGGTCTCATCGTAGTCAACTCCTTGAACTTGTCGAAAACCTTTTGCAACAAGTCGAGCTTTGTAGACAGTAACATTACCGTCAGCGTCAGTCTTCTTCTTGAAGATCCATTTATTCTCTATGGCTTGCCGATCATCGGGCAAGTCAACCAAAGTCCACACTTTGTTCTCATACATGGATCCCATCTCAGATTTCATGGCCTCAAGCCATTTCGCGGAATCTAGGCTCATCATCGCTTCCTCATAGTTCGTAGGTTCGTCATGGTCTAGTAACATGGCTTCCAGAACAGGATTACCGTACCACTCTGGTGCGGAACGTACTCTGGTTGACCTACGAGGTTCGGTAGTAACTTGATCCGAAGTTTCATGATCATCATCATTAACTTCCTCACTAATTGGTGTAGGCATCACTGGAATTGATTTCTGTGATGAACTACTTTCCAATTCGGGAGAAGGTACAATTACCTCATCAAGTTCTACTTTCCTCCCACTCACTTCTTTCGAGAGAAACTCCTTCTCTAGAAAGGATCCATTCTTAGCAACGAATATCTTGCCTTCGGATTTGTGATAGAAGGTGTACCCAACAGTCTCCTTTGGGTATCCTATGAAGACGCATTTCTCCGATTTGGGTTCGAGCTTATCAGGTTGAAACTTTTTCACATTAGCATCGCAGCCCCAAATTTTAAGAAACGACAGCTTAGGTTTCTTGCCAAACCACAGTTCATATGGTGTCGTCTCAACGGATCTAGATGGTGCCCTATTTAACGTGAATGCAGCCGTCTCTAAAGCATAACCCCAAAACGATAGTGGTAAATCGGTAAGAGACATCATAGATCACACCATATCTAATAAAGTACGGTTACGACATTCAGACACACCATTACGCTGTGGTGTTCCAGGTGGCGTGAGTTGCGAAACTATTCCACATTGTTTCAAATGAAGACCAAACTCATAACTCAAATATTCACCTCCACGATCAGATCGTAGAAACTTTATTTTCTTGTTACGATGATTTTCCACTTCACTCTGAAATTCTTTGAACTTTTCAAATGTTTCAGACTTATGTTTCATTAAGTAGATATACCCATATCTGCTCAAATCATCTGTGAAGGTCAGAAAATAACGATACCCGCCGCGAGCCTCAACACTCATCGGACCGCATACATCAGTATGTATTATTTCCAATAAGTCAGTTGGTTGCTCCATTGTTCCGGAGAACGGAGTTTTAGTCATCTTGCCCATGAGGCATGGTTCGCAAGTATCAAGTGATTCATAATCAAGTGATTCCAAAAGCCCATCAGCATGGAGTTTCTTCATGCGCTTTACACCAATATGACCTAAATGGCAGTGCCACAAATAAGTTGCACTATCATTATTAACTTTGCATCTTTTGGCTTCAATATTATGAATATGTGTATCACTACAATCGAGATTCAACAAAAATAGACCACTCCTCAAGGGTGCATGACCATAAAAGATATTACTCATATAAATAGAACAACCATTATTCTCTGATTTAAATGAATAACCATCTCGCATAAAAAAAGATCCAGATATAATGTTCATGCTCAACGCTGGCACCAAATAACAATTATTCAGGTCTAAAACTAATCCCGAAGGTAGATGTAGAGGTAGCGTGCCGACGGCGATCACATCGACTTTGGAACCATTTCCCACGCGCATCGTCACCTCGTCCTTAGCCAATCTTCGTTTAATCCGTAGCCCCTGTTTCGAGTTGCAAATATGAGTAACAGAACCAGTATCAAATACCCAGGCGCTACTACGAGCATTAGTAAGGTACACATCAATAACATGTATATCAAATATACCTTTCACTTTGCCATCCTTCTTATCCGCCAAATACTTGGGGCAGTTCCGCTTCAAGTGACCAGTCCCTTTGCAGTAGAAGCACTCAGTTTCAGGCTTAGGTCCAGACTTGGGCTTCTTCCCAGGAGTAGCAACTTGCTTGCTATTCTTCTTGAAGTTCCCCTTCTTCCCTTTGCCCTTTTTCTTGAAACTAGTGGTCTTGTTAACCATCAACACTTGATGCTCCTTCTTGATTTCTACCTCCGCATCCTTTAGCATCACGAAGAGCTCGGGAATTGTCTTTTCCATCCCTTGCATATTATAGTTCATCACGAAGCCTTTATAGCTTGGTGGCAGTGATTGAAGAACACTGTCAAAGACACAATCATCAGGAAGATTAACTCCCAGCTGAGTCAAGTGGTTATGGTACCCAGACATTCTGAGTATATGTTCACTGACAGAACTATTCTCCTCCATCTTGCAGCTATAGAACTTGTTGGAGACTTCATATCTCTCAACTCGGGCATTTGCTTGAAATATTAACTTCAACTCTTGGAACATCTTATATGCTCCATGATGTTCAAAATGTCTTTGAAGTCCCGATTCTAAGCCGTAAAGCATGGCACACTGAACTATCGAGTAGTCATCAGCTTTGCTCTGCCAGACATTCATAACGTCCGGAGTTGCTCCTGCAGCGGGTCTTGCACCTAGCGGTGCTTCCAGGACGTAATTCTTCTGTGCAGCAATGAGTATAATTCTCAAGTTACGGACCCAGTCCGTGTAGTTGCTACCATCATCTTTCAACTTAGCTTTCTCTAGGAACGCATTAAAATTCAAGGGAACGGTAGCACGGGCCATTGATCTACAACAACATAGATATGCAAAAACTATCAGGTACTAAGTTCATGATAAATTAAAGTTCAATTAATCATATTACTTAAGAACTCCCACTTAGATAGACATCCCTCTAGTCATCTAAATGATCACGTGATCCATATCAACTAAACCATGTCCGATCATCACGTGAGATGGAGTAGTTTTCAATGGTGAACATCTCTATGTTGATCATATCTACTATATGATTCACGTTCGACCTTTCGGTCTCAGTGTTCCGAGGCCATATCTGCATATGCTAGGCTCGTCAAGTTTAACCCGAGTATTCTGCACGTGCAAAACTGGCTTGCACCCGTTGTATGTGAACGTAGAGCTTATCACACCCGATCATCATGTGGTGTCTCGGCACGACGAACTGTAGCAACGGTGCATACTCAAGGAGAACACTTACACCTTGAAATTTAGTGAGAGATCATCTTATAATGCTACCGCCGTACTAAGCAAAATAAGATGCATAAAAGATAAACATCACATGCAATCAAAATATGTGACATGATATGGCCATCATCATCTTGTGCCTTTGATCTCCATCTCCAAAGCACCGTCATGATCTCCATCGTCACCGGCTTGACACCTTGATCTCCATCGTAGCGTCGTTGTCGTCTCGCCAACTATTGCTACTACGACTATCGCTACCATATAGTGATAAAGTAAAGCAATTACATGGCGATTGCATTTCATACAATAAAGCGACAACCATAAGGCTCCTGCCAGTTGCCGATAACTTTTACAAAACATGATCATCTCATACAATAACATATATCACATCATGTCTTGACCATATCACATCACAACATGCCCTGCAAAAACAAGTTAGACGTCCTCTACTTTGTTGTTGCAAGTTTTACGTGGCTGCTACGGGCTTCTAGCAAGAACCGTTCTTACCTACGCATCAAAACCACAACGATTTTTCGTCAAGTGTGCTTTTTTAACCTTCAACAAGGACCGGCCGTAGTCAAACTCGATTCAACTAAAGTTGGAGAAACAGACACCCGCCAGCCACCTGTGTGCAAAGCACGTCGGTAGAACCAGTCTCATGAACGCGGTCATGTAATGTCGGTCCGGGCCGCTTCATCCAACAATACCGATGAATCAAAGTAAGACGTTGGTGGTAAGCAGTATGACTATTATCACCCACAACTCTTTGTGTTCTACTCGTGCATATCATCTACGCATAGACCTGGCTCGGATGCCACTGTTGGGGAACGTGCAATTTCAAAAAAATTCCTACGCTCACGCAAGATCTATCTAGGAGATGCATAGCAACGAGAGGGGGAGATTGTGTCCACGTACCCTCGTAGACCGAAAGTGGAAGCGTTAGCTTAACGCGGTTGATGTAGTCGAACGTCTTCGCGATCCAACCGATCAAGCACCGAACATACGGCACCTCCGAGTTCAGCACATGTTCAGCTCGATGATGTCCCTCGAACTCTTGATCCAGCAGAAGGTCGAGGGAGAGTTTTGTCAGCACGACGGCGTGGTGACGGTGATGGTGATGTGATCCACGCAGGGCTTCGCCTCAGCACTATGACAATATGACCGGAGGAGTAAACGGTGGAGGGGGGCGCCGCACACGGCTAACAATGTTTGTTGTGTTCCTTGGAGGCGCCCCCCGCCCCCGTATATAAAGGAGGAACAGGGAGGAGGCCGGCCCCCTAGGGGCGCGCCAAGTGTGGGGAGTCCTACTAGGACTCCTAGTCCTAGTAGGATTCCCCCTTCCTTTTCCGGAGTGGAAAGGGGAAAAGGGAGAGGGAGTAGGAGAGGGAAAGGGGGGCGCCGCCCCCTCCCTAGTCCAATTCGGACTCCCATGGGGGGGAGGAGGTGTGCGGCCACCCCTTGTGGACTGTCCCCTCTATCCCCTTTGGCCCATGAGTCCCATTACCTCTCCCGGGGGGTTCCGGTAACCTCCCGGTACTCCGAAAAATACCCGAAACAACCCGGAACTATTCCGGTGTCCGAATACCACTTTCCAATATATCAATCTTTACCTCTCGACCATTTCGAGACTCCTCGTCATGTCCGTGATCTCATTCGGGACTCCGAACAAACTTCGGTCACTAAAATACACAACTCATAATACAAATCGTCATCGAACGTTAAGCGTGCGGACCCTACGGGTTCGAGAACTATGTAGACATGACCGAGACACATCTCCGGTCAATAACCAATAGCGGAACCTGGATGCTCATATTGGCTCCTACATATTCTACAAAGATCTTTATCGGTCAAACCGCATAACAACATACGTCATTCCTTTTGTCATCGGTATGTTACTTACCCGAGATTCGATCGTCGGTATCAACATACCTAGTTCAATCTCGTTACCGGCAAGTCTCTTTACTCGTTTCGTAATGCATCATCCCGTAACTAACTCATTAGTTACATTGCTTGCAAGGCTTATAGTGATGTGCATTTCCGAGAGGGCCCAGAGATACCTCTCCGATACACGGAGTGACAAATCCTAATCTTGATCTATGCCAACCCAACAAATACCTTCGGAGACACCTGTAGAGCATCTTTATAATCACCCAGTTACATTGTGATGTTTGATAGCACACAAAGTGTTCCTCCGGTATTCGGGAGTTGCATAATCTCATAGTCAGAGGAACATGTATAAGTCATGAAGAAAGCAATAGCAATAAAACTAAACGATTAATATGCTAAGCTAACGAATGGGTCTTGTCCATCACATCATTCTCTAATGATGTGATCCTGTTCATCAAATGACAACACATGTCTATGGTCAGGAAACATAACCATCTTTGACAAACAAGCTAGTCAAGTAGAGGCATACTAGGGACACTCTGTTTGTCTATGTATTCACACATGTACTAAGTTTCCGGTTAATACAATTCTAGCATGAATAATAAACATTTATCATGATATAAGGAAATATAAATAACAACTTTATTATTGCCTCTAGGGCATATTTCCTTCAACTTCATCTTGGCCAGAGCCCGCCCAAAGTCAGCTGCGGCGGAGGCGAGCTGTTCCTCCGGGTCGAAGCGTGGATCAGTGCCACTGACATGTGTACCTACAGGCAACCAGTAAATGTTAGAAGTTAAACTGCAATTGCACAAATGATGTGAAATAATGTAAGATATGGGATGCAGCTAACCTCGACGGCAAACAACAGCACCGGCCGTTATGACCCTGCGTAAGTACATGGACAGGCATGTTAAGTACAACAGGGTTAGCATCCACCAAAAATAGCAAATGGGCAGCATCTCTAGTGATATCCTGAGTCATGTATTGTAAGTTTGTTGCTAGTATTGGTGAAATTGAGCTGGACAGTTAATACTTGAACATCACACAGTGTGCAGTACTGAAATAAACAAGGCAGGAACATGCTTAATACATCAACCGCACAAAACATAGCCATTGCAAGTGGTATTGGTAAGATTGACCTGGTCAGATCATACCTGGTAAGTCCTGGGGGTAGTCGCTGGGGCCCTTCATCTGGGCCAGAGCCTGCACCAAGTCGGCGGCGGCGGAGGCGAGGTGTTCCTCCGGGTCAACACGCACATCGGCCATCGCGCAATCGACCGCCATCAGCTCATCGACCTCCTCGTGATATGTGGTTGGGCTTGCGCGGTGATGCTCTGGAGGTAGGTGCGGTGGGGATTTGGAGGCATGAGGATGTTTCGCAGGTGCCATTTAAGCAATCAGGCCGGGGCCGTGATAGAGATCGGTGGGTTACCTGACTGGATCGACGATGCTTGGGCAGAACGTAGATGTGGTTGAAGCTGTGGTTGCGGCGGCGGCGGTTTGAGCTGCTGGTAGGGGGGAGATACTGAGGAAATTTGATGTGTGGGGATGTGGTGGGAGAAATAAATTCTGAAATCGTGCGCCTAATGAAAATTTCGCTGCGAAACTTGAAACTTGGGCGGGGGAAACACACAACGCAGACGAAGCGCGTAAAATACTCGTGTGCGAGAAAAGAGAAAATTGGCAGATCCCGTCTCCAGAAAAATGTACATGTGTAGTTGATTTTTTTGGTCAATGGTACACCTGGTTTATTAGGAAACATCGCACAGGTAACTGACTTATGGATCATTAACGCAAAAAAATACACACGGGTACGCCATAGAAACCGTGTGTTTTGTGATCTTTTAATAATTCTTATATCTATCAGCATCTCCAACCGTACCTAATTTCAAAAATCTCTTTCATTGTATCAGGATTATTCAATGTACATGAACGAGGCAAGGTGACACCCGATGAGCAATCATCGGTTTATGAAATGCAATCAAGTGTCAACCTGCCTCGCTCGCATGATTTGATCCTATGCAACAAGAGAGAAACTTGCTGCCATCTGCCGGCGCGGCAATTTAAGCCGGTGCGCGGCCAACTCACGCGGCGAGGTGGGACTAAAAACCAGCTGCGGCCATCTCTTGTCTCCTCCGGTGGCTGCGGGCAGACTTTTCGGGAGTATTTAGGGCCGGGGTGCGGCTACAAAACTTCAGTGAACACATGCTAATCAACGCTCAAAGTCCTCAAAGGATGCGCTTACCGACTTTGTACGTTAATAATAGATAGTACCAACTTAAAGTACTACTGGTAATTTGCTCTAAAACTAGTACGTATGTAGTACTGGTAGATGCTCGTAATTAATTATACAAACTTATGGGCGACACACGCACTAACTACTTCTCACATGCTGCCATCGGGGCATGCTGGCCAGACACCGGCGTTCTCCTTCCCGACCTTGTAGGCGGCAACCCACCGTGCTTCGATCTCCGCTGAGCTCTCCTCAGCATGGCATGCGGCCTCTTCTTTCTTGCGGCGGCGGGAATCTCTTTTCTTGACTGCTTTCTGCCTTTTCCGCTCCTTCTGTGCGGCTTTGGCCGCCTCTAGATCCACCGCCCATTCGGCCATGGCAGCCTCAAAGTCCGCCCATGTAACTATGTGGCCGCCGGCGGCGATGAACTCGGCGCGGTAAGATGCCATCGCTTCCTTACCATGTGTGCGGTCGCGGGCGGCGAGGAACGCGGAGCGGCGGGATGCCATCGCTTCCTTACCAGTTACTGTGCGCCGTGGTGCCATGAATGACGCTTGGAGAGAGTTCTGGGACGGAGTGGCTGGGCAGCCGTACAATGCGGTGGTTTTTAAGAGCTCAACGACAAACGACGAAGGAAATTTGGCTTCCCTTACAATTTTGCTCGTTCATTATCGCACACGGTTCATCTCCGTCGCCTCCGGAAACAGTGTGCGCTGAGCCTATTGTGTGTTGCGTTATGATTGGTCGGAACCCCAGCCACGCGGATCGCGCGTGTGCACCGTAGGATGCGCCACGATCGAACGGCAATCCACGTCCCTCACATCACACCCGTGCAGCTGTAGCTCGATTGGATTTATATGCGCTAAATGCCTAGAAAATGCACATAATCCCCTAAATAAGGTAAATGAGCCCGAAAAATGCCAAATTTGAACGCGGTAATTTGTAGGGTGTACGTTCGTCGTAGAAAAAACTCCAGGGCAAAGAACGAAGAAAATTTGGATTCCCCTTCAATCTTGGTGATTTCTCTCTCGAAATCATGGAACTTCCTCGGTGATGGTTCGATTTATGAAGGGCGTGCATGACAACATAAGCCAAACCTTCTCAAATTTTTACAAGGGCATGGTGAGGCCATACCATGGCACCATGCCAGGCGTCATGTTTTTCAAGCATTTATTTCATTTTTCTATAGTTGAAAACCCAATAAACAAACGTTTGTGGTCGATTATTGCCACACATTTCATCGAAATATCTACCCATTCCTTGTAAAAGGCATGGGAATTTACTAAATGGCACAAGCATGGTTTTCCAGTCCGTTCTTGTGCACCCTTTCATGCACCGATTTTTTGAACTTGAATTATGTGCATTAATGCCTATAAAATGCACATAATCCCCTAAATATGGTAAATGAACCCGAAAAAGTGCCAAATTTGATCACGGTGATTTGCAGGGTGTATGTTCATCGTATAAAAAAACTCATGGACAAAGGACAAAGGAAATTTGGATCCCCCTTCAATCTTGGTGATTTCCCCCTCGAAACCATGAAACTTCCTCGGTGATGGTTCGATTTATGAAAGGCGTGCATGACGACATAAGGAAAACATTCTCAAATTTTTACCAGGGCACGGTGAGGCCATACCATGGCACCACGCCAGGCGTCATGTTTTCCAAGCATGTATTTCATTTTTGTATAGTTGTTAACCCAGTAAACGACACGCTTATGGTTGACTATTGCCACACATTTCCTTGAAATCTCTGCCCATTTCTTGTAAAAGGCATGAGAATTTACTAAATAACACGAGCATGGTTTTTCAGACCGTTCTTCTGCACCTTTTCATGCACCGATTGTTCGAATTTGAATTATGTGCATTAATGCCTAGAAAATGCACATGATCCCCTAAATATGGTAAATGAGCCCGAAAAAATGTCAAATTTGAACACGTTGCATTGGAGGGGGTATGTTGATCGTTGGAAAAAAACTGAATGACAAACTAGGACAAAAATTTGGACTCCCCTTCAATCTTGGTGATTTCCCCCTCGAAACCATGAAACTTCCTCGACGATGGTTTGATTTATGAAGGGCGTGCATGACGACATAAACCAAACATTCTCAGCTTTTTACCAGGGCACGGTGAGGCCATACCATGGCACCATGCCAGGTGTCATGTTTTTGAAGCACGTATTTCATTTTTCTACAGTTGATAACCTAGTAAATGACGCGTTTGTGGTTGACTATTGCCACGTATTCCCTTGAAATCTCTGCCAATTCCTTGTAAAAGGCATGAGAATTTACTAAATACCGCTAGCATGGTTTTCCAGACCGTTCTTGTGAACCTTTTCATGCACCGATTGTTCGAATTTGAATTATATGGATTAATGCCTAGAAAATGCACATAATCCCCTAAATATGGTAAATGAGCCCGGAAAAATGCCAAATTTGAACGCGTTGCATTGGAGGGGGTATGTTGATTGTAGAAAAAAAACTGAATGACAAACTAGGAAGGAAATTTGGATTCTCGGCCCCTTCAATCTTGGTGATTTCTCCCTCGAAACCATGAAAATTCCTCGGTGATGGTTTGATTTATGAATGGCGTGCACGACGACATATGCCAAACCTTCTCAAATTTTTACCAGGGCATGGTGAGGTCATACCATGGCCCCATGCCAGCCGTCATGTTTTTCAAGCATGTATTTCATTTTTCTACAGTTGAAAAACCAATAAACGACGTGTTTGTGGTTGACTATTACCACACATTTCCCTGAAATCTCTGCCCATTCCTTGTAAAAGGCATGAGAATTTACTAAATAGCACGAGCATGGTTTTCCAGACCATTCTCGTGCACCGATTGTTTGAATTTGAATTATGTGCATTAATGCCTAGAAAATGCACATAATCCCCTAAATATTGTAATTGAACCCGGAAAAGTGCCAAATTTGAACACGGTGATTTGCAGGGTTTATGTTCATCATAGAAAAAAACTCATGGATAAAGGACAAAGGAAATTTGGATTCCCCTTCAATCTCGATAATTTACTATCACACATGATTCATCTCCGTCGCCTCTGCGAACCGTGTGTGTTCACCCACACATGCAAAAGGAAAAAAGAAAACCCTCACCCACTTCGTCCCCACCCACTCGCCGTGGACTCCTCTGCAACTCTGCACCTCATCAACTTCTATCGCGGCGGCCACCCTAAGCTCGACGGCTGTCGTCGGCGGGCGGAGGTTGCGCTCCAAACGGCACGGGATTTCGCCCCTACCGCTTGCCCCCACCTATCTGCACCGACTTGTACCGACATTCTAGACTCTAGTCGATTGGGGGTTTTCTGCGATATTGGGCTGGGGATTTTTCTCATGGAGAAGGTAATCAATTTAGCGAAATATTCACTCATCTCTTATCGCAGTCCGTCCGTCGCTGTTAATCAACCGGCGGAAATCGCCGTGGATTCATTTTCTTCTAGCTAATTCGAGGGTTTTCATTCATGTGTCCATAGTGCGAGCACAAATTGGGCAAGTGTGGTCACGGCCAGTCGGAAATGAAGTTCTATCTCACCATTCCGGATGACTTCAGGGAGCGCTCGGTATGTTCAATCTCACCCTACCACGGTCAGCATGGCCTAAATTTGTGAACATATACCGTCTGTTGCTATATTTGAATAAAAGGTACGGTGCCACGTGCAGCCTAGATGTCGAAGCCGATCCCCCCCCCTTATATTAGGAAAATTTATGATGTATTGTTCATTCAGTTACTCTCATATTTGCATCAAATCTTTGTTACATTATCTATTTTTAATTATATATTTTTTGTACTTTGCTTTCATCTATATATTGATCTGTTCTATCAGTTACTCCCGTATTTGCATCTTGCTTTGTTATTTCAATATACCTAATTTACGATCTTAATTTTCATTTCAAGCAGTACATCCATTGCTTTGCAAGAACAGGAGTAGAAGGAAATCTTGGGCTTTACTTTGTTGATGACTCCATGGATGTCATATTGACAACGCAACATGGATTTACAATGACAATTAGTGTAAAACTTGATAAAGATGGTCACTCGTATTTTGATGCGGACCTTTGGAGAAAAATGTCTAAGTGTTATGAACTGAAAGCTGGCAATAAAATTCTAGTGCGTGCACCACAGCCTGGTCTAATTAACATGGATGTTTACTTCCCCAACATCATCAGCCAATCAAAGTCTGATTGAGGTTAGTGTCCTTTCAACTTTCTCCATGCTGGCATATTACTTAGCAAAATCGGGCTATTTGTTCTGACTAATTGATCACTATTTAAGCAACCAATTGTGATTTCATTTTCTGACTCCATTCCTAGGCAGTAACAAATTCTATTTACCAATTTGTGCGCACTATATATTATTCTGCCATGTTCTGAATAAATAATACATTTCCACCTTTTAAGCAGGATATGTTGGATGCATAGTGAACGATCTGTATGTTACTAAGCGTATCAAATTTCACTGGAAGGACTTGAAGCATGTCATAAACTTTGTTGATAATCTGACAGAGATAGCACAGCGTATGAATGCTGGATTTTGGATGGGATTAATTATACCTATTGTGCACACATTGAACAAGACCAATTGTGTGCACAAAACACTGGTACAAAGTCTTATTTTTATGTTGATGCTCATAAACTATATATATCTTCAACGATATGTTACAATTAGTTTTTATTCTACATTTCAACATAAATTGCCCGCTGTAGCTGTACCTGGATCGATTTCCCAGCGTGGTCGAATTACACTTGTGCCTGCTAATAATGCCAAAGTGATTGCAAGGTACTGCATTTCCCGTAGAAATGAAACCATTAAAATTAACAAGTTCTCGCTTGTCGTGGCAATGCATCCATATTGGAAAATTGAAGACACTGTTCTACTCATGCTCTACCAAGGCACGGGAGGGCTCTTCCTTTTTCATTGATGAGATGCCGAGTCGCCATGATCAAGCTGCTTCCAGCGAATAGTTGTGGTTGTTGGCCCTCAGCCTCTTAAAATGTGCTAGCTGTTACAATGTTAAGTATGTAGATATGGACCATATGGTTGTTGGCCCTCAGCCTCTTAAAATGTGATAGTTGTTACTATGTTAAGTATGTAGATATGGACCATATGGTTGTCAAAACCGTGTTACGAAGATCCTCCTTTTGTCGAATAGTGTAACCACTATATACATGTTATTCAAATGCTGTTAGCCAAGTTCTTAAATTTTCATGGAAAGTATTAGTATCGTAGACAGTTCATTGAGTTTAAGCGTGTGCCCGGTAGAGCGATAGAGTAGAGGACGCCCATGTTTTGGACGTGGTGATCAGCACCGATGTCCAAAAGGCATTTGCATATTAACTGTCCATATTGCAAATTCACACACGTGTTAACATAAGGAAACGTATGTGTAACATACTAATCATCGCACACGAGTACTCGCAGACGCATCGTGTGCGATACTCCTAGCCACCGCAAGCAACTAGTTTGCAATTTTCAAAGTTTTTTGTATACACAGAATCGCACACGAATTAACTGTAGTAACCGTCTGTGTTGTAATTTCTCATCGCAAACAGTTCACGAGTGGGCTGTTTACCGCGTATCACACATATCTTGTTTACACGATTCGTTTGTGTTCTTTTGGCTCATCACAAACAGTTCATCTATGTGAACTGTATGCCGCATATCACACATATCTTGTTAAGTTGAACCGTTTCTGTTGTGTTCCCTAATCGAAAAAAATTCGTCCGAGTGAACCGTATGCCGTATATCACACACACCTTGATCTGGCTAACCGTTTCTGTTGCACTCCCTAATAACAAACAGTTCATCTGAGCGAACTGTATGTCGTATATCGCACACACCTTGATATGGCTTCCCATTTCTGTTGTTCTGTCTCATCGTAAACAGTTCGTATGGATCATCCGTGTGCCCTTCGTCGCACACGCAACTAAACTCTGAACCGTGTTTGATGTCTCCGCCATCGCAAATGTTTTGCATCTTTTTTGACGGTTTTTTTACATCACCGTTTGCGATTAATGAATCGCACACAGTTTCCTCAAAGGGTCTCTGATCGTAGTGTCGCGTTAGCAGCATCCTGCAGTAGTGTGTGTTCGATATTTTGATGATATGTATGTTGTGATTCCCTTAGTGGTGTTATGTGAACGTTGACTACATGGCACTTCACCATATTTGGGCCTAAGGGAATGCATTGTGGAGTAGTTATTAGATGATGGGTTGCTAGAGTGACAGAAGCTTAAACCCTAGTTTCTGCGCTACTTCGTAAGGGACCGATTTGGATCCAAATGTTTAATGCTATGGTTAGATTTTATCTTAATACTTATCTCGTAGTTGCGGATGCTTGCGAGGGAGTTAATCATAAGTGGGAGGTTTGTTCAAGTAAGAACATCACCCAAGCACCGGTCCACCCACATATCAAATTATCAAAGTAGCGAACACGAATCAAACCAACATGATGAAAGTGACTAGATGAAATTCCCGTGTACCCTCAAGAACGCTTTGCTTATTATAAGAGACCATTTTGGCCTGTCCTTTGCCACAAAAGGATTGGGATACCTTGCTGCACTTTATTTACCGCTACCGTTACTTGTCCGTTACAAATTACCTTGCTATCAAACTACCTATTACCGACTATTTCAGTGCTTGCAGAAAATACCTTGCTGAAAACCACTTGTCATTTCCTTCTGCTCCTCGTTGGGTTCGACACTCTTACTTATTGAAAGGACTACGATTGATCCCCTATACTTGTGGGTCATCAAGACTCTTTTCTGGCACCATTTCCGGGGAGTGAAGCGCTCTTGGTAAGTGGAAATTGGTAAGGAAAAATTTATACTACATGCTGAAATTTATTGTCACTTGTTACTATGGAAAACCATCCTTTGAGGGGTTTGTTCGGGGTATCTTCACCTCGACCGGAAGCACAATTAGTTGCCCCTCAACCTACTGCACCTGCTGAAAATATTGGTTATGAAATTCCTTCGGGTATGATAGAACAACTGCTAGCTAATCCTTATGCAGGAGATGGAACCGAACATCCTGATATGCACTTGATCTATGTGGATGAAATTTGTGGATTATTTAAGCTTGCAGGTTTGCCCGGAGATGAAGCTAAGAAGAAGGTTTTACCTTTATTTTTGAAGGGAAAAGCATTGACATGGTATAGGCTATGCGATGATATTGGATTTTGGAACTGGAATCGATTGAAATTGGAATTTCACCAAAAATGTTATCCTATGCATCTAGTTTAACGTGATTGGAATTATATATATATATATTTTTTGGCCTCGTGAAGGAGAAAGTATCGCTTTAGCTTGGGGGAGGCTTAAGTCAATGTTATATTCATGCCCCAATCACGAGCTCTCTAAATAAATTATCATTCAGAAGTTTTATGCTCGGCTTTCTCATGATGATCAATCCATGCTCGATACTTCTTGTACTGGTTCTTTTATGAAGAAGACTATTGAGTTCAGGTGGGACCTTTTATAAAGAATTAAATGCAGCTCTAAAGATTGGGAACTCGGCGAAGGTAAAGAGTCAGGTATTAAGCTTGAGTTTGATTGTGTTAAATCTTTTATGAATATCGATGCTTTTAACAAGTTTAGCACTAAATATGGACTTGACTCTGAGATAGTAGCCTCTTTTTGTGAATCTTTTGCTACTCATGTTGATCTCCCTAAGGAGAAGTGGTTTAAATATCACCCACCTATTAAAGAAGAAATTAAAGAACCAGTCATAGTTAAAGAGGAAACTATTATTTACAATGTTGATCCAGTTGTGCCTACTGGTTATATTGAAAAACCACCTTTCCCTGTTAGGATAAAGGAACATGCTAAGGTTTCAACTATGGTTCACAAAAGTAATATTAAAGCAACTAAACCTTCTGAGCAAATTAAAGTAGAACCTAGTGTTGCTATGGTTAAAGATCTCCTGGTAGAAAATATTGATGGGCATGTTATTTACTTCTGTGATGAAGCTGCTAGAATTGCTAAACCTGATGAAAAAGATAAACATAGACCTATTGTTGGCATGCCTGTTGTCTCAGTTAAAATATGAGATCATTGTTATCATGGTTTATGTGACTTAGGTGCTAGCGTGAGTGCTATTCCTTTTACCTTATACCAAGAAATTATGAATGACATAGCACCCGCTGAAATAGAAGACATAGATGATACTATTAAACTTGCTAATAGAGAGACTGATACGTCTCCAACGTATCTATAATTTATGAAGTATTCATGCCATGTTTACAAGAATTCTATATGATTTTGGTATGATTTGATTAGAACTAACCCGGACTGACGCTGTTTTCAGCAGAACTACCGTGGTGTCGTTTTTTGTGCAGAAATAAAAGTTCTTGGAATGGGCTAAAAATTTACGGAGAATATTTTTGGAAAATATAAAAAACATTGGAATGAAAAGATATCGGAGAGGAGTCCCGAGGCAACCACAAGGGTGGATGGCGCGCCCCCTGCCTTGTCGTCGCCTCGTGGGCCCCCTTGACTTGTCCCTGACGCCAATACCTTCTATAAATACCAAAACCTCCAGAAATAAACCTAGATCGGGAGTTCCGCTGCCGCAAGCCTCTGTAGCCACGAAAAACGAATCGGGAGCCCGTTCCGGCACCCTACCGGAGGGGGAAACCATCACCGAAGGCCATCTTCATCATCTCGGCGGTCTCCATGATGAGGAGGGAGTAGTTCACCCTCGGGGCTGAGGGTATGTACCAGTAGCTATGTGTTTGATCTCTCTCTCTCTCGTGTTCTTGATTTGGCACGATTTTGATGTACCGCGAGCTTTGTTATTATAGTTGGATCATATGGTGTTTCTTCCCTCTCTAGCTCTTGTTGTGATGAATTGAGTCTTGCTCTTTGAGGTTTCGTTATGTTGGATTGAGTATTGGATTTGAGAACACTTGATGTTTGTCTTGCGATGGGATATCTGTGGTGACAATGGGATGTTCTATTGATTCACTTGATGTATGTTTTGGCACTCAACTCGCGGATTCCTGAGGTGACATTGGGGTAATCTATGCATAGGGGTTGATGCACGTTTTCGTCCTACGTTCTCCGATAGAAACTTTGGAGTGATTCTTTGTTGCATGTTGAGGGATTGTTATGTGATCCAATTATGTTATCATTGTTGAGAGAATTTGCACTAGCGAAAGTATGAACCCTAGGCCTTGTTTCCAAGCATTGCAATACCATTTCCGCTCACTTTTACTACTTGCTACCTTGCTGTTTTTATATTTTCAGATTACAAAAACCTATATCTACCATCCATATTACACTTGTATCACCATCTCTTCGCCGAACTAGTGCACCTATACAATTTACCATTGTAGTGGGTGTGTTGGGGACACAAGAGACTCTTTGTTATTTGGTTGCAGGGTTGTTTGAGAGAGACCATCTTCATCCTACGCCTCCCACGGATTGATAAACCTTAGGTCATCCACTTGAGGGAAATTTGCTACTGTCCTACAAAACTCTGCACTTGGAGTCCCAACAACGTCTACAAGGAGAAAGGTTGCGTAGTAGACATCAGACACCATCACACCACTTGGGATTGTTAAAGATGTTGAAGTCTTGTGTGGGAAAATAAAATACCCTACTGATTTTCTAGTTCTTGGTTCCCCACAAGATGACTTTTGTCCCATTATCTTTCGTAGACCTTTCTTGAACACCGTTAATGCTAAAATAGATTGTGAGAAACAAACTGTCGGTGTTAGCTTTGGTGATGAGTCTCATGAGTTGTATTGTTGAATGCTGTATGTGATAGTTATATTGTTGAATTCATTCTTGATGCTACTGAAAATTATTATGAGAGAGGAACATGTGCTTTTACATATCTCAATAATATCAAGTTTCCTCTCGTTATGTTGAAAGTTTTGAAGTTATGCTTGTTTTGGCTTCCTATGCTAGTTGATTCATGTTCCCATAATTTGTTTGCTCACAAAATCCCTATGCATAGGAAGTGGGTTAGACTTAAATGTGCTAGTCATATGCTCCATGATGCTCCCGTTATGTTTCAATTCTTATCTTTTATGTGAGCATCATTAAAATCATCATGCCCAGCTAAAAAGGCATTAAAGAAAAGCGCTTGTTGGGAGACAACCCGATATTTACCCCTACTGTTTTTGTGTGTACACATGATTATGCTACTGTATTAATCATTTTTATAGCTTTTGTTTGAATAAAGTGCCAAGTAAAGCCTTTGGGATAGTGTGGTTGATAGTTGATTTGATTCTGTGCAAAAAACAGAAACTTTTGCGTCCAGTACAGAAATTCCTATATTTTACTGGAACGTGGAAAACTTCTGAATTTTTTATAGTTTATTGGTATACAAATTTTCTACGTTGTCCTAATTTTTCAGAATTTTTGGAGTAGAAGAAGTATGATATTAATTCAGATATTTACAGACTATTCTGTTTTTGACAGATTCTGTTTTCAATGCATAGTTTGCTTGTTTTCTAGTTTCTATGGCTTATATTGCTCAATATAAATTGTAGAAATGATAGGGTACAGTATGCATCATGTGAGAAAAATTTGAATCTTGTCTTGACAGTACCAAAGTGAATGATTTGTTTTATCATACTAACCCATCTCACGAAGTTCCGTTAAGTTTTGTGTGATTGAAGTTTTCAAGTTTTGGGTGAGATATCGATATGAGGAGAATAAGGAGTGACAATACCCTAAGCTTGGGTATGCCTAAGGCACCCCAAGGTAATATTCAAGGAAGATTCAAGCAACTAAGCTTGGGGATGCCCCGGAAGGCATCCCCTCTTTCGTCTCCAACATTATCGGTAACCTTACTTGGGGCTATATTTTTATTCGTCACATGATATGTGTTTTGCTTGGAGCGTCATTTTATTTTATTAGTATTTGCTTTCTGTTATTTATTTTAATATTTTTCATATTTTATTTCAATAAAAGCGTCAAGTTTAGCCTTTGCCATGTTTATTTTGCAAGTCTATATGTTGCTGTTTTGAAAACAGAAAGTTTTCTATCGTTGTATGAATTCTTATGGAATGTCAGAACAAGATAAAATCTTGAAATTTTTACAAAATTAGTAACAACAAATTTTCTACAGTGTGCTAATTTTTCAGAACTTTTGGAGTTAGGGAAGTATGAGTACAATTGCACTCTTTACAGACTGTCCTGTTTAGACATATTGCTGTTATGTTTGCATATGTTTGCTTGTTTAATGATTCTATTTGAGGATAGGAGCATTAAATATGCAGAGGCATTTATTATGCAATGTCAAATAATAATTTTAGTGATTTGCTACAGTAGATAATGATAAGGTTTTGCATTTGATTTATACTAACTTTTCTCATGAGTTCTTGTTGAGTTTTGTGTGGATGAAGTGTTTAAGCATTAGGGAAACCGCGATATGAGAGGAATTAAGGAGACACAAGAGCTCAAGCTTGGGGATGCCCAAGGCATCCCTAGTTAATATTTCAAGAAGTCTCAAGCATCTAAGCTTGGGGATGCCCCGGTTGGTATCCCACCTTTCTTCTTCAACAATGATCGGTCAGTTTTGGTTGAGCCTAAGTTTTTGCTTCTTCACATGATATGTGCTATCCTTAGAATGTAATTTTATTTTGTTTTGCTTGCTGTTTGAATAAAATACTTAAGATCTAAATCATTATTTTTGAGAGAGAGTCTCCACATAGCTACTTAATTATTTGACTACTCATTGATCTTCACTTATATCTTTTTGGAGTAGTTTGTCATTTACTCGTGTGCTTCACTTATATCCTATGAGTAAATGGTTGAATGAATTGAATATCATAAATCTGAAATTATATATGTTTCATATGCTTATCCCATGGGGATTAATGACTTCACATATAAGAAGTATAGGTGGTAAATTTATTGAAAGTTAGCAAACATAGTATTGGTCACTTAAACAATTCATGAAAGAATATTGAAGGAAGAGAGATTTCACATATAAATATACTATCTTGGACATCTTCTATGATTGTGAGCCCCATTAATTATTTTCAAACTTGAGCAAATTAGTTTAAGTTGGACAAGGAAGACAACGTAATGAGTTATGCTTGGGTATATTTGTATAGAAGTTATATTGTTATGGATCCTCCAACATGTGGTGCTTGCTATTTAGAATCTTTTGCTAGCCAAAATCTCTGTACTAACCGGGAATACTGCTTGTGCATCCAAAATCCTTGAACCAAGTTTCTTCCCTGAGTGTCCACCATATCTACCTATATACGGTATTTACCTGCCGTTCCAAGTAAATTTGCATGTGCCAAACTCTAAACCTTCAAATAATAATCTGTTTTGTATGCCCGAATCGCTCATGTAGCGACTAGGGGCTGTCAGTATCTTCCATGCAAGGTGGGTTATTCTCACGATGAGTGTTGATTCACTTGTCATTCACGAGAAAGTGGCTGGTAATCGGGATGCCCAGTTCCATGCTCAAAATCAAATCAAAATATAATCATCAAACAAAACTCCCCCAGGACTGTTGTTGGTATGGACGGTACCCGTCGTTTCGGATCAGTCGTGGAGTGTGATTGTTGGTGGAGGGGGAGTAAAAACTTTACCATTCTGTTTGGGAACCGCCTATAATGTGTCTAGCATGGAAGATAGTGAGAACTCTTGGTTGTTATGTTGACAATGAAAGTATACCTCTCAAAATTATGTTCATCTCTGTTTTAAAAGCTTCGAGCTCTGGCACCTCTGCAAATCCCTGCTTCCCTCTGCGAAGGGCCTATCTTTTACTTTTATGCAAGAGTCAGTAGTATTCCTTCTCATTCCAATCTACTCTTTAGTTGGCAAGCATCATGTGATGGGGAAAGATCTAAGCATATATGGCCATTCAAATATATTTGATCATGAATTATTATTATTGACAATTATCTATATGATAAATAAGTTGGGAGGCGAAACACTAAGACCCTATCTTTCTCTGTGTTCGATGGATGCTATTTGTTCTACAAATATGCTTTGAGTGGTAGCAATCATGGAAGACTATATGATAGTTGAGTATATGGAATTTGCTAAATCAAAGCTCTTACATAGACCCTTCCTGAAAATATGATGAATTGCAATTGTTTGATGACTGAGAACATAGTTTGTTAGTTTTCAAGAAAGTTTATGGTCTATGCTTTAACATGTGAATAGCTTGCTACTTGATCATGAGAAGTTTTATGAGATGAGCTACTGTTTATGATATATAATGATGCTAGAAAAAGTGATTGAAATTATCATTGATCAAACTTGTGCACTTGCTAGCATTCACACTTCATAAATTATTTCTTTTATCATTTACCTACTCGAGGACGAGCAGGAATTAAGCTTGGGGATGCTGATACATCTCCAACGTATCTATAATTTATGAAGTATTCATGCCATGTTTACAACAATTCTATATGATTTTGGTATGATTTGATTAGAACTAACCCGGACTGACGCTATTTTCAGCAGAACTACTGTGGTGTCATTTTTTGTGCAGAAATAAAAGTTCTCGGAATGGGCGGAAATTTTATGTAGAATATTTTTGGAAAATATAAAAAATATTGGAACGAAAAGATATCGGAGAGGAGTCCCGAGGCAACCACAAGGGTGGAGGGCGCCCCCCCTAGGGCGCGCCCCCTGCCTTGTCGTTGCCTCGTGGGCCCCCTTGACTTGTCCCTGACGCCAACACCTCCTATAAATACCAAAACCTCCAGAAATAAACCTAGATCAGGAGTTCCGCCGCCACAAGCCTCTATAGAAACGAAAAACCAATCGGGAGCCCGTTCCGGCACCCTGCCGGAGGGGGAAACCATCACTGAAGGCCATCTTCATCATCCCGGCGGTCTCCATGACGAGGAGGGAGTAGTTCACCCTCGGGGCTGAGGGTATGTACCAGTAGCTATGTGTTTGATCTCTCTCTCTCGTGTTCTTGATTTGGCACGATTTTGATGTACCGCGAGCTTTGTTATTATAGTTGGATCATATGGTGTTTCTTCCCTCTCTATCTCTTGTTGTGATGAATTGAGTCTTGCTCTTTGAGGTTTCGTTATGCTGGATTGAGTATTGGATCTGAGAACACTTGATGTATGTCTTGCGATGGGATATCTGTGGTGACAATTGGATGTTCTATTGATTCACTTGATGTATGTTTTGGCACTCAACTCACGGATTCCTGAAGTGACATTGGGGTAATCTATGCATAGGGGTTGATGCATGTTTTCGTCCTATGTTCTCAAATAGAAACTTTGGAGTGATTTTTTTGTGACGCCCCCGGCTCAATCGTGCACTAATCATACACGCAAATGCACACGATCAAGCCTAAGGACTCACGGGAAGATATCACAACACAACTCTAAAACATAAATAAAGTCATACAAGCTTTATATTACAAGCCAGGGGCCTCGAGGGCTCGAATACATAAGCTTGCGTACAAGCGTCAGCGGAAGCATCAGATATCTGAGTACAGATATGAAACAGAAACAGAAAGGCCTTTAGAAAGGCGGGGCAAAATAAAACACTACGATTGAAAGGCGTAGGCCTCCTGCCTGGGACCCTCTGATCCTACTCCTGGTCGTCAGTCAACTCGTAGTAGTATCCATCCTCTGGGTAGTAGTAGCGATCGTCGGCGGGGACAGCTGTCTCAGGGGCTCCGTCATCTTGGTCACGACAAACTGATATGGGGAGAAAAGGAAAACAAAGCAACCGTGAGTACCCAGAAGTACTCAGCAAGCAAGGATCTACACTACATATGCAACATTTTCAAAGGGAGGCTGTATATGTGGACTGGGCTACAGAAATGCCAGAATAGAGAGGAGGCCTAGTCCTATCGAAGACTAGCATCTTCAGCTATCTTGCAGCAATAGAAGAGAGTAGAACAGTACAATATAATGTAGCAGTAATGATATCAACCTCACCCAGAGATCCTTTCTCGACTCCCTGTGAGAAAGCAATCCCAGATCCATACAGTCATCAACCTCGTCCTGAGATCCCTTCTCGACTCCCTGCGAGAAGCAATCCCAGAGCCATAGTATCCAAGTATCCAGTTCTAATTGTATCAATCAGGATACAACTCCGAGTGTCCGTTACCGTAGGACAGGCTATCGATAGATGTTTTCTTCCCTGCAGGGGTGCACCAACTTACCCACCACGCTCGCTTAACTTCGGCCGGACACACTTTCTGGGTCCTGCCCGACCTCGGCCAAACGACACACCGCAGCCCTACCTAGAGCTCAGCAGAGAGGTCCCCGTCGGTCTACATCCTAAGCGCTCAGAGGTCTTGGGCCTTCGCCCTGTGCACTCCGAGTCGTTGCGTGCAGGGGGAAGCCAGGCACCAGGGGGGCGCCGGTCCGTCCCGGCCGCAATGCTGAACTGGACGTCTGACAGAGCCTTTGGTTGATGCATACGATGCAGAGTGCCCATAACTTTTCCCACGTGATGGTTAGTGCTATCGGGCCAAAGGCCCACTCGAATCAAATATCCTAACCGTTAGTACCTTGGGGCTGCGGTAACGAGCAGAGACTCACGAAAGATGTGACCCCGTCGCCCTGTCTTGAGGTCTTGCGGCAAGGGCCAAGAATGCCCGGCCACGCCTCGTATTCATCACTCGGGCACCATACAGGCAACCCGCCTTCACAACACACGCGGGTACCCCTCAGGGTCGACCCGCCTTCCAAGTAACAGTGTAAAGTCCAAGTATCCGTGTGTCCATAACATCAGAGGAATCCGAGGTATCACCCTCGTTGAATTCCCACTCGATGTATCCGTCAAGGTGAACTCGGAGGAATCACCCTCGATGGGTTCACACTTGATGTGTTGCACGACAGCGTCGTTACCGGAAGTGGTGAAGGAGGAATCACCCTCGATGACCACGACCAAATAGCTACTCTACAGAGTTAACATCAGAAGTGCTACAAGAGGTTTCACCCTCGGCACTCGATAGTAACGCTGCAGTGTCGTTACTACTAAGGGGTGGTGGTGTGCGGTGTCGGGGCCTGGTCTTCAATCCCGTTGATCGGGTCTTCTGATAATCCAGCGGGGCAGTCGGGAAAAGTGGGGGTTACTGATAGGTCTCTACCCAGCCTATACTAAGCAGTTTAGGATAAGCAGGTAAGGTATCAATAGTAGGTTACAATAAACAGGCTATGCATCAGAATAGGTAAAGCAGCAGCAGCAATTCTAATGCAAGCATGAGAAAATAGAATGGGCGATATCGGGATGATCAAAGGGGGGGGGGCTTGCCTGGTTGCTCGGTGGCAAGGGCAAGGTCGTCAATGGTGGCGCCGGGCTCCGGAGCTGCGTCGGTCTCGGGGACGACGTCGGTGTCAGGGTCTACCGAGAGAGAAGTGGGGGAAGAAACAGTAAATACAAAGCAAACAAGAGCAACACAATGTACGCCATGACAATATGCAGTGCCGGGTGTGTTCTAACGTGTGGTTGCACGTTACCGAGAAAGGAGGAATCCATCCGGGAATGTTTTCCCGGTTCCGGACATTTGTTAGACAGATGACCGGAGGGGAACGGTTTCATGTTTGGGTAGCTATGGACATGTGGCGGACGAACGGACCGCGTATTCGGATCCGTCTCGAAATTCTGAGCATTTTTCATATATAAATTATTTTCATCGGAGTTACGGTTTAAAAGATATGATTTTCTAAAGTTTTTATTAATTTCTGGAATTTAAATATTTATTTAATTCAAATTATCCAAAACAGTAAAAGATGATGTCATTATGATGTCAGCACTGCGTCAGCGGTCAGCGAACCCGCTGACCAGTCAACCGGGCCCACGCGGGACCCACTGGCAGTGACTGGGCACTGGCCAGTCAGCTGTGTGTGAGACAGACAGGTGGGGCCGGGTCAACACCACGTCAGCAAGTCAACTGACGCGTGGCGCCAGTGGGTTTATTAATTAAAACAGTTAATTTTAAACTACCGATTAATTAAGTGCGCGGGGCCCGCCTGTCATAGAGACAAGGGGTTAATTAAACAAGGGATTAGGGCCCCTAACGACGGCCATGTCGGCCACCATCACCGGCGTTAAGCCGAAGCGGCGGAGGTGCTCAGTCCGGCCAGCTCCGGCCACGGGAGCTCGCGTGGAAGGGCGCAATCGAAAGCTGCAGCTTCGGCACGTCGATCGGTGGGCGCAGAATGATCGGAGATGGACAGGAGCGAGTGCAGCGTCGATCATGGCGGCGGCGGAGCTCAGTGCTTGACGGCGACGGTGCTACGGTGCACGGCTTGATGAACTAACTAGCACTATGAGCTCCTGGGAGCACGCTGAGCTTAATGACGCGCTCGGACGCGATGAAAGGTGGTCCAGGCCACGGCAGCGCCATGGCCGGCGGCGAGTCATCTCGGCCACAACGACGGGCACGGCTACGGGGACGGAACCGACTGGGAGAAAGAAGGGAAAAACGCTGCGGCTCATAGTGACTCGATTGGAGCGGACGACGAGCTCGGGTACGGACGGAGGCCGGCGAATTCGACGGAGGCGGACGTCGGTGCCGAATGTTGACGATGATGACGGAGGCGGCGATGCAGCACCTTGTGGCTTGAACTTCTTCGGTGCGGAGGCATAGTCGACGCTCGCGGAGCGTTTGGGCACGCCAGGGCGGCGAACGGTGGTCGCTGGCCACGGGATTGACGACGGCGCGGTGGCTCGGCGATGTGGTGTTCGGGCAAGGAGGAACAGAGAGGGGAAGAGGTGAGGAGTGGCCGGGGGGGCAGTGGAGCGCTGGGGGCTGCCCTTTATCCACGGCGAGCGAGGGCGCGCGATGTCGAGCGGGAGAGAGGGGGGCCAGTGTGCGCGGGTGCTGCGCGGGCGACAGCAGAAGAGAGGTAGAATGAGAGGGGGAGATTGGGCTGGGCCGGCGCCTGTAGTGACTAGGGCCCATGTGCACAGTAGACTAGGCCTTTTTCTTTTTCTTCCTGTCCTTTTCTGTTTTCTCCTTTCTTTTCTGTTTGCAAAAAATGTTTAGGCCACCTATGGACTTTTGTAAAATATAAGAACTGGTCCATAAATCACAGTGCAACATTAGTCACTGCTAGAAATTGGTTTGGTGTCCATATCTTTTTATTTGGATTTTATTTAATTTAAAAAGGATTAAATAGTGTTGTTTTGCTCCTGTTTCTTGTTGTTTGAATCCTTTTACAATTCCAATAAATGTTGCAATCATTTTTATAAATGGTATGGGAATATTTGCAACATGATGCACATTTTAGTTTTCAGGTTTGGTCAACTTTTATTTTCCACTTTAATTTTAAATTTGAAATTTTAGTTAGGAGCTGAATGCAAAATGGATGCAGATGATGATTAGGCACTGATAATCATAATGACATGGCATAATCAAAAGGGTGATTACTGTAGTTTAATACATGGGGTGTTACAAATCTCCTCTACTAACAAGAATTCTCGTCCCGAGAATTAAGAGGTAGAAGGAAAAAGTTCGGGGTAATCCGCACGAAGATTATCCTCACGTTCCCAAGTAGCTTCATCTTCAGTATGATTTGACCACTGCACTTTGAGGAACTTGGTAACCTTCTGACGGGTCCGACGTTCAGCTTCATCGAGAATGCGGATCGGATGCTCCTTATAAGATAGATCATCTTGCAATTCGAGCACCTCGTGATCCACTGCTCGGTGCAGAGATTCCTTCAAGCATTTACGAAGTTGCGACACATGGAATACGTCATGGATATGAGAGAATTGCGGCGGCAACTCCAATTTATATGCCACCTGACCACGTCTTGCAACAATGCGGAAAGGACCAATGTAGCGGGGAGCTAACTTGCCCTTAATTCCGAAACGGTGAGTGCCTTTCATCGGGGTGACTCGCAGATAAGCCTGATCACCAGGTTGATAAGTCAAACCCCATCGTTTGCGATCATAGTTGCTCTTCTGGCGGTCCTGAGCCACCTTGAGATTTTCTCGGACAATATGAACTTGCTCTTCGGCGTGTTGGATAATATCAGGACCCACGAGCGGTCGTTCCCCAGTTTCTGACCAATTCAGAGGGGTTTGACACTTACGTCCATAGAGTACTTCAAAGGGAGCCATTTTCAAGCTGGCTTGATAGCTGTTGTTATAGGAGAACTCGGCATACGGAAGAGATTCTTCCCACTTCTTGCCAAATGATATAACACAAGCCCGAAGCATGTCTTCAAGCACTTGATTGACTCGCTCGACTTGGCCTTGGGATTGGGGGTGATAAGCTGAACTCCAGGTAATATGAGTTCCCATAGCTGTTTGGAAACTCTCCTAGAATTTGGAAGTGAAAAGACCGCCATGGTCCGAACTAATCTCCTTCGGAATACCGTGGAGTGAAACAATTCTGGAGATATATAACTCTGCTAGCTGACTAGCAGTGATCGTCTCCTTGACAGGCAGAAAGTGTGCAACTTTAGAGAGTTGGTCGACGACGACAAGAATAGCATCGTGACCCTTCTGTGACCTGGGAAGTCCTGTAATGAAATCCATCTAAACCTTATCCCATTTCCACAGAGGAATAGGAAGTGGTTGCAGAATTCCAGCTGGTTTCTGATGTTCTGCTTTAACGCGACGACACACATCACATTCAGCAACATAACGAGCAATGTCCTGCTTCTTTCTAGACCACCAGTACCTTTGACGGAGATCACGATACATCTTGGTGCTACCTGAATGAATAGACAGCGGAGTATCATGTGCCTCCTTCATGACTTTGTCAGTCATAAGCTCGAAGCGAGGTACGACAATGCGGTTTCTGAAATATAAGGTTCCATCTTCAGACAGCGAGAAATCCCTGTACTTTTCAAGGTGAAGATTTTTCTTCATCAGATCAATTTCAGCATCTTTAGCTTGCGCATTCTTAACAGCTTTCTCGAGATCTGGTTGTATCACAAGGTTATTAAGAGAACCCTATGGAACAATACGCAGATTCATCTTGCGCAGTTCTTCAAAAAGACGAGGTTGAGCTCGCCTAACCATGAGGTTGTCGCAATAGGACTTGCGGCTTAAGGCATCAGCCATCACGTTAGCCTTGCCAGGGGTATAGGATATACCCAAATCATAGTCCGCAATGGCCTCCATCCATCTTTGCTGACGTAGGTTTAGAGATGGCTGAGTGAACAAGTACTTCAGACTTTTATGATCCGTGTAGATCTCGCAACGATTACCGAGAAGGTAATGTCGCCACAACTGCAGTGCATAGATGACAGCAGCTAGTTCTAAATCATGTACCGGATAATTCTCTTCATGCGGGCGCAACTGACGAGAGCCATAAGCAATCACTTTACGCTCTTGCATTAGGACACAGCCTAATCCTTCACGGGATGCGTCACAATAAATCACAAAGTCTTTGCGGGTATCTGGAGGAGATAGTACTGGGGCAGATGTCAGCTTGTCTTTGAGTGTTTGAAAACTTTCCTGGCATTTTTTGGTCCATTCGAACTTAACACCCTTGTGAAGCAGATCAGTCAAAGGCTTAGCAATCTTAGAAAAGTTCTCGACAAATCGACGGCAATAGCTTGCAAGGCCAAGAAAACTTCTCACTTGCTTGACGTTCTTCGGAGGAGTCCAGTCAAGAATAGCCAGAACTCGTTCTGGGTTAACGGCAATGCCATCTTTGGAAATCACATGGCCGAGGTATGTCACTTCAGAAAGCCAGAATTCACACTTGGAGTATTTGGCATACAACTGGTGTTCTCGGAGCCTTTCCAGTACAAGACGGAGGTGTTCAGCATGTTCTTCCTTATTCTTCGAATATACCAGAATATCATCTAGATAAACCACGACGAACTTGTCGAGGTAATCCATGAAGATGTAATTCATCAGACGGGAGAATGTGGCTGGAGCATTTGTTAAGCCAAATGACATTACAGTGTACTCGTAGGAGCCATAGCGAGTAACAAATGCAGTCTTGGGGATATCCTCTTCACGAACACGGATCTGATGATAACCCAACCTCAAATCAAGTTTAGAGAATACCGATGATCGATCAACTTGCTGGATCCTACTCTCCGTGTGCACTCTGATGCAGAATCCGGTCTTATCGAATGACAACTCGGAGTATAATACAACTCGGAGAGAAAGGTTAAACAAAATAATGGAAAGGAAAATGATTATCAGACTAATCAGATCAATATCAGGGAAATCGCACAGATATCCAGCTCTCCGGGTGGACGAGAATTACGAGATCCTAAGTGTCGGCGTTAGTAAACTTTATTTAACCCGAATAAAAGAGAGATCAGAGTCCCAGAGTAATGGTCGAGGAGTAAAAGATCCTAATACCACCCAATTGGCGACGTGGGCCCGTAAGCCACACATCCATGTTAGTAAAATGGTTTTTGGACCACTAGACTCAACTTCGGCCAAGGAGTTGGAAAGGGGGGTTCCTACAGTCAGTCGGCTCTGATACCAACTTGTGATGCCCCCGGCTCAATCGTGCACTAATCATACACGCAAATGCACATGATCAAGCCTAAGGACTCACGGGAAGATATCACAACACAACTCTAAAACATAAATAAAGTCATACAAGCTTTATATTACAAGCCAGGGGCCTCGAGGGCTTGAATACATAAGCTTGCGTACAAGCGTCAGCGGAAGCATCAGATATCTGAGTACAGATATGAAACAAAAACAGAAAGGCCTTTAGAAAGGCAGGGCAAAATAAAACACTACGATCGAAAGGCGTAGGCCTCCTGCCTGGGACCCTCCGATCCTACTCCTGGTCATCAGTCAACTCGTAGTAGTATCCATCCTCTGGGTAGTAGTAGCGATCGTCGGCGGGGACAGCTGTCTCAGGGGCTCCGTCATCTTGGTCACGACAAACTGATATGGGGAGAAAAGGAAAACAAAGCAACCGTGAGTACCCAGAAGTACTCAGCAAGCAAGGATCTACACTACATATGCAACATTTTCAAAGGGAGGCTGTATATGTGGACTGGGCTGCAGAAATGCCAGAATAGAGAGGAGGCCTAGTCCTATCGAAGACTAGCATCTTCAGCGGTCTTGCAGCAATAGAAGAGAGTAGAACAGTACAATATAATGTAGCAGTAATGATATCAACCTCACCCAGAGATCCTTTCTCGACTCCCTGCGAGAAAGCAATCCCAGAGCCATACAGTCATCAACCTCGTCCTGAGATCCCTTCTCGACTCCCTGCGAGAAGCAATCCTAGAGCCATAGTATCCAAGTATCCAGTTCTAATTGTATCAATCAGGATACAACTCCGAGTGTCCGTTACCGTAGGACAGGCTATCGATAGATGTTTTCTTCCCTGCAGGGGTGCACCAACTTACCCACCACGCTCGCTTAACTCCGGTCGGACACACTTTCTGGGTCCTGCCCGACCTCGGCCAAACGACACACCGCGGCCCTACCTAGAGCTCAGCAGAGAGGTCCCCGTCGGTCTACATCCTAAGCGCTCAGAGGTCTTGGACCTTCGCCCTGTGCACTCCGAGTCGTTGCGTGCAGGGGGAAGCCAGGCACCAGGGGGGCGCTGGTCCGTCCCGGCCGCAATGCTAAACTGGACGTCTGACAGAGCCTTCGGCTGATGCATACGATGCAGAGTGCCCATAACTTTTCCTACGTGATGGTTAGTGCTATCGGGCCAAAGGCCCACTCGAATCAAATATCCAAACCGTTAGTACCTTGGGGCTGCGGTAACGAGCAGAGACTCACGAAAGATGTGACCCCGTCGCCCCGTCTCGAGGTCTTGCGGCAAGGGCCAAGAATGCCCGGCCACGCCCCGTATTCATCACTCGGGCACCATACAGGCAACCCGCCTTCACAACACATGTGAGTACACCTCAGGGTCGACCCGCCTTCCAAGTAACAGTGTAAAGTCCAAGTATCCATGTGTCTATAACATCAGAGGAATCCGAGGTATCACCCTCGTTGAATTCCCACTCGATGTATCCGTCAAGGTGAACTCGGAGGAATCACCCTCGATGGGTTCACACTTGATGTGTTGCACGACAGCGTCGTTACCGGAAGTGGTGAAGGAGGAATCACCCTCGATGACCACGACCAAATAGCTACTCTACAGAGTTAACATCAGAAGTGCTACAAGAGGTTTCACCCTCGGCACTCGATAGTAACGCTGCAGTGTCGTTACAACTAAGGGGTGGTGGTGTGCGGTGTCGGGGCCTGGTCTTCAATCCCGTTGATCGGGTCTTCTGATAATCCAGCGGGGCAGTCGGGAAAAGTGGGGGTTACTGATAGGTCTCTACCCAGCCTATACTAAGCAGTTTAGGATAAGCAGGTAAGGTATCAATAGTAGGTTACAATAAACAGGCTATGCATCAGAATAGGTAAAGCAGCAGCAGCAGCAATTCTAATGCAAGCATGAGAAAATAGAATGGGCGATATCGGGATGATCAAAGGGGGGGCTTGCCTGGTTGCTCGGCGGCAAGGGTAAGATCGTCAACGGTGGCGCCGGGCTCCGGAGCTGCGTCGGTCTCGGGGACGACGTCGGTGTCAGGGTCTACCGAGAGAGAAGAGGGGGAAGAAACAGTAAATACAAAGCAAACAAGAGCAACACAATGTACGACATGACAATATGCAGTGCTGGGTGTGTTGTAACGTGTGGTTGCACGTTACCGAGAAAGGAGGAATCCATCCGGGAATGTTTTCCCGGTTCCAGACATTTGTCACACAGATGACCGGAGGGGAACGGTTCCATGTTCGGGTAGCTAGGGACATGTGGCAGATGAACGGACCGCGTGTTCAGATCCGTCTCGAAATTCTAAGCATTTTTCATATATAAGTTATTTTTCCGTCAACGCCACGTCAGCAAGTCAACTGACGCGTGGGGCCAGAGGGTTTATTAATTAAAACAGTTAATTTTAAACTACCGATTAATTAAGTGTGCGGGGCCCGCCTGTCATAGAGACAGGGGGTTAATTAAACCGGGAATTAGGGCCCCTATCGACGGCCACGTCGGCCACCATCACCGGCGTTAAGCCGAAGCGGCGGAGGTGCTCAGTCCGACCACAGGAGCTCGCGTGGAAGGGCGCAATCAAAAGCTGCAACTGCGGCGCGTCGATCGGTGGGCGCAGAACGACCGGAGATGGACAGGAGCGAGTGCAGCGTCGATCATGGCGGTGGCGGAGCTCGGTGCTCGACGGCGACGGTGCTACGGTGCACGGCTTGATGAACTAACTAGCACTATGAGCTCCTGGGAGCACGCTGAGCTTAATGACGCGCTCGGACGCGACGAAAGGTGTTCCAGGCCACGGCAGCGCCATGGCCGGCGGCGAGTCATCTCGGCCACGACGACGGGCACGGCTACGGGGACGGAACCAACTGGGAGAAAGAAGGGAAAAACGCTGCGGCTCACAGTGACTCGATTGGAGCGGACGACGAGCTCGGGGACGGACGATGGCTGGCGAATTCGATGGAGGCGGACGTCGGTGCCGAATGTTGACGATGATGACGGAGGCGGCGATGCAGCACCTTGTGGCTTGAACTTCTTCGGTGCGGAGGCGCCGTCGACGCTCGCGGAGCGTTTGGGCACGCCAGGGCGGCGAACGGTGGTCGCTGGCCACGGGATTGACGACGACGCGGTGGCGCGGTGATGTGGTGTTCGGGCGAGGAGGAACAGAGAGGGGAAGAGGTGAGGAGTGGCCGGGGGGGCGGCAGTGGAGCGCTGGGGGCTGCCCTTTATCCACGACGAGCGAGGGCACGCGCTGTCGAGCGGGAGAGAGGGGGGCCAGTGTGCGCGGGTGCTGCGCGGGCGACTGCAGGAGAGAGGTAGAAGGAGAGGGGGAGATTGGGCTGGGCCGGCGCCTGTAGTGACTAGGGCCCATGTGCACAGTAGACTAGGTCTTTTTCTTTTTCTTCCTTTCCTTTTCTGTTTTCTCCTTTCTTTTCTGTTTACAAAAAATGTTTAGGCCACCTATGGACTTTTGAAAAATATAAGAACTGGTCCATAAATCACAGTGCAACATTAGTCACTGCTAGAAATTGGTTTGGTGTCCATATCTTTTTATTTGGATTTTATTTAATTGAAAAAGGATTAAATAGTGCTGTTTTGCTCCTGTTTCTTGTTGTTTGAATCCTTTTACAATTCCAATAAATGTTGCAATCATTTTTATAAATGCTATGGGAATATTTGCAACATGATGCACATTTTAGTTTTCAGGTTTGGTCAACTTTTATTTTCCACTTTAATTTTAAATTTGAAATTTTAGTTAGGAGCTGAATGCAAAATGGATGCAGATGATGATTAGGCACTGATAATCATGATGACATGGCATAATCAAAAGGGTGATTACTGTAGTTTAATACATGGGGTGTTACATCTTTGTTGCACATTGAGGGATTGTTATGTGATCCAATTATGTTATCATTGTTGAGAGAATTTGCAGTAGCGAAAGTATGAACCCTAGGCCTTGTTTCCAAGCATTGCAATACCGTTTCCGCTCACTTTTACTACTTGCTACCTTGCTGTTTTTATATTTTCAGATTACAAAAACCTATATCTACCATCCATATTACACTTGTATCACCATCTCTTCGCCGAACTAGTGCACCTATACAATTTACCATTGTATTGGGTGTGTTGGGGACACAAGAGAATCTTTGTTATTTGGTTGCAGGGTTGTTTGAGAGAGACCATCTTCATCCAACGCCTCCCACGGATTGATAAACCTTAGGTCATCCACTTGAGGGAAATTTGCTACTGTCCTACAAAACTCTGCACTTGGAGGCCCAACAACGTCTACAAGGAGAAAGGTTGCGTAGTAGACATCAGACACCATCACACCACTTGGGATTGTTAAAGATGTTGAAGTCTTGTGTAGGAAAATAAAATACCCTACTGATTTTCTAGTTCTTGGTTCCCCACAAGATGACTTTTGTCCCATTATCTTTCGTAGACCTTTCTTGAACACCGTTAATGCTAAAATAGATTGTGAGAAACAAACTGTCGGTGTTAGCTTTGGTGATGAGTCTCATGAGTTTAATTTCTCCAAGTTTAGTAGACAACCTCATAAGAAAGAATTACCTAGTAAGGATGAAATAATTGGTCTTGCTTCTATTGCTGTGCCTCCTACTGACCCACTAGAACAATATTTGCTAGACCATGAAAATGATATGCATATGCATGAAAGAAATGAAATAGATAAAATTTTGTTTGAACAACGACCTCTGCTCAAACACAATTTGCGAACTGAAACTCTAGGAGGTCCTCCTCCACCTAAAGGTGATCCTATGTTTGAATTAAAACAATTGCCTGACACTTTGAAATATGCTTATCTTGATGAGAAAAAGATATATCATGTTATTATTAGTGCTAACCTTTCAGAACATGAAGAAGAAAGATTATTGAAAATTCTGAAGAAGCACCGTGCTGCTATTGGATATATTGTTGATGATCTTAAGGGCATTAGTCCCACTCTCTGTCAGCACAAGATTAATATGGAACCTGATGCTAAACCCGTTGTTGATCATCAATGACGTTTGAATCCTAAGATGAAAGAAGTGGTAAGAACTGAAATATTAAAGCTTCTGGAAGCAGGTATAATCTATCCCATAGCTGGTAGTAGATGGGTAAGTCCCGTTCATCGTGTCCCTAAAAAGGGAGGCATTACTGTTGTTCCTAATGATAAAAATGAACTTATTCCACAAAGAATTGCTACTGGTTATAGAATGGTAATTGATTTTAGAAAATTAAACAAAGCAACTAGAAAAGATCATTACCCTCTGCCTTTTATTCATCAAATGCTAGAAAGATTATCTAAGCACACACACTTTTGTTTTCTTGATGGATATTCTGGTTTTTCTTAAATTCTTGTTTCACACCCTGATCAAGAGAAAACCACCTTTACTTGCCCTTTTGGAACTTATGCTTATAGACGTATGCCTTTTGGTTTAGGCAATGCACCTACTACCTTTCAAAGATGTATGACTGCTATATTCTCTGATTTTTGTGAAAAGATTGTTGAGGTTTTCATGGATGATTTTTCTGTTTATGGAACTTCTTTTGATGATTGCTTAAGCAACATTGATCAAGTTTTGCAGAGATGTGAGCAAACTAATCTTGTCCTAAATAGGGAGAAGTGCCACTTTATGGTTAATGAAGGCATTGTCTTGGGGCATAAAATTTCTGAACGAGGTATTGAAGTGGATAAAGCTAAAGTTAATGCAATTGAGAAAATGCCATGTCCTAAAGATATTAAAGGTATTCATAGTTTCCTTGGTCACGCTGGTTTTTATAGGAGGTTTATTAAAAACTTCTCTAAAATTTCTAGGCCTCTTACAAATCTTTTACAAAAGGATGTTCCATTTGTTTTTGATGATGATTGTGTAGAAGCCTTTGAAACACTTAAGAATGCCTTAACTTCTGCACCTATTGTTCAACCACCTGATTGGAACTTGCCTTTTGAAATTATGTGTGATGCTAGTGATTATGCTGTTGGTGCTGTTCTAGGATAAAGAGTTCATAAGAAATTAAATGTTATTCATTATGCTAGCAAAACTCTAGACAGTGCCCAAAGAAATTATGCTACTACTGAAAAAGAATTTTTAGTAATTGTGTTTGCTTGTGATAAATTCAGATCTTATATTGTTGATTTCAAAGTAATTGTTCACACTAATCATGCTGCTATTAAATATCTTATGGAAAAGAAAGATGCTAAACCTAGACTCATTAGGTGGGTTCTCTTGCTACAAGAATTTGATTTACATATCACTGATAGGAAAGGAGCTGAGAACCCCGTAGCTGATAACTTGTCTAGGTTAGAAAATATTCTTGATGACCCACTACCTATTGATGATAATTTTCCTGATGAACACCTAGCTGCAATAAATGTTTCTCATAATACTCCTTGGTATGCTGACTATGCTAATTACATTGTTGCTAAATATATACCACCTAGTTTTACATATCAACAAAAGAAAAAATTCTTCTATGATTTAAGACATTACTTTTGGGATGACCCACATCTTTATAAAGGAGTAGATGGTATTATTAGACGTTGTGTACCTAAGCATGAACATGAACAAATCCTACAGAAATGTCACTCCGAAGGTTATGGAGGGCATCATGCGGGAGATAGAACTGCTCACAAGGTATTGCAATCTGGTTTTTATTGGCCTACTCTCTTCAAGGATGCCTGTAAGTTTGTTTTATCTTGTGATGAATGCCAAAGAATTGGTAATCTCGGTAAGCATCAGGAAATGCCGATGAATTATTCACTTGTTGTTGAACCATTTGATGTTTGGGGTTTTGATTATATGGGACCTTTTCCTTCCTCTAATGGGTATACACATATTTTGGTTGCTATTGATTATGTTACTAAGTGGGTAGAAGCTATTCCAACTAGTAGTGCTGATTATAACACTTCCATTAAAATGCTTAAAGAAGTTATTTTCCCAAGGTTTGGAGTCCCTAGATATTTAATGACTGATGGTGGTTCACACTTTATTCATGGTGCTTTCCGTAAAATGCTTGCTAAATACGATGTCAACCATAGAATTGCATCACCCTATCATCCTCAATCTAGTGGTCAAGTTGAACTTAGCAATAGAGAAATAAAACTAATATTACAAAAAACTGTTAATAGGTTCCGAAAGAATTGGTCTAAGAAGTTAGATGATGCACTTTGGGCTTACAGAACAGCTTATAAAAATCCTATCGGTATGTCTCCTTATAAAATGGTTTATGGAAAAGCTTGTCATTTGCCTCTTGAGTTAGAACAGAAAGCATATTGGGCAATTAAAGAACTCAACTACGATTTCAAACTTGCCGGTGAAAAGAGGTTGTTTGATATTAGCTCACTAGATGAGTGGAGAACCCAAGCTTATGAAAATGCCAAATTGTTTAAAGAAAAAGTTAAAAGATGGCATGACAAAAGGATCCAAAAGTGGGAATTCAAAGTCGGTGAATATGTTCTTTTATACAACTCTCAGATTCTTTGCAAGAAAACTTCTCTCTAAATGGGAAGGACCTTATATTATCGAAGAGGTTTATCGTTCTGGAGCTATCAAAATTAATAATGCCGAAGGTACTAATCCAAAGGTAGTCAATGGGCAAAGCATTAAGCACTATATCTCAGGTACACCTATTAATGTTGAACGCAATATTATTCAAACCATGACACCGGAGGACCACATAAAAGAAACCTTCCAGAACACTCCAGAATCGTGAAAAAGAGGAGGTACGTGATACGGTAAGTAAACGGACTCCAAAAAATCCGCAAAAAATATTTTTTGTCAGTTTTGGGATATTACAAAAATTAGGAAAATAAGAAATAACCAGGAAGGCAACCGAGGAGGGCACAAGACACCAGGGCGCGCCTGCCTTGCCTAGCGCGCCCAGGTGGGTTGTGCCCACCCCGGGAACCTTCCCGACTCCGTTTTCCTCTCGTTTGCTTGTCTCCCAAGATAAAAAATCTTTATATATCCCCCGAATGTACTGACTACCGTATCGCGGAGAAATCTTCTGTTCTTCTTTCTTGCTGTTTTCTGACAGATCTAGATCGCCATGGCAACTCCGAGCTCCTCCAAGGACAAGTTCTTCGAAAGGGTAATCAACCCCTACTTGTCGGAGGTGATGAAGCACCCTCAAACCATCGAGATGCGTGAGGGGGTGCTCCACATCCGGGATGTTGAAGGTCCCAAGAAGAGTGGAACCGTGGAGGCCAGGCTCGAAGCTATGGAGCAGGAGGTCTTCAAGTGAAAGGGGATGGTGGAGCATGGACTCAATGCTAATCACCTCATGATTACGGATTTCACCCGTGATCAAAAGGTGGATGGCCGGTCCATGAAGGACATCGTCTTCACCCTTAATGAGCAAATCAATTTTCTGCAAAGCCAAATCTATGATCTCCAAAATCAAGTCTTTGAATATGAGGCAAGATTTAAAGGTATGAGTTTACCTGCCAGTTGCAGGACTTGTGCTTCCTCCTATGATGGAGATCCTCTGCCATGGAAGCCGGAGGATAAGCTCGTTACTACCTCATCACCACCACCATCAATCATCTTCCCCACCAAAGGAGACTTGAGTTCATGGTATGGGCACTCCCCTTGGCTTGTGCCAAGCTTGGGGGAGGTGTCCCGGTATCGTATCACCACAACATTCTTTGCCTTTATCTATCTTAGTTTGATCTTTTGTTATTTTATGATTTAGTTGAATAAGTTTAGCAACGATCACCTTTCGGGTGCTTGCTTAGTGATCTATCTATCTATGTAATCATGTGCGAGATATATATAATAAAGTTTAGCTTGAATTTTTGCTTCTTTACTTTCTTGTTGCAATCAAATAAAAAGAAAGGAAAATAAATGAAAAAGATCATATGCTAATCTTATGATAAGTAATGACATCACATAAGGAAAAGTATAAGTGGTAAAATTTGTTGGAGATTGACAAACATAGCATTGGTCAATGATTGAACTCATGAAAGAATTAATAAGGAAGAGAAGATTCACATGCAAATATACTATCTTGGACATCTTTTATGATTGTGAGCCCCCATTAATTATTATATGCCAAAATTGTTGACGTTGGACAAGGAAGACAACATAATGATTTATGTTTGTTCATATTCACATAGAAGTTATATTGTCATAGGTCCTTCAACATGTGGTGCTAGCATAATATCCTTGCTAGCCAAAAACTCCGCACTAAGTAGAGATACTACTTGTGCATCCAAAAACCCTTAAACCCAATATCTTATTTTGAGAGTCCACCATACCTAACTATGGATTGAGTAAGATCCTTCAAGTAAGTTTTCATCGGTGCAATAAGGCAATAAAAATTGCTTCTAAATGTGTTGGATCATTTAGTGTAAGAGAAAATTGAGCGTTGTACGAACTTGTGATGGCAAAGTAATAAAAGCGACGGATTGCATAATAAAGGTTGCTATCATCAGGGGCAATATAACATGATGTTCTTTTGCATTAAGAGATTTGGCATACAAACAAAAAGCACATGGCAACCTCTGCTTCCCTCTGCGAAGGGCCTATCTTTTACTTTTATGCAAGAGTCAAAGTTTTCTTCCCTATTCCTTTTTATTTTCTCTTTTTGCAAGCATCATGTGGTGAGGAAAGATCTAGACACATATATCCGGTTGGATATGAGTGAGCATGAGTTATTATTGTTGACATCACCCTTGAGGTGAATACGTCGGGAGGTGAAACTATAAGCCCCTATCTTTCTATGTGCCCGGTTGAAACTTTTTGCTCATGGGTATGCTGTGAGTGTTAGAAATCATAGAAGGTTAAATGATGGTTGAGTATGTGGACTTGCCAAAAGGCTCTGATACATGACCCTTCCTGAAAATATAATGAATTGTAGTTGCAAAGTTGACTGAGAACATAGTTTGTTGGTTTTCAATAGAGTTTATGCTTTATACTTCGATGTTGTGATGAATTGTTACTTGTTCATGAGAAATTATATGATAAAGTTATGTGATAAAGTTTTATGTTAAAGTTCTTTGCTGTTATAATAATAAGCATGATGCTTCTATGTCTGTATTTTGTTTTTATCGACACCTCTCTCTCTCTCTCTCTAAGCATGTGGGCATATTTTTCGATTTCGGTTTTCGCTTGAGGACAAGCGAGGTCTAAACTTGGGGGAGTTGATACGTCCATTTTGCATCATGATTTCCTACTGTTATTTATAATGTTTTTATGCATAATAATGCTTTATGGAGTAATTCCAATGCCTTTTCTCTCATAATATGCAAGGTTTACACAAAGAGGGAGAATGCCGGCAGCTGGAATTCTCGACCTAAAAAAGCTACGTCAGAGTTACCTATTCTACACATCTCCAAATGAGCTGAAAATTTACGGAGAATTATTTTGGAATATATAAAAAATACTGGAGCAAATAACTACCGGAGGGGGCCACCTAGTGAGCACAAGACACCAGGGCGCGCCAGGCCCCCCAGGCGCGCCCTGGTGGGTTGTGCTCAGCCCAGCCCACCTCCAATGCCCATCTTCTGGTATATAGGTCATTTTGACCTAGAAAAAAAATAAGGAGAGGACTTTCGGGACGGAGCACCGCCGTCTCGAGGCAGAACTTGGGCAGGAGCACTTTTGCCCTCCGGCGGAGTGATTCCACCGAGGGAACTTCCCTCCCGGAGGGGGAAATCGAAGCCATCGTCATCACCAACAACCCTCTCATCTTTGGGAGGCCAATATCCATCAACATCTTCAATAACACCATCTCCTCTCAAACCCTACTTCATCTCTTGTGTTCAATCTTTGTACCGGAACCTCAGATTGGTACCTGTGGGTGACTAGTAGTGTTGATTACATCTTGTAGTTGATTACTATATGGTTTATTTGGTGGAAGATTATATGTTCAGATCCATTATGCTATTTAATACCCCTCTGATCTTGAGCATGAATATCATTTGTGAGTATTTACTTTTGTTCTTGTGGTCACGGGAGAAGTCATGTTGCAAGTAATCATGTGAACTTGATATGAGTTCGACATTTTGATGATATGTATGTTGTGATTCCCTTAGTGGTGTCATGTGAACGTCGACTACATGACACTTCACTATATTTGGGCCTAAGGGAATGCATTGTGGAGTAGTCATTAGATGATGGGTTGCTAGAGTGACAGAAGCTTAAACCCTAGTTTATGCGCTACTTCGTAAGGGACCGATTTAGATCCAAATGTTTAATGCTATGGTTAGATTTTATCTTAATACTTTTCTCATAGTTGCGGATGCTTGCGAGGGGGTTAATGATAAGTGGGAGGTTGGTGAAGGAAATATGCCCTAGAGGCAATAATAAATTTGTTATTTTATATTTCCTTATTCATGATAAAGGTTTATTATTCATGCTAGAATTGTATTGATCGGAAACTTAAATACATGTGTGAATACATAAAAAAATACCGTGTCCCTAGTAAGCCTCTACTAGACTAGCTCGTTGATCAAAGATGGTTAAGGTTTCCGAGCCATAGACATGTGTTGTCATTTGATAACGGGATCACATCATTAGGAGAATGATGTGATGGACAAGACCCATCCGTTAGCTTAGCATAATGATCGTCCAGTTTATTGCTATTGCTTTCTGCATGTCAAATACATATTCCTTCGACTATGAGATTATGCAATTCCCAGATACCAGAGGAATGCCTTGTGTGCTATCAAACGTCACAACGTAACTGGGTGATTATAAAGATGCTCTACAGGTATCTCCGAAGGTATTTGTTGAGTTGGCATAGATCGAGATTAGGATTTGTCACTCCAAGTATCGGAGAGGTATCTCTGGGCCCTCTCGGTAATACACATCATAAGCTTGGAAGCAAATGACTAAAGAGTTAGTCACGAGGTGATGTATTATGGAACGAGTAAAGAGACTTGCCGGTAACGAGATTGAACTAGGTATGAAGATACCGACGATCGAATCTCGGGCAAGTAACATACCGATGGACAAAGGGAATTACGTATGTTGTCATAACGGTTCGACCAATAAAGGTCTTCATAGAATATGTAGGAGACAATATGGGCATCCAGGTTCCGCTATTGGTTATTGACCGGAGAGGTGTCTCGGTCATGTCTACATAGTTCTCGAACCCGTAGGGTCCGCACGCTTAACGTTCGTTGACGATATAGTATTATATGAGTTATGTGATTTGGTGACCGAATGTTGTTCGGAGTCCCGGATGAGATCACGGACATGACAAGGAGTCTCGAAATGGTCGAGAGGTAAAGATTTATATATAGGATGATGGTATTCGGACACCGGAAGTGTTTCGGGGGGTACCGGGTACTTATCGGGTCACCGGAAGGGGTTCCGGGCACCCCCGGCAAAAGATATGTGCCTTATGGGCCAAGAGGGGAAACACACCAGCCACAAGGGGCTGGTGCACCCCCATATGGGCCGGCCTAGGAGGAGAAGGAAAGAGGGGAAGGGAAAGGAAAGAGTGGAATAGGATTCCCCCTGCCTTCCCTCTCCCCTCTCTTTCCTTCCCCCTCCGACAAATATGGCAGGGGGGCACCACTTGGGGAGGAGCCCAAGTTGGATTCGGCCTACTTGGGGCTCCCTCCTGGCTGCTCCCTCCTCCTCCCACCTATATATATGTGGGAGGGGGGGCGCCTAGCACGTCCAGACAATTGCCTAGTCGTGTGCGGCGCCCCCCTCCACCGTTTACACCCTCGATCATATTTTCGTAGTGCTTAGGTGAAGCCCTGCGGAGATCACTTCACCATCACTGTCACCACGGTGTCGTGCTGACGGAATTCATCTACTACCTCGACATCTTGTTGGATCAAGAAGGCGAGGGACGTCACCGAGCTGAACATGTGCAGAACGCGGAGGTGCCGTGCGTTCGGTACTTGATCGGTTGAAGCGCGAAGAAGTTCGACTACATCAACTGCATTGTGAAACGCTTCCACTTACAGTCTACGAGGGTACGTAGACACACTCTCCCCCTCATTGCTATGCATCTCCATGGATAGATCATTGTGTGTGCGTAGAATTTTTTTTGTTTTCCATGCAACATTTCCCAACAGTGGCATCAAGAGCCAGGTCTATGCGTAGATGATATGCACAAGTAGAACACAAAGAGTTGTGGGTGGTGATAGTCATACTGCTTACCACCAATGTCTTAGTTTGATTCGGCGGTATTGTGGGATGAAGCGGCCCGGACCAACCTTACATGTCCATGCACATGAGACCGGTTCCACCGACTGACATGCAACTAGTTTTGCATAAAGGTGGCTGGCGGGTGTCTGTTTCTCCTACTTTAGTTGAGTCAAATTTGACTACGGCCGGTCCTTGAAGAAGGTTAAAACAGCAAACTTGACGAATCACTGTTGTGGTTTTTGCCGTAGGTAAAAACGATTCTTGCTAGAAGCCCGTAGTAGCCACGTAAAACTTGCAACAACAAAGTAGAGGACGTCAAACTTGTTTTTGCAGGGCATGTTGTGATGTGATATGGTCAAGACATGATGTGATATACGTTATTGTATGAGATGATCATGTTTTGTAAGTTATCGGCAACCGGAAGGAGCCTTATGGTTGTCTCTTTATTGTATGAAATGCAAACACCATGTAATTGCTTTACTTTATCGCTATGCGTTAGCAATAGTTGTAGAAGCAATAGTTGGCGAGATGACCACGACGCAACGATGGAGATCAAGGTGTCGAGCCGGTGACGATGGAGATCATGACGATGCTTTGGAGATGGAGATCAAAAGCACAAGATGATGATGGCCATATCATGTCACATATTTTGATTGCATGTGATGTTTATCTTTTATGCATCTTATTTTGCTTAGAACGATGGTAGCATTATATGATGATCCCTTCACTAAATTTCAAGGTAAAAGTGTTCTCCCTGAGTATGCACCGTTGCTACAGTTCATCATGTTGAGACACCACGTGATGATTGGGTGTGATAGACTCTACGTTCACATACAACGGGTGTAAGACAGTTTTACACATGCAGAATACTTGGGTTAAACTTGACGAGCCTAGCATGTACAGACATGGCCACAAAACACTGGAGATCGAAATATCGAACGTGAATCATATAGTAGATATGATCAACATAGAGATGTTCACCATTGATGACTACCCCATCTCACGTGATGATCGGACATGGGTTAGTTGATTTGGATCACGTATCACTTAGATGACTTGAGGGATGTCTATTTAAGTGGGAGTTCTTAAGTAATTTGATTAATTGAACTTAATTTATCATGAACTTAGTCTTGATAGTTTTTGCATATCTATGTTGTAGATCAATAGCTCGCGTATAGCTCCCCTGCTTTATTTTGATATGTTCCTAGAGAAAAATAAGTTGAAAGATGATAGTAGCAATGATGCGGACTGGGTCCGTGATCTAAGGATTATCCTCATTGCTGCACAGAAGAATTATGTCCTTGATGCACCGCTAGGTGACAGACCTATTGCAGGAGCAGATGTAGACGTTATGAACGTTTGACAAGCTCGATATGATGACTACTTGATAGTTTAGTGCGCCATGCTTTACGGCTTAGAACCGGGACTTAAAAAATGTTTTGAACGCCACGGAGCATATGAGATGTTCCAAGAGCTGAAATTGGTATTTCAGACTCATGCCTGTGTCAAGAGGTATGAGACCTCTGACAAGTGCTTTGCCTACAAGATGGAGGAGAATAGCTCAACCAGTGAGCATGCGCTCACAATGTCTGGGTACTACAATCGCTTGAATCAAGTGGGAGTTAATCTTCCAGATAAGATAGTGATTGACAGAGTTCTCTAGTCACTATCACCAAGCTACTAGAACTTCGTGATAAACTACAATATGCAAGGGATGACAAAAATGATTCCCGAGCTCTTCGCGGTGCTGAAATCGGTGAAGGTAAAAATCAAGAAGGAGGATCAAGTGTTGATGGTTAACAAGACCACTAGTTTCAAGAAAAAGGGCAAAAGGGAAAGAAAGGGAACTTCAAAAAGAATGGCAAACAAGTTGCCAGTCCCATGAAGAAACCCAAAGCTAGACCCAAGCCTGAAACTGAGTGCTTCTACTGCAAAGGAAATGGTCACTGGAAGCGGAACTGCCCCAAATACTTGGCGGATAAGAAGGATGGCAAAGTGAACAAAGTATATTTGATATACATGTTATTGATGTGTACTTTACTAGTGTTCATAGTAGCCCCTGGGTATTTGATACCGGTTCAGTTGCTAAGATTAGTAACTCGAAACATGAGTTGCAAAATGAATACAGACTAGTTAATGGCGAGGTGACGATGTGTGTTGGAAGTGATTCCAAGGTTGATAAGATCACCATCGCACACTCCCTCTACCTTCGGGATTAGTGTTGGACCTCAATAAATGTTATTTGGTGTTTGCGTTGAGCATGAATATGATTGGATCATGTCTATTGCGATACGATTATTCATTTAAGTCAGAGAATAATTGTTGTTTTGTTTACATGAATAAAACCTTCTATGGTCATACACCCAATGTAAATGGTTTATTGAATCTCGATCGTAGTAATACACATATTCATAATATTGATGCCAAAAGATACAAAGTTGATAATGATAGTGCAACATGTTTGTGGCACTGCTGTTTAGGTCATATTGGTGTAAAGCGCATGAAGAAACTCTATGCAGATGGGCTTTTGGAATCACTTGATTATGAATCATTTGATACTTGCGAACCATGCCTCATAGGCAAGATGACTAAAACTCCGTTCTCTGGAACAATGGAGCAAGCTAATGACTTATTGGAAATAATACATACCGATGTATGCGGTCCAATGAGTGTTGAAGCACGCGGCGGGTATCGTTATTTTCTCACCTTCACAGATGATTTGAGTAGGTATGGGTATAACTACTTGATGAAACACAAGTCTGAAACATTTGAAAAGTTTAAAGAATTTCAGAGTGAAGTGGAGAATCATCCTAACAAGAAAATAAAGTTTCTACGATCTGATCGCGGAGGCGAATATTTGAGTTACGAGTTTGGCCTTCATTTAAAACAATGTGGAATTGTTTCACAACTCACGCCACCTGGAACACCACGGTGTAATGGTGTATCCGAACGTCGTAACCGTACTTTATTAGATATGGTGCATTCAATGATGTCTCTTACCGATTTACCACTATCATTTTGGGGTTATGCATTAGAGACAACTGCATTCACGTTAAATAGGGCACCATCTAAATCCATTGAGACGACACCGTATGAACTGTGGTTTGGCAAGAAACCTAAGCTGTCGTTTCTTAAAGTTTGGGGATGCGACACTTATGTCAAAAGGCTTCAGCCTGATAAGCTCGAACCCAAATCGGAGAAGTGCGTCTTCATAGGATACCCTAAGGAAACAATTCGGTACACCTTCTACCACAAATCCGAAAGCAAGATCTTTGTTGCCAAGAATGGAACCTTTCTAGAGAAGGAGTTTCTCTCGAAAGAAGTGAGTTGGAGGAAAGTAGAACTTGATGAGGTAATTGTACCTTCTCTCGAATTGGAGAGTAGCACATCACAAGAAAATACTTCCCGTGATGCCTACACCAACTAGAGAGGAAGCTAATGATGATGATCATGAAACTTCGGATCAAGTTACTATAGAACCTCGTAGGTCAACCAGAACACGATCCGCACCAGAGTGGTACGAGAATCCTGTACTGGAAGTCATGTTACTAGACCAAGGCGAACCTACGAACTATGAAGAAGTTATGATGAGCCCAGATTCCGACAGATGGCTTGAGGCCATGAAATCTGAGATAGGATCCATGTATGAGAACAAAGTGTGGACTTTGGTGGATTTGCCCGATGATCGGCAAGCCATAGAGAATAAATGGATCTTCAAGAAGAAGACTGACGCTGATGGTAATGTTACTGTCTGTAAAGCTCGACTTGTCGCAAAAGATTTTTGACAAGTTCAAGGAGTTGACTACGATGAGACTTTCTCACCCGTAGCGATGCTTAAGTCCGTCTGAATCATGTTAGCAATTGCCGCATTTTATGATTATGAAATCTGGCAAATGGACGTCAAAACTGCATTCCTTAATGGATTTCTGAAAGAAGAGTTGTATATGATGCAACCAGAAGGTTTTGCCGATCCTAAAGGTGCTAACAAAGTGTGCAAGCTCCAGTGATCCATCTATGGACTCGTGCAAGCATCTCAGAGTTGGAATATACACTTTGATGATGTGATCAAATCATATGGTTTTATACAGACTTACGGTGAAGCCTGTATTTACAAGAAAGTGAGTGGGAGCTCTGTAGCATTTCTTGATATTATATGTGGATGACATATTGTTGATTGGAAATGATATAGAATTTCTGGATAGCATGAAAAGGATACTTGAATAAGAATTTTTCAATGAAAGACCTTGGTGAAGCTGCTTACGTATTGAGCATCAAGATCTATAGGGATAGATCGAGACGCTTAATAGGACTTTCACAAAGCACATACCTTAACAAGATTTTGAAGGAGTTCAAAATGGATCAGTCAAAGAAGGAGTTCTTGTCTGTATTACAAGGTGTGAAGTTGAGTAAGACTCAAAGCCCGACCACGTCAGAAGATAGAGAGAGAATGAAAGTCATTCCCTATGCCTCAGCCATAGGTTCTATACGATATGCCATGCTGTGTACCACACCTGATGTGTGTCTTGCCACTTATCTGGCAAAGAGGGTGCAAGAGTGATCCAGGAGTGGACCACTGGACAGCGGTCAAAATTATCCTTAGTTACCTAAGAGGACTAAGGAAATGTTTCTTGGTTATGGAGGTGATAAAGAGTTCGTCATAAAGGGTTACGTCGATGCAAGCTTTAACACCGATCCGGATGACTCTAAGTATCAATATGGATACATATTGAAAGTGGGAGCAATCAGCTAGAGTAGTGTGGCACCCCGGCTCAGAGTAAACCGGAACGCCCCGTATTCCAGCCCAGGGACAAGTCCTCTGGAATACGGCACTGTTGGCATAGAACAAATCAGCTCTTTATTACAATGGTTATAGTTACAAAGGGTACAAGGATTACATCGGCATGGCGACACTACGCCTGCCGGGGTAGCTCGATGCTAACAGCGGAGAAACTCTCTCGGCAGCGGAACAGCGACGATGGTGATGGACTCCACTCCGCAGGGACTCTGGCTAGAACGCGTCTCCTATGTCGCAAACTCAGGATCCTCGACAAGCAAGCAATCATGGCATGACCTGCAAACTGGCATGACATGCCAGGTGAGTACTTTGAATGTACTCGCAAGCTCACAGCAAACATCAGCATTAAGGCAAGACAACATCATAGCAGAATAGATGCAACAAGGTAAAGCATATTAAGTAGTTTAATCCATACTCCGAATAATCTTAGGATGCAATCCAAACCTGTGCCAAGTCCATTCATGTGGTCATCCGACCACTCAACTCATAGCCATCCCATGGCTATCATATCATGTACCTGATACCAACTGTAGCACAAGACTGACAAACTTACTCTCGTTCGGGCTGTCTCACAACCCTCAGAATACTCATGAACCACCGAGTACTTCTGATCTTATGATGAGTTCTTCCATCATTATCATCACTACCATGGTTGACCACCTAGTGAGGTCTGGACGGACTGTCCAATACCGTGGACACAGCTATTCGAATAGATTTTACACTCTGCAGAGGTTGCACACTTTACCCACACCATGGAGCACCTGACCTCGTGATCCCATTCGGGTGGACCAGCGTTGCTCCAACGAAACCTGCCTGACCCGTGACTCTTCCATCGTACCACCGGCAATCATCCTCCCTCGGAGTCCTGCCCTGGGTGGCCCCTGTGTCACCTCGTGACACCTGCCACCGTCGTGGCCAAACTAAACTGTCCCAAACGGGGACCTGGATCCAAATAACTCAACTGGGCTCACAAGGTTATCGCCGCCTACCGGGCCAGGGTAGCGCGCACGCATAACCTTCCCTGTCGGGCGGTACCGATGAAAGAGCGCGCGATCAGACCAAGTCAAGACCGTCCCATACCGGCAAATGTGGTTGCACGGATAAGTCCGGACAGGTGACTCAAGGTCAACCATGAAACATCTAATCCTCGAACAATCTCTGTCATGGCTGACACTCCGATATCATAGCAATCCAATAACCAATATGCTTAAGCCACTGCTAATAACTCATCTCCACGAACTACCGGATGAAATCCACATTAATCATAGCCAGTGATCTCAACATCGTAGTATCAACAAGTGGGTAAACTACTAGTCCCTAATAATCCGGTACTCAACATGGTAGTTACCTATCCGAGAATTAACTCCAATATTGCATAGTCCAATTCATTTCACAAATAACTCATACTTGTTATTAAAGTAATTAGTTAAACTATGATATTGCAATGCAATGATGCAGATGAGAGTTGTGGCTTGCCTGGGGTGAGGGATCCACCGGGAAGGAGTGCGGAATGGTCGCGGAAGGAGTTGTCGGAAACAGTTCTTTGTCGGAGGGGCTGTTTACGGGTAAGGGTAAAATGGTCATTTTCACAGTGTCAACACATTATGAAAATGGTACCAACAAGACAGGCTCGAAGAGACGAAGACGTGGGCTTTGGAATCACCTCGATCGGAGTTACGAGCAAAAAGATGTGATAGTTTGACTACAGAAGGACCCTTTCAGTAATATAAATAATTACTTCTGGGTCCCTGGCTGGTTTTTTTTTTGGAAAATGAATAAACAGAACTGTGCGCCTGGGCTGCTCTGGGCCGAATCCCACCGCGGCTACCGCTGCTGTTCACCTGGGCCGGCCCAACAGCCGCCGCCTCATTTTAAAAAAAACAAGGGGACGGGCTGGGCCACTGACACGCCGGGCCCGCTGGCAGGTCTTCTTCCTCCCTGCTCGCGCGCCCGACCGGAGATAGAGGCGCACCCCGATGGCGACTGCCGGCGACTCCGGCCATCTCCCGTGGCGTGCGACCTACCCACGAGATCAGAGGAACGAGCCGCGTCGGTGGGTGAGGAGCTCCACCGCCGGGGAGCTTCGGAGCGGAGGCGGCCGCGCCCGCGGCGGAGGACGGCTTCGGCCGTTGGTGGGCTCGCAGCTAGCTGCCACCAGAAGAGGGGGAAGGGTGCTGGGGTGGTTTCGGGGTGGAGGTGGAGACCTCAGGTGGTGGTAGGAGGGAGGGAGGAGCTCGCCATTGCCGGAATTTGGCCGGACCCGAGCGGCGGCCACGGCGGCCATTGGAGGCGAGGAGGGGCTCTGGAGCTCCGGGGAGTAGCTAGGCAGGGGGATTCGAGGGTGGCGAAGTCAATGGTGAGCTCAGAATGGCTCGGGGAGGCCTACTTATAGGCGAGCGACGGAGAGGGCCGAGCACCGCCGTGGCGACGCGTGTGCCGGCGTCCCAGAGGTTCGGGAGCTCGCCTGGAGGAGGGGAGAGGCATCCAGAGGGGTCTCAGAGGGGCGGAGAGGGTTCAGGCGGGGTCGAGAGAGCTCGGGAGGGGGCGGGTGACTGGACGAGAGAGGAGCAGAGAAGACAGGGCAAGGGCGCGGCGGCTACACCGCGATGGAGGGGACGGGAGAGGGGGAGATTTATCCAGGGAGGAAGGCGACGACGAGGGGAGGCTGTTGGACATGATGATACGCGCGGATACGACGATCAGAGGAGGGGCCCGAGCTGACAAACATTCAGCTCGCGTCCATGGCGTGCCAGGGCGGCGGTCACCGCATGGACGCGGCGTTTCCACATGTTCTGGTCAACCCCACTGTGTCAACTCGATCAGTCATTCAATAGATGAGGTCAAGGAGGAAAGAAACGAGCATAGTGGCACATGAGTTGACCTCGGCTAGCAGGTTTTGTCTGGAACAGGAAGGTGTTTGTGTCGTGGAGAGGAAGATAGAGCAGGAACTAGACTCTGATCTTTGGCATGGTGTGATCATACACTAAGATGATCATGATGACAAAGTTTGAGATCAAATGGAGGAGTTTAGATAGCACTTGCAGTTCAAATGACCACACTGTCCAGAATTGCAAATCTTGAAGTGGCACTCACATACTGGCTTGGATTGAGCTAAAATTTGGAGGAGATGAGTTATATAGGCATATGAAGGCACTGTATAAATTTCACACCATTTGGATAAACCAAAATGGTACTTGTTTCACAGCTATCCTCTCTGACCAGAATCTTGGAAAAATTCTAGGGAATTATTGGGGAGATGAAATGAGCCAAATTTTGTGGAGATAGGTTATATGGGTAGGAGAATGCTCTGGTAAATTTTCAGCAATTATGGAGCAATATAAAATATAGTTGCTTCACAATGTGAAAATATGACCAGAAACAAAGATTTAATGCTGTGGTCACATAGATGATTGGATAGGGTTGAAACTTGGTGGAGAGTCATGATTTGAGCATATGAAGATGCTTGCAAAATTTCAACCTATTTGGATACTCGTAGCTAGCACTTGCTTCACAAAGATTCCAGTTTCCCAGAAACTTTGGAAATTAGCCAAGGGAGATTTAATATCCAAATAAAGTTGAATTTTGGCATGTGGCAATGATATGGATAGGAAAGAGTGCAAAAAAAGTTTGAGAGCAAGCAATCAAATATAAAGGGGTACTTGCTTCTCAATCTAACAAATAGGGCAGAATCAGAAAAGGAATATTTGTGAAATATTTTTGGACATGGCAAGGAATAATTTGACATATTTGTGGAAGATATGACCCAAACAATTTATGGGAATTATTTGAGAATTTTGGGAATGATGGAAATGTGGGTTGCTTCACAACTCAGGGCAGACAGGGTTATTCCTTTAATAGAAAAAGGAATATCCCCAAGAAAAAGAATATTGGAATTGGTCCAAGATGGAAATGACAAGGTTTTGGAATGATTTTGAGGTTGGCAAGTCACTCGGGAAGAAAAATGAAGGGTGATTCCTCCGGGCTGCAAAACTATCACACCACAGAAAAGCAAATCCGGACCAAATCAAAAGAAAAAGAAAATGGGCAAAATCTAGGGTGTTACAAGTAGCTCCATGCAGAGCATTGAAGACATAGAAATGTGCAAAATACATACGGATCTGAATGTGGCAGACCCGTTGACTAAACTTCTCACACAAGCAAAACATGATCACACCTTAGTACTCTTTGGGTGTTAATCACATGGCGATGTGAACTAGATTATTGACTCTAGTAAACTCTTTGGGTATTGGTCACATGACTATGTGAACTATGGGTGTTAATCACTTGGCGATGTGAACTAGATTATTGACTCTAGTGCAAGTGGGAGACTAAAGGAAATATGCCCTAGAGGCAATAATAAAGTTGTTATTTTATATTTCCTTATTCATGATAAAGGTTTATTATTCATTCTAGAATTGTATTGATCGGAAACTTAAATACATGTGTGAATACATAAACAAATACCGTGTCCCTAGTAAGCCTCTACTAGACTAGCTCGTTGATCAAAGATGGTTAAGGTTTCCTAGCCATAGACATGTGTTGTCATTTGATAACGGGATCACATCATTAGGAGAATGATGTGATGGACAAGACCCATCCGTTAGCTTAGCATAATGATCGTTCAGTTTATTGCTATTGATTTCTTCATGTCAAATACATATTCCTTCGACTATGAGATTATGCAACTCCCGGATACCGGAGGAATGCCTTGTGTGCTATCAAACATCACAACGTAACTGGGTGATTATAAAGATGCTCTACAGGTATCTTCGAAGGTATTTGTTGAGTTGGCATAGATCGAGATTAGGATTTGTCACTCCGAGTATCGGAGAGGTATCACTGGGCCCTCTCGGTAATACACATCATAAGCTTGCAAGTAAATGACTAAAGAGTTAGTCACGAGGTGATGTATTACGAAACGAGTAAAGAGACTTGCCAGTAACGAGATTGAACTAGGTATGAAGATACCGACGATCGAATCTCGGGCAAGTAACATACCGATGGACAAAGGGAATTACGTATGTTGTCATAACGGTTCGACCAATAAAGATCTTCATAGAATATGTAGGAGCCAATATGGGCATCCAGGTTCTGCTATTGGTTATTGACCGGAGAGGTGTCTCGGTCATGTCTACATAGTTCTCGAACCCGTAGGGTCCGCACGCTTAACGTTCGTTGACGATATAGTATTATATGAGTTATGTGATTTGGTGACCGAATGTTGTTCGGAGTCCCGGATGAGATCACGGACATGACGAGGAGTCTTGAAATGGTTGAGAGGTAAAGATTGATATATATGACGATGGTATCCGGACACCAGAAGTGTTTCGGGGGGTACCGGGTACTTATCGGGTCACCGGAAGGGGTTCCGGGCACCCCCGGCAAAAGATATGGGCCTTATGGGCCAAGAGGGGAAACACACCAGCCACAAGGGGCTGGTGCGCCCCTCATATGGGCCGGCCTAGGAGGAGAAGGAAAGAGGGGAATGGAAAGGAAAGAGTGGAATAGGATTCCCCCTTCCTTCCCTCTCCCCCCCTCTTTCCTTCCCCCTCCGACAAATATGGCAGGGGGGCGCCACTTGGGGAGGAGCCCAAGTAGGCACTCAGAAATTTTTATACATGAGAAAGTTCATATCTTTCCTTGATATCATTTATTCCTTGCCGGCCACTTTGTTTGTTTCCTCTTATTCTTATGGTGGCTTCGGTAAGAGGTTGTGTCGTGAGTGCTTGTATGTTTGGCATATAATCTTGCGCACTCCTGTGTTTTGACTGTTTTCCTCACATGTCTAATGCTTGTTTTCATATCTGGCTGCATTCTATAGATTTTGAGCTCCTCAAATTGTTCATTATTGATTATGTGCATTTGCGTTCACTCACATTTTGTGATATGCACACATCAAGGAGGAACGCATACTATATTGGTCTTCTAGATGTTTTGTCTTCCATTTTGGCATTTGTTGCCAATTGGGGAGAAGTTTAGGGGGTTTAAGATAAATATCTTTTGAAGTTCTTGTTGTCATTTATGCATATCCACCCTAGTTATATATGCTTGTTGCATGAATGAATATATAGAGAAATCTCCAACTAGTTTATATCAACCAATATATGCAATGAAATTTAAAGTTCATTCACACATGCATATATTGTGGGGGAGCTTGCTCTATATATTGCGGTCTTACTAACATCAAATGCTTGTGTAGTGTTTTGATGTTGGTACAACCGGTTTTGATAAACATCAAGTTTCTTTGTGATAATTGATGCTATCAAAATCACCGCAAGTATACAATTTATCCTCGAAAAAAAATTGCGTGCTTGTGTAAAAATTCATTATATAAACCCTCTTGTTGAGATTGTCATCAATTACCAAAATGGGGGAGATTGAAAGTACATGTAGTCCGCATGTGTGGTTTTGGTAATTGATGACAATCCTTATGGACTAATGTTTGCATTGAGATATACATTTGAAGGTTAGTCCCATTGGAAAATTATTGAAGAATAATGGAAGACAACTCCTTTGAAGCAACAATTACATTGAGAGGATCAAAATGAAGTTCATTGGAGTATCTTAAGGGTTGCCATGCTTAGAGCTATGGTTTGAGGCATAATGGATCAAGATCTTAAAACGATGATTTGAATGATGAATTCTAGGAGTGGCTCAAAGATATGATCATAATGGACTCATGTGTTGAGTCATGATTGATCAAGTATTCAAGCAAGCTATTCAAGTGAAGAATTCAATATACCCTTCAAGACGTCAAGATTAAACATGGAGTAGAGATATAGGTTGACCAAGATGAAGCTCAAAGATCGAACTCTAAATGGTCAACACATGAGCGCAAATGATGCACCACATAGGATCTTGTGGTATGATAAGAAATTATCAATTGCACTCTGTGTACTAACCCATACTATGTGTTGTCTATGTTTTTGAGGGTTAGGTGATTCTCATGGGCTCGCATCGAGAGAGAGATTTCAAGTGTCTATGAGAGGATGATATCAAGTGTTGGTGATCATGTTTGACAAGGGCAAGTTCAAGATAACCATCCCGAAGGATTACATGCTTGAAGCTTGTGGATGATCACATGATGGACAAGTGATGATGAATACAAAGCAAAGCTTCCCACACTGTGTATGGGGGAGCGACTTGAAGACTTCACCAATGTCTTGCCTTCATCTTGAGCCAAGAAGAAACATCAACATCAAGCTCAAGTGAACGGTTCGTGTCAAAGGTATTAGTTCCTTTGACGTTAGTGTTGTGGAGTGACGACCACCAAAGAAACATATACACTCAAGAATGGATTCTCGATAGCTATGTAGTGTAGCTCTTTTATGATTCTTGAGTTATAGGGATCCCGCACTATTAAGAGGGGATCAAAGGGGTTCGTGATGGATTTGCTCAAGTCAACATCTTCTATACACAATTCCACTCATATCCTATATACCAAAGAAAATCCAAAGCCAAATAGTTTCCCAAAATATATGATCTAACCTTTGCATACTTTGCACCCTCCAATTTGGTTTATCTTGGGTGGTTCTCTATGTGAGGACCTGGAGTTTTTCCATAGCTTCAAAACAAGCCCAAGATCATCAAAATCGGAGTCCGTATGAAAAAGTTGTGCATGTTTTAGTTTTGGGGTTCCTGCTGTTTTTTTATTGGCCGGACGTCCGGTAGCATCCGGAAATCCAGTGGCCATATCCAGCAGCAAACGGGCGGATTTCCGGTACTTACCGGACGTTCGGAAAGTGTCGGATGTCCATCAAACCTGTTTCGCAAATATCCTGCTACATTCGTCTGATGGCGTGCTACAGCCGTCGGACGTCCGGTGTCCACCGGACATCCGGTGCCTGTTTTGCCACCGGACGTCCGGTAGTCCACCAGACGTCCGGTAGTCCACCGGACGTCCGACACTTTCCTGGGCAGGATTCCCCCCAACGGCCAGATTTGTGCCCATACTATAAATACCCCTTCACCACTTCGTGGAGGGGTTGAGCAACACAAATATTCTCACCCACATTTCGGAAAAGCTCCCTCTCCTTCTCCTACCTCAAATCTTAGATCCCGGAGAGATTTGTGAGAGTTCTTGAGAGAGATTTCACCCATTGATAGATCCACTCCCTCTCCCTCTCTTGACCAAAGGAATTTATGATTTGAGCAAGTCTTGAGCATTTCCCCTTTGTTCTTATTACTCTTGGAGGTTGGAGACTCCTAGGCGGTAGGAGTGCTCCGGTGAGGAGTCAACTTGTGATTTGTCCCCCGGAAAGTTTGTGAAGGTTTGGAGGCCGCCTCAAGGTCTACCACTAGTGGTTGGGAATCGCCTTCATGGTGATATCTCAAGGAGAATAGGGTGAGCCTTCGTGGCGTTGGTGTGCCTTCGTGGTAACATCCACCTCTCTAATGGTGACTAGCTTCCCTCCAAGGAAGTGAACATCGGGATACATCATCGTCTCCGTGACTTCGGTTATCCCTAACCCTAACTCCTTACTTGTGGTTTATCTTGGTCACTTGACCGTGCATTCACTATTCTTGTTGTCCTCATTATATTGTGTTGGTTACCATATCGTAGAGATTATTTAGGCCAACACTTTATAGTCCGCAATTCATACTTCCTACTATTCTTCTATCTTGTGTTTAGTGTGTATTGCTAGCTTGTAACATTCATTTCCATATCTCGTGATATACATTGAGTAAGTTTGTGTAACTTACTTGTGCTTACTCATATCCTCGTTGTTCTCATCTTGTTTATGCTAAGTTGTTGGTGCACTTAGTGAGCCTAGTATATTTAGGATTTGTGCTTGAAAAGTATCCGCTTAGTTTATTTCCGCATTAGGATATAGCCAAATCCGTAAAAGATTTTAAAACGCCTATTCACCCCCCTCTAGGCAACACCGTGGTCCTTTCAGCACCGGTCCACCCACATATCAAATTATCAAAGTAGCGAACACGAATCAAACCAACATGATGAAAGTGAGTAGATGAATTTCCCGTGTACCCTCAAGAACACTTTGTTTATTATAAGAGACCGTGTTGGCCTGTCCTTTGGCATAAAAGGATTGGGCTACCTTGGTGCACTTTATTTCCGCTACCGTTACTTGTCCGTTACAAATTACCTTGCTATCAAACTACTTATTACCGACTATTTCAGTGCTTGCAGAAAATACCTTGCTGAAAACCACTTGTCATTTCCTTCTGCTCCTCGTTGGGTTCGACACTCTTACTTATCGAAAGGACTATGATTGATCCCCTATACTTGTGGGTCATCACGTACCTTCCTTGTTTCAGGTTGTCCTGTCAGTCTGTGGTCCTTCGAATACGCATATAAGTTACAAAACAGTATTAGCCAATGTTCGGCTATACTATAACTAGCACGGTTCCCTGATTCGAATCGCGAAGTTGCTGGCGCCGTCGATGCTGTGCGTGCAGCTGCCGCTGTGTTCATCGATGCACTTCTCCTCCAAGCCCCCCTTCCTACACCAGCATCGTTGCCTGCGTCCTAGGGCAGCAACGCAGGCCTCCTTTGATTCCTTGGGCAGCAACTCCGGGCCTCCTTTAATTCAAAAGAATCACATAGGATTCTTGGAGGATGGACCTTAGGAATTCCTGCGATGGTCGTTTGATTCGTAGGTTTGGAATCCTTAGGAATTTTTTCATAGGATGCATTTGTACTACATTTTGAAGGAAAGTTTTCATCCACTTAGGTCTCCTTCGGTACATAGGGTAAAAAATCATAGGAATAGAAAAGTCATAGAAAATGAGATGAAATGACATATATCTTGAATCCTATGAATATGAATAGGAAAAAAGATGTCATTTGGTTCACATCATAGGATTCTTTCCATTGAGTATAGCCTAATATTTATTTTCCTATGTTCACATCATAGGACTTTCACATCATAAGAATTCATCCATTGGAACAAGATTCTATTCCTATAAACCAAAGGGCTTTCAAGAAATTTTTCCTATAGAAATCCTATCCTAAACCTTTTTGTAGGATTTCTTTGTTTTTCATGCCCTATCAAACATTCTCTCAAATTCTGTAGGGTACTATAGGACATGCCATCCTGTTCCTGCATTTTTCATGTTCCTTCGATTTAAGAATCCTGTGAATCAAAGAGGCCCCAATTGCCATTTAACAAAATGAATACCACCTAATGCTTGCATCATAGGGGCAACTTCAACGTAGTTTATCAAAACAGATACTACCAAATATCTACATGCATGTTTGACGTGTTCATCAGAACGTATACCTCCGAATATCTATGGGCACGTTTGCATAAGAATAGAGACGGATGCCATCCAATAGGAGTCATCAAATCTTCGCTTATGTTCCAGCCTCCTCCATTTCACATGTATATCTAAATCAATACGAATTTAAGCATACATTTAATAGTTGCAGATATATGTAATCACAATCAAAAAGCACCGGATGTTTAATAAGTTTTTACATCGACCGATTCCAAAAGTTGCCAATCCACCTGTCCATGCAAAGACCTTCGTCTTTGGCTCCCAGGTCGCCTGTCCGTAGCAAAGACCTCACTCTTCGGATGGTCCGACTTCCTCCGTTTGTGCGAAGCGCTTCAATAAGCTCACATGGTAGGCTTGGACCGCCGCATCGGGACCCAAGTTTGACATCTTCACGAACAACATTTTAGAGTCCTCTGAAGCGGCATTGATCTCAAGCTTCTTCTCTTGGAGCTTGAGCTTCTTTTCTTACATGTCCATGAAAATGCCAAACCTCTCCACCTTCTTTCCCTTCTTCACCTTGTTGCACGCGACACTAGCCTCCTCCTTCTTCTTCATGAAGCCTCGAACTTCTCTGTCATCTTGGCCACGACCCCTTGTCGCTTCTACTTCACCTCCTCCCACTTCCTCTCCCAGTTCCTAATCACCTTCTCGGCCGGAGCAAGCCCATCTTGTGTTGGCATGGTTGGATCACCACCTTCATCTTCATTGAGCATGGCGGTATTAGAAATCGAATTCTAGGCATGACACATCATGTCCCATGCCAATGTCACCTTTAGGGCCCAACTTGGTACGCCTGCCAGAGTCCTCTTTGAGGTGCTTCACACAGTCAATAAGAATGAGAAGGTTGAGGAAGTCAACCCATAGGTTCCTGTTCACAGTCTACTCTAATTTGCCCAATCTAGGACTCTCGAATGTGACGTCTTTCTCTAAGACGGAATTGGAAATAGCGGCGAGCCACTTGTTTTGCCCACTCAAGTTCAACGAACAACACATATAGATGAAGTGCTTCTTCTCCATCTTTGTGTATAGCGTGCACACACATATGGGCTAGCTAATGAAGACAATGGAGGGTCAACAAGTTCAACAAGCCACAAAACTTACGAGCTATTGGATTGTGTGCCACTTGGCCACCAGGTCTTCACTTGATTGTAGAGGCCGCAAAACTTTTTTGACTTGCTTAATGGTGTACCATCGATTGGTGAGTGACTTCCATTGCATTGATGGATCACTTCCTTATGTTAGGGATCATAGTGCTTTCGCTTGTGAAACCAAACATGGATACTATGCCTCACACAACAATTCATCCTACTTGTTGCATTCCGCGAACGCAGCCTTGCGGGCGTTCACCACCACCAGGTCCTCCAACTTTGGCGTGATCGTCTCCGTTAGGTCATCCAATGATGGATCCATCGCGGCGGTGGATGGCGGAACATGCCGGAACGATGGGGGAGACGACAATTGGGGTGGAGACAGTGGGAAAGGGCGCCTTTCGCATGAGCACCAAACCCTATTGTTGCAAGGTCGCTGACATGCTACGACATGTTCGATGATGCTTTCGAGGGCGGCCGTGCAGGGAGAGGAGCATGCTGCGAGCGGGCGAGGGGTGACCGGTGAGCAACATCACCTGTTGCTGTGAAGAACACAGTCATGCTGCCACGCGGCTGGCGATGCCGCCGGTGATGTTGCAAAGCAGTGCTGCCAGCGACCAGTAGCGATACTGTCGGAGATGATAGTCCACGAGCTGCGGGCTGGTGAGATGCTGCATTTGTGTGATGCTGGGGGAAGCGAAGCAACATGCAGTCCATCTGATGTGTTGCCAATTGGACGGCCCATGAGCCTCCGGCGATGGGAATCATTGAATCTTTGAGGGGAATGTCTGGTGATGCAATGGACCATCAGAGCTTCAGGCGTCACTGCAATGTCGGCAACGACGGATGCTACGAACAGGCTACAAGGTGCAAAGCGACGGTCGACGCTGCGACGGTGGTGGCGATTGCCTGCTAGCATGGACTGTGCTTGTGCAAGTGGACGATCAACGCTGCGGCGGGAGGCGACGACAAGGGGTGTTGCCTGTGCAAGCTACAAGAGAACGGAAGATGAGTAGAGGATCACACACTGCCTTATCGAACGGCTGTAGAGGTGGTTTATATTTTCGCCACTACAGTCGGTTGGCGCCTAGCACTGGCCATAATTAATCGCCAACTGATCCATGCCGGATGACGCCTAGCATGTCATTAAATTAAGAAGGAAAAGACATTTTTCACATATTTTGGGCTGGGCCGGGCCTGGCCAGGCTTTGGCATTTTCAGATCAGACTTGTCCGGGCAGAATTATCATCAGGCCTAGCCCAAACAAGGCACTTTGGCACATGGCACTTTGGCAGCGACCGCTGCTACCTGCAAACTGCAACACTGGCTAGAGCTCAGAATTCATGGACGTTAGGCGAGCGGCGAGCGGCACCAAGCGCGTTATGGCACTGCAAACTCGCAAGGATTTTCATGGAGAGACAGGTGAGCCTCCTCCGACGCCCAGCCAGAGCCAGTGAGATGCGCATTGAAGACGACGACGGACGCAGGAGGCAGGCATCTCACGTTGGCGCCCACAGCTACAGGCAACAAGAGTTGCTGAGGAGCATTGAATGCGGCTGCGTCACCACCATTAGCGGCGTCCGTCCCCATCTACCTCCAGGACGGGGCGCCCATGTCCTCTCGCCATTAATGGCGCCCCAACGCTATAAATGGCAAGATAAACATCCATTCACCCCACTCTCTCGCTCGCTCGCTCACGCGCACACGCGCCCGCCCGCGCGCATTAAACTCCGAGATGCCCATCCCGTCCCGTGCACCTCTGCCTGCAGCTGCAGGAGCGAGCTAGCTAGCTACTTACTAGGTAGTAGCCGCTGAGATTTCGCCGCAGCAATGGGGATCTGCTGCAGCAGGGAAGGAGGGGGGAAGGAGCTCGAGGAGACGGAGGGGTGGTTCCCATGGAAGCACGACGACTTCTTGCAGGAGCAGCTTGCCGGCGCCGCCGGGGTGTCTATGCACACCAAGCAAGGGTGGAAGGGCGTCAACCAGGACGCCATGGCCGCCTGCCAGGTAAGGCCAAGCTTTCCTTTCCTTCCCTCCCCTTCCTTGTAGCCATGGGAGATATGTTCTTTTCTTCACTGCAAGTTGAATCGGCAGCTTTTTGCAGTAGCACTAGGTCCATCTCTGCTAGCTTTGCTCAAACTGAAAACCTTTGGAACCTGCAATACACCTGAGATACTGTAATCACCACACATGTACCTCACCATCTTGATTGCTCACCATTGCCCTGGATTAGATAGATCTCCTATGTAGTACGTACTCTACTTAGTCTCGTGACATATTTATTGCTCACCAGTGTACTAATACCAGCATGAATGCAGCATTAGCAACTGAAATCCGTGGCAGATAGTATCAGCATGGCCTAGCTGCTAGATTATGTGCAAAATTTACTTGAGACATAAGATAATCTTGATGTGTCAAGATGATCAGGACTTCGCCGGGCACAAGGGCCAGATCTTCTGCGGGGTGTTCGACGGGCACGGGCCCCTCGGCCGGGACGTCGCACGGCATGTCCGGGACTCCCTTCCCAAGAAGCTGTCCGCCTCTCTCGGACCGAGAGCTGAAGACGACGCCCCCTCCAGCAACAGCAACAGCAACGCAGACTTGGACTCGTTCGACAAGTCGGATTGCACCTCGTCCAGCGACACCAGCGACGAGCACCAGCTGCTGTCCTCGTGGAAGAGCTTGATCGTGAAGGCGTTCGAGGACGTCGACGAGGAGCTGAGGCAGCACTCCGGGATCGACTGCCTTTGCAGTGGCACCACTGCTGTCACCGTCGTTAGGCAGGTAGTAGATGGTTTTAAATTTCAGTTTCAGAAATATTTCAGCACCTACAGAATTTTCAGTGATTCCAGTTTGCATTTCGGCCGAAGGACCGAAATGTTCACTTGAAATTTAGAAATATATTTGAAAATTTCGATTGTTGCTATTTTTTTTTTTTTGTATACAGGGTGATCACTTGATCATTGCCAATTTAGGCGATTCGCGCGCTGTTCTTTGCGCGCGGGACAGCAAGGGCCGCCCGGTTGCGGTGCAAGTCACCACTGACTTGAAGCCAGATCTCCCTGGTCAGCCTCTGAATTTCTCATGTCATACTTGCCTGTAGGTGGTATGTACACTTGTTAACTGCAACTTGCAATGTATCTTCTGGACTTGTCGTAGGTGAGGCTGAGAGGATCCTGAGTTGCAAGGGGAGAATCTTCGCCATGGACGATGAGCCCGACGTGCCGAGGCTGTGGTTGCCGGACCAGGACGCGCCGGGCCTCGCCATGGCGAGGGCCTTTGGAGACTTCTGCCTCAAGAACCATGGGCTCATCTGCACACCCGAAGTGTACTACAGGAAGCTGTCTGAAAAGGATGACTTCTTGGTGCTCGCCACTGATGGGGTAACAAGAGTGGATTTCTTTCTGGATTTTCCTCTAGTTTCATGTCCATTACATTCCAATCATGCTCCATCTTCCTTGAATTAAGAACAGTTTCTGCTGGTACTATTGCAACTGAAATTAAGATAACATAAATCAAATCCTTTTTTATCAGACTGACATCAAGCAACTGTTAACTGAAGTAGACTCGTCTCTGTATCTTCTTATCTAACCACACAGTGTTGCAGATATGGGACGTGCTATCCAACAAGGAGGTGGTCAAGATCGTCTCGTCGGCCTCCGACCGCTCAAAGGCGGCAAAGCAGCTCGTGGACCGGGCGGTTCGCGCGTGGCGGCGCAAGTTCCCGACGTCGATGGTCGATGACTGCGCGGCCGTCTGCCTCTTCCTGAAGCCGGCCATATCATCCGAGGAAGACAGCACGACCAAGCCGCCTCACGCACCCGTGCTGTCGTTCACCGGGAGTTTCCGCAAGGCTCTGGGCGGCGGCGAGGTGGAGGAGGGGACGGCGGTGTGGAGAGCGCTGGAGGGGGTGGCTCGGGTGAACTCGGTGATCCGGCTTCCCAGGATGCTGAGCCGGCGGTGGCGGTCGGCGTCCATGGATGAAAACAACGACCAAGAATCATCCAAGGTTGATTGACTGATCGATTCATGCATTGCCAAACTTAAAAGGATAATATTGTAGAAGTTGATTGATAGTTTCATACATCGTCTTCACGCATTCAGGCTCTTCAGATTGGACATTAATTCGGTTGGCATGTACGCTTGTTGGGTTTGGTGTGTGTTGTGGTACCAATTGGACAAGAGGCATGACCCAAGTTTGTAATGGATTCAGCTTTTTATATCTCAAAAAATGAATTGGCGCCAGTTTTTTGTTTTCGAATCTTCTATAACACTAAGCTCCTGAGCCCACATTCAATTAAAGTCTCCGATTAGAATTTGATCACCTGATTTTGACCGGGTCAACAATTTCTCAAAACTCTACCATTCAATTCCTTTATACTATACACTATGCTTCCTAATTTTTAAGACCCACAATTAATTAGGGTATTCAATTCAGAATTGGTTCATCTGATTTTGACCGGGTCAACAATTTCTCAATCTCTCCTATTCAATTCTTTTAATTCACTATGTTTCTAAATTTTGAAGCTCTTTCATGCAATTCAGGTATTCAATTTTGATTTAGTTTACGATTTTGACTGGGCCAATGATTTTTAAAATCAATCAACAGCAACCAACCTACATAAACATATCAATTCCGCGCACCCTCCCATCATCTAGAAAAAAGAAGCACCACCATGTGATATTGTAGCATCAATATAGTACATGCAAACCGCCCACACAGAAATTTCTCACATAAATATAGGTTGGTTAGCGGATAACACAGAATCACATCACGAAAGGCTCATCAAATCACCGTATTATAACTAAAAATAAAACACACTCTATCATGTCCCCCGCCCGCCAAACTAAATATTCCATCAATTATAAAATATAAGGGGTATTAGTTTTTTAAAAAGTCAAATTTCTTTAACTTTGACCAAGTTCAGAGAAAAATATCGACATCCACAATATTAAACAAAAAAAATATGAAAATTCATTTCGCGATGAATCTAACAATACCGATTTGATATTAACCGATATGATATTTTGGATTTTGATATATTTCTCTACAAATTTGATCAAATATAAAAGGTTTGATTTTAAAAAAAGTAATACACCTTATATTTTGAAGCAGAGTGATTTTTTTAAAGAAACCCAACAACACGAATGGCGCAGCAAAACGCGCACAACACTTCTAGTGATTTGAACATGGTTGACGATGCCTGCGTGCATGGTATGAACTGGAAGTGAAAGGGCTTGACGAAATCCGACAGGGTGAGCACCGAAGCACTTGCCATGGCGCTCTTGAGAAGATCGAAGGCCGTCTGAGCTTGCGCGGTCCTCTCGAATCCTTTCTTCGTCAAGAGTGCCAGTGGCATGGCGATGAAGCCGTAGCGCGCCATAAACTTCCGGTAGTAGCCAGAGAGGCCGAGAAAGCTGCACAACTCTGTTGATGTGGACGGCGTTGGCCAGTTGAGCATGGCATATATCTTCTCTGCGTCCATGGCGACGCCGTCGCACGAGATGACGTGCCCGAGGTAGCCGATGATGACCTTGGCGAACGAACACTTGACATTTTGGCGTAGAGATGGTTTTGACGGAGTAGCTCGAACACTGCTAGTAGATGCTCCTTATGTTCCAGCAACGTGGTGCTATACACCAAGATGTCATCATGAAAAAAGATTATGAATTTGCGCACGTACTTGGCGAAGATCTGGTTCATCAGGCATTGGAACCGAACAACATGACACCAAAGTGAAAGTGTGTGACGCCCCCGGCTCAATCGTGCACTAATCATACACGCAAATATGCACGATCAAGCACAGGGACTCACGGGAAGATATCACAACACAAATCTAACACAAATAAACGGAGATCCACAATATTACAGACCAGGGATCATGAGGATCCGAATACATAAGTCAGTCATACAAATAATATCTGAGTACAAACATAGTTAGACAAGGTTTTTGCCTTAAGAAGGCTAGCACAAACAACGACTCTAGACCGAAAGGCGTAGGCATCCTGCCTGGGAGCCTCCGATCCTACTCCTGGTCGGCTGGCTCGATCCAGTAGTACGTACCGTCTGGACCCTCCTGGTAGTAAGCTCCTGTGGTCGCATCTAGCTCCGGGGCTCCATCGTCTGATGTATCATCAAAGGGGGTATGGGAGAAAAGAGATAACAAAGCAACCGTGAGTACTCATCCGAAGTACTCAGCAAGCACGGATCTATACTACATATGCAACATTATCAAAGGAGAAAAGGCTGTATTAGTGGACTGGACTGCAGAAATGCCAGAATAAAGAGAAGGCCTAGTCCTATCGAAGACTAGCATCTTCACTAAGTCACCATCTTGCAGCAATAGAAGAGAGTAGAATAGCATTTTATTAAGCAAACATGTTGAAGCAAGCCTAGAGATCCTTCCTCGACTCCCTGCGAGAAAGCGATTCCGAAGCTTCAATTAAGTAACAAGTATCCAGTTCAAGTAGTAGATCGGGATACACAAACTGAGCGTCCTTTACCGTAGGACCGGCTATCGATAGATTATTCATCCCTGCAAGGGTGCACTACTATTACCCAACACGCTCGATCACCTCTGGCCGGACACACTTGCTGGGTAATGCCCGGCCTCGGGAGATCAACACGAAGCAGCGCCCTACCTAGGCTCAGCAGAGAGGTCAGCACGCCGGACTAACCTATGCACCCATAGGTCTTGGGCGATCGCCCTGGGCACCCTGCGTGTTGCGTGGCTGGCCGGGGTGCAGGCGCGGCACTGAACTCGTCAGTGAAGTATCCAGCCCATTCCCGGCGATCAGCCCGCACGGTGAAACGTGACGTCTGAAGAGCTTTGGGGAGAAACGTACATCGCAGAGGGCCCCATAACCATTATCCCGCGTGGTGGTAGTGCGTAAAGGGAACGACGACCCACTCAGATCACACACCCAAATCCAATAGGCTCATTTAGTAACACGCGGAGACAATCAAAGTCTCTGATGCTCCGCCACAATATCACACTCGAGTGCCCTTCCGGCACACCCGACATCATAGATCCCCTGCGGGTACCCATCAGGGTCGACCCGCCTGTAACAAAGGTCAAAGTAACCGTGTGGTCATAACATCAAGGGGGAAACCCCGAGGAATCACCCTTGGTGAATTCCACTCGATGAAATCATCAGGGCAACGTATGAGGCATCACCCTCGAGGTTCACACTGAGGGGTTGCACGACAGAGTCGTATCGGAAGTGGAGAAGGAGGAATCACCCTCGATGACCACGACCAAACAGCTACATTGCAGAGTATTCATCAGGAGGGCGTTACGAGGTATCACCCTCGGCACTCGATAGTAACTATGCAGAGTCGTACAACTAAGGGGGTGAGGTGATGTGTCGGTCTCTGGTCGACGATCACACTGATCGAGTCATCGATGATCAAGCAGGGGCAACAAGGGTAAAATGGTGGGGGTCATTGATGTCTCACTACCAACCTATACTAAATAGTTTAACATAGGCAGGTAAGGTAATAATAAACAGGTTTCAAAAGCAGGCTATGCATCAGAATAGGAGCAAACATTAACAGTAGGAAAATCTAATGCAAGCAGGAGAAATGGAATGGGCGATATCTGGATGGTCAAGGGGAGGGGCTTGCCTGGTTGCTCTGGCAAGAAGGAGGGGTCGTCAACGGGCTGCTTGTCTGGAGCATAGTCGTACCCAGCAGCAACGGCGTCGGTCTCGGCGTCTATCGAGAGAGAAGGAGGGGGAGAGAAAACAATAAATTCACGGCAAAAATGCAAACAATATGTATGACATGCCTAAATGCTATGCCGAGGTGTTCTACCGCCTAACTAAATGATTTAGTTAAATTAGGAATTTATTCGGATTTATTTAATTAAAGTTGGGCACTATTCATTTATTGAAATCGGTCTAAAAGTTCCATGTTCAACTAGCTAGGGGCATCTGACAGGAATACGGAGGGCGTATTCAGATTTGTATCGAAATTCTGAGCAACTTTCATATATAAATTATTTTCATCGGAGTTACGGATTATTTTATATGATTTTCTAAAGTTTTAATTATTTTTTGAATTTATTTAATCCATTTAATCTAACATTATCCAGAATAGTGTATGATGACGTAAGCATGACATCAAAGTGACGTCAGCAGGTCAACTGGTCGGTTGACCAGTCAAACCAAACATGTGGGTCCAGTGGGACCCACATGTCAGCCTCTGATTAGTTTAAACAGAGTTAATTTAAACTAAATAGGATTATTTAGGGGGTGGGGCCTACTGTCAGTGAGTGGTTAAGTAACTAATTAACTAATTAGGTTAATTAAATAATTAACTAATTATTTTAAACAGTTAATGGAGTGGGGCCCGCATGTCATAGACACAAGGGCGGCCACGTCAGCGCTGACCGAGGTCAACGGGGCCCAGTGGGGCCCGTGGTCAGTGGCACGGGGCGAGACCCGCGGCTGCCACATCGGACGCCGGCCGGAGACGCGTTGGAGTTGGCTCCGGCGAGCCAAACGCGGTGGCGCGGCTCAGGGAAGGCGCGGGTTTCGCGCACAGGGGGTCTAAGGGGCTGGGGTTGGGCGCGTTCGACGCAGCTCGACGTCGCGCGTTGAATGGTGGCGGTGCGAGGGGCTGCGGTGGACGGAGCTGTGCGCCACGAGCTCGCCGACGGCGAGGTGATTCGGGCGTGCGACGGAATCGGGGCTACGTGGGCAAAATGAGCAGCGCAAGGTGGCTACGACGTCTACGCGACGCGGTGAGTGCGATGGTGGCACGCACGGGGCCCTATGGTCGCCGAGGTCACGCCGGCGATGAGGCCAGGCGGTGGCGCGTTCGGGTGAGAAGGGGGCGGCAGCTACGGTTACGGAGAGAGAGCGGGGAGAGGACGGATCGACGCGGTAGCTCACTAGCGTTGCAGGGAAGGCCCGGGGACGGCTCGAGGAAGGGCGACGGCAGCGAATCGTGGAGGCGTTCGACGGCGGCCGTAGGGGAAGAAGACGAGGCAGGCCGGCGATGCAGAGCTCCTCGGCTTCGGCTCATTGGCGCAGGCGACATAGCGGAGCACGGCGGTGACGCTGGACTAGGCAGGACGGTGTGGCGGACGCGGTGGCTACGCGGGCGATGGAGCAACGGCGATGGCCGCGTCGGCCATGGCGGAGAGCGAGCGAGGGAGGGGGAAAGTGGGGCGAGGGAGGCACCAGGGGGCTGCGGGGCTCGCCCTTATCCTCGCTGCGGGCGCGGGCGCGTTGTCGAACGGCGAGCAGGGGGGCCGGGTGCGTGCGCGCTAAGTGCTCGACAGCGGCCGCGGTGAGCAGTGTGGGAGGTGGGGGAAATCGCGGGGTGGGCTGGGCCGCGCTGTAGCAGCTGGCTCAAGTGCACAGTAGAGTTCTAGGCCTTTTTCCTTTTTCTGTTTTCTTTTCTTTCTGTTTTGTAAACTGTTTGGGCACTAAATGGTTTTTGTAAAATATGAGACCTAGCCCATAAATCACAGTGTAATATACCCTATCACCAAAAACTGGTTTGGGGTAAATACTATTCCATATTAATTTTGGATTAATAAAAAGGTTATTTAAATATTGTTTTTAGCCACTGGTTGAGGATGTTTGAGTCATTTAATTAATTTATTAAATGTTGGTTACAATTTTAGCCTTGTCTCTGGAATATTTGTTATTTGATGAACATTTTAGTTTCTGATTTGAACAACTTTTATTTTCCACTTTGAATTTAATTGAAGTTTGAACTAGGAGTTGAAATGCAATATGATGCAAATGATGATTATGCACTGTTAATCTAGCTGACTTGTCATTATCAAAAGTGATTACTGTGGCTAATGACATGGGGTGTTACAATTCTCCTCATCTAACAAGAATTCTCGTCCCAAGAATTAAGAGAAAGACTGAAAGAAAGCGGGGTATTCTTCGCGAAGACGATCCTCACGTTCCCAAGTGGCTTCATCTTCAGAATGATTCGACCACTGAACCTTGAGGAATTTGATTGACTTTTGACGAGTCCGGCATTCAGCTTGATCAAGAATACGGATGGGATATTCTGGATAGGACAGATCTTCCCGCAATTCAAGCATTTCATGATCCACAGCTCGAATAGGATCCTTGAAGCAGCGACGAAGTTGGGATACATGAAAGACACCTTGTACTTGTGAAAGATTTGGCGGCAATTGCAATTGATATGCCACTTCTCCTCGACGGGCAAGTATACGGAACGGGCCAATGTAGCGAGGAGCTAACTTGCCTTTGATTCCGAACCGATGAGTGCCTTTCAACGGAGTGACGCGAAGGTAAGCTTGCTCGCCAGGCTGATAGACCATTTCCTGGTGCTTTCGATCATAGTTGCTCTTCTGACGAGACTGAGCAGTTTTCAGATGTTCACGGACAATGCGGACTTGTTCTTCAGCTTGCTGAACAATGTCCGGTCCGACGAGTGAGCGTTCCCCAGTTTCTGACCAATTCAGAGGGGTTCGACACTTACGACCGTATAGAACTTCAAATGGTGCCATCTTCAGACTAGCTTGGTAGCTATTGTTGTAAGAGAATTCAGCGTACGGGAGAGATTCCTCCCACTTCATACCGAAGGATATGACCCAAGCTCGAAGCATATTTTCGAGCACTTGATTAACTCGTTCGACTTGACTCTCTGACTGAGGGTGAAAAGCGGTGCTGAAAGACAGATGAGTTCCCATAGCTTCTTGGAAACTTCTCCAGAATCTGGAGGTAAAGAGGCTGCCACAATCTGAACTGATCTCCAACGGAACACCGTGGAGTGACACAATTCGGGAAACATACAAGTCTGCTAACTGACTAGCAGTGATTGTCTCCTTGACTGGCAAAAAGTGAGCAACCTTTGAGAATCGGTCAATGACGACAAAAATAGCATCATGACCCTTCTGAGATCTAGGAAAACTAGTAATGAAATCCATTTGGACCTTGTCCCATTTCCATTCAGGAATATCAAGTGGTTGCAGAGTTCCAGCAGGCCTTTGATGTTCTGCTTTAATGCGGCGGCAAACGTCACACTCAGAAACATAACGAGCAATGTCTTGCTTCATATTGGGCCACCAGTATCTCTGACAAACGTCACGGTACATCTTTGTGCTACCAGGATGAATGGACAGAGGAGTGTCATGAGCTTCTTTCATAACGTGTTCCCTCTCATCCTTGAACTTGGGTACGAAGAGACGGTGTTGGAAAAATAGGATCCCATCCTTATCAAGATGGAATTCCGACGGCTTTCCTTTTTCAAGGTATCGCTTAATCCTTTCAACTTCAGAGTCATACCATTGCATAGTCTTAATGCTGTGTTCTAAATCTGGTTCAACAACCAGGGTATTGAGATAACCCTGTGGAACAATATGGAGGTTCAATTTGCGAAGCTCTTCATAAAGAACAGGTTGTGCTTCCTGAACCATAAGATTGTTGCAATAAGCCTTGCGACTCAAAGCATCGGCCATTACATTAGCCTTGCCAGGGGTGTATGAGATATTCATATCATAATCGGCAATTGTTTTGAGCCATCTTTGTTGATGAAGGTTCAGATCTGGTTGACTATATAGATACTTCAAACTTTGATGATCCGTGTATATCTCGCAACGGTTACCGAGAAGGTAATGTCGCCATAGCTTCAAAGCAAAAATAACCGCAGAAAGTTCAAGATCATGCACTGGATAATTTTCTTCGTGAGGACGCAATTGTCGAGAGACATAAGCAATCACTTTGTGCTATTGCATTAGGACACAGCCTAATCCTTGACGAGATGCATCACAGTATATCACGAAATATTTTTGGGAATCCGGGGGTGCTAGCGAGTCCGAGAAAACTTCTGACTTGTTTGACATTCTTCGGAGGAGTCCAGTCAAGAATAGCCTGAACTCGTTTGGGGTTAATAGCAATGCCATTCTTGGAAATCACATGACCAAGGTAGGTCACTTCAGATAACCAGAACTCACACTTGGAGAATTTAGCATATAACTGATGTTCTCGTAGCTTCTCCAATACAAGCCGAAGATGTTCAGCATGTTCTTGTTCATTCTTGGAATATATAAGGATATCATCCAAATAAACCACGATGAATTTGTCGAGGTAATCCATGAAGATATAGTTCATCAACCGGGAGAAGGTTGCTGGAGCATTTGTTAAGCCAAATGACATAACGGTGTACTCATAAGAGCCATATCGAGCAACAAAGGCAGTCTTCAGAATATCCTCTTCGCAAACACAGATCTGATGATAACCCAACCTCAAATTGAGTTTCGAGAAGACAGAGGATCCAGCAAGCTGATCATAAAGATCATTGATCCGGGGCAGTGGGTATTTATTTTGGATTGTGGCTTGGTTGATGGGCCGGTAATCTTGAACCAATCGGTTAGTTCCATCCTTCTTCCTAACAAAGAGTGAAGGTGCTCCCTAAGCAGAGGAACTGGGGCGGATAAAACCTTTCTTAAGTGACTTGTCGATTTCTTCCTTAAGCTCTAGAAGGTGGTGCGGAGGCATCTTATAAGGACGCTTCGCAATAGGGATAGTGCCAGGCTTCAAGTCAATGACAAACTCGACAGCCCTAACCGGGGGTATTCCTGGAAGTTCTTCCGGAAAGATGTCCGGAAAATCTCGAACGACAGGAACGTTCTTGATTCCTTCCAGAGGTGAGGCGTTCAAAGCATTCAGAGCATATATCTGAGCTTCAGCATCTTGAGTAATTCGGGCGGTGTAGTTCACTATCTCGTCGGAGGGGTGAAGAAGTTGGATGACTTTTGTGGCACAATTGATCGAAGCTATATGAGCTTTCAACCAATCCATTTCGAGGATGAGGTCTATGGTGGAAGACTTCAGGATAATGCGCGAAACAAGGAATTCCAACCCTTTAATTTCAACGGGGACATTGTGTGCCATCATAGTGGTTTCACACTGGCCTCCAGGGGTGCGGATAACTACTGGCAGATTCATCTTTTGAAATGCAATGTCATGCAATAATGCAAATGCTTCTGACATGAATGAATGCGATGCTCCTGAATCAAATATACAGAAGCGGTACTGAGTTAACGAAAAGGGTACCCATCACAATATCAATGTTGTAAGTGTTGGGGAACGTAGTAATAATTCAAAAAAATTCTACGTGTCACCAAGATCAATCTAGGAGATGCTAGCAACAAGTGAGAGGGAGTGCATCTTCATACCCTTGAAGATCACTAAGCGGAAGTGTTACAAGAACGCGGTTGATGGAGTCGTACTCGCGGCGATTCAAATCGCGGAAGATCCGATTCAAGCGACGAACGGACAGCGTCTCCGCGTTCAAAACACGTACCGCCCGGGGATGTCTCCTCCTTCTTGATCCAGCAAGGGGAGAGGAGAAGTTGAGGGAGAGCTCCGGTAGCACGACGGCGTGGTGGCGGTGGAGCTCGTGGTTCTCCGGCAGAGCTTCGCTAAGCACTACGGAGGAGGCGGAGTAGGAGGGGGAAGGGCTGCGCCAGGGGCAAGGGTTCGGCTCCCATGCACCTCCCCACTATATATAGGGGTGGAGGGGGCTGGTTTCTTTCCCTCCAAGTCCATTGGGGCGTTGGCAAAGGTGGGAGGAAAGAAATCCCATCCTTTCCCTTCCCCACCGATTGTTATCCCCCCCTTTTTAGGGATCTTGATCTTATCCCTACGGGATATGATCTTATTCCTTCTAAGGGGGGATCTTGGTGCGCCTTGACCAGGGGTGTGGGGCCTTGCCCCCACTACCCACGTTCATGTGGGTCCCCCCATGCAGGTGGGCCCCACTCCGGAACCTTCTAGAACCTTCCCGGTACAATACCGAAAAATCCCGAACATTTTCCGGTGGCCAAAATAGGACTTCCCATATATAAATCTTTATCTCCGGACTCCGGGATCTCATCCCAGACTCTGAACAACTTTCGGTAACCACATACAATTCCCATTACAACTCTAGCGTCACGGAACCTTAAGTGTGTAGACCCTATGGGTTCGGGAACCATGCAGACATGACCGAGACAGCTCTCCGGCCAATAACCAATAGCGGGATCTGGATACCCATATTGGCTCCCACATATTCCACGATGATCTCATCGGATGAACCTCGATGTCGGGGATTCAATCAATCCCGTATACAATTCCCTTTGTCCATCTGTATGTTACTTGCCCGAGATTCGATCGTCGGTATCCCTATACCTTGTTCAATCTCGTTACCGGCAAGTCTCTTTACTCGTTCCGTAACACACGATCCCGTGACTAACTCCTCTGTCACATTGAGCTCATTATGATGATGTATTACCGAGTGGGCCCAGAGATACCTCTCCGTCATACGGAGTGACAAATCCCAGTCTCGATTCGTGCCAACCCAACAGACACTTTCGGAGATACCTGTAGTGCACCTTTATGGTCACCCAGTTACGTTGTGACGTTTGATACACCCAAAGCATTCCTACGGTACCCGGGAGTTGCACAATCTCATGGTCTAAGGAAATGATACTTGACATTAGAAAAGCTCTAGCAAACGAACTACACGATCTTGTGCTATGCTTAGGATTGGGTCTTGTCCATCACATCATTCTCCTAATGATGTGATCCCGTTATCAATGACATCCAATGTCCATGGTCAGGAAACCACAACCATCTATTGATCAACGAGCTAGTCAACTAGCGGCTCACTAGGGACACACTGTGGTCTATGTATTCACACATGTATTACGATTTCCAGTTAATACAATTATAGCATGAACAATAGACAATTATCATGAACAAGGAAATATAATAATAACCATTTTATTATTGCCTCTAGGGCATATTTCCAACAGTCTCCCACTTGCACTAGAGTCAACAATCTAGTTACATTGTGATGAATCGAACACCCATAGAGTTCTGGTGCTGATCATGTTTCGCTCGTGGAAGAGGTTTAGTCAACGGATCTGCGACATTCGGATCCGTATGTACTTTACAAATATCTATATGTCCATCCTGAATGTAACCACGAATGGAGTTGAAGCGGCGCTTGATGTGCTTGGTCTTCTTGTGAAACCTGGGCTCCTTGGCAATGACAATAGCTCCATATTTGTCACAGAAGAGAGTCATCGGGCCCGACGCATTGGGAATCACTCCTAGGTCGGTGATGAACTCCTTCATCCAGACTCCTTCCTGCGCTGCTTCCGAATCAGCTATGTACTCCGCTTCACATGTAGATGCCGCCACGACGCTTTGCTTGCAACTGCACCAGCTGACTGCCCCACCATTCAAAATTTACACGTATCCGGTTTGTGACTTGGAGTCATCCGGATCTGTGTCGAAGCTAGCATCGACGTAACCCTTTACGACGAGCTCTTCGGCACCTCCATAAACGAGAAACATATCCTTAGACCTTTTCAGGTACTTCAGGATATTCTTGACCGCTGTCCAGTGTTCCATTCCGGGATCACTTTGGTACCTCCCTACCAAACTTATGGCAAGGTTCACATAAGGTCTGGTACACAGCATGGCATACATAATAAAGCCTATGGCTGAGGCATAGGGGATGGCACTCATCTTTTCTCTTTCTTCTGCCGAGGTCGGGTGTTGAGCTGCGCTCAATCTCACACCTTGCAATACAGGCAAGAACCCCTTCTTGGACTGATCCATATTGAACTTCTTCAATATCTTGTCAAGGTATGTGCTTTGTGAAAGACCAATGAGGCATCTCGATCTATCTCTATAGATCTTGATGCCTAATATGTAAGCAGCTTCTCCAAGGTCCTTCATTGAAAAACACTTATTCAAGTAGGCCTTTATGCTTTCCAAAAGTTCTATATCATTTTCCATCAACAATATGTCATCCACACATAAAATGAGATATGCTACAGAGCTCCCACTCACTTTCTTGTAAATATAGGCTTCTCCATAAGTCTGTATAAACCCAAACGCTTTGATCACCTCATCAAAGCGAATGTTCCAACTCCGAGATGCTTGCACCAGCCCATAGATGGAGCGCTGGAGCTTGCATACCTTGTCAGCATTCTTAGGATCGACAAAACCTTCCGGCTGCATCATATACAATTCTTCCTTAAGGAAACCATTAAGGAATGACGTTTTGACGTCCATTTGACAGATCTCATAATCATAGAATGCGGCAATTGCTAACATGATTCGGACGGACTTCAGCTTCACTACGGGTGAGAAGGTCTCATCGTAGTCAACCCCTTGAACTTGTCGATAACCCTTAGCGACAAGCCGAGACTTATAGACGCTCACATTACCATCCGCGTCAGTCTTCTTCTTAAAGATCCACTTATTCTCTATGGCTTGCCGATCCTCGGGCAAGTCCGTCAAAGTCCATACTTTGTTTTCATACATGGATCCTATCTCGGATTTCATGGCTTCAAGCCATTTGTTGGAATCCGGGCCCGCCATCACTTCTTCATAGTTCGAAGGTTCACCGTTGTCTAACAACATGATTTCCAGGACAGGGTTGCCATACCACTCTGGTGTGGAACGTGTCCTCATGGACCTACGAAGTTCAGTAGCAACTTGACCCGAAGTTTCATGATCGTCATCATTAACTTCCTCTCTAGTCGGTGCAGGCACCACAGAAACATCCTCCTGAGCTGCGCTACTCTCCAGTTCAAGAGGGGGTACCTCATCAAGTTCTACTTTCCTCCCACTTACTTCTTTCAAGAGAAACTCTTTCTCCGGAAAGGATCCATTCTTGGCAACAAAGATCTTGCCTTCGGATCTGAGGTAGAAGGTATACCCAATAGTTTCCTTAGGGTATCCTATCAAGACGCATTTTTCCGATTTGGGTTCGAGCTTTTCAGGTTGAAGTTTCTTGACATAAGCATCGCATCCCAAACTTTCAGAAACGACAACTTAGGTTTCTTCCCAAACCATAATTCATACGGTGTCATCTCAATGGATTTAGACGGTGCCCTATTTAAAGTGAATGCGGCAGTCTCTAAAGCATAACCCCAAAATGATAGCGGTAGATCGGTAAGAGACATCATAGATCACACCATATCCAATAGAGTGCGATTACGACGTTCAGACACACCATTACGCTGAGGTGTTCCAGGCGGCGTGAGTTGTGAAACAATTCCACATTTCCTTAAGTGCGTGCCAAACTCGTGACTCAAGTATTCTCCTCCATGATCTGATCGTAAGAACTTTATTTTCCTGTCACGTTGTTTCTCTACCTCGCTCTGAAATTCCTTGAACTTTTCAAAGGTCTCAGACTTGTGTTTCATTAAGTAGACATACCCATATATACTTAAGTCATCAGTGAGGGTGAGAACATAATGATAGCCACCGCGAGCCTCAACGCTCATTGGACCGCATACATCAGTATGTATTATTTCCAACAAGTTGGTTGCTCGCTCCATTGTTCCGGAGAACGGAGTCTTGGTCATTTTGCCCATGAGGCATGGTTCGCACGTGTCAAATGATTCATAATCAAGAGACTCCAAAAGTCCATCTGCATGGAGTTTCTTCATGCGTTTCACACCAATGTGACCAAGGCGGCAGTGCCACAAGTATGTGGGACTATCATTATCAACCTTACATCTTTTGGCATTCACACTATGAATATGTGTAACATCACGTTTGAGATTCAATAAAAATAAACCATTGACCAGCGGGGCATGACCATAAAACATATCTCTCATATAAATAGAACAACCATTATTCTCGGATTTAAATGAGTAGCCATCTCGCATTAAACGAGATCCAGATACAATGTTCGTGCTCAAAGCTGGCACTAAATAACAATTATTGAGGTTTAAAACTAATCCCGAAGGTAAATGTAGAGGTAGCGTGCCGAGGGCGATCACATCGACCTTGGAACCATTCCCGACGCGCATCGTCACCTCGTCCTTCGCCAGTCTCCGCTTATTCCGCAGCTCCTGTTTTGAGTTACAAATGTGAGCAACCGCACCGGTATCAAATACCCAGGAGCTACTATGAGCGCTGGTAAGTTACGCATCAATAATATGTATATCATATATACCTTTGGCGTTGCCGGCCTTCTTATCCGCTAAGTACTTGGGGCAGTTCCGCTTCTAGTGACCATTTCCCTTGCAATAAAAGCACTCAGTCTCAGGCTTGGGTCCATTCTTTGGCTTCTTCCCGGCAACTGACTTACCAGGCACGGCAACTCCCTTGCCGTCCTTATTGAAGTTCTTCTTACCCTTGCCTTTCTTGAAACTAGTGGTCTTATTCGCCATCAACACTTGATGTTCCTTTTTGATCTCCACCTCCGCTGATTTCAGCATTGAATATAACTCAAGAATGGACTTCTCCATCCCTTGCATATTGTAGTTCATCACAAAGCTCTTGTAGCTAGGTGGAAGCGGCTGGAGGATCCTGTCAATGACCGAGTCATTTGGAAGATTAACTCCCAGCTGAGACAAGCGGTTGTGCAACCCAGACATTTTGAGTATATGCTCGCTGATAGAGTTGTTTTCCTCCATCTTACAACTATAGAACTTGTCGGAGACTTCATATCTCTCGACCTGGGCATGAGGTTGGAAAACCATTTTCAGCTCTTGGAACATCTCATATGCTCCGTGTTGCGAAAAATGCTTTTGGAGACCCGGTTCTAAGCTGTAAAGCATGCCGCACTGAACCAGGGAGTAATCATCACTACGCGACTGCCAGGCGTTCATAACGTCTTGAGTTGCTGGGAAAATGGGTGCGTCACCTAGCGGTGCTTCAAGGACATATGCTTTCTTGGCAGCTATGAGGATGATCCTGAAGTGACGGACCCAGTCCGTATAGTTGCTAACATCGTCTTTCAGCTTGGTTTTCTCTAGGAACGCGTTGAAGTTGAGGGCAACATTAGCGTGGGCCATTGGATCTACAAGATAGGTTGTAAAGACAATTTTAGACTAAGTTCATGATAATTAAGTTCATCTGATCAAATTATTTAATGAACTCCCACTCAGATAGACATCCCTCTAGTCATCTAAGTGATACATGATCCAAATCGACTAGGCCGTGTCCGATCATCACGTGAGACGGACTAGTCATCAACGGTGAACATCTCCATGTTGATCGCATCTACTATACGACTCATGTTCGACCTGTCGGTCTCTCTTGTTCCGAGGCCATGTCTGTACGTGCTAGGCTCTTCAAGTCAACCTAAGTGTTTCGCATGTGTTAATCTGGCTTGCACCCGTTGTATGCGAACGTTAGAATCTATCACACCCGATCATCACATGGTGCTTCAAAACAACGAACCATCGCAACGGTGCACACTTAGGGGGAACACATTTCTTGAAATTTTTAGTGAGGATCGTCTTATTTATGCTACCGTCGTTCTAAGCAAATAAGACGTAAACATGATAAACATCACATGCAAATCATAAAGTGACATGATATGGCCAATATCATCTTGCGCTTTTGATCTCCATCTTCGAGGCGCGGCATGATCACCATCATCACCGGCATGACATCATGATCTCCATCATCGTGTCTTCATGAAGTTGTCTAGCCAACTATTACTTCTACTACTATGGCTAACGGTTAGCAATAAAGTAAAGTAATTACATGGCGTTTTCATTGACACGCAGGTCATACAATAAATTAAGACAACTCCTATGGCTCCTACCGGTTGTCATACTCATCGACATGCAAGTCGTGATTCCTATTACAAGAACATGATCAATCTCATACATCACATATATAATTCATCACATCCTTTTGGCCATATCACATCACATAGCATACCCTGCAAAAACAAGTTAGACGTCCTCTAATTGTTGTTGCATGTTTTACGTGGCTGCTATGGGTTTCAAGCAAGAACATTTCTTACCTACGCAAAATCCACAACGGTGATATGCCAATTTCTATTTACCCTTCATAAGGACCCTCTTCATCGAATCCGATCCGACTGATGTGGAAGAGACAGACACCCGCTAGCCACCTTATGCAACAAGTGCATGTTAGTCGGTGGAACCTGTCTCACGTAAGCGTACGTGTAAGGTCGGTCCGGTCCGCTTCATCCCACAATGCCGCTAAATCAAGACAGGACTAGTAACGGTAAGCAAATTGAACAAATCATCGCCCACAACTACTTGTGTTCTACTCGTGCATAGAATCTACGCATAGACCTAGCTCATGATGCCACTGTTGGGGAACGTAGTAATAATTCAAAATTTTCATACGTGTCACCAAGATCAATCTAGGAGATGCTAGCAACAAGTGAGAGGGAGTGCATCTTCATACCCTTGAAGATCGCTAAGCAGAAGCGTTACAAGAACGCGGTTGATGGAGTCGTACTCGCGACGATTCAAATCGCGGAAGATCCGATTCAAGCGACGAACGGACGGCCCCTCCGCGTTCAAAACACGTACAGCCCAGGGATGTCTCCTCCTTCTTGATCCAGCGAGGGGAGAGGAGAAGTTGAGGGAGAGCTCCGGCAGCACGACGGCGTGGTGGCGGTGGAGATCGTGGTTCTTCGGCAGAGCTTCGCTAAGCACTACGGAGGAGGAGGAGTAGGAGGGGGAAGGGCTGCGCCAGGGGCAAGGGTTCGGCTCCCATGCACCTCCCCACTATATATAGTGGTGGAGGGGGCTGGTTTCTTGCCCTCCAAGTCCATTGGGGCGTTGGCAAAGGTGGGAGGAAAGAAATCCCATCCTTTCCCTTCCCCACCGATTGTTATCCCCCCTTTTTAGGGATCTTGATCTTATCCCTTCGGGATATGATCTTATTCCTTCTAATGGGGGATCTTGTTGCGCCTTGACCAGGGGTGTGGGGCCTGGCCCCCACTACCCATGTTCATGTGGGTCCCCCCATGCAGGTGGGCCCCACTCCGGAACCTTCTAGAACCTTCCCGGTACAATACCGAAAAATCCCGAACATTTTCCGGTGGCCAAAATAGGACTTCCCATATATAAATCTTTACCTCCGGACCATTCCGGAACTCCTCGTGACGTCTAGGATCTCATCCAAGACTCCGAACAACTTTCGGTAACCACATACAATTCCCATTACAACTCTAGCGTCACGGAACCTTAAGTGTGTAGACCCTACGGGTTCAGGAACCATGCAGACATGACCGAGACAGCTCTCCGGCCAATAACCAATAGCGGGATCTGGATATCCATATGGGCTCCCACATGTTCCACGATGATCTCATCGGATGAACCACGATGTCGGGGATTCAATCAATCCCGTATACAATTCCCTTTGTCCATCGGTATGTTACTTGCCCGAAATTCGATCGTCGGTATCCCTATACCTTGTTCAATCTCGTTACCGGCAAGTCTCTTTACTCGTTCCGTAACACATGATCCCGTGACTAACTCCTTAGTCACATTGAGCTCATTATGATGATGTATTACCGAGGGGGCCCAGAGATACCTCTCCGTCATACGGAGTGACAAATCCCAGTCTCGATTCGTGCCAACCCAACAGACACTTTCGGAGATACCTGTAGTGCACCTTTATGGTTACCCAGTTACGTTGTGACGTTTGATACACCCAAAGCATTCCTACGGTATCTGGGAGTTACACAATCTCATGGTCTAAGGAAATGATACTTGACATTAGAAAAGCTCTAGCAAACGAACTACACGATCTTGTGCTATGCTTAGGATTGGGTCTTGTCCATCACATCATTCTCCTAATGATGTGATCCCGTTATCAACGACATCCAATGTCCATTGTCAGGAAACCACAACCATCTATTGATCAACGAGCTAGTCAACTAGAGGCTCACTAGGGACATACTGTGGTCTATGTATTCACACATGTATTATGGTTTCCGGTTAATACAATTGTAGCATGAACAATAGACAATTATCATGAAAAAGGAAATATAATAATAACTATTTTATTATTGCCTCTAGGGCATATTTCCAATAGTAAGTGTGTCCACGACCATGTGCAGCAGACCCAGTATTATAGTTGTGGGCCTGATTGTTGCCACGACCAATGCCACGGCCGGTACGAGGAAAAGCCAACTGATTCTGAGTCTGGCGGCAGTCCCTAGCAAGGTGACCTGGTTTGCGGCACTTGAAGCACAGACCATCTTCAGGACGAAGAGGAGCATTGTGTTGAATAGCTTGAGCTCTTGGCTGCCTCGGTGGTGGAGGTGGCAGACGTGGTGCAGCATTGTTGTTCTTTGGCGCAGGGGCATTTGGACGTAACACGTTGTTGGGAATCCAGACTCGACGCTTCTGTGCTGAGCTCGAAGATGAGCCAGCATCACGATAGCGCTTCTGCGAGTCCTTGTGCTTCATCTGAGCGGTCTCAACCAGAATAGCCTTGTTCACAAGAGTAGAAAAGTCGTTGAAGTCTTGAGCAGCAAGTGCAAGCTCAAGGTCTGGGTGGAGTCCATTACGGAACTTCTCTTGTCTACGGGCATCCATGGCGATGTCTTCCTCAACATAGCGGGACAGGTCAAGGAATTCCCGTTGATAAGCTTCGACAGTCTTGTTGCCCTGAGTGAGGTTGCGGAACTGGGTCTTCATCCGGTCCATAATTCCCTCAGGAATATAACGGGCACGGAAAGCAGCCTGAAACTCATACCAGGTAACGACTATTCCAGCAGGCAGTGTACGCTTGTGTGTGTCCCACCATTGAGCAGCGGGACCCTTTAGGAAAAAGGCCGCGAAGGTGACGAAGTTGGCAGGGGCGACATTAGCAGACTCCATCTCGTGAGTGATGTCGTGGAGCCAGTCATCAGCATCTATTGGCTTGTCAGAGTTGCAGAACTAAGTGGGATTGAGTCGCACAAACTCTGTCCAAGTTATTGAAGGAGGGTTCTGGTTCTGGTTGTTCTGATGCGGAAACTGAGCCATAATCCCAGTCATGAACTGGGGGTTGAGCTCGAATTATTGCATCATAGCTGCCATATAGTCTGGCGGTGGTGGGCGTTCAGGGGCACGTCCACGACCACGACCACCTGGTCTAACCATCCTGCTAAGTATCAACAGGGGGTAGTTTAGTAAAAGAAATTGCGAGTGTTTAGCGACAAGCATGGTGTAACTCGACAACAATTAAGCAGTGTAACACATACATAACAGTAGTCAATTAAGACATACAGATCCATACACAGAGTCGGTTAAAAGCGGACAGCATAATGGCGCAAATTCAAAAACTAGACATGCTAGGCGGCGCGCAGGCACGCGGTAAGGAAGTACACAACAAGACATAGCAAAGGCTACATCAACGTCGGGGAAAACCACTGAAACGGGGTAACTGCGAGTGCGGACGATGAATGTTCGTCGCGGTAGGATCCTGCGCTCTATGTGCACTCTGATGCAGAACCCGGTCTCGAGCTGTAAGAAGAGGTCCACGTGTAGGTGTGTGACCTCCAACAGCAGGACAGTCAATACCAGCATACATCTGAGTCCTGCGCGGGTAAAGGATGTGCTCCGGATGTATCCCTGCACGAACAGCTGGTAGCAACTGCGTCATAGCATCGTAGAGACGTGCTCGAGTGGCAACCAACTCGACGGCAAGAGCCCAAATAGTGCGATCCAGAGCCTGAGTGCACTGAATCAGAACATGCGGGTCGTAGCAACGAGGCTCGTACGGGGCACAGATAGCTGTGTAGTATCCAGTAGCATCTCCAGCTGGGGCATACAGAATGTATCGGAACTCAGAGGCATCCAAGATACTGCTGAACTCTCCTCGGAGACGTGCGACAGCAGAGTAGGCGGCATCATGGACTGCCATCTCAATCGTCACGCCGATACCGTGGAAAAGGTGCTGCTGAGTGTCTGAGTCATCTTGCTGATCATAGATACGAACATCAGCATGGTACTGCTCCTGGTTGAACTCATGGTAATCCTCGTAGACCATGTACTCGGGGTACCAGCGGTAGCCAAGTCTGGTCAGGTGGGCGATCAGGACAGCTGGAAACCCAGGGGCATCACGAGCCCAAGTGCGAAGCACAAGCTGCGTCGTAGGACGTGGTGGAAACAAACGATCCATCTGAAACAGAGGAAATTCAGGATTGTCAAATGACAATGAGAAGTTTAATACACTCGGAGAGAAAGGTTAAACAAAACAATGGAAAGGAAAATGATTATCAGACTAATCAGATCAATGACAGGGAAATCGCACAGATATCCAGCTCTCCGGGTAGACGAGATTTGTGAGATCCTAAGTGTCGGCGTTAGTAAATTCATTTAACCCGAATAGAAGAGAGATCAGAGTCTCAGAGTATAGACGAGGAATAAAAGATCCTAATACCACCCAGTTGGCGACGTGGGCCCGTAAGCCACACCGCCAAGTTAGTAAATTAGTTTTTCGGTTTCTAGATTCAACTTCGACCAAGGAATTGGAAGGGGGCTTCCTACAAGCAGTTGGCTCTGATACCAACTTGTGACGCCCCGGGCTCAATCGTGCACTAATCATACACGCAAACATGCATGATCAAGCACAGGGACTCACGGGAAGATATCACAACACAACTCTAACACAAATAAAGGGAGATCCACAATATTACAGACCAGGGATCACGAGGATCCGAATACATAAGTCAGTCATACAAATAATATCTGAGTATAGACATAGTTAGACAAGGTTTTTGCCTTAAGAAGGCTAGCACAAACAACGACTCTAGACCGAAAGGTGTAGGCATCCTGCCTGGGAGCCTCCGATCCTACTCCTGGTCGGCTGGCTCGATCCAGTAGTACGTACCGTCTGGACCCTCCTGGTAGTAAGCTCCTGTGGTGGCATCTGGCTCCGGGGCTCCATCGTCTGATGTATCATCAAAGGGGGTATGGGGGAAAAGAGATAACAAAGCAACCGTGAGTACTCATCCGAAGTACTCAGCAAGCACGGATCTACACTACATATGCAACATTATCAATGGAAAAAAGGCTGTATTGGTGGACTGGACTGCAGAAATGCCAGAATAGAGAGAAGGCCTAGTCCTATCGAAGACTAGCATCTTCACGAAATCACCGTCTTGCAGCAATAGAAGAGAGTAGAATAGTATTTTATTAAGCAAACATGTTGAAGCAAGCCTAGAGATCCTTCCTCGACTCCCTGCGAGAAAGCGATCCCGAAGCTTCAATTAAGTAACAAGTATCCAGTTCAAGTAGTAGATCGGGATACACAAACTGAGTCCTTTACCGTTGGACCGGCTATCGATAGATTATTCATCCCTACAGGGGTGCACTACTGTTACCAACACGCTCAATCACCTCTGGCCGGACACACTTGCTGGGTAATGCCCGGCCTCGGGAGATCAACACGAAGCAGCGCCCTACCTAAGCTCAGCAGAGAGGTCAGCACGCCGGACTAACCTATCCACCCAGAGGTCTTGGGCCATCGCCCTGGGTACCCTGCGCGTTGCGTGGCTGGACGGGGTGCAGGCGCGACACTGAACTCGTCAGTGAAGTATCCAGCCCATTCCCGGCTATTAGCCCGCACGGTGAAACATGACATCTGAAGAGCTTTTGGGAGAAACGTACATCGCAGAGGGCCCCATAACCATTATCCCGCGTGGTGGTAGTGCGTAAAGGGCACGACGACCCACTCAGATCACACACCCAAATCCAATAGGCTCATTTAGTAACACGCGGAGACAATCAGAGTCTCTGATGCTCCGCCACAATATCACACTCGAGTGCCCTTCCGGCACACCCGACATCATAGATCCCCTGCGGGTACCCATCAGGGTCGACCCGCCTGTAACAAAGGTCAAAGTAACCGTGTGGTCATAACATCAAGGGGGAAACCCCGAGGAATCACCCTCGGTCAATTCCACTCGATGAAATCATCAGGGCAAATGTATGAGGCATCACCCTCGAGGTTCACACTGAGGGGTTGCACGACAGAGTCATATCAGAAGTGGAGAAGGAGGAATCGCCCTCGATGACCACGACCGAACAGCCACACTGCAGAGTATTCATCAGGAGTGCGTTACGAGGTATCACCCTCGGCACTCGATAGTAACTATGCAGAGTCGTACAACTAAGGGGGTGAAGTGATGTGTCGGTCTCTGGTCGACGATCACACTGATCGAGTCATCGATGATCAAGCAGGGGCAACATGGGTAAGGTGGTGGGGGTCACTGATGGCTCACTACCAACCTATACTAAACAGTTTAACATAGGCAGGTACGGTAGCAATAAATAGGTTTCAAAAGCAGGCTATGCATCAGAATAGGAGCAAACATTAACAGTAGCAAAATCTAATGCAAGCAGGAGAAATGGAATGGGCGATATCTGGATGCTCAAGGGGGGGGGGCTTGCCTGGTTGCTCTGGCAAGAAGGAGGGGTCGTCAACGGGCTGCTCGTCTGGAGCGTAGTCGTACCCAGCAGCAACGGCGTCGGTCTCGGCGTCTATCGAGAGAGAAGGAGGGGGAGAGAAAACAATAAATTCATGGCAAAAATGCAAACAATATGTATGACATGCCTAAATGCTAAGCCGAGGTGTTCTACTGCCTAACTAAATGCTTTAGTTAAATTAGGAATTTATTCGGATTTATTTAATTAAAGTTGGGCACTATTCATATTTTGAAATCGGTCTAAAAGTTCCATGTTCAACTAGCTAGGGGCATCTGACAGGAATACGGAGGGCGTATTCAGATTTGTATCGAAATTCTGAGCAACTTTCATATATAAATTATTTTCATCGGAGTTACGAATTATTTTATATGATTTTCTAAAGTTTTAATTTATTTAATCCATTTAATCCAACATTATCCAGAATAGTGTATGATGACGCAAGTATGACATCAGAGTGACATCAGCAGGTCAACTGGTCGGTTGACCAGTCAAACCAGATAGGTGGGTCCAGTGGGACCCACATGTCAGCCTCTGATTAGTTTAAACAGAGTTCATTTAAACTAAATAGGATTATTTAGGGGGTGGGGCCTACTGTCAGTGAGTGGTTAAGTAACTAATTAACTAATTAGGTTAATTACTAATTATCTATTTATTTTAAACAGTTAATGGAGTGGGGCCCGCATGTCATAGACACAGGGGCGGCCACGTCAGCGCTGACCAAGGTCAACGGGGCCCAGTGGGGCCCGTGGTCAGTGGCACGGGGCGGGGCCCGCGGCTGCCACATCGGACGCCGGCCGGAGACGCGCCGGAGTTGGCTCTGGCGAGCCAAACGCGGCGGCGCGGCTCGGGGAAGGCGCGGGTTTCGTGCACAGGGGGTCTAAGGGGCTGGGGTTGGGCGCGTTCGACGCAGCTCGACGTCGCGCATCGAATGGTGGCGGTGCGAGGGGCTGCGGTGGACGGAGTTGAGCGCCACGAGCTCGTAGGCAGTGAGGTGATTCGGGCGTGCGACGGAATCGGGGCTACGGTGGGCAAAATGAGCAGCGCAAGGTGGCTACGGCGTCTATGCGATGCGGTGAGTGCGATGGTGGAATGCACGGGGCCCTATGGTCGCCAAGGCCACGTCGGTGACGAGGCCAGGCGGCGGCGCGTTTGGGTGAGAAGGGGGCGGCAGCTACGGCTACGAAGAGAGAGCGGGGAGAGGAGGGATCGATGCGGTAGCTCACTAGCCTTGCAGGGAAGGCCCGGGGACGGCTCGAGGAAGGGCGACGGCGGCGAATCATGGAGGTGTTCGACGGCGGCCGTAGGGGAAGAAGACGAGGCAGGCCGGCGATGCGGAGCTCCTCGGCTTCGGCTCGTTGGCGCAGGCGACGTAGCGGAGCACGGCGGTGACGCTGGACTAGGCGAGATGGTGTGGCGGACGCGGTGGCTACGCAGGCGATGGAGCAACGGCGATGGCCACGTCGGCCATGGCGGAGAGCGAGCGAGGGAGGGGGAAAGTGGGGCGAGGGAGGCGCCAGGGGGCTGCGGGGCTCGCCCTTATCCTCGCTGCGGGCGCGTTGTCGAACAGCGAGCAGGGGGGCCGGGTGCGTGCGCGCTAGGTGCTCGACAGCGGCCGCGGTGAGCAGTGCGGGAGGTGGGGGAAAGCACTGGGTGGGCTGGGCCGCGCTGTAGCAGCAGGCTTAAGTGCACAGTAGAGTTCTAGGCCTTTTTCATTTTTCCTTTTTTCTGTTTTCTTTTCTTTCTGTTTTGTAAACTGTTTGGGCACTAAATGGTTTTTGTAAAATATGAGACCTAGCCCATAAATCACGGTGTAATATACCCTATCACCAAAAACTGGTTTGGGGTAAATACTATTCCATATTAATTTTGGATTAATAAAAAGGTTATTTAAATATTGTTTTCAGCCACTGGTTGAGGATGTTTGAGTCACTTAATTAATTTATTAAATATTGGTTACAATTTTAGCCTTGTCTCTGGAATATTTGTTATTTAATGAACATTTTAGTTTCTGATTTGAACAACTTTCATTTTCCACTTTGAATTTAATTAAAGTTTGAACTAGGAGTTGAAATGCAATATGATGCAAATGATGATTCCACTGTTAATCTAGCTGACTTGTCATTATCAAAAGTGATTACTGTGGCTAATGACATGGGGTGTTACAATTCTCCTCATCTAACAAGAATTCTCGACCCGAGAATTAAGAGGAAGACTGAAAGAAAGCGGGGTATTCTTCGCGAAGACGATCCTCACGTTCCCAAGTGGCTTCATCTTCAGAATGATTCAACCACTGAACCTTGAGGAATTTGATTGACTTTTGACGAGTCCGGCATTCAGCTTGATCAAGAATACGGATGGGATATTCTGGATAGGACAGATCTTCCCGCAATTCAAGCATTTCATGATCCACAGCTCGAATAGGATCCTTGAAGCAGCGACGAAGTTGGGATACATGAAAGACATCATGTATTTGTGAAAGTTTGGTGGCAATTGCAATTGTTTTGCCACTTCTCCTCGACGGGCAAGAATATGGAACGGGCCAACGTAGCGAGGAGCTAACTTGCCTTTGATTTCGAACCGATGAGTGCCTTTCAACGGAGTGATGCAAAGGTAAGCTTGCTCGCCAGGCTGATAAACCATTTCCTGGTGCTTTCGATCATAGTTGCTCTTCTGATGAGACTGAGCAGTTTTCAGATGTTCACGGACAATGCAGACTTGTTCTTCAACATGCTGAACAATGTCCGGTCCGATGAGTGAGCGTTCCCCAGTTTCTGACCAATTCAGAGGGGTTCGACACTTACGACCGTATAGAACTTCAAATGGTGCCATCTTCAGACTAGCTTTGTAGCTATTGTTGTAAGAGAATTCAGCGTACGGGAGAGATTCCTCCCACTTCTTACCGAAGGAGATGACGCAAGCTCGAAGCATATCTTCGAGCATTTGATTAACTCGTTCGACTTGACCCTGTGACTGAGGGTGAAAAGCGGTGCTGAAAGACAGATGAGTTCCCATAGCTTCTTGGAAACTATTCCAGAATCTGGAGGTAAAGAGGCTGCCACGATCCTAACGGATCTCCAACGAAACACCGTGGAGTGACACAATTTGGGAAACATACAAGTCTGCTAACTGACTAGCAGTGATTGTCTCCTTGACTGGCAGAAAGTGAGCAACCTTTGAGAATCGGTCAATGACGACAAAAATAGCATCATGACCCTTCTGAGATCTAGGAAAACCAGTAATGAAATCCATTTGGACCTTGCCCCATTTCCATTCAGGAATATCAAGTGGTTGCAGAGTTCCAGCAGGCCTTTGATGTTCTGCTTTAATGCGGCGGCAAACGTCACACTCAGAAACATAACGAGCAATGTCTTGCTTCATATTGGGCCACCAGTATCTCTGACAAACGTCACGGTACATCTTTGTGCTACCAGGATGAATGGACAGAGGAGTGTCATGAGCTTCTTTCATAACGTGTTCCCTCACATCCTTGAACTTGGGTACGAAGAGACGGTGTTGGAAAAATAGGATCCCATCCTTATCAAGATGGAATTCTGACGGCTTTCCTTTTTCAAGGTATCGCTTAATCCTTTCAACTTCAGAGTCATACCGTTGCATAGTCTTAATGATGTGTTCTAAATCTGGTTCAACAACCAGGGTATTGAGATAACCCTGTGGAACAATATGGAGGTTCAATTTGCGAAGCTCTTCATAAAGAACAGGTTGTGCTTCCTGAACCATAAGATTGTTGCAATAAGCCTTGCGACTCAAAGCATCGGCCAATACATTAGCCTTGCCAGGGGTGTATGAGATATTCATATCATAATCGGCAATTGTTTCGAGCCATCTTTGTTGATGAAGGTTCAGATCTGGTTGAGTATATAGATACTTCAAACTTTGATGATCCGTGTATATCTCGCAACGGTTACCGAGAAGGTAATGTCGCCATAGCTTCAGAGCAAAAATAACCGCAGAAAGTTCAAGATCATGCACTGGATAATTTTCTTCGTGAGGACGCAATTGTCGAGAGGCATAAGCAATCACTTTGCGCTATTGCATTAGGACACAGCCTAATCCTTGACGAGATGCATCACAGTATATCACGAAATATTTTTGGGAATCCGGGGGTGCTAGCACTGGGGCAGATGTCAACTTATCTTTTAGCGCATGGAAGCTTTCTTGACATTTTTCTGTCCACTCAAATTTAACACCTTTGTGGAGCAGATTTGTCAATGGCTTTGCAATCTTGGAAAAGTTCTCAACGAATCGACGGCAATAACTAGCGAGTCCGAGAAAACTTCTGACTAGCTTGACATTCTTCGGGGGAGTCCAGTCAAGAATAGCCTGAACTCGTTCGGGGTTAACAGCAATGCCATTCTTGGAAATCACATGACCAAGGTAGGTCACTTCAGATAACCAGAACTCACACTTGGAGAATTTAGCATATAACTGATGTTCTCGTAGCTTCTCCAATACAAGCCGAAGATGTTCAGCATGTTCTTCTTCATTCTTGGAATATATAAGGATATCATCCAAATAAACCACGACGAATTTGTCGAGGTAATCCATGAAGATATAGTTCATCAACCGGGAGAAGGTTGCTGGAGCATTTGTTAAGCCAAATGACATAACGGTGTACTCATAAGAGCCATATCGAGCAACAAAGGCAGTCTTCGGAATATCCTCTTTGCGAACACGGATCTGATGATAACCCAACCTCAAGTCGAGTTTCGAGAAGACAGAGGATCCAGCAAGCTGATCATAAAGATCATTGATCCGGGGCAGGGGGTATTTATTTTGGATTGTGGCTTGGTTGATGGGCCAGTAATCTTGAACCAATCGGTTAGTTCCATCCTTGTTCCTAACAAAGAGTGAAGGTGCTCCCCAAGCAGAGGAACTGGGGCGGATGAAACCTTTCTTAAGTGACTTGTCGATTTCTTCCTTAAGCTCTAGAAGGTGGTGCGGAGGCATCTTATAAGGACGCTTCGCAATAGGGATAGTGCCAGGCTTCAAGTCAATGACAAACTCGACAACCCTAACCAGGGGTATTCCTGGAAGTTCTTCCGGAAAGATGTCCGGAAAATCTTGAACGACAGGAACATTCTCGATTCCTTCCAGAGGTGAGGCGTTCAAAGCATTCAGAGCATATATCTGAGCTTCAGCATCTCGAGTAATTCGGGCGGTGTAGTTCACTATCTCATCGGAGGGGTGAAGAAGTTGGATAACTTTTGTGGCACAATTGATCGAAGCTATATGAGCTTTCAACCAATCCATTCCGAGGATGAGGTCTATGGTGGAAGACTTCAGGATAATGGGCGAAACAAGGAACTCCAACCCTTTAATTTCAACGGGGACATTGTGTGCCATCATAGTGGTTTGACACTGGCCTCCAGGGGTGCGGATAACTACTGGTAGATTCATCTTTTGAAATGCAATGTCATGCAATAATGCAAATGCTTCTGACATGAATGAATGCGATGCTCCTGAATCAAATAATACAAAAGCGGGTACTGAGTTAACGAAAAGTGTACCCATCACAGTAGCAGGTTGATCCTAGACTTCTTCAATATCAATGTTGTAAGTGTTGGGGAACGTAGTAATAATTCAAAAAAATTCTACGTGTCACCAAGATCAATCTAGGATATGCTAGCAACAAGTGAGAGGGAGTGCATCTTCATACCCTTGAAGATCGCAAAGCGGAAGCGTTACAAGAACGCGGTTGATGGAGTCGTACTCGCGGCGATTCAAATCACGGAAGATCCGATTCAAGCGACGAACGGACGGCGCCTCCGCGTTCAAAACATGTACAGCCCGGGGACGTCTCCTCCTTCTTGATCCAGCAAGGGGAGAGGAGAAGTTGAGGGAGAGCTCCGGCAGCACGACGGCGTGGTGGCGGTGGAGCTCGTGGTTCTCCGTAACACATGATCCCGTGACTAACTCCTTAGTCACATTGAGCTCATTATGATGATGTATTACCGAGTGGGCACAGAGATACCTCTCTGTCATACGGAGTGACAAATCCCAGTCTCGATTCGTGCCAACCCAACAGACACTTTCGGAGATACCTGTAGTGCACCTTTATGGTCACCCAGTTACGTTGTGACGTTTGATACACCCAAAGCATTCCTACGGTATCCGGGAGTTGCACAATCTCATGGTCTAAGGAAATGATACTTGACATTAGTAAAGCTCTAGCAAACGAACTACACGATCTTGTGCTATGCTTAGGATTGGGTCTTGTCCATCACATCATTCTCCTAATGATGTGATCCCGTTATCAACAACATCCAATGTCCATGGTCAGGAAACCGCAACCATCTATTAATCAACGAGCTTGTCAACTAGAGGCTCACTAGGGACACGCTGTGGTCTATGTATGCACACATGTATTACGGTTTCCGGTTAATACAATTATAGCATGAACAATAGACAATTAGCATGAACAAGGAAATATAATAATAACCATTTTATTATTGCCTCTAGGGCATATTTCCAACAGTCTCCCACTTGCACTAGAGTCAATAATCTAGTTACATTGTGATGAATCGAACACCCATAGAGTTCTGGTGCTGATCATGTTTCGCTCGTGGAAGAGGTTTAGTCAACGGATCTGTGACATTCAGATCCGTATGTACTTTACAAATGTCTATATCTCCATCCTGAATGTAACCACGAATGGAGTTGAAGCGGCGCTTGATGTGCTTGGTCTTCTTGTGAAACCTGGGCTCCTTGGCAATGGCAATAGCTCCATTGTTGTCACAGAAGAGAGTCATCGGGCCCGACGCATTGGGAATCACTCCTAGGTCGGTGATGAACTCCTTCATCCAGACTCCTTCTTGCGCTGCTTCCGAATCAGCTATGTACTCCGCTTCACATGTAGATGCTGCCATGACGCTTTGCTTGCAACTGCACCAGCTGACTGCCCCACCATTCAAAATTTACACGTATCCGGTTTGTGACTTGGAGTCATCCGGATCTGTGTCGAAGCTAGCATCGACTTAACCCTTTACGACGAGCTCTTCGGCACCTCCATAAACGAGAAACATATCCTTAGTCCTTTTCAGGTACTTCAGGATATTCTTGACCGCTGTCCAGTGTTCCATTCCGAGATCACTTTGGTACCTCCCTACCAAACTTATGGCAAGGTTCACATAAGGTCTGGTACACAGCATGGCATACATAATAGAGCCTATGGCTGAGGCATAGGGGATGACACTAATCTTTTCTCTTTCTTCTGCCGAGGTCGGGCGTTGAGCTGCGCTCAATCTCACACCTTGCAATGCAGGCAAGAACCCCTTCTTGGACTGATCCATATTGAACTTCTTCAATATCTTGTCAAGGTATGTGCTTTGTGAAAAACCAATGAGGCGTCTCGATCTATCTCTATAGATCTTGATGCCTAATATGTAAGCAGCTTCTCCAAGGTCCTTCATTGAAAAACACTTATTCAAGTAGGCCTTTATGCTTTTCAAAAGTTCTATATCATTTCCCATCAACAATATGTCATCCACACATAAAATGAGATATGCTACAGAGCTCCCACTCACTTTCTTGTAAATACAGGCTTCTCCATAAGTCTGTATAAACCCAAACGCTTTCATCACCTCATCAAAGCGATTGTTCCAACTCCGAGATGCTTGCACCAGCCCATAGATGGAGCGCTGGAGCTTGCATACCTTGTCAGCATTCTTAGGATCGACAAAACCTTCCGGCTGCATCATATACAATTCTTCCTTAAGGAAACCATTAAGGAATGCCGTTTTGACATCCATTTGACAGATCTCATAATCATAGAATGCGGCAATTGCTAACATGATTCGGACGGACTTCAGCTTCACTACGGGTGAGAAGGTCTCATCGTAGTCAACCCCTTGAACTTGTCGATAACCCTTAGCGACAAGCCGAGCCTTATAGACGGTCACATTACCATCCACGTCAGTCTTCTTCTTAAAGATCCACTTATTCTCTATGGCTTGCCGATCCTCGGGCAAGTCCGTCAAAGTCCATACTTTGTTTTCATACATGGATCCAATATCGGATTTCATGGCTTCAAGCCATTTGTTGGAATCCGGGCCCGCCATCACTTCTTCATAGTTCGAAGGTTCACCGTTGTCTAACAACATGATTTCCAGGACAGGGTTGCCGTACCACTCTGGTGTGGAACGTGTCCTCATGGACCTACGAAGTTCAGTAGCAACTTGACCCGAAGTTTCATGATCATCATCATTAACTTCCTCTCTAGTCGGTGCAGGCACCACAGAAACATCTTCCTGAGCTGCGCTACTCTCCGGTTCAAGAGGGGGTACCTCGTCAAGTTCTACTTTCCTCCCACTTACTTCTTTCGAGAGAAACTCTTTCTCCAGAAAGGATCCATTCTTGGCAACAAAGATCTTGCCTTCGGATCTGAGGTAGAAGGTATACCCAATAGTTTCCTTAGGGTATCCTATGAAGACGCATTTTTCCGATTTGGGTTCGAGCTTTTCAGGTTGAAGTTTCTTGACATAAGCATCGCATCCCAAACTTTCAGAAATGACAACTTAGGTTTCTTCCCAAACCATAATTCATACGATGTCGTCTCAACGGATTTATACGGTGCCCTATTTCAAGTGAATGCGGCAGTCGCTAAAGCATAACCCCAAAATGATAGCGGTAGATCGGTAAGAGACATCATAGATCGCACCATATCCAATAGAGTGCGATTACGACGTTCGGACACAGCATTACGCTGAGGTGTTCCAGGCGGCGTGAGTTGTGAAACAATTCCACATTTCCTTAAGTGCGTGCCAAACTCGTGACTCAAGTATTCTCCTCCATGATCTGATCGTAAGAACTTTATTTTCCTATCACGTTGATTCTCTACCTTGCTCTGAACTTCCTTGAACTTTTCAAAGGTCTCAGACTTGTGTTTCATTAAGTAGACATACCCATATCTACTTAAGTCATCAGTGAGGGTGAGAACATAACGATAGCCACCGCGAGCCTCAACGCTCATTGGACCGCATACATCAGTATGTATTATTTCCAACAAGTTGGTTGCTCGCTCCATTGTTTCGGAGAACGGAGTCTTGGTCATTTTGCCCATGAGGCATTGTTCGCACGTGTCAAATGATTCATAATCAAGAGACTCCAAAAGTCCATCTGCATGGAGTTTCTTCATGCGTTTCACACCAATGTGACCAAGGCGGCAGTGCCACAAGTATGTGGGACTATCATTATCAACCTTACATCTTTTGGCATTCACACTATGAATATGTGTAACATCACGTTCGAGATTCAATAAAAATAAACCATTGACCAGCGGGGCATGACCATAAAACATATCTCTCATATAAATAGAACAACCATTATTCTCGGATTTAAATGAGTAGCCATCTCGCATTAAACGAGATCCAGATACAATGTTCGTGCTCAAAGCTGGCACTAAATAACAATTATTGAGGTTTAAAACTAATCCCGAAGGTAAATGTAGAGGTAGCATGCCGACGCGATGACATCGAACTTGGAACCATTCCCGACGCGCATCGTCACCTCGTCCTTCGCCAGTCTCCGCTTATTCCGCAGCTCCTGTTTTGAGTTACAAATGTGAGCAACCGCATCGGTATCAAATACCCAGGAGCTACTACGAGCGCTGGTACGGTACGCATCAATAATATGTATATCATATATACCTTTGGCGTTGCCGGCCTTCTTATCCGCTAAGTACTTGGGGCAGTTCCGCTTCTAGTGACCATTTCCCTTGCAATAAAAGCACTCAGTCTTAGGCTTGGGTCCATTCTTTGGCTTCTTCCCGGCAACTGACTTACCAGGCACGGCAACTCCCTTGCTGTCCTTATTGAAGTTCTTCTTACCCTTGCCTTTCTTGAAACTAGTGGTCTTATTCACCATCAACACTTGATGTTCCTTTTTGATCTCCACCTCCGCTGATTTCAGCATTGAATATAACTCAGGAATGGACTTCTCCATCCCTTGCATATTGTAGTTCATCACAAAGCTCTTGTAGCTAGGTGGAAGCGACTGGAGGATCCTGTCAATGACTGAGTCATCTGGAAGATTAACTCCCAGCTGAGACAAGCGGTTGTGCAACCCAGACATTTTGAGTATATGCTCGCTGACAGAGTTGTTTTCCTTCATCTTACAACTGTAGAACTTGTCGGAGACTTCATATCTCTCGACCCGGGCATGAGCTTGGAAAACCAATTTCAGCTCTTGGAACATCTCATATGCTCCGTGTTGCTCAAAACGCTTTTGGAGCCCGGTTCTAAGCTGTAAAGCATGCCGCACTGAACCAGGGAGTAATCATCACTACGCGACTGCCAGGCATTCATAATGTCTTGAGTTGCTGGGAAAATGGGTGCGTCACCTAGCGGTGCTTCAAGGACATATGCTTTCTTGGCAGCTATGAGGATGATCCTCAAGTTACGGACCCAGTCCGTATAGTTGCTAACATCGTCTTTCAGCTTGGTTTTCTCTAGGAACGCGTTGAAGTTGAGGGCAACATTAGCGTGGGCCATTGGATCTACAAGATAGGTTGTAAAGACAATTTTAGACTAAGTTCATGATAATTAAGTTCATCTGATCAAATTATTTAATGAACTCCCACTCAGATAGACATCCCTCTAGTCATCTAAGTGATACATACTCCAAATCGACTAGGCCGTGTCCGATCATCACGTGAGACGGACTAGTCATCAACGGTGAACATCTTGATGTTGATCGCATCTACTATACGACTCATGTTCGACCAATCGGTCTCTCGTGTTCCGAGGCCATGTCTGTACGTGCTTGGCTTGTCAAGTCAACCTAAGTGTTTCGCATGTGTTAATCTGGCTTACACCCGTTGTATGCGAACGTTAGAATCTATCACACCCGATCATCACATGGTGCTTCGAAACAACGAACCTTCGCAACGGTGCACACTTAGGGGGAACACATTTCTTGAAATTTTTAGTGAGGGATCATCTTATTTATGCTACCGTCGTTCTAAGCAAATAAGATGTAAACATGATAAACATCACATGCAAATCATAAAGTGACATGATATGGCCAATATCATCTTGCGCTTTTGATCTCCATCTTCGAGGCGCGGCATGATCACCATCGTCACCGGCATGACACCATGATCTCCATCATCGTGTCTTCATGAAGTTGTCTCACCAACTATTACTTCTACTACTATGGCTAACGGTTAGCAATAAAGTAAAGTAATTACATGGCATTTTCATTGACACGCAGGTCATACAATAAATTAAGACAACTCCTATGGCTCCTGCCGGTTGTCATACTCATCGACATGCAAGTCATGATTCCTATTACAAGAACATGATCAATCTCATACATCACATATATAATTCATCACATCCTTTTGGCCATATCACATCACATAGCATACCCTGCAAAAACAAGTTAGACGTCCTCTAATTGTTGTTGCATGTTTTACGTGGCTGCTATGGGTTTCAAGCAAGAACATTTCTTACCTACGCAAAAGCCACAATGGTGATATGCCAATTTCTATTTACCCTTCATAAGGACCCTCTTCATCGAATCCGATCCGACTAAAGTGGAAGAGACAAACACCCGCTAGCCACCTTATGCAACAAGTGCATGTCAGTCGGTGGAACCTGTCTCACGTAAGCGTACGTGTAAGGTCGATCCAGGCCGCTTCATCCCACCATGCCGCTGAATCAATATAGCACTAGTAACGGTAAGCAAATTGAACAAATCATCGCCCACAACTACTTGTGTTATACTAGTGCATAGAATCTACGCATAGACCTAGCTCATGAAGCCACTGTTGGGGAACGTAGTAATAATTCAAAAATTTCCTACGTGTCACCAAGATCAATCTAGGAGATGCTAGCAACAAGTGAGAGGGAGTGCATCTTCATACCCTTGAAGATCGCTAAGCGGAAGCGTTACAAGAACGCGGTTGATGGAGTCGTACTCACAGCGATTCAAATCGCGGAAGATCCGATTCAAGCGACGAACGGACGGCGCCTCCGCGTTCAAAACATGTACAGCCCAGGGACGTCTCCTCCTTATTGATCCAGCAAGGGGAGAGGAGAAGATGAGGGAGAGCTCCAGCAGCACGACGGCGTGGTGGCGGTGGAGCTCGTGGTTCTCCGGCAGAGCTTCGCTAAGCACTACGGAGGAGGAGGAGTAGGAGGGGGAAGGGTTGCGCCAGGGGCAAGGGTTCAGCTCCCATGGACCTCCCCACTATATATAGGGGTGGAGGGGGCTGGTTTATTGCCCTCCAAGTCCATTGTGGCGTTGGCAAAGGTGGGAGGAAAGAAATCCCATCCTTTCCCTTCCCCACCGATTGTTATCCCCCCTTTTTAGGGATCTTGATCTTATCCCTTCGGGATATGATCTTATTCCTTCTAAGGGGGGATCTTGGTGCGCCTTGACCAGGGATGTAGGGCCTTACCCCCACTACCCACGTTAATGTGGGTCCCCCCATGCAGGTGGGCCCCACTCCGGAACCTTCTAGAACCTTCCCGGTACAATACCGAAAAATCCCGAACATTTTCTGGTGGCCAAAATAGGACTTCCCAAATATAAATCTTTACCTCCGAAGCATTCCGGAACTCCTCGTGACGTCCGGGATCTCATCCGAGACTCCGAACAACTTTTGGTAACCACATACAATTCCCAGTACAACTCTAGCGTCACGGAACCTTAAGTGTGTAGACCCTACGGGTTCGGGAACCAAGCAGACATGACCGAGACACCTCTCCGGCCAATAACCAATAGCGGAATCTGGATACCCATATTGGCTCCCACATGTTCCACGATGATCTCATCAGATGAACCACGATGTCGGGGATTCAATCAATCCCGTATACAATTTCCTTTGTCCATCGGTATGTTACTTGCCCGAGATTCGATCGTCGGTATCCCTATACCTTGTTCAATCTCGTTACCGGCAAGTCTCTTTACTCGTTCCGTAACGCATGATCCCGTGGCTAACTCCTTAGTCACATTGAGCTCATTATGATGATGCATTACCGAGTGGGCCCAGAGATACCTCTTTGTCATACAGAGTGACAAATCCCAGTCTCGATTCGTGCCAACCCAATAGACACTTTCGGAGATACCTGTAGTGCACCTTTATGGTCACCCAGTTACGTTGTGACGTTTGATACACCCAAAGCATTCCTACGGTATCCGGGAGTTGCACAATCTCATGGTCTAAGGAAATGATACTTGACATTAGAAAAGCTCTAGCAAATGAACTACACGATCTTGTGCTATGCTTAGGATTGGGTCTTGTCCATCACATCATTCTCCTAATGATGTGATCCCGTTATCAACGACATCCAATGTCCATGGTCAGGAAACCACAACCATCTATTGATCAACGAGCTAGTCAACTAGAGGCTCACTAGGGACACGCTGTGGTCTATGTATTCACACATGTATTACGGTTTCCGGTTAATACAATTATAGCATGAACAATAGACAATTATCGTGAACAAGGAAATATAATAATAACCATTTTATTATTGCCTCTAGGGCATATTTCCAACAGTAAGTGTGTCCACGACCATGTGCAGCAGACCCAATATTATAGTTGCGGGCCTGATTATTGCCACGACCATTGCCACGGCCAGTACGAGGAAAAGCCAACTGATTCTGAGTCTGGCGGCAGTCCTTAGCAAGGTGACCTGGTTTGCGGCACTTGAAGCACAGACCATCTTCAGGACGAAGAGGAGCAATGTGTTGAATAGCTTGAGCTCTTGGCTGCCTCGGTGGTGGAGGAGGCAGACGTGGTGCAGCATAGTTGTTCTTTGGCGCAGGGGCATTTGGACGGAACACAACACGTTGTTGGGAATCCAGACTCGACGCTTCTGTGCTGAGCTCGAAGATGAGCCAGCATCACGATAGCGCTTCTGCGAGTCCTTGTGCTTCATCTGAGCGGCCTCAACCAGAATAGCCTTGTTCACAAGAGTAGAAAAGTCATTGAAGTCTTGAGCAGCAAGTGCAAGCTCGAGGTCTGGGTGGAGTCCATTACGGAACTTCTCTTGTCTATGAGCATCCGTGGCGATGTCTTCCTCAGCATAGCGGGATAGGTCAAGGAATTCTCGTTGATAAGCTTCGACAGTCTTGTTGCCCTGAGTGAGGTTGCGGAACTGGGTCTTCATCCGGTTCATAATTCCCTGAGGAATATAACAGGCACGGAAAGCAGCCTGGAACTCATACCAGGTAACGACTGTTCCAGCAGGCAGTGTACGCTTGTGTGTGTCCCACCATTGAGCAGCGGGACCCTTTAGGAAAAAGGCCGCGAAGGTGACGAAGTTGGCAAGGGCGACATTAGCAGACTCCATCTCGTGAGTGATGTCGCGGAGCCAGTCATCTGCATCCAGTGGCTTGTCAGAGTTGCGGAACTGAGTGGGATTGAGTCGCACAAACTCTATCAAAGTTATTGAAGGAGGGTTCTGGTTCTGGTTGTTCTGATGCGGAAACTGAGCCATAATCCCAGTCATGAACTGGCGGTTGAGCTCGAATTGTTGCATCATAGCTGCCATATAGTCTGGTGGTGGTGGGCGTTCAGGGGCACGTCCACGACCACGACCACCTGGTCTAACCATCCTGCTAAGTATCAACAGGGGGTAGTTTAGTAAAAGAAATTGCGAGTGTTTAGCGACAAGCATGGTGTAACTCGACAACAATTAAGCAGTGTAACAGATACATAACAGTAGTCAATTAAGACATACAGATCCATACACAGAGTCGGGTACATGCGGACAGCATAACGGCGCGAATTTAAAAACTAGACATGCTAGGCGGCGCGCAGGCACACGGTAAGGAAGTACACAACGAGACATAGCAAAGGCTACATCAACGTCGGGGAAAACCACTGAAATGGGGTAACTGCGAGTGCGGACGACGAATGTTCGTCGCGGTAGGATCCTGCGCTCCATGTGCACTCTGATGCAGAACCTGGTCTCGAGCTGTAAGAAGAGGTCCACGTGTAGGTGTGTGACCTCCAACAGCAGGCCAGTCAATACCAGCATGCATCTGAGTCCTGCGTGGGTAAAGGATGTGCTCCGGATGTATCCCTGCACGAACAACTAGTAGCAACTGCGTCATAGCATCGTAGAGACATGCTCGAGTGGCAACCAACTCGACGGCAAGAGCCCGAACAGTGCGATCCAGAGCCTGAGTGCACTGAATCAGAACATGCGGGTCATAGTGACGAGGCTCGTACGGGGCACAGATAGCTGTGTAGTATCCAGTAGCATCTCCAGCAGGGGCATACAGAATGTATCGGAACTCAGAGGCATCCAAGATACTGCTGAACTCTCCTCGGAGACGTGCGACAGCAGAGTAGGCGGCATCATGGACTGCCATCTCAATCATCACGCCGATACCGTGGAAAAGGTGCAGCTCAGTGTCTGAGTCATCTTGCTGATCATAGATATGAACATCAGCATGGTACTGCTCCTGGTTGAACTCGCGGTAATCCTCGTAGACCATGTACTCGGGGTACCAGCGGTAGCCAAATCTGGTCAGGAGGGTGATCAGGACAGCTGGAAACCCAGGGGCATCACGAGCCCAAGTGCGAAGCACAAGCTGCGTCGTAGGACGTGGTGGAAACAAATGATCCATCTGAAACAGAGGAAATTTAGGATTGTCAAATGACAATGAGAAGTTTAATACACTCGGAGAGAAAGGTTAAACAAAACAATGGAAAGGAAAATGATTATCAGACTAATCAGATCAATGACAGGGAAATCGCACAGATATCCAGCTCTGCGGGTAGACGAGATTTGCGAGATCCTAAGTGTCGGCGTTAGTAAATTCATTTAACCCGAATAGAAGAGAGATCAGAGTCTCAGAGTATAGACGAGGAATAAAAGATCCTAATACCACCCAGTTGGCGACGTGGGCCCGTAAGCCACACCGCCAAGTTAGTAAATTAATTTTTCAGTTTCTAGATTCAACTTCGACCAAGGAATTGGAAGGGGGCTTCCTACAGGCAGTCGGCTCTGATACCAACTTGTGACGCCCCCGACTCAATCGTGCACTAATCATACACGCAACATGCACGATCAAGCACAGGGACTCACGGGAAGATATCACAACACAACTCTAACACAAATAAACAGAGATCCACAATATTACAGACCAAGGATCACGAGGATCCGAATACATAAGTCAGTCATACAAATAATATCTGAGTACAGACATAGTTAGACAAGGTTTTTGCCTTAAGAAGGCTAGCACAAACAACGACTCTAGACCGAAAGGCGTAGGCATCCTGCCTGGGAGCCTCCGATCCTACTCCTGGTCGGCTGGCTCGATCCAGTAGTACGTACCATCTGGACCCTCCTGGTAGTAAGCTCCTGTGGTGGCATCTGGCTCCGGGGCTCCATCGTCTGATGTATCATCAAAGGGGGTATGGGGGAAAAGAGATAACGAAGCAACCGTGAGTACTCATCCGAAGTACTCAGCAAGCACGGATCTACACTACATATGCAACATTATCAAAGGAGAAAAGGCTGTATTGGTGGACTGGACTGCAGAAATGCCAGAATAGAGAGAAGGCCTAGTCCTATCGAAGACTAGCATCTTCACGAAGTCACCATCTTGCAGCAATAGAAGAGAGTAGAATAGCATTTTATTAAGCAAACATGTTGAAGCAAGCCTAGAGATCCTTCCTCGACTCCCTGCGAGAAAGCGATCCCGAAGCTTCAATTAAGTAACAAGTATCCAGTTCAAGTAGTAGATCGGGATACACAAACTGAGCGTCCTTTACCGTAGGACCGGCTATCGATAGATTATTCATCCCTGTAGGGGTGCACTACTGTTACCCAACACGCTCGATCACCTCTGGCTGGACACACTTGCTGGGTAATGCCCGGCCTCGGGAGATCAACACGAAGCAGTGCCCTACCTAGGCTCAGCAGAGAGGTCAGCACGCCGGACTAACCTATGCACCCAGAGGTCTTGGGCCATCGCCCTGGGCACCCTGCGCGTTGCGTGGCTGGCCGGGGTGCAGGCGCGACACTGAACTCATCAGTGAAGTATCCAGTCCATTCCCGGCGATCAGCCCGCACGGTGAAACGTGACGTCTGAAGAGCTTTCGGGAGAAACGTACATCGTAGAGGGCCCCATAACCATTATCCCGCATGGTGGTAGTGCGTAAAGGGCACGACGACCCACTCATCACACACCCAAATCCAATAGGCTCATTTAGTAACACGCGGAGACAATCAGAGTCTCTGATGCTCCTCCACAATATCACACTCGAGTGCCCTTCCGGCACACCCGACATCATAGATCCCCTGCGGGTACCCATGAGGGTCGACCCGCCTGTAACAAAGGTCAAAGTAACCGTGTGGTCATAACATCAAGGGGGAAACCCCGAGGAATCACCCTCGGTGAATTCCACTCGATGAAATCATCAGGGCGAACGTATGAGGCATCACCCTCGAGGTTCACACTGAGGGGTTGCACGACATAGTCGTATCAGAAGTGGAGAAGGAGGAATCGCCCTCGATGACCACGACCGAACAGCTACACTGCAGAGTATTCATCAGGAGTGCGTTATGAGGTATCACCCTCGGCACTCGATAGTAACTATGCAGAGTCGTACAACTAAGGGGGTGAAGTGATGTGTCGGTCTCTGGTCGACGATCACACTGATCGAGTCATCGATGATCAAGCAGGGGCAACAAGGGTAAGGTGGTGGGGGTCACTGATGGCTCACTACCAACCTATACTAAACAGTTTAACATAGGCAGGTACGGTAACAATAAATAGGTTTCAAAAGCAGGCTATGCATCAGAATAGGAGCAAACATTAACAGTAGCAAAATCTAATGCAAGCAGGAGAAATGGAATGGGCGATATCTGGATGCTCAAGGGGGGGGGGGGCTTGCCTGGTTGCTCTGGCAAGAAGGAGGGGTCGTCAACGGGCTGCTCGTCTGGAGCGTAGTCGTACCCAGCAGCAACGGTGTCGGTCTCGGCGTCTATCGAGAGAGAAGGAGGGGGAGAGAAAACAATAAATTCACGGCAAAAATGCAAACAATATGTATGACATGCCTAAATGCTATGCCGAGGTGTTCTACTGCCTAACTAAATGATTTAGTTAAATTAGGAATTTATTCAGATTTATTTAATTAAAGTTGGGCACTATTCATTTATTAAAATCGGTCTAAAAGTTCCATGTTCAACTAGCTAGGGGCATCTGACAGGAATACGGAGGGATTATTTAGGGGGTGGGGCCTACTGTCAGTGAGTGGTTAAGTAACTAATTAGATAATTAGGTTAATTAACTAATTATCTATTTATTTTAAATAGTTAATGGAGTGGGGCCCGCATGTCATAGACACAGGGGCGGCCACGTCAGCGCTGACCGAGGTCAACGGGGCCCAGTGGGGCCCGTGGTCAGTGGCACGGGGCGGGGCCCGCGGCTGCCACATCGGACGCCGGCCGGAGACGCGCTGGAGTTGGCTCTGGCGAGCCAAACACGGCGGCGCGGCTCCGGGAAGGCGTGGGTTTCGCGCACAGGGGGTCTAAGGGGCTGGGGTTGGGCGCGTTTGACGCGACTCGACGTCACGCATCGAATGGTGGTGGTGCGAGGGGCTACGGTGGACGAAGCTGAGCGCCACGAGCTCGCCGGCGGCGAGGTGATTCGGGCGTGCGACGGAATCGGGGCTACGGTGGGCGAAATGAGCAGCGCAAGGTGGCTACGGCGTCTATGCGACGTGGTGAGTGCGATGGTGGAACGCACGGGGCCCTATGGTCGCCGAGGCCACGTCGGCGACGAGGCCAGGCGGCAGCGCGTTCGGGTGAGAAAGGGGCGGCAGCTACGGCTACGAAGAGAGAGCGGGGAGAGGAGGGATCGACACGGTAGCTCACTAGCGTTGCAGGGAAGGCCCGAGGACGGCTCGAGGAAGGGCGAAGGCGGCGAATCGTGGAGGCGTTCGACGGCGGCCGTAGGGGAAGAAGACGAGGCAGGCCGGCGATGCGGAGCTCCTTGACTTCGGCTCGTTGGCGCAGGCGACGTAGTGGAGCACGGCGGTGACGCTGGACTAGGCGGGACGGTGTGGCGGACGCGGTGGCTACGCGGGCGATGGAGCAACGGCGATGGCCTCGTCGGCCATGGCGGAGAGCGAGCGAGGGAGGGGGAAAGTGGGGCGAGGGAGGTGCCAGGGGGCTGCGGGACTCGCCCTTATCCTCGCTGCGGGCGCGGGCGCGTTGTCGAACGGCGAGCAGGGGGGCCGGGTGCGTGCGCGCTAGGTGCTCGACAGCGGCCGCGTTGAGCAGTGCGGGAGGTGGGGGAAAGCGCGGGGTGGGCTGGGCCGCGCTGTAGCAGCAGGCTCAAGTGCACAGTAGAGTTCTAGGCCTTTTTCATTTTTCCTTTTTCTGTTTTCTTTTCTTTCTGTTTTGTAAACTGTTTGGGCACTAAATGGTTTTTGTAAAATATGAGACCTAGCCCATAAATCACAGTGTAATATACCCTATCACCAAAAACTGGTTTGGGGTAAATAATATTCCATATTAATTTTGGATTAATAAAAAGGTTATTTAAATATTGTTTTCAGCCACTGGTTGAGGACGTTTGAGTCACTTAATTAATTTATTAAATGTTGGTTACAATTTTAGCCTTGTCTCTGGAATATTTGTTATTTAATGAACATTTTAGTTTCTGATTTGAACAACTTTTATTTTCCACTTTGAATTTAATTGAAGTTTGAACTAGGAGTTGAAATGCAATATGATGCAAATGATGATTATGCACTGTTAATCTAGCTGACTTGTCATTATGAAAAGTGATTACTGTGGCTAATGACATGGGGTGTTACAAAGTGGTCGTGGTGAGTTTTAAACATCATCTTCTCCTTGTTGCTCTCCCGCATGCGGATCTGATGGTAGCTCGCACTCAAGTCCAGCTTGGAGAAGTAAGTGTCACCGGCGAGCTCGTCGACGATCGGCAGTGGAAATCGGTTCTTCACGATGATGTCACTGAGACAGCAGTAGTCGATACAGAATCGCTATGGTCCGTCCTTTTTCTTGACCAGGAGGACTGGGGCGGCGAATGGGCTCATGCCATGCGAGATCAGCCCAGACTGCAGGATGTCTCAGACTTATCGCTCAATCTCGTCCTTTTGCAAGGGGCGAGTAGCGGTAAAGTCTTGTGTTTCTTGGTTGCGCACCGTCGACCAATGTGATTGCGTGGTCGTACTGTCGGTGTGGAGGTAGTTCCTTGGGCTCTCCAAACACGTCGTCGTAGTCGTTGAGCATCACTTGAATGATTGTCGGCAGCTTTTCTTCTCTCCTTGGTGTTGTTGCCTGTTGACCAACGGCATTTACCAGATATCGTTGCCGGCCTGCCACTTGCTGAACTGCTCCGGTTCAATCGCCTCCAGGGACTACACGACATTGTGTCGAACACCTTGTGTGTCAGTGGTGCCTTGATGCTCGAAGGTGAGTGTCTTTTTGAGCTAGTGGCAGCAACTCATCAGGGTGAACTACTCCAGCTAATCCATGCCCAGTACTCACACCTAGTACCAGTTGTCGGATGCCGGTGGTGAATCTGTCCATGCAACGACCACCTAACGCCTGGAACAAGCTTGTCATAGATCAAATGTTTGCCGTTGGCCACCCATACTCCCACCGCCGATAGGGGCACCGTCTCGGCAGCGATACGATCCACAAAGGACACCGAGATGAAGCTCTGAGTGCTTCCAGAGTCAACGAGGAGAAGCATGACTTGGTTTCCCACCTGAGCGCGGAGGCGGATAGTGCGCAGCACTTCCACGCCAGAGACGGATAGTGCAATTCAGAAGTGTGTCATGACAATGCATATGGAGTTTCGGGTAAGTATGCAGATGAATATTAGGGCCAGAAAGAAAAAGTATGCAGATGAATATGCCCGCATTGGAGAAGATCTTGTCATCACCCGTGTGAAGAAATTTACAAAGGTGTGATTAGTTCTTTGAAGAAGAGTACACGAGAGCACCCAATGCAGATGCCATGACAGAAGCTGATGGAGAGTGGTGCAACGAGAGCGCTCCGTAGGATCTTTTCATCATTTTATTTGGAATATTTGCTTCATTTGGATAATATGTTGTGTTCTAACTTGAATTTGCGAATTTGAAAACAATGAGTTTGAAATGTCGGTGTAATATTTGTGCCACAAAGGTCAAGATTTGAATTAAGATATTGTGACATCCGACTGCATTTTCCAATTGAATGGAAAATGGAGATATTCGTGACGACCGGCGGTTTTTTATGGGGCAGCTCAAACAATTCCTTCAATCGTCGACCCCCTTGCTAATTGATTCTCATAATGTAGTTGGAATGGGGTTTATGTTTGCCAAAGGAAGTGATCAAGAGGGAAGGAAAACCTTTTGGAAGTTGAAACAATTCCTTATTTAACACTATCTTAAATTTCGTTTCCTTATTTAACATTGGAAAACTTTTTCTTCCCTGTCTAACAACGGGTCTAAATTTTATGCCCTTTATAACACTTTCATCCATTTTAAGCCTAAATGACATCTGAAAAGACAATTTTGCCCCTCATGTGGTATGTGTGTGTGTGCAGGCAGTGCGGGGCAGTAGCGCGCACACAAGCAGTGACAGTAGCACACACGCAGCAGCACGTACACACACAGCAACACACACGCACGCGCTGTTGGAAATTCGCCAAACGACCAATCACATCAATTCAGACGAACACATGCGTACGAAAAACTGATAGCCAAGGGCCATTGTGGTGCCCTCATTTATCTTTATTTTCTCGTTTTCTCTGTGCTACAAATCTGACCGTATAGATCATGCACGAAAAAGCGACTCAAAGTAAACATAGACCTAGACGGACACGCACACACCAAAGCTAACTAAGCTAGTAGGGCTAGCCTAGTACTAACACGAATAGGACTCCGAGTACTGCCACGTATACATCCCAGCCGGATTACTAGTGATTTTCCAAATCTAATTAACCGGCAACGCTGATCACTCTTTACTAATCCTAAAATGACTCTATGTACGAGTACTTCTCAAACTATAACACATATGCTTGGATTACTCTAACACGCGCACACACAGAGCAGCACACACGCACACAGCAGCGCACACACAACAGCACACAAGCATGCAGCAGCACACACGCACACAACAGCGCACACACAACAACACACAAGCATGCAGCAGCACACACGAACAGGCAGTAGCACACGCACGTGCGCGCGCGCGCGCGGGGGCACGCGCACACACAGCAGCACGCGCGTGCACAAATATACACATGAGGGGCAAAATTGTCTTTTCATGTGTCACTGAGCCTCAAAATGGACAGAAGTGTCGTAAAAAGCATAAAATTTAGAATCATTGTTAGATAGGGAAGAAATCATTTGTCGATGTCAAATAGGGCATAAAATTTAAACACGATGTTAAATAAAGAATTCTCTCTTGCAAGTTAAGTCATGTGATTAGTTAGATGACACCCTCTCAATACTTGGATTATGTAGGAATCAAGCTTTTATGATGGGCAAAGTTGGTCCTACTGTACAAGCTTTGGTGAAAAAAGTGAAGCTAGCGTTGTGTTTTTGGCAAAAGGGGAGGAATTGTTTGAATTTGGAACCCCGGGAGAAGAGTCAATCTCTTCCTCTACTCTCCCTCCCGTCCACACGGCTAAGAATAGCTCTCACCCTGCTCGAGCTCAGCCAAACAAGAAGAGGACCACCATCCATGCATGCATGAAGTCACCGCCACTCCATTGCATTTGCATGCGTTGCTAGCCCGGAGCTCGTCGAGCCACGATGGACACGGACGCCGCCGTGAACGTGACGGCGGCCGCGGCCAAGGCAGCGGCCGATGCCACGGCGACGGTGAAGCCCGTGGCGGCGGCGTGCTATGACAACAACCTGGTGAACTCGCAGGGCATGTTCCTGGGGGACCAGCCGCTGCGCTTCTCCCTCCCGCTCCTCCTTATCCAGGTCTCCCTCATCCTCCTGCTCTCCGCCGCCGCCCACCACGTGCTCCGCCGCCTCGGCCAGTCCCGCTTCGTCACCCACATGCTCGTCGGCATCCTCCTCGGCCCCTCCGTGCTCGGCCGCAACCACGAGCTCCGCGGCGCCCTCTTCTCCGAGCGCGGCACCTACATCCTCGAGAGCGTCTCGCTCGTCGCGCTCATCCTCTTCTTGTTTTCCATGGGCGTCAAGACGGACATGAGCCTGCTCCGCCGCCCCAGCGGCCGCGCCGTCGCCGTTGGCCTCGCTGGCTCCATCGTCCCGCTCGCCATCACGCTGCCGGTGTTCCACATGCTACAGCCCACCCTCCCCGCCGACCTCCGCGGCTCGTCGCTCATCACCGAGATCGCCGTCCGCCTCTCGCTCTCCTCCTTTCCCGTCATCGCCGACGCGCTCGCCGAGCTCGACCTCCTCAACTCCGAGCTCGGTCGCATCGCGCTCACCGCGTCCCTCATCACCGACGTCACCTCCTGGTTCCTCCGAGCCTGCTTCGCCGCGGCGTTCCTCGTCACGGAGGCCAAGTCGCCGGCATTCACTACCAAGATCCTCGCCTCCTTCGTCGGCTTCGTCTTCTTCGTCGCCTTCGTGGCACGCCCCGCCGGACGCTACATCGCCTACAAGCGCACCCCGGCGGGTGACCTCCTATCGGAGGGTTCCTTCGTCGTCGTGGTGATCGCGGCGCTCCTGTCGGCGCTGGTGACGGATGTGATCGGGTTCAAGTACATGATCGGGCCGATGATGCTGGGGCTCGCGATCCCCGGTGGCATGCCGATCGGCGCCACCATGACGGAGCGGCTCGACTCCTTCTTCATCGCGCTCTTCCTCCCCGTGTATATGGCGCTCGCCGGCTACCGCACAGACTTCTCAGAGCTGGGCGGCCACGAGGAGAAATGGTGCGCGCTGGAGCTGTTCGTGGCCCTATGCGTCGCCGGTAAGATGGTGGGCTGCATAGCCGCGGGGCTCTTCTTCGCCATGCCGATCGGAGAGGCCACGGCTCTGGCGCTCATGCTCAACATCCGGGGCATCGTGGAGGTGGCCGCCATCAACAACTGGGGAGACACCATGAAGGCCACTGCTGAGCACTACTCCACGCTGACGTTGTCCATGGTGCTCATCACGGCGGCGGCCACGCCGCTCATCAAGCTCCTCTACGACCCGACAGGGAGGTTTGCAAGGGCCAAGCGGCGGACCATGGAGGGCGCTCGGCCCAACGCGGAGCTCCGTGTGATGGCCTGCCTCTACACGGAGGACCACGCCGCGCCGCTCATCGACCTCCTCGAGGCCTCCGGCGCGAACCACGACTTCCCCGTCTCCCTCATCGTGCTCCACCTCACGGAGCTCGTCGGCCGCGCCGCCTCCGTGCTCAAGCCCCACAAGAAGTCGTCCACCGCGTCATCGCCGTCCGACCGCATCGTGAACGCGTTCCGCCACTTCGAGCAGCAGGCGGCGCCGGGGGCGGTGACGGTGAGCCCCTACGTCGCCCAGTCTCCCTACAGCTCCATGCATCATGACGTGTGCTCGCTAGCGCACAGCCGGAAGGCCAACCTCATCCTCCTCCCGTTCCACAAGTCCTCCGACGGGGCGCGCAGCACGGCCAACTCCGCCGTCCGCTCCGCCAACCGCGCCGTGCTCCAGTACGCGCCCTGCTCCGTCGCCATCCTCGTGGACCACGGCCTTGCGTCCGGGTCTGCGTGCGCGACGGCGTCCAACAGGAACCTGCTCCAGAGGGTGGCCCTCTACTTCCTGGGGGGGCCCGACGACCGGGAGGCGCTGGCGTACGCGGCGAGGATGCCGGAGAGCGGGGGGACGTCGGTGACGGTGGTGCGGATCAAGCTGCGGAACTGGGTTGGGATGGGCGGGCACGATGAGGTGAGGGACGAGGAGGTGCTCCAGGAGTTCTGGCAAAGGTACAGGGACGACGAGAGGGTGGTGTACGTGGAGAAGACGGTGGAGGACGGGGAGGGGACGGCGTCGGTGGTGAGGTCCATGAGCGACAAGTTCGACCTGGTCATCGTCGGACGGAGAGGGGAGGACAGGGACGTCGAGGGGTCGGCGCTCACAAGCGGCCTCTCGGAGTGGAGCGAGTGCCCGGAGCTCGGCGTGCTCGGTGACATGCTCGCCACCGCGGAGTTCGCGTCCAAAGTGTCCATCCTCGTCATCCAGCAGCAGGCCGGGATTACCACCGGCGGCGAAGCCGACTATCAATAATAGGGAGGGACTGATTCGACTTTGGTTCGTCGTTACATTGTTTCTTTCTCGTTGAATATATGTATATGTATATTCTAGTGAAAGCAAGGTAATTTTGTTCACTTGTAGCACCATATAGAGCAACTTATTGTTACTTTCCCTGTGCAATTTGTAGTAACAAAACTGTAAGAGGAAGATGATAGAATGATAGATGCATTGTTCTTCATGTCCCGCAAAATTCGCTTCTGGTTTGTTGCACCTGTTATATTTTGTCACAATAGCTATATATGTAAGTTTTTTTTGGGTGTGCGTGTGTGTTGGGGGGGTAAGTCAATTTTGTGGGAGGAGAAACGGTTGGAGGAGGAAGAACGCTGGAGATAGAAGAAAGAAGATCGACTGTTGAATTTTTAATCTAATAATGGTCCAGCAAATCGACTTACCGGGTAAGTCAATTTTGTGGGAGGAGAAACGGTTGGAGGAGGAAGATGGCTGGAGATAGAAGAAAGAAGATCGACTGTTGAATTTTTAATTTAATAATGGTCCAGCAAATCGACTTACCCAAAATATATTTTTGGACGACTAACATATAGCCGGTCCCATATTTTGTGGGACTTTGTCCCACGGCCAAAAAAAAAAGTCAGGCGAAAACAAATATTACTTTCTTTTACTTGGGAAAACTATACCAATTAACCATTTTTTGGATAAAGACTATACCAACAATCATATGGAGGTGACTAATCCTCGGTCTTTTTTTTTACTCAATGCGTTAGGTATCTGAAAACGTTTCAGTTGTCAGTCGTTTTTCTCAGGAACCGCCAGATCTTCATCAAACGGCTCAAAACAGATCATTGTTCATCTTCAACCTCCCTCTCTCTTCTTCCTCACGCGCCTGCAGCCTACCCCGCCCCAACCGTCGGCCTCCACCACCCGCTACCGTCGGGCACTACCGCGCACTGCCTCGCCGCCCCGCCCTCCCCTCAACCTCCCCCACCGCAGTTGTTGGCCACTACCACGACCATACCTATAAACCGCTCCGATCTGCAGGAACTCGGCGACCCCCCCTCCCCCGGTTAAGTTTCTTCTTCTCCTCCACCTAGGACGTAGCAGCTCAATGCTGCTCGCCGACGCTCATCACTGCAACACCTCACGTCGTCTCCACCTTGGTCTCATGCATAGCAGAAATTGACTGACGACAAGAAAAATTTCAGGCACATGCTTGTCACCGCGGAGTTCGCGTCCAAAGTGTCTATCCTCGCCATCCAGAAGCAGGTCGGGCTTACCACCGGCGGCGAAGCCGACTATCAATAATAGGGACTGGCTCGACTTTGGTTCGTCGTTACATTGTTTCTTTCTCGTTGAATATATGTATATTCTATTGAAAGCAAGGTAATTTTGTTCACTTGTAGCACCATATAGAGCAACTTATTGTTATTTTCCCTGTGCAATTTGTTGTAACAAAACTGTAAGAGGAAGATGATAGAATGATAGATGCATTTTTTGTTCTTCTTCATGTCCCGCAAAATTCGCTTCTGGTTTGTTGCACCTTGCTATATTTTGTCACAACAGCTATATATGTAGGTTGACTGAATTTGCAATTTGGCTAAGTCAGTTGTGTGGAAGGAGGAACGGTTGGAGGAGGAAGAAGGCTGGAGATAGGAGAAAGAAGATCCACCGTTGGATTTTTAGTCTAATGGTCCAAAAAATTGACGTACCCAAAATATATTTTTGGACCACTAACATATAGCGGGTCCCATATTTTGTGGGATTATGACCCACGACAAAAAAATGAGACGAAAACAAATATTACTATTTTTCCTTGGGAAAACTATACCAACAACCTTTTTTTGGATAAATACTATACCAACAATCATTCGAAGGTGACTAATCAGCAGTTTTCTTTTTGACTCTATGCGTTAGGTGTCTGAAAATGTTTCAGTCGTCAGTCATTTTCTCAGGAACCGCCAGATTTTCATCGAACGACCCAAAATAGATCATTGTTCGTCTTCAACCTTCCTCTCTCTTCTTCCTCGCGCACCTCTAGCCTACCCCGCCCCAACTGCCTGCCTCCACTACCCACGGCCGGCGGGCACTACCGCGCACTGCTTCACCACCCCGCCCTCCCCTCAACCTCCCCCACCGTCGTTTCTGGTCACTACCACGGCCATTCCTATAGACCCCTTCGATTTGCAGGAATACGACGACTCCCATCCACCCCCCAGTTAAGTTTCTTCCTCGCCACCACCTAGGATGCTGCACCTCGATGACGCTCGCCGACGCTCATCACTGCAACACCTCACGTCGTCCCTACCTTGGCCTCGTGCATAGCAGAAATCTACTGACAACAAGAGAAATTTCAGGCACATGAGATTTAGCAATGCCCTTTTTAATGAAAAGACACTCAATGGGTGAAATCCCTTGCCCTTTTGTTTACTCCCTAGGGCTAGTATAACAAGAAATTTGGTTTAAATATGGACCCGGATATCTAGCGACGTCGGATTTTTAGGCATGGCAAAACGAACATTTTTCGTTGCAAATTGTGTTCATCGAGGATGGCAAGTTTAGCTGGCGAGCATGGCAAATCCACCTCGGTTCAATTTTTGCCAAGAAATTGTTGTACTTGTAAACTAAATTTGCCATCCTCGCACCAATATAAATTGTCATGAAAAACCTTTGATTTTCCATGTCTAAAAATCTGACGTCGGGTTTTAGCATTTCTATTAAATATTTGTCAATTCACTACAGGAAAAATATTTTGCCTTGTGCTTCTCCATAAGCCGGGAGTAAATTGTCGGCCACTTGGCTTATATCAGTGTAAGCTGAGCACAACACCAAAACACACGATGAAGGAAGGGAGATCGGCTTACAACACCCTACGCCCCGACAAAAAAAATACTCGGCTTACGTCAAGTTCTCAGCATACAATGACCAAAACAGTCGGCTTATGTGACGCGTATGGTGAACAACCTTGCCATGTGGCCGTGCTCGCCGCACTTGACGTCTCCATGACAGCGGGTGGTATAAGCCGAGTGCCCTCTAATAGTGAGCTCATATATTGCATTTACTTTTTTAAATACGAAAAATGGTTCGTCTCCTATAAGTCGAGTGCTTGATATTGGGCAATCGAACGACGTTAAGGTATATCACGTGCCCACCGCCAAGTCTATCAATTATTGCCTCGGTGCCGTTCTATCCCACTCCTCTGCCTTCCTCCGCCGCCTATTCGAGCTCATCGCCGGTCAGCCTCCCAAGTGGTGGAGCTACACCCTAGACATGGGGGGGCCTGGTCCAGGGTCATGGCATGAGAAGCCTTCGTTGACTGTAGTGTTTTTGGTACTATTGAACAATATAGATCACTGTAGCAACGAAGCAGGCCCGAAACCCAGCACTAGCCTGGCTCCGCCCCTAGGCCTTTCCACCTCAATGACGCGTCATGCCCGATCTCAGACCCCGCCGACCAATGTTGACCGCACACACCGACGTGCCACTCCATCGCTCACCACCTCACCTCCTTCTCCGCCAACTTTGTCCACTCCATCTCGACGACGGGCCTCCCATCGCCGCAGGCCAACTCCTCACGCAGTCGGGTAGTGGGGATTGGTGTCGCCGACTCATCTCAAGTACTCTCCTTCTCACATAGAGTTCATGGCGAAGCTGAGGGAGAGAAGGGGAGAGGAGAGGAGATTGGGAGCAGAGATGGGGCCTTGGGAGGATGACTCTGAGCCGCTGGAGTGAATCTCACTGGCGAAGAAGCCTGCACAACTCTGGCGCAACAAAGGGTGGGAGGACAAGCAAGAGCAAATCTCGCTAGCGTCGCGCCTGGTTCAGATTTGACGTTCCAAGGAGTAAGCAACAAGGATAGAGGCCAAGGAGAATGATAAATTGGCACTAAAGGTGGTCTCTGGGTTTGTGAAGGAAGATGTTGGTGCAATATCTGCCTACCTATGTTTTGGAGATTGTTGACAAGAACAGGTACGAACTGATTTGTTTGTGTGACGACCCCGGCTTAATCGTGCACTAATCATACACGCAAATGCACACGATCAAGCCTAAGGACTCACTTGAAGATATCACAACACAACTCTAAATCATAAATAAATTCATACAAGCTTAATATTACAAGCTAGGGCCTCGAGGGCTCGAATACATAGCTCGATGGCACACAAGTGTCAGCGGAAGCGTCAGATATCTGGGTACAGATATATTACAGAACATAGAGATAAGCCTTCACAGAGGCGGGGCAAAATAAAAACTACGATCGAAAAGGCGTGGGCCTCCTGCCCTAGACCTTCCGATCCTACTCCTGGTCGTCAGACGGCTCCTCGTAGTAGTAGTACTCTCCGGGCTGGTAGTAGTAGTGGTCGTCGACGGGGACATCTGGCTCAGGGGCTCCGTCGTCTGGATGCGACAAATGGATAAAGGGGAAAAAAGGAAAATAAAGCAAACGTGAGTACTCATCCGAAGTACTCAGCAAGCAAGGATCTACACTACATATGCAACATTTTCAAAGGGGGCGGTATATGTGGACTGGGCTGCAGAAATGCCAGAATAGAGGGGGAAAGCCTAGTCCTATCGAAGACTAGCATCTTCAACATCTTCAACGGTCTCGCAGCATTAGAAGAGAGCAGAATAACATAATGTAAATTATAGCAGTAATGTCATCAACCTCGGCCAGAGATTCTTCCTCGACTCCCCGCGAGAAAGCAATCCCAGAGCCGTACTATCCAGTTCTCATCTCATGTCATGTTCTAGTTGTACCAATCGGGATACAACTCCGAGTGTCCGTTACCGTAGGACAGGCTATCGATAGAAGTTTCTTCCCTGCAGGGGTGCACCAACTTACCCACCACGCTCGCTTAACTCCGGCCGGACACACTTTTCTGGGTCATGCCCGGCCTCGGCTAAGCAACACGCCGCAACCCGACCAAATACTTAACAGAGAGGTCAGCACGCCGGACTAACCTATGCCCCCAGGGGTCTTGGGTCATCGCCCCGGACGCTCCTGCACGTTGCGTACACCGCCGGTGAGCAGACCTAGCAACCCCTTATACAAGCGCGGTTGCGTTCCCAGTCCAACCCAGCGTGTGCCGCTCAGTTGCTGACGTCTATTAAGCTTCGGCTGAAGTATACGACGCGGAGCGCCCATACTATGCCCACGTGATGGTTAGTGCTATCAGGCCAGAGGCCCCTCGGATCAAATATCCAAACCGTAGTGGATTAGGAGCGCGCGGTAACGAGCAGAGACTCACGATCGATGTGACCCCGTCGCCCCGTCTCGAGGACTTGCGGCAAGGGCTAAGAATGCCCGGCCACGCCTCGTAGTTATCTCGCGGGCACCTCTCAGGTCAACCCGACTCCACATCACTTCGCATTCATGCTCGCGCGGGTGCCCCTCAGGGCCGAACCATCTTTAGTAACATGTTATCATGGTTCCGTGTTCAGTCATAGTAACCAAGTCTCTGTGTGTCTGACACCAAGGGGGAACCCTGAGGAATCACCCTCGATGGAATTCCCGCTCGATGTTATCATCAAGGTGAACGAATGAGGAATCACCCTCGAGGTCCACACTTGAGAGGTTGCGCGACGGCGTCGGTATCGGGGGTGGTGTAGGAGGAATCACCCTCGCTTACCACGACCGATTAACTAACCTACAAGGTTATCATCAGAAGTGCTGACGAGGTATCACCCTCGGCACTCGATAGTAACCCAGCAGTGTCGAGCAACATAGGGGGAAGTGACGTGCGGTGCCCGGGTCTGATCTTCGATCCCGTTGCTCGGGTCTTCTGAGAGTCCAGCGAGGCAGTCGGGACAAGTGGGTCTCTGATAAGGCTCTACCCATTCTATACTAAACAGTTTAGGATAACAGGCAGGTATCAACAGTAGGCTACAATTAAACAGGCTATGCAACAGATATAGGATGGTAACAGCAGCAGTAACATCTAATGCAAGCATAAGAGGGAAGAGATTAGGTGATATCGGAATGCTCAAAATGGGGGTGCTTGCCTGTCTGCTCGACGGCAAGGGCAGGGTCGTCGGGGACGTAGTCGTACTCCGGAGCGGCGTCTGCCTCAGGAGCTACGGCAACGTCGGGGTCTACCGAAAGAGAAGAGGGGGAGGAAACAAGTAAATATAATGCAATCAGATGCAACACAGTGCGTGCGATGCTATGATGCAGTGCAGGTTGCCTAAGTATGATTCTAAGTCATTTTGGTTATTTTTTAGAATTAACTGGGGATTATTAATCGGTGTGTGTGCACTATTCATCTACCGAAATCGGGCTCGGAGTTAGGAGTTCTCCTACGTAGGAGGTTCCGATAAAGAAACAGACGGCATGATCAAACTCGTCTCGTCGTTCTGAGCAACTTTCATGTTTTAACTTTTTCGATCCGAGCTACGGTTTAAAAGTTATTAATTTTCAAAGTTTAATTGAATTTTTGTAATTAATTTTATTAACAGAAAAATGAATTATGACGTCAGCATGACGTCACTGTGACGTCAGCGGTCAACAGACGCTGACCAGAGTCAATCCTGACATGTGGGGTCCAGTGGGACCCACATGTCAGTCTCTGTTTAGACTAACAGTGGATTAGTTTAATTAGCGGGTTAATTAGGGAGTGGGCCCCATCTGTCAGTGAGAGATTAGTATTATCTAATTATTTTTATTTATTAAGACGTTTTAACTGGAGGGGCCCGCATGTCAGTGGGCCTGGATGCTTAGTCAGCACAGTTGACTGGGTCAACCAGTCAACTTGGGCCCCCAGGGCCCACGGTCAGTGGCACAGGGGTGGGACCAACCCGTGCCACGTCGGCCGACCGGCGGCTGGACGCCGGCGAGCCCCAAAACGCGGCGGAGGGCACGGCCAGCGTCGGATTTCGTCCACCGCGGGCCAAATCGAGCGTGGCGTGGCGCGTTCGAGCAAGGAAGTCATGCCGCATCCAACGCGGGCGATGGCGCGGCCTGTCTTGGTCGGAAACGTCACCGGCGAGCTCGCGGGCGGCGGCCGGAGTTCGGGCTTCGACGAACCCGTAGCTAGGGGGTACGGGAGAGCGCGTGCGCGGGCGCATTCGACTCCTGGAAGCAGCAGGAACATGATGCCGTGCTCAGACGAGCACGACAAAGGCCATGGCCACGGCGGCGAGGCGAACCGCGGCGTTGGGCTCACGGCAACGGCGGCGAGGCAGCTACGGTGATCGAGGGGTCAACTGGGAGGAGCAGGGGATGGCGTAGCTCACCGTGCGGCTAAGAAAAGCCCTCGTTAGGCTTAGTAGCTGCAGGAGCTCGCCGGAGACAACGGAGATCGTCGGAGCAGAGATGGAAGGGGACGGCGTCGCGCGGCGCCAGCGGTGCTCCTCAGCTCCACCTGGTGGTGTCAGACGAACGAGCTGACGACGGCGGATCCGCTGGTCAGCTCGAGCGGTCGGGACTGCGCCTGTGGTCGCGGGATCTCGCCGTCGCGGCGACGGCTCCGCTCGGGCGTCGACGGGATCGAGAGGGAGGAGGTGCGGGAGGAGGGGATCTGAGGGGGCTAGGGTTGGAGAGGTCGAGGGGGGCAGCCCGGGGTTGCTCTTAACCTAGCCGGGGATCCGCTCAATGGACGACAGCGAGGCCGGCGGCGAGGTGTCGGCACACGCGCACGACAGCGCGCAGGGGAGGACGATGAGCCGTGGTGGGCTGGCCTGTTGGGCTGGGCTGAGTGCACTGTGCACTCAGGCCCAGCCAGTTTAAACTACAGGGGCATTTTCTATTTTTCTCATTATGTTTTTCATTTTCCTTTATTTCTTTACTTTTTGGAAATAGTTAGGGCTCTTATGCACTTTTATAAAATGTGGGAGTTGGTCCAAGTAATGTAATCTAATATTACCCTTCACCAAAAACTAGTTTGGACAGATTTGAATTCCATTTGAATTAGATATGATTTCAATTGGATTTAATATTGCTGTTTCGATGCTGTTTCATCTTGTTTGAGTCATTTGTATAACTCCAACTTTATTGATGATGGTTTTACAAATGTTCCTGGATTATTTTCCACTTAATGAACATTTTTCCAACAGTGTTTGATCAACTTCATATTTCACTTATAAACTTGAGTTGATTTTCAAAATGGAGTTTGAATTATTTTGGTTAACCACTATGTTTAGGCAATGCAAATGATATGACTTGGCAATATTAGCAGCTGATCACAGTGGTAGTTACACAGGGGTGTTACAAGTTCTCCTCCTCTAAAAGAAATTCTCGTCCCGAGAATTTAGGAGGTAGAAGGAAAGAGTCCGGGATATTCTTCCCGAAGATGATCCTCGCGTTCCCAAGTGGCTTCATCTTCAGTGTGATTCGACCACTGCACTTTCAGGAACTTGGTCGTCTTCTGACGAGTTCGACGTTCAGCTTCATCGAGAATGCGGATGGGATGCTCTTTATAAGATAAGTCATCTTGTAGTTGGAGCATCTCGTGATCCACTGCGCGGTGTGGAGATTCCTTGAAGCATTTACGGAGTTGTGACACGGGGAAGACATCATGGATATGGGAGAATTGTGGTGGCAACTCCAATTTATAAGCCACCTGTCCACGTCTGGCAACAATGCGGAAGGGACCAATATAGCGAGGAGCTAGCTTGCCCTTGATTCCGAAACGACGGGTGCCCTTCATCGGAGTGACACGAAGATAAGCATGATCACCTAGTTGATAAGTCAGACCCCATCGCTTGCGATCATAATTGCTCTTCTGGAGGTCTTGAGCTGCTTTGAGATTCTCCCGGATAATTCTGACTTGTTCTTTAGCGTGTTGAATAATGTCCGGTCCCACGAGAGGTCGTTCCCCAGTTTCTGACCAGTTCAGAGGGGTTCGACACTTACGTCCATAGAGCACTTCGAAGGGGGCCATTTTCAAGCTGGCTTGATAACTGTTGTTATAAGAGAACTCGGCATACGGGAGAGATTCCTCCCATTTCTTTCCGAAGGATATAACACAGGCTCGAAGCATGTCTTTAAGCACTTGATTAACGCGCTCAACTTGGCCTTGGGATTGGGGATGATAAGCTGAACTCCATGTAATGTGAGTTCACATAGCTTCTTGGAAACTTTCCCAGAACTTGGATGTGAAAAGACCGCCACGGTCCGAACTGATCTCCTTCGGAATACCGTGGAGTGAAATGATTCTGGAGATATACAGTTCTGCTAGCTGGCTAGCAGTGATAGTCTCCTTGACAGGTAGGAAATGAGCAACCTTGGAAAGTTGATCGACGACAACAAGAATAGCGTCGTGACCTTTCTGAGACTTGGGAAGACCAGGAATGAAATCCATCTGCACTTTATCCCACTTCCATAGAGGAATAGGGAGCAGTTGCAGAATTCCAGCAGGCTTCTGATGTTCTGCTTTCACGCGACGACATACGTCACATTCAGCAACGTATCGAGCAATATCCTGCTTCATTCTAGACCACCAGTACCTCTGTCGGAGATCGCGATACATCTTAGTGCTACCCGGATGGATAGACAGCGGTGTATCATGAGCCTCCTTCATGACCTTGTCAGTCATAAGCTCGAAGCGAGGTACTATGATGCGGTCTCGAAAATATAATGTTCCATCTTCAGCAACTGAGAAATCCCGGTACTTATCTAGGTGAAGCTCTTTCTTCATTAGGTCAATCTTATCATCTTTGGCTTGCGCTTCCTTAATAGCCTTTTGAAGGTCTGGCTGTACCACAAGGTTTTTAAGAGAACCTTGGGGAACAATTCGCAGATTCAGCTGATTCAATTCTGTATAGAGACGAGGTTGAGCTCGCCTAACCATGAGGTTGTTGCAATATGACTTGCGGCTCAGGGCATCGGCCATTACATTAGCTTTGCCCGGGGTATATGAAATACCACAGTCATAGTCCGTAATTGTTTCCAACCATCGTTGCTGACGGAGATTAAGATCCGGTTGGGTGAACAAGTATTTCAGACTCTGATGATCGGTATAAATCTCACACCGGTTACCCAGAAGGTAATGTCGCCATAACTTTAATGCATAGATCACTGCAGCAAGTTCAAGATCATGCACTGGATAATTTTCTTCATGCGGACGCAATTGACGTGAAGCATACGCAATCACTCTTCGTTCTTGCATTAGGACACAGCCTAATCCTTGACGAGAGGCGTCGCAATATATGACAAAGTCCTTGCGAGAATCAGGAGGAGCAAGCACTAGAGCAGAAGTAAGCTTGTCCTTGAGGGTCTGGAAACTTTCCTGACATTTGTCTATCCACTCAAACTTAACGCCTTTGTGTAGCAGATTAGTCAAGGGCTTGGCAATCTTAGAGAAGTTCTCGACGAATCGGCGGCAATAACTAGCTAGACCGAGGAAGCTTCGGACTTGCTTGGCATTCTTCAGAGGAGTCCAGTCAAGGATAGCCTGAACACGCTCCGGGTTAACTGCAATACCGTCCATGGAAATCACATGTCCAAGGTAGGTTACCTCAGAAAGCCAGAATTCGCACTTAGAGTACTTGGCATATAACTTGTGCTCTCGAAGTCTCTCCAGAACAAGACTGAGATGTTCGGCATGTTCTTCCTTATTCTTCGAATATACTAGGATATCGTCCAGATATACCACGATGAATTTGTCGAGGTAATCAATGAATATATAATTCATTAAGCAGGAGAATGTAGCTGGAGCGTTTGTTAATCCAAACGACATGACGGTGTACTCGTAAGAACCATAACGAGTAACAAAGGCAGTCTTCGGAATATCCTCTTCGCGGACACGGATCTGGTGATAACCCAACCTCAAGTCGAGTTTAGAGAATACCGAAGATCGATCAACTTGCTGGATCCTACTCTCCGTGTGCACTCTGATGCAGAATCCAGTCTCGAACTGTAAGAAGAGGTCCACATGCAGGCGTGTGACCTCCCACAGCAGGCCAATCGATCCCTGATGGCATCTCGGTCCTGCTCGGGTAAAGAATGTGCTCCGGGTGTATCCCTGCACGAACAGCTGGTAACAACTGCGTCATAGCCTCGTAGAGTCATGCTCGAGTGGCGAACAACTCGACAGCAAGAGCGCAAACCGTGCGATCCAGAGCCTGAGTACAATGAATCAGAACTCGCTGATCGTAGCGACGAGGCTTGTAAGGGGCACAGACAGCTGTGTAGAATCCAGAAGCATCTCTAGCAGGGGCATACGGAATGTGTCGATACTCAGAGACATCCAAGTCAGCACTGAACTGTCCTCGAAGACGTGCGACAGCAGAGTAGGCGGCATCATGGACTGCCATCTCAATCGTCACGCCGATACCGTGAAAACGGTGTAGCTCAGTGTCTAAGTCATCCTGCTGATCGTAGATGCGAACATCAGCATAGTACTGCTCCTGGTTGAACTCACGATAAACCTCGTAGACCATGTACTCGAGGCACCAGCGGTATCCCAGCCTGATCAAGAGGGCGATCAGAACAGCTGGAAACCCAGGGACGTCTCGAGCACAGGTGCGAAGCACAAGCTGTGTCGCAGGGCGAGGTGGAAACAGACGGTCCATCTGAAACAGAGAAGATTCAAGATTGTCATTCGATGACAAGAAACATAACATATCTCGAATGGAAAGTTTAAACAAAACAATGGAAAGGAAATGATTATCAGACTAATCAGATCAAAGACAGGGAAATCGCACTGAATCCAGCTCTCCGGGTGGATAGAATTAACGAGATCTTAAGTGTCGGTGTTAGTAAATTTTATTAAACCCAAATAGATGAGAGATTAGAATCCCGGAGTAAATACGAGGAATAAAAGATCCTATTACCACCCAGTTGGCGACATGGGCCCGTAAGCCACACAGCCAAGTTAGTAAAACAGTTTTCGACCACTAGACTCAACTTCGGCCAAGGAATTGGATAGGGGGATTCCTAGAGGCAGTCGGCTCTGATACCAACCTATGACGACCCCAGCTTAATTGTGCACTAATCATACACGCAAATGCACACGATCAAGCCTAAGGACTCACTTGAAGATATCACAACACAACTCTAAATCATAAATAAATTCATACAAGCTTAATATTACAAGCCAGGGCCTCGAGGGCTCGAATACATAGCTCGATGGCATACAAGTGTCAGCGGAAGCATCAGATATCTGGGTACAGATATATTACAGAACATAGAGATAAGTATTCACAGAGGCGGGGCAAAATAAAAACTACGATCGAAAAGGCGTGGGCCTCCTGCCCTAGACCCTCCGATCCTACTCCTGGTCATCAGACGGCTCCTCGTAGTAGTAGTACTCTCCGGGCTGGTAGTAGTAGTGGTCGTCGACGGGGACATCTGGCTCAGGGGCTCCGTCGTCTGGATGCGACAAATGGATAAAGGGGAAAAAGGAAAATAAAGCAAACATGAGTACTCATCCGAAGTACTCAGCAAGCAAGGATCTACACTACATATGCAACATTTTCAAAGGGGGCGGTATATGTGGACTGGGCTGCAGAAATGCCAGAATAGAGGGGGAAAGCCTAGTCCTATCGAAGACTAGCATCTTCAACATCTTCAACGGTCTCGCAGCATTAGAAGAGAGCAGAATAACATAATGTAAATTATAGCAGTAATGTCATCAACCTCGGCCAGAGATTCTTCCTCGAATCCCCGCGAGAAAGCAATCCTAGAGCCGTACTATCCAGTTCTCATCTCATGTCATGTTCTAGTTGTACCGATCGGGATACAACTCCGAGTGTCCGTTACCGTAGGACAGGCTATCGATAGAAGTTTCTTCCCTGCAGGGGTGCACCAACTTACCCACCATGCTCGCTTAACTCCGGCCGGACACACTTTTCTGGGTCATGCCCGGCCTCGGCTAAGCAACACGCCACAACCCGACCAAATACTTAACAGAGAGGTCAGCACGCCGGACTAACCTTTGCCCCCAGGGGTCTTGGGCCATCGCCCTGGACGCTCCTGCACGTTGTGTACACCGCCGGTGAGCAGACCTAGCAACCCCTTATACAAGCGCGGTTGTGTTCCCAGTCCAACCCAGCGTGTGCCGCTCAGTTGCTGACGTCTATTAAGCTTCGGCTGAAGTATACGACGCAGAACGCCCATACTATGCGCACGTGATGGTTAGTGCTATCAGGCCAGAGGCCCCTCGGATCAAATATCCAAACCGTAGTGGATTAGGAGCGCGCGATAACGAGCAGAGACTCACGATCGATGTGACCCCGTCGCCCCGTCTCGAGGACTTGCGGCAAGGGCTAAGAATGCCCGGCCACGCCTCGTAGTTATCTCGCGGGCACCTCTCAGGTCAACCCGACTCCACATCACTTCGCATTCATGCTCGCGCGGGTACCCCTCAGGGCCGACCCGTCTTTAGTAACATGTTATCATGGTTCCGTGTTAAGTCATAGTAACCAAGTCTCCGTGTGTCTGACACCAAGGGGGAACCCTGAGGAATCACCCTCGATGGAATTCCCGCTCGATGTTATCATCAAGGTGAACGAATGAGGAATCACCCTCGAGGTCCACACTTGAGAGGTTGCGCGACGGCGTCGGTATCGGGGGTGGTGTAGGAGGAATCACCCTCGCTTACCACGACCGATTAACTAACCTACAAGGTTATCATCAGAAGTGCTGACGAGGTATCACCCTCGACACTCGATAGTAACCCAGCAGTGTCGAGCAACATAGGGGGAAGTGACGTGCGGTGCCCGGGTCTGATCTTCAATCCCGTTGCTCGGGTCTTCTGAGAGTCCAGCGAGGCAGTCGGGACAAGTGGGTCTCTGATAAGGCTCTACCCATTCTATACTAAACAGTTTAGGATAATAGGCAGGTATCAACAGTAGGCTACAATTAAACAGGCTATGCAACAGATATAGGATGGTAACAGCAGCAGTAACATCTAATGCAAGCATAAGAGGGAAGAGATTAGGTGATATCGGGATGCTCAAAATGGGGGTGCTTGCCTGTCTGCTCGACGGCAAGGGCAGGGTCGTCGGGGACGTAGTCGTACTCCGGAGCGGCGTCTGCCTCAGGAGCTACGGCAACGGCGGGGTCTACTAAAAGAGAAGAGGGGGAGGAAACAAGTAAATATAATGCAATCAGATGCAACACAGTGCGTGCGATGCTATGATGCAGTGCAGGTTGCCTAAGTATGATTCTAAGTCATTTTGGTTATTTTTTAGAATTAACCGGGGATTATTAATCGGTGTGTGTGCACTATTCATCTACCGAAATCAGGCTCGGAGTTACGAGTTCTCCTACGTAGGAGGTTCCGATAAAGAAACAGACGGCACGATCAGACTCGTCTCGTCGTTCTGAGCAACTTTCATGTTTTAACTTTTTCGATCCGAGCTACGGTTTAAAAGTTATTAATTTTCAAAGTTTAATTGAATTTCTGCAATTAATTTTATTAACAGAAAAATGAATTATGACGTCAGCATGACGTCACTGTGACGTCAGCGGTCAACAGGCGCTGACCAGAGTCAATCCTGACATGTGGGGTCCAGTGGGACCCACATGTCAGTCTCTGTTTAGACTAACAGTGGATTAGTTTAATTAGTGGGTTAATTAGCGAGTGGGCCCATCTGTCAGTGAGAGATTAGTATTATCTAATTATTTTTATTTATTAAGACGTTTTAACTGGAGGGGCCCGCATGTCAGTGGGCCTGGGTGCTTAGTCAGCACAGTTGACTGGGTCAACCAGTCAACTGGGGCCCCTAGGGCCCACGGTCAGTGGCACAGGGGTGGGACCCACCCGTGCCATGTCGGCCGGCCGGCGGCTGGACGCCGGCGAGCCCCAAAACGCGGCGGAGGGCACGGCCAGTGTCGGATTTCGTCCACCGCGGGCCAAATCGAGCGTAGCGTGGCACGTTCGAGCGAGGAAGTCATGCCGCATCCAACGCGAGCGGTGGCGCGGCCTGTCTTGGTCGGAAACGTTGCCGGCGAGCTCGCGGGCGGCGGCCAGAGTTCGGGCTTCGACGAACCCGTAGCTAGGGGGTATGGGAGAGCGCGTGCGCGGGCGCATTCGACTCCTGGAAGCAGCAGGAACATGATGCCGTGCTCAGACGAGCACGGCAGAGGCCATGGCCACGGCGGCGAGGCGAACCGCGGCGTTGGGCTCACGGCAACGGCGGCGAGGCAGCTACGGTGATCGAGGGGTCAACTGGGAGGAGCAGGGGATGGCGTAGCTCACCGTGCGGCTAAGAAAAGCCCTCGTTAGGCTTAGTAGCTGCAGGAGCTCGCCGGAGACGACGGAGATCGTCGGAGCAGAGATGGAAGGGGACGGCGTCGCGCGGCGCCAGCGTTGCTCCTCAGCTCCACCTGGTGGTGTCAGACGAACGAGCTGACGACGGCGGATCTGTTGGTCAGCTCGAGCGGTCGGGACGGCGCCTGTGGTTGCGGGATCTCGCCGTCGCGGCGACGGCTCCGCTCGGGCGTCGACAGGATCGAGAGGGAGGAGGTGCGGGAGGGGGGATCTGAGGGGGCTAGGGTTGGAGAGGTCGAGGGGGGGAGCCCGGGGTTGCTCTTAACCTAGCCTGGGATCCGCTCGATGGACGACAGCGAGGCCGGCGGTGAGGCGTCGGCACGCGTGCGCGACAGCGCGCAGGGGAGGACGATGAGCCGTGGTGGGCTGGCCTGTTTGGCTGGGCTGAGTGCACTGTGCACTCAGGCCCAGCCAGTTTAAACTACAGGGGCATTTTCTACTTTTCTCATTCTGTTTTTCATTTTCCTTTATTTCTTTACTGTTTGGAAATAGTTAGGGCTCTTATGCACTTTTATAAAATGTGGGAGTTGGTCCAAGTAATGTAATGTAATATTACCCTTCACCAAAAACTGGTTTGGACAGATTTGAATTCCATTTGAATTAGATATGATTTCAATTGGATTTAATATTGCTGTTTCGATGCTGTTTCATCTTGTTTGAGTCATTTGTATAACTCCAACTTTATTGATGATGGTTTTACAAATGTTCCTGGATTATTTGCCACTTAATGGACATTTTTCCAACAGTGTTTGATCAACTTCATATTTCACTTATAAACTTGAGTTGATTTTCAAAATGGAGTTTGAATTATTTTGGTTAACCACTATGTTTAGGCACTGCAAATGATATGACTTGGCAATATTAGCAGCTGATCACAGTGGTAGTTACACAGGGGTGTTACAGTTTGCTAGTTCATAAAAAGAGAAATAGTCCATACAAAACCGAAGAGAATGATGTCTCCGGTGCTAGGTTCGAGGAACTTCACCGAAGCATATCTGCATTGCAGAGAAGAACGAGCTACATCTCTTGAAGACATGTAGACGAGAAGATTGATGTGAAGGAATTAACCCCTCGAAAGTTTACTGCTGAAGCAAAGCATTTGGTTCGGTGTCGTCCAAAGAAATTTACTGCAGCGAACGGAAGTCGAAGTTAAATTGAAGACGTAGTATTCTTTTGTTGTTCTTCTTTCGATCATTTGAGTCATAGGACCTTCGTACTATTAAGAGGGGTATAGGTTCTCGAAGCTTAGATCCATTGTGATGCTTAGCCCAAAACCTATGAAAGTTGCGAGAGAAATCTTTTTGTGTTCCAAGCAAATACTTGCCAGCAAGAGACTGTGATCTTCTTCGCTGCGAGAGATTTGTCTCTGACCGAGGAGTTAGCATTGCTTGCTCTGCAAGTAATGTTACCGTTGTGCTCAAAATCCGACCGTTGGACTCGTGTCGTTCGGCCATTGGCTGTTCCAGATGTCCAATTTGGTCTTTTCCCTTCAGGGAAGGATGCGGCTATAAATAGCCACCCCGCACCGGCTTTGTCCGGTGGCTGCTTCGCTTAAGATTTCTGAGAAGATTGATTTGAGCAACCCCTCTCTGAGTGATTTGAGTTTAAGATCCACCGAGAGAATATCAAGAGCCCAAGCTTAGACAGTGGTTTAGCATCACAATAGTTCTGAGTCAAAGTTCTTGTACCTATTACTCTTGAGAGCTGCGCACTCTTTAGACGAATAGGTTTCCGCTCGAGTGTTGAAGAGTTGTTGTCTTAACCGAGCTAGATCTTCAGCAACCAAGAGTGATTGTGGTTCGCGAAGGTCGACCGAAGGTTTGGAGATTGCCGACAAGCATCTACCACGAGTGAAATCAACTGAAGTATGATCAGCTTCGAGTTGAAGGAGAATAGGGTGAAGAGAGTTTATCTTCCATGTTAAGTCACAACCCCTCCAACCAGACGTAGCCCTTTGGCAGAAGGGTGAACTGGTCTACCAAATCTCTTTGTCGCCATCGAGCACGACTGGTTAAATTTACTTCTCTGCATGACTTTTGGTAGTAATCTTATGTACTCTGTAATGATGGTTATCTTATCAGTTATCTTTCGTTACTCATTGTGTTGTAATTCTCTTCACTCTGTCATGTTGCATTAGTGATTGTTATTCGATGTGCTATGATCTTTTACTTCAGTATTGTTCATCTTCATAGTTATCCATCGAAGTTCAACTTTAGCTCTGTCATGATATTACTTCTGTTGGCATATTGCATTACCATCGTCATCATCAAGCCTGTCATGTCCTATGCTAGAACCATTATTGCATCCTACCTTGATGAGTTTGTTCCTCAATAGCGGGCTTGATTGCATTCGTATCTACCATATCTTATTTACGCTGCTATGTTTGGGATCAGTTCAAAACATTCGAAAGAATTTTTGAATCTCCCATTCATCCCCCTCTGATCGATATATTGTAGGTCCTAACAATTGGTATCCAGGTTCTCCCTGTCTCTGCTTATTAAAGGTCTAACGTCCTTGGAGTTTTGAGTATGTCGTATGCAGGTAGATCCTCGCACTCTGAAAGATTTCCTATCTTCGATGGAAATGACTATCTGTACTGGAAAGAAAGGATGAGAATCAGAATTCAAGCAACTGATCTAGAACTGTGGCAGATTGTGGAAAATAGATACACTGTTCAGCACCCTGATGCTCCATCTTCTGATGACAAAGCTATGATGTGATTGGATGCACAAGCGAAAGATATTATCTGTGCAAGTATCTCAAAGAACGTTTTTATTCGGTTTCGAAATCTTGACGCTTTTTCTTCAACTATTGATGATCTTTCGAACAAATATGATTCTCTTTCAGTTGACTTTGAGAGTTTATCTGCTGAAATCCTTAATAGGAATCAAGAACTCGAGTCTCTGAAAGAATCTCATAATGCGCTTGCGAAAGAAAAAGCTTCTCTCTTCGCCGGGCAATCTGTTCAACTTCCTGATGATTTTGTTCCCCCTTGCTTAAAATGCCTAGAACGTAGCAATGCTGATTCTTGTGCTGAAACTTCCAATGCTATCACTAAGAATATTGCAACTACTTTGAACGATAGCACTAACCCCTCTTCCGAGGAACTTGTTGCTATTACTGAAGAAAATTGCAGGCTAATGGACTTACTTGAGACAGGAATGCTAAGGAGCCTAAAAGGGCATCAAACCCTTTGTGATGTGCTCAAGAAGTCAATACTGCACAAAAATCCTCGAAAGGAAGGATTGGGTTTCGAAAGAAAACTCAATGTTGATGGAACCTATTGGACTCCCTAACAGTATCCTCGAACGAGTTGGGTTCTAGCCAAGAGAAAAACACTCGAACCTGCAATTCTGTCAGGATATGATACTCCCATCACTGTTGTTCCTGATGAGTCTGATGACTCGAACTACAAATTCTTCAAACAACAGAATGGTAAGGTATTTGCTCGATATGTCGGTACTAACTGCAGGTCTGGCTCACCCAAAATGCAAATCTGGGTAAAGAAGTGCACCATTGATAATCTATCTGTCACTGCTAACCTGAATATGCAGAGTAATTCTCCCCGAATCATTGATTATCATTCACAGAATGGCGCTGAAAAATTCTGGAATGAGAATTGATCAAACCTTCGACAGAAGGAGTACATGCGTATCTCCTCAAATCATTATACTCATGTCTCAGGAAGTAAATTTAATGCATATTCATATGATTACTCTTGAAATGCACAGGTGATTTACAAATATCGATGAAAGAATGTCCCTGCTCAAATGAAGAAAATGAGATCCTCGTTACCCTCGCAAGTGAGGGTTGCGAAAAAGAACTAACCCTCTCTTGCAGATACTCCCTCCGTCCCAAAATAAGTGACTCAACTTTGTACTAACTTTAGTACAAAGCTAGTGCAAACTTGAGTCACTTATTTTGGGACAGAGGGAGTAATATCTCAGGAATTCCTCTCGCCTATCCTTTATCCTGATATCTATTTTGTTGGTGCTAGTTCAGTATGTTTTCTCTTGTTTCTTTGCTTTTTCACTTTATTTGTGTTTTGTCCGAATGACAACTCACTCTGAGCTCATTGGTTTTGAGTTTTTCTCGTTTGGCTGAGTGTTTTCATTTGGACCCTGTTTTTCCCTTCATTGATGTCCGTCGTGAACATGCAACTTGATCAGAAGAAGATTTCAATCTGATGTCCTTGTTTGCGAATGAAATCAACTTCGAACATTTATCTGTTTTGGCGCTTGCCCTTCTTCAAACCCTTCGGCCTTCCGTTCAGTTTCCGAGATTTTCGTAGGAAACGGTTGACACGTGCCCACAATCTCACGATTGTGATCTCATCCATTGAATGTGGAACGTCCCATGCTTTTTCCGCCGTAGATTTCGGAGGAAGCGGTTTTTCCTATGGGCTATAAATACCCCTCGAGGCATCTTCTTCCTCTTTTCTCCCTCACTTCATCTGCAAGCCCTCTCTCACTCTCCATTCGAGCCCGAGCTTGAAGCAACGCCGTCGCCGCGTCGCCGTGCAATTCCGGTGAAGCTTCGCCGTTGTTGGTCGCGTTAGTGCGGTACTTCCTCTCCTCCACATTGCCGTAGGTGATCCTTGCTGCCAAGTTAGGGCGCATGGATCTGGAGCTAGGCCTATCCCTTCTCTGTTCTAGGGCTGTTCTTACCGACACCTATTTATCTTGTTTATTTTCCTTGTGGTAGATCTTTAGGTTTCTATAAGTCACGACTTGTATGGTTTGTAGTTTTTCCTCGTACCAGTCATCTTAGATCTAGGGTTCATGCGTATTATATCGAAAGATTAGATAGTTATTTCTCTACCTTAGGGCATGCTGCAATTCTATAGATGATGTCTTCAAAATAATTATACCATGGACTCCTTTTGCTGCTTCCGAAAAACACTCTGTTTATAGTCAAAATGCTTCTATGCATGTTTGTGACTCCTTCCTGTTTTCCCTCGTGTTGCTTTGTATTTTTTTCTCAGGATTGGTCATGGCACAAAACTCGGAAGAGCAGTCTGGTTCTGAAGAAGAAATCCCTCAGGTACCTCAAATGGTTGAACGAAAGAAATTGGCTGGTGCAGCAAAACCATGAAAGCCACCAAGAGTGCCGAAGAAAAAGACTTTATTCTCTGATGGAAATCCCAAGAAGGGTGGTCGTGGAAGAGAAAGGAACACCGCTGCTGAGATGTCTGATCCCAAGATTTATAAGACTCCACCCGGTGTTGAATCTGCATCTGAAAGAAATAACAGGCTGCAAAGGATCCGCCATCACTGAGCGAAGAAGTGGTTCAATTATGAAAATGTCCGAAGAAAATATCAAATCTTGTTCGCATTCACTCCTCCCTGGAATGATTGCATCGCTGAAGGTTGCCTTGGTCAAGATGATGAAAAAGCCAGGCCATATCCTCCTGCAAATGCTCACGCTGACTCACTGAAAACAACTGCTGATTTTCCCGAAGAAGTGGAAAAGAGAGCCAAGGCCAAGGCCAAGGCCAAGCGTGATGCTAAGGCTGTGAAGAAAAATCAAATTGAACAGAAAAATGTTGAGCTGACCCAGCAAGATGTTCAAGAGAAGAAGGAACGGGCCTCTGCCCGAAAGGAAAGAAAGGCGAGGAAGTTAGTTTCCCCTCGAGCTTCCAGGAAGAAATCAGTCGCCAGAAAATCCAAGAAGGCAGCTTCTTCCTCATCTGATGAGTCCACCGATGAAGATGCTCCCGAAGAAATACCAATGTATGATCAGCGAGCTCTTCTTGACAAGCCGTATCAAACTCCCTCACCAGCTAAAGTTTCACCTCCGTTGAGAATGTCACCAAGGATTGCTCGTGCTCCAGTCTTAGATAAACCTTCGGGTTCTGCTACCCCATCTGCGAAGAGAAAGCTTATGCCCGAAGAGAAAGTTGTTATTTTTGCCAAGAAGGCCAAAACCAATGTTCCTGCTTCCACAGGCGAATAGAAATATGACTTTGCTTTAATGATTGACATCATTGAATGTGCCGCCTACGATGCAAAATCAGATGATCTAAGCAGTTTGGGCCTTCCTGATGATGTTACCAAGCTGGTATCAAACCACTTCATTGATCTGAGGAAGATTACCGAGAAGCTGAAACATGCAGTCGAGGACAAGAAAACCATCGAGCAAATGAGAAGAGATGCCAGCACTGAATCTGAAAGAAAGGAGCTGAACAAAGAAATTCTTGAGATTACAAAAGCTCTCAGTGCTATGAGAAATGAGAAGATTGAGTGGCACTCAAAGCTGAAAATGGATGTTTCTCAGCTCTGTGACCGAAGGAATGATGAGATCAAGCGTCAAGAAGATCTTGCTCAACGCAGAATAAAGGAAGGAAAGCTTCAGAAGGCAAAGGCAAGAGCCAGCAAACCAAAGGCAATTTCAGATCGCCGTGTTCAGAGTGTTGAAACTGATGCTCCCATTGACTCAAGTGCCCCTTTGCAGCAGATACTGTTGGGTAATGTTGCATGGAAAACAAAAAAAATTCTACGCACACGCAAGATATATCCATGGAGATGCATAGCAACAAGAGGGGAGAGTGTGTCTACGTACCCTCGTAGACCGTAAGCGGAAGCGTTTGACAATGCGGTTGATGTGGTCGAACTTTCTTCGCGAACCAACCGATCGAGTACCGAACGTATGGCACCTCTGCATTCAGCACATGTTCAGCTCGGTGACGTCCACACCTTCTTGATCCAGCAAGACGGCGAGGTAGTGGATGAGTTCCGGCAGCAGGACGGCGTGGTGACGGTGATGGTGAAGTTATCTCCGCAAGGCTTCGCCTAAGCACTACGAAAATATGACCGGGGGTCTAAACGGTGGAAGGGGGCGCCGCACATGGCTAAGACAATGTTCTGGATGTGCTAGGCGCCCCCTCCCACATATATATATATAGGTGGGGGAGGGAGGAGGCAGCCTGGAGGCGCCCCAAGTGCGGCCGAATCCCACTTGTGGTCCTTTCCCTAGCCGCCCCCCCCCCCCCCCCGCCATGTATAGGTGCGGGGGAAAGGCAGGGGAGGGAGGCGCCCCCCCTTCCTTTCTCCCATGAGAGGGGAAGCAGGAGGGGCTAGCCCTCCCCCTTTCCTTCCCTAGGGCTGGCCGGCCAGGGAGAGGGGCGCACCAGCCCCCTGTGGGCTGGTATGTCCCTTCCTTGGCCCATTAAGCCCATATACCTACCAGGGGGTGTCCGGAACCCCTTCCGGTGACCCGATGGCTACCCGGTGCATCCCGAAACCCTTTCGGTGTCCGAATACCATCGTCCTATATATCAATCTTTACCTCTCGACCATTTCGAGACTCCTCGTCATGTCCGTGATCTCATCCAGGACTCCGAAGAACATTCGGTCACCAAATCATATAACTCATATAACACTATATCATCAACGAACGTTAAGCGTGCGGACCCTACGGGTTCGAGAACTATGTAGACATGACCGAGACACCTCTCCGGTCAATAACCAATAGCGGAACCTAGATGCCCATATTGGCTCCTACATATTCTACGAAGATCTTTATCTGTTGAACCATTATGACAACATACGTAATTCCCTTTGTCCGTCGGTATGTTACTTGTATGAGATTCGATCGTCGGTATCTCTATACCTAGTTCAATCTCGTTACCGGCAAGTCTCTTTACTTGTTCCGTAATACATCACCTCATAACTAACTTCTTAGTCATTTGCTTGCAAGCTTATGATGTGTATTACCGAGAGGGCCCAGAGATACCTCTCTGAAACTCGGAGTGACAAATCCTAATCTTGATCTATGCCAACTCAACAAACACCTTCAAAGATACCTGTAGAGCATCTTTATGATCACCCAATTACGTTGTGATGTTTGATAGCACATAAGGTATTCCTCCGGTATCCGGGAGTTGCATAATCTCATAGTCGAAGGAATATGTATTTGACATGAAGAAAGCAATAGCAATAAACTGAATGATCATTATGCTAAGCTAACGGATGGGTCTTGTCCATCACATCATTCTCCTAATGATGTGATCCCATTATCAAATGACAACACATGTCCATGGTTAGGAAACCTTAACCATCTTTGATCAATGAGCTAGTCTAGTAGAGGCTCACTAGGGACACGATATTTGTTTATGTATTCACACATGTATTTAGGTTTCCGATCAATACAATTCTAGCATGAATAATAAACCTTTATCATGAATAAGGAAATATAAAATAACAACTTTATTATTGCCTCTAGGGCATATTTCCTTCAGTCTCCCACTTGCACTAGAGTCAATAATCTAGATTACATTGTAATGAATCTAACACCCATGGAGTCTTGGTGTTGATCATGTTTTGCTCGTGGAAGAGGCTTAGTCAACGGGTCTGCTACATTCAGATTCGTATGTATTTTGCAAACTTCTATGTCTCCATCCTTGACATATTCACGGATAGAGTTGAAGCGTCTCTTGATGTGTTTGGTTCTCTTGTGAAACCTGGATTCCTTCGCCAAGGCAATTGCTCCAGTGTTGCCACAAAAGATTTTCATTGGACCCGATGCACTAGGTGTTACACCCAGATCGAATATGAACTCCTTCATCCAGACCCCTTCATTTGCTGCTTCTGAAGCAGCTATGTACTCCGCTTCACACGTAGATCCCGCCATGACACTCTGCTTGGAACTGCACCAACTGATAGCTCCACCATTCAATATAAATATGTATCCGGTTTGTGACTTAGAGTCATCCGGATCAGTGTCGAAGCTAGCATCGACGTAACCATTTACGACGAGCTCTTGATCACCTCCTTAAACGAGAAACATATCCTTGGTCCTTTTCAGGTACTTTAGGATATTCTTGACTGCTGTCCAGTGATCCACTCCTAGATTACTTTGGTACCTCCCTGCCAAACTTATGGCAAGGCACACATCAGGTCTGGTACACAGCATAGCATACATGATAGAATCCATGGCTGAGGCATAGGGAATGACTTTCATTTTCTCTCTATCTTCTGCAGTGGTCGGGCTTTGAGTCTGACTCAACTTCACACCTTGTAACACAGGCAAGAACCCTTTCTTTGACTGATCCAATTTGAACTTCTTCAAAACTTTATCAAGGTATGTGCTTTGTGAAAGTCCTATTAAGCGTCTTGATCTATCTCTATAGATCTTGATGCCCAATATATAAGCAGCTTCACTGAGGTCTTTCATTGAAAAAATTCTTATTCAAGTATCCTTTTATGCTATCCAGAAATTCTATATCATTTCCAATCAATAATATGTCATCTACATATAATATCAGAAATGCTACAGAGCTCCCACTCACTTTCTTGTAAATACAGGCTTCACCGTAAGTCTGTATAAAACCATATGCTTTGATCACCTCATCAAAGCATATATTCCAACTCCAAGATGCTTGCACCAGTCCATAGATGGGTCGCTGGAGCTTGCACACTTTGTTAGCACCTTTAGGATCGACAAAACCTTCTGGTTGCATCATATACAACTCTTCTTTAAGATATCCATTAAGGAATGCAGTTTTGACGTCCATTTGCCAGATTTCATAATCATAAAATGCGGCGATTGCTAACATGATTCAGACAAATTTAAGCATCGCTACGGGTGAGAAAGGCCCATCGTAGTCAACTCCTTGAACTTGTCAAAAACCTTTTGCAACAAGTCAAGCTTTGTAGACCATAACATTACCACACCATAAAAAAAGACACATCCGTGACATTTTGGGCTGAACGATTTTTTTTCTGTCATGCTTATGACACTTCTATGACGATAACTATGAAAAAACCCGGTATCATCATAGATGTGGTGGGATCCTACTTCTATGACAAAAAATCATGACAGAAAATGGGCTTTTCGTCCTGAGCGGGCCAGAGACGCAGCTGCATGACATTCTTGTTGGGGAACGTAGTAATAATTCAAAAAAATTCCTACATGTCACCAAGATCAATCTAGGAGATGCTAGCAACAAGTGAGAGGGAGTGCATCTTCATACCCTTGAAGATCGCTAAGCGGAAGCGTTGCAAGAACGCGGTTGATGGAGTCGTACTCGCCACGATTCAAATCGCAGAAGATCCGATTCAAGCGCCGAACGGACGGCGCCTCCACGTTCAACACACGTACAGCCCGGGGACGTATCCTCCTTCTTGATCCAGCAAGGGGAGAGGATAAGTTGAGGGAGAGCTCTGGCAGCACAACGGCGTGGTGGTGGTGGAGCTCGTGGTTCTCCGGCAGAGCTTCGCTAAGCACTACGGAGGAGGAGGAGGAGGAGGGGGGAGGGCTGCGCCAGGGGCAAGGGGTGCAGCTCCCATGCACCTCCCCTCTATATATAAGGGTGGAGGGGGCTAGTTTCTTGCCCTCCAAGTCCATTGGGGCATTGGCAAAGGTGGGAGGAAAGAAATCCCATCCTTTCCCTTCCCCACCGATTGTTATCCCCCCTTTTAGGGATCTTGATCTTATCCCTTCGGGATATGATCTTATTCCTTCTAAGGGGGGATCTTGGTGCGCCTTGACCAGGGGTGTGGGGCCTTGCCCCCACTACCCATGTTCATGTGGGTCCCCCCATGCAGGTGGGCCCCACTCCAGAACCTTCTAGAACCTTCCCGGTATAATACCAAAAAATCCCGAACATTTTCCGGTGGCCAAAATAGGACTTCCCATATATAAATATTTACCTCCGGACCATTCCGGAACTCCTTGTGACGTTCGGGATCTCATCCGAGACTGCAAACAACTTTCGGTAACCACATACAATTCCCATTACAACTCTAGCGTCACCGAACCTTAAGTGTGTAGACCCTACGTGTTCGGGAACCATGCAGACATGACCGAGACACCTCTCCGGCCAATAACCAATAGCGGGATCTGGATACCCATATTGGCTCCCACATGTTCCACGATGATCTCATCGGATGAACCACGATGTCGGGGATTCAATCAATCCCGTATACAATTCCCTTTGTCCATCGGTATGTAACTTGCCCGAGATTCGATCGTCGGTATCCCTATACCTTGTTCAATCTCGTTACCGGCAAGTCTCTTTACTCGTTCCGTAACGCATGATCCCGTGGCTAACTCCTTAGTCACATTGAGCTCATTATGATGATGCATTACCGAGTGGGCCCAGAGATACCTCTTTGTCATACAGAGTGACAAATCCCAGTCTCGATTCGTGCCAACCCAATAGACACTTTCGGAGATACCTGTAGTGCACCTTTATGGTCACCCAGTTACGTTGTGACGTTTGATACACCCAAAGCATTCCTACGGTATCCGGGAGTTGCACAATCTCATGGTCTAAGGAAATGATACTTGACATTAGAAAAGCTCTAGCAAATGAACTACACGATCTTGTGCTATGCTTAGGATTGGGTCTTGTCCATCACATCATTCTCCTAATGATGTGATCCCGTTATCAACGACATCCAATGTCCATGGTCAAGAAACCACAACCATCTATTGATCAATGAGCTAGTCAACTAGAGGCTCACTAGGGACATGTCGTGGTCTATGTATTCACACATGTATTACGGTTTCCGGTTAATACAATTATAGCATGAACAATAGACAATTATGATGAACAAGGAAATATAATAATAACCATTTTATTATTGCCTCTAGGGCATATTTCCAACAGTCTCCCACTTGCACTAGAGTCAATAATCTAGTTACATTGTGATGAATCGAACACCCATAGAGTTCTGGTGCTGATCATGTTTTGCTCGTGGAAGAGGTTTAGTCAACGGATCTGCGACACTCAGATCTGTATGTACTTTACAAATATCTATGTCTCCATCTTGAATATATTCACGAATGGAGTTGAAGCGGCGCTTGATGTGCTTGGTCTTCCTGTGAAACCTGGGCTCCTTGGCAATGGCAATAGCTCCAGTGTTGTCACAGAAGAGAGTCATCGGGCCCGACGCATTGGGAATCACTCCTAGGTCGGTGATAAACTCCTTCATCCAGACTCCTTCCTGAGCTGCTTCCGAAGCAGCTATGTACTCCGCTTCACATGTAGATCCCACCATGATGCTTTGCTTGCAACTACACCAGCTGACTGCCCCACCATTCAAAATGTACACGTATCCGGTTTGTGACTTGGAGTCATCCAGATCTGTGTCAAACCTAGCATCGACGTAACCCTTTACGACGAGCTCTTCGGCACCTCCATAAACGAGAAACATATCCTTAGTCCTTTTCAGGTACTTCGGGATATTCTTGACCGCTGTCCAGTGTTCCATTCCGGGATCACTTTGGTACCTCCCTACCAAACTTATGGCAAGGTTCACATCAAGTCTGGTACACAGCATGGCATACATAATAGAGCCTATGGCTGAGGCATAGGGGATGACACTCACCTTTTCTCTTTCTTCTGCCGAGGTCGGGCGTTGAGCTGCGCTCAATCTCACACCTTGCAATACAGGCAAGAACCCCTTCTTGGACTGATCCATATTGAACTTCTTCAATATCTTGTCAAGGTATGTGCTTTGTGAAAGACCAATGAGGCGTCTTGATCTATCTCTATAGATCTTGATGCCTAATATGTAAGCAGCTTCTCCAAGGTCCTTCATTGAAAAACACTTATTCAAGTAGGCCTTTATGCTTTCCAAAAGTTCTATATCATTTCCCATCAACAGTATATCATCAACATATAATATGAGAAATGCTACAGAGCTCCCACTCACTTTCTTATAAATACAGGCTTCTCCATAAGTCTGTATAAACCCAAACGCTTTAATCATTTCATCAAAGCAAATGTTCCAACTCTGAGATGCTTGCACCAGCCCATAGATGGAGCGCTGGAGCTTGCATACTTTGTCAGCATTCTTAGGATCGAAAAAACCTTCCGGCTGCATCATATACAATTCTTTCTTAAGGAAACCATTAAGGAATGCCATTTTGACGTCCATTTGCTAGATCTCATAACCATAGAATGCGGCAATTGCTAACATGATTCGGACGGACTTCAGCTTTGCTACGGGTGAGAAGGTCTCATCGTAGTCAACCCCTTGAACTTGTCGATAACCCTTAGCGACAAGCCGAGCCTTATAAACGGTCACATTACCATCCACGTCAGTCTTCTTCTTAAAGATCCACTTATTCTCTATGGCTTGCCGATCATCGGGCAAGTCCGTCAAAGTCCATACTTTGTTTTCATACATGGATCCTATCTCGGATTTCATGGCTTCAAGCCATTTGTTGGAATTCGAGCCCGCCATCACTTCTTCATAGTTCGAAGGTTCACCGTTGTCTAACAACATGATTTCCAGGACAGGGTTGCCATACCACTCTGGTGCGGAACGTGTCCTCGTGGACCTACGAAGTTCAGTAGCAACTTGACCCGAAGTTTCATGATCATCATCATTAACTTCCTCTCTAGTCGGTGCAGGCACCACAGAAACATCTTCCTGAGCTGCGCTACTCTCCGGTTCAAGAGGGGGTACCTCGTCAAGTTCTACTTTCCTCCCACTTACTTCTTTCGAGAGAAACTCTTTCTCCAGAAAGGAACCATTCTTGGCAACAAAGATCTTGCCTTCGGATCTAAGGTAGAAGGTATACCCAATAGTTTCCTTAGGGTATCCTATGAAGACGCATTTTTCTGATTTGGGTTCGAGCTTTTCAGGTTGAAGTTTCTTGACATCAGCATCGCATCCCCAAACTTTCAAAAACGACAGCTTAGGTTTCTTCCCAAACCATAATTCATACGGTGTCGTCTCAACGGATTTAGACGGTGCCCTATTTAAAGTGAATGCGACAGTCTCTAAAGCATTACCCCAAAATGATAGTGGTAGATCGGTAAGAGACATCATAGATCACACCATATCCAATAGAGTGCGATTACGACGTTCGGACACACCATTACGCTGAGGTGTTCCAGGCGGCGTGAGTTGTGAAACAATTCCACATTTCCTTAAGTGTGTGCCAAACTCGTGACTCAAGTATTCTCCTCCATGATCTGATCGTAAGAACTTTATTTTCCTGTCATGTTGATTCTCTACCTCGCTCTGAAATTCCTTGAACTTTTCAAAGGTCTCAGACTTGTGTTTCATTAAGTAGACATACCCATATCTACTTAAATCATCAGTGAGGGTGAGAACATAACGATAGCCACCGCGAGCCTCAACGCTCATTGTACCGCATACATCAGTATGTATTATTTCCAACAAGTTGGTTACTCGCTCCATTGTTCCGGAGAATGGAGTCTTGGTCATTTTGCCCATGAGGCATGGTTCGCACGTGTCAAATGATTCATAATCAAGAGACTCCAAAAGTCCATCTGCATGGAGTTTCTTCATGCGTTTGACACCAATGTGACCAAGGCGGCAGTGCCACAAGTATGTGGGACTATCATTATCAACCTTACATCTTTTGGCATTCACACTATGAATATGTGTAACATCACGTTCGAGATTCAATAAAAATAAACCATTGACCAGCGGGGCATGACCATAAAACATATCTCTCATATAAATAGAACAACCATTATTCTCGGATTTAAATGAGTAGCCATCTCGCATTAAACGAGATCCAGATACAATGTTCATGCTCAAAGCTGGCACTAAATAACAATTATTGAGGTTTAAAACTAATCACGAAGGTAAATGTAGAGGTAGCGTGCCGACGGTGATCACATCGACCTTGGAACCATTCCCGACGCGCATCGTCACCTCGTCCTTTGCCAGTCTCCGCTTATTCCGCAGCTCCTGTTTTGAGTTACAAATGTGAGCAACCGCACCGCTATCAAATACCCAGGAGCTACTACGAGCGCTGGTAAGGTACACATCAATAACATGTATATCGTATATAACTTTGGCGTTGCCGGCCTTCTTATCCGCTAAGTACTTGGGGCAGTTCCGCTTCCAGTGACCATTTCCCTTGCAATAAAAGCACTCAGTCTCAGGCTTGGGTCCATTCTTTGGCTTCTTCCCGGCAACTCACTTACCGGGCACGGCAACTCCCTTGCCGTCCTTCTTGAAGTTCTTCTTACCCTTGCCTTTCTTGAAACTAGTGGTCTTATTCACCATCAACACTTGATGTTCCTTTTTGATCTCCACCTCTGCTGATTTCAGCATTGAATATAACTCAGGAATGGACTTCTCCATCCCTTGCATATTGTAGTTCATCACAAAGCTCTTGTAGCTAGGTGGAAGCGACTGGAGGATCCTGTCAATGACTGAGTCATCTGGAAGATTAACTCCCAGCTGAGACAAGCAGTTGTGCAACCCAGACATTTTGAGTATATGCTCGCTGACAGAGCTGTTTTCCTCCATCTTACAACTGTAGAACTTGTCTTCATATCTCTCGACCCGGGCATGAGCTTGGAAAACCATTTTCAGCTCTTCGAACATCTCATATGCTCTGTGTTGCTCAAAACGCTTTTGGAGCCCCGGTTCTAAGATGTAAAGCATGCCGCACTGAACCAGGGAGTAATCATCAATACGCGACTGCCAGGCATTCATAACGTTTTGAGTTGCTGGGAAAATGGGTGCGTCACCTAGAGGTGCTTCAAGGACATATGCTTTCTTGGCAGCTATGAGGATGATCCTCAAGTTACGGACCCAGTCCGTATAGTTGCTACCATCGTCTTTCAGCTTGGTTTTCTCTAGGAACGTGTTGAAGTTGAGGGCAACATTAGCGTGGGCCATTGGATCTACAAGATAGATTGTAAAGACAATTTTAGACTAAGTTCATGATAATTAAGTTCATCTGATCAAATTATCTAATGAACTCCCACTCAGATAGACATCCCTCTAGTCATCTAAGTGATACATGATCCGAATCGACTAGGCCGTGTCTGATCATCACGTGAGACGGACTAGTCATCAACGGTGAACATCTCCATGTTGATCGCATCTACTATACTATTCATGTTCGACCTTTTGGTCTCTCGTGTTCCGAGGCCATGTCTGTACATGCTAGGCTCGTCAAGTCAACCTAAGTGTTTCGCATGTGTTAATCTGGCTTACACCCGTTGTATGCGAACGTTAGAATCTATCACACCCGATCATCACGTGGTGCTTCGAAACAACGAACCTTCGCAACGGTGCACACTTAGGGGGAACACATTTCTTGAAATTTTTAGTGAGGGATCATCTTATTTATGCTACCGTCGTTCTAAGCAAATAAGATGTAAACATGATAAACATCACATGCAAATCATAAAGTGACATGATATGGCCAATATCATCTTGCGCTTTTGATCTCCATCTTTGAGGCGCGGCATGATCACCATCGTCACCGGCATGACACCATGATCTCCATCATCGTGTCTTCATGTAGTTGTCTAGCCAACTATTACTTCTACTACTATGGCTAATGGTTAGCAATAAAGTAAAGTAATTACATGGCGTTTTCATTGACACGCAGGTCATACAATAAATTAAGACAACTCCTATGGCTCCTGCCGGTTGTCATACTCATCGACATGCAAGTCGTGATTCCTATTACAAGAACATGATCAATCTCATACATCACATATATAATTCATCACATCCTTTTGGCCATATCACATCACATAGCATACCCTGCAAAAACAAGTTAGATGTCCTCTAATTGTTGTTGCATGTTTTACGTGGTAGCTATGGGTTTCTAGAAAGAATGTTTCTTACCTACGCCAAAGCCACAACGGTGATATGCCAATTGCTATTTACCCTTCATAAGGACCCTCTTCATCGAATCCAATCCGACTAAAGTGGGAGAGACGGACACCCGCTAGCCACCTTATGCAACAAGTGCATGTCAGTCGGTGGAACCTGTCTCACGTAAGCATACGTGTAAGGTCGGTCCGGGCAGCTTCATCCCACAATGCCGCCGAATCAAGATAGGACTAGTAACGGTAAGCAAATTGAACAAATCATCGCCCACAACTACTTGTGTTCTACTCGTGCTTAGAATCTACGCATAGACCTAGCTCTGATACCACTGTTGGGGAACGTAGTAATAATTCAAAATTTTCATACATGTCACCAAGATCAATCTAGGAGATGCTAGCAACAAGTAAGAGGGAGTGCATCTTCATACCCTTGAAGATCGCTAAGCGGAAGCGTTACAAGAACGCGGTTGATGGAGTCGTACTCGCCGCGATTCAAATCGCGGAAGATCCGATTCAAGCGCCGAACGGACGGCGCCTCCGCGTTCAACACACGTACAGCCCGGGGACGTATCCTCCTTCTTGATCCAGCAAGGGGAGAGGATAAGTTGAGGGAGAGCTCCGGCAGCACGACGGCGTGGTGGTGGTGGAGCTCGTGGTTCTCCGGCAGAGCTTCGCTAAGCACTACGGAGGAGGAGGAGTAGGAGGGGGGAGGGCTGCGCCAGGGGCAAGGGATGCAGCTCCCATGCACCTCCCCACTATATATAGGGGTGGAGGGGGCTGGTTTCTTGCCCTCCAAGTCCATTGGGGCGTTGGCAAAGGTGGGAGGAAAGAAATCCCATCCTTTCCCTTCCCCACCGATTGTTATCCCCCTTTTTTAGGGATCTTGATCTTATCCCTTCGGGATATGATCTTATTCCTTCTAAGGGGGGATCTTGGTGCACCTTGACCAGGGGTGTGGGGCCTTGCCCCCACTACCCACGTTCATGTGGGTCCCCCCATGCAGGTGGGCCCCACTCCAGAACCTTCTAGAACCTTCCCGGTACAATACCGAAAAATACCGAACATTTTCCGGTGGCCAAAATAGGACTTCCCATATATAAATCTTTACCTCCAGACCATTCTGGAACTCCTCGTGATGTCCAGGATCTCATCCGAGACTCCGAACAACTTTCGGTAACCACATACAATTCCCATTACAACTCTAGCGTCACCGAACCTTAAGTGTGTAGACCCTACGGGTTCGGGAACCATGCAGACATGACCGAGACACCTCTCCGGCCAATAACCAATAGCGGGATCTGGATACCCATATTGGCTCCCACATGTTCCACGATGATCTCATCGGATGAACCACGATGTCGGGGATTCAATCAATCCCGTATACAATTCCCTTTGTCCATCGGTATGTTACTTGCCCGAGATTCGATCGTCGGTATCCCTATACCTTGTTCAATATCGTTACCGGCAAGTCTCTTTAGTTGTTCCGTAATGGCTAACTCCTTAGTCACATTGAGCTCATTATGATGATGCATTACCGAGTGGGCCCAAAGATACCTCTCCGTCATACTGAGTGACAAATCCCAGTCTCGATTCGTGCCAACCCAACAGACACTTTCGGAGATACCTGTAGTGCACCTTTATGGTCACCCAGTTACGTTGTGACGTTTGATACACCCAAAGCATTCCTACAGTATTCGGGAGTTGCACAATCTCATGGTCTAAGGAAATGATACGTGACATTAGAAAAGCTCTAGCAAACGAACTACAAGATCTTGTGCTATGCTTAGGATTGGGTCTTGTCCATCACATCATTCTCCTAATGATGTGATCCCATTATCAACGACATCCAATGTCCATGGTCAGGAAACCACAACCATCTATTGATCAACGAGCTAGTCAACTAGAGGCTCACTAGGGACATGCCGTGGTCTATGTATTCACACATGTATTACGGTTTCCGGTTAGTACAATTATAGCATGAACAATAGACAATTATCATGAACAACAAAATATAATAATAACCATTTTATTATTGCCTCTAGGGCATATTTCCAACAATTCTTTGTGGTAGAAGCGAGGGCGAGGAAAATATCGAGGAGTTCCCTGTTACGGTGGGTGGTCGGGGCCGAGCAATGCACAGAGAGGTTTGCGCGTTTCTCTCATACACGTACGCGTGTGCGTGCGAGGCGTTGCGCTCTAACTGATCCCGAGCGAGGTGTTGGGCTCTAACTAAACCTGAGCGATTGCACTAGCTATGTTACTGAACCCCGATCGATCCCTTGCTGTTATCTGAACCCGAGTGATTCCTTCGCTACTGCTTCTAACTGAAGCCGATCGAAGCTGCCTCTTGATGAACACTCCCCGGTGGGGGTTGGATGAACAGTTCCCGGTGGGGGTTGGATGAACAGGATCCCATGGTAGGAGAGGCCGTTGCCGCTGGATGAACATGACCCCGATCTAGGAGGTGGGGGTGGATGAACTGTAGCCGGTGGAGGGACCCCGTGGAGGGATGGTTGAACAGGACCCCGTGGAGGCTGGATGAACAGGACCCCGTGGAGGGTTGGTTGAATAGTAGCCGGTGGAAGGCTGGATGAACAGTAGCCCATGGATGAACAGTAGCTGGTGGAGGCAGGAGGAAGACGCGGTGGATGAACAGTGCATGTGGAGGCTGAAGGAAGTCGACGGTGGGTGAACAGTAGCCCGTGGAGTCCCGTTCTGCGGTACGCCACACCCCTCCGATGAACAGGACCCCCGTTTTGATCGTAGCACTGCAACACAAGTCCGTTTCCTCCATTTTGCGGTACGCCACACCCCTCCCAATGAACAGGACCCCCGTTTCAACCGTAGCGCTCCAACACAAGTCTATTTCCTTCTTTTTGCGGTACGCCTCCTTTTTGCGGTACGCCACACCCCTCCCGATGAATAGGACCCCCATTTCGACCGTAGCTGGTCGAACAGAAGGCCGTTTCCTCCGTACTGCGGTACGTCAGACCCTGTTTCGGCTGTTCCGTCCAAGCCGGTTGGCTCCCGTTGAACAGGACGCATTTCGACCCAGTCTGTTGCCTCCCGATGAACAGGATGTTGTTTCTCCATTCCGACCCAGCCGGTTGGCTGCCCGATGAACAGGAAGCCATTGCTACCGTCCGTTGCCTCTCCATGTACATGAGCCCTGGCCGTACGTATGCACAAGTACGCGTTCGAGACCCCGCCCGTATGTATGTATGTGGCCGTATTTTTTGGCATGTGGCTGTACGTACGTGTACACGGTTTGGAAGGGACTGCCTGAACTGCTACGTCGGGGGCTCTACTACTACACGTGCCACTGCTTGCTCGGCCACGGTTCATCGTTGCAGAGAGACCGATCAACCAGTACGTACGTACATGTTCATGACCAGAATGACAACGCTACGTACGCTTCGACCAGGTGGGTCCCGGCTGTCAGGGAGGATAAGGAGGCACTTCCTTGCGTGCGAAGTTATTGATGGTGGGTCCGAGCTGTCAGGGGGATGATTCATTTTTTTCGCGCCTAATATGGAGGCACTTTCCTTGCATCTGAAGATATAGCTGGTGGGTCTCATCTGTCAGAGGGGAATTTTTTTTTCACAAAATGCAGCTAAGCCAAAATACAGAGGCCCTTCCGGTAGGTCCCTGCTGTCAGGTGGAGGAATCATTATTTTGCGCGTAATAAGGAGGCACTTCCTTGCTGCGGCCGTGGACCCACCTGCCAGCCTCTCCACGTACAGTCCTCTTCCGATGTAAGTCATTCCTTGACCACATTGACCACGCCGTGCCGAGAGCACCAAGGCGGTGGACGACGGCGAGGCCTAGGAAGGGAATGACCCGGAGCCATGGAAGACTCGGTAGTTGTTTCCCACGCGGAGGGGTGTACGAGGGTTTACTGGTTGGGCTGCAGTGTGAGGCTGCCGTCGCCGGAGAATAACAGCAGGTCTGGGTGAGTACAGGGATGGCCAGGCCAGCGATGGGAGTAGGGTGGGGCGGTGAGGCCTGTGCGGCAGCAGAGCCGACCACGAGAGGCAGGAGCAGGCGGCACGACCGACGCTCGTTTGGGCGGCTGGAGCAAGAAGACCAGAGGTTGAAGAAGCACTACGGCCGTTGGATGGACATCGTACGGTCACTGGAGCTAGAATCGTTCATATTGACTAAGTTGACAAAGCCCACCGTCCGCGTCAGTAGGCCCACAAGTCAGCCTCCAACTATGGTGGGTCCCACATAGCAGGGGAGTATTCATTTTTTTGTTCATAATAAGGAGGCACTTCCTTCCGAGCTGTCACCAGGAGGAACGTTTTTTCGTGAAATACAGAGGCCCTTCCGGTGGGTCCCTGCTGTCAGGTGGAGGAATCATTATTTTGCGCGTAATAAGGAGGCACTTCCTTGCGTGCGGCCGTTGACCCAGCTGTCAGCCTCTCCACGTATAGTCCTCTTCCGATGGGTGTCGTTCATTGACCATGCTGCACCGAGAGCACCAGGGCAGTGGACGACGGCGAGGCCTAGGAAGGGAACGACCCGGAGCCGGGGAAGACTCGGCAGTGGTTGCCCACGCGGTGGGGAGTACGAGGGTTTACTGGTTCGGCTGCCGTCGCCGGAAAATAACAGGAGGTGTGGGTGAGTAGAGGAATGGCCTGGCCAGCGATGGAGTAGGGTGGGGCGGTGCGGCCTGTGCTGCAGCACAGCCGGCCACGGGAGGCGGGAGCAGGTAGTCCCACCGGCGCTGGTTTGGGCGGCTGGAGCAAGAAGATCAGATATTGAAGAAGCAGCACGGCCGTTGGATTAACATCCCATGGTCACTGCTGCTAGAATCGTTTGTGAACTAAGTTGACAAAGCCTTTCGTACACGTGAACCTAGTAGACCCACAAGTCAGCCTCCAAATCTGTCCCAAACAGCATACAGCCCGAAATTTCTAGCCAAATTCAAATTAATTTAAAAACTAAACATATCTTAATTTAAATCCAATGAAATTTTACCTGCACAAAAACAATGAAATTTAAAATATCAAAATCCGAAAGAAAAAAGTATTTTGGAACTAATTGCCTGTTTGCTGTATTTTTTCATTTTACAGCCCATTTATTATTACTTATAGCCCATTTCTTATTACTTATAGCCCGTTTTCTGGGCAAGCCCGAATGCATCCCTCCTCATCTTGAAAGATTTCCGGCCCAGCAGGGCGTAGAAAAGCAAGTAGGCCTACGTTGGTTATTCTGCGAAAAACAAAATAGCTGGGCTAGCCATTTTTGGAAAGGAAAAAAAACTGGGCTGGTCATGTGGTAAACATATGAAATAAAAGCCTGGGCTAGACGGGCCACAGCTCCCACACAACCCAGTTGATACCCTTCTCCGTCCCGAAAAAAAATACTGCGTACGCTGCTGGGTCCCGGGTGTCTGCCGCTCCTTGTGCAGTTATCTCGCTTATTAACTACGTTGACAGTGGCGTGCGACCCAGATGTCAGGAAACCATCAGGAGGAACCCTTTTTTTTCTTGTAATAAAGGAGGCACTTGCTTGCCTACTGCCATGATCCTGGTGGGTCCCTACTATCATCCTCACCATGTACAGTCATCTCCTTATTCCTCTTGGTTGTTAACCATGTTGACAACACCGGAGGGCAGCGCCGCGGTGAGCGAACCAAGGAGGAGGACGATAGTGACGCCTCGGACGGGAACGAACAGGAGCCGGGGAAGATGCACAGAGTTTTAGGGTGCTATGTGGCCACGATGCGTGCGCGGCAGCACAGCCAGCCGTGGGAGGCGGGAGCAGGCGGTCCCACCGACGCTGGTTTGGCTTTGGCGGCTGGAGGAAGAAGAGACTGAAGAAACACGACAGACGTTGAATGTCAATCCAACGGTCAAGGTTGGCACAATCGTTTGTTAACTAAGCCGACACCAAGTAGCATACTTTTTTATATATAGGAAGAAAAGAAAAACTGGGCTCGTTCACCTAATAACATTCCCGAAACTGCGACCGTTCGATCTTGCGTCGCAACTAAAAATGCGAGGAAAATGCGTTTGTCTGCCATCCTCCTCCCAGGGAACATTCGCCACATAAGTGACTAGCACCCTTGGTTTTCAACTGAGAGGTCTTGGGTTCGAGTCCCAGGAACCCTCAATTTTGTCCTCCTTCCTTCCTCGCAAAAGAAAGAAAGAAAATCAAAGACTTGAGAAGGCGTATAGAACAAGCTAGTGTACCAGTAAAGAGACGTTGCTGAGTTTTAGAAAAAAGAGAGACGTGCTCCTGTAGCTGGTTCGAATCCAAACCTAGCCTATGACTATATATGGTGTTATGCTACTCTGCAAGTAATGAAACTGACATATCCAACGTTCGCTTCTCCTCTTCTCTACTTACTCTGCCTAGCATCGGAAGCTCTGGCCGCAGCAATCATGTCCGTTGGCAGCTCGTCCACCTGCTCTTCAGCAGGCAACAACCAGATATGCGCCAAGTCGCCACCCGTACCATCGCCTGTGGGTCTCATCACACCCCCGCCGGCACACGCACCGCAGCTGGTTGCTCATCGCAACCCGCTGCCGTTGGTGTGGTGCCACTGCTGCAAATCACGCAGAGTCATCCGTCGCGTCTCAACCACAATCCTCAACCCTGGCCGAGTCTTCTACAAATGCCCGAATCATGGGGTAATAATATGTTTAAGTGTTGTTCCGCTGCTTTCAGTTGCTGATTTTTTTAATAGTTTGGTTGATGATCTTCCAATTTGATTCTTGCAGAAAAGGGAAGATTCGTGTGATTTGTATTTCTGGGAAGTTGCTGATGTGGGGGAATGCAACTACACTGATTATTTGGTTAGCCGAGGAATCCCAATACCAGCAGGTTGGGGTGTTGGACAAGTAACTGAAGGAACGATAGAAGAGGAAGATGCAGAGCAGAAGGTTAAAGATGCAGTTCCTCTGATCATCACCAAGCAACAGCTGCTGAACGGCCTTGACAGCAATGAGGAGATGAAAGAGCTTATGAAGATAATGGGCAAAATCGATGTGCTCTGTAGGATGATTGTCTCTTTATTTGCAGTGTATGTAGCACTCGTGATGTATTCAGTGGCTATGACATGAGCACTTTGCTGAAACAAGTAATGAATGAAACCTGTTTAGCAGGCTGGGCGTAGTGTTGTGAACATCTAATGATTTCTATTAACGGAAATCGGGAGGTATCCCCTTTTGCTCATAAATAAATAAATAGCAGAGGCCCTTTTGCTAATAAATAAATAAATTAGCAGAGGCCCTGTCGGGTTAGCTTTGTTCCCATTCGAAGACGTCGAGCAAATTGCAGTCCAACAGCAAACTATGTCATCAAATGCAAGTTTCACAGCCAAATATGAGTACAACTAAACAACAATGTCATCATGTTTTAGTCATCATACAATCACCAAACACAAATCAACATACATAATAAGTGATGTTCTCACAGCAAAATACTAAACAACAAGTTCATCAGGTTTCTGTTGTCATAGCAAACACAATTTCACATAGTAGATAAAAAAACATCTTTTGACAGGCAAATACGATAAAACCAATCTAATCATCATCCGCAGCAGCAGCGTCAACATCTTCGCCATGTGTATCAGTCTGAATCATAATTCCCCCCAGTGCCATCTTCTTCTTCATCCTCAATGCCCTCGAACGTTGGCGTCTTATTGATCAACTCTCGTATGTCCACAGCCTGACAGGCAATCTTTTCGCCAGCGTCATTGACATGATGGTTCTCAAAGATATTAGGAACATCTGTGGAATCTTCTACATCAGGAGCAGAACCACACACCGATGAACCTCGAAACTGGAGATATACTGCAACTGAACAATGCCTGTTATGTTAGCATACATTTCAGTTGTCTCTTCGCCGTACTTATCCGTGCTCATGATGGCACTGTTTTGTGTCTTCCTGCCTTCGTCGCGTGCAATGGTGTTGTAGCGCACATCTCCAACAACGCAAGATTCATAATGTCTTACCCGAGTATCAGGACCCATTGCTAGTGCGTAAAGGGCATCATTAACTTCATGCCCATCCTACCGCATCTTCTTAACCTATGGTTAGAAAATAGACAAGCTGATCATCTTATGTACTCAATATATTAAAAAAACTGACTGTGCAATTCAAAAGCTTACATGGCTCTTGAACCATTTCGCAAATGCTGCCATAACCAGTTTGTCAATGTTTCTTGGATTTTGTGGCAGTAACTCCTTTTTGTAGATGCTGCACAACATAGTGATCGCGTCAAACATCTAAATATATAAGAATATGCTGCAAGTTTAGTAGATTATGATGTATAAGCTGCAGTACTTAGCACTTACTCGATATAAGGTAGAATCTCAGGACAGTTATTCAACACTTACCAAACCATTTTGTCCAAATCTTTAGGTTTTTCGTCTTGTCGACTCTTCCCTGTAACTCGAACAGAACAATCGAGAACATTGAGCCCGGGATTGTCTTCACCCACCTCTTTGCTAAGTTGATCAGCTGTTTCAATGTAATTTGAGCAGAATGTCAATGCTTCTGTAGCAATGTAGGCCTCTGCAATGGAACCCTCGGGTCTAGCTCTGTTCCTAACATAGCCCTTGAAAGTGCCTATCCGCCTTTCAATAGGGTACATCCAGCCATACTGTACTGGACCTCTAAGTAGTGCCTCATCAGGTAGATGAACAGCTAAATGCACCATCACATCAAAGAAGGCTGGAGGATATATCTTCTCCAGGCCGCATATGATAGTTGGTATCTTGTCTCTAAGACGCTCCAAAGCATTTATCCTGATATTTCAACTGCAGAGTTCCCTGAAGAATTGTCCCAACTCTGCAACTGCTCTGTATAAGTCAGGGCGGCCCAATCCTCTAAGGATAACAGGTAAAACCCTTTGAAGTAGGACGTGGCAGTCATGAGTTTTCAACCCTTGTACCTTGTTTCCATCTGCACTGACTCTCCTTTCAGGGTTGGAAGCAAATCCATGTGGGAATCTCACACGTGACAGGACCTCGCAGAATTCTTTTCTTTTTACCTTGTTCAAGACGTACACAGCTGGTGCCATATCCCATGGTTTACCTTCATCTTCCACCTGCAAATCCTTTCTGATACCCAGGTGTGTCAAATCAATCCTAGATTTTAAGGTATCTTTCGTCTTGCCTTCAGTATTAAGAAGTGTGCCGATAATGATGTCACATATATTTTTCTCGATGTGCATCACATCAAGATTATGCCGCAGACCCAAATCTTTCCAACACTCCAAGTCCCACAAAGTGGACCTGTGGGTAAACAATAATCTCTCTTCTGCCCTGCCATGCTTCCTTTTCCTGCTACCATTATCAGGATGGTTTCCTGGTGTAATATGCATGACCTTCTCTAATTACACTTGCAACTCATCGGCGGTGAGCCTCTTTGGCGCATCATGGTTTTCATGCTTTGCATTGAACACATATCTTCGGTATTTTGTAGGACACGGCTTGTCCTTGGCAAGGAAACGGTGGTGTCCAATGTAAAAGATCTTGCTAAGTATTGCGTATGACAGCGGATTCCTGTCATAGCGAACACATGCATTGTAACCATGTGTCGTTCGCCCTGACATAGTGCCCAAAGCCGGATAACCATGGATGCACCAAATTATAACAGCACGCAGAAAGAAATCAGCTGGTGGGCTGCTATATAGGTCTCGAGTGAGAACACCCTTCCATAGCTGTTGAAGTTCCTCCACAAGAGGATCCATGAAGAAATCAAAATCCTTTCCAGGACTTTTTGGACCTGGGATGAGCAAGGCCATCATGTAGTTTGATTCTTTGGTGCAGACATTTGGAGGCATGTTGTAAGGGATAACAAGCACTGGCCACATGCTATATGTGGTGCTCTGGTGGCCAAATGGGTTTAAATCCATCTGAAGCTAAGCCAAGTCTAATGTTTCTCGGGTCAGCAACAAACTTTTTGTGTTTCTGATTGAAGCTTTTCCAGTCACTACCATGAGATGGATGGCTCATTACATTTTGATCTCTGTACTCCTGGTTCCTAGAATGCCACAGTACATCCTCTCTTGTTTCAGCATCATGAAACAACCTCTGCAATCTTGGTATAATTGGAAAATGTCTCAGAACATTATGAGGAATCCTCTTCACAGCATCGCCATCTTTCCATCTTGATGATTTGCATTTTGGGCATTCACTTAAGTGGCATAATCCTTCTGGAACAGAACACAATTATTCTTACAAACATGGATCATATCATATCCAATTCCAACTGCATAAAGGAAATTCTTCATTTTACTATAGGTGTGTGGCAGCTCAGACGCATCTGGGAAAGATTTGCGGAAAGCAGCCAACATCGCATCGAATGATTTGTTGGTCATCCGCTCAGATGTCTTCACCTGAAGAAAGGTGACCATAGCTGAGAATACTGACAGCTTATTTCTTGGGGTGACAGCCATGTTGCATTGTTCCAACATGCGGGCCCACCATTTTTCTTCTGCAGGTGAAAGTTTACGAAATGCACGAGCATTTTGTAGCATTGTTTCAATGTTGGTCAAACTCACTGGCTCCGCCACCACCACCTCCTCCTCCTCTTCCACCTGAGCATCAGGCAGATCAAGATGGTGATCTGCTGCTTCCACATAGTCAGTAACATTGACGTTCACAGCTTCACCATGATGAACCCACCTAGTATATGTGACCGACATCCCATACAAGTGTAGATGATTTTGCACAGTTGACTGGGGTCTTGTAACTGAATTCATACAACTGCTACACGGGCAGAGCACATCAGATTTCGGACCACAGTACTCAGCTCTGATAAAGTTCATGAAGTTTTCAACCCCCTTGACATATGCAGCGGAGAATCTTCGAGCAGAAGTTATCCAAGTCATGTCCATCTGTTAGACATAAGAATTAGTTCTTCTACTAGATATTACAGGAAAAACATATATGCTTTTTTATGAAGTCCAGAAAAAAAATACCTAGGTCGATGTCTAAAGCTATGGCAAGATATTTGGACAAGCAGATCTAAGTAACGAAATATATGTAAAGCTAATTCAGCAAACAGATTTGAGTGCTAAATTATGGCAGGCTGTTTCAGCAGTCAATGAGGCCGAGCACACAGCCATCGAAGGCCATCTTAGCAACAAAGATCGAGTATAAAACGGTGTAGAGCTATTTCACCTAACAGATTGGCTACTAGACCATGGCAATCTACATCACAATAAATATATGGAAGGATATTTTAGCAACTAATCGGGCGTGGCATGCCATCTCAGCTAAGCAGATTGAGTGCAGAACAGGGCAAGGAAGCTTCTTAAGCAGAGCATATTGACTGTAAACTACTTCGGCAAACAGTGAGATTAACAACGTCTATCAGCTAACATTCAGCGTTACTCCGACATGCACGGGGCCTCAGTCTAGAATGCGCGTACCGTGGGAGAAGCTGACCGCCGTGCGTCTCCACAAGAACGTTGCCAGCGGTGGCGGCGCGGCTAGAGGATGGCAGTCTACGAGAGCGTACTGTGGGAGCGAGAGGATCGCCGTGCGTCCCCTCAACGAACCACGGCGCCGATGTATTGGTGTGGCGGGGAGGGCGGCTTTGGCAGAGCGAATGGAGTGGAGGGGGCCGGGGGGAGGGGGGTTTGGGGAATATTATTGGCTAGTTGGCCGAAGGGCGGTTGAATTTGGGATTTGGGGGGAATTTTTGGGGGAGGGGGGATTTTCGCGCGGTGGGCGGGGGAGTTGGGCGCATGGTCGGTTTCTCCAAGTGCGGTCCCACGTGTCAGTGAAGAGGCAAGCCAAAGCGCGTTCCGTTTGTGTGAGCCGTGTGCAGGACCGACCGTGTGAGGGGTGCAATTCGACCGCGACAGGCGTGCTGTGAGTGTACCGCCTTTTTCCTTTTAAACTTGGTGCTTCGCGTGATCCATCGATACTACTACTAGTAATCCGGTAATCCCGACTAAAACGGCACGGCCGGGTCTTTTCCCGCGTGATATGTTGGGAGGTTGGCTTAGTTGGTTTTTTTAGGACGAGTAATGCTACACCTACGTAATCCCAGTTACGTAATTAATGTAATGTGAAACGTGTGGGCTGTTGATTGGAGATTGGGGGGAGGCAGGGGCCCACCACCATGAAAATCAGGGGGGAGAGAGAGGCAATTTACGTTAACCCTTTCGTAGGTTCCCGTAGATGTAGAAAGATGTGAAATGCATGAATGTGTAGTGGACGTACTATTGGAGTGCCTAAGATAAATTGTATATGTAGACCCTATGTGTTTATTTACTTCGCATGTTAGCTTTGTCTCGGGTCAAACCTTCTAAGTTTATACACACAAAAATGAATCATCATTCCATATATTTTCATACTCCTACAATATATCTTACTATTATTGTGAAAGTTCATATACACCGAACGAGATTCATGCAAACACGGCAGATTTTCATTACATTTCGAACTTTTATAGGACAGAAAAATAAAAGAAACCCGACCCTAAACCTATTCTACGGTGGCGACCGACATCCTCCATCTGCGATCTCCATGTACGGGGGCGGGGTTCAAGACCCCTGAAGTGAAGGTGCGGTCTCTGGTGAGGAAGAGTAGAGCACGGAAGACGGACCAGCCAGTTGGCACACCATGCCCTGCCGCCTCCCATGCCCTACTCATCCTCGGAGGAGTCCCCGACCTCAGCGGTGCCGGTGGACGTGAGGTCGATGATGATTGACGTGGACGGTCCGTCGCTTCACCTGCCACATGCGCCACCGAAGTGGACAGCGGCAAGTAGGACGCGTGGCTGACGGTGCTCCTGTCATCGGCCGCCAGCGTGGCCACCGCTTGTGCGGTCGCGTCCGCGTCTGGCTACGCCGCTATTGTGTTGCGAGCGGTGACTTGAGCGAGGGCGGCGACCTCGAGCTTCATCCCCGAAGACAAGCTCTCCCGCGGAGCGTTCGCGCTCGCGGTCATGGCGGATGTGGTGCCAGGTAGCAGGAGGATGCGCTATGGTGTGGAGTTTAGCTGGGCGTTGCTGCTTTAAGTAGCGCATTCCGGTGAGGCCAAGTGTCCGGGTGCATCATTAAGTCACCGGAGTTGGTTCCTCGGGCACCGAGCCTCTTAATGACGGCATACGGACGAACGGCATGAATGCGGGCAGCTGGCGCCGGCTGGGAACGCACAGCGCGGCGGCACGAGGGACGAGGGTTTTTGGTGTGACAGGGTAGTCAGCTGCGGTTGTGGCAACGTTGGAGATGCCCTTTGCTCACATGCGATCCCCACATGTCATTGAAAAAGCAAGACGACCCGGCATGGTCTCAGGTCCTGGGGATGCAGTTGGCCGCGCTAGAACACTCCACGGACGCGTCACGGCGCGCACGCACTTCGGCGCCCTGTGCATCCTCGACGAGCCGGGTGTTGATCTGTTGGTCATGCCACAGCGCTAACGCCACCCTCGGCACCCTGAAGCCGACCGTGTCCAGCGACGATGAGTGTGTCACTCACCGCGGTCGCCGTGTCCAGAGGTGGTGTGGGAGCTGCGTCACATTGCTGGCCCCCACGACCCACATGAACGGTTGCCGGTGGCGAGGAGGTCGTGGGCCAGCTCCTCCATTGGACTAGTCTGTGCCACGTCATCCCGATAGGTGTGCCCCACATGTCGGTTTCCCTGTTTTCTTGACCAAATTCGAGCGTCAGTGCTCCGCGTTGCGCATTAGGCACAGAACAAGTGGTTTTTGTGCCCTGGTTCAAATGTGTTACAGTACCAAGTTGTTACCCTAGCCCCAAGTGTGGTGGTTTTGGGTACAGTACCACCCTTTTCCTTTTCAACTAGTGAAGCGTAACACTTGATTAAGTAGCCGGATGGTGTGCTAATGTAGGTGTCCGACTGTTTGAAGGAATAATTGAGGTGTGCCCGGTCCGTGCCCGCATTTAGGGGTCAAACTTACCATGTTCCAGCAGTAGTAACTATACTAGTCCCTGCGTACTCCCTCTGTTTTTATTTACTCCGCATTTTAGCTTTGCTCAAAGTCAAACTTTGTAAACTTTGACAGAGTTTATAGACAGAAATAATAACATATACAATAATAAATCAATACCATTAGATTCATTATTGAATATACTTTCACATCATATAGATTTGCTATTGTAAATGTTCATATTTTTTCTATAAATTTGGTCAAATTTTATGAAGTTTGACTTCAGTCAAACCTAATATGCAGAGTAAATAAAAACGGAGAGAGTATCTTACTCCGTGACCAAGACAGAAGGGAAAACAAGATAACTTATTGTTTATTTGAGCCGTTCAAGTATAATCATGTGGCGTTGCATATTTCTCATTCCTCTCCAACCCTCTTCTCCATCGATCATGCCGCCCTCCGGTCGAGTCCATCCTCCCGCATGCCTCATTTGAACATTCCGCCGAGTATCATTCGCATGTGGGCCTAGACCATGCTTGTATTTCCAATGTTGTAATTTGTCCGACATGCATACAGACAAACGATTCATTTAAAGTTTCACTTTGCCTCCACTACGTGTCGCTTCCCATCTTAGTTTTGACATCCCATTTGGTTCATGCCCCGACACATCTTGACGAGATCAATTGATGTTGAGAGATCAAGTGCGTGTCGTGCAAGGAGATAAATGTTTGGTGTGTTTCTATGATAGAAATTACCCGGGGGGTCTGTGGGGATCGGAGGGTGTATATTGTACATTCAAAAGCGAAACGAACGTACTGTACCCACCCTAGTCCTCTTTCAATCGATCTCCGGACCCCAAGATGAAACCGAGAGAGAACGAGTGGATGCATGTGTGATACCTTTGGCGGATTCAAAATTTTGAACCGGTGATCATAGCATCAGCAAATCATATATAATGGGTATTCAATGTTCATTTCGCTTTTGAACGTACAATATACTCCCTCTGATCCTTTCTAGTTTACATATAAGTTTTATGTGTAGTCAAAGTATCTCTACTTTGATCAAACTTACAGAAAAAAGTATCAACATTCAACAACGCCCCAATCAATATTGTTAGATTCGTACGTACTCCTAGATTTGTATTCAAACAGAGATGGTTTCCAATTTGTTTTCAAACACGTGAATGTGCTTGTCCTCGCGCATGCTCTTCCTACTAGGATTTCACCACGTATAGCCAGTCCAATAGTAACTTTTTTAAGCTCCATGTCCAATAGTACTAGTGGAGTACTGACAACATCTGCAGTAGAGTATGCAGTGCTCATAGTACTAGTAGTATACTCCCTCTGTTTTTATTTACTCCGCATAAAATGAAGGGAGTACTAGTAACACTCGGCCGACCTCTCTCTCTTCTAGTAGTAGTATAAATGACGCGAGCGGGGGAGGAGGAGGGACGTCAGTTTGCTCTCAACTGCGGTCCCACAAGCGAGCGAAAACGCAAGACGAAGCGCGTTCCATGCGGTGAGCGGCGTGGAGGGTCCAGCGTGCCGGGGTGCAACGCGAACACGACAAGAGCGATGTACAGTCAAAACCGATTGACCGGTTGTCACCGGAACCACTATTCACACCAGAACCTTCGCTGCTCGGCCTACGCCAGCTACTTGTCGGCCGGTCACCACTGCCCCAAAACCACACCTCCTCTCCAGCCCATTCCCCCACCTTTCAATCCCCTAGCCCGCATCAAGCGTCCCCTAGTTCGCCGGAAAGCCATGGTGCGCCGCAAGATCATGTACTACAAGATGCTGACGCCGGAGCGCCGCGCAGAAATCACGGTGGTGGTTGGTGCCACAGACCTCCGTTCCCAAGCTCGCTTTGTGGCGGGCCAATCCCCGAGTTCTCTGGAGCCAAGCTCCAAGGTGGAGGAAGCCGATCCAATGTTCATGGCGGAGGTCACGGCGCAGAAGGCCGCCGATGCATATGAGTCGATGGACGTCGACTTCGTGCCGGCGTCCGGGTCCCCCATGGTGCAGGCAGACCAGCGGTTCAACCTGGCGATCCTAAAGGAGGACCGGGAGGCGGAGGCTCAACTCGACGCGGAGCGCGCGGATGCCACTGCCATCGAGGCCCTCCTGCAGGCGGAACCGGATGTCGTGGATGTGAACCAGACGGCAGAGGCTCAACTTGACGTGGAGCGCGCGGATGCCGCTGCCATCGAGGCCCTCCTGCAGGCGGAACCGGACGTCCTGGACTTGAACCGGGCGGTGGAGGCTCAACTCGACGCGGAGCATGCGGATGCCGCTGCCATCGAGGCCCTCTTGCAGGCAGAACTGGCCGTCCTGGACTTGAACCAGGCGGTGCTCGCGTCCGTGCAGAGCGCCCGCATGCTCCACGTGAACGAGTAGCTGGAGGCCGAGGACAACCACGGTGTGGAGACACACATCGGCAGCTATGGCTGGTTCGCGCAGGCAGCCAAAGACGACGAGGTCGTCTCGTTCCGCGAGCAATGATAGTTTTTCTTTATGTTGTTGTTTTTAGGGATCTTTTGCTGTATAAAAACATATATTTATGCAAGTCGCCTGACTTTCATCATTTGGGTAAGTCGACCATTTCAGGCGGTTGGATGAATATCCTACGTCTCCTAACCCTTCTTCTTCCTCACCTCTTCTTCTTCCCCAACAGACCACCGCATGGGCCGTATGGATCTTCCCCAACATGCGGTTGGATAAACATACTATATGAACGAAAATTATGTGTCAGCGGTAGGATGGCTGATTTTGGTTTGATCACATGCGGTAGCACGTGTCAGTGAGGGTGCGTTCCCTTGGTTGGGTTTGCGGCGTGCAGGAGCGACTGTGTGAGGGTGCGGTGCGACCGCGACAGCCATGCGCAAGTGTACCTCCTTTTCATTTTGAAAACTTTAGGCAAGCTTGGCAAAAATGTGTGGCGAAGTATGGCAATGCAAGGCCTAGACCCAAACAGGATACAAGTACGTACGTAGGAGTACTACTTGTGTTAAAAAAGAAAGGCGGGGTTTTCCTTCGCGGGATTGATCGATACAAATCCTCGTTTGACGTGTTAATTAATGCATATTTTTTCTCCAACGCCCAAAGAGCTAACCATCTCACTCCTCATCGCTTGATTAATACAGCACCATGCAAACCAACCTTCTCACTTCTGCATGCATGCAAGGGTATATTAATTTCCTTGGTTGCTAGTACGAGGCAAACCCCATCAATTTTGCCTCGATTAGTGTTAGTGGCCTTCTGCAAATTGTAATTTTGATACTGGCCTTGTGGACAAAAAAATGGAGGTAGTAACTATTTGACTTCCTTCCCCATTGCGGTGACGTCGACGATATCTCGAACGTTGTGGTTTGGCGAAGTGCGTTCGACGGAGAACACCATTGAGGGAGACCACGGTAAGTCGTTCGCAAGTGCCACCTGCAAGCCAAGACAACCGCCTTATTTGCATCCAGGAAGTCCGTTGAACCAAAGGATGTGTAAATGTACTAGTACTACACAATAGCGTCGTCCATCCAGCTTAGTGCGGTAAGGTGGTTTCTCGAAGAAGACGATGGAGAAGCGGAGTCAGCGAAGAGTGAAATGATGGTTGCTTCGTCCATGCTTTGTGATTTGATGCCCCACTGCTTTGTGATTTGTGATAGAAGGGACATGGGAGTAGACTCTGTGCTCTATACTGTACATGCGTCCAAGCACGGGAGAAAGAGGAGAGAGGTTGCATTTTTCTATTCCTTCAATCAATCAATTAGGGAGCTTCGGTTCCATCTTTTTGGCTTTGGCAGCACCGTCCACAATGGTTCCCATCGATGCCAAAAGCTATTTTCACATTTGGCTACACATTGTGGATGCCCTTAACCGTACCACTTGGTTTTGCTCCTGTGTGCTATCTATACAAATCTCGATTATATTGATCTAAAAAATTATAGTATCAAGATTAGTAAAAAGGAGGTGCTTTTGCCGCGCGGATGGCGGGGGAGGTTTCTTATTTTTAGAGGACGTTGGCCTGGCGGTTTGCTAACATGCGGTCCCACGTGTCAGTGCTTTACCAAGCCGATCTGCGTCCCACATGAGGCAGAACAACGGCAGAAGCAACACGTGGTTAACTTGAAGAAGATGAGGGAGAAGCGGATTCAGCAACGAGTGAAATGATGGTTGCTTCGTCCCTCCAACTTCTTTTTTTAGCATTATTACTTCGTCCCTCCAACTTAACTACGGGAAAGGTACAGCTTTGTGATTTGATGCCTCATTGCTCATTACTACGCCGGCGCCATGACTGAGGTGCTTCACCCCTGCTGCTCTGCACTGTTATTTCGGTATGGCATGTGGACCCGGTTGCTTGATGTCCCACATGTCGGCGAAAGGGACTAGAACATTTATGAAAGCGAGTGCTCCACTCTTACGACGGAGGAGTACACGACACAGCGGCCTAGTGAACTGTTACTTGTATTGTAGTACTACTATAGTTTTGTTGTTTCGCACGATCCATCGATACAAACCCGATTAAACAGGCAAGGGCGGGATTTTTCCCGCGCGGTAGATGATACTAGCCATACATTTCAAATGCAATTTTAATGTATGCAAACTGAATAATTAAGTAACAATATGAGATCTAGTAAAACTAAAAACACATATGATTTATTGTGTTAGAGTGTAGTAGTAGTGCTGTATTGCATAGTTGTTAGATGTAACATGCGAGAACGTGTAGATATGTACTTTTGGAGGGCCTACAGAGAGAAATTGGGCATAAAGTGGATTCAAATATTTGTATTCGTCTTCATAACATTTGTAACTCATATCTATAATTTGTACAGTAGACGTGAATGCTTGTTCGCTCTTACGAAAACAGTACAGCAATAATGGGGTGGCGTGCGCCAATTTAGGCACTGGCACGTTGGCCTACTCGGCTCCACAGAGAGAGCGAGAGAAGAGATAAATACACGGGCGGTCAGTGTATTTCAAGCGAAAAGCGTAATACGGTCACCGGACTTCAGAATACGCTCATTACGGTCACTATATACGTTTTGCGGTGATTATACGGTCACTTGCTCACCGTTCAACATCGGATTGCACTCTGTTGACCGGCCAAATAATCTGCGTGGCACTATATTGACTAGTTAAATTGACCATGTTCCTTGTGGGTCCCACCTGCCAGTTCGCATAGGAAAAATGTCAGATAAACACAAATTTACGCAGGCGCGACAAGACTCCAACCCGTGCGCAGGAACCACCTGGTTGTGTATGTGTCTGTCAGGGCCTGATGTGTGTGCATGTACGTGTAGGTTGATCACTTGAGCGTGGGAGTGTGTGTTGGTCGCGTGGTGTGTGCATGCATGCGTGCGTGTGTGCGTGTGAGTGTTGCGTGCGTGCATGGCTGTGTGTGTACGTGTGAGTGTTGCATGCGTGCGTGGCTGCGTGTGTTCGTGTGAGTGTTGCGTGCATGCAGTTTGTGTGCATGCGTGCGTGTGTGTATAATCACCACACCAGCTCCTGTGTGTTAAAACAGACGACTCGGCATACCAATACAAGGCCACCTTGTCCGCTGTGCCCGCGGTCATGACTTCGAACCACCGTCCAATATTTTTTTATCATTTGTTTTCATTCTTATACACGCCGACAGGTGGGCCCAATGGTAGTGAGATAATGTGATGCAACACTAGAGGTGCCACGTGGAGCGTTTAACTGGTCAACTAGTCGTGTCTTGAGCAAATACAGAGCTGTACGGTGAGCCCGTGACTGTATAATAACCACAAAACGTAAATGGTGACCGTAATGAGTGGATTCTGAAGTCCAATGTACGTATCATGCTTTCGCTTCAAATACGATGATCGTCACTGTATATATCGCGAGAGAAAGATGAAACATGCGTCAATGTGCTGGGGGCGTACTTTTAGAGGACCTGGAGATAGTTTGTGTGCTTACATGAAAGGGGCGTAGAGGGGGTGTATGCGATGGAGAGAGAGATGCCCTTCATTTCTCTTTATTATGACTAACTTTATATATAGTATAAAAATATAAAAATTCACAGTGTGGAATAAATATCATTGGGGGTATCATGCAATGCAAATTAACGTTCATACTCCTCCATATAACTTTGTAATGTTGTATATATGTAGAAATTCTAAAATAATTTTTTGACCACACTTTGTGTGGTTTTATTCAAAAGGAATGTTGTATGCGAAATAAACATGAAGAGGGGGCTTTTTAGATCAATGGGGTATGTGATGTAACATGTGTGAATGTGTAGTTGATGTATTTGGCAGGGCCTAGAGAGGTATGTGTATGTATTACGTATTCGAGAGAGGCATGTATAGAGGGGTCGGGGGGCGTGGGAGAGATAGCACGAGAAATGAGAGAGGTCTAGAGAGAGAGAGAGAGAGAGACGAATAGGATGTCACGGCGAGAGATGCCCTTGAGTGTGTATATGCAAGGGGGGGGGATAGAGGCACGAGGAGAAAATATTTTGTGTGGTGTCTGTGTTGGTATGTGTGGATGTGAGAAGATAACGAGACTTGGGGGCAGAGGGTGTGTCACCGCGTGAGGTCCGGTGGGCCGAGGTGAGGCCCTTGGTTCGGTTCCGTCCTGCGCCACATTGGTCGGCCCGTGACGCATTTAGGGAGACCCATGGAGGACTAGTCGTACAAGACAAAGATAGCAGAATCGTGAAGGACTCTGTGTCCACTGACAAAGCCGGCTAGGATTTGTAACCCTGGGTCCTCGGACTAAGGTAACCCCTTATCTCTGATATAACTATTCATCCAACCTAACTTTAAGGGGCATCCTACAGAATGCTCTGCTAGAATCATACTCGTCAATTAGGAAGAGAGGTGGAGACAATGCGTGAGAGACAGGCCTAAAGATAATGTGCGTGCGGGAGACACGTAGGCAGGTCTATGTATATAGAAAGGGTCGATGGGGATTGTGCGTGTGTATGCTTGTGAGAGGAAGAGTGCTTGTGATAAAGGTTAGTGAAAACAGTCGTAAATGGTTACGAGAGGGAGGGAGGGTTATATCGAGAGCATGTCTGCGAGAAAGACACCTCGGGAGAGAGTGTGTGAGCATGTGTGAGAGACCACCGATGGATATACACCGTGTGCGCGTATGTGTGAGACAGAGAGTCAGCGTGAGTGTGAGGAGGGGCCTATGGAGAGTGAAACTACACGTAAAAGACTGATGTACACATTGATTAAAAATATAAATTGTATCCAAATATTAAGATGGGATCATGATATTTGCAATTCGCGTAAGGAACGGTCATTGATCCATCAGACATCTATATTCTATCGAATTTGAGCATGTATATGTTATTATTCGACATAATTGATCCACAGAGTTAGTATTTTGAACTCCAGATAATGCATCGCTTTAGCAATCGAATATAAACGTGAGTATAGTTCATGTTGTGTGTGTAAAGCACATTATACATACAAAAGTTACACAATGAACCTTATAAATAGCTAGCTATGAACTAGCATACATTTGAATTCAACTTAGGGTGGTTTAAAAAATTTGAATTCAACATGAAGTCCATTCAATTATTTGAATTCGATATCATGGCATTTGTAAATCATACCTAAATTATGGGGGCACCAATCTTTGCTCTGCTTTTGTACATAATAGCATATATAGTCGTGTACAAAATAGATTCAAATTTACCTCCACCATTCCAAAATAATCGTAGCTATAGGATTTTCAAGTGTCAAAATTTCAAAAATAAGCGCATAATTTAATGAGGTTTTCAAACATACAAGGTCAAATTTAATGTTGTCTATTTAGGTCAATCCTCAAAGTTCAAGAGTACTCTAAACGTGAATGCTTCTGTTTCAAAATTTTGAACGAAGCACCAAAAGAGCCTCTACTCGCCTGAAACCGCGTGAGACCAATGTTTGGTAGAAGGAAATTACTTTTCTAACTCCGACCCGTGAAACCTACCGGCCCGACGTCCAAAGGTCTAAACCGGGGTAGGTTTGTAGCTTCATCTAGACGCCACGCAACCGCCTCCGAAAAACATTCATACACCATGGCCGCCTAAGCACACATGCGCTCGGCCGAAATCGCTCCCGCCCACTATTTGGGACACCTGGAATTACCGTCCTACCCCCGACCCGCAGTAGGTCCGAAATTTAAGAGGGGGGCAAAGTTTGTACTTTACCCAAATTTCAAACAAGCGCGTCCCATCTGTTAAAAAAAACCAAAAACAAGCGCGTCCCAGACCGAAACATGGTTCCCCCTTAGCTCCCCCCCCCCTCCCGCCCGATTCCCCATTCGTACTCCGTGGGCGCCAAAACTACCTCTCCACCAGCCGCGAAACCCCGGCGTCCTCCGTCCGCCACCCCATCCCACCCATCAACTGCTGCCCTCCTCCATCACGCCGTAGCCGATACCCCGACGTCGTCGTCCACCACAACCGCAACCGCAACGCCCTCTATGGCTAGTAGTTGAAGCCGAGGCCGAGCTGCCTCCAGGACGCCGATGTGCGCCGTACCCGAGCCAGTTCAACCACGTCGTCCTGCGCCTCACCGCTGCCGCTCCAACGTCGCCACCGTCCATCGCACCAGAGTTGTTCCCGCTACGCCGTCCTTCGCTGCCTCGGATCTGCCTCCCCTTCGCCAACAGACGGCCACCGCAACACAGTCAACAATTTGGCCATGGGTTCGTCCAAGGCTCCACCCTCCTCCAAAACATCGGTTCCCCCGGTAAAAAGAAGAACATCGCCGCGATATCATGAGGACACAGCACTGGCAACCGGAAATGGTACTCCTCTTCCCTTATTCGTGCAAATCTTACGTGTCTGCTTGCATGGTATTCATCCCACAGAAGACACTAGTTGACCGCTTCTTCCTACACCTTCTTCCTGATACTGGATGTTCCTAGTAACTCGCCATGCACAAGGTTTCTCCTCATATATTGTTTCACCTTAGCCAGAGGTCTGTCGCCCCTCTGGATTTCAATTCCTGGTCAGTTGATTCCCAATTAAAGGAAGCATTCCCCGGCATAATAGGCGCTAGTCCGCCTATTACGCCGGGGAAGCAGCGCCTCGGTGTTTATCTTAGGGGTGTGTGGGGCCTAGGAGCTGCTGGCGCCCGATCTGGAGGTCGGCCGGGCTTAAAGGGATGGCCGGGGGGCGCTGCCAAGCACGACGGTGGTGTGAGGTCGAGGGGAGGGCGGGGCGGTGAAGGCAGGGGTTTGGGCCGGTGGTCGCTGGCGGTTCGAGAAAGATCGTCAACAGTGATTGGCGGGAGGTAGACGAAGGCCATCTGCCCGTTCCTTGTAGATCGGACGGTTCCTAAAAAAATCGACTGACCTATTTATTTTCAGTCGACTGTTATTTTGATAGGACCACATGTGGTGGTGTGCTGGAGGAGTACCTACATTTCCCAGCCATCCCTGTGCTCATATATTACAAAATCATATGGAGTAGAATCTAATTTTGTTTGCCATGCAATGTTCTAGAGCTATCATATGTCTCCTGTCATTTATTTTTCAGCCACCTGCTATCTGCTACTTTTACAGTGCACTAGTTCTGCACACACTTCACCCATACTCTCACTATTGTTTTTTTATGCATGGGTATTTCAGACTCTGGCTTGACAGAAGCACGAAATAAAAGAGAGAAGTCGCTCCTATTTTCTTCGTTGGCAGGCAAGACACGTCTCGGCACTTTAAATGTTGCATGTTCAACAGATGGAGACGGTAAACGTAGCTATGGAGTTGATGATCTCGCTCACCATGAACCACCATCCCAGGTGTTTGCTTTAACTTCGCGGTGTCATATGTGGTTGCATGTTGCATATGGTGTCTAGCTTGTATTCGAAAGGCCGAAGTCAGTCTTTATTAAGATAAGGAAAGATATTTTTTACATGAACCACCATCCCGGGAGCACTAGAAGACAAATAGCTAGTCAGGGCATTGGCCGAGCCAGTGACAAGCCCAGCACAGACAGGCATCACCTGGAAGCCAACTAAAAAGCCACGATGGTGGTGAAGCAGCCCGCCTCCCACCAGGCTCTCAGGTCCTCGATGATCATGCTCACCACTCCAGCTGAATGTCTAGCTTGTATTGCTTCCAATTTGGTTAAATTGCATCTACTTAGCTTACACATTATACCTTTGAATATGACATGTCTTCCTGTTTTTGGTACATACTAGTACATCTGTCTATTAACCATGTTCTTACATCAAACTAATGTTCTTGTGTATCCCTCATCAATCACTTATGATGAGACGGTTACGCCAGTGGGTTACTGTGAGAAAATATGCTCTTTTAAAGAATGCAGTGTCAGCCTCCCCACATGATTCTCAAGAAACAGCAAGGCTAGATGAAGATAGTGAACGTAGCTCTGTAGTTGATGACCGCATTTCCCCTACACCAGCATCGCAGGTGCTTGCTCTAACATGGCAGTGTGATATGTGGTTGCATGTTGCATATGGTGTCTAGATTGTAATTCTTACAATCTGGTTAAATTGCATGTGCTATTCTGCTTAGTTTATACATTATACCTGTTAATGCGACATGCCTTCCTGTTTTTAGTACATAGTACATCTGTCTATTAAGCATGTCCTTACATAAAACTATTGTTTTTTTTTGTATCCCGCATCAATCAATATGACGAGACACCTTTAGTATATGCAGTGTGATATTGGTTGCATCTTTCATATGATTTATAGCATGCGCTGCTTCTAATTTGTTGAAACGCCATTTATGATGGGACACTTTTAACTTGGCAGAGTCATATTGGTTGCATCTTTCATGTGGTGTCTAGCTTGCATTGCTTCTTATTTGTTGAAATGGCTTCTGCTTAGTTTACACAAATAGTTCTGAATATGCCATGCCGTCCTGTTTTTCGTACATATTCCATCCTGGTATCATGTGTTTGCCTTACATCAAAGTAGTGATTGTTAGTATCATGCACGAATGAGTTCTGAAGAGTGAATTTTATTGCTTTTTCTTGTCGGTTTTACTTGACAATTCAAAATCACTAAAGCGGAAGGAAATTAGCAAGGTAGTGGATAAAGGTGCTCCTTCCAAACGGAGGGCCTTTACAGATTCTACTCCGCCACCCCCCAAGAAGATTTGCAAGACAACACATGCATAGACACTCAACGTGGCTGTGTTGATGATGAGCACGTCTCCCCTAGTGCACCATCACAGGTGCTCCCTCTAACTTGGCACTGTTATATGTGGTTGCATGTTATGTATGATGTCTAGCTTGTATTGCTTCTAATTTTCTTGAATTCCATCTGCTTACTTTACGCATTATACTTGTGAATAAGACACTTGTTCCTGTTTCTAGAACATACAATATATGTCTGTCACACCATGTTCTTACATCAAAGTACTACTGGTGTGTAACCTCCAACAATCACTTATCATAAGACACGTTTGACTTGGGAGTGTGATATAGGTTACATCTCGCATTCTTTTCTAGCTTGTACTACTTCTAATTTGTTGAAATGGCACTTATGACGAGACAGTTTTAACTTGGTAGAGTGATATTCGTTGCATCTTTCATATGGTGTCTAGCTTTCATTGCTTCTAATTTGTTGAAATGCCTTCTGCTTAGTTTACACATCATAGCTGTGAATATGCAATGTTGTCCTTTTTTCTTACACATTCAATCGTCCTATCATGCGGTCACCTTACATTAAAGTAGTGCTCGTCAGCATCCTGCATCAATGAGTTCTGAAAAGTGAATTTTTATTCATTTTTCTTGTGGGTTTGACTTGACAAGGCAATACAATTAAGAAATAGGAAGGAAAAAAATAAGGTAGGAACTGATGGCGGTCTTCCGGCGAAACCGGCATCCCAGGTGCTTTCTCTAGCTTGGCAGTGTGATATTGTCTTGCATGTTGCATATGGTGTCTCACTTGTATTGCTTGTAATTTGATTAAATTACTTCTGCTTAGTTTACACAAATAGTTGTGAATATGCCATGCCGTCCTGTTTTTCGTACATATTCCATCCTCGTATCATGTGTTTGCCTTACATCAAGGTAGTGATTGTCAGTATCATGCATGAATAAGTTCTGAAGAGTGAATTTTATTGCTTTTTCTTGTCGGTTTTACTTGACAATGCAAAATCAATAAAGCAGAAGGAAATTAGCAAGGCAGTGGATAAATGTGCTTCTTCCAAACGGAGGGCCTCTACACATTCTACTCGGCCATCCCCCCAACAAGATTTGGAAGACAACACATGCATAGACACTCAAAGTAGCTGTGTTGATGATGAGCACATCCCCCCTTGTCCACCATCACAGGTGCTCCCTCTAACATGTCACTGTTATATGTGGTTGCATGTTGTGTATGATGTCTAGCTTGTATTGCTTCTAATTTTGTTGAATTCCATCTGCTTACTTTACACATTATACTTGTGAATAAGACACGTGTTCCTGTTTCTAGAACATACAATATCTGTCTATCACACCATGTTCTTACATCAAAGTACTACTGTTGTGTAACCTACAACAATCACTTTTCACAAGACATGTTTAACTTGGGAGTCTAATATAGTTTACATCTCGCATTATTTTCTAGCTTGTACTACTAATTTGTTGAAATGGCACTAATGACGAGACAGTTTTAACTTGGTAGAGTGATATTTGTTGCGTCTTACATATGGTGTCTAGCTTTCATTGCTTCTAATTTGTTGAAATGCCTTTTGCTTAGTTTACACATCATAAGCTGTGAATATGCAATGGCACTAATGACGAGAGACCTTTAACTTTTTAGTGTGATGTTGTTTGCATCTTGCATATGATTTATTTCATGTACTGCTTCACATTTGTTTAAACGCCAGTTATGACGAGACACTGTTAACTTGGCAGAGCAATATTTGTAGCATCTTTCATATGGTGTCTACCTTCCATTGCATTGCTTCTAATTTATTGAAATGCCTTCTGCTTAGTTTACACATCAGAGTTCTGATTATCTCATGCCGTCCTGTTTTTCGTACATATTACATCCTCCTATCATGTGGTTGTCTAACATCAAAGTTCAGTTCGTCTGTATCATGCATCAATTTGTTCTGAAGAACTAAATTTTTATTCCTTTTTCTTGTCAGCTTGACTTAACATGGCACAGAGAAAGAGGAAGGAACACAGAATGACAGGGGATGGTGTTAGTACTAAGGACACATGGAAACGGAAGTGGAAGAATTATGTAGATTCTGCTGGTATTGATGGTGCAATAGAAGGTCAAAGTCCAGCGGAAAATTGTATAAACGCGGTATCCCGTGCTACACGAGCTGCAAAACAAGCCAAACAGAAACTAATAGCTGCCACCAAACAAGCAGTGACAACCCTAGTTGTTGCAACACCTTCCACAGTACCACCAGCTGCACGAGTTACTCATTTGTCAACTCAGCTAGCAGCACGTTCCCAAGCCCCCTTGCCACCTGACACTACTTCCGAAGCACTCTTGACACAAGACGAGTTAGCAAGATCAGATGAACCTTGTGAGCTTCAACAGCAAGAAGGTAGTTGCTGGAGTCAAGTTACAGTTGCATGCTTCTTTATATGTAGTCTCATAGTTTGATGTACACTAACACTTCCTATGTTCCTTGTTGGACTAGCACCTAGGAGCAAGAGGAAACAAACATCAGGGATAATGCTCGATAGGTTAACTAAATCTAGAGGAGGAAGAATGGAGATCCATTTTGAGGCAGGTTTAAAAAGGCCACGTGATGCTACAGAGTCAGCCAAGTTAGTATCACAGGCAGCGGTTGCCGTTAGGTGTCATGCACGTATCCTCCCAACATGGATTCAGTACAGGAATGACAAAGACGAAACCCAGTTCAACACCTTCCTCGACCATTTATCTATAAGTATGGTTATGTATGGAAACTAGTAATATCGTCTTGCTCTGTCCCATACTTTCTAGGTTGCTGATAATGAGACTCGCATAATTTTCAACAGATGAGTTTCAAGTTGGATAGCCAAGATGATGCAACCAGACAAGCTTGCACCCATGTTTTCAAGTCTGCTCTGCGACAGTATCGGTGTAACTTGAGGAAAACTCACTTTGAAGGCAAGGCTAACAGTGAACTTGCCCAAACATCTCCAGTGGAAAATATATCGGATGAAGATTGGAGAGGCCTTGTTAAACACTGGTCTGATCCAAAGTATCAAGTACGTTATATATATGTGATCAGATCACATGTTGAACTCCTATTTACGCATGTGCCTCACAAATCTATCTTCTTGTAGGTGAACTGTTCAAAGAACAAGGCCAACCGTACGAAAGTGAAATTCCAACAGACGACAGGATCTCGTAGCTATATTGCACACTACAAGGCTCTTGTAATTAGCTGTTGTTTCACTTTTTTCGCTGTGCCATATTATCCAATCTATATTGACTTGTTCCAAATGCAGAGGAAAGCCCGCAAGGACCAAAAAGTACCTGAACCAAATGCTATGGAAATCTTCAAGGACTGTCACACCAGCAAGACGAAGGGCATGACTACACCAGTCAAAGCAGCTGTTGTAAGTCCTTAATCCTCATGCCTTTTAACTACTACTTACTCTGACTTGTGCATTGAACTGCATGGTTTGCAGCCAGTGTCTATTACTCTTTTCAATTTTATACACAATTGTCTTAGCGTATCATTGCACCTTACAAGGTTTAAAAGAGAGGATTGATGCTCCTTTGATCTTGATCTGTAATCTAATTCCGTGCTAGACTTGCCCACACAACGTTACAATTGCCTGTTTGTCTGTTCTCAGTTGTTTTGTGATATGAATGATGTCATACTATGCTTACCGTATTATAAACTTTGTCTCTTTATCCTTAGCTGTCAATACAATGTGAAGAAATAGACAATACATTAGCCATGGTACATGGTCATATGTTTGGAACCTGGTTTTATTATGTACTTTGCAGTAAAATACAACTAATATTTTACATAGGTTCACCAGAATAAGTTTTGTATATAGACCAAAGCTATTTTGTTTGGTTTTGCTGCCTCCTTAATACCTTCTGTTCTGGTACTACTAATGTAAAAACTCAACTTTTCAGCAAGCTACGGAATAAATGGTGGAACCGCCACCTTCTGAAGGTGACGAGTCAACTATAACCGCGATGTCACCTCTTGCTTCAGTGGGTCAGTACATGTCCACTAACAGTGCCAAAAGCACGTTCCTGCGTAATATTGGGTTGGTTGTTAAGGCAATCTCGTCCAAACTGCCTCATGATCAAGATATGCAAGCTCAAAACAATGTTATATCTGCGCTCCAGACACAAGTCCATTCCCTAACAGAGACCCTTTGTGAAACAAGGACAACCATTGTTCGATGTCGTCAAGATATGCATGGTTTTGAAACCAGACTATCAGACATTTGCTATGTTGTTCAGGAGCCTAAGAGAAATGAAGGTGAAGGTTATGGTGCTCCATCAGATAGTACAACATGAAAACGTAACAGTCAGGTCAAATGAACTGAGCTTCTGAACTTCTGGTGGTGCATTTATCTACCAGACTGTTAACTTTTATGCCAACCTTCCTTTTGTTTTATGGTTGTAATTTGTTTTGTTGTGATACAAAATTTGTTCTTAACGTGCAGCCACTGGCTGAAGAAAACAGCAAGCCATTTTTGTTTAGTGTAGGGTGTTCCCTATATTTGCACTGGTGGCGAACTTTGATGCCCAGTGGATGTAATTTGGGCAATCACCTTAATAGCCTAGCGTTAGTTTCTGGCTTATTTATTTCCTAGTCTTCTTTTTCCCTGGTTTGCTAGTGGCCACAACAACCATGGGCCATATACGGACCGTGGTAACCTTGAGCCTACTACAGGCCGTAGGATCCATGGGCCTCCTACGGACCGTCAGATAAATGGGCCTCCAATGGGCCGTAGAATCGGTGGGTCTCGGGCCGTCGGATAAATAGGTCCACATGGGCCGTAAACGGGCGTAATTGGTATCGGGCCAGCACGGTAACGGGCCGTTAACAGGCCGAAAGACAGCAAAGGCTTAATTCTGTCACAGGCATAATGGGTCGTTAATGGGCCAGAATATAGGACGGGCTGGAAACGGCGCAACGGGTTTACAGGCCACAAACGGACCGGTTCTAACCACGAGCCGAATTTGGCCCATTAGGGGAACAGGCCAGTAACGGGCCGGAAGTAATCGAGGGCCGGAAAGGAGCCCAAGAACGTATGGGCCGTCAGTAGGCCGAAAGCTAACACGGGCTGGAAACAGCCCATGTGAATCATGGGCCGGTAATGGGTACAAAGAAATTTACTGTTCATTATGGGCCAGAGTCACCGTGGGCCACTAAAGGGCCTAAAGATACGAAAGGCCTCATATGGGCCGAAAGACGTCGTGGGCCATACATGGGCCGAAAGTGAAACGGGCTGGTGTTATATTCGACGGCCCACATGACGCTGTTGGGCCGATTTCGGGAAGGCCCTACCGGGCCGTGAGTTACCGGGACGTAAAATGGGCTATATGCGAACAGACCGTTAACAGGCTTTTCATGGGCCGGCCCGCTAACTTTTGACCAAGTCAAACGGGCCGGCCTTTGTAAGCTAAATGGGTCAGTGTTGGGCTGTCGCACGTGTCGACATATCATAGGCGCCTATCTGACCCAATGACGAGCTGACACGTGTTTCCTTCGGCCAATGAGAATTTTACACGTGGAAAATCCGCATTGGTCCGGGCTGTTAACGGGTTATCGGATCCAAAACCGGACCCGATAGCTTAACGGCGACCCGTTATGGTGGATGCCACATGTCGGTTACCCTTGACGAAAGCACTTCCATGACGCGTCATTTATCGTCATGGAAGTGAACACGGAAGTGAACACTTCCATGATGATAATTTTGGTATTGTCATGGAACACTTCTACGACAGCACAGGTATGACTATTTTGATTCTATCATAAAATCGTCATGGATGTACATACATGACAGAAAACGTGACCTACTGTGACAAACACGTATCATCACGGAAGTGTATTTTTTTTATAGTGCCATCAGCGTCAGTCTTCTTCTTGAAACTCCATTTATTCTCTATGGCTTGCCGATCATCGGGCAAATCCACCAATGTCCATACTTTGTTCTCATACATGGATCCTATCTCATATTTCATGGCCTCAAGCCATCTGTTGGAATCTGGGCTCATCATAGCTTCTTCATAGTTCGTAGGTTCACCTTGGTCTAGTAACATGACTTCCAGGACAGGATTACCGTACCACTCTGGTGCGGATCGTGCTCTGGTCGACCTACGAAGTTCAGTAGTAACTTGATCTGAAGTTTCATGATCATCATCATTAGCTTCCTCTCTAGTTGGTGTAGGCATCACGGGAACAGTTTTCTGTGATGTGCTACTTTCCAATTCGAGAGAAGGTACAATTACCTCATCAAGTTCTACTTTCCTCCCACTCACTTCTTTCGAGAGAAACCCCTTCTCTAGAAAGGACCCATTCTTAGCAACAAAGATCTTGCCTTCGGATCTGTGGTAGAAGGTGTACCCAATAGTTTCTTTAGTGTATCCTATGAAGACGCACTTCTCCGATTTGGGTTCGAGCTTATCTGGCTGAAGCCTTTTGACATAAGCATCGCATCCCCAAACTTTAAGAAACTATAGCTTAGGTTTCTTGCCAAACCATAGTTCATACGGTGTCGTCTCAACGGATTTAGACGGTGCCCTGTTTAACGTGAATGCGGCTGTCTCTAATGCATAACCCCAAAACGATAGTGGTAAATCGGTAAGAGACATCATAGAACGCACCATATCTAATAAAGTACGGTTACGATGTTCGGACACACCATTACGCTGTGGTGTTCCAGGTGGCGTGAGTTTTGAAACAATTCCACATTGTTTTAAATGAAGGCCAAACTCGTAACTCAAATATTCGCCTCCACGATTAGATCGTAGAAACTTTATTTTCTTGTTGCGATGATTCTCTACTTCACTCTGAAATTCTTTGAACTTTTCAAATGTTTTAGACTTGTGTTTCATTATATCTACTCAAATCATCTGTGAAGGTCAGAAAATAACGATACCCGCCGTGTGCTTCAACACTCATCAGACCGCATACATCGGTATGTATTATTTCCAATAAGTCATTAGCTCACTCCATTGTTTCGGAGAACGGAGTTTTAGTCATCTTGCCCATGAGGCATGGTTCGCAAGTATCAAATGATTCATAATCAAGTGATTCCAAAAGCCCATCTGCATGGAGTTTCTTCATGTGCTTTACACCAATATGACCTAAACGGCAGTGCCACAAATATGTTGCACTATCATTATCAACTTTGCTTCTTTTGGCATCAATATTATGAATATGTGTATCACTACAATCAAGATTCAACAAGAATAGACCATTCTTCAAGGGTGCATGACCATAAAAGATATTATTCATATAAATAGAACAACCATTATTCTCTGACTTAAATGAATAACCGTCTCGCAATAAACAAGATCCAGATATAATGTTCATGCTCAATGCGGGCACCAAATAACAATTATTGAGGTCTAAAACTAATCCCGAAGGTAGATGTAGAGGTAGCGTCCAATGGCGATCACATCGACCTTGGAACCATTTTCGACGCGCATCGTCACCTCGTCCTTAGCCAATCTTCGTTTATTCTGCAGCTCCTGTTTCGAGTTACAAATATGAGCAACTGAACCAGTATCAAATACCCAGGCGCTACTACGAGCATTAGTAAGGAACACATCAATTACATGTATATCAAATATAACTTTGTTCACTTTGCCATCCTTCTTATCCACCAAATACTTGGGGCAGTTCCGCTTCCAGTGACCACTCCCTTTGCAGTAGAAGCACTCAGTTTCAGGCTTGGGTCCAGCTTTGGGTTTCTTCCCATGAGTGGCAACTTGCTTGTGTGACGCCCGGATAATTAAGCTACAGTGAACCTATGCTAATGATGCCACGTCACCTCGGTTACTGTTGATAAACTCGCGTTGATTCGAAACCGATTCAAATTCAAATTCAAAATCAAGTCAAACGGTAAAGGTTTTCAAATATTAAAAACTAAATGTTCGGGTGGAGCCAAATAATGCATAGGTAATTATAGTGGAGAAACCACACTTTTATAAAAAAAAAAATACTCTTAAATGAATAAAACAGTAGATAAAATAATTAAATAAATGCCTTTTGAATTTTTAAAATACTAAACTATTTTTGTTCGGGGGTAAAACCTTATGTGACAGTAGTTGGAACTGTAACTCTATTTTAGGTGTGGGTTTTACTTTTTGTAAAACTATAAACTATTAAAGAAATAAAATAAAAATAAATAAAAGAAAAGGTAAAAATAAAATAAAACAAAATAAAAACCAAACCCCCCTTCCCCCTGGGCCGTTCGGCCCAACCGGGCATCCAGGCCACCAGGCCAGCCCACCCCATCCCCCCTTATCCCCCCGTGCGACCGACAAAACAACCTCTAACCCACCGGACCTCACTCCCCCCACTCGCCCCCCCCCCCCCCTCGACTTCTCCTCCCCCCCCCCCCCACTCGTTGGCTCTCCCCCCGATCTAGATCGAGATCGAGGGCAAGGACCCAAAGCCACCGCGCCACCTGGCGCCAACCACCGCCGTCGACTGGAGCTCCTCTGCCTTGACCGCCGCACGTCGTCCCCGTCCTCCTCCCCACGGGTCATCCCCGAGCCTCGCCGCCCCCTCTTCTCACGAACGGAGGGTGAGGAACCCCCAACCTCCTCTTTCCCTCGTGCCGCGCTTTGGCGCGCCCAGCTGCCCGCATCGCCGCGTTCCGCTCGAGCCCTGCTGCTGCTCGCCCGCTGCGGCCCCCCTGCGTTGCCATCGCCGCCTGCTAGTGCTCCGCCGCGGCCCTGCTCGCCGTTCGCCGGCCGCGCCCCGGTGCGTGTCTGCGCGCCCGCCTCGCTCCCGCGTTCCCCCTGCCCCCGTGCTCGCCCGCACGCACAGCCGCGCGCCCGCGACCTGCCCGCTTCGGCCTGCTGCCCCTTCCGCGCCCGCGCCTCCACCACCGGGCCATGGCCGCCGCCCTCTTCCCCACCCGCGGCACAGCCAGCATCGCTCGACCCCGCTGGCTACGCTAGGCCGCCGACCTCACCCTGCCGCTGTTCCCTCCTCGCCCCGCTCCCCGCAGTCCCCTACGCTGACGTCGCCGCCGCGCCGTCCGCCACCCGCCTGGCCACTTAGGCCGCCGCTAGGATGAAAATACTTTGTACATGAAAGTTGCTCAGAATTTCGAGGCGAATCCGAACAAGACGAATACGAATATGCAGTCCGTTCGTCTGCTACACATCCCTAGCATAGCGAACATGCAACCGTCCCCCTCCATTTCATCTGCCCGAAAATGTCAAACACCGGGGATACTTTCCCGGATGTTTCCCCCCTTCGCCAGTTTCGCCTATTACTGCGTTAGGGCACACCTAGCACTGCTAATTGCTTTGCCATGCATCGTCATGCATATGTTTGCATTGTATTCATTGTTTCTTCCCCTCTTCTCTCCGGTAGACTACGAGACTGACGCCACTGCTGCCCTAATCGACTACGGTGTTGACGACCCCTCCTTTTCAGCAGAGCTTCAAGGCAAGCCAACCCCCCTTGTTCATCCCGATATCGCCTACTCTTTCCCTCTACTGCATGCATTAGAGTAGTGTTACTGTTTCATCGGGTTGATCCTATACTGCTGCATAGCCTATCCTTGTTACTTCTGTTGTTACCTTACCTGCAATCCTATATGCTTAGTATAGGTTGCTAGTTTATCATCAGTGGCCCTACATACTTGTCTGTCTGCCATGCTATACTACTAGGCCGTGATCACTCGGGAGGTGATCACGGGTATATACTATTACATACTTATGTTACTTTCGGATATGGGGCTGAAGGGACAGGTGGTTCCACCCAGGTAATGGTGGGCCTGGGTTCCCGACGGCCCCCGAGTGTTACTTTGTGGAGGAGTGACAGGGCAAGTTGTGACCACCTAGGAGACAGGTGGGCCTGGTCCTTGGTGATACGTCCATTTTGCATCATACTTTTATATTGATATTTATCGCATTATGGGCTATTATTACACATTATATCACAATACTTATGACTTTTCTCTCTTATTTTATAAGGTTTACATGAAGAGGGAGAATGCCGGCAGCTGGAATTCTGGACTGGAAAAGGAGCAAATATTAGAGACCTATTCTGCACAACTCCAAAAGTCCTGAAACTTCACGGAGAATTATTTTGGAATATATAAAAAATATTGGGCGAAGAAAGCACCAGAGGGGGGCCACCAGCCATCCACAAGGGTGGGGGCGCTCCCCTTGCCTTGTGGGCCACCTGGCAGGCCCCCGATGCCCATCTTCTGCTATATGGTGTGTTTTGACCTGGAAAAAATCAAAAGGAAGCTTTCGGGATGAAGCGTCGCCGTCTCGAGGCGGAACTTGGGCGGAACCAATCTAGGGCTCCGGCGGAGCTATTCTGCCAGGGAAACTTCCCTCCGGTAGGGGGAAATCGAAGCCATCATCATCACCAACGATCCTCTCATCGAGAGGGGGTCAATCTCCATCAACATCTTCACTAACACCATCTCCTCTCAAACCCTAGTTCATATCTTGTATCCGATCTTTGTCTCAAAACCTCAGATTGGTACCTGTGGGTTGCTAGTAGTGTTGATTACTCCATGTAGTTGATGCTAGTTGGTTTATTCGGTGGAAGATCGTATGTTCAGATCCTTAATGATAATTAATACTCCTCTGATTATGAACATGAATATGCTTTGTGAGTAGTTACGTTTGTTCCTGAGGACATGGGAGAAGTCTTGTTATAAGTAATCATGTGAATTTGGTATTCGTTCGATATTTTGATGAGATGTATGTTGTCTTTCCTCTAGTGGTGTTATGTGAACGTCGACTACATGACACTTCACCATGATTTGGGCCTAGGGGAAGGCATTGGGAAGTAATAAGTAGATGATGGGTTGCTAGAGTGACAGAAGCTTAAACCCTAGTTTATGCGTTGCTTCGTAAGGGGCTGATTTGGATCCATATGTTTCATGCTATGATTAGATTTATCTTAATTCTTCTTTCGTAATTGCGGATGCTTGCGAGAGGGGTTAATCATAAGTGGGAGGCTTGTCCAAGTAAGGGAAGCACCCAAGCACCGGTCCACCCACATATAAAATTATCAAAGTAACGAACGCGAATCATATGAGCATGATGAAAACTAACTTGACAACAATTCCCATGTGTCCTCGGGAGCGCTTTGCTTTATATAGGAGTTCATCCAGGCTTGTCCTTTGCTACAAAAAGGATTGGGCCACCTTGCTGCACCTTAGTTACTTTTGTTACTTGTTACTCGTTACGAATTATCTTATCATACAACTATCTGTTACCGATAATTTCAGTGCTTGTAGAGAATACCTTGTTGAAAACCGCTTGTCATTTCCTTCTGCTCCTCGTTGGGTTCGGCACTCTTACTTATCGAAAGGACTATGATAGATCCCCTAAACTTGTGGGTCATTAAGGCTCTTTTCTGGCGCCGTTGCCGGGGAGTGAAGCGCCTTTGGTAAGTGGAATTTGGTAAGGAAACATTTATATAGTGTGCTGAAATTTACTGTCACTTGTCACTATGGAAAATAATCCTTTGAGGGGCTTGTTCGGGGTATCTTCACCTCGACCGGAAGAGCAAAGAGTTGCTCCTCAACCTACTGCACCTACTGAAAATATTTATTATGAAATTCCTTCGGGTATGATAGAGAAACTGCTAGCTAATCCTTATGCAGGAGACGAAACATTACATCCTGATATGCACCTAATCTATGTGGATGAAGTTTGTGGATTATTTAAGCTTGCAGGTTTGCCCGAGGATGATGTCAATAAGAAGGTCTTCCCTTTATATTTGAAGGGAAAGGCATTGACATGGTATAGGCTATGTGATGATATTGGATCCTGGAACTACAACCGATTGAAATTGGAATTTCATCAGAAGTTTTATCCTATGCATCTGGTTCATCGTGATCGGAACTATATATATAATTTTTGACCTCGTGAAGGAGAAAGTATCGTTCAAGCTTGGGGGAGGCTTAAGTCAATGTTATATTCATGCCCCAATCATGAGCTCTCAAGAGAAATTATTATTCAGAATTTTTATGCTCGGCTTTCTCGTAATGATCAATCCATGCTCGATACTTCTTGTACTGGTTCTTTTATGAAGAAGAATATTGAATTCAAATGGGATTTATTGGAAAGAATTAAACGCAACTCTGAAGATTGGGAACTCGACGAAGGTAAGGAGTCAGGTATAAACCTTAAGTTTGATTGTGTTAAATCTTTCATGGATACCGATGCTTTTCATGATTTTAGCACTAAATATGGACTTGACTCTGAGATAGTAGCCTCTTTCTGTGAATCTTTTGCTACTCATGTTGATCTCCCTAAGGAGAAGTGGTTTAAATATCATCCTCCCATTGAAGTGAAAGTAGTAGAACCTATTAAAGTTGAAGAAGAAACTATTACTTATAATGTTGATCCTATTGTCCCTACTGCTTATATTAAGAAACCACCTTTTCCTATTAGAATAAAGGATCATGCTAAAGCTTCAATTGTGGTTCGTAAGAGTTATACTAGAACACCTACACCCCCTGAACAAATTAAAGTTGAACCTAGTATTGCTTTGGTTAAAGATCTCTTGGTTGATAATATTGATGGGCATGTTATTTATTTCTATGATGAAGCTGCTAGGATTGCTAAACCCGATATTAAAGATAAACATAGACCCGTTGTTGGCATGCCTGTTGTTTCTATTAAAATAGGAGATCACTGTTATCGTGGCTTATGTGATGTGGGTGCTAGTGTGAGTGCAATTCCTTATACCTTATACCAAGAAATTATGAATGACATTGCACCTGCTGAGATAGAAGATATTGATGTTACTATTAAGCTTGCCAATAGAGATACTATATCACCAATTGGGATTGTTAGAGATGTTGAAGTCTTGTGTGGGAAAATAAAATACCCTACTGATTTTCTTGTTCTTGGTTCCCTACAAGATGATTTTTGTCCCATTATATTTGGTAGACCTTTCTTGAACACTGTTAATGCTAAGATAGATTGCGAAAAGGACATTGTTATTGTCGGCTTTGGGGATGTGTCTCATGATTTAAATTTCTCTAAGTTTCGTAGACAACCCCATGATAAAGAATTGCCTAGTAAGGATGAAATTATTGGTCTTGCTTCTATTGCCGTGCCTCCTACTGATCCTTTAGAACAATATTTGCTAGACCATGAAAATGATATGTTTATGAATGAAAGAAGGGAAATAGATGAAATATTCTTTAATCAAGGGCCTATTTTGAAACACAATTTGCCTGTTGAAATCCTTGGGGATCCTCCTCCACCCAAGGGTGATCCCGTGTTTGAGCTTAAACAATTACCTGATACTCTGAAATATGCTTATCTCGATGAAAAGAAGATATATCCTGTTATTATTAGTGCTAACCTTTCAGAGCATGAAGAAAAGAAATTATTGAAAACTCTGAGGAAGCACTGTGCAGCTATTGGATATACTCTTGATGATCTTAAGGGCATTAGTCCCACTCTATGTCAGCACAAAATTAATATGGAGCCTGATGCTAAACCAGTTGTTGATCACCAACGAAGGCTGAATCCTAAGATGAAGGAAGTGGTAAGAAATGAAATACTAAAGCTTCTGGAGGCAGGTATAATTTATCCTATTGCTGATAGTAGATGGGTAAGTCATGTTCATTGTGTCCCTAAGAAGGGAGGTATTACTGTTGTTCCTAATGATAAGAATGAATTGATTCCACAAAGAATTGTTACAGGTTATAGAATGGTAATTGATTTTCGTAAATTAAACAAAGCTACTAGAAAAGATCATTACCCTCTACCTTTTATTGATCAAATGCTATAAAGATTATCCAAACATACACATTTTTGCTTTCTAGATGGTTACTCTAGTTTTTCTCAAATACCTGTGTCAAAAGAGGACCAAGAAAAGACCACTTTTACTTGCCCTTTCGGTACTTTTGCTTATAGATGTATGCCTTTTGGTTTATGCAATGCACCTGCTACTTTTCAAAGATGTATGACTGCTATATTCTCTGACTTTTGTGAAAAGGTTGTTGAGGTTTTCATGGATGATTTCTCCGTTTACGGAACTTCTTTTGATGATTGCTTAAGCAACCTTGATCGAGTTCTGCAGAGATGTGAAGAAACTAATCTTGTTTTGAATTGGGAGAAGTGCCACTTTATGGTTAATGAAGGTATTGTCTTGGGGCATAAAATTTCTGAAAGAGGTATTGAAGTTGATAAAGCTAAAGTAGATGCTATTGAAAAGATGACGTGTCCTAAAGATATCAAAGGTATAAGAAGTTTCCTTGGTCATGCTGGTTTCTATAGGAGGTTTATTAAAGACTTCTCTAAAATTTCTAGGCCTCTCACTAATCTCTTGCAAAAAGATGTTCCTTTTGTTTTTGATGATGATTGTGTAGAAGCATTTGAAATACTTAAGAAAGCCTTGATTTCTACACCTATTGTTCAACCACCTGATTGGAATTTAAACTTTGAAATTATGTGTGGTGCTAGTGATTATGCTGTTGGTGCTGTTCTAGGACAAAGAGTTGATAAGAAATTGAATGTTATTCATTATGCTAGTAAAACTCTAGACAGTGCCCAGAGAAATTATACTACTACTGAAAAAGAATTTCTAGCAGTTGTATTTGCCTGTGATAAGTTCAGATCTTATATTGTTGATTCCAAAGTAACTGTTCACACTGATCATGCTGCTATTAAATATCTTATGGAAAAGAAAGATGCTAAACCTAGACTTATTAGATGGGTTCTCTTGTTACAAGAATTTGATTTGCATATTATTGGTAGAAAGGGAGCTGAGAACCCTGTAGCAGACAACTTGTCTAGGTTAGAAAATGTTCTTGATGACCCATTGCCTATTGATGATAGTTTTCCTGATGAGCAATTGGCTATCATAAATGCTTCTCGTAATACTCCATGGTATGCTGATTATGCTAATTACATTGTTGCTAAATTTATACCACCTAGTTTCACATACCAGCAAAAGAAAAAGTTTTTCTATGATTTAAGACATTACTTTTGGGATGACCCACACCTTTATAAAGAAGGAGTAGATGGTGTTATTAGACATTGTGCACCTGAGCATAAACATGAACAGATCCTATGCAAGTGACACTCCGAAGCTTACGGAGGACACCATGCTGGAGATAGAACTGCACACAAGGTATTGCAATCCGGTTTTTATTGGCCTACTCTCTTCAAGGATGCCCGTAAGTTTGTCTTGTCTTGTGATGAATGCCAGAGAATTGGTAATATTAGTAGACGTCAGGAAATGTCTAAGAATTATTCACTTGTTATTGAACCATTTGATGTTTGGGGCTTTGATTATATGGGACCTTTTCCTTCCTCTAATGGGTATACACATATTTTAGTTGATGTTGATTACGTTACTAAGTGGGTAGAATCTATTCCAACTAGTAATGTTGATCATAAGACTTCTATTAAGATGCTTAAAGAAGTTATTTTCCCGAGGTTTGGAGTCCCTAGATATTTAATGACTGATGGTGGTTCACATTTTATTCATGGTGCTTTCCGCAAAATGCTTGCTAAATATGATGTTAACCATAGAATTGCATCTCCATATCACCCTCAGTCTAGTGGTCAAGTAGAATTGAGCAATAGAGAGATTAAATTGATTTTGCAAAAGACTGTTAATAGGTCTAGAAAGAATTGGTCTAAGAAACTTGATGATGCATTATGGTCTTATAGAACTGCTTATAAAAACCCTATGGGTATGTCTCCGTATAAAATGGTTTATGGAAAAGCATGTCACTTACCTCTTGAACTAGAACATAAAGCTTATTGGGCTATTAAAGAGCTCAACTATGATTTCAAACTTGCCAATGAGAAGAGGTTATTTGACATTAGCTCGCTTGATGAATGGAGAACCCAAGCCTATGAGAATGCCAAGTTGTTTAAAGAAAAAGTTAAAAGATGGCATGACAAGAGGATACAAAAGTGTGAGTTTAATGTAGGTGATCATGTTTTGCTATACAACTCTCGTTTAAGATTTTTTGCAGGAAAGCTTCTCTCTAAATGGGAAGGTCCTTACATTATCGAGGAGGTCTATCGTTCCTGTGCCATTAAGATCAACAACGCCGAAGGCACAAATCCGAAGGTGGTAAACGGTCAAAGAATCAAACATTATATCTCAGGTACTCCCATAAATGTTGAGACCAATATAATTAATACCATAACACCGGAGGAGTACATAAGGGATACTTTTCAGAACGTTTCAGACTCCGAAAATGAATAGGTATGTGGTACGGTAAGTAAACCGACTCCAAAACTGTTATAATAGCAATTTTTCTCCGTCTTGGAATATTTAGAAAAATAGAAAAAATAAAAGTAGTCCGAAAGATGCACGAGGAGACCACAAGGGTGGAGGGCGCGCCCTACCCCCCTGGGCGCGCCCCCTGCCTTGTGGCCACCTCGTGTGCCCTCCGGACTCCGTTTTCTTGCACAATACTTCTTTTGATCGGTAAAAATTCATTATATAATATCCCGAAGGTTTTGACCACCGTACCACGGCAATATCTCCTGTCTTTGTTTCGAGCTATTTTTCTGATAGATCCAGATCGCCATGACGTCTCCAAGCGCCCCCAAGGACAAGTTTTTCGAGAAGCTCATCAACCCTTATCTCGCGGAGGTGCTGCAACACCCTCAAACCATTGAGATGCATGAGGGGGTGCTGCACATCCGTGATACTGAAGGGCCAAAGAAGACCGGAAGCGTGGAGACAAGGCTCGAAGAAGTGGAGCGGCAAGTCTTCAAGTGCCAAGGGATGGTGGAACGCTGACTCAACGCCAACCACATGATGATCGCTGAATTTACTAGTGGTCACAAGCTGGATGCCAAGAACATTGGGGAGGCCATCTTCAAGCTTCATGAGAAAATCGAGCATCTCCAAGCCCAGATCTATGACCTGCAAAACCAAAACTGTGAGTATGAATATAGATTTAAAAGGATGAGTTTGGCTGCAGATTTGAGGATCCCGGAGACTCGTTCATCTTTTTACGATGGTGAACCTATGCCTTGGAAGACGGAGGATAAAATTCTTTCATCATCACCACCTCCGAAGAAAGAGACCTAAATACATGGGTATGGGCACTCCCCTTGGCAACTGCCAAGCTTGGGGGAGGTGCCCCGGTATCGTATCACCATCACACCTTTACTTTTATCGTTTTTCTTAGTTCAATCCTTTTGGTTATATCTTGATCTAGTAGAATTAAGTTTTTAGTATGATCTAGCTTTTAGTTTTGTTTCGAGATCTATCTATGTAATCGAGTCCGTGAGCTATATATAATAAAGAGTAGTTTTGAGTTAAGGGCTTTGCTTCCTTGCTATGATCTTGAGGGAATTAAATAAAAGAAAGGAATAAAAAGAAATAAAAAGATCATATATTGATCTTATGGAGAGTAATGACTTCACATATAAAGAGTATGATGAATAAAATTTGTTGAGAGTTGACAAACATAGTTTTGGCCATTGTTGCAATTAATAGGAAGTAATAAAGAAAAGAGAGGCTTCACATATAAATATACTATCTTGGACATCTTTTGTGATTGTGAGCACTCATTAAAATATGACATGCTAAAAAGTTGATGTTGGACAAGGAAGACAACATAATGGGTTATGTTTTCTTATATCCGAATAGAAGTTATATTGTCATGGATCCTCCAACATGTTGAGCTTGCTTTTCCCTCTTATGCTAGCCAAATCCTTTGCACCAAGTAGAGATACTACTTGTGCATCCAAACATCCCTTAACCCAGTTTTGCCATGAGAGTCCACCATACCTACCTATGGATTGAGTAAGATCCTTCAAGTAAGTTGTCATTGGTGCAAGCAATAAAAATTGCTCTCTAAATATGTATGATCTATTAGTGTGAAGAAAATAAGCTTTATACGAACTTGTGATATGGAGGAAATAAAAGCGACAGACTGCATAATAAAGTTCTTTATCACACGCGGCAATATAAAGTGACGTTCTTTTGCATTAAGATTTTGTGCATCCAACCATAAAAGCGCATGACAACCTCTGCTTCCCTCTGCGAAGGGCCTATCTTTTACTTTTATCTTCTACCCTTATACAAGAGTCATGGTGATCTTCACCTTTCCTTTTTACACTTTTTCTTTTGGCAAGCACTATGTGTTGGAGAGATCCAGATATATATATCCACCCGGATGTAGGTTATCATAAAGTATTATTGTTGACATTACCCTTGAGGTAAAAGGTTGGGAGGCGAAACTATAAGCCCCTACCTTTCTCTGTGTCCGATTGAAGCTTTGAACTCATAAGTATTGCGTGAGTGTTAGCAATTGTGAAAGACTAAATGATAGTTGAGTATGTGGACTTGCTGAAAAGCTCTTGAATTGACTCTTTTCGATGTTATGATAAATTGCAATTGCTTCAATGACTGAGATCATAGTTTGTTAGTTTTCAATGAAGTTTCTGATTTATACTCTACCTTGTGAATGAATTGTTACTCTAGCATAAGAAATTATATGACAATATATGTTGCTGTCCTAAAGATGATCATGATGCCCTCATGTCCGTATTTTATTTTATCGACACCTCTATCTCTAAACATGTGGACATATTTTTCGATTTCGGCTTTCGCTTGAGGACAAGCGAGGTCTAAGCTTGGGGGAGTTGATACGTCCATTTTGCATCATGCTTTTATATTGATATTTATCGCATTATGGGCTGTTATTACATATTATATCACAATACTTATGCCTTTTCTCTCTTATTTTATAAGGTTTACATGAAGAGGGAGAATGCCGGCAGCTGGAATTCTGGACTGGAAAAGGAGCAAATATTAGAGACCTATTCTGCACAACTCCAAAAGTCCTGAAACTTCACGGAGAATTATTTTGGAATATATAAAAAATATTGGGTGAAGAAAGCACCAGAGGGAGGCCACCATCCATCCACAAGGGTGGGGGGCGCGCCCTACCCCCTAGGTGCGCCCCCCTACCTTGTGGGCCACCTGGCAGGCCCCCGATGCCCATCTTCTGCTATATGGTGTGTTTTGACCTGGAAAAAATCAAAAGGAAGCTTTCGAGACGAAGCGCCGCCGTCTCGAGGTGGAACTTGGGCGGAACCAATCTAGGGCTCCGGGGGAGCTGTTCTGCCGGGGAAACTTCCCTCCGGTAGGGGGAAATCGAAGCCATCATCATCACCAACGATCCTCTCATCGAGAGGGGGTCAATCTCCATCAACATCTTCACTAGCACCATCTCCTCTCAAACCCTAGTTCATCTCTCGTATCCGATCTTTGTCTCAATACCTCAGATTGGTACCTGTGGGTTGCTAGTAGTGTTGATTACTCCTTGTAGTTGATGCTAGTTGGTTTATTCGGTGGAAGATCATATGTTCAGATCCTTAATGATAATTAATACTCCTCTGATTATGAACATGAATATGCTTTGTGAGTAGTTACGTTTGTTCCTGAGGACATGGGAGAAGTATTGTTATAAATAATCATGTGAATTTGGTATTCGTTCGATATTTTGATGAGATGTATGTTGTCTTTCCTCTAGTGGTGTTATGTGAACGTCGGCTACATGACACTTCACCATGATTTGGGCCTAGGGGAAGGCATTGGGAAATAATAAGTAGATGATGGGTTGCTAGAGTGACATAAGCTTAAACCCTAGTTTATGCGTTGCTTCGTAAGGGGCTGATTTGGATCCATATGTTTCATGCTATGGTCAGATTTATCTTAATTCTTCTTTCGTAGTTGTGGATGCTTGCGTGAGGGGTTAATCATAAGTGGGAGGCTTGTCCAAGGAAGGGCAGCACCCAAGCACCGATCCACCCACATATCAAATTATCAAAGTAACGAACGTGAATCATATGAGCATGATGAAAACTAACTTGACAACAATTCCCATGCGTCCTCGGGAGCGCTTTGCTTTATATAGGAGTTCGTCCAGGCTTGTCCTTTGCTACAAAAAGGATTGGTCCACCTTGCTGCACCTTAGTTACTTTTGTTACTTGTTACTCGTTACGAATTATCTTATCATACAACTATCTGTTACCGATAATTTCAGTGCTTGTAGAGAATACCTTGCTGAAAACCGCTTGTCATTTCCTTCTGCTCCTCGTTGGGTTCGACACTCTTACTTATCGAAAGGACTACGATAGATCCCCTATACTTGTGGGTCATCAGCTGGTCGGCGTCTGCGGTTACATCAAATAACACACTTAACGAGATCTTGGTATTTAATCTGAGTTGGCCACTGGCCTATACGCACTAACCACCACGCGGGAACAGTTATGGGCACTCGACGTCGTAGTATCAGCCGAAGCCTTCTAGACGTTAGCGACTGAGCGGTGCGCATCGGATTGGACTGGAACGCTTGCTCTTGTATTAGGGGGGCTAGGTCTGCTTCCGGCCGCCCACGCAACATGCAGGAGTGCAAAGGGCGATGGGCCCAAGACCCCTGCGCGCTTAGGATTTCGACCAGCGTGCTGACCTCTCTGTTGAGCCTAGGTAGGGCTGCGACGTGTTGATCTTCTGAGGCTGGGCATGACCCAGGAAAGTGTGTTTGGCCAGAGGGATCGAGCGTGTTGGGTAATGTGGTGCACCCCTGCAGGGAAGATTGATCTATTCGAATAGCCGTGTCCACGGTAACAGGACGACCTGGAGTTGTACTTCGACCTTATGACAACTAGAACCAGATACTTAATAAAACACACCCCTTACAAGTTCCAGATACAACCCGGTGATCGCTTTCCCACAGGGCGATGAGGGGAGGATCACCGGGTAGGATTATGCTATGCGATGTTACTTGATGCTGCACTTGCTACTCTCTTCTACATGCTTCAAGATGGAGGCTGCCAGAAGCGTAGTCTTTGATAGGCCTAGCTATCCCCCTCTTATTCTGGCATTCTGCAGTTCAGTCCACAGATACTACCCATTTCATTGATACCAATGCATATGTAGTGTAGATCCTTGCTTGCAAGTACTTTGGATGAGTACTCACGGTTGCTTTTCTCCCTCTTTTTCCACCTTTCCATTCTTCTCGAATGTCGCAACCAGTTGCTGGAGCCCAGGAACCAGACGCCACCGTCGACGATGACTCCTACTACACCGAGGGTGCCTACTACTACGTGCAGGCCGCCGACAACCAGGAGTAGTTAGGAGGATCCCAGGCAGGAGGCCCGCGCCTCTTTCGATCTGTATCCCCAGTTTGTGCTAGCCATCTTATGGCACCTTGTTTAACTTATGTCTGTACTCAGATATTGTTGCTTCCGCTGACTCGTCTATGATCGAGCATTTGTATTCGAGCCCTCGAGGCCCCTGGCTTGTAATATTAAAGCTTGTATGACTTATTTGTGTTCAGAGTTGTGTTGTGATATCTTCCCGTGAGTCCCTGATCTTGATCGTACACGTTTGCGTGTATGATTAGTGTACGATTGAATCGGGGGCGTCACAGCTTGCCATTCTTCTTGAAGTTCACTTTCTTTCCCTTGCCCTTTTTCTTGAAACTAGTGGTCTTGTTAACCATCAACACTTGATGCTCCTTCTTGATTTCTACCTCCGCGGCCTTAAGCATTGCGTAGAGCTCGGGAATTGTTTTGTTCATCCCTTGCATATTATAGTTCATCACGAAGCCTTTGTAGCTTGGTGGCAGTGATTGAAGAACTCTGTCAATAACACAATCAATTGGATAATACCCAGACATTTTGAGTATGTGTTCACTCACAGAACTGTTCTCCTCCATCTTGCAGCTATAGAACTTGTTGGAGACTTCATATCTCTCAACTCGGGCATTTGCTTGAAATATTAACTTCAACTCTTGGAACATCTCATATGCTCCATGACGTTCAAAACGTCTTTGAAGTCCCGGTTCTATGTCGTAAAGCATGGCACACTGAACTATAGAGTAGTCATTAGATCGAGCTTGCTAGACGTTCATAACATCTGCATCAGCTCCTGCAGCAGGCCTGTCACCTAGCGGTGCATCAAGGACATAATTCTTCTGTGCAGCAATGAGGATAATCCTCAAGTTATGGACCCAGTCCGTGTAGTTGCTACCATCATCTTTCAACTTAGCTTTCTCTAGGAACGCATTAAAATTCAGGGGAACGGTAGCATGGGCCATTGATCTACAACATAGATATGCAAATACTATCAGGACTAAGTTCATGATAAATTAAGTTCAATTAATCAAATTACTAATGAACTCCCACTTAAATTAACATCCCTCAAGTTATCTAAGTGATACATGATCCAAATCAACTAAACCATGTCCGATCATCACGTGAGATGGAGTAGTCTTCAATGGTGAACATCTTCATGTTGATCATATCTACTATATGACTCATGTTCGACCTTTCGGTCTCCAGTGTTCCGAGACCATGTGTGTACATGCTAGGCTCGTCAAGTTTAACCCAAGTATTCCGTGTGTGTAAATCTGGCTTACACCCGTTGTATGTGAACGTAGAGTCTATCACACCCGATCATCACGTGGTGCATCGAAACGACGAACTTTAGCAACCGTGCATACTTGGGGAGAACACTTTTATCTTGAAATTTAGTGAAGCGATCATCTTATAATGCTACCATCGTTCTAAGCAAAATAAGATGCATAAAAGATAAACATCACATGCAATCAAAATATGTGACATGATATGGCCATCATCATCTTGTGCTTTTGATCTCCATCTCCAAAGCATCGTCATGATCTCCATCGTCACCGGCTCGACACCTTGATCTCCATCGTTGCGTCGTGGTCTTCTCGCCAACTATTGCTTCTACAACTATCACTAACGCATAGTGATAAAGTAAAGCAATTACATGGCGTTTGCATTTCATACAATAAAGAGACAACCATAAGGCTCCTGCTGGTTGTCGATAAATTACAAAACATGATCATCTCATACAATAACGTATATCACATCATGTCTTGACCATATCACATCACAACATGCCCTGCAAAAACAAGTTAGACGTCCTCTACTTTGTTGTTGCAAGTTTTACGTGGCTGCTACGGGCTTCTAGCAAGAACCATTCTTACCTACGGCAAAAACCACAACGGTGATTTATCAAGTTTGCTGTTTTAACCTTCTTCAAGGACCGGCCGCAGTCAAATTCGATTCAACTAAAGTAGGAGAAACAGACACCCGCTAGCCACCTTTATGCAAAACTAGTTGCATGTCTGTCGGTGGAACCAGTCTCATGTACATGGACATGTAAGGTTGGTCCAGGCCGCTTCATCCCACAATGCCGCCGAATCGGCCAATGATGCCACTGTTGGGTAACGTTGCATGGAAAACAAAAAAAATTCTACGCACACGCAAGATCTATCCATGGAGATGCATAGCAACGAGAGGGGAGAGTATGTCTACGTACCCTCATAGACCATAAGCGGAAGCGTTTGACAATGCGGTTGATGTAGTCGAACTTTCTTCGCGATCCAACCGATCGAGTACCGAACATACGGCACCTCCGCGTTCAGCACACATTCAGCTCGGTGACGTCCACGCCTTCTTGATCCAGCAAGATGGCAAGGTAGTGGATGAGTTCCGGCAGCACGACGGCGTGGTGACAGTGATGGTGAAGTTAACTCTGCAGGGCTTCGCCTAAGCACTACGAAAATATGACCGGGGGTGTAAACGGTGGAAGGGGGCACCGCACACGGCTAAGACAATGTTCTGGATGTGCTAGGCGCCCCCCTCCCACATATATATAGGTGGGGGAAGGGAGGAGCCAACCTGGAGGCGCCCCAAGTGGGGCCAAATCCCACTTGGGGTCCTGCCCCTAGTCGTGCCCCCTGCCATGTATAGGTGCGGGGGAAAGGCAGGGGAGGGAGCCCCCCCCCCCCCTTTTCGTTCTCCCATGAGAGGGGAAGGCAGGAGGGGCTAGCCCTCCCCCCTTTCCTTCCCTAGGGCTGGCCAGCTAGGGAGAGGGGCGCACCAGCCCCGTGTGGGCTGGTCTATCCCTCCCTTGGCCCATTAAGCCCATATACCTACCGGGGGGTGTCCGGAACCCCTTCCGGTGACCCGATGGCTACCCGGTGCATCCCGAAACCCTTCCGGTGTCCGAATACCATCGTCCTATATATAAATCTTTACCTCTCGATCATTTCGAGACTCCTCGTCATGTCCTTGATGATGTTCGACCCATGGAAATGAGCGATGAAGAAGTACTGAAAAATCCCCGGGAATCATTTCCACGGTTCCCTGCTGAGTATGGCCCAAGTGGTCCTGCATTCAATGAGCAGCTTCATACCTTGAAGCTAGCATTCTTTGGGACAAGCCCATACGAAGGGGAAAGGACTTCACAGTCACCGAGGTTTTGGACCGAAGAACAAGTTGTGTACTATAACAGGATATTGTTCGGCAAGAATCGGGGTTTCAATCACAAGTTTCTAAACTTTTGCTAAGCTCAAAGAAATACCTTGCTTTCACTATGCCATCGAGCATTTTGAGCATGCATTCCTAAAGAGTTTTCTTCGTTTCAATCATGGTTGGAATCGAGAGGTAATCCATCAGTTCTATACCACATTGTACATTTCAGGAGAGATTGGAAACACCTCAACCTGGATTCTCGAATGGATGGCTGGAAGGGAGAAGATCAAGTGCTCGGCATATCGGTTTTTAGCTTTGCTAAACCTTCCTCGGTGTGGGTTTGAGAAAAATCGAGAACACAGGCTGCATTACTGGGAAGTGTACGAAGAACAACTTCACATGCTGATGGATCCAAATTTGGTTGGTGATGAATGCATTGATGTGGATCCCAAGAAGTTGGCCTATGACAACAAAGTGATGTTTCATATCCTATGCAATTCTCTCACGCTAACGAACAGACCAAACTCTCTCAAAGGCATCATGGGAAATGCTCTACTGGCCATCTCTCAAGGAATACGGTTCGATGTTCCTGATCTTTTCATTCGCAACTTGGCGTGTGCTGCTGATAGCCCCCAATCGCTGAAGCCATATGCCCCATGGATCATGTATGCCATTGAACAACTCATCCATGAGAAATTTTTTTGGGCTCATGTTCCGAAAGTTTTCATGCCACCAGTACGTGACACTCTCCATATTGTGAAAGATATTGGCAAGGGAAAGGCACCCGTTGATGTTGCTGGTACTGTGTCTGCATCTGAGTCTGCTTCAAAGGTTAAGAAAGCCAAGGTTGAAATCCCTCAGAATGAAAATCCTTCTCTATATGTAATCTGCGTTCACACTCAGCAATCACTGGAAAGCCACATCAAGCTTGATCGAAAAGAAAAGGTGGAGATGATGACAGAGTTGAATTTGCTTCATAATTATATTCGCCAAACCCTTCTGCCTGAGAAGGAAGCAAACAAGCGCTCCTGGACTCTCCTAAGGCAGCATTACTCTTGCAAGCAGCTGCTTGCCAAAGGCATCAAGAAGGATTATGACTACCTGGACTTACTTGCTGTTCCTCACATCCGAAGACAAACTCATGTGCTCCCTCAGCGTTCAACCTCAACTGATCTATTGTTTGTCGGACCAGATGACGAAATTGCAGACACAGCTGGAACACTCATCTACAAGCCAGATGTTCATCGCAAGATTTCCTCTGATGGCCATGCTGCTACTCTTGCTTCTGCCTCGACCATTCCTCGCTCTGCGAATTCCGATTCGTCAAGCAGTTATAATTCTGATTCTGAGGACTCTCCAGACGAGTAGTTCCTTGCATGTTTTCTCTACCCTTTTTTACACTTGTTGACAAAAGGGGGGAGAAGTACATCGAGTGATAGATGAACGGGTATTTGTAGGGTGTTTTTCATTTGCTATTTGCTTTTCGCACTCGAACATTTTGGCTTCCCTCGAACAATTTGCTTGAAGAACTTATCGCACCGCCTGGGGTGTTGAAATACTTGGTCGTCATGTAATGTTAATAACTCCCCCCTGCAATTTTATTTGCTTCCACCTATCTGTTTGCAAGTACTATCGAAAGTTTACTCCTATACAATGATTTCTCCCGATCATTATCTATCGTGCAGGGAAAGTAACAGTTCTACAAGGACAAAAAATCATTGAGTGATAGTATAAATGGGGAGAAATACTTTGAGTAATGGATGAACCATATCTGTCATGGTTGGATATGCTATGATTATTATCCTTCGATTATATAAACTTGCAGGAAAACTACATCTGGAGTTTATCCACTCCGAGCAATTAACTCATGCTTATTTTTGCCCTGATCGTACTCGAATATCTAACATGCAGGAAAATTACGTCTCGTGTGGATTCAAATTGTGCTCTGAGAAAACCTTCAAGTTATATCCTTCGTCACAAATCATTTCAAAGTACTTACTATATCTATCTAATTCTTTTCACCGAGCTAGATCTTCAGCAAACCTTCAATTCGAGTGTTGAAGAGTTGTTGTCTTCACCGAGCTAGATCTTCAGCAACCAAGAGTGATTGTGGTTCGCGAAGGTCGACCGAAGGTTTGGAGATCGCCGACAAGCATCTACCACGAGTGAAATCAACTAAAGTCTGATCAGCTTCGAGTTGAAGGAGAATAGGGTGAAGAGAGTTTATCTTCTGTGTTAAGTCACAATCCCTCCAACCAGACATAGCCCTTTGGCAGAAGGGTGAACTGGTCTACCAAATCTCTTTGTCACCATTGAGCACCGCTGGTTAAATTTACTTCTCTGCATTACTTTCGGCAGTAATCTTATGTGCTCTGTAATGATGGTTATCTGATCAGTTATCTTTCGTTACTCATTGTGCTGTAATTCTCTTCATTCTGTCATGTTGCATTAGTGATTGTTATTTGATGTGCTGTGATCTTTTACTTCGGTATTGTTCATCTTCATAGTTATCCATCGCAGCTCAACTTTAGCTCTGTCATGATATTACTTCTGTTGGCATATTGCATTACCATCGTCATCATCAAGGCTGTCATGTCCTACGCTAGAACCATTATTGCATCCTACCTTGATGAGTTTGTTCCTCAATAGCGGGCTTGATTGCATTCGTATCTACCGTATTTTATTTCCGCTGCTGTGTTTGGGATCAGTTCAAAACATTCGAAAGAATTTTTGAATCTCCCACTCACCCCCCCCCCCCCTCTGGTCAATATACTCTCGGTCCTAACAGAAGAGATAAAGCGATTGTCCGGGGACCGACTTCTCTTGGTTGAGGAGGTACTACTTTGGGATACGACAGAAGCGATATCGGTGATCCCGCAGTAAAAGGAGATATGGCTGGATTTCTGTCACGAACGGGCCACTTGACCTCTACGGCTTCATTCTACTTTAAACACGAGCTCTGCTTCATTATCATGTTATGCTATTAGAATCTTAATTTGAGGGTCCAACTTGTGGATGCCCTTCGTATGATGAATTATTATTTTCGTTGCAAGACTATTGCTATATGTATCGATGCAATGCTCTGTATGACACAATGCTTTCTATATGTATCACTGCAATGCTTTCCATATATGCTTACTTGTTCACATGATATGTCTAGTACTTGTTTCGTCTAACGGCCACTCGTAACTTTTGACATACTTGAACAGTTGAGCTCGAGTCTCAATAGAGTCCCTGAGTGGGATATTTGGCATCACGAGAAAAAGGTGACGAGGTCCATCCCCTCTCTCAAAGTAAGATTCGGGTCCTTGCTGGTAACATGGTAAAAATGTATGGCTATGGATGATCTAAGAGGGCGTCCTCATAAAGAATGCTCTCTCGTATGGGCATAGTGTACAACCTCTACCGAGTGTAAGCCTACTTGAGTAGTCGTGTCCATAGTCAAGGACGGGTCGAGATAAATCACATTGTTCAGTCCTTGTAGAACTTGGAGGTTAAATCCTAAAGAAAAGTGTAGGTAAATTAAATGTGAAACAAAGATGGTTTGTAATGTTGAGTAATGCAGGTATTGTACTATGATGACAGTTGGACTGTGAAATGGCAGTTGGGCTGACAGTCTTGAAGACAATGAGATTGGTTATGATCATAAGGAATACTTGAAATGTTATACACTTATATATGTATATGCTTTATCTTTATTGTGCATGTTAGATAAAGTTTGCTATGCCAAGATAGCTAGAATTGCTATGATTATGCAACATGCCATGCAGTACTTTGCTCAGTGATATATGTTATTTTGGTTATCTTGCAAGTACTTCCAAAGTACCCCATGGCTCGTTTTTTTGGTGGGGTCTAGTTGAGGTGGCGTCTTCCACTAATGTGAAGTTGGAGTATTCGTTTGCCAGGAGAGTTTCCCAGGCAATTTCCTATGTAGTGGTGTCGCTCCAAGTCTGTATTGCCTCTAGTTTGTCTTTTGCTACCATTAAACTTTCCTTTAGTTTCAGCTATGACATTGTTGTAATAAACAAGCCACAATGGCTGTAAACCTTCTTTTAGTAAAAGTCTGTGTTGTGATTATCAAGTATGGCATGCGGCACCGGTGTGATTCCTGGGATGGCATATGCACAACACTCCACTAAGTGAATTGGTGCGTCACACTTGCAATCACCCCTCAATTAGGACTTCATCATAATAAGAGAGGTTCCCAACTTTTAGTTCATTGATGAAGGAATGCAATGATCCCACTAAATCTAACAACACCTCTCCACTACTTGACTCAAGCACATTAACCAACACATTCATCTACTACTGCCACATTATCTCACAACGGTTGAAAGAAAAAACCTATCCACAAGTTTTATGACTCTACACTTTATCCATGCAAATTTTAATTATACCACCAATGCATACAATCAATTTTTGTTCCAACATATTAATGTCATGCCAACAACCAATAGTTACTCAAATCTCTAAACAAGTATAGGTGAATCAAAAGAAAGTTTAAAATGTGTCTCTCATAGGACTCATGCTCTAACAATTACATAAATATATGGCCATGCATGAGATCTCCCAAAGCATATTTATTTAGGTGCGATGATGGTATTAATCAGCAAGCAAAAGAAAAATAAAATGATGCTCCAAGAACAAGACATATTATGTGGAGAAATAAAAATATAGGTCCAACAGAGACAAACCGATAGTTGTTGATGAAGAAAGGAAGATGCCTAGGGCATCCCAAAGCTTAGACATTTGAGGCTTCTTAAAATATTTCCTTGGGGTGCCTAGTGCAAAGGAGGAAAGCATAACAAAAATGCTAGTGCAAAAGGAAAAAGAAGGAAAAAGGATGACTCTGTTTATCGAAGGAAAGTCAGGCGAAAACCTGAACAACAGCAAGCCACACCTAGCTAGACTAATTCTAAAGCAACATAAAACATACAAGACATCGGTAAGGCCGACACGAAACGTAGATGGGCTCTCGAGCGTTGCCCGCTACCAAAATGCACACTGAAACCATCAGATCAATCCGGTCCGGCATGAGCAAATTTGCCAACCTCGTCGACACCGGAGATGGACTACATGCCCTAAGGGAGGCCGAGTTGGCACAACTGATGATCCTCGCATGTGAAGGGTGCTACACTACCCTGTTTTGTCTGTAGGTACCAATGCTCCTCGCACGTGAAGGGTGCTCTAGCTGCCCACCACCAATGGACCCATGTCAACCCCATGAAGATGCCACGCGAATCACGTCAACCACCTCCATGAGCCACGACTCCCTCTGACCGGGTCCAACTCTAAGACGATGCTCCCAAGAGGGAACACGATGCCAAAAAAACTAATAGTAACGCCATCGTTTGATACGAGAGATCAGATCTAGGGATCCCCTTAGAGCATGTCGGGAAAGGAAACTGAGGAGAACGACATTGGCGCCTCCAACTAGGGAATGACACCCATAGGCGTCACCACCAATGATTCCGGCCGTAGCCGGAGTACGTCTTCCTCCGGCAACCTCACCCGCCCAAACCTAGGGCCCGACCAACCCATTTGACGTATCACCTCCACCACGCAAGCACAACGCCACACCTTGTGCAGCGACGCGCGCACACCCCTCCGCAGCCGTGGCAGCAACAAAGGACTCCTCGCTACAGGCCTGCAGAAACACAGATCGGGCCCTGCCGCATGCGGATCTCGCACTCATAGCCAGAGCCACTGTGCCATCTTGGCTCGCCGAACTGCACCCATCATGACCCGACGACGAAACCCGGACGCCAACACAGGGCCTAGATCGGTGCCTGAGACCTCCACGCACCGTTGGTGATGCGTGTGTCTCCGGCCCGCGCTGACATGCCCTCCGGCCATCGGCCTGCGACAACCCAGATTGGGCTCGACCACGCCTGCCAACCACGTGATGCCCGACAACTCTTTGTGTCAATGACGTGCTCGAGCACCTCTGCACCGTCGGGGAACTCCACACTGCGCACACCCCGCACCTCAACACAACCAAGCATCCGCATCGTACGCCTTGTAGGAAACAATTGCCCCGCCCTATCTTCCTTAAGGCGGCCCGAGCTTTGCCAGTGGGGCACCCTCCGATGACGGCAAGACGAGGAGGGGGAGGAAGCGTCGGTGACTAGGGTTTCTCCCCTGGGCCACTTGCCCCCGCTGGCGGAGGCGAGACGGGAGGGGGAGGAGGCGGCGGTCGCTAGGGTTTCTCCTCTGAGCTGCCGCCCGCCAGGAAGGGCAATGCGGGGGTGACCGTGCCAGCCACTCTGTCAGTATATGTGTTCATTTGTACAGCACACCCGTGAGCCAGCAGTCCAAAAACTTCGCACTTTCTGGGGCTTAACTGAACCCCCATGCCCCACGTCAGAGCCTCATGGCCGTCGCCGCCGACGTCCGCGGCTCCATCCAGCTCCTCCGCACCTGCGGCGCCGTGGCCGGCCAGCAGTTGCACCAGGTCCTCCTCAAGTCCGGCCATGTCCCGTCCTCCCTCCCGCCCTCCAACTCGGTCCTCCTCATGTACGCCCGTTTCTCCCCGACCCACCGCCGCGACGCACTGCGGTTGTTCGACGAAATGCCCGGCAGGAACTGCTTCTCCTACAACTCCCTCGTCACCGCCCACCTCAACTCCCGGGACCACGCCGAGGCGCTCCGTCTCTTCCGCTCCATGCCGGAAAGGAACAACTTTTCCTGGAACGCAGTGATCACAGGCATGGTCTCTGCAGGGGATTTGGACACCGCCCACAGTCTGCTGGACGAGATGCCCGTCAAGGATGCTGTGGCTGTCAACGCTGTGATGCATAGGTATGTCCGGTGCGGCCGTGTGGATGAGGCGTTTGCTTTGTTCAGAGAGATTGGTTCGGCATGCGGTGGTGCAGCAGACTCCTCGCCGTGCAATGATCTTTTTGTGCTTGCTACGGTTGTTGGTGCTTGTGCTGTCCGGATGAAGTACGATTTTGGGAGACAAGTGCATGGTCGAATGGTGACTGCCAAGATTGAACTGGATTCAGTTTTGAGTTGTGCATTGGTGGACATGTACTGCAAGTGTGGGGATGTGGACTCTGCTCGGCGTGTCTTTGATGGTTTAACACAGATTGACGAGTTCTCTGTTTCTGCCCTGGTCTATGGCTATGCTTCACGTGGACAGCTAAACGAGGCGTTACATATTTTTGACAGGGTGGAGAACCTCAACATTCTTTTGTGGAATTCTCTCATCAGTGGCTGTGCATTTGCCTGCCTTGGAGATGATGCTTTTGCTCTTTTTGTAAGGATGATGCGGTCAGATGTGTTGCCTGATTCTTCAACGTATGCCAGCATTCTGAATGTTTTTGGTTTCTCAGGAATGCTCAAGTCTGGGCAGCAGATACATGGGTGTGGTCTAAAGAGTGGGACTGTCAATGACATGATAGCAGCAAGCGCTCTCATTGACTTCTACTCAAAATGCAACCTCTGGGAGGATGCTTGTCGAGCTTTCAGTGAGCTTAGGTTTCACGATACTGTGGTGCTCAATTCAATGATCACCGTGTACTCAAACTGTGGGCGGATAGAAGAGGCGAAAAGAGTTTTTTCGATGATCACTAGCAAGAGTGTCATATCATGGAATTCTTTGGTTGTTGGGTTGAGCCAGAATGGACATGCAATTGATGCCATGGAGCTGTTCTGCAAGATGCATCGCCTTGGTGTGCGGCTCGACAAGGTTGCTATAGCTAGTGCTCTGAGTGCATCAAGTAATATTTGCTCCATAAGTTTTGGGGAGCAGATTTTTTCTCTTGCTACTGTTCTTGGCTTGCAGTCTGACCATGTTGTAGCCTCTTCAGTCATCGATCTGTATTGCAAATGTGGCAACTTGGCCAATGGTTGCAAGATTTTCGATGGAATAGACAAGCCCGACGAAGTCATGTGGAACTCAATGTTAATTGGTTATGCTTCCAACGGGCATGGACGCAAGGCACTAGAACTCTTGGAGCTGATGAGAGTTAGCGGTGTAAGACCAACCGAGCGGACATTTGTTGGTGTCCTTTCCGCGTGCTGCCATTCTGGACTTGTGGAAGAAGGACTGACATGGTTTAAGCAAATGCAGGAGGATTTCTGTCTGATTCCATCAGCTGAGCATTATGCATGTGTGACTGACCTGTTAGTCCGGGCAGGTCGGCTAGATGAAGCAGTTGAGTTCATCGAGAATATGCCCTTTAAAGCCGATACAGTAAGCTGGACTACAGTTGTCGGTGGTTGCAAAGCTCAGGGCAATGAGGCTCTGATCCAGAAGATGTCGAAGCGACTGAAGCAGATGGAGGAATCAGGGTCACCGCATTCCAGTCTGTATGTGCAGCTGTCCAGCGTGCTCGCTGCTAAAGGGGATTGGACCAAATCAGCAGAAATGAGGGGTATGATGCGTGAGAGAAGAATTGCGAAAAATCCTGGTTGCAGTTGGATTGACAGTTAGAAATTATGTTTCGATCAGCTGTTGTGTTGGAATTTTTAGGAGCATACTGTTTCTGCATTTGTCTCAGAGAAGTTGTTTTTCCACCACAAACCATCTCTGTAAACAGATGAGCAAGAAACAAATTTTGCTGCCGGAAAAACACAAACAAAGACACACTTAGAAATGTTGCCATCTCTATACAAACTGATTCTTTTACTAACCATAAATAAACTCCAGTGGGAAAGATCTTGCGGTGGGTTTGCTTTATTGGTTACCCAGAGCCTGAAGAATTGGGGGAACCAGGTTCTGGTTAGCAGTAGCAGGTACGTAATTTAGATCACTAAAATAGTGATCTAAACGCTCTTATATTTCTTTACAGAGGGAGTAATTCTTTTCTAAACCATTGTTTCATCACTGATGCCATTTTTCTGCTGTCACAGGTAGGCTGGATGACATTCCAATTGGATACTGGTTGGGACGGAATCACTATTTTGTGGCAAACGAGCAATCAATTTAACTATCCGAATGCTCTCGTAGACAAACGGAGCAAAATAATAATTCACATATTAGATGAGAGAAACCAAGATTCATTTTAAAAAAAAGTTATAGTGGGGGAGTGTTTTTTAATGATTGTAAAATGAGTTTTCATTTCCAATCTAAAATCAGAAATCCTTGACTCAATAAAAAATTATATCCACCTCTTAAATTGTTTATGAAGAAAGAAAGTGCAGTCTGAACCCACGGTTAGTTCTTTACTGTTCCAAAAAATTAACGAAGTAGCCCGTCATTCAGATTGTAAGAAAGGTATCCTGGGGCAAGCGGCTCTAATGAGATGAACGAACGGAAACCGACCATATCAAGTTTCATAATCGTCGTAAATTCAGAAGATGCATTTGAACCTTGAGATTTCGATACAGCAGTATTACTTCCAAAGGTGTAATTTGGGAGGGACACCTGTGTTTGTTTTCCTTGTAACAACCACGAAAAGGGAAATCACTCACGAGCGTTGTAACAACCGCGAAAAGGGAAATCACTCACGAGCAGCGGTGCCTAGAACTAGACTAGGCCCCGCCACTCTCTTGACTGCCGTGCCGTTAGCTCCATCACCGTATCACTCGTCTCGTCTTGTCAAGCAGAGCAAACAGAAGCAGCATATAGGCACACCACACCGTGGGAAGAAAGAGAAGCAGCATAGAGCAGCGGAGGAGGAGAAGGGATCCATGGGGAACATCCTGAGGTCCCATCAGCCACAGCAGCAGCAGCAGGAACCTCTGGATCCCCATGGCCTCGCGCCGGCCGCCGCCGCCATTGCCGCCCTCACGCGCGACCTCAGCAGCTTCGAATCCGCATCCATGGTAACACATTGGTTCCTATCACTATCAGCATGCATGCATGGTAGTCACTCTATCACAAATCATGTACTCCCTCTCTAAACAAATATAAGAGTGTTTATTAGATCACTACTTTAGTGATCTAAACGCTCTTATATTTCTTTATGGAGGGAGTACTAGTAGTAGGTTATAAGATTATTCACTGTGTAGTGTGTGCGTCTGTCTGTGTGTGTGTAAATTACCCAGGTTGGGGTGATCTTTCAAATAAAAAATAAAAAATTGGGGGTTGGGGTGAGAATAGGAGAAATCATGGAGGTTGTGTAGCACTGTAGCTTCTATCAATCTTTGCCCTTTCTACTACCATTTCAAAGGTTTTTTACCCAACACCGCCAGCAAATTTTGCCTCCTGGTCGGACTAATCAACTGTTTCTGAGGCTAGCTAGAGCAGCACTTGCATTATCTTCTACTGAGATTTGGTAATGTCCCGATGCATGTGCATGATTTGGTCAATTTTGGTTAGGGAGAAATTTCGAGTATTTAACAAAAAACTACCACATTTCGTGGAACCGTGCCTACAAACTACCACTTTACAAATTTGTGCTGAAAACTACCACTTTTTCACTAATCTTTGACTAAAAACTACCATGTCGGGAAAGTGCCCGATTCGCCTCTTCTAAACGCCTTTCTGACAGGATGGGCCCACAAGTCAGGTTGACCGTTAACTTTGACCGTTAAGTTGACCGTTATTACAGGTGGGGCCCACCTGTCAGCATCAATCTTCTTCCTCCTCCTCCTCTCTCTCTGGCATTTCCTCGAACACCTCATGTGCACTCCGCGCTCTTCTCCATGGCGACGCCCCGGCGAAGCACCTCTCCGGCGCTGGTCGGGACTGGAGACGGCGGCGCAACCACGCCGGCTGGAGCCGCCTCAGGCGTGGTGGGCTCCTTGACCAGCTCGGCCGCGGCCGCAAGCGTGCAACGCGTTGCGCTGGCTTGCATGCTAGCCTTAGCCTCGCGTGCACTGCTAGCTTGTGTGCATGCTGGCCGCGACCTTGCGTGCGTGCGCAGCCGCCGCCGCGTGCTGGCGTGTTCGGAGCCGTGCGCGCAGCCGCCGCCGCCGCGTGCTGGCAGGCTGGCCGCTGTCGCCGCGAGCGTGCGTGTGCGGAGCCGTGCGTGCAGCCGCCGCCGTCGCCGTGAGCATGCGTGTGCGGAGCCGTCGTCGAGGAGCTGCGTCGGGTGGTGGCGCCGACGACCTCGGAGGAACTTCTGGCAGCTTCGACGGCGCGACCTGCAGGCGCGGCGAGCCATTGGGCGGCGGCCTGGGCCTCCCCACGGCGCGTCCCGGCCGGCATTACTCCGGCGGCGCGGCCGCCACGGCCTGGGCAGAGCGGCGCGAGCAGTAAGATTTGGTTAGGTGATGGGTTAGTGGGTAGGTTAGGGATAGGTTAGTGGTTTGTTAGGATTAGATGGGCCACTGACCACTGGGCCCGCAGGGTTAGATTAGCCTAACTAGTTGTATTTAGGCCGTATTTCTCAAAAAAATTGTATTTAGTACGTGTTTATCAGGAAAAAATAATTAGCATGTTCATTAAAAACTTGAGAAATTTAACTAACACTGACATACGGGCCCCACATGTCATAATGGTCAACATAACGGTCAATCTAATGAAGTTGACTACTGTGCCATGTCAGCGCCTACGTGTGGGCCAACCCTGTCATAATCATGTTTAATTTCAGCCGAAGCAGTCACTAGTGTTTTTGGGGAAAAATTAGTCAAAAAGTGGTAGTTTTCGGCACAAATTTGTAAAGTGGTAGTTTGTAGGCACGGTTCCATGAAATGTGGTAGTTTTTTGTTAAATACTCGAGAAATTTCATACCTCAACACTTATTTTCAGCACGACTTCACTTTTCTGTCCCTCAGTCCAATGCATGTGCATGTGTCCATATTGGACTTGAGGCAGTATGCCACATTGCAGCTACTAGCAATTTCTATGAGCGCTCGCCTATTTTTAACATTCCGATGACGCGTCAGGCAAGCTCCATTTTTTTACCTCTTCTTATCCTATGATATCGCGTGCGAACTTTGCTTCGGTACACCCCCTTTTGAAAAGTTTACGGCTTTCGATGCAGAGTAAAGGTGGAGATTAGAAGGTACCCCTTTAATAAAAAAGGATAATATAGTCTTTTGTATCCAAATCAATCTACTCAATACGTTTGATCTGCAGGCTAATATGTCAATGGCCTTTTTAAGTAACTTTAAGATTCATGCAAACTTTTAAGGGGGTTGTACCAAAGCAAAACTCGTCGCGTGCATCTCCGGATGCAGAGGCTCTGAGGCTGTTCTCCCTTCCATTATCTAAAAATGCACACATGGAATTTTATGCTTCATATTTTAGGTTCCTGAAGGGCTCGGGCAGCACGTTACTTCGTCCAGGATAGAACAGTTTAACTGGTAAGGTGTAGCTCCAAAAGGCTGTTTTATAGAAAAAATTAATAAATGTTTATTCATGTGGTGTACCTGTCGATATGAAAGTTTGTTTGAGTTTAATAGAATTAAAGCCACCTATGGTTGTTAGAAAACAGGAAGGTCCGATACTGACTTAGATTTTATAAGTTCTCGGTTTCAGAATGACTTTAAATTTCTTCATAGGACCCCCATCCAAATGTTTCTTACTCTTTGCATTATAAGGTGCTCAATACTTATCTAAACATAGAACACGCCGTACTTTTAAATGGTAAAACAAGAGCAGAACAAACTTGCAAGCAAATTGGTGTCTTACTAAAAAACTGAAAATTATTAACTTGCTTGACACAGATAAAAGGAACGAAAAACAATGTTTGCAAGCAGTATAGCCAAAAATATGTAGGATTACTTGGCGGTTTATATTGATTAGTGATGCTTTGATTGTTTACTGGGTTTACTTCTGTGATATTCTTCACAAGATTGAGACTGGATTCCAAGTCCACAATGCACACATGATGACTTCATCTTGTTGTTTATTTGATTTATTTGTATCAGTGAGGTAAAGAACAAGAGGGATAGTACTTGACAGATCGTACTGGCAACATTTTTTTTTTCAAAAGTACGTCCGACGGGCAACAATTGGTATATGATACACTTATTTTGACTTAAACACTTTGATCTTTTAATTTACACGAGAACAGGTACAAGTGTATTTTGGAAGCATACAGGAACACAACCCCACCAAGAACACCAGCAGAGGCTGCCCAGCTAGTTGCGACAGCCCTAAACTGGATCCCAAGAGTTGATTTGGAGGTAATTTGTCTCTCTTGGATCAAAAAATAGTTCAGCGGGAGTGTGTAAGGGAATGATGCAAGGATCAATTGTCATATTTGTGTGCGTGGGATGTGGTATATATAGCTACAAGTTTGCAAACTTTGTTAAAAATAATTTAGGTTTTCACACTAGTATCAGTTTTGTTTGTATAATCCAAAACGATAAACCCAAGAAATTCACTGCAGTTTGCGTTATATTTTTGCTGCTCCAAGTGAATATATATGTCATACTCACCCCATTAACAATGTTTTTCCTCAGGGTATTCTTGAATTTTACAACTTGCCGATCCCAACAAGCGCTGCAGCATCCTCAAACCAACTTCCAACGTCACTTCCAGATGGCGTGCAGTTTGTGCTGAACACTTTGCCGGTCAGATGTGATAGACTGAAAAATATGCTTACACTGACATCAAAATATGAACAGTGCTTTACACTAGCATGGACAAATGCTGTTTCTCATAATCACTATGGTTCTCAGGTTAATGCAAAGTGCATTGGAGATGGTGATGGCTTTACTGCTTATGTTGCTGTAATGGATGATCCCATGGAGTCAGCAAATGTACCACAAAAAGTGTATGAGATGGTGACTGAAAGGACTCAAGCACGCATCCGTAGGGATTGCGACAGGGCTGATACTCTTCGAAGTACCATTGACGAAGCTGGATACAAGTATTAAAACCATACCTTTCCATATTCCCAGTCTTTAATACCATAATTTACTGTAACAGGGAATGTTTCTTTTCTTAGAAAAGGAGGTTAACACCCCCTGCCTCTGCGTTATTTTGATGCACACAGACATATTTATTTATTATTTAGAGTATGACTAACATCATTTGGTACATAGAAAATCCATGGAGAAAAAGATAAAAGCCACAACCGGCGTATAACAGAAATCTACACACATATCCTATTATTGGACCGCCATCCAAACCGGTTGAATGTATCCCGTGTGACCGTCAATGTTTGATATTTTATATGTAGACTCATTAAGTTTGAATTCCACTTAAGAAGCTGAAAAAATAGTGCTGTGATTTTTCCTTAGAACTGTTTTTTCACTTAAGAAACACAAGATAATAAGTCATGAAAATAAAGTTACGTTTATTTTGACTCACAAATGCGAAACTGGCATAAGAAACACAAGATAATAACGTTAAACCACAAAAAAAATACATTGACTTCCGACGGAAGACAAAATTTATGTGATTAGCGTGACCTTATCAGTTTGAATTAGGTTCTTGCTTTGATCTAGTCATATATTATTTGGAATCACATGGAATCATAACTTACTAATAATTTTTGTGAGCAGGATAATAATCCATTCAGGCAGTGAGATCCTTGCAAGGAAATATCGAATCAGAATGAGGTATAATGCTGCTCTAATTTGCACCTTCAAATTCAGTAATAACGGGAAATAATGTCATGAAGTGCACAATCTTTCGTGAGTTAAAGGGGAATAGATGCACCGGAGCTGAAGATGCCATATGGGAAGGAATCAAAGGATGCTTTGGTGAAGCTCATTGGTGGGAAAAGCACCAGAATTTATGTGTATGAGCAGGACCAATTTGGCCGATATGTTGGTGACATCTATTGCCACAGTGTGTTCATCCAGGTGAACTAGAAACTTTCCTGTAAAAAGAGAGAGAAGCTATTCAATACCTCACATGCTTTTTAGGCTTTGGTTATCGCTTCAATCCTGATTAGAGTGATTGTGTGTGTCTCGGTCCTTCAGGAGCAGATGCTGAAGAATGGTCATGCATGGTATTTCAAAAATTATGATTCACGCCGAGAGTTTTCTGAAGTAAGAAAATCTACTACACAAAAATGTACTCGCAGAATATGTTTATATCGGCTGAAAGTTCTGTGCTTGTGCTCTGATTGTGCAGTGGGAGAGAAAGGCAAGAGCTGCATGCCAAGGGCTTTGGTCGTTAAATAACCCTGAGAAGCCGTGGGACTGGAGAAGAGACGAGCGCAATGGAAGACACATCACCATTGAGGTCTATTAATCATATCTTTATATGCACCGTGGGGTGTTACTTCTTCATTTTTACTTAAGTACTGCACACTCACTTCCACTTATGCCACCACGCAAACACACGGCCGCATGGGTAAGCATCCACTAGAAACATTACGAAAGCGCGAGAGCCTTCACACATGGCGGGCACGCACTTTATCACCGAGTGTGCACACGTGTGTGTACTCTGAATACAGCACACCATGTTCATGTGTACTCTGAATTTAGCACACCATGTTCTATGCTCACTCGGGATCAAACCTGGGTAGGGCGTGGGCATCCTCGTCCCCACCGCTATGCCACAAGCCCATCAGTATTATTTGTGAAATTTAACTCTTGTGGTTTTCGAGGGAAAATAAAAGAAGCAGCAGCAAGATATGAGCCCTCATATTTGAAATGTTACTACAAATGCCCTAACTCCTATGAGTTACAGTACGCAGTTATGCTTTCTGTTAAAACACCGAAAGGGAAGAACTAGCAACCCAATTAAAGATGTTGAGATATGTGACTGAATCTCTAGGAGTCTTAAGTGACATACTAGAAGTTGGAATAGGTGTCAACTGATGAAAATATGTCCTTCGTAAGTAAAGCTTCTAATGTTTCAAGTTTTCTGAAGAATGAGTGCAAGAAAAAAGTTAGCTTATGAAAAGAGGCTCTCGCAATAGCTGTCCTCCAACCATATACTTCCTCCGTTTCTTTTTAGTCTGCATATAATATTTGGTCAAAGTCAACCTTTATAAAGTTTGACTAACTTTGTAGGAAAAAATATCAACATCTAGAATACTAAAGCTATATGGTATGAAAATTAATTTCATGATTCATCTAATAATATTGATTTCATATTGTGAATCTTGATATTTTTTTCTATAAACTTAGTCAAAGTTGACAAAGTTTGACTTTGACCAAATTTTATATGCAGACTAAAAAGAAATGGAGGGAGTAAAATATAAGGTCACTCTAAATTAATTTACATGGCATATAGTTGGAGTATGGAAACATGATGGTGCAATAGCTACCCTCTAAGCATGTAAAATATAGATAACATGAGTCTAAATCAATACTATTATCTATTTAACCGTTGGTGTGTGTAACCTGCAGTTGTTATATCCCGTTCCACTTCTTTTCACGAGTACACAAACAGATTGGGCAAAGAAAACAGATCAGTTCTGTTTACCTTCGCAACGGTTTGGCCATAAATAGGAGGAATATACATATCTTTTTTCCCCTTAATTAGAATGCAATGCATCATTCTTTCCAATTTGTTATCAGCACAAATAGTGCTATTTTGCCCTTTTTAATCTGTTTGATGATGTATGCTTTCTGTATGCAAGTATTTTATTTGCACTAACCAAATACTGAACTTCAGCAGAAGATGTTCGCAAAGGTTGCTTGGTTGGGAGCCTTGCTACTTGCAGGAAGATCTTTGCAGGTGGTTTCTTTTCTGAAGGGCTTTCTTTGAATTTTCCGCTGTCTCTGTTCGGGCACTATGTAGTAATACTAGAAACACAATGGCTAATGAAGGCAAGCTTGTGAAAACCCGACTAACATATTGTGCAACATCATCTCATGTATGCAGAAATTGGCGATCTTCTTATGGGAGAAGATCATCATGGGGGGTCACACGATTAGGAGAAGGCAACAAAACTTTACAAGGCGGGGAGGCGGGCGTACAACCAGCCCGTGGGACCCCGATTTAGCTACGCATTTCACATGATGTGTGTGCCGAACTGGCGGTTGTAGTTTGTTGTTTGTTGGCTCGTAGACTTCAGTTGGTCCTTGGTATGCAATAGGTTAGCTGCTGCGATGATGATGAGCTGAGGCTCATTTCTCTTGTGTTGGGACGGCTAGATTTCACAAGCTAGTGATACTTCACTTGTGAAATTTCCATGCAACTCTACCAACTAGTTGTATCTTGGGGATGTGGCTCCCAATATAAGGGCAACTCCAACGCCGTGCACCAAAACGGAAACACCAAGCGTTTGGGGACAGCGGATGGGGTGGCCATTCAACCCGGTGTATCAAATGCCCGCCTCATTTCAAACAGATCTTTCAAAAAATGGATGAAGTTAATGCAAACCAGATGATATTTATAAAAATTTGATATATTTACAACCAAAAGGATGAAATTTAACAAAGTTTAACTAAATCAAACAAAATTTAAACTAAACAAGTGTGGTACGGAATGGTTGAGGCCACCGGCACCTTCGTCGTTGTCGTTGGCCCAAAACAAAAAGCTCCTTCGGTGGATGACACGAGGCTTGAGCAGACAAAAAGCTCCTTCGGTGGATGACACGAGGCTTGAAGACTCAAAGGATCGAACCAGCAGGCCGCACATTCATGGAGCCCTTGTATGCCAGAAGTCAGGTGCATGACGACTCTCAAAAGGAGAAGAGGAGCCCGTTTGGGTTCTCATTCCTGAAGGACAAAACAATTCTAACTCCATCCATCCATGGGGTTCTCATCGCGCGAGGTGCTACTCCACCATGAATAGAAACAAGAAGCAAGTCGTAGGGTATTACCTCTTTCAGAAGTCCCGAACCTAGGTAAAACCCTCGCGTTACCTCCGATCTGGTATTTCCGGCCACGTTCGCCACCCTACCGAGGGTACTGACGACTTTAGGTGCCGTCATGGAGTCGTGGGACGAAAGAGGAGGAGCAAGCAGAGGCGGATCCGGCGCCGGAGCAGCCTGGATTTTGCATCGAGGACGTGTTGGTGGAGTTTGAGGTCGCCAGTGGAGCAGCAGACTATCCTCAAGTCCGTCCAGTCCGAAGCGAAGGTGGCGGCGAACCGCCGCTTCCTCCACGAGGTAGAAATGGAGCGTGTGCAGCTCTTCCAGGACGAGAAGGAAGCGTGTGCAACTCTTCCAGTACGAGAAGGACGCGTTGGAGTTTCGCCCCGCCGCCAATAACCACGAGGGCAGCGGCTCCGGCTAGAACGTCATCGACATGTCCAATGACGAGTAGTTAGTTTTCTTTTTTTAGCCATGTTACCTATGCATGTAGATGAATTTCACGGTTGCACGTAGCAATATGAATATAAGATTAAGACATGAGGACTATGGTTGCAATGTCCGCGACATAAGGGATGATCGGTCATTGTCCGTGCACGCGCTGGCAGACGTACAGTGGCCCGGATTTGTGATATCCGATTGTAGATGCTGTCAAAGGCCATCTAATATTTTTCTTTTGAAAAGAACGTCATTTAATCTAGGAGACTAGGATAATGGGCCCAAGGATTTTGTATTAGCCAATTGACAATGCAAATACAAATAAACTATTACTTAAGCTTTAAGTCAGTCAGTAATCTTTTCTAGTACAGTAGTATGGCCCAGCACCTTTCTTTCCATCCTCCACCGTCCTCTTCACCCACTCCTAGCCCCTGTCACTCACTCTGGCACACTCACAGGCTCACAGTACCCGAGCTTCGAGCTCCTGGGGAATCAAAGAAGAGGACAAGCGAAAGCAAGCGAGCCAGCTGCTTAGCAAGAGCAACGCTAATAGCTCCATCCATCCATGGGGAACGCCCTGTGGTGCTGCTGCAAGGGAGAAGACGACGATGATGGATATGTCTATCTGGGTGGCGACGATGATCAGCATGCCTACTACTACCCGGCCCCGGCCGCCGCCTCCAGGCCGCACTACGACTACGAGCCAGCTGCGGCGTCTTCCCCAACTCAGGGGAGCAGCCTCCGCTGGCCCCAGTCTCCTCCGGCTCCGCCATCCAGGCCCCGACTGCAGCTGCATGCTCCTCCATCTCCTCCCCCTGCCTGCTCAGCCGCCGCTTCGACGAGCAGGGGAAGCCTGATTCTCCGGCCCCAGCCACCTCCGGCGGCTCCAACACCCAGGCCCCAACGGCAGCTGCATGCTCCTCCTGTGCCTCACGGCGTCGCCTCCTCATCTTCGACGAGCAGGAGCAGCATCCTCCCGCCCCAGCCTGCTCCGGTTCCAACCTCCAGACCCCAAAAGCGGAGGCCGGAGCAGCCTTCTTCTCCTGTGACCCATGGCCATGGCATCGCCGTCGCCTCTTCAACTTCGACATGCATGCTCCTCCGCCCCCAAAAGCAGAAGCCACGACGGCCTCCCCCGACTTCCCGTGGCGTCGTCGCGGTCGACTCTCCAACTCCGACGACGAGCTGCCTCGTCCGTTTCGAGCAAGACCTCCTCAACTTCGTGCTCACCAAAATGGTAACATGCAACTCCCTATCCCCAAGCTACATTATTCTTGCCCGTCTTGTACATGTTAGATGTATATTCTAGATGAGTTTTGCTTGGGTACCCCCCCTCCCCCCTCCCTCCCTAAAATTTTGCAGGAATGTTAAAGTTACTTAAAAAGGTTATCGGCATATTAGCATGCAGATCAAAGTATTGACTAGATTGATTTTGCATACAAAAGACTGTTATCCTTTTTTATTGAAGGGCTACCTTCTAATCTCCACCTTTAATCTGCATCGAAACCGCAACTTTTTGTAAGGGGATGTACCGAAGCAAAGTTCGAGATGAGGTATGTTCGTCACAAAGAAAATGTGTGTAACTAAAATTTTAGTTACTTGACCGTCAAAAGAAAAAGTTACTTCGCTAATTGCAAGGTTTTGCTGTAGCCCCATACTGTAATGTCGGTCACAAATTGCAACACTTGTAATGTCTGTGTCAAAAAGTCATATGCTAGATTAATTGATTAGAATCTATTTGTTTTTGTGGGAATTTTTCGATTAATTAGATTCTGGCCCATAAAGTATCATATTAGTAAAATCCTACCTAGATGTAATTATGTAGTGGACATACGGATTAATAATGCTAGTAGTACTAGCTCAATAACTGTGCCTCGCTATGAAAGTTAAATGCTCTTGTATTGCTATCAAAGTTTTCTTTATTGCATGAGTTTTTAGGCTCTTGTGTCACAAAATACACATAAATCCAATCAACTAGTCAAAATATACATTTGTCTGCTACATACTCCCTCCGTTCCTAAATATAAGTCTTTTTATAGATTTCAATATAGATTTGTCTGCTACATACTCCCGCCGTTCCTAAATATAAGTCTTTTTATAGATTTCAATATAGACTACATACGGAGCAAAATCCGTGAATCTACACCTTAAATATGTCTATATACATCTGTATGTAGTCCATATTGAAATCTCTAAAAAGACTTATATTTAGAAACGGAGGGAGTACAATGCATGATAATTGGGGCTGTTATTCATTTTTTGAGGGGTAACTTGCTCCGAAAGTGAACGAACCACTACCAACTCAAATCTTTATAAAAGCAAAGATAATTTTAATTATATGAGCATAGCTCAGTAGGTTGGTGGTGCTGATGCACATGGTTTGAGTCATTTTCAACCCTGTACTCTAGTTCCGCATGGTTAACCATGAACAAAAATCACATTATGATTTGTGGCAACATTAACCCAGTCTCTAGCTTTCCTATGATGCAAGTGTTTTTTCCAATGATACTGTTAGGTTCCTGAAGGGCTTGGAGAGCATGTTACATCATCCAAGAAAGCACAAGCTAAATGGTATGAGCATATGAGAAAAGCAGCTTGTGAACACTTGTTTGTTTCAATACAAATTGAAATTGGTACATTTCTTGTGCAAAAATTCTTCCAAAGTTGGCTTCATTTCTCAGAGTTCAATATCAGACATGCTAATGAGTGTAGAAAAATAATTGTAACTCTGATTAATATAAATAATGATCCTTTGCAAAATATAAGGATTCTCACGGTATGACCCTCTTTACATTGGTGTTAGTACAACAGCACATACAACAGAATCTTTGTTTCGATTTCACCAAAAAAAAATTAATGTGTCAAATTTAACCTGTACTTTGAACAAGAACAGGTATAGGAATATCTCTGAAGCTTATGTAAAAACAGAACCCCCTCCTAGAACATTGGCAGAGGCTGCCATGCTAGTTGCTACAGCTCTGGGCAGGATCCAGGGAGCTAATTTGCAGGTAACATTTTTTCAGAACATAGAGAGATCTACTAGTTTCAACTTTTTTTTCAAAGGCTTGTTTCTCTCTTTTTTCAGATTCTAATTAGTACTCCCACAAAGAGGTATTTAAAAAGGCTATGAACATTTGATTATTAGAGATGTATCAAGTACAAGTCTGCACACTTATTCAAAAGCTTATGTCAAGATTTTAGCCTTTTTATCCTAAAAAAGAAGACTCAGCCTTGTCGTGCTGCTATAATGTTCTGCAAACAAAACCAACAATAGTTACCAGTGGCATTGTTTTGTTACCACTAGAAGTTAGAAGTGACACTATGTTTGTTCAACTCATTACTCATGGAAACAATGTTTGTCCCCAGGGTGTCCTTGCCTACTATGGCTTCCAGATTCCAATGCCCCCTGTAGTCACCACAGAGCACCATCCAGCATCACTACCAGACGGCATGCAGTTCGTCCTGAAAACTTTGCCGGTCAGACATGGGTCATGTGGCCAACCATTTTGAGCTAAAGATTTAACACGAGCATCGCGTTTTTCGATGATGCTTTACATTCAAAATTGACAAATGATGATTTTCCTGCCAACCACTACTTTTATCAGATTTATGCAAAGTGCATTGGAGATGGTGATGGCTTTACTGCTTACGTTGACACAGCAGATCCAACGGAATCAGCAAATGGGCCACAGGAAGTGCGTGAGGCTATCAATGCAATGTTACAAACACCCAAGCATAGGAACAGCCAACAGAAAAATGTGCTCCAAAGTAAACTGAACAAAGCTGGTTATAGGTAAGAAAAATACTAAACCATTCATGTCCCTTTCTTTTATATTACTGATCGTTGCAGCATAAATGTGCTTAGTTTTCAGGATTTCTGGTGTGTACTTGTTTCATTTAAATTGAATGTCACCTCTTTCCAGAGAAAAAAGGGGAAAGGGACTTTCACCCAAAAGGCCAAATGAAGTAATAGTACCAATGCTGTCTGTAGAAAAAAAAAATCATGTGTATAGGTTTGACTAATAACCGAACAGGTTGTAAAGAAAAATTTCTTGCCTGAAACACAGATTATCAATAATTGACAGAATTATCCCTTTTTCTGTCAAAATCATGCAAATTGATTATGTATTTCCACACAGCTCCAAATCAAGATGACATAAATTATGAGGCAGCTATTATCACACACTATGGGGGACAATGTATAATTTTGGTTATGCGTGGTTGATGTTATTTTAAATCATAAACTTTAAAATTTGTGTAGTTCTATTGTGAGTTATATAAGCATACCATAAACTAAAAATATCTATGAGCAGGATAATATATACTTCAAAAGATGAGATCCTTGCAAGGCAATACCGCTTCAGATTGAGGTATACATTACACCTTAACATAAATCAAATAAACTGTTGTGAAAATGCATGAGCTTGATTTAGTAAACAGGGGCATTGATGCACCGGAGATGGGAATGCAATATGGGAAGGAGTCCCAGAATGCGCTGGTGAAACTTATCGCTGGCAAAAGTGTCATGGTTTACGTATATGGGCAGGACCAGTATGATCGCTGTGTTGGAGATATCTATTGTGATGGTGTGTTCATCCAGGTGAAACAGAAATGCACCTTATTTGTCTGTTGGTTTACTTTTATGATAATAGTGATTGTGCATTATCATATATTCATCTCTCAGGAACAAATGCTGAAGGAGGGTCATGCTTGGCATTACAAGATTTACGACAAACGCAAAGAATTTGCAGACGTAAGAAATGATAGTGCATTTAAATGTCTTTTTGGTATAGTGCCACTTGTGATATGAAACACCTTTCATATCTAAAATGAACTTGGCATGCTTACAAACTATTGGTTATTTGGTTAATACCTAGGGGCATATCTACCAGCTAGATTAAACCATGAATTAAGTGCACCCATGAAAAGCACTTGGGTTTTATTAGTAAATTAATATAATAATTGTGAAAAAGCACTAACATATTTCTGAATTTAGAACATCATGGTGTAATTTAAAGTTCTGAATTCATTTTGTGTCAGGAGTAAACCATTACGATTTATATACTGTAAAAGTATATAGTAAGAAACAATAGATTTTTGCATAATGTCTCACTTTTTGGCCTGGTAATGTATGAGTTTAAATCTGACTTTAGTGAAGAGGTTTGGATGATAGCACCTAGCAGCTGATGATTTGTAATGGTCACCATATATGTCCCAATTAGTCCCTCCATTCCTAAATATAAGACCTTTTAGACATCCCAATATGTACTACATACGGAGTAAAATGAGTGAATCTAAACTCTAAAATATGTCTATGTACATCCGTATGTAGCCCATATTGAAATCTGTAAAAGGGCTTATATTTAGAAACGGAGGGAGTAGATCTTAAGATCAATTATTTGCTAAAACAATTCGGTAGATAGGACAACTAAAATGGCAAAATTCAAAGGTTCATACAGATGAGCGTGTGTTTCTCATGTCTTGTTTACACTTTGATTGTAAAGTGGGAGATGAAAGCACGAGATGCACGCCGAGGGCTTTGGGCATCTGATAACCCTGAGAAGCCGTGGGATTGGAAAAGGAAGCACAATGTGAGACATGAGACATCTGTTAACCTTGATAAGACATGGGAATGGAGACGGAAACCGCACAATGCAAGACACCAGAACACCCCAATTCAGGTGACATTGTGTACCTGAATCTCAAGTGATGAACTCTTGAATGGTGAGGAAGTCAAACAGCCTGCTGGAGATGTAAATTTAGTGAAAGTGTCGGAAGCAAAATTTGCCATTCACTTATTCGGAATCTCTATGCAGTTTGAGCTGACAATGTATAGATGAACTGTAGTGAGTACTGTGTCGAAATATTGCAATAATGACTAATTTGTGCCAGTTCAGGCAGCATAAATATGTCGGCCAAATGCCAGAATCTGAAAGTAGCACAACCTACAGTAAACTTATGGCAACAATTTGTGGAAGAACAGTAATGCAGAAGACGAAACTGATAAGGTCTACAGGGTTGGCAATGACATGAGTTATGCTCTAAAACGCTTAACCATCAATCTAACACCTAAAGAGAGGCACAAATTTTCAGAAATATTGACACATTTTTTATTTCTGTAATAACTTGAAGCTACACACAAGAACAAACATACCAGCACCTTCAGATAGGGCACTCGATCAAGCCTATACATCCATGAATTTAGCTCCAAACCAAAGACGACTTGCTTTGCTGCATTTCTTTGGCCGGGGCTTGATTTGATTTTGGCGATAGAAAGGCCATATGATTTACTTTCTGGTGCCGGTCCCTTCACAAAGATAGCCCCTTCTTGCTCTTATTCTTATTCTTGTTCGGTGGAATACAAGAGTCCTGAAGCTCTTGTCTTTCAAGTGAAAATTGCCTATCTAGCTGGCTCAAATTTAGTAGTCAAAGGGACTCCAACCTGCTCAAAATTGTAACTACACACCACTTCTCTATTTCTACCAGTAGTCATTACAAGAGCAACAACCATCTTTGAAACAATGAAACCGGTTGTTATCCCGAACAATGATCTCCCGGTGAGTTATCCTCGATATTAGTTTCATAGCAGTGTGACAGTCGGTGCAAACCCTAAGGTTCTTGGTGACCCTAATGACCTCCCCTGGTTGGGTAGTGAGAAGGCAAAATGCAATGGCAAGTTTCTCGCTGTGATAAACTAGAGTGTGCTCCTTCTCCTCATCTTCAACGTCGAACATCACCACATCGGTAGTTGGTTTGTAACCCATAGTTTTCATTTCCATGCCTAATTCATCTAGCTTTTCGTAAATCTGATCCATGTGGGAATGCGACTTGTCTCCAACACGGAACTCATGGACCTTACCACTAAACTCAACCCAGCTATATGCACGGACCTTCTCAACCCCTTTCGCCTTCATGTCCGATCTAAGCTTTGCAGCATCCTCCCATCTGTTGCTGTTAGAGTATATGTTCGAGAGCATGACATAATTCCCTGAATTCCGGGGCTCTAGCAGGATGAGCTGCTTCAAGACATGTTCTGCAAGCTCCGCGTCTCGGTGAATCTTGCAGCCACCAAGAAGTGCTCCCCACACGACAGCGTTTGCCTGCATTGGCATATCATTGATAAGCTGATGGGCTTCCTGGAGCAACCCAGCGCGACTGAGCAGGTCGACCATACAACCGTAGTGCTCAATCCTAGGTGTGATGTTGTATAACTGAGTCATGTTATGGAAGTACCGTCGTCCATCTTTTACAAGGCCGGTATGAGTACAGTTGCAGAGAATGCTGATGAAAGTATTGTCATTCAGTTTCATGCCTGACTTCTCCATCTGGCCGACAAGGGCAAATCCAATCTTACCATGCCCAGTCAGGCCCAGCCCCAAGATCATCGCGTTCCAAACAACAATGTCCGTCTTCCTCATCTGCTGGAACACAACCCAGGCTTCGCCTGTGCTCCCACACTTGGCATACATATCAATCAGCGCAGTCCCTAGAACTGGGTTGTCAAGAAACTCATCCCAGTCCACCGTCCTGACTGTCTGCCGTCCCATATCAAGGGCACCCAGCCGTGTGCAAGATGAGAGCGCCCCAACCACCGTGTAGCAATCTGGTTTCACTCCCTGAGTCTGCATTGCAAAGAAGAGCTCCAGAGCCTCTTGGGGGTGCCCGTTGGAAGCATATCCCCCGACCATAGCACCCCAAGCTACAGCATCCTTCTCCGGCATCTTGTCGAACACCTCCCTTGCCCTCGCCATCTCGCCACACTTGACATACATATCTACCGCCGCGGTTGCCACAAACACGCTGCCCGCAACCCCCTCTGCTTGTGCCGCCCTCCACACCGCCTCCCCAGTGCCCAAGTCCGCGACCCGGGCGCATGCCGTCAGGACCCGCACCGCGGTGAAGCTGTCCGGACGCATTCCGCTCGCGAACGCGTCCCTCGCAACGGCGACAGCCTCCCTGACGCGCCCCGCGTTCATGTACGCGGTGATGAGCGCAGTCCAGGAGACCGTGTTGGGGCAGCGCATTTCGTCGAACACGCTCCGCGCATGGTCCAGGAGGTCGCATTTCGCGTAGAGGTTGAGGAGGGAGGTGAGGACGTAGGGGTTGCAGTGGGAGGGGAGCTTGAGGGAGCGGGCGTGGAGCTGCTCGCCGACGGGGAGAGGGTCGGGGAGGCGGGAGGCGGACTTGAGGGCACATGGCAAGGTCAGGTGGGAGGGGAGGGGAAGGAGGGAGTGTAGGCGGAGGGCGTGGACGTGGAGGCCGGAGGAGGAGAGCGCGCGGAGGAGGAGCGGGGAGAGGTCGGCGAGGAGGTCGAGCCGGAGGAGGCGGCCGTGGAGCAGTTTGACGGTGAGGGGTGGAAGGCGATCGCTGGAGCTGACGCCCTGGAGGAGGACGCGGTGTATCGCCGCAGCGGCGCTCGACATGAAATTGCCAAGCTCCAGTGTTGAAGGCTTTGTGGGACTGCTTTTGTACGGACTTTATTAACTCAAAATGTTCTCAGGGACTCGGGCATCTCTAGCAGATCTTAGTACAAGTGATATTTGCGTCAAAAAGAATCAACTACCCCTAAATTCAAAGGCGAGTGATACGCGCCGACGCGCCGGCCCAACACCGGCAGCGTACGATGTGTCCATCTGTAGCCGTATGATCTCCTTCCTCCTCCCGCATGTGCCTTCTTCTCTGAGAAACCAATCCCCATCGCGCCGCCATGGACGAGCACCCGGCCCGGCCTAGAAGCACCACCCTCGCCGCTGATCGCCGCCGGTCGCCGCCATCGCCGCCGGTCTCCTGTATTTCTCACCAGCTTCGCGCATGCAGCAGCGTGTCTCGTGATTGCCGCTCCCCCTGTGTTGGGGACGAATCCGCGATCACCTATGGGACCCAGAGAAAGACCCCTTTACGTTCGGCAAGGAGAGACGGTCGCGCGAAGAGCAAATCTAGCGAAGAACACGACAGTGCACGAGAGAGATTTACCCAGGTTCGGGCCGCACGGATGCGTAAAACCATACTCCTGCTTTTTGGTTATTATCTGTATGATTGTTCTACCTCCAGGAGCGCTACAGTACCGAGTAGCTGCGTACAATACTAGAGTTCTCCCTCTTCCAGTTCCTCCCCTTTCACGTTGCCCATGGGCCTCCTTTTATACGCACAAAGGGGTCTCCAACAGGTGGCAAACAGTAAAGGTATAGGTGTAAAGTTGCTACAGTAAGGCCACTATTACCAAGATGACATGTCCTACCTACCACTGACGGCAGGGGACAAGGGCATTAAATGCCCATGCCTTTGCTGTCCAGATACATGTACCCGGACGTCGTGGACGTGGGAAAAGCCTATCCCACCTGCTGCTGCACCGCTATCTACAGTGCACCGCCGTCTACACAGTGCCCTGCCACGCACGCTTGGAAGGACCCAGAGCGCCACGCTGGCAGAGGCACCGGAGCAGCACAGTAGCACAATGGTACAGTAACGCTTGCCGCGGCAAGACCTTGCCGCACCTGACAGCTTGGCGCAGCCCATAGTTTGCCGTGCAAGGTAACTTGCCGGGGCAAGTACCTTGCCGCAGCCAATACCTTGCCGCAGCCAATGACTTGCCGGGGCAAGTACCTTGCCGCGGCAAGTACTCTGCTTCAGCAATGCCCAGGCTGGGCCTCAGCTGTCCCTCCCGGCAAGCTCCTCTTGCCGGGGCCTTAACTCTTGCTTTGTATACTTTGTTCTTGAATGGCTTAATAATCTTGAGCTTCTCTCTGGCTGTCCTCCCGCAAGCCTGGCCGCGGGATGCTACTACTGCCCGTGCACAAGTACGGGGTACTAGGGTACCCCTATTCTAGTACACCGACAGGAGCCCCCGGGCCTGGGCCACACACGGTGCCGGGCGTTGTTGGGCCAGGCCCAAACAGTGCACGGGCACGCGTGGCTGGGATAAGCCGAAACGTCTCTATGCTGTTTAATTGCACGCTCTCCCACGCATCGCGCGTTGAATGCGGAGCGTGGGAAGCGTGCGCAGTTATCTCGAATGACGAAGGGGCGGATGGTTCCGCATCTTTCCCCATAAAAGGAGGGACCTGCAGAAGCACTCGCACACCCCTCTCACCATTCTCGATCTTCAAATCTCCGCCTTCTGGATCTCACACCGAATGCCGTATCCACCATGGCAATATTTGCGCATCTGTGCGAGAACTTCGTCGGCGTCGCACCCAACACCGCGCTGTTCAGGCATTACTTCACTCCCCGTGCTGAAAAGGGGGAGCCTCTCACTGTTGGCGTCTCGTTCGTTTCAAGATTGGGCGCCAAGGAGCATTATCTGAAGGGGGATCTCCGCCCAAGATGGGGAGAAATCCGGTCTGAATGGTGTTGGATCATTGACGACGATCCGCCACCATACTGTGAGCTTCGCAAGACCCCAGCGGCGCGTGGCACAGACTGGAGCGATCTGGATCCCCAGGACAAAAAGCTGGAGATTGCCGCTGCCAGGATCATACGGCTCAGGGAGGCCGGGCTCACCATAGGGATGGTTGGCGCAGACTTCCTCCGCCGCCGCATTGCTCCTCTGCAGCAGAGAGGAAGGCCGGCCTCTGATTGGAAGAACCCAGCCGATATCATGCGGCTGCGCCCTGGACTGATCAACAACTTCACAGTTCTGCAGCATGACTTTTTCATGCGAGAACTGTTCAAGCAAGAGACAGATCCAGAAAAGCGCGACAAGGCGTTCACGCTGCCGAAGCACATCGTGCCTCTTTGCAACAACTCCGCATTGAGTGCAATCATCGCTATGATGCCGCTCTGCAATGCGCACAGCGTTGAAGCAACTTGGGACGTGCCGCTCGAAGAAGACGTGCGGCGATTCTTTGACTCCACGGTCGAAAAGCAGGTCCGGGTGGAAGAGTGGCTCGTTCGCAACACCACTGAGTAAGAAATAGAATTCATTGCTCGAAGAGTGGAGGAGGACAGGCTCGCCAGGGAAGCTGGCGATTTTGGTTATACTTTGGCGGAGCTCGACGAGGCACAAAAGGAGAGCCTTGCCGAGCAGGGGATGCTTGCCGGGAAGGGCGAGCTCGCCGCACCCGGCAAGGATGTCGGGCCAAGCCAGCCTGCCGACGAGTCAGGCAGCTCGGAGGATGAGGGCTCCTTTTCCGAGGAGGGCACCGAAAGCCCACCGCAGTCAGAGTCCCCAGCCCCTCTGAGGAGGAAACGCCTTCGCAGGCTTGGCAAAGTGGCTGAGCGGCAAGAAGTTCAACAACCGCCGGAGCGCCGTTCGACGCGCTCAACCGCGGCAAGGGCTGGTGCTGCGGGAGTGTCTCACGCGGCCCCGGCAACTGGAGCAGGGTCATCAAAGACCGCTGCTACTACCCCCGCCAAGCGGCCAAGGAGCCCAGCTCCCCCTCCTCCCCCTCCTCACACGGAGGCGGACATTGATTTTTCCGCCCTCAGCGAAGAGGACGACGAGGAAGAGTAAGTTCCCTTGCCGCGACCCTCAATCTTTGTAAGGTTTTGTTTCTGTCCTCACTTGTCGCGCTCCGGCCTTGCTTCCGCAGGGAGGAAACTTTGGCGGAGAGGACAAGGAAGAGAGCTAAGGTCTCGACGAGCAAGACCGTGGTGGTCGTCGAAGATGAGCCCACGGCAACCACCGGGAGAGCGTCTGAGACCGTCCCGGCCAGCTCGGAGCCCAGCCCTCGTTGCAGCCCCCAGCGCAGCCCCCAGCGTAAGTATTTCAACTACATTTCGCTGGCGGTCGCTGAGGAACAAGCATTTTGTTACTGACATCTTTGGGCGTGTAGGAGAGGAGCAGCAAGTGGAGCCATCTGAAGGTGCTCCAGAAGTACCACCCCCCTCGACCACTCCGCCAAGGAGAAGATCTACGGTAAGGGCTCCCACTAGCGAGCCGAGCCACGAAGAGGAGCCGGCAAGCGCCGAAGCGCCAAGCACCAGCGCTGGCGACCCCACCCCAATGACAAACGTTGACGGGGGAGGGGAGCCCACCGCTCCTGGGCTCAACACGGGTAAACCCACTTGCCGCAAAACTCTTTCTGCTTTCTTTCTTTTGGCTTCTTGAATTTCTTCCTGAAGCTCTTTTTGCTTTACTTCTCGGGTTGGCAGAGCCCTCCTCGGTGGAGCCAATGAACATTGACTCTTCTGCCGAGGAGAACACCGCAGGGGCCGTCGACGACGAGGCCGCCAAGGCCGCCGCTGCCAAGGCCGACAAGCTGGCAGCCGACAAGCTTGCCGACGAAGAGGCTGCCAGGGCTGCCGAAGAGGCCGGCAAGGCCGCCGAGGATAATACCGCCAAGGCGCCCACCGATGAAGCCGCCAAGGCTGCTGAAGCTGAGGCCGCCCAGAAGGCTGCTGAGGAGGCCGGCGAGGGAGCCGGTGGTCGTACTGACGGCCCTGAGGCCACAGGAGCGCCAGGCGCTACTCCGACCATGGGTCCCTCAACCACTGACGAGGCGGCAGGACCCAACTCGCCTCCACCAAGAAAATACATCCGGGTCGGCGAGAACGTCTACGTCAGCCTCCCCTGGACGGTGGGCTCCAGAGCGTCAACCGAGGAGGATGTTGTGGACGAGGAGATCCTTGCCGCTGCCGGGCTCCAGCTTGTGGATGCGCCAGGCGCCAGCAGCAGCAGCACGTCTGAAGAGGAGCAACTGCTCCAAAAGCTGTTGAATCTTCATCGCGCCCGACGGGAGAAGCTAGCTTCCAGGGAGGCGCTCATCGAGAAGGCCGAAGCTGACATGTTGAGGCGCGCGGAGATCTTGGCGGATGTCCGCGCGCGATCTCTTAATGCGTTAGAGGCCAAGCGGGCACAGCTGGCCGAAGAACGGCAGGCCCTCCTCCTGATGAAGCAAGACATTGAACAAAAACAGGAGGAGACCGCCAAGGAGTTGTCTGCTCGGGCCGGTGATCTGAACCAGCGGAAGGTGGACCTTGATGCCCACGAAGAAGAACTTGCCGAGTGCAAGAGGAAACTTGCCGAAACCCTCCGACAGAAAGACGAGGAGGTGGCAAGACTTGTCGCAGAGCGGACCCAGGGGCAGGCACAAAAACACCAGAAGGAAATCGAAGCCTTGGCCCAAGAGTACGCCAGCAAGTTGGTGGAGGCCACCAACGCTGTTGCTGCTGCAGAAGTGAACAGGAAGGAAACGGAGGAGAAAGTGGCAAGACTAGAGGCCGCCCTCAAGGCAAACGGTGACAAGCTCTCAACGCTCGAAAGTGAGAGGGCAAAGGTGACCCACACTTTGGTGGAGATGCAAGTTACCATAGCCAAGAAGAACAATCTGCTTGCCGCCGCCAATGACTCCAGAGCAGACCTGAAGCTGAAACTGACCACGCTGAAGGAGACGCTCGACACCACCAGAAAGCGCGAAGGGCTTCTAATGGCAGAGCTCCAAAAGGAGAAGGGTCTGCTTCAAGACGCTATTGCAACCCACAAGAAGTTCAGGGATAACGTGGGGATCTTCACAGACAGGCTTGCCAGCGCAGCCGAGGACATCGACAAGGAGCTGACTGCCCTGAAGGTGCCGGACTTCGGGTACTCCACCGACAAGAACACGCAAACTAGCGTCAAGCTAGTCGAGTTCTTCGACGGAGTAGTAGAAGCACTCCAACAGCTCCAAGTCAATCACAAGGCTCAACTGGCCGACGAGTCACGCAGGCTTTGCCGGGGAGTTCTCCGGAGGTTGCTGGTGAAGATAGCATACAGAAACCCGGGCGTCGACTTCAGCAACATCTTCAAAAGCTTGCCGAAGGGATACGACCCCGCACCACTAGAGGCCCTTGTCGCGCCCATCGTGGAGAGGGTGGACCAAATCCAAAGAGTCGAAGGCGAGCACCGCAATTAGAGAGCCCATTCTTCTCCCTCCTTGCCGCCGCTAGACATGTTAAAGAACAATCTGTTTAAGCCGCGGCAACTTATCTTGTAATATAACATGCAATATTTTGAAGTTAATGCATGTCATCTCCCTTGAGCAATTTCTTTCTTTATGTGTACTTGCCCTACGCTTATAGGAAACTTGCCGGTGCGCGCACCATCGCTGCGAGCGCTGGGTACGGGACTCCAGCAGCCTGCTGGCGGTGCCGCTGCCGGCAAGCAACCTTGTCGCGCTCAGTGCGGCCACTTAGGTTGTTGAGCGGACTCGAAACAAGGTAAGGGCGCGACCGATTACGCTTAGGTTCCGTCGCGCACAGGTTTTCCATACAAAGAGTAGTATCGTTCAAGGAAAATAACCTTGAGAATAAAAAAGAATTTGGTTATTCAAACTTTGGCACTTAGCTTTGTCGCTGATCCCTCCGCGGCAAGGTCTTGTCACTGCTTGCCGCTGCCTTCTACCCGGCAAGGCAAAGTTTCTTTGAACGACGCCTGGTCCATATCATTATCCCATCCCCCCCGGCAAACTTGTGCGCGAGGGAAGCTTCTGTCTTTTTGAGAAAAAGAAAGAAGAGAAAATAAAGATATAGGAGCTTGGCGGCTCGTTAATGCTTACCGGGGAGGCTGTACTGCACAGTATGTCAGATAATCATGCAAAATAAAAGTAAACATGAAATCGTCAAAAACTGCGAAATACAAAAGCTTTATGTATGCACAGGGTCTGCGCCTGGCTTTGTACAAAGGATTACATGCAACAGCGGCAAGACTTGTACAAAAGGTGGTTGCCGGGGAAGGGCCCGGCAACCGCGCCTTATGGAAAAAACTTACGGAGATGCTCAATGTTCCAGGAATTGATCACTGGAATACCATCCCCGGTCTCCAGGCGGACAGCGCCGGGCCTGGTGACCCGTTTCACCCGATAAGGGCCTTCCCACTTCGGCGTCAACTTGTTTGAATTCTTGGCCGACTGAACGCGCCGAAGAACAAGGTCGCCTTCCTCGAGACTTCTGGCATTAACTTTGCGGCTATGGTAGCGACGCAAAGCTTGCTGGTAGCGAGCAGCTCTCACAGCAGCCTGAAGACGATCCTCCTCGAGGAGCACAGCGTCATCTTGCCGCAGTTGCTCTTGCTCAAGCTCATCATAAGCGAGCACTCGAGGTGACCCGTATACGAGTTCCGTGGAGAGAACTGCCTCTGCTCCATAAACTAGAGCAAAAGGCGTCTGGCCAGTAGCTCGATTTGGCGTCGTCCTGATCGACCAAAGAACCACTGGCAGCTCCTCGATCCAGTTTTTGCCGCACTTGCGCAGCCTGTCGAAAGTTCTCGTCTTGAGCCCACGCAGCACTTCAGCATTTGCCCTTTCAGCTTGACCGTTGCTTCGGGGGTGAGCAACAGAAGCGAAACAGACCTTGGCGCCAAGGTCTTCGACATACTGCATGAAGGCGTGGCTCGTGAACTGGGTACCGTTGTCGGTGATGATCCTGTTAGGAACACCAAAGCGACAAACAACTCCCTTGAAGAACTTGATGGCTGATTGTGCTGTCACCTTCCTCACTGCTTCCACTTCTGGCCACTTCGTAAACTTGTCGATGGCCACATACAAGTACTCGAAGCCCCCGGTGGCACGGGGAAAGGGGCCGAGGATGTCGAGCCCCCAGGCCAAAAATGGCCAGGAGAGAGGGATTGTCTGGAGAGCTTGAGCTGGCTGATGAATCTACTTGGAATGAAACTGGCACGCTTCACACTTGGTTACTAGTGCAGTTGCATCCTGTAGGGCGGTGGGCCAAAAGAAACCTTGCCGGAAAGCCTTTCCAACAAGGGCTCTTGACCCTATGTGGTGACCACATATGCCTCCATGAATCTCCGCCAACAGCTCCTGTCCTTCTTCCCGGGGAATACACTTCAATTTCACACCGTTTGGTCTTTTTCTGCACAGCATGTCATCGACAAATTGATACATATTGGACCGTCGGGCTACTTTCTCCGCTTCTTCCTGCTCTTCAGGAAGTTCTCCTGTCTGAAGGAAACGGACGATCTGCTGCGCCCACGCTGGAGCCTGTGGCTCGACAACGAGGACTAAAGGCATTTCTTCTGCTGCGGGAACATCAGGCCCTACGGGAAGAGCTCGTCGCTCTACCAGAGCCTGCCGTTCCCCGACGAGCTTGGCGGGAACAGCCGCCTCAACGACAAGAGCCTGGGGCCCTGCTGGAGCGTGCTGTCCTTCAACAAGCTTGTCGGGAGCAGTTGCTTCAACGACGGAAGCCCAAGGCCTCGTCGGAGCATCTTGCTCCTCAGCGCTTCGATCAGGAGCGCCTGCTTCAACGACAAGGACCTGAAGTCTTGTCGGAGCAAGTTGCCCCTTTGCCTCTAGCCTAGGAGCACCCGCTTCAACGACAAGAGCGCGAGGCCTTGTCGGAGCAAGTTGCCCCTCTGAATCTTTGGCGCTGGCTTTGGCAGCCTTCTTGTCGGCGGCTTCGGGGAGCTCTGCCGGGAAGTAGTCGCCAGAAGCCAACTTACTCTTCCTGCCTTGCCCTACTGATGGCGTCACGGATGGCTGAGTTAGTTGGAGCACAAAAGTGCCTGGCTCCACAGGCAATTTGAGTGCGGCGCGCTTTGACAAACCATCGGCAATGTCATTCTCAGCACGTGGGACGTGCTCCATTTGTAGGCCGTCAAAGCGTTCTTCCAACTTTCTCACCTCATCTACATAAGCTTCCATCAATGGGCATTGGTAGTTCTTGTTCACTTGCCTGACGACAAGCTGCGAATCTCCCCTGACAATAAGCTTCTTGATCCCAAGGTCTGCCGCGATCCTGAGACCGGCAAGCAACCCCTCATATTCTGCAGTATTGTTCGTCGCCTGTTCCTTGGGAAAGTGCATTTGGACCACGTACTTGAGGTGCTCTCCGGTGGGTGCGACAAGCAGTACGCCAGCACCGGCGCCTTGCAGCGAAAAGGCACCATCAAAGTACATAAGCCACTCTTTGCTTGTCTCCTTGCCGGGGAGAGTCATCTCTGGGATTTCTTTGTCTGGCGTTGGTGTCCATTCTGCGACAAACTCTGCCAAAACTCGGCTCTGTATGGTTGATGTACTCTCAAACTTGAGGCCAAAGCTTGACAATTCCAACGCCCACTCGACAATCCTGCCCGTCGCTTCTGGATTTTGCAAAATCCTTTTCAGCGGGAAGCGAGTGATGACGGTAACTTCATGTGCTTGAAAATAATGGCGCAGCTTTCTCGAGGCCATGGGAAGGCCGAAAAGCAGCTTCTGCACACCAGAATACCTTGACCTAGCTCCCTGCAGAAGAGAGCTCACAAAGTAGACCGGGCGCTGCACCATTTTCTTCTTTTGTATCACTTCACCTGACTGCGCAGACGAATCCTTGTTGGCAGCAAAACTTGTTGCCCCCAGCTTGTCGCTGGTCGTGCTTGCCGCAGTTACTGCCTCCTCATCCACCTCTCTCTCCGCTACCAGCGCAGCACTAACCACTTGATTGGTTGCCGCTAGATACAGCAACAACTTCTCTTGTGGTTTAGGCGCGACAAGTATTGGAGGAGAGGAGAGGTATCTCTTCAAGTCTTGCAGCGCCGCCTCCGCCTCCGGAGTCCATTTCAATGGACCTGCCTTTTTTAAGATTTTGAAAAATGGCAGGGCGCGCTCAGCTGACTTGGAGATAAACCTACTGAGGGCAGCAACACAGCCGGCAAGTCGTCGAACATCCTTGACGCGCTTCGGTGCTTCAATTTGCTCAATGGCTTTGATCTTGTCAGGATTGGCTTCAATTCCACGTTGAGACACAAAGAACCCGAGAAGCTTGCCGGAGGGAACTCCAAACACGCACTTCTCGGGGTTGAGCTTCAGGTTGATCTTGCGTAGATTTACAAAAGTTTCTTCTAGATCTTGAACCAAAGTAGCCATGTCTTTGCTTTTGACCACTATATCATCCATATAGGCTTCCACATTTCTGTGCAGCTGAGGCTCAAAAGCAATCTGGACGGCTCTTGCAAATGTCGAACCAGCATTTTTCAAACCAAACGGCATACGTACGAAACAGTATGTGCCACAGGGTGTGATAAATGCGGTCTTTTCCTCATCTTCCTCAGCCATGAAGATTTGATGATACCCTGAATATGCGTCAAGAAATGAAAGCAAATCACATCCTGCCGTGGAGTCAACAATCTGGTCTATGCGGGGCAAAGGAAATGGGTCTTTGGGACAAGCTTTATTGACATAAGTGAAATCAATACAAAGCCTCCATTTTCCATTCGCTTTGCGCACGACAACCGGATTGGCCAACCACGTAGGATGGAGCACTCCTCTAACGAGGCCTGCTGCTTCCAACTTCTTGATTTCTTCCGCAATAAACTCTTGCCGCTCCACAGCTTGCTTTCTGGCTTTCTATTTGACGGGCCTCGCGTGGGGACAAACGGCAAGGTGGTGCTCAATTACTTTCCTGGGAACACCGGGGATGTCGGACGGTTGCCATGCAAATACGTCGACATTCGCCCGCAGGAAAGCAACGAGCGCGTTTTCCTATTTGTTGTCAAGTGTGGCACTGATGGTGAAGGAACCACCAGTGCCATCCTCCTTGGCGGGCACCTTCTTTGTCGCCGGCGGAGCGGCTTTGTTCTTCTTACACTTGCCGGTGGAGCTCTCTGGTGCGTCCTCGACGGTAGCGCAGCACTCCGAAGAGGTGCGCTTGCCGGAGTGGGCACAGGAGCTCTTGCCGGACTTCCTCTTGTTCTCCCACCCGAGAGCTTCAGCGGCAAGTGCCTTGGCGGCAGTTGCGGCAGCTGCCTCCCGGTAGATCTTGTCGGCGCAAATAAGCGCATCCTTCTTGTCGCAGGGAACTGTGATAACACCTACTGGACCTGGCATCTTCAACACGTTGTAGGCATAATGAGAGGCTGCCATGAACTTGGCGAGCGCTGGACGGCCAAGTATCCCATTATAAGGTAATGGAATATCGGCAACATCGAAGGTGACCTTCTCGGTCCGGTAGTTCAGCTCGCCGCCAAATGTCACTGGCAGCGTGATCTTCCCTTTCGGCTTACTCCTTCCTGGATTGACTCCTTGGAAAGTACCAGTTTCCTCAAGCTCGCCGTCAGAGATTTGAAGTTTCCGGAGCACAGCGGGCGAAATCAGATTCAAGCCGGCCCCACCGTCAACTAACATCTTCGTGACCTTGAGGTTGTGGATCGTTGGTGAAACCAACATCGGCAAGCACCCGACCGCCGTTGTGCGGTCAGGGTGGTCCTCAATGTCAAAGACGATAGGCGTGTCGGACCACTCCAGAAGCTTTCTGGCGTCAACAGATGGTTCCGCCGCATTGATCTCTCGCGCCCACTGTTTAAGTTGGCGGTGAGAAGAATGCAACGAAGCACCACCGTCAACACACAAGACTTCTGCGGCTTTCTGAAATTCGTGCTCACTGGATTCTTCATCATCTAGATCATCATCATCATCATCTTTGTCGCGGCCACGAGGAGGCCTGTCTCTCTGCTGCTGCTGCTTGGCCTTGCCGCGACGCCCTCCTCGGGCAGTGCGCTTCTTGCCGGACCCGCCAGCACCTTCTGGGGCCTTTTCCTTGTCACGCCTCTCATACTCAGCTTTTTGCTGTTCGACAAGCTGCTCGACTCGTCGACAGTTCTGGAGATCGTGCCCCTTGGTGCGGTGGATCTTGCAATATTGCTTGTCGGAGCCGTCCTGCTTGTCGGCAGCTGCCAAGGCCTGACAGTTGGCGCACGCAGCAATCTCCTTGCCGGAGCCCTCGACTTTGGCCTTGTCGGCGCCGCCGTTGCCGCTGGACTGCTCGACGGCAAGCACAGCTTTGCCCTTTTTCTTCCTGTTGTTCCGCCGCCGGCCCTTCTTTGCCGGGGCGGTACCTTCGCTGTCAGAGCTCCCCCCTGTGCCAACACCTTCACCGGGAAGTTTCCTTCCCTCTTCAGCGCGCGCACACTTGTCGGCGAGAGCATATAGCTGGCCAATGTCTCTGACCTTGGTCATTGCCATTTCCTCCCGCATTTTGCGGTTACGCACGTTCTGATGGAACGCGCTAATAACCGCAGCGGGGTGAACATCTGGGATGTTGTACTGTACGCGGCTGAACCTTTGAATGTATTTGCGCAGGGGCTCTCCTTCCTTCTGGGGGATGAGGTGAAGATCACTCTCCTGGCCATGAGGTTGATGACCGCCAGTAAAGGCACCAACAAACTGATGGCACAGGTCCGCCCATGAAGAAATGGAGTTCTCCGGCAAGTGCATGAGCCATGAGACGACGTTGCGCTTTAACACGAGCGGGAAGTAGTTAGCAAGAATCTTGTCGTCTCGTCCCCCGGCAGCTTGCACCGCAATGGTGTAAATGCTGAGGAACTCCGACGGGTGTGTCTTGCCATCATACTTCTCCGGCACGTCAGGCTTGAAAGCCTTGCGATTGGGCCACTGGACCTGCCGCAGCTCACGGGTGAACGCTGGACAACTTACCGCGTACGGCAAGTCGCCAGGATCCCCTGGCGCATGCATGTCAACAGCGGGCCCTGCGCGTCTGTCGGACTGACGATGCACTTCTCTCCTTCGCTCGATAGTGGTACGAGCGTCTTCTCCTCTGCGTTCCTGAAGAACGAGGCGCTGGTCGCGACGAGCTCGCGGGTCAGACGACGCCGTGGAATCATCGCCACGGGCGTCGTTTCGACGTGTCGGCGATCGAGGCCGTCTAGGTGGGGAGTGTACGGTTGTTGCCCCCTCGCCGTTCTTGTTGGTGACAGCATCGTCACCAGTTCTCTTGTCGGCCGCGCGCACTGGGTCGGCATCAGCGAAGCTGAGAAGGCTCTGAATGGTTGCCCTCCACTCGTCAAGCTTATCTGCTGGTGGAGGGAAGTTCAGGAGCAGCTGCGCACGCGCCAACGCTTCTGCTGGTGAGGGAGGTATCGAGTGGCGTGAGGACTGTGGGATGCTCTTACTCCTAACGGTGTTAGAAGGAGCATCTCCACGCCCAGGCGACCGCGCCTCGACCCCGCCAACGTGTTGTTGCGTATGGTGACCCCGCGCATCTCGAGATTGATGCACAAGTTCATTATCCAGGGAGCGCCTGGCACCTGGGGCGTCAGGACGCTGCCTGTCACGGGCTTCTTGCGAAGGCCGCGGCGTCTGAACCGGCGCAGGCGTTCCAGAACGCGCAGCACCGTTTCTGGAGCTTGCAGGGCCAGCAGCAGCGAGCAGCGCTGCGTTCCCAGACCCAGCAGCGCCAAGATTGGCGTTGCTGGCCCGGTTTTGGACAGGTGGAGGTAATAGGAGCTCTCGCTCTCCAGTCCCCCCAGCAGCCGCAATCACGTCGGCACCCTCCTGCACGGGAGCAGGCGGGTTGGATGTGGACGCACCGATGGCTGAAGTCTTCTTTTTTGGAGCCATAAGACGGAGAATGGCCCAAAAACTAGCGCGCAAATCGCTAGATTAGGTTCACACAACCTCCTTCCCCCTACCTGGCGCGCCAAAGATGTCGGGGACGAATCCGCGATCACCTATGGGACCCAGAGAAGGATCCCTTTACGTTCGGCAAGGAGAGACGGTCGCGCGAAGAGCAAATCTAGCGAAGAACACGACAGTGCACGAGAGAGATTTACCCAGGTTCGGGCCGCACGGATGCGTAAAACCCTACTCCTGCTTTTTGGTTATTATCTGTATGATTGTTCTAGCTCCAGGAGCGCTACAGTACCGAGTAGCTGCGTACAATACTGGAGTTCTCCCTCTTCCAGTTCCTCCCCTTTCACGTTGCCCATGGGCCTCCTTTTATACGCACAAAGGGGTCTCCAACAGGTGGCAAACAGTAAAGGTAGAGGTGGAAAGTTGCTACAGTAAGGCCACTATTATCAGGATGACATGTCCTACCTACCACTGACGGCAGGGGACAAGGGCATTAAATGCCCATGCCTTTGCTGTCCAGATACATGTACCCGGACGTCGTGGACGTGGGAAAAGCCTATCCCACCTGCTGCTGCAGCGCTATCTACAGTGCACCGCCGTCTACACAGTGCCCTGCCACGCACGCTTGGAAGGACCCAGAGCGCAACGCTGGCAGAGGCACCGGAGCAGCACAGTAGCACAGTGGTACAGTAACGCTTGCCGCGGCAAGACCTTGCCGCACCTGACAGCTTGGCGCAGCCCATAGTTTGCCGTGCAAGGTAACTTGCCGGGGCAAGTACCTTGCCGCAGCCGCTATCTTGCCGCAGCCAATACCTTGCCGCAGCCAATGCCTTGCCGCAGCCAATGACTTGCCGGGGCAAGTACCTTGCCGCGGCAAGTACTCTGCTTCAGCAATGCCCAGGCTGGGCCTCAGCTGTCCCTCCCGGCAAGCTCCTCTTGCCGGGGCCTTAACTCTTGCTTTGTATACTTTGTTCTTGAATGGCTTAATAATCTTGAGCTTCTCTCTGGCTGTCCTCCCGCAAGCCTGGCCGCGGGATGCTACTACTGCCCGTGCACAAGTACGGGGTACTAGGGTACCCCTATTCTAGTACACCGACACCCTGTGATGACGGTCGCAGCTTCTATGGTGGCGGGCGCGGCTCCGGTGAAGATGGCCGTAGCTCCGGCCGAGATGGTCCCATGGTAGCAACTCCGGTGGCGTCGTGCGGCCGTCCGACACTCGTGTTGGTCCCAGTAAAAAAACTTGCCGGTTGTAACATTTGTTTCCATGGATGTAGCTCCATCGCGCAGGCGCTCGATTGGTTCCAGCAACAAAGAATGCCAGCTGTAGCAAATTGGTAAAATGGTTGTAGCATTTTCATGTCGTGGTTGCAGCTCAAATGGTCGCAGTTACGCCGTGAAGCATGTAGCAAAACAACGGCGTCGCCGCCGTGAAAGAATGGATGTAGCAAAAACTATTAACGGTAGTAGCAAAACTCGAGAAGGTTGTAGCAAAAACGTCATCGCACCATAGTCGTCGTGGCCTTGTGAAGGATGGATGTAGCAAAAAGATCTTCGGTAGTAGCAAAAAAGACAATGGTTGCAACAAAAACGACTTCACCGCTGTTGCAGGAGGAGGCCATGGCCATGGATGTAGCACGCAGTCACGCGAGTTCCAGCGTTGAGCGCGTCCGATGCAGCATTTTGTGGATTTGTTGAAAAAACTTGCTGGCCGTGCCCATGGGGGAGGGATGGAGGAGGAGGAGGCCATGGCGGCGAGCCTGGGAAAGTGAGAGGAGAGTGCGCGGCCATGGCGACCAACATCGGACAGAGTGGAGTGCAGCCATGGCTGCACGCATCGGGAGAGAGAGAGAGTTCGCCAGAGGAAGAAGAAGATAGAAAAAGGAAAGCGATATGTGTGGGCCCTGCAAGGATGCGTGGCTATCTGGCGTTCGTGGGTATGCGAGGCGCGTGGGAGCGAGCGACGCGTCTAGCCGAAGATTCGGCCGGACTGCCGTAGGGAAACGTTTCCCAAATCCAAAACTTAACTAAATAGTAAGAGTTTTTCACTCTCAAATCACTCGGACTAAAAGTAGGGAGACACAAATTAGAGCATCACCAGCAGGTCCCCTTTCGTCAGTAAAAACCAACTGGAAGTTGGCATAAAAAACAAACTCCAACAGCTCCCATAAACCCAATATTTTTGTAATCTTATCCTAAGAAACACCTTGTTTTTCCCTATATAGAGGGGAGGATGCATCTTCCCATATAACACAATTGACATTGGCGGGGGCAACCGCCCGCCGTCTGACTCGCCGCACCACCCTCACGCCTTGCAGCCGCCCGCCGTCGCGCTGCACCACCGCTACCTCGCGGCCGCCGCCCGCCGTAGCGTCGCACCATCGCTGCCTCGCGGCCACCGCCCGCACACCGTCGATCACCCACACCACTGCCGCCTCGCTGCTACCCGTGGGCTGTCAGCAGCACTGTCGCGGCATCACCACCACGTCACCACACGCTGTTGGCCATCGCGCCGCCAGTAGCAGGAGCTTTGTTGGCGTCTTCGTGCACGCCGGAGACTCCCTAGCGTCTCTACTCGACCTAAAACGAGATCTCGAGGACCCCGAAAAACTCAAGACCGCTCTCCATCCATATTTAGGATGGATAGGGCGATTTTTAAGAAATAAAAACCTTCTGTCGATTTATCCACACTTCCATGACTTCTAGAGGAAAGCTAACTACTTGCTGGCTGGGAGCTGTATGAGCGGTAACGTCCACGGTTCCGTGAAGAAGGTGGACGGGAATGGCCTTGTTATACCTCACTCCCGTCTTCAATGGGGCTCTTTTTTTTTATCGGATGTCCCCGAAGGGACATGGGGCTCTTTTTTTTAGAAGAGTATATGTGTGAAACACGTATGTCAGGCTTTGTTTACAGAGAGGTTTATAGGGGAACTGTTATAGCCACACGCCTTTCACACCCAGAAAATTTATAGAAAGATGCCCTAAAAGCACCTATAGGTGAAGTTTTGCGGGGAAACTGCTGGAGATAATCTTAGGTTCCCTTATGGACCTGAATCTCAAGTGGCGAGATCTTAAATGATAGTGCTCGGTTACCTTAGTAAAAATGTAGTACTCCCTCTGTAAAGAAATATAAGAGTGTTTAGATCACTACTTTAGTGATCTAAACGCTCTTATATTTGTAGTGATCTAAACGCTCTTATATTTGTTTACGGAGGGAGTATTATAGAGATCATATTGAGGTTTTTGCTGCAGATGGACATTCCTGGAAAGCATCCAGAGTAAAAATGTATTCCTCACAGTAAAAAATGGTTAAAAGGCATTGGTTATGCATTCGGGTTTAGCTTCTTCTTTTTGAGAGAGAGAGAGAGGGATTTAGCCTTGCATCGAATCATATATATCTGCAGTTCATCCTGATAATGTACAGATGAACTGTTGTGAGCACCGCATGTCAAATATTGTCACAACTAATTCTACAGTACAAAGTTAAGACACTTATTTTGGTACTAGTAAGCGGGCACGTGCAACGCACGTCTCAACTAAAATACATATGAAATATAATAACTCTATCACTATCACTATTTAACCATGGTACATAGATGTTTGTCTTGTATCAGAGGCATCACTATCACTTATTTGTCCTATATCATGGACATAATTTCATACCATGTTCTGCCTAAGATTTGTCATCATTGTATCCAATTTTAACTAAATATGAGGTATATTATTTCCAATCAAAAAATATATCAAGCTTATTTCCTTCTATTTGGTTCCTATGAACGGGTCATTGCAGTAGCCACCAAAAAATAAATAAAAATTGATATGCAAGTGTGTGTATAGAGGTAATGGAAATAAGTGGTTTCCAAATAAGCCGATCTAATGACATAATTCATCAAAGTTCTAAGATACAAGCTTGTGCATCTAAGGAAGACAAACATTGTTGTCATGACCTTTGGCTTTTATGAAGGTGCGATAGGCCGATGATCCTTGGTCATAAAGATGACAAAATACACATGAAAATATGTAATATCATTTGAAACTTGCACTATGTAAACTGAATTTTATCTGAACTAAAAATTGACTGGAGTTTTAAGTTGTGCTACCATTGACTGAATTTTACCCATTGAAGGAAAAAACTGGGACAATACTACATACCACGTTGTCTTACCATTGTGAAGCAATCATTAGTGGCATCACAGAAAAGCCATCACTTCAATACGGAGAAATAAAATCACAAAATTTAAGTGTGTAGTATTACTATGGCCATGAAGCGAGGTGAGTCTTGAGCAGCTAGAAGCAAATAATGCGGTCCTGCCTGGCAACCTCGAAGACCATCCTCCTCCACTTGGCCAACAGCTCACCGTCCATGTCGTCGACATTGACCGCAGCTTCACCTTCCGCACACCCAATCAACTCTGGCAGCCATGGAGGTGACGACGGCTTCTGCCTTGTATGTTGTGTGTGGTACCAAGCAGAGTTGCATTCTTCCCCATCCATAAAGGCAACCACATGTTGTGGTGAATAATGGCCAGTCTGCAATAAAACTAAGCAATAATAGTTCAAACCGTAAACAAAAGAAGAATTAGGAATAATGTTGGTACCATGGCTAAAGATGTCAATCTGATGAAGTAATTCACCATCAATTTGATAGGTCGTAATATCAACTGTCAAGAACCATCAAGTAAATAGAGTCATGAACAGTAAAACATAATCCTTCTGAACCGACTAACCTGAATACGTTTTCTTAACTCTAAGATGAGCATTAAATATAAGCTTTGAAAATGAATTGGCTCTTCAAAATAAAAGCGACATTGCCAATTATTGATATGACAAGCATGTAGTTGATGTATACAACCAAAAATTCAAAACAATTTGGTGTAGCCTATTCTAAAGTATGCTAATAAAAGAGAAGACAAATTTCTATGTACACCAACAGAAGGTAGACATATGTTTATTCCATTTGAGATTACAACAGGGATGGTCTTTACAATCATGTCTCCACTTCAGAACAGTAGTTTATAAGAAAAGAAGTACAATAAACAAATATATATTTTGTGAGGAAACAATGCATTAGAACTGAATCAATTGATAACAACATATAGTGAATGCTTAAAAATGCATGTGGACATAACTATTGACAGGAACAATTCCAATTTTATGGCTTAAAATCTATTAAAATAAAAACACTCCCTTTGCTTTGGCAAGATACTCCAGATATCCATTAAAATAATGAAATATCGACTATAAGTCGCCTACACAAAGAAACATCCTGATAGCTATTAGAAAGAATAAAGTAGTCTTGAAACACAAGGTAGCTTACAACCACAAGCACTACAGATAAAAAATATTGAGCATTAACCTCTATATGTCGAGGAGAAATGGAAGGGATATATCTCATAGAATTTTGAATTTATATTTATAGCAAAATTCAGTACAGGTCAAATTTAGTAGCTTCAGAAAAATATATGATTGATACACATAATTTTTGCTTGTGCTTACAAACAATACAAATTGGCAATGTATGGCAGACTGCAAGTACATTATTGACAGGTAAAAGCATCTTACAGAGTTGTGTATGTTAACAGGAGTTTAATTTGTGAAGCGTTTGTCAAGCGCCCAAGAAAATAACATGAAAATAGAACGAAGAACACATACCACCGAGGCTGGGTGGAATCTTGTCAGTGCTGAACGCGACCTTTGACGCACAATAGACTGTTTGAAGGACCTGAATATGTACAATATCCATCCTGAATCTTGTTAGAGATACACGCCATGCCTCTAAAGTATCAAAATGTGTTTCTTGACAGAAATACATTGAGATAGCACGCAGACCAGGAAACATACAACATACTATCACCCAATCCGATGTAGATGAGCGATGAGTTCACTGGAGCTTCTCGTCCACGACTTTGATGTAGTTTCTGCACAATAACACATTCTCTGAAGAAATATATTTTGCACAATAAAACATTCTCTGAAGAAATATTCTGCAAAATAACACATTTTCTGAAGAAATATTCTGCACAATAGATTATAGTTTCTGCACGATAGCTAAAAAAATGCACAGTAGCTCAAAACATCAGCACAACGACACATTCTCCACGATATCACTGCATATGTCGTGTGCATATATCAGACGAATGGCCTTTTTTTTGTTGTGAAGTGTATCAACCTTCTTTTCTTTGCAGAGTGCATCAAGTAGAACATCATCTTCCGTGTGCTTGTAATTGCCACTTGACTGTGCCCAGTGAGAGACCAAATACAAATTTCTTTGAAAGTGCATCGAGCACACAACACGCCAGCAGCAATGCATCAAACAACTCCACTTCTGAACAAGGCCTTGAATCAAGCATCAAACACCACACAAGCATTGATTCAAGACACACATGGATCCATCATGCATGAGCTATTCAACACATTCTGGAAACTGCACATGTTTAACCGGCAGTACCAGGGAGCAGCAACAAACTACAACTGTGTAGAACATTTGACTCGTTCCCGGTGCACATACACGCGCCGCCGCTGAATGGGAAAATATCCAACTCAAACCTTCTTAGCTCTGGGAAGATGGTTGGTTCTGCACTTCTGCCACAAAGGCCAGCTGACCCCGCGCCGTTCAGCCATAGCCGAGAGACGTGAGACAACATCGGGGATAGATATTGTGGGGTAGACTCAGTCCATCACCCGTGTGTGCCCTTCCGCTTGTCGTCGACCTTCGGCCGCCGCACCCCCTTCGGCAACCGGCCCCACTCCCTCAACCCTTCTTGCCGCGCGTGCCCTACATCGGCTGCTGGAGACAACAAATACATGAGGAGCACACTGAGCGAGAGACATGACAGAGGCAAGAGTGCTTATCTGAACCCGCCCTTGTGCTCTCGTGCAGAGACCTCCGTGCTATCGTGTGTTTATTGAATGTCCCATGCACAAACAACACAAAGAAGGATTGATAGGGAGAAAGATGGCGTGGTCGCTACCTTCTAGGCACCGATGGATGGAGCGGCCCCTTTGCCGAGCAGATAATGGTGGAGGAGGGCGGACTGGCAGCAGGGAGCACGAGGCGGTGAAAAGACCAGTCTGGATCTCGAACCAGGGGCTCCGTGCCGCGGGCGCACGCGTAGCGTTGTTCGCCGGCGGCCATGCCGCGTGCGTCCATGTCCCCAGCGGCGGCAGACAACATGGCGCGCCACTGCAGGTCAATCATGGACGCGAACGCCGGGTGGCCGACGATGGCTGGCCTCCACGGGCAGGCCGGACACCGCGGAGCATGCCAAGGACAGCGTCCCGCAGCTGTGGCTGCAACACGTCCCCGTGAAGCCGCATGGACGACAACAGGTGTTCGGCGTCCATCTCGGGCCGTGGCCGCGGAGGAGGCGACGTTCACGCCGACCGTGCCCAGCCGGTGCGTCATCAGCGGGGATCCTTGCGGCAGCTTGCCTACGACGTCGAGAAGCTTGCCGATGATCGGAAGCGGGCACGCCCCAGGACCCAAGGTGGAAGGTCGCATCAAGATATAAAACAAATCTGCACAATGTTTGGGCTGAAGGGCTGCATGCATAGCTTCGCTAATGTCTCAAGCTTTAATTGATTTCCTTGCATGCAGGGTCATGAGTTAATCACCATCAAGGAAATAAGGAAACCACTCCAAATTTGCTCCTGGGATGTAGCGATCGTTGGGTGTTGGGTTGTCAGGCATGACGTGTGAGGGCAGGTCTGCCGGCAGAACATTTCATCTCAACCGTTGAACTCACGGATGTAACGTGGGCAGTTGGATGTGATTTAGCCTGCTAGATCAGACGTTCGTGGTTTCTCTGTGTGTACTTTGTGGTGTGTCCATAGGAAAACTCATGTTTGCTCTTTTAATAATAGTACAGATGGAGGGAGTAGTTGTTAGAGCCTGAACACCAGGATCTGAAAGTACAAAAAGAAATTTAACAACCAAAGGGGGCACGGAAATTTCAGCAGCATTGAGAAATTTTAATTTCTGTGATAAACTGTAGCTGTAAACAAACTACCACCTTCAGATTACTTACAGCCGAAACAATTGAGTAAAAGAAAACCTCAGTATGTCAAAATTTTGTGTAACTAAAAATCTATCTAACTCTAGTTTACAAGTTAAAAAGTACGCTGCTAATCTTTTGTAACCGGACATCATCTTTCTACTTCTACCAGTAATCATTACAAGAGCAACAACCATCTCTGAAACAATGAAATCTGCTGTTATCCCGAACAACGATCTCCCGATGAGTTATCCTCGATATAAGTTTAATATCAGTGTGACAGTCGGTGCAAACCCTGGTGTTCTTGATGACCCTAATGGCCTCCCCTGGTCTGGTGGTGAGAAGACAAAATGCAACGGCAAGTTTCTCGCTGTGATGAACTGGAGTGTGCTCCTTCTCCTCATCTTCAACGTTAAACATGACAACATCAGTAGTTGGTTTGTAACCTATGGTTTTCATTTCCATGCCTAGTTCATCTAGCTTTTTGTATATTTGATCCATGAGGGGATGCCAGTTATCTCCAACATGGAACTTGTGGACCTTACCATCAAAGTCAACCCAGCTATATCCGGTGACCTCCTTGACCCCTATCGCCTTCATGTGCAATCTAAGCTTTGCAGCATCCTTCCATCTGGCGCTGTTAGAGTATATGTCGGAGAGCATGGCATAGTTCCCAGAGTTCCAGGGCTCTAGCAGGATGAGCTGTTTCAAGGCATGTTCAGCAAGCTCCGCGTCTCGGTGAATCTTGCAGCCACCAAGAAGTGCACTCCAGACGGCAACATTTGCCTGCATTGGCATTTCATTAATAAGCCAATGAGCGTCCTTGAGCATCCCAGCGCGACTGAGAAGGTCGACCATACAACCGTAGTGCTCAATCCTAGGAGCAATGCGGTATAACTGAGTCATGTTATGGAAGTAGCGCCGTCCATCTTGTACAAGGCCGTTATGAGTACAGCTGTAGAGAAGGCTCATGAAAGTCATGTCATTCAATTTCATGCCTGACTTCTCCATCTGACCGACAAGGGCAAACACAGACTTATCATGTCCAGTCTTGCTGAGCCCCAAAACCATCGCGTTCCAAACAGTAATGCCCCTCTTTCTCATCTGCTGGAACACGAGCCATGCCTCGCCCGTGCTCCCAAACTTGGAGTACATTTCGATCAACGCAGTCCCTAGAACTGGGTTGTCAAGAAGCTGATCCCAGTCCACCACAGCAACAACCTGCCGTGCCAGATCAAATGCACCCAACTGCGTGCACGCTGAGAGTGCACCAGCTACTGTCTCGCAATTTGGTCTTACTCCCTGAGCCCGCATTGCAAAGAACAGCTGCAGAGCCTCTTGCGGATGCCTGTTGGAAGCGTATCCGCTAACCATAGCACCCCAAGCCGCTACATCCTTCTCCGGCATCCTGTCAAACACCTCCCTTGCTTTGGCCATCTCACGGCACTTGACATACAAATCCACCGCTGCAGTTGCCACAAACACACTGCTCGCGATCCCCTCCCGCTCTGCAGTCCTCCACACTGCCTCCCCAGTGCCCAAATCCGCGACCCGGGCGCACGCAGTCAGGACCTGCGTAGCCATGAAGCTGTCCGGATGCATTCCACTAGCGAACGCATCCCTCGCAACGGCAACAGCTTCCCTGGCACGCCCCGCGTCCATATACACGGTGATGAGTGCGGTCCAAGAGACCGTGCAGGGGCAGGGCATTTCTTCGAACACGCTCCGTGCGTGTCGCAAAAGCCCACATTTGGCGTAAAGATTTAGCAGGGACGTGAGAATGCGGGGGTTGGAGTGGGAAGGGAGCTTGAGGGAGCGCGCGTGCAGCTGCTCGCCGACTCTGAGAGGGTTGCGGAGGCGGGAGGTGGACTTGAGGGCTACCGGCAAGGCTAGGTGGGAGGGGTTGGGAAAGAGGGGGTATAGGCGGAGGACATGGAGGTGGAGGCCGGAGGAGGAGAGCGCGCGAAGGAGGTACGTGTAAAGGTCGGCGAGGAGGCCGAGCCGGAGGAGGCGGCCGTGGAGCAGTTTGACGGTGAGGGGTGGGAGGCGGTTGCTGGAGCTGACGGCGGTGATGAGGAGTCGGCGGGTTGCCTCGGCGGCGGACGACACAAAAGCGCCGGGCGCGAGGGTTGTGGGAGGATTGCGCAGCTCACTTTGCACAAATTTTCTCAACACTTCCATTTTAGAACCTAGGATGGATTGTGGAGAGTCAAGAGACTCGAAGAAGGAGACGTCTCTCGAAGCGGTGGCTCCGCCTCCGCCTCCGCATCCCGACGCCGCCGACGGCCAGTTTTCTCCTTTCTTAACTTTTTTTTTTTGACAAAATTCACCTTTCTCAATTTTGCACCAACATAGTATAATTGCTGAGGTGAAAGAGAGAAAACAAAAGAATAGTCTTTTTTTTACAGCAACAAAAGAATACTAAGACATCTATCTCCATTATATGAGACGTCTTTTCTTTTTTGAAACAAACTAGGGTGATATACTTTGCATCATAAAAGGTGAATCAACCTGATTGAATGGTTAGGAGGACAGTGGTATCCCCAGCCCACCAGGGCTCAAGTTCTAGACTTGATATTGGTGCTCGCATTTTCTGAAATTATTTCAGTCTTTCCGGCGATGTTCGTTCAGTGGGAGGAGACGTTCCCATCGACTACGAGGCACCTGTAGTGACTTTATCAATCTCAAGATGCTATGTCGGCTCAGTTTCTCGGAGGTGCTCATAAGGATAGGGTGTGAGTGTGTGCGTTCATAAAAGTGAGTGTATGCTCGTGCATGTGAGCGACTTCGATTGCACTGTTTTCAAAAAATAATAATATGACATGTACAATGGCTGATAAGAAAAAAATTATCTTAGTGTTTTTATCTATTTTCATGCCCTTAGGTCTATAGTACTGCTCAGTGTTGCCCACTGTCTTAACTTTTCTCACTTTCGCCCTTCTACCTTCACTCCGAACCTTGCAAAGGCCTAAATGGAGAGTTTTTGTCTGGTCAAACCCGTTGACAGTTACTTGACTGAGTTAATGACAAGTGGGATCATAAATGCTAACATGTGCGACCGGCGTAGGGCTGGGTCGTCTCTCTCTCATTTTGCACAACCCAATCTGAGGTATCTCCTCCCACACAACTGACGCCGTGCCCGATGCCCCGACTCCTTCCGCTGACAGCGACCGAACAACGGTTGCGTTGCACCGCCGCCGCATATACCTCTGATACATCTCCAACGTATCTATAATTTTTTATTGTTCCATCATATTATAGTATCAATCTTGGATGTTTTATGTGCATTTATATGTCATTATATATCATTTTTTGGGACTAACTTATTAACTTAGTGCCAAGTGTCGGTTGCTATTTTTTGTCTGTTTTTAGTTTTCTAGAATATCAGTACCAAACGAAGTCCAAATGCCATGAAACTTTTTGACGATTTTTTTAGACATAAGAGACCCTGAAAGTTTTGGGAGAGGGCCAGAAGATGAAGGAGTAGCCCACAAGGCACCAGGGCGCGTAGACGCGCCCTGGTGACTTGTGAGGCCCATGTTCGTCCGTTTGACCTAATTCCGCCTCTATAAATTCTCTAAAATCGGGAAACCAACAGAAAGCCACCCAAAATACTTTTTCCGCCGCCGCAAGTTCCTATTCTCGCGAGATCCCATCTGGAGGCCTTTTCCGGCACTCTGCCGGAGGGGGAATCGACCACAGAGGGGCTCTACATCAACCTGGCTGCCCTTCCGATGATGTGTGAGTAGTTTACCACAGATCTACGGGTCCATAGCTAGTAGCTAGATGGCTTCCTCTCTCTCTTTGATCTTCAATACAATGTTCTCCTCTATGTTCTTGGAGTTCCATTCGATGTAATCACCTTTTGTGGTGTGTTTGTTGGGATCCGATGAATTGTGAATTTATGATCAGATTATCCATGAATATTATTTGAGTCTTCTCTGAACTCTTTTATGCATGATTATTATAACTTTGCATTTCTCTCTGATCTATTGATTTGGTTTGACCAACTAGATTGATTTTTCTTGCAATGGGAGAGGTGCTTTGTGGTGGGTTCAATCTTGCGGTGATCTATATCCCAGTGACAGAAAGGGACAAGACACGTATTTGTATTATTGCCATTAAGGATAAAAAGATGGGGTTTATTCATGCGTGAGTTTACTTTGTCTACATCATGTCATCTTGTTTAAAGCATTATTCCGTTCTTTATGAACTTAATACTCTAGATGCATACTGGATAGCGATCGATGTGTGGAGTAATAGTAGTAGATGCAGGCAGGAGTTGGTCTACTTGTCTCGGACGTGATGCCTATATACATGATCATTGCCTTGGTTATCGTCATGATTATTCGCTTTCCTATCAATTGTCCAACAGTAATTTGTTTACCCACCGTATGCTATTTTCAAGAGAGAAGTCTCTAGTGAAAACTATGGCCCCCGGGTCTACTTTTACCATATATTAAAATCCAAAAATACCTTGCTGCAATTTTATTTACGTTATTTATTTTGTATTTTTGTTCTATCTATCTATCACTATGAGATTTGATCCTTGCAATTAACCGCCGAGGGATTGACAACCCTTGTTCGCGTTGGGTGCAAGTATTTATTATTTTGTGTGTAGGTACTACTAACGAGGTGTTGCGTGGTTCTCCTACTGGATTGATAACCTTGGTTCTTAACTGAGGGAAATACTTGTCTCTACTGTAGTGCATCATTCTCTCCTCTTCGAGGAAATCCCAACACAGCTCACAAGTAGCAACCTCCCCCCCAATCTCATCCATCGTCCGTCCAATCCAGCCTTCACTCGATGGTTCATTGTCGACTAATCCACTGCTCCGTCGCCTCTTTCGTCCCCGCCCACCCTATATGAACTGGAGCAGCTTGAGGGAGGGCTTGAGGGGAACTATGACAGCTTGAGGGAAGTTGTGACGATGCAACAATGCCGAGTTACATCGCCCTTCAACCAATTAACCATGATGGGGATTGGGTCGAACTGGGATAACATAACTCCTAGATTCCAGTCCTCGAATCCCTCAAGTCTATGATCGAACTGGTAAGGCTAGGATTTGACCATAGGGCGACACAATTGTTACCTTCCTAACTGCGTTATTTTTTCATCTAATAGGACTTATCCAGAGACTGCTTTTAAGTTGGCATTCATAATGGAAACTAGCAAGTTATATTTTGTGAGTTTGCAAATTGATAGAATTCAATGAGTTTGGCATTTTATAATGTCGTCTTTCGTGTGGAACTACATTGTAAATTAACATAATCCACTGAGTTTGCTCTAAAGTGTTGTCAGCTTGGTGTCTTTTGGCATGCTGGACAAAGAGATAATGATGTATTTGATGCTTGTTTGTTGTTTATCAACCATAGAGTTACCTTCACAGTTCAGTTTGCTATCTTTTGTTTGTTGCGTGTTCACTTTGCAATGAAACGAAGAAAAACTACAGAGAAACCGAGCAAATTCAGAGCTACTACCTCATTTCTAGTTTATAGGGTTCATCTAAAAAAAATCCATTTTATAAGTCTCAATTCTACTACTTACCATCACATATTCAGATTTCAAGTTGCATTAAATCATTGCGTGCAAGGACTAAGAGAAAACTCACCAATGCATGTAGAAATTCTTGGTCATTTAGTGGTCACGCATGCATGTGTTGTAATTAATGCATTGATAAAACATAATTTTTTGAGAAAAACGAGTGTGTTGATTAAGTACTTGTGCAAACTACGAAATTTATTCCACCACTCATCATCTACTTTGGTTGAAGAGATTTTCAAATCGAGCCCTATAAACCGAAAAGGAGGGAGTATCTTTGCTAGTTCAGTCTCCTCCTTTTTTTAGTTCACAAAATGCATGTTTCAGTCATTGAACTGGATCCAGACAGTGAACTAATTTCAGTCAGAGAAACTAGCATTTGACCACACAACACACAACATTCACCACTTACACATGTAACATCCCAAATTTTCAATTTGGAATGTTATGCATAGGTCATCCATGCATATCATATTTTATTGCATTTCATTTTGCGATCCTCGAAATCCTGAGCAACTCAAGGACCACGGAGAGAGTTGGGGATTTCACCGTTTTCATATTTGAATTTTTTCAAATATTGAAACAGGGATCAATTTGGTTTAACTATTTTTCTCTCCGAAAATATTTCATATTAAAAATATATGAGAGGAGATAATATGACTTCTCCAAAATAAATGGAATATTGGAGGAAAAATATTAAAATCAAATAAATATTTTATTTGGATTTTTATTGCAATTTTATTTGGATTTAGAAAAAATATGCATTTTTCAAAATTGCATTAGAGTCCCAAATAAATGTTTACCTTGTCCGGGAGATTTTTAGAGGACGGGGAAAATTTATTTCGGGAATTTTGGAGTCCGTTTAGTATTTCTTTTATTTGTTTTTCTGCGCGGAATTATTTTTAAAAAAAAAAAAATCCGCCGGACCGAACTGGGCCGAAGCCCAGCCGGCCCAGCAGGCCGCTGCCCGCCGACCGCCGGAGGTAGCCGCCGCCGCCGTCGGTTTTCATGAGAAAAACCGTTCGGTTTTTGTTTAAACCCTAGATCTAGATTCGGTTTTTTTTTAAATTCCGGTTTATTCTTTTTTAGATCGGTTTTCCGTCGGTTTAGTTATTTAGCGGACGTTCGTCCGTACGTTCGTTTTAACGAACGGTTTTCACCGTTTAACCGCAGACAGCGAATGTTCGTTCGTTAGCCTGTTCGTTAGTTTTCTTTTTCTCGGATTTTCCGTGATTATTTTCGATCGCGATTTCTGATCCGATTTTCGTTTTAGTATAACTTTTCGCTCGTTTGTCGGAATCAGGCGATTCAAGCGCCTAGATCTTCGTCTCGAAGCCCTCTTTCTGTTTAACCAACTTAAACAAGTTTTTGCTACTGTAAAATTTGACTTTAGTCCAGATTAGTAATCGAAGCTTGTTTCTTTCGCAGTTTGAGTTTCGTTGCTCCGTTTGATTCGATTCTTTTTGCAAACCGGAGTTCTTCAGTTGAACTTTCTGGTTAGATCTTCTCATTTGGGTTTTACCCGTGCATCTTCGCTTGATTGCTTATGTATGCTATTGTTTGTTTGCGATAGAGTACCCGGAGTGCGAAGCGTGCTACTACGAGTCCCTAGGTTTTGCGGATCGTCAGCAAGGCAAGTAACACATTGATCATACTTCTTCGTTACCCAGTTTTTATGCATTAGTTTCGACCCTCAAACATTGCATGATTAGGATGTGATTAACTTGTGGGTACTGGGAAGTAGATGATGAGGTAGAACCTATTGCCCTTTTATTATAAAACCCTTGGGTGTTACTTCCACGCTATGCTTATGCTGCCATGCTATGCTCGTAGACGTGGATTGGGTTTTGAGTGTATCCATGACAGATGTGAGATTTTTAATTAACGGTTCAACTTAAGGTGGCAACTTTAATACACATCTGGGTGGATTGCTTGTTTGGGCACCTGGGGATATACCAGTGTTGTCCTAGGAGATCCCGGGGATATACCGTGTGATCCTCCTACGGTCCGCCACCCAGGCTCAAAGGGATCATAAGATTATTCATGCTAGAAACTTCCGTGTGCAGCCACAAGCTATTATGGGCTCTAGCATAGTTGAGTATGTTGCAGGACCTCTTTCAGTGGTAGGCTAGCAGATGTAGGGGAAAGTAGGTGTAACTGTCTACCCAGAGTAAAGAGTAAATGCTTCAGAAAGATTGTGTCTCGGTCATCCGTTTCTCAAACACCATGAAGTGCGAGAAATCCAACGGAGGAGATCGAGTCTTGTGGGGAAAAGTGCACAAACCTCTGCAGAGTGTACAAACTAATCATGATTAGCCGTGTCCCCGGTTATGGACATCTTGAGTATCTGGTTCTTGGATTATCATATTGAATCCCATCACTCTAAATTAATTTGTTGGGATTAATAATTACTTTTAATTGGGATTGAGAGGGGGATTTACCTTCTCAATGTTCAACAACCACCATGATAGTTAAATAAAATATATTCCTTTGTTGTAGGGAAAAATTGGCTTTTCGCAAAACAGTATAACACTAGAGCTTTCCCACCAGCCAAATATGCATGTAGTATTAGCAATTATTCTGTTCATTGCTCTACTGTGTTATATTGCCAGCATATTCCATGTGCTGACCCGTTTCGGGCTGCAACGTATCATGTTGCAGACTTTTCAGACGAAGAGTAAGGTGTGCTAGGTCGTTGTCGTGCACTCAGCTATGCCGTTGGAGTTGATGGACTCACCTTATCTTCCAAGCCTTCCGCTGTTATCTTATTTAGATGGCCTTAAGCCATATTTATTGTAATCAGTTCTCTTTTGAGACATTCGATGTAATAAGTGTGTGATTGCACTCTGTTATAAATCCTTCGAGTACTGTGTGTGTCAGCATTACCGATCCAGGGATGACACTTGAACACAGAGATTCGATCCATTCGGGTCGGGTCGCTACAGAGATGGTATCAGAGCACACGCTGACTGTAGGACATGACCACTAAGAAAAGCCATAGGTCACTCTTCTCTACTCATTTCTGACTTCTCTCCATCTTCTATTCTCTAGGATGGCGGACTCAAGGAACAAGTTTACACAACCGGATGAAGACACACCTTTTGGACGACACTTGAAGGAAGTCACTAGGTACCTGAACATCGGAATACCAAGCTTCACCGGGACCTACACCGCCACTGTACTAGAAGAGGAACTCAAGTCTACACGCGATGGATACGAGGAGGAAATCGCAATACTAGTGGAAAAGAATGACGACCTGACAAGGAAGCTAGGAGTATTCATGGGAGACCCCGTGCCCGGAGAAGAAGACGACGAACCTGAGGAAATTCGATCTGAAGACTACATCATCATCGACGACACCGACTCCGACCCCGACAGTAGTGATGATGATTATGAAGACGAAGCTGGAGCGGATATCATGGAGTCTTCCACCGATCAAAATTTCTAGATGACCACCATATTATCATTAGTATTTCTCCCCATGTAAATAGTAATAGTCCGAGCACTTTTGTAACGGTAGTTAGATCGATTGTATGCTCTTGTTTGAATTGAGTGGTGTGTTATGAATGTGTTTGTCTCATGTGCATATGGGTAGTGCCTTCTCACTAGACCTTACTCTATTCTAATCTCTTCCCTCTAAACCCATCAGATGCCTCCGAGACGCGACACCGGATTTGTTTTCCCACCGGAGCTCACTCAGTTGATTCAACAGCAGAATACCCTGATGCAGCTACTAGTTCAGAACCAAGGCAACAACAACAACAACAACCCACCGCCACCACCACCGGTTGACAACTTAGCCCGTTTTCTGAGGTTGCAGCCGCCGGTGTTTTCCAGTAGCACCGAGCCAATAGTTGCGGATGACTGGCTACGCAGGATTGGAAGGGAGTTGACCACCGCAGGATGCACAGACGCTGAGAAGGTGCGTTTTGCCGCACATCAATTGGATGGACCCGCAGCCTCATGGTGGGAGAATTACACAGCCACATTCCCTATAGCCAATGTCACTTGGGATCAGTTTCAGCAAGCTTTCCGCACTGCACATGTCTCAGCAGGAGCTATGAGCATGAAGAAGCGTGAGTTTCGCAACTTACGCCAGGGAAACCGTACCGTGGGGCAGTACGTGGATGAGTTCAGTAAATTAGCTCGCTATGCCCCGGATGATGTGGCCACTGATGCCGCGAAGCAGGAGAAGTTTATGGAAGGGTTGAATGATGAGCTGAGTATGTAGTTGATGGTGGCAACATTCAACAACTACCAGGAGTTGGTAGACAAAGCTCTTATGATTGAAGGGAAGCAGCAGCAGATTGATAGCCGCAAGAGGAAGTATGGACAAGGGAAGTTCAACTCAGGAGCTCAGCAGAAGCCCCGGTTCACCCCGAACTCGGGAGGGCTTGTTCATAACCATGGAGGTCATAACCCCAATGGAGGAAGTTCGCACAACCATAATGGCCACAAGAATGGAAATGGAAATGGAGCAGGCAGCAATCAGAACCGCTCTAACCCAGCCACACCCGCCAAGAAGGATCAAAGCCACGTTACCTGTTTCAAGTGCGGGAAGACTGGACATTATGCCAACGAATGTCCAGAATTGAAGAACGGCAATGGTAATGGAAGCGCTGGGAAGAAGCCCAATCCATTCAACCGAGGACAAGTGAACCACGTGAACATGGAGGAGGTTGAGGAGCAGCCTGATGCAGTTATCGGTAAGTTTTTGGTTAAGTCTTTTATTGCAATTGTTCTTTTTGATACTGGTGCATCGCATTCATACATATCAAGGGGATTCGTGGATAAGTATAAGTTGCCCACTAAGGTACTTAGGACACCCATGTTAGTAAGATCACCCGGTGCGGAGTATATGGCAAGACAAGGATGTTTTCAGATGCCATTGATCATTGGAAGTCATGTTTTCCCCTCAGACCTGATAGTTTTGAAGTCACAAGGATTGGATGTGATACTAGGCATGGATTGGCTATCGATGTATGGAGGAAGCATCGATTGTGCGAGTAAGTCGATTTTGCTTACCACCCCGGAGGGAAAAAGGATCAAGTATGTATCTAGGCATGTGCCTAGAAGGAGCCAAGTAAGTTCTCTCACGGGAGTTGTTCAGGAGGAGGTGCCTATTGTGAAAGATTACCCGGATGTATTTCCAGAGGAGTTACCAGGCATGCCGCCGGATCGAGACATTGAATTCCTGATAGAGTTGTTGCCAGGCACCGGACCAATATCAAAGAGACCATACCCGATGCCCGCAAATGATCTGGAGGAGATTAAGAAGCAGATCAAGGAATTATTGGAGAAAGGTTACATTCGACGAGGTTCATCACCGTGGGGAGCCCCAGTGCTCTTAGTTGAGAAGAAGGATGGATCCTTGAGAATGGTTGTTGATTATCGCGCATTGAATGAAGTGACGATTAAGAACAAGTACCCACTGCCAATGATTAATGATTTGTTTGATCAGTTACAAGGAGCTAAAGTGTTCTCCAAGATCGATCTGAGATCAGGGTATCACCAGCTGAAGATCCGAGAACAGGATATACCCAAGATAGCCTTCACCACCCGGTATGGGCTATATGAGTACACAGTTATGTCATTTGGATTGACTAATGCCCCTGCCTATTTCATGAGTATGATGAACAAGGTGTTCATGGAGTTCTTGGATAAGTTTGTCGTGGTGTTCATTGATGATATCTTGGTATACTCAAAGAATGAAGAGGAGCACAAGGAGCATCTGCGTTTAGTTCTCGAGAAGCTCAGGGAACATCAGTTGTATGCCAAGTTCAGCAAATGTGAGTTTTGGTTGAAGGAAGTTGGATTTCTTGGACATGTTATATCGGGCGAAGGTATAGCAGTAGACCCCACTAAGGTTCAGTCTGTCACTGAGTGGTTGGCACCCACCTCAGTAGGGGAGATCCGCAGTTTTCTTGGACTTGCAGGATATTATCGGAGATTTATCGAGAATTTTTCTAAGATTGCGAAGCCTATGACGGAGTTACTGAAGAAGGACACTAAGATCAAATGGACAGATGAATGTGAGGCAAGTTTTCAGGAACTGAAGAAACGTTTGGTTACAGCCCCAGTTCTGATTCTGCCAGATATACGCAAGGATTTCCAAGTGTATTGCGACGCTTCTCGCTTAGGACTGGGAGGAGTACTTATGCAGGAAGGAAGAGTTGTTTCATATGCCTCACGTCAGCTTCGGCCGCATGAGTTGAATTATGCCACGCATGACTTGGAGTTAGCAGCTGTAGTTCATGCACTTAAGACTTGGAGACATTTTCTTATTGGGAATCGTTGTGATGTGTACACGGATCACAAGAGCTTGAAGTATATTTTCACTCAGAAGGAGCTGAACCTCAGGCAGAGGAGATGGTTGGAACTTATAAAGGATTATGATATGAAGTTGCATTATCATCCAGGAAAAGCCAATGTCGTAGCAGACGCTTTGAGCCGAAAGAGTTATGTCAATACCCTCAAAAGCGGAGGTTTACCCAAGGGGTTATCCGAAGATCTCAGGGAGTTTCGTTTGGGGATAGTCCCTAGAGGTTTTGTCGCAGTTATGGAAGTTCAGTCAACATTATTGGAAAGGATTCGAGAAGCTCAGAAAGATGACAAAGAAATTGCCGAGATAAAGGATAGAATGCGCAAAGGAAAAGCCAAAGGTTTTCGTGAAGATGAGCACGACACCTTATGGTTTGAGGACCGTGTGTATGTACCCAATAATGCTGAGATCAGGAAGTTGATACTACAGGAGGCTCATGACTCGCCATACTCGATACACCCCGGAAACACCAAGATGTATTTGGACTTAAAAGAGCGTTTCTGGTGGACGGGTATGAAGAGGGATATTGCTGAGTATGTAGCCGTATGTGATGTATGTCAGAGAGTGAAGGCAGAGCATCAGAAGCCCGTAGGATTGCTACAGCCTATGCCAATACCCGAATGGAAGTGGGATAAGCTTGGCATGGATTTCATCACCGGATTACCCAGGACCCGATCAGGATATGATTCTATCTGGGTAGTAGTGGATCGGTTGACCAAAGTAGCTCACTTTATCCCAGTGAAAACCACATATACGAGTGCGAAGTTGGCCAAGATATATATGACCAGGATCGTATGTCTGCACGGAGTTCCGAGGACCATCGTATCAGATAGAGGAACCCAGTTTACTTCAAAGTTTTGGCGCCAACTACACCAGACATTGGGAACCAGGCTAGAGTTTAGTACAGCTTTTCATCCGCAGACAGATGGACAGACCGAGAGAGTCAATCAGATTCTGGAGGACATGTTAAGAGCTTGTGCGCTAGATTATGGATCAAGTTGGGATGACAATTTGCCCTACGCGGAGTTCTCATACAACAACAGCTACCAAGCCAGTTTGAAGATGGCACCTTTCGAGGCTTTGTATGGAAGGAGGTGCAGAACACCGTTGATGTGGGATGAAGTTGGAGACCGTCAGTTGTTTGGACCGGATTTGATTAAGGAATCCGAAGAGAAGGTTAAGCTGATTCGAGATAGACTGAAAGTAGCCCAGTCCAGACAGAAGAGTTATGCCGATCCAAAACGCAAGGAGGTAACCTATGAAGTCGGAGACAGAGCATATCTACGAGTATCACCCTTACGAGGAGTGAAACGTTTTGGAGTTAAAGGAAAGTTAGCCCCGAGGTTTGTAGGACCATACCGAGTATTGGAACGTATGGGTGAAGTTGCCTACAAGTTGGAATTGCCCGAAGGACTGACAGGAGTTCATGATGTGTTTCACGTTTCCCAGTTGAAGAAGTGCCATGCGGAGATGGCTGATATTTCTCTAAGAGATACAGTGCCCCTAGAAGCAATTCAATTGGATAGTGATCTAACCTACGAGGAGAAACCCGTCAAGATTCTCGAGTTTGCCAGCCGAGTTACACGCAACAAAGTTATCAAGTTTTGCAAAGTTCAGTGGAGTCACCATACCGAAGATGAAGCCACCTGGGAGCGCGAAGAAGACCTCCGGAAGGACCACCCACACCTGTTTTCTAGCCAACCCGAATCTCGAGGGCGAGATTCATCTTAAGGGGGGTAGGTTTGTAACATCCCAAAATTTTAATTTGGAATGTTATGCATAGGTCATCCATGCATATCATATTTTATTGCATTTCATTTTGCGATCCTCGAAATCCTGAGCAACTCAAGGACCACGGAGAGAGTTGGGGATTTCACCGTTTTCATATTTGAATTTTCTCAAATATTGAAACAGGGATCAATTTGGTTTAACTATTTTTCTCTCCGAAAATATTTCATATTAAAAATATATGAGAGGAGATAATATGACTTCTCCAAAATAAATGGAATATTGGAGGAAAAATATTAAAATCAAATAAATATTTTATTTGGATTTTTATTGCAATTTTATTTGGATTTAGAAAAAATATGCATTTTTCAAAATTGCATTAGAGTCCCAAATAAATGTTTACCTTGTCCGGGAGATTTTTAGAGGACGGGGAAAATTTATTTCGGGAATTTTGGAGTCCGTTTAGTATTTCTTTTATTTGTTTTTCTGCGCGGAATTATTTTTTTTAAAAAAAAAAAATCCGCCGGACCGAATTGGGCCGAAGCCCAGCCGGCCCAGCAGGCCGCTGCCCGCCGACCGCCGGAGGTAGCCGCCGCCGCCGTCGGTTTTCATGAGAAAAACCGTTCGGTTTTTGTTTAAACCCTAGATCTAGATTCGGTATTTTTTTAAATTCCGGTTTATTCTTTTTTAGATCGGTTTTCCGTCGGTTTAGTTATTTAGCGGACGTTCGTCCGTACGTTCGTTTTAACGAACGGTTTTCACCGTTTAACCGCAGACAGCGAACGTTCGTTCGTTAGCCTGTTCGTTAGTTTTCTTTTTCTCGGATTTTCCGCGATTATTTTCGATCGCGATTTCTGATCCGATTTTCGTTTTAGTATAACTTTTCGCTCGTTTGTCGGAATCAGGCGATTCCAGCGCCTAGATCTTCGTCTCGAAGCCCTCTTTCTGTTTAACCAACTTAAACAAGTTTTTGCTACTGTAAAATTTGACTTTAGTCCAGATTAGTAATCGAAGCTTGTTTCTTTCGCAGTTTGAGTTTCGTTGCTCCGTTTGATTCGATTCTTTTTGCAAACCGGAGTTCTTCAGTTGAACTTTCTGGTTAGATCTTCTCATTTGGGTTTTACCTGTGCATCTTCGCTTGATTGCTTATGTATGCTATTGTTTGTTTGCGATAGAGTACCCGGAGTGCGAAGCGTGCTACTACGAGTCCCTAGGTTTTGCGGATCGTCAGCAAGGCAAGTAACACATTGATCATACTTCTTCGTTACCCAGTTTTTATGCATTAGTTTCGACCCTCAAACATTGCATGATTAGGATGTGATTAACTTGTGGGTACTGGGAAGTAGATGATGAGGTAGAACCTATTGCCCTTTTATTATAAAACCCTTGGGTGTTACTTCCACGCTATGCTTATGCTGCCATGCTATGCTCGTAGACGTGGATTGGGTTTTGAGTGTATCCATGACAGATGTGAGATTTTTAATTAACGGTTCAACTTAAGGTGGCAACTTTAATACACATCTGGGTGGATTGCTTGTTTGGGCACCTGGGGATATACCAGTGTTGTCCTAGGAGATCCCGGGGATATACCGTGTGATCCTCCTACGGTCCGCCACCCAGGCTCAAAGGGATCATAAGATTATTCATGCTAGAAACTTCCGTGTGCAGCCACAAGCTATTATGGGCTCTAGCATAGTTGAGTATGTTGCAGGACCTCTTTCAGTGGTAGGCTAGCAGATGTAGGGGAAAGTAGGTGTAACTGTCTACCCAGAGTAAAGAGTAAATGCTTCAGAAAGACTGTGTCTCGGTCATCCGTTTCTCAAACACCATGAAGTGCGAGAAATCCAACGGAGGAGATCGAGTCTTGTGGGGAAAAGTGCACAAACCTCTGCAGAGTGTACAAACTAATCATGATTAGCCGTGTCCCCGGTTATGGACATCTTGAGTATCTGGTTCTTGGATTATCATATTGAATCCCATTACTCTAAATTAATTTGTTGGGATTAATAATTACTTTTAATTGGGATTGAGAGGGGGATTTACCTTCTCAATGTTCAACAACCACCATGATAGTTAAATAAAATATATTCCTTTGTTGTAGGGAAAAATTGGCTTTTCGCAAAACAGTATAACACTAGAGCTTTCCCACCAGCCAAATATGCATGTAGTATTAGCAATTATTCTGTTCATTGCTCTACTGTGTTATATTGCCAGCATATTCCATGTGCTGACCCGTTTCGGGCTGCAACGTATCATGTTGCAGACTTTTCAGACGAAGAGTAAGGTGTGCTAGGTCGTTGTCGTGCACTCAGCTATGCCGTTGGAGTTGATGGACTCACCTTATCTTCCAAGCCTTCCGCTGTTATCTTATTTAGATGGCCTTAAGCCATATTTATTGTAATCAGTTCTCTTTTGAGACATTCGATGTAATAAGTGTGTGATTGCACTCTGTTATAAATCCTTCGAGTACTGTGTGTGTCAGCATTACCGATCCAGGGATGACACTTGAACACAGAGATTCGATCCATTCGGGTCGGGTCGCCACAACACACCCACCCATTCTCATTTGACCACCCACTCACAACACACATCATTCAACGGCCTCACATTTGATTTCATAGCCAACCACCCACTCGCATTCACCACTCTCCCCCCTCTCCTCGTATTCACCACTCTCCATGCCCACTTGCGATAACCACTTCATGTGAATGGCGATGGATGCGGCGATCGGGGAGTTTTGCGCCGGTGATGCAGTCTTGCAAAGTGCAAGGAGACCTTCTCCTATTTTTTGAGTGTGAAAGATCTAGTGAAGCACGCGATGGGCGTGACATTGGGTGCAATAAGGGAGGAGACTCAGGCGGGTGATTCATGATCATGTCAGGGGGGTGATTCCAATCAAGATTCTCCTCTAGGTAATGAACGAGGAACTAGAGTCTCCGGATCACAGATAACATGATCTTTGCTTGGAGTACTACTCTCGCGGTGCCGTGACTAATCCGAAGCCCGATGTCATTGCGGTGGTGATCATGATGCCTGCACCATAGGCATGAATCTGCCGATTATTCTGGACGATGATGAGGATATGGTGGAGAAGGATGCCGATGAGGAGATGGTGACCAAGATACCAAAGTCGGGCTGCATGAAGACACCAATAGTGGAGCAGGAGTATGTGACAAAAGTGCACCACTCGAAGCGCCTCAAGGTCTGATGCATGTTGTTGCTATCGTAATGTTCTAAATAGTAATATTGTTGCTCTCATAGTGCTATCGTAGGTTGCTATCTTAGTATCGTAAGTTGCTAAATTGAGGGTCTGACATGTGAATACCTTATGATTATGCTATGCAAGAGTGTTTACTCTAGATGCAACTGAAGAATCATGTTATGCTATGCTATGAAGAATCAATGTTCTGGAAAATCCGTGTTTGATTTTCTATGTTATGCTATGTTTAAAAAAAATCTATGTTCATAAGAATCTTGTGGTATGCATGCTATGTTCTGAAGAATCAATGTTCTAGACAAGCATGTCTATCCAAAAATAGTGGTACTTGCAAAACCACCAAAAGTAGTCCAATAATAGGATAGTAGCATGTACTTGCAAGACTACAAAAAATAGTGCAGCATGTCCAATAAAAATAGAGCATGTACTTGACAGGCCCTATTACATAAATTCATTGACATCACATCAAATTGAGGGGCCTTTTTTGTCTTCAATGCTTCCTGCTACTTCTTGAGCTTGCGTTGGTTTTTCCCTTGAAGAGGAAATGGTGATGCAGCAAAGTAGAGATAAGTATTTCCCTCAGTTAAGAACCAATGTATCAATCCAGTAGGAGAAACATACAAGTCTCCAATAATTGCACCTGCACAAACAAACAATTGCACCTGCACAAACAAACAAATACTTGCACCCAACGCTATAAAGGGGTTGTCAATCCCTTCACGGTTACTTGCAAGGATGAGATCTGATAGTGATAGATGTAAAAGATAAATAAAAGTGCAAAATAAAATAAAAGTAAATAAATTGCAGCAAGGTATTTTTGGGTTTTTGATTTTGTAGAGCGGAAAATAATATGATAAAAGATAGACCCGGGGCCCATAGTTTTCACTAGAGGCTTCTCTCTTGAAAGAAAGCATGCGGTGGGTAAACAAACACTACTGCAGGATGCTGGTAACGCGACACTACAATCAGAGACCCTTCGACGAAACTGTGTGTGATGCATTAATCTCAAATGGTGATGTAAAAAAACCATCAAAAAAGATTCAAAACGTTTGCGATGGCAGATACATCAAATACGGTTTAGATTTTAGTTGCGTGTGCGATGCGGGGCATACGGTTCAGTTCAATGAACTGTTTGCCATGAGGCAGAACAATAGAAACGGGCAGCCAGATGAAGGTGTGTGCGATATACGGCATACAGTTCACTCGGATAAAGTGTTTGTGATGAGGCGGAACAACAGAAACGGGCATCCAGATGAAGGGTGTGCGATATACGGCATACAGTTCACTCAGATGAACTGTTTGTGATTAGGCAACACAAAAGAAACGGTCAGCCAGATCAAGGTGTGTGCGATATACGACATACGGTTCACTTGGATAAACTGTTTTCGATTAGGCAACGCAAAAGAAACGGTTCAGCCAGATCAAGGTGTGTGCAATGGAGGGCATACAGTTCATTCCGATAAACTATTTGTGTTGAGCCAAGAGAACACAAACGTTTCATGTAAACAAGATGTGTGTGATACGCGGCAAACATCCAATTACATAGGTGGCTAGTACACACATGACATTCCCACACACACCAAAGTAAACTATTACATGCATAATTAACTAGGATAAACGATCATCTGATCATCATCTACTTCTTGTGATGCTTGCCGCCACTGCTCTACTAGGATAAACAGAACAATATTCTTTACTGTGAATGTGTGCTCTGTTGGGCACACAAGTATATGGATCATAGCCTTGGGCGAGCAATGTGCCCGCACGCGTCGTGCTAACTCGATGTTCCTTCTATGCTAAGTTTCCATTAATTGATGGCGTTTTATGAACACGCCACCATTTCCCCACCGGTTTCCCGCCGCCACCCAGAGATATTGCACATAAACCTAGGCGGCGCGCGGTGCGCGACGCACCGAGGCACCAAGCGCAGCCTATAGCACATCCACCTTTTCCAAGCATGCCAACCCACCAAAGCACCGCCTCTGCCATCAACCTCCTCGACGAGGAAAACGAGAAGGCGCCACGGCCCGTCGAGGCTGAGGCGCTCCCCGGCAACGGGATGGACGACACCGTGAATCGTGATACGTCTCCATCGTATCTACTTTTCCAAACTATTTTGCCCTTGTTTTGGACTCTAATTTGCATGATTTGAATGGAACTAATCCGAACTGACGTTGTTTTCAGCAAAAATTACCATGGCGTTATTTTTGTGCAGAAATCAAAGTTCTAGGATTGACCTGAAAATTCACGGAGAATTATTGTGGAATATAAAAAAAATACTGGCGCAAGAAGTAATAAGAGGGGGGCCACCCAGAGGCCACAAGCCCTAGGGGCGCGCCCACCCCCCTGGGCGCGTCCTGCAGGCTTGTGGGCCCCCTGGACCTCCTCCGACCCTAACTCCAACTCTATAAGTACCTATTCGGGGAGAAAAAAAAATCAGAGAGAAGGATTCATCGCGTTTTACGATACGGAGCCGCCGCCGCCTCCTATTCTTCATCGGGAGGGCTGATCTGGAGTCCGTTCGGGGCTCCAGAGAGGGGGATTCGTCACCATCATCATCATCAACCTTCCTCCATTACCAATTTCATGATGCTCACCGCCGTGAGTGATTAATTCCATCGTAGGCTTGCTGGACGGTGATGGGTTGGATAGGATTTATCATGTAATCGAGTTAGTTTTATTAGGGTTTGATCCCTAGTATCCACTATGTTCTGAGATTGATGTTGCTATGACTTTGCTATGCTTAATGCTTGTCACTAGAGCCCGAGTGCCATGATTTTAGGTCTGAACCTATTATGTTTTCATGAATATATGTGAGTTCTTGATCCTATCTTGCAAGTTGTAGACACCTATTACGAGTTATGATCCGCATACCCCAAGGTGACAATAATTGGGATTCTTTCTGGTGATTACCGTAGTTTGAGGAGTTCATGTATTCACTAAGTGCTAATGCTTTGGTCCGATTCTCTATTAAAAGGAGACCTTAATATCCCTTAGTTTCCATAAGGACCCCGCTGCCACGGGAGGGTAGGACAAAAGATGTCATGCAAGTTCTTTTCCATAAGCACGTATGACTATATACGGAATACATGCCTACATTATATTGATGAATTGGAGCTAGTTCTGCGTCACCCTAGGTTATGACTGCTACATGATGAATATTATCCAACACAATTATCATTGTCGATCCAATGCTTACGAGCTTTTCACATATTGATCTTTGCTAAGTTACTTTTGTTGCTGCTGCTATTACAATCACTACAAAACTGCTACTGTTACTTTTGCCACCGTTACTGTTACTTCCATACTACTTTGCTACTAAATACTTTGCTGCAGATATTAAGTATTTTAGGTGTGGTTGAATTGACAACTCAACTGCTAATACTCATGAATATTCTTTAGCAACCCTTGTGTCGAATCAATAAATTAGGGTTGAATACTCTACCCTCGAAAACTGTTGCGATCCCCTATACTTGTGGGTTATCAAGACCTTTTTCTGGCGCGGTTGCCGGGGAGCATATCTATATTTGCTGAGTCACTTGAGATTTATATCTGTTGATCACTATGAAGAATCTGAAAGACACCAAAACCAAGATTTTTCCCTCTACTACGAGGGGAGATAAGGAACTGCCATCACACTCTGCACTTGATTCACCTTCTGTTTTGAGTAAGCTTGCGACACCTACACCTTCTATTAATTCTGATATGTCGCAAGTAATTGATGATGCTACTTGTGCTATGCATGATGCTTATGATGATAAAACTACTTTGCTTGATAATACTGTGCCACTGGGTGAATTTCTTGATGAACAACTTGCTAGAGCTAAAGATATTGAGAATGCTAAAACTGATGAAATTATTGAAACTGAAAACTTTGAAACACCCATTAGACCTAGCTCTCCTAGATATGAATTACCTGTTATACCTGAGGGTTATGTTATGGATGGAGAGGTAGATAGGGACTTTCTTGCTTGTAAGGATAGAGATGACCTTAAGAAATTACTATGCAAGTGGAAAGAAAAATCTTTGAATGCTAGAATGCAATATGATCCTCAGTTTGCTACTTCACCTATCTTTGTTATTGATAAGGATTATGAATTCTCTGTCGATCCTGAGTTAATTACTTTGGTTGAATCTGATCCTTTCCATGGTTATGAATCTAAAACTGTTGTGGCACATCTTACTAAATTGAATGATATAGCCACCCTATTTGCTCATGAGGAAAAAAATTCGCTATTACTATATCCTTAAGTTGTTTCCTTTCTCATTCAAGGGTGATGCTAAGTTCTGGTTTAATTCTCTTGCTCCTGGTTGTGTGCGTAGTCCCCAGGATATGATTTATTACTTCTCTGAAAAATATTTTCCTACTCATAAAAAACAAGCTGCTTTATAGGAAATATTTAACTTTATGCAAATTGAAGAAGAGAGTCTCCCACAAGCTTGGGGGAGGCTTCTCCAATTACTTAATGCTTTGCCTGATCATCCTCTCAAGAAAAATAAAATACTTGATATCTTTTATAATGGACTAACCGATGCTTCTAGGGACCACCTAGATAGTTGTGCTGGTTGTGTTTTCAGGGAATGAACTATTGAACAAGCTGAAGTACTATTGAGTAATATATTCAGTAATGATAATGATTGGCATCTTCCCGAACCACCATCTAAGCCAACTCTGAAGAAGAGAGGTATTCTATTTCTTAGTCTTGAAGATATGCAAGAGGCAAAGAAATCTATGAAAGAAAAAGGTATTAAAGCCGAAGATGTTAAGAATTTACCACCTATTGAGGAAATACATGGTCTTGATAACCCGACACAGGTAGTAGAGGTAAATTCTCTCTATAGATTTGATGAAGGTGATATTCCTCATAATAAGTCTGCTAGTCAATTCTTGGATGAATTTGATAACTTTATTGTTAAACAAGAGAATTTCAATGCATATGTTAGTAGACAATTGAAACGAAATGCTTATATGCTTGAGCACTTGAGTGATTATATGTGTAGAACTGTTAATGATCTCAAGTTTGTTAGTAAACATGCTTCCATGGTAAAAACTCAAGTAGAACAAGTTCTCAAGGCACAAAATGATTTGCTTAATGAAATGGATAATAAGATGAATGATCATGCTGTTAGAGTTATGACTAGAGGTGGTAAAATGACTCAGGAACCTTTGTATCCTGAAGGCCATCCTAAGAGAGTTGAGCAAGACTCTCAAAGAATTAATACTGATGCACCTAGTCCTTCTAAAAATAGAAAGAAAGATGATAGGACTTTGCATGCTTCTAGTGAACCTGTTATAGATACACCTGAGAATCCAAATGATATTTCTATTTCTGATGCTGAAACACAATCAGGTGATGAACATGAACCGAGTGATAATGTTAATGATGATGTTCATGTTGATGCTCAACCTAGCAATGATAATGATGTGGAGATAGAACCTGCTGTTGATCTTGATAACCCATAACCTAAAAATAAAAGATATGATAAGAGAGACTTCATTGCTAGGAAACATGGAAAAGAAAGAGAACCATGGGTTCAGAAACCCATGCCCTTTCCTCCTAAACCATCCAAGAAAAAAGATGATGAACACTTTGAGCGCTTTGTTGAAATGCTTAGACCTGTCTTTTTGCATATGCATTTGACTGATATTCTGAAAATGCCCCCTTATGCTAAGTATATGAAAGATTTTGTTACTAATAAAAGAAAGATATCGGAAGCTGAAATTTCCACCATGCTTGCTAATTATACATTTAAGGGTGGAATACCAAAGAAACTAGGAGATCCAGAAATACCAACTATACCATGCTCCATTAAAAGAAACTATGTTAAAACTGCTTTATGTGATTTAGGAGTCGGTGTTAGTGTTATGTCTTTCTCTTTATATCGTAGACTTGAATTGAATAAGTTGACACCAACTAAAATATCTTTGCAAATGGCTGATAAATCAACCGGTATACCCATAGGTATTTGTGAAGATGTACCTGTCGTAGTTGCAAATGTTACTATCTTAACGGACTTTGTTATTCTTGATATACACGAGGACGACAGTATGTCGATCATCCTTGGTAGACCCTTTTTGAATACTGCAGGGGCTGTTATTGATTGCAACAAGGGCAATGTCACTTTTCATGTTAATGGTAATGAGCATACGGTACACTTTCCGAAGAAACAACCTTGAGTGAATAGTATCAATTCTATTGGAGGTTTTGAATTCCCTATTCCTACTGTTAAAAAGAAATATGATATTCTTATTGTTGGGGACATGCATATCCCCGTTGAGGTAACCTAGTGTATTACGAAGATTCTCCGATTTCATGGCATTTGGAAGAAGTTTGTTAATAAGACTTGATCAACCTTGTTAATGGATTCCTTTTGACGGGCATGAGATGGATGAATTTAGTAAACACCACCTTCTGTACCCACTTTTTACTTTCTGTTATTTAGAATAAATAAAGAAAAAATGTTATTATTTTTCTGTTTTCTGAATTATCCGTGCAATAAAAAATGACCAGAAAATAAAAGTTCTCCAAATGCCCTGAAAATTTAGTATGATTTTTCTGTAATATTTAAGAATTTTTGGCACTGAACACACCCCAGGGGGGTGCACCAGTGGGCCACAAGCCCACAGGGTGCTCCTAGAAGGCTTGTGGGTCCCACGTGGGTCCCCTCACTTATTCCAGCCACCCATCCACTTCGTCTTCCTCCAGAAAAAATCACACCATTGCTCAAACCCGTGTTCTTGCTCATTTTGCTGCCATTTTCGATCTCCTTGCTCGGAACTCCGTTTTCAAAACTGTTTCGGGGGATTGTTCATCGGTATGTGACTCCTCCGTTGGTCCAATTAGTTTTTGCTATAGTGCTTTATATATTGCAAATTTTTGCTGCTGTGGTGACCTTGTTCTTGAGCTTGCATGTCAAATTTATATGGTCCAAAGTAGTTTTGTTGCATGATATGGCCTCTAGACGCTTGTAGGAGTAGTTGCTATTAGTTTTATTGAGTTTTGTTCACTTTTATTTGAGTCACTAATAATTTCAAAAAAATTCAGAGGAAAGAGAAACCATGAGGAGGTGGTTAAGGGGTTCTTCAAGCCGGAATTCAGAAGGAAATGAAAATGAGGAGAAGAAGAAGCCCAAGTACAACCTTCCCCGCGCTGCGGAGGTTCGGCCGTGTGAATGGCCAAGTGACACATTCTTGAGGGAGGCAGGAATTTATGATGATTTTTATTATTTGGCGGAGAATGCAGGCCTCCTTCCTTTCCTCCAAGATAAGTGTGATTAATACCTCCTACTCACTAATACCTTTGTGCAAAACTTTCATTTTTATCCTAGGAAATCACCACCCACGGCAGAATTTCATTTGTATGATGAGCCTAAGGAGATGACATTATTTGATTTTTACGATGTTTGCAAAATACCTTATGAGGGCAGCATCAGTGAGCCACGTCCTAGAGCCGTGGAGGATTTTCTTTCTGAAATTACTGTGGGGGAAGAGAGAGGAGTGTCAGAGGCGAGAGTGGCTAGTTTACATTTTCCTGTTTTACGCTATTATTCATTATTTGCCAGGAGATGTTTAATTGGTCGAGGGGGGAGTGGAGGCCTCAGTGCCCCTGACCTTGCCATTTTGCGCCATGCTTTATATGCTGAGAGAACTTTTAGTTTGGGCGCTATTGTTGCTCGGCAGTTAAACACAAACCGTTCGAAGGGTACTATTTTTGGAGGTGTCTATGCCTCCCGGCTTGCTAAACATTTTGAGATACCCATTAGACATGATGATAAGGAGGAGATGTTGTTACCCACTAAATATTTAAACTATGCTAGTATGATAGCACATGATTTTATTGCCAAAGATGATAACAAGCGGCTCCTCTACAACCTAGTATTTAGTTAGGGTACTTGTGAATTTATTACCTTGCCTGCACCTTCGTTGTTCGATATTCGTTCAGGCAGGTACACTATTATGCCCGAGGATATTTACATGTACTGGAGGCTGACACAACCTCCAGCACCTGAGCCAGCACCAGCTCCTTATCCTTATCAGGAGCCTGTTTATCAGTGGGAGCCACAGGAGCTCGCCAACCAGTGGAACCCTCAGGACCCTTCGCAGTATCGAGGAGAGGGTTATTTCGAGTCGTGGCCATAGACCAGCTTAGGCAAAAAGCCTAATCTTGGGGGAGTACATATTTCTCACCGACATTACATTCATGTTCACACACTCATTCCAGTTGTCGGTGTTCAACCTTTTTCATTGTATTATCCATGTTAGTTTATTTTTCTTGCTTCTTGTGTGTTTGAAAAAACTTTGATAAAATCCAAATATGTTTCTCGCTTCTTTTCAATTTTTCTTTCTAGTTTATTTAGTAGTAGTATTAAAAGAAAACCCAAAAAGATTTCTCGTTCTTCTTTTGCTTGTTGGGAGCTTTCCCGTGTAAATAGTTTTTCTCATTTTCGTTTTTACTTTCTTCAGAAAAACAAAAACTCCAAAAATATTTCAGTGTGTTTCTTTGAAATTCTTTTCTTTTCTTTGGGTCGTAAGGAGAAGACCACGATGAAAATGTTGAGTGGCTCTCATATGTATTATTGTTGATCTAACAAAGAGCCCATATTACCTTGTCTTCTCCTTTGAATAAATATTTGCAGATTCCAACTTAGTCCAATGCACGTGCACTCTTATCATTATTCACATCGTTCGGTCATGCAAGTGAAAGGCAATAATGACGATATATGATGAAATGATTGGGATGAGGAAAAGCTGGTATGAACTCGACCTATTTCGTTTTTGTAAATATGATGAGATCATCGTTCCTGATTCAGCCCATTATGAATGAAACATATTTGCAATGACAATTAGAGATTATAGTTACTCATGCCATGCTTAATTAGCTAGGAGTGGATAATGGTTTGTCTTATGTTCCAACATGCATTTTAAAATGGTTATGATGTAGTATGATAGGATGGTATCCTCCTTTGAATGATTTAAGTGGCTTGACTTGGCACATGTTCACGCATGTAGTTGAATCAAAAACAACATAGCCTCCACGATATTTATGTTCATGGTGATTTATATCCTACTCATGCTTGCATTCAGTGTTTATTAATCTCAATGCATGTTTATGACCGTTGTCGCTCTCTAGTTGGTCGCTCCTCAATCTTTTGCTAGCCTTCACTTGTACTAAGCGGGAATACTGCTTGTGCATCCACTTCCTTAAACACAAAGTTGTTCCATATGAGTCCACCATACCTACCTATATGCGGTATTTACCTGCTGTTCCAAGTAAATTTGCATGTGCCAAACTCTGAACCTTCAAATAATAATCTGTTTTGTATGCCCGAATCGCTCATGTAGCGACTGGGGGCTGTCAGTATCTTCCATGCTAGGTGGGTTATTCTCAAGATGAGTGTTTATTCACTTGTCATTCACGAGAAAGTGGCTGGTAATCGGGATGCCCAGTTCCATGCTCAAAATCAAATCAAAATATAATAATTAAACAAAACTCCCCCAGGACTATTGTTAGTATGGACGGTACTTGTGGATTCGGCTAGCCGTGGGGTGTGATTGTTGGTGGAGGGGGAGTAAAAACTTTACCATTCTGTTTGGGAACCGCCTATAATGTATCTAGCATGGAAGATAGTGAGATCTCTTGGTTGTTATGTTGACAATGAAAGCATACCGCTCAAAATTATATTCATCTCTGTTTTAAAAGCTTCGAGCTCTGGCACCTCTGCAAATCCCTGCTTCCCTCTGCGAAGGGCCTATCTATTTACTTTTATTGTTGACTCATCATCTTCTTATAAAAAGCACCAGTTAGAGAGCACCACTGTCATTTATATGCTTTGTTATTAATTGATGTTGAGTATGACTGTGACTGGATCTCTTTTGCCATGAATTATAATGTCTAGTCAGTCCTTGATCTTCAGGGGTGCTCTGTATTTATGTTTTGCGGTCTCAGAAAGGGCTAGCGAGATACCATTTTGTCATATTGTATCATGATTGTTTTGAAAAAAGTGTTGTCACCCGAGATATCCTATTATTGCTCGCTAGTTGATTATGCCATTGATATGAGTAAATGTGAGACCTAAATGTTATTGTGAATATGGTTAGTTCATAATCTTTGCTGAAATCCTGAATATTGGCTAGACATATTTGCAACAACAAGATCAAACAGAGTTTGTAAAAGTTTTTCTTTATCACTTTCAGTTTGTCAACTGAATTGCTTGAGGACAAGCAATGGGTTAAGCTTGGGGGAGTTGATACGTCTCCATCGTATCTACTTTTCCAAACTCTTTTGCCCTTATTTTGGACTCTAATTTGCATGATTTGAATGGAACTAACCCGGACTGACGTTGTTTTCAGCAGAATTACCATGGTGTTATTTTTGTGGAGAAATCAAAGTTCTCGGATTGACCTAAAAATTTACGGAGAATTTTTGTGGAATATATAAAAAATACTGGCTCAAGAAGTAACCAGAGGGGGGCCACCCAGAGGCCACAAGCCCTGGGGGCGCGCCCACCCCCTCGGGGCGCACCTTGCAGGCTTGTGGGCCCCCTGGACCTCCTCCGACCCTAACTCCAACTCTATAAGTACCTATTCGGGGAGAAAAAAAATCGGAGAGAAGGATTCATCGTGTTTTACGATACGGAGCCGCCGCCGCCTCCTGTTCTTCATCGGGAGGGCTGATCTGGAGTCCGTTCGGGGCTCCGGAGAGGGGGATTTGTCACCATCATCATCATCGACCTTCCTCCATCACCAATTTCATGATGCTCACCTCCATGAGTGAGTAATTCCATCGTAGGCTTGCTGGACGGTGATGGGTTGGATAGGATTTATCATGTAATCGAGTTAGTTTTGTTAGGGTTTGATCCCTAGTATCCATTATGTTCTGAGATTGATGTTGCTATGACTTTGCTATGCTTAATGCTTGTCACTAGGGCCCGAGTGCCATGATTTCAGATCTGGACCTATTATGTTTTCATGAATATATGTGAGTTCTTGATCCTATCTTGCAAGTTGTAGACACCTATTACGAGTTATGATCCACATACCCCAAGGTGATAATAATTGGGATTCTTTCCGGTGATTACCGTAGTTTGAGGAGTTCATGTATTCACTAAGTGCCAATGCTTTGGTCCGGTTCTCTATTAAAAGGAGGCCTTAATATCCCTTAGTTTCCATAAGGACCCCGCTGCCACGGGAGGGTAGGACAAAAGATGTCATGCAAGTTCTTTTCCATAAGCACGTATGATTATATACGGAATACATGCCTACATTATATTGATGAATTGGAGCTAGTTATGCGTCACCCTAGGTTATGACTGCTACATGATGAATATTATCCAACACAATTATCATTGCCAATCCAATGCCTACGAGCTTTTCACATATTGATCTTTGCTAAGTTACTTTCGTTGCTGCCGCTGTTACAATCACTACAAAAACTGCTACTGTTACTTTTGCCACCGTTACCATTACTTCCATACTACTTTGCTACTAAATACTTTGTTGCAAATATTAAGTCTTTCAGGTATGGTTGAATTGACAACTCAACTGCTAATACTCATGAATATTCTTTGGCTCCCCTTGTGTCGAATCAATAAATTTGGGTTGAATACTCTACCCCCGAAAACTGTCTGTGCCGTACTTGCACCAGAGGTCAGCCGCGCCGTACTTGCACCGGACGCCCGCCGCGCCGTTCGCTTGGGTCGCACCATTCGCCTTGTCCGCGGCCCGCTCGATGCCAACGTGCTGGTCGCTAGGCTCGACTGTCTCCTTGGCCCAGGTGTCCACCTGGGCGTAGTAGAGGAACATGGCCATCGCATCCTCAAGCTGGTGATCTCCGATGAAATAGCCAACTTGGAGCTCGAGATCGCGCTCCAGATGTACCGCGAGCGTGTCGACCTCTTGGACGAACGCCTGCACGAGTTCAGGCAGAGCCAAGAGCTACCGTAGGCAAGGGCTGCTGGTCATGGACGCGTTTATTTTGTTGACTCATTTCGACGTGGAGCGTTATGTATTCACAACAATCATAATATTGCTCTGTTTCAATGTGTGTACTCTGTTTTCTGTTCTTATATGTTCTATTTCAATGTGTGTATATATGTTTCCATTATGTATATGTGGATATTAACAGCTAGATACAAATTAGTATACGAAAACAGATAGAAAAATGGAATTCATAATATATATTTATTGTTCATTAGTTCATCATAGAATATATATAATATCATCACTTATACGTGATGATACTTAACTACCATGTACAATGCATAAAATTGAAAACGAACAATATTAAAACTAATAATCCCTCCTGGGGGCAGTATTCCGGCAGCCCCTCGCCAGCAGCTCCCTGGTGCGCGGCGTCTTCCCAGCGCGGAGGCAGTACTCCGCCTCCTCCGCCTCGCAACGCTTGACGTATCGATCTGCCTCTTGCTGGCGGATGAGCGAGAACGATCTTGCCATTTTGTTGGGCGCCCACCAGAGCTCCTCGTCGGTGGCACGCTGTAGCTTATCGGCCCACCTCCACGCAGCGATGAGGCGCCTAGCGCCTTTGACCTTCCTCGCGAAGTACCCGTCTTCGTACACCTCCTCCGCACGATGACGCGCCTGATGACCCACAAGTATAGGGGATCTATCGTAGTCCTTTCGATAAGTAAGAGTGTCGAACCCAACGAGGAGCAGAAGGAAATGACAAGCGGTTTTCAGCAAGGTATTTTCTGCAAGCACTGAAATTATCGGTAACAGATAGTTTTGTGATAAGATAATTCATAACGGGTAACAAGTAACAAGTGTAACAAAGGTGCAGCAAGGTGGCCCAATCCTTTTTGTAGCAAAGGACAAGCTTGGACGAACTCTTATATATATATAAAGCAAAACGCTCCCGAGGACACATGGGAATTGTTGTCAAGTTAGTTTTCATCATGCTCATATGATTCGCGTTCGTTACTTTGATAATTTTATATGTGGGTGGACCGGTGCTTGGGTGCTGTCCTTACTTGGACAAGCCTCCCACTTATGATTAACCCCTCTCGCAAGCATCCGCAACTACGAAAGAAGAATTAAGATAAATCTAACCATAGCATGAAACATGTGGATCCAAATCAGCCCCTTACGAAGCAACGCATAAACTAGGGTTTAAGCTTCTGTCACTCTAGCAACCCATCATCTACTTATTACTTCCCAATGCCTTCCCCTAGGCCCAAATCATGGTGAAGTGTCATGTAGTCGACGTTCACATAACACCACTAGAGGAAAGACAACATACATCTCATCAAAATATCGAACGAATACCAAATTCACATGATTACTTATAACAAGACTTCTCCCATGTCCTCAGGAACAAACGTAACTACTCACAAAGCATATTCATGTTCATAATCAGAGGGGTAATAAATACCATTAAGGATCTGAACATATGATCTTCCACCGAATAAACCAACTAGCATCAACTACAAGGAGTAATCAACACTACTAGCAACCCACAGGTACCAATCTGAGGTTTTGAGACAAAGATCGGATACAAGAGATGAACTAGGGTTTGGAGAGTAGATGGTGCTGGTGAAGATGTTGATGGAGATTGACCCCCTCTCGATGAGAGGATTGTTGGTGATGACGATGGCTTTGATCCCCCCCCCCCCCCCCCCCCCCGAGGGAAGTTTCCCTGGCAGAACAGCTCCTTCGGAGCCCTAGATTGCTTCTGCCCAGGTTCCGCCTCGAGACGGTGGCGCTTCATCCCGAAAGATTCCTTATGATTTTTTTCAGGTCAAAACCCTCCATATAGCAGAAGATGGGCAACGGAGACCTGCCAGGGGGCCCACAAGCCCTAGGGGAGCGCCCCCAGGCTTGTGGCCACCTGGTGGGTCCCCTTTGGTATTTTCTTCACCCAATATTTTTTATATAATCCAAAATAATTCTCCGTAAATTTTCAGGACTTTTGGAGTTGTGCAGAATAGGTCTCTCAGACTTGCTCCTTTCCGGTCCAGAATTCCAGCTGCCGGCATTCTCCCTCTTTGTGTAAACCTTGTAAAATAAGAGAGAAAAGGCATGAGTATTGTACCATAATGAGTAATAACAACCCATAATGAATAAATATCAATATAAAAGCATGATGCAAAATGGACGTATCAACTCCCCCAAGCTTAGACCTCGCTTGTCCTCAAGAGGAAACCAAAATCGATAATCATGTCCACATGTTTAGAGATAGAGGTGTCTATAAAATAAAATACGGACATGAAGGCGTCATGATCATCTTTAGAACAACAACATATATTGTCATATAATTTCTTATGCTAAAGTAACAATTCATTCACAAGGTAAAGGATGAAATAAGAACTTTATTAAAAACCAACAAACTATGATCTTGATCATTGAAACAGTTGCAATTTATCATAACATCGGAAAGAGTCAATGTAAGAGCTTTTGTTTAGCAAGTTTCACATACTCAACTATCATTTAGTCTTTCATAATTGCTAACACTCACGCGATACTTATGAGATCAAAGTTTCAATCGGACACAGGGAAAGATATATAGGGGCTTATAACTTCGCCTCCCAACCTTTTACCTCAAGGGTAACGTCAACAATAATAGTTCATGAATCCCTACATCCGAGTGGATATATATATATATGGATCCCCCCCCCCCAACATATAGTGCTTGCCAAAAAGAAAAAGTATAAAAAGAAGTGGTGATGATCACCATGACCCTTGTCTAAAGGTAGGAGATAAATAAAAGATAGGCCCTTCGCAGAGGGAAGCAGAGGTTACCATGCGATTTTATGGTTGGATGCACAAAATCTTAATGCGAAAGAACGTCACTTTATATTGCCGCTTGTGATAAAGAACTTTATTATGCAGTCCATCGCTTTTATTTCTTCCATTTCACAAGTTCGTATAAAGCTTCTTTTCCTCACACTAAAAGATCATACATATTTAGGGAGCAATTGTTATTGCTTGCACCGATGACCTCTTACTTGAAGGATCTTACTCAATCCATAGGTAGGTATGGTGGACTCTCATGGCAAAACTGGGTTTAGGGATTTTGGATGCACAAGTAGTATCTCTACTTGGTGCAAAAGATTTGCTAGCATAGGATGAGAAGCAAGCTCAACATGTTGGAGGATCCATGACAATATAACTTCTATTCGGATATAAAAAAACATAACCCATTATGTTGTCTTCCTTGTCCAACATCAACCTTTTAGCATATAATATTTTAATGAGTGCTCACAATCACAAAAGATGTCCAAGATAGTGTATTTATATGTGAGACCTCTCTTTCTTTATTACTTCCGATTAATTGCAACAATGACCAAAACTATGTTTGTCAACTCCCAACAAATTTCATGCGACATACTCCTTATATGTGAAGTCATCACTTCCCATAAGATCATTATATAATCTTTTTATTTCTTTTGCTTTTATTCTTTCTTTCCTTTTTCTCAAGATCATAGCCAGAAAGCAAAGCCCTCAACTCAAAACTAATCTTTATTATATAACTCTCGGACTCGATTACATAGAGGGAACACAAAGCAAAACTCAAAGCTAGATCATACTAAAACTTTATTCTACTAAACCGAGATATAACCAAAAGGATCGAACTAAGAAAAATGATAAAGGTAAAGATGTGATGGTGATACGATACCGGGGCACCTCCCTCAAGCTTGGCAGTTGCCAAGGGGAGTGCCCATACCCATGTACTTAGGTCTCTCTCTTCGGAGGTGGTGATGATGGAGTTGATGATGTTGTAGGCTTGTCGTCCATCTTCCAAGGCATAGGTTCACCATCATAGAAAGATGAACGAGTCTCCGGGATCCTCAAATCTGCACCCAAACTCATCCTGTTAAATCTATATTCATACTCACAGTTTTGGTTCTACAAATCATAGATCTGGGCTTGGAGATGCTCATTTTTCTCATGAAGCTTGAAGATGGCCTTCCCAATCTCACTAGCATCCAGCTTGTGGTCACGGGTAAAATCCGTGATCATGGAGTGATTGGCGCTGAGTCCGCGCTCCACCATCCCTTTGAACTTGAACACCTCTTGCTCCACCGCTTCGAGCCTGGACTCCACGCTTCCGGTCCTCCTTGGTCCTTGAACATCACGGATGTGGAGCACACCCTCATGCATCTCGATGGCTTGAGGGTGTTGCAGCACCTCCGCAAGGTAAGGGTTGATGACCTTCTCGAAAAACTTGTCCTTGGGGGCGCTTGGAGACGTCATGGCGATCTGGATCTGTCAGGAAAAACAGCTCGAAACAAGAACAGAGGATATTGCCGTGGTACGGTGGTTAAAACCTTCAGGATATTATATAATGAATTTTACCGACCAAAAGGAGTGTACTACAAGAAAACGGAGTCCGGAGGGCACACAAGGTGGCCACAAGCCTGGGAGACGTGCCCAGGGGGGTAGGGCGCACCCCCAAGGCTTGTCGCCTCCTCGTGCACTTTTTGGACTACCTTTTATTTTCCTAATTTTTTAAATATTCCAAAATGGAGTAAAATTACTGTTGGAAAAGTTTTGGAGTCGGTTTACTTACCGTACCACATACTGTCGTGGTTCAACATGGCCACCTATGGGGCCATCGGCCCCTTGTGGTTCAACAAGGGGGAAGGGCGTGCTGCACAAAGAGCGGAGGCCGTAGGACGGCGCGGCGGTGATGACACAGGCAGTTTTTACCCAGGTTCGGGCCGCCGCGAGGCGTAAAACCCTACTCCTGCTTTGGTGGATTGATGAATGGACCGGGGTGGAGACGCAACGCTCTAGCCTGGCAAGGTCACCTTGGGACGAGAGCGGCTACGCGCGTATGAGCATACAGGGGTCCGAATCCTTTCTAAGGTTGCCACGGCCCTCCTTTATAGGTCAAGGGGTCACCACAATGGCAAATTAGTCATTACGTACTGATTGGATAGCAAACGGTGCTATCATACCTAACTCTGCAGACAGGACAAGGCGCATTAAATGCACTGCTTAGTGTCACATCGTGGGTGTAGCCCGGCAAGCCTTGTCGTGCCATTCAGCCACCTCTTCGCCTGCCTGCGTGACACGTCTCCTCGGCGGGTGTCATTTAGGGATGTTATTCCTTAGAAATGGCCTACCACGTACCAAATAACTACCACTTAATCACTTGGGGACTCGACACCGCACCGATAGGTGACTTGCGTTGCTGTGAGGTGGAGCGGTGGAGCCTTGGCGAGGTAATCCACCCTCGGCGCTCCCGGCAAGCCTGCCGGGGGAGTCTTGAGACTTGTCTCTGGGACGACCTCGACCTAACCAGGCTCGCTTGCCGAGCAAGGAAGGTTTCCCCTTGGTGAGATGTTGCTTCTTTGTTTTGTCTTGGTCTTCTTGATCCGCCCTTTGACTTCTCAAAGAGCTATATCATCAGCTTGGCCTTGTCTTGGATGCTGTAACCTTGTTCCTGAGCCTGTGTATAGTCCGGGCAACATACATCAGGGTCTGTTGCACCGACAGGAGCCCCTGGGCCTGGCCCAAATGCGCTGCAGAGCGTCATCGGGGTAGGCCCTATCATGTACATAGGCAGAGGTCTTGTGGTAGCTCATCCTTTGAGATTTCCTTTGCTTCTTCATTAACCTGTGCTTGAGTCGGTTTTCAGTTTTTCTGCGCATCGTGCAAGATGTTATGAGGGAGCTGCGAGCCATGATCTGTGGGCTACCCACGTCCCACATTCACGGGGCGGTAACTGCCATTCCACTAGCTTCTCCGCTTCTGGCGTTTCCGCCACGTATGCTGCATGCATTGCACAGGATTGGTGGCAGACACGGGGAGCGTGGAAATGAGTGCCATGGCAGAAAGCCAGGCGCCATGGTTTGGCACGGGGGGTCGGCCTTGATTCCACGGGCTGCTGATGGTGCGAGGGAGCCGGATTGGCGGAGAGGGGCGGTTGCCTCCCCTAAGTGAGGAGCCAGCCCCGGCCCTGTTTGCCTATAAAAGGGGACACGGGCGAGGTGCTGGGTCATACCCATCTCCTCCTTCTTTCTTCTGATGTTGCTCCTTCATCATGGTGAGGGGAAGAGGGCGCAGCGGTACTCCAGTAGTGGCGACAAGGGCTTCTGCTCGATAGCGCCTCCCTCCTCCCCTTGGGGATGCAGAAGCGGAGCCCACCACGAGGGGAGGCGGGAGAGGACGAGGTCGTGGTCGCCGCGGTGCTCGGGGCCGAGGAGGACGACGTGGGGCTTTGATCGCACCTCCTCCTGCTGCTCAAGATCCTAATGAAGGCCACGTCGGGAACCAGCCGTTGGAGTTCATCGTCAAGCTGCGAGGACCCCCGAGCAGCCGCCTTCGGCTTCCTACTCCATTTGTAAGGGTGATGGAGATCGAGGAGCCGCCGGGGTTGAGGCTGCACATGAGAGGCTATTGTAATGGCAGCATGCGGGCGGACGTAGATTTCCCCGCTCCTCATGTCATGCTTCTCCGGCGTGGTTGGAAAACTTTTGCTCATGCCCATAGCTTGGCGGCCAGGCACGTCCTCCATTTCAAGTTAATGGACGCCACCCTGCTCTCTGTCATGGTCTTCGGACGCTCGGGTGCTCGCTTAGGGTGCTGCACGGAGAGCTCGATCGACGACGAAAGCTCCTCCTCGAGCGACAACGACGAGGAGGACAGTGACGGCGATGACGATGGAGAGGACAATGGCTCCAACTCTGGCTGAACACCAGTTGCATCGTCACCGTCAGGCGGTAGCACCATCATCTGCACCTGCATCTCCTCTCCGGCAAGGCGATTTGCTGGGGAGTTGGATGTGGAGGTGTGGATGATGTCTCCGGCTCCTCCAGCGGCCTTCCAGCTGGGCCCCGGCAGGCTTCCTCGTGGGCTACAACTTCGTTCGCCCTACCGCGTCCTGCTGGCCCTGGTGGCGGTGGCCAGGGGGTCGTCTCCGCCACTCTCTTCACCATCACCTTCGCCCACGCCCTCTCGATCTTGTCAGGCTCCTTGTCATGGGGCCTGATGGGGTCAGGCTGGGCTTCTGCCCAGGCACCCCTTTTGCCCTCTTCGCCTCCCGTGGTAGTTCCTAGGAGGAGAGGGACAAGAAAGGGATTACAGGGCACTTATCTTTTTTCAGTCTAAAATATGTAGGCATTTGCCAAACTTTAGTCTAAAATATGTAATCTGCTTTATCCATGTTTGTGTCCTGTAAGATTTGTATTTGCTTATCACATATTAATGAAAAAGACAAGCCTTGCCGGGTACTTGTGCATGTGTAATGTCCATACAGTGGCGAGATGCCTCTATACGTTTAAGTAAACAAGTTTTCTCCGGAATGCTATCTTGCCGGTGCCTTTCATTTGTTGCCGCGGGGCTTGGCCTACCGGGCACAAAACCATGGAAAGGGACCAGCTCCTTGTCGAACCCCCTCCATCAAAGGCCACTACAACCACCCTGACCGAAGCAACGTTCGGGACGCAGGACGGGAGCACCCATGCTTCGGAGGTGACGAGGTTTTCATATGCACAAGTTTTCACCTTACAGAACATGTATGGATAAGAAATAACTTATCTGCTTGGCTTGTCGGGGACTGATATGTAGGCTTGTCTTCATTTCTTCTCTTCGGGACCAGGTCCATGGCAAGAACCCTGCAGCTTAGTGTAGAGGAAAACAATGCTACATGTGCCCTGATCTACATGATCATGCTATGCTCATGTTATGCTTATGCATGCATGCAAGTTTTGGGGCCCCCAGTGCTTCGTTTATTCATCTGTTGCTCAGGGTCTGCGCCTGGCTTTGTACAAAGGGTTACATGCAACATCGGCAATGCTTGTACAAAAGGTGGCTGCTAGGCAGGGCCCGACAGCCGCGCCTTACGGGTAGAACTTATGGAGATGCTCAATGTTCCATGAGTTTTGCAATCGAATGCCATCTCCGGTCTCCAGATGGACTGCGCCCGGTCTGGTGACTCGTCCCACCCGGTAAGGGCCTTCCCACTTCGGCGTCAACTTGTTTGGTGGACTGAATGTGCCTAAGGACAAGGTCGCCTTCCTCAAGGCTCCGGGCATGAACCCTGCGACTGTGATAGCGACGCAGGGCTTGCTGGTATCGTGCAGCACGTACAACAGCCCGGAGACGGTTCTCCTCAAGTAGCACAGTGTCGTCACGCTGGTGTCGTTCTTGTGCTACTTCATCATAGGCAAGCACTCAAGGTGACTCGTATATGAGTTCCATGGGGATAACTGCTTCTGCCCCATAGACTAGGGAGAAGGGAGCCTGGCCAGTAGCTCGATTTGGTGTCGTACGGAGGGACCAAAGAACCACCGGCAGCTTGTCGATCCATCGCCTGCCACACTTTTGCAGCTTGTCAAATGTTCTTATCTTGAGTCCTCGCAGCACTTCAGCGTTTGCCCTCTCAGCTTGCCCGTTGCTCCTGGGATGGGCAATAGAGGCGAATGAGATCTTACTTCCGAGGGCTTGAACGTATTGCATGAAGGCGCGGCTCGTGAACTGGGTGCCGTCGTCTGTGATGACTCTGGCGGGTACTCTGAAGCGGCACACCAGTCCTTTCAAGAACTTGATAGCTGACTGTGCAGTCACCTTCCTCACAGGCTCTACTTCCGGCCACTTTGTGAACTTGTCGATGGCGACGTACAAGAACTCAAAGCCCCTGGTAGCACGAGGGAAGGGGCCCAAAATGTCGAGCCCCTAGACCGAAAAAGGCCATGACAAAGGGATCGTCTGGAGAGCTTGGGCAGGCTGATGGATATTTCTTGGAGTGGAACTGGCAGGCTTCACATCTGGTGACTAGCTCGATTGCATCTTGGAGGACCGTGGGCCAATAGAATCCTTCCCGGAAAGCTTTTCCAACCAAGGCCCTCGATCCAATATGAGAGCCGCACAAGCCTCTGTGTATCTCTGCCAATAGTTCCTTTCCTTCTTCCCGGCAAATGCACTTCAATTTCACACCGTTGGGCCTTCTTCTGTATAGTGTGCTGTCGACAAACTGATACATACTTCCGGGCTACTCTTTTAGCTTCTTCTTCCTCTTCGGGAAGTTCTCCTGTTTGGAGGTACTAGACTATGTGTTGTGCCCAAGTTAGAGCCTAGGGCTCAACAACAAGGATTAGCGGCACCTCCTCATTCGTGGGAGCGCATGCCTCAACCGCAAGGGCTGATCGCTCGGCGGGAGGGTGCTGCTCACCAGGCGAAGTGGAGTTGTCCCCGCCAACCTCTCTGCCGGGGGCTTCAGGAAGCTCTGCCGGGAGAGGCTTGCCGGAGTCCAGTTTCCTCCTCTTTCTAGCCATTGCTGTTGGGGATACTGAGGGTTGAGTCAGGTGGAGAATAAAAGTTCCTGGTTCCACAGGAAGCTTTTGCGCATCGCACTTTGACAGATAATCAGCAATGTTGTTTTCCGCACGCGGCACATGCTCTATTTGCAATCCATCAAAGCGCTCCTCCAGCTTTCTCACTTCCTCCACGTAAGCCTCCATCAATGGACTTTGGTAATCCTTATTCACTTGCCTCACCACGAGCTGCGAGTGTCCTCGAATTACCAACTTCTTGATTCCCAACTCTGTTGCAATCCTGAGCCCGGCAAGGAGTCCTTCATACTCAGCTATATTGTTGGTAGCTTCCTCCCGGGGGAAATGCATTTGGACCACGTACTTGAGGTGTTCCCTAGTAGGTGCGACGAGGAGCACGCCAGCTCCCGCACCTTGTAGGGAGAAGGCACCATCAAAGTACATGACCCATTCTTGGGGCGCTTCCTTGCCGGGGATGACCGTTTCCAGCGCTTCCTCGTCAGGGGTAGGTGTCCACTCTGCAATAAACTCCGCCAACGCTCTACTCTGGATAGTCGAGGTGCTTTCATACTTCAATCCAAAGCTTAATAATTCCAGCGCCCATTCAACTATCCTGCCAGTGGCTTCAGGGTTCCTCAATATGCATTGCAGGGGAAAACGGGTAACAACCGTGATCTCGTGGGCTTGGAAGTAGTGGCGCAGTTTCCTTGAGGCCATGATGAGGCCAAAAATCAACTTTTGCATGCCAGAATACCTTGATGTAGCCCCCTGCAATAGGGAGCTGACAAAGTAAACTGGCCGCTGCACCACCTTCTTCCTCGCCACAGTCTTGGAGTTGCCTTCCCTGCCCTGCTCTTCTTCCTCTTGATCTGTGCTCAATCCTGCCGCGACTGGTTCACTTCCTTCCCGGGGAAGGGCAGTGGCCATCGCTACTCCTCCTTCTGCTTCCCGCTGTGCCACCAGGGCTGCACTAACCACTTGATTGGTTGCCGCTAGATATAGTAGCAATGGTTCTCGCGGTTTAGGAGCAACCAGAGTGGGAACAGAGGAAAGGTAGGTCTTCAAGTCTTGCAGCGCTGCCTCTTCCTCAGGGGTCCACTTCATGGGCCATGCCTTCTTCAAGATTTTGAAGAACGGTAGGGCGCGTTCAGCGGACTTGGAGATGAACCTGCTCAATGCGGCAACACATCCAGTTAAACGCCTTACGTCCTTGAATGTCCTGGGTGCTTGAATCTGCTCAATCGCTCTGATCTTATCGGGGTTGGCCTCTATCCCTCGATGAGACACAAATAAGCCAAGTAGCTTGTTGGAGGGAACGCCAAACACGCACTTCTCCAGGTTAAGCTTCAGGTTAATCTTGCGTAGATTCGCAAAGGTCTCTTCCAAATCTTGAATGAGAGTTGATCTGTCCTTGGTCTTGACCACAATGTCATCCATGTAAGCTTCAATATTTCTATGCAACTGGGGCTCGAAGCCAATCTGCACGGCTCTTGCAAAGGTGGACCCGACGCTCTTTAGCCCGAAGGACATTCGTACAAAGCAGTACGTGCCGCATGGAGTTATGAACGCGGTCTTCTCCTCATCTTCCTTGGACATGAATATCTGGTGGTACCCGGAGTAAGCGTCCAAGAAGGAGAGCAGGTCACACCCGGAGGTGGAATCCATAATCTAATCGATGCGCGGCAAGGGGAATGGGTCCTTCGGGCACGCCTTATTTAGATCTGTGAAATCTATGTAGAGCCTCCACTTCCCATTCGCCTTGTGCACCACCACTGGATTAGCCAACCATGTTGGGTGCAACACTCCCCTGACCAAACCAGCAGCTTCAAGTTTCTTGATCTCTTCGGCAATGAATTTGTTGCCGCACCAAAGCTTGCTTCCGGACCTTCTGCTTGACGGGCCGGGCATGAGGGCGGACAACAAGGTGGTGCTTGATTACCTACCTGGGAACAGCGGGGATGTCAGATGGTTGCCAGGCAAACACATCAACATTCGTCCGCAGGAAGGTAACGAGCGCGCTTTCCTATTTTTCGTCGAGGGTGGAGTTGATGGTGAATGTACCGTCAGCGCCAACCAGCCCTCCCGGGACCTTCTTCACAGCAGGTGCAGCAACCTTTGATCTCTTGCTATTGGAACTTTCCGGCAAGTCATTGATAGGCGCAACGCACTCCGGAGAGGCGCGCTTCTAGGATTCCTTGCCGGTATCCTTGCTAGCTTTCTTCCCTTTCTTAATTTCCTTGGCGGGAGCGGCAGCTTCCGTGGCCTCGGCAGTGACTGCCTCTCTGTATATCTTATCCATGCATATGATTGCGTCTTTCTTGTCCGATGGAATGGAAATGATGCCCATCGGTCCTGGCATCTTCAGCATGTTATAGGCATAGTGGGATGCCGCCATGAATTTAGCCAGGGCTAGACGACCAAGGATTCCATTGTACGGCAGGGGGAGGTCAACCACATCAACCACAACCTTCTCAGTCCGGTAGTTTACCTCCCCTCCGAATGTTACTGGCAGCATGATCTTTCCCGTAGGACGACTCCTGCCGGGGTTGATCCCTTGGAAAGTACCAGTAACCTCGAGCTCTTCATCCGCTATCTGAAGCTTGTTGAGCACCTTGGGGGAAATCAGATTCAACCCAGCCCCACCGTCAACCAACATCTCCGTGACTTTGAGGTTACGGATTGTTGGTGAAACCAACAATGGGAAACACCCTACCGCGGTGGTGCGGTCAGGGTGGTCCTCTTCGTCAAAGATGATGGGCGTGCAGGACCACTTGAGCGGTTTCTGTGACACCCTGATTTTGACAACTTTTTCTTTTCGAACTTTTCCTGGTTTTATTTGGAATTTGGATGGATTTTGAATCTTTCACTTGGTCTTGGACATTCTTGAATCTTCTTCCAGGTGATCCAAAGCCTCATCACCTTGCCAAAACCCTACCAAGTATCTCAAGGATCCAAATTCCAATTTAAATTATTTTCAATAACTATTTTCTTTTATTTGAGGATTTAGGGCATTACTATGGGTTGTGAAGCAACCTATAGTTTGGTGGCCAGAATATTCTGAAATAATTCCCTAAAATACCTTGGACTATATCTTGCTCCAATATCCAAAAACATTTCATGGTCTAGTTCAAATATTTTGCAAAATAATTCATTTTAGCTCCTGGTCAGACTGAACCATTGTGAAGGAAGTGTATGCTAGGATTGTCCAATTGCTCTCAAATTTTTACAACATGAGGACACCTCCAAACAACCTTCCTCCACCAAGTTTCAGCCCCAGGGGATCAACTAAGTGAGCAGTACCTCAACATTTCCATTCTGGACCAGTTTTGCAAGTTACACATGAACTACCCTCAAAACTTATCCAAACCACCTCAAACTTGGCCAGTTTGGAGTCTTTCTAACGAGGATCACTCCAGACACCATCTTTGGATCAGTCTCCACCTCATTTCTTCTCTGGAATCTCCCCAAGTTTGCTGTCAGAGACTGTTGATGATCTTACCTCTCATCTCTGCGTGAACCAAGCCAAACCAAGGCTGTAGGTGATCTGAGGGGTCGAAGGTCGACATGCTGGACATGTTTTGCCAGGCTTGTGTGGCCTCCTGGTGCCAAGCACCGTGGTGAGCACGGTGCTGGTATGCTTGTCGCCGCGCTCTGTGCCGCGCCAGGCTCGGGTCTCATCCGAGCGAGACCACGACACCGCAGTAGCTTGTCTAGGCATGCCAACATCGCCTCTGGTCGACACGTAGCCCCTCCAGAACCATCGCCCTCGCCGGAGAAGCCCTCGCCGCCCACCACGCCATCGCCGCACTGTGAGACCCGTGCGGTCATAGTTGCGGCGTTGCTCGTCGTTTCCTCTCAAGCCGTCGCCTCCCGCATTGAATGCTGCTGCCCTCTCAAGTCCCTTTGCCACAAACATCCAGCCAGTGCGACGTACGTCTTGCCGGCGCCATGGCCCGCTTCGAGCCGTATCTAGAGAGCTCGCCGAGCGTCCCCTCCTGCCTATATAAAGCCCCGCCCGGCCTCGCCTAGCACCTCACCCCTCACCCTCCATCCTCCACTGCCTCCCCAAGCAAGAGCCAATTCCGAGAGGCCCTCTGGCCTCGAGCTTCACCGTAGCTCCTCCACCGCCCTCGTTCCATATCTAGCCACCTCCACTCCACCTCCACCTCGCCTGAGCCCTTCAGAGTGGTCAGTAGGTTCCGTTGGTCCTCCCTGAGCTCTCGCCTCACCGGATTGCTGTCGGATTGGGCTCCTCCGTCGACCACCATAGCGCTCGACCACCGGAGAAGAAGGGTGCCGCGCCGTCCGTCCATCTCCGGAGGAGCTACGGGTACACGGTGAACCGCCGTCAAATGCCCGATCCATCCCCACCATCCATGAGCCCAATCGCCGTCGCTATCACCGGCAATCACCGCCGGTGAGCCGCCCCTCTTCTCTGCTCTCTCTCTCTCCCCTGATTTAAATGAAGGGCCCCACCCATCAGCGACTTACCGAAGCGGTAAGTGGACGCGCATCGGCATTTTACGCCTTCGACGTGGCCCGTTCTGAGTTTTTTCTAATTTTGAATTATTAACAGAGTTGACCAGTAACTTTGACCATTAATAACTTTTTGCAGAAAAGTCCAATTGACCTGATTCTTTTTGCATTGTGTTTGTATCAAAGTCCTTTATTTTCTGACCAAGTTTGGTATTTTTCCAATACCCACAGAATTGTTGGTGAATAAAAAGGCTTTATGTGACATTTTCCTTTGCCATTTAAAAATGTTTTCAGAAGGAGATTCTTGTGGATTTGAAGACCAGGAGTTTCTGAACAACCCAACTGATCAAGGCAAGCCAGGACATCCATATTATGAAGCATTTCATAGCATTGCATAATTCATATTCATTCTTGCATTTAAATTATCATTGATAATTCAAAGTAAATTATTCAAATGCCTTATGTTGATAACTCAAGCTGAAATGTTAAACCACCATGCGTGATAAATGGAACTTAGTTGGTTGATCAAGAGTCACCTGTCCGGGCTTACCCGTGCAGCCACATTCGCCGATATGGGACGACCTTGACTTGGTCTGGCTCCGTGCTCTTTCACCGGTACCTCCGTCTAGGGAGGGTTATGCACGCGTGCTGCCCTGATCAGGTAGACGGCGATAACCCTATGAGCCCAGTTGAGTTATTTGCCGGCGTCCCCGTTTGGGACAGTTAGTTTGGCCACGACGGTGGCAGGTGTCACGAGGACACAGGGGCCACCCAAGGCTTGAATCCGGGGGAGTGTGATTGCCGGTGGTACGATGAGAGAGTCACGGGTCAGGCAGGTTTCGTTGGAGCAACGCTGGTCCACCCGAATGGGATCATGAGGTCAGATGCTCCATAGTGTGGGTAAAGTGTGCAACCTCTGCAGAGTGTAAAATCTATTCGAATAGCCGCGTCCACGGTATTGGACAGCCCGTCCAGACCTCTCTAGGTGATCAACCGTAATAACCGTAGTAATGATGGAAGAACTTGTCTTATGAGCAAAAGTACTCATTGAGATCGAGTATTCTGGGGATTGTGAGACAACCCGGATATGAGTAAGTTGGTGATAGTAAGTGAATCACTTAAGTTTTAACATGCTCATTGCCATGCTATTATTTGCTGCATATTTGGTTGTCATGTGCTTGCGAGTACATTCAAAGTACTCACCTGGCGTATCATGCCAGATGCAGGAGAAGACTGAGACGGAGGTCTCGATGTCCGTGTTGTGATGCCTAGGATATGTCCTCAGCAGTGTCCCTATGGATGGAGTTACTATCATGTTCCGCTATGCAGTAGTCTTCCGCTGTAGTATCCCGCAGTAATACTGAGGCCCTGATAGGTTAGATAAATAATGTAGATATTGTCATAGCACTAGATGTGCTTTTGGCCTCGATGATCATGTAATATATAAGCCTGTACTCGACTATTATTAATAAAAGTTCAGCTACGTTCTGTCCCAAGTTGTTGTGTGTTTCCAGAAGTCATGATTTCTGGGTTGGAAACACTGGTAAACTGGTTCTCTGAGCCGGGGTGCCACAGTTTCCAAAACTCTTCCGCTGGTTCCATAGCATTGACCTCACGCACCCACTGTTTAAGCTGGCAGTGAGAGGAGTGCAAGGATGCACCCCCGTCAATGCACAGGGCATCAGTGGCCTTCTGAAACTCCTGCTCACTGTTTTCCTCTTCATCCCCTTCATCGCTCTCATCGTCGCATTCCTTCTTGTCATGGCCTTTAGCAGGTTTCCCTTGATGCTGAATCCTTGCTGGGGCGGCCTCCTCTGCCACCTCGGCCCTTCCCGCCAATGCCATCTTGGTCTCTTTCCTTGTCGCGCTTCTCGTATTCAGCGTTTTGCTTCTTGACAAGTTTCTCAACTTGGTGACACTCTTGGAGATCATGGCCTTTGGTCTGATGGATCTTGCAATATGGCCTATCAGCTTTCCCAGACTTCTCGGCCGCCGCATCCTCCCGGCAATCAGCACACATGGCAACCTCCTTGTCGGGAGCTTCAGCCTTGGCCTTCTTGCCGGTACTAGGGGCACCAGATCCTTCGACAGCCAACACTGTTTTCTCCTTGCGCTTCTTGTTGCGTTTCTTGTTCTTCTTATTCTGATCGGTAGCATCTTCGTCGTCTTCCGAGTCGACGTCGACGCCACCTTCTTCTCCGGGGATTCGCCTCCCCTCCTTTGTCCGGGCAAACTTATCCGCCAAAGTGTACGGCTCATTCACAGTCTTGGGCAACCGGACGTTCATCTTGGAACGTATCCTGCGGTTGCATACGTTGGACTTTGGAACGCAGCGATCACGGCTGTCGGGTGGATGTCTGGAATGTTTCTATGCACCCGGCTGAACCTCTGCATATACTTCCGCAAACTCTCTCCTTCTTTCTGCGGGAGGAGTTGCAAGTCGCTGGGCCGCCCTGGTTCTTGATGGCCACCTATGAAGACGCCAACAAACTCATTGCACAGGTCAGCCCTGGTCGAGATGGAATTCTCTAGCAGGTGCATCAGCCACGACCTCATGTTTGGCTTGAGTGCCAAAGGGAAGTAGTTGGCGAACACCTTTTCATCTCTCCCTCCAGCAGCTTAAACGGCGATGGTGTAGATGCTCAAGAATTCTGCCGCTAGCTCTCCACTCATCCATTTGATTGGCCACTGGCGGGAATCTCAACAAGAGCTAGGCCCGTGCCATGGCTTCCGAGGTAGTGCTTGGCATGGACGATGACGCGGCTTGTGATGTCGCCCGACTTCTGATGGTGCCTATCGTGGTGGCGCCATGTTCTCGCCACCACGAGCCGGTCGCCGGGGTGGTGTGGCGACGAGGTGGATGCGCTTGGGGATTGACGACCCCTTTCGGTGCATCGTCTTGGTTAACTTGCCCCGGGGATGACGCGGGCCCTGTAGCCGCTCCCGCGGCGGGGGCAGCTAGGAGGTTATGACCCGCATCAGGGCGAGCGCCGTTGCTGCGGCTATGTCCCTCGGTGAGGTGGGGAGGCGGAGACGGAACATTCTCCCCACCCGTACCTTGCGGAGCATGGCTGATGGGGAGCAGTTGGTGCCGCCCTCCTCCAGTGCCTCCTGCTCCCGCTTCGGCCGCAGGGGGAACGGTGATGGCGCCGCCTGCGCCAGTCACGTCCCCCGCGGCGTCCGTGTTCCCATGTTCCCCCGCAGCCTCCATGGCATCAGTGGCTGCATGCGAGGGGGCCTTCGAGGTGGACGAGTGAGCTGAAGCACCGGATTTCTTTTTGGGCGCCATGGCTGATGAAGCCGTTGATGAAGAAGATGATGATGAAAACGAACGCGCCGCTTATGACCTCAGGTTTGCACAGGCGCTTCCCCCTACCTGGCGCGCCAAAGATGTCGTGGTTCAACACGGCCACCTATGGGGCCATCGGTCCCTTGTGGTTCGGCAAGGGGGAAGGGCGCACTGCACAAAGAGCGGAGGCCGTAGGACGGCGCGGCGGTGATGACACAAGCAGTTTTTACCCAGGTTCGGGCCACCGCGAGGCGTAAAACCCTACTCCTGCTTTGGAGGATTGATGAATGGACCGGGGTGGAGACGCAACGCTCTAGCCCGGCATGGTCGCCTTGGGACGAGAGCGGCTACGGGCGTATGAGCTTACAGGGGTCCGAATCCTTTCTAAGGTTGCCACGGCCCTCCTTTTATAGGTCAAGGGGTCACCACAATGGCAAATCAGTCATTACGTACTGATTGGATAGCGAACAGTGCTATCATATCTAACTCTGCAGACAGGACAAGGCGCATTAAATGCACTGCTTAGTGTCACATCATGGGTGTAGCCCAGCAAGCCTTGCCGTGCCATTCAGCCACCTCTTCGCCTGCCTGCGTGACATGTCTCCTGGACGGGTGTCATTTAGGGGTGTTCTTCCTTAGAAATGGCCTGCCACGTACCAAATAACGGCCACTTAATCACTTGGGGGCTCGACACCGCACCAATAGGTGACTTGCGTTGCTGTGAGGTGGAACGATGGAACCTTGGCGGGGTAATCCGCCCTCGGCGCCCCCGGCAAGCCTGTCGGGGGAGTCTTGAGACTTATCTCTGGGACGACCTTGACCTAACCAGGCTCGCTTGCCAGGTAAGGGAGGTTTCCCCTTGGTGAGATCTTGCTTATTTGGTTTGTCTTGGTCTTCTTGATCCGCCCTTTGACTTATCAAAGAGCTATATCTTCAGCTTGGCCTTGTCTTGGATGCTGTAACCTTGTTCCTGAGCCTGTGTACAGTCCGGGCAACATACATCAGGGTCTGTTGCACTGACACATACCTATTCCTTTTCGGAGTCTGAAACGTTCTGGTAGATATCCCTTATGTACTCCTCCGGTGTTATGGTATTAATAATATTGGTTTCAACATTTATGGGAGTACCTGAGATATAATGTTTGATTCTTTGCCCATTTACCACCTTCAGATTATTGCCTTCGGCGTTGTTGATTTTGTTGGCACCGGAACGGTAAACTTCCTCGATAATGTAAGGCCCTTCCCATTTAGAGAGAAGCTTTCCTGCAAAAAATCTTAAACGAGAATTGTATATCAAGATATGGTCATCTACATTAAATTCACGCTTTTGTATCCTTTTATCATGCCATCTTTTAACTTTCTCTTTAAACAATTTGGCATTTTCATAAGCTTGGGTTCTCCATTCATCAAGTGAGCTAATGTCAAATAACCTCTTCTCACCGGCAAGTTTGAAATCATAGTTGAGCTCTTTAATTGCCCAATAAGCTTTATGTTCTAGTTCAAGAGGTAAGTGACATGCTTTTCCATAAACCATTTTATATGAAGACATACCCATAGGGTTTTTATAAGCATTTCTATAAGCCCATAATTCATCATCAAGTTTCTTAGACCAATTCTTTCTGGATCTATTAACAGTCTTTTGCAAGATCAACTTTATTTCTTAGTTACTTAATTCTACTTGACCACTAGACTGAGGGTGATATGGAGATGCAATTCTATAGTTAACATCATACTTAGCAAGCAATTTACGGAAAGCACCATGAATAAAGTGTGAACCACCATCAATCATTAAATATCTAGGGACTCCAAACCTCGGGAAAATAACTTATTTAAGCATTTTAATGGAGGTGTTATGATCAGCACTACAAGTTGGAATAGCTTCTACCCACTTAGTAACATAATCAACAGCAACCAAAATATGTGTGTACCCATTAGAGGAAGGAAAAGGTCCCATATAATCAAATCACCAGACATCAAATGGTTCAATAACAAGTGAATAATTCATAGGCATTTCCTGACGTCTACTAATATTACCAACTCTTTGACATTCATCACAAGACAAGACAAACTTACGAGCATCCTTGAAAAGAGTAGGCCAATAAAAATCAGATTGTAATACCTTGTGTGCAGTTCTATCTCCAGCATGGTGTCCTCCGTAGGCCTCGGAGTGACACTTGCGTAGGATCTGTTCCTGTTCATGCTCAGGTTCACAACGTCTAATAACACCATCTACTCCTTTATAAAGGTGTGGGTCATCCCAGAAGTAATGTCTCAAATCATAGAAAAACCTTTTCTTTTGCTGGTATGTGAAACTAGGTGGTATAAATTTAGCAACAATATAATTGGCATAATCAACATACCATGGAGTACTACGAGAAGCATTTATGACAGCTAATTGCTCATCAGGGAAGCTATCATCAATAGGTAGTGGGTCATCAAGAATATTTTCTAACCTAGACAAGTTGTCTGCTACGGGGTTCTCAGCTCCCTTTCTATCAATAATATGCAAATCAAATTCTTGCAGCAAGAGAACCCATCTAATAAGTCTAGGTTTAGCATCCTTCTTTTCCATAAGATATTTAATAGCAGCATGATTGGTGTAACAGTTACTTTGGAATCAACAATATAAGATCTTGTAACACCCCCAGTGGTTAACTACAGTAATCACCCTTTTGATTATGCCAAGTCATCATGATCAACAGTGTTTAATCATCATTTGCATCCATATTGCATTTCAACTCCTAACTCAAATTCAAATTTAAATGAAAGTGGAAAATAAAAGTTGTTCAACATAGAAACTAAAATGTTCAGTAAATAACAAATATTACAGAGACTATTCTAAAATTGTAACCAACAATTAATAAATTATTTAAGTGACTCTAACAGTAGCAAAACAACACTATTTACTACCTTCTTAATTAAATAAAATCCCAAATGAAAACCTTTGGACTCAAAACCATTTTATTGCAGTGGCATAAAATGCACCATATTTATTTGGGCCAGTCTCATATTTTACAAAAGTCTTTTGGAATGAAATTAAAAGGCAAAACATTAAAGAAAAAGGAAAACAGAAAAGAAAATAAGAAAAAGAAAAAGGCCCACATCACTGGGCCTAAGTGGCCACAGTGCCCGGCCCAGCCCGCGCAGCGCTTTTCCCCTACCCCCGCACTACTCCTCCCGCGCGCTGTCGCCGCGCCCGGCCCCCCCTCCCTCACTCGACAGCGCGTCGCCCGCGCCCGCGCTGGAGATAAGGGCAGCCCCGCGAGCCCCCCTGGCCTCCTCTTGCTCGCTCGTCCCTCCTCTCTCTCTCTCTCTCTCTCTTCGTCGGTTTGGATCGGGGCCGAACGCCACCGTCGCCGTAGCTCGCCGCAGTCGCGCCCACTGACGTCCTCGCGCCGACTCTCCGTGCCCGTCGTCTTCGCCTCGCTCGGCCACGTCGTCTAGAGCCATCCGTTCGACCCGGACACCCCCACATCAACCGCGATGAGCTCGCCCATCTTGTCGGGCACCTCCGTCCGCCGCCGTCGATTCTCTGCACTGCGGCTACTAATCCTCCACCGGACCACCGTGCGTCCCCAAGGTGAGCATCCACGTCGTCCTTCCCCTGCTTTCTTGCTCTGCCTGCCGCTCTTTTAGTCGCTCCCCTTTTGCCCGAGCTTGGTGGCGCCATTGCCGACATGCGGCTCGAAGCACAGCCGCCCGAGCCCCTCCACCATGCCCATCAGGCTCTATACGTTCGCAGTAGACCGCCTAGCCGCGCGGCTCGCGCGCAAACGGCCTGGAGCCGTGGTTCCAACCAAGCCCGAATGTCACCGCCGCCTCCACTCGTCACCGGCAGCGTTCCGGCCATCCCCGAGTCGAACCAACAACCACACACGACGCGTAGCAGCTCTAGCTTTCGAATGCGGGTCACGGCGCGCGAAATGGTAGTCCGTAGCGGATTCCCGGCCACCTCCGGTGAGGTCACCGCCGCGGGAGGCTCGCCAGAGCGCTCTCCGGCGGCCGGTCCGACGTGGCGCTGACCTGACCACCTCTGGGCCACTGACTGGTGGGCCCAGGCCCCCCCAGTTGACCCATTGACCGGGTCAGCCCGCTGACTGGGCTGGCCTAGTCGCTGACATATGGGGCCCACACCATGTTAATTAATTAAATTGATTAAGTTAATTAGTTTAACCTAATTACACACTGACAGGTGGGCCCAGTAGCTTAATTAGCTAATTAGTTAAAATTAACTCTATTTAGACTAATCAGAGGCTGACATGTGGGTCCCACTGGTCAGGTTTGACTGGTCAGCCCGTCTCGTTGACTGCTGATGTCACCACTATGTCATGCTGACCTCATCAGGCACTGTTCTGGATAATGTTGGTTTAGTTAATAAAAATAATGCTAGAAATTAATAAAAACTTTAGAAAATCATATCTTTTAATCCGTAACTCTGATGAAAATAATTTGTACATGAAAGTTGCTCAGAACGACGAGACGAACCCGAATACGCGCTCCGTTCGTCCGTCGCACGTCTCTAACTACCTGAACATGGGACTTTCCCCCTCCGGTTCGCCTGTCCGAAAATGCAACTTCAGGGAAACTTTCCCGGATGTTATTCCCCCTTCACCTATGTCGTGTAGCACTACGATAGGTCACCCCTAGCACCGTGTATCGTATTGTCATGCATCTGTTTGCTAGTATTTACTGTTTCTTCCCCCTCTTCCTATTCGCTAGACCCCGAGACAGCTGACGATGTCCCGAAGACCGACGCCACCGTTGATGACTTTGCCCTTGTCGCCGAGCAACCAGGCAAGCCCCCCCCCTTGAGCATACCGATATTGTCCATTCTATTTCTCATGCTTGCATTAGAATTGCTGCTGCTGCTGCTTTACCTATTCTGATGCATAGCCTGTTTATTGTAACATGCTATTGATAATTACCTGCATATCCTAAACTGCTTAGTATAGGCTGGGTAGAGACCTATCAGTGACCCCACTTCTCCCGATTGCCCCACTGGATTATCCGAAGACCCGATCAAAGGGAATTGAAGACCAGGCCCCGGCACCACACATCACCCCCTTAGTTGTAACGACACTGCAGCGTTACTATCGAGTGCCGAGGGTGATACGTCGTGTAGCACTTCTGATGTTAACTCTGTAGAGTAGCTATTCGGTCGTGGTCATCGAGGGTGATTCCTCCTTCACCACTTCCGGTAACGACGCTGTCGTGCAACACATCAAGTGTGAACCCATCGAGGGTGATTCCTCCGAGTTCACCTTGACGGATACATCGAGTGGGAATTCAATGAGGGTGATACCTCGGATTCCCCTGATGTTATAGACACACGGATACTTGGACTTTACACTGTTACTTGGATAGGCGGGTCGACCCTGAGGGGTACCCGCGTGCGCCTGAGAGGCGAGTGTTGTGAAGACGGGTGCCTGTGTGGTGCCCGAGTGAGAATACGAGGCGTGGCCGGGCATTCTTGGCCCTTGCCGCAAGTCCTCGAGACGGGGCGACGGGGTCACATCTTTCGTGAGTCTCTGCTCGTTACCGCAAGCCCAAGGTACTAACGGTTTGGATATTGATCTGAGTGGGCCTCTGGCCCGATAGCACTAACCACCACGTGGGCATAGTATGGGCGTTCTGCATCGTATGCATCAGCTGAAAGCTCTGACAGATGTCCGGTTCAGCAGTGCGGCATGGAGTGATTGGCGCCATTCACGACAGAGGTGGTGCTTGGATCTGAGCCATGTGCGCAACGACCCGGAGGGCGAGGGGCGATGGCCCAAGACCCCCTTGTGCTTAGGATGTAGACCGGCGGGGACCTCTCTGCTGAGCTCTAGGTAGGGCTGCGGTGTGTCGTTTGGCCGAGGCCGGGCATGACCCGGAAAAGTGTGTCCGGCCGAAGTTAAGCGAGCGTGGTGGGTAAGTTGGTGCACCCCTGCAGGGAAGAAAACTTCTATCGATAGCCTGTCCTACGGTAACGGACACTCGGAGTTGTATCCTGATTGATACAATTTAGAACTGGATACTTGGATACTATGGCTCTGAGATTGCTTCTCGCAGGGAGTCGAGAAGGGATCTCCGGACGAGGTTGATGACTATATGGCTCTGGGATTGCTTTCTCGCAGGGAGTCGAGAAAGGATCTCTGGGTGAGGTTGAGACTTAATGATACTGCTACATTATATGGTACTGTCTACACTCTTCTAATGCTGCAAGACCTCTGAAGATGCTAGTCTTCGATAGGACTAGGCCTTCTCTCTATTCTGGCATTTCTGCAGCCCAGTCCACATATACAGCCTTCCTTTGATAATGTTGCATATGTAGTGTAGATCCTTGCTTGCTGAGTACTTCTGAGTACTCACGGTTGCTTTGTTTTCCTTTTCTCCCCATATCAGTTTGTCGTGACCAAGATGACGGAGCCCCTGAGACAGATGCCCCGTCGATCGACTACTACTACTACCCAGAGGATGGATACTACTATGAGTTGACTGACGACCAGGAGAAGGATCGGAGGGTCCCAGGCAGAAGGCCCGCGCCTTTCGATCGTAGTGTTTTATTTTGCCCCGCATTTTTAAAGGCCTTTCTGTTTCTGTTTCATATCTGTACTCAGATATCTGATGCTTCCGCTGACGCTTGTATGCATGCTTTTGTATTCGAGCCCTCGAGGCCCCTGGCTTGTAATATAAAGCTTGTATGACTTTATTTATGTTTTAGAGTTGTGTTGTGATATCTTCCCGTGAGTCCTTAGGCTTGATCGTGTGCATTTGCGTGTATGATTAGTGCACGATTGAGCCGGGGGCGTCACAAGTTGGTATCAGAGCCGACTGACTGTAGGAACCCCCTTTCCAACTCCTTGGCCGAAGTTGAGTCTAGTGGTCCAAAACTGTTTTACTAACTCGGCTGTGTGGCTTACGGGCCCACGTCGCCAAATGGGTGGTGTTAGTATCTTTTACTCCTCGACCTATACTCTGGGACTCTGATCTCTCTTCTATTCGGGTTATATAAAGTTTACTAACGCCGACACTTAGGATCTCGTAATTCTCGTCCACCCGGAGAGCTGGATATCTGTGTGATTTCCCTGATATTGATCTGATTAGTTTGATAATCATTTTCCTTTCCATTGTTTTGTTTAACCTTTCTCTTCGAGTTGTATTATACTCCGAGTTGTCATTCGATAAGACCGGATTCTGCATCAGATTGCACACGGAGAGTAGGATCCAGCAAGTTGATCGATCATCGGTATTTTCTAAACTCGACTTGAGGTTGGGTTATCATCAGATCCGTGTTCGTGAAGAGGATATTCCCAAGACTGCATTTGTTACTCGTTATGGCTCCTACGAGTACACTGTCATGTCATTTGGCTTAACAAATGCTCCAGCCACATTCTCCCGTCTGATGAATTACATCTTCATGGATTACCTCGACAAGTTCGTCGTGGTTTATCTAGATGATATTCTGGTATATTCGAAGAATAAAGAAGAACATGCCGAACACCTCCGTCTTGTACTGGAAAGGCTCCGAGAACACCAGTTGTATGCCAAATACTCCAAATGTGAATTCTGGCTTTCTGAAGTAACCTACCTTGGTCATGTGATTTCCAAGGATGGAATTGCTGTTAACCCAGAATGAGTTCAGGCTATTCTTGACTGGACTCCTCCGAAGAATGTCAAGCAAGTCAGAAGTTTTCTTGGCCTTGCAAGTTATTGTCGTTGTTTTGTCGAGAACTTTTCCAAGATTGCTAAGCCCCTGACTGATCTGCTTCACAAAGGCGTTAAGTTTGAATGGACAGAAAAATGTCAGGAAAGTTTTCAAGCACTCAAAGACAAGCTGACATCTGCCCCAGTACTATCTCCTCCAGATACCCGCAAAGACTTTGTGATTTATTGTGACGCATCCCGTGAAGGATTAGGCTGTGTTCTAATGCAAGAGCGTAAAGTGATTGCCTATGGCTCTCGACAGTTGCGCCCGCATGAAGAGAATTATCCAGTACATGATCTAGAACTAGCTGCTGTCATCTATGCACTACAGTTGTGGCGACACTACCTCCTAGGTAATCGTTGCGAGATCTACACGGATCATAAAAGTCTGAAGTACTTGTTCACTCAGCCATCTCTAAACCTCCGTCAGCAAAGATGGATGGAGGCCATTGCGGACTATGATTTGGGTATTTCTTATACCCCTGGCAAGGCTAACGTGATGGCTGATGCCTTAAGCCGCAAGTCCTATTGCGACAACCTCATGGTTAGGCGAGCTCAACCTCGTCTTTATGAAGGATTGTGCAAGCTGAATCTGCGTATTGTTCCACAGGGTTCTCTTAATAACCTTGTGATACAACTAGATCTTGAGAAAGCTGTTAAGAATGCGCAAGCTAAAGATGCTGAAATTGATCTGATGAAGAAAAATCTTCACCATAAAAAGTACACGGATTTCTCGCTGTCTGAAGATGGAACCTTGTATTTCAGAGACCGCATCGTCGTACCTCGCTTCGAGCTTATGACTGACAAAGTCATGAAGGAGGCACATGATACCCCATTGTCTATTCATCCGGGTAGCACCAAGATGTATCGTGATCTCCGTCAAAGGTACTGGTGGTCTATAATGAAGCAAGACATTGCTCGTTATGTTGCTGAATGTGATGTTTGCCGTCACGTTAAAGCAGAACATCAGAAGCCTGTTAGAATTCTGCAACCACTTCCTATTCCTCTATGGAAATGGGATAAGGTTCAGATGGATTTCATTACAGGACTTCCCAGGTCACAGAAGGGTCACGATGCTATTCTTGTCGTCGTGGACCAACTCTCTAAAGTTGCACACTTTCTGCCCGTCAAGGAAACTATCACTGCTAGCCAGTTAGCAGAGTTGTATATCTCCAGAATTGTATCACTCCACGGTATTCCGAAGGAGATCAGTTCGGACCGTGACGGTCTTTTCACCTCAAAGTTCTGGGAAAGTTTCCAAACAGCTATGGGAACTCATATTACCTGGAGTTCAGCTTATCATCCCCAATCTCAAGGCCAAGTCGAACGAGTCAATCAAGTGCTTGAAGACATGCTGCGAGCTTGTGTTATTTCTTTCGGCAAGAACTAGGAAGAATCTCTTCCATATGCCGAGTTCTCTTATAACAACAGCTATCAAGCCAGCTTGAAAATGGCCCCCTTCGAAGTTCTATATGGACGTAAGTGTCGAACCCCTCTGAATTGGTCAGAAACTGGGGAACGACCGCTTGTGGGTCCGGATATTATTCAACACGCCGAAGAATAAGTTCGTATTGTCTGGGAAAATCTCAAGGCGGCTCAGGACCGCCAGAAGAGCAACTATGATCGCAAACGATGGGGTTTGACTTATCAACCTGGTGATCAAGCTTATCTGCGTGTCACTCCTATGAAGGGCACTCACCGTTTTGGAATCAAGGGCAAGCTAGCTCCGCGCTACATTGGTCCTTTCCGCATAATTGCTAGACGTGGTCAGGTGGCATATAAATTGGAATTGCCGCCGCAATTCTCTCATATCCACGACGTCTTCCATGTGTCACAACTTCGTAAATGCTTCAAGGAATCTCCGCACCGAGCAGTGGATCACGAGGTGCTCGAATTGCAAGATGACCTATCTTATAAGGAGCATCCGATCCGCATTCTCGATGAATCTGAATGTCGGACCCGTCAGAAGGTTACCAAGTTCCTCAAAGTGCAGTGGTCAAATCATAATGAAGATGAAGCCACTTGGGAACGCGAAGATAATCTTCGTGCGGAATACCCCGAACTTTTTCCTTCTACCTCTTAATTCTCGGGACGAGAATTCTTGTTAGTGGAGGAGACTTGTAACACCCCAGTGGTTAACTACAGTAATCACCCTTTTGATTATGCCAAGTCATCATGATCAACAGTGTTTAATCATCATTTGCATCCATATTGCATTTCAACTCCTAACTCAAATTCAAATTTAAATGAAAGTAGAAAATAAAAGTTGTTCAACATAGAAACTAAAATGTTCAGTAAATAACAAATATTACAGAGACTATTCTAAAATTGTAACCAACAATTAATAAATTATTTAAGTGACTCTAACAGTAGCAAAACAACACTATTTACTACCTTCTTAATTAAATAAAATCCCAAATGAAAACATTTGGACTCAAAACCATTTTATTGCAGTGGCATAAAATGCACCATATTTATTTGGGCCAGTCTCATATTTTACAAAAGTCTTTTGGAATGAAATTAAAAGGCAAAACAGTAAAGAAAAAGGAAAACAGAAAAGAAATAGAAAAGAAAATAAGAAAAAGAAAAAGGCCCACAACACTGGGCCTAAGTGGCCACAGTGCCCGGCCCAGCCCACGCAGCGCCTTTCCCCTACCCCCGCACTGCTCCTCCCGCGCGCTGTCGCCGCGCCCGGCCCCCCCTCCCTCGCTCGACAGCGCGTCGCCCGTGCTCGCGCTGGAGATAAGGGCAGCCCCACGAGCCCCCTGGCCTCCTCTCGCTCGCTCGTCCCTCCTCTCTCTCTCTCTTCGTCAGTTTGGATCGGGGCCGAACACCACCGTCGCCGTAGCTCACCGCAGTCGCGCCCACTGACGTCCCCGTGCCGACTCTCCGTGCCCGTCGTCTTCGCCTCGCTCGGCCACGTCGTCTAGAGCCATCCGTTCGAGCCGGACGCCCCCACACCAACCGTGACGAGCTCGCCCATCTCGTCGGGCACCTCCGTTCGCCGCCGTCGATTCTCTGCACTGCGGCTACTAAGCCTCCACCGGACCACCGTGCGTCCCCACAGTGAGCACCCACGTCGTCCTTCCCCTGCTTTCTTGCTCTGCCTGCCGCTCTTTTAGCCGCTCCCCTTTTGCCCGAGCTCGGTGGCGCCATTGCCGACGTGCGGCTCGAAGCACAGCCGCCCGAGCCCCTCCACCATGCCCATCAGGATCTATACGTTCGCAGTAGACCGCCTAGCCGCGCGGCTCGCACGCAAACGACCTGGAGCCGTGGTTCCGACCAAGGCAGAATGTCACCGCCGCCTCCACTCATCGCCAGCAGCGTTTCGGCCATCCCCGAGTCGAACCAACAACCACACACGACGCGCAGCAGCTCTAGCTTTCGAATGCGGGTCACGGCGCGCGAAATGGTAGTCCGTAGCGGATTTCCGGCCACCTCCGGCGAGGTCGCCGCCGCAGGAGGCTCGCCGGAGCGCTCTCCGGCGGCCGGTCCGACGTGGCGCTGAACTGACCACCTCTGGGCCACTGACTGGTGGGCCCAGGCCCCCCCAGTTGACCCATTGACCGGGTCAGCCCGCTGACTGGGCTGGCCCAGTCGCTGACATATGGGGCCCACACCATGTTAATTAATTAAATTGATTAAGTTAATTAGTTTAACCTAATTACACACTGACAGGTGGGCCCAGTAGCTTAATTAGCTAATTAGTTAAAATTAACTCTATTTAGACTAATCAGAGGCTGACATGTGGGTCCCACTGGTCAGGTTTGACTGGTCAGCCCGTCTCGTTGACTGTTGATGTCACCACTATGTCATGCTGACGTCATCAGGCACTGTTCTGGATAATGTTGGTTTAGTTAATAAAAATAATTCCAGAAATTAATAAAAACTTTAGAAAATCATATCTTTTAATCCGTAACTCCGATGAAAATAATTTGTACATGAAAGTTGCTCAGAACGACGAGACGAACCCGAATACATGGCCTGTTCATCCGTCGCACGTCTCTAACTACCTGAACATGGGACTTTCCCCCTCCGGTTCGCCTGTCCGAAAATGCAAATTCGGGGAAACTTTCCCAGATGTTATTCCCCCTTCACCTATGTCGTGTAGCACTATGATAGGTCACCCCTAGCACCGTGTATCATATTGTCATGCATCTGTTTGCTAGTATTTACTGTTCCTTCCCCCTCTTCCTATTCGCTAGACCCCGAGACCGCTGACGATGTCCTGAAGACCGACGCCACCGTTGACGACTTTGCCCTTGCCGCCGAGCAACCAGGCAAGCCCCCCCCCCTTGAGCATACCGATATCGCCCATTCTATTTCTCATGCTTGCATTAGAATTGCTGCTGCTTTACCTATTCTGATGCATAGCCTGTTTATTGTAACCTGCTGTTGATAATTACCTGCATATCCTAAACTGCTTAGTATAGGCTGGGTAGTGACCTATCAGTGACCCCACTTCTCCCGATTGCCCCGCTGGATTATCCGAAGACCCGATCAAAGGGAATTGCAGACCAGGCCCTGGCACCACACATCACCCCCTTAGTTGTAACGACACTGCAGCGTTACTATCGAGTGCTGAGGGTGATACCTCGTGTAGCACTTCTGATGTTAACTCTGTAGAGTAGCTATTCGGTCGTGGTCATCGAGGGTGATTCCTCCTTCACCACTTCCGGTAACGACGCTGTCGTGCAACACATCAAGTGTGAACCCATCGAGGGTGATTCCTCCAAGTTCACCTTGACGGATACATCGAGTGGGAATTCAATGAGGGTGATACCTCGGATTCCCCTGATGTTATAGACACACGGATACTTGGACTTTACACTGTTACTTGGATAGGCGGGTCGACCCTGAGGGGTACCCGCGTGCGCCTGAGAGGCGAGTGTTGTGAAGATGGGTGCCTGTGTGGTGCCCGAGTGAGAATACGAGGCGTGGCCGGGCATTCTTGGCCCTTGCCGCAAGTCCTCGAGACGGGGCGACGGGGTCACATCTTTCGTGAGTCTCTGCTCGTTACCGCAAGCCCAAGGTACTAATGGTTTGGATATTTGATCTGAGTGGGCCTCTGGCCCGATAGCACTAACCACCACGTGGGCATAGTATGGGCGTTCTGCATTGTATGCATCAGCCGAGAGCTCTGACAGACTTCCAGTTCAGCAGTGCGACATGGAGTGATTGGCGCCATTCACGACAGAGGTGGTGCTTGGATCTGAGCCATGTGCGCAACGACCCGGAGGGCGAGGGGCGATGGCCCAAGACCCCCTTGCGCTTAGGATGTAGACCGGCGAGGACCTCTCTGCTGAGCTCTAGGTAGGGCTGCGGTGTGTCGTTTGGCCGAGGCCGGGCATGACCCAGAAAAGTGTGTCCGGCCGAAGTTAAGCGAGCGTGGTGGGTAAGTTGGTGCACCCCTGCACGGAAGAAAACTTCTATCGATAGCCTATCCTACGGTAACGGACACTCGGAGTTGTATCCTGGTTGATACAATTTAGAACTGGATACTTGGATACTATGGCTCTGGGATTGCTTCTCGCAGGGAGTCGAGAAGGGATCTCCGGACGAGGTTGATGACTATATGGCTCTGGGATTGCTTTCTCGTAGGGAGTCGAGAAAGGATCTCTGGGTGAGGTTGAGACTTAATGATACTGCTACATTATATGGTACTGTCTACACTCTTCTAATGCTGCAAGACCTCTGAAGATGCTAGTCTTCGATAGGACTAGGCCTTCTCTCTATTCTGGCATTTCTTTGATAATGTTGCATATGTAGTGTAGATCCTTGCTTGCTGAGTACTTCTGAGTACTCACGGTTGCTTTGTTTTCCTTTTCTCCCCATATCAGTTTATCGTGACCAAGATGACGAAGCCCCTGAGACAGATGCCCCGTCGATCGATTACTACTACTACCCAGAGGATGGATACTACTACGAGTTGACTGACGACCAGGAGAAGGATCGGAGGGTCCCAGGCAGGAGGCCCGCGCCTTTCGATCGTAGTGTTTTATTTTGCCCCGCCTTTTTAAAGGCCTTTCTGATTCTGTTTCATATCTGTACTCAGATATCTGATGCTTCCGCTGACGCTTGTATGCGAGCTTTTGTATTCGAGCCCTTGAGGCCCCTGGCTTGTAATATAAAGCTTGTATGACTTTATTTATGTTTTAGAGTTGTGTTGTGATATCTTCCCATGAGTCCTTAGGCTTGATCGTGTGCATTTGTGTGTATGATTAGTGCACGATTGAGCCGGGGGCGTCACAGATCTGAACTTATCACAAGCAAATACAACTGCTAAAAATTCTTTCTCAGTAGTAGCATAGTTTCTTTGAGCACTGTCTAGAGTTTTACTAGCATAATGGATAACATTTAATTTCTTATCAACTCTTTGTCCTAGAACAGCACCAACAAAATAATCACTAGCATCACACATAATTTCAAAGGGTAGGTTCCAATTAGGTGGTTGGACAATAGGTGATGAAATCAAGGCTTTCTTAAGTATTTCAAATGCTTCTACACAATCATCATCGAAAAAAATGGTGTCGAATTCAGGGCTCCGCAGACCCAAGAAGGTTCGAACTCTGGGGCTTGTGCGAATATCTCAACCTCTCAAGGCTCGAGATCGTCGCCCCATAGCCTAGCCTAGCCGGATTCGCATGAGCGGGGAAGAAGATGAACACGACAGTTTACCCAGGTTCGGGCCACCTTGCGGTGTAAAACCCTACTCCTGCTTTGTAGTGGATTGGCCTCACAAGGAGGTTGAGGATGAACTAGTACAATGGATGAGCTGCCTCGCGAGGGCTCGGGGGTGAGAATGAGTCGACCCCTTCTACGGTGATGGATAACCTATATTTATAGTGGCCTCGGTCCTCCTCCCTGGAAACTTAGGCGGGAAGGGATACCACAACGGCCAATTTGAAAGGGGACAGGAGGTACACCCTATCTTGACAAAAGCTGGTCTTCTCCTGCAAAGCTTCTGGTCGTGACGTAGCAGTGGGCTCGGCGATGACATCCGTCCTACCGACCTCGTGGTCTTGGTCTCGTTGCACCGGAATGGAAACCTTTGGAGGGCTCCTTGGGAACCCACGTCTGTCCTCGCTCCCTTAGCACCGAAAGGGAAGCTATCTCCTCTGCGCTCGCTGGTGCCCGCCTGGCCTTGGTTGTCATGGCTCACGTCATCACAGCCTCGTGAGGCTGGGCACTTGCATAGGAAACTCTGCTCCTTGGGAGGCAGCCTGGGAGGCCGCTCCTCTGGAGGTCTTGGTGTCGTCCGCCTCGTGAGGCCAGGGGGCCCCTCGTGAGGGTCTTGTCTTGGTAGTCTTGCGGATGGGCATACCAAGCCGTCGAAGGAGCCACGCCGTGGACTGCAGGCAGGCAAGTCTGGGTACCCTGGTTCCCAGAACGCCGACAGTAGCCCTCGGGCCCAAGGCGCGCTCGGGCTTGGCTTCGAGGCGAAGCCAAAGGGCAAGGGCGGAGCGCCACGGGCCCCAAACCACATGCGGGCCAGGCTTGACACGTGGTGCTTGACGGGACGTGGGCGCCTCTGCTTCCCCACATCGCCTCGGCAACTGCCTCGACTTGACAACTGCCTAGTGCATGCAGCAAGGCCATCATTGCCCGGGACGTGGAGGGGCGCCGGTTGGCCTTCGACTTCCTATAAGAGGGCGAGGGAGGCGGAGCCCCCAGCCCATCTTCATCTTCTTGCTACTCGCTCATCCTTCATCTCTGTCGTGCCGCCATCTTGCCGAAGTGACAATAGCGCCAGTGAGGAGGTTCTTGGCCGAAGAGAAAGGCAAGGCCCCAAGGGAGGGGCCGGGCTCGTCGCCACCAAAGAGAGGGTGCTGCCGTCCCCACAAATGCGCGGCCGCACCAACGGCGCCATCGCAAGGGCGGGGGTGGCCACCCCTGCCAGCCCGCGTCGGCTCCAGCAACCGGTGGAGAGGCCTCTCTCACGGAGGCAGCTGCTGGGGTCCCAGCAGCCGCGGCGAAGGGGGAAGGCGCCCCGCAGCTGCCCGACCACCATGCCCGCGTGCCCACTCGGGTGACATGGGGCGCGAGTTCGTCGTATGAGTGGAGGGCCCTCCGGGCACCTGGCTTCTGCTTCCAAGCTCCTTCGTGAAGGAGCTGCTAGCAACGGGGCCCATTGGCCTGTGGTTGCAGCCGGACGGCTGCTGCAACGGGTCGTCGTGGGTGGAGGTCGAGGTCTCCTCCATCGGGCACGTGTTCCTGACCCGCGGGTGGCAGTCATTTGTTCGCGCCCGCGGTCTGGATGGGAGGCGCACCCTCCATTTTAGGTACGACGGAGCAGCAACGCTCTTTGTCATGGTCTTCGGTGAGGACAGCAGCCGCCTGGGGTGCTCCCCGGAGGGCGACGATGATGGCAGCGACCACGCCTCTGACGACGACGGTCCATGCGGCGGCGGCATCCTCCGCGGTGAACTTGCCCTTGATGATGGCCACTGCTCCTCCAACAGTGATGCTTCCTCCAGGGAAGGCTCGAGCGACAACGACTACGATGAGCCGCCTCGCCGCCGTGCATGGGCCAAAGAGAACGGCATACCGCCACGCCGCCGCGTCTCCACTCCGGAGGACGTCGAGCCACCTCGCGTTGCGCCCCCGTCAAGCAGGAGGAGCTCTCCAACTAAGCGCGGGCGGCGGTGAAGCCGGGCCTCAGGAGCAGCGGTCCTCTGGAGGCCGCCTCTTCAGTTTTTCCTTCTTTTACTTCCTGCATCATGACTTATAGAGAAGCCCCCTAGGGGCGTGTAATGAACCGCGGCGCTTGCGCCTTTATGTCAGTATTTCCCATTTGCGTTCTAATACTCATGTTGCTATTAATTAGAAGTTCCTACTTGGCATGATTAGAATAACTTAGCTTGGTCGCTAGTGACCCTTGGCGGGTCCCTTCGTCGTGGTGGCGCGCTCCTCCGGAGCTTCTCCTGGTGACGACCTAGGGAGGCCCCTCGACAAACTCCGGAGCCTTGAATGGCATGCCCCCGCGAGGCCTGCGGGGGCAATTTGCGTAGGCCTCTGGAGCCCCTGAGTGAGGGCCGGCTGTTATTAGCGCGCCGGGGCGCGATGCCCGACAGGGCGAGGAGGCGAGCACTCCTGAGGCCGAGGGGCCGAAATCGGTGCGTGCCCGCCAGCTCGCTTGAGAGCGCCGCACGAGGATGGGACACCAAGGCCTTGGCGAGGTGTGCGCGTGAGCGGCCTCAGCCGGCTCAGGCATACTATGACCAGCCCCCGCTCGCGAGGCATGATGGAGTGAGCTATGGGCAACCACTACACCACTTAAGAATGAAAGTCAAGAGGGGAAACACTACAAGAAGCAACGGAAAGAAAAAGAAGAAGAATTCCCTCCCTTTTTGAATAAAGACGCGAAAAGCTCAAATTCATTCCAAGAACAGCAAATTTGGTTACAAAGGCAAGCAAAAGAACAGCCGCGTCCGGCGCCTACACTAGTCTTCTAGTCTTCCCGCCAGCGCGGAGCATGGGGCTTCCACTAGGCATGGGCATAGTCGCTGAAAGACCGTGTAGTCCGCCAGCGTGGAGCATGGGGCTTCCACTTGGGCGTGGGTGGGAGCCCCCGCGGGGTCGAGGAGCGATGCATCGGGAGACTCCTGTGTGTGTACAGCCCCACTCATTATTACGTGAGAGCGTCACGGGTAGAGCTTCCGGAGGTGCTGGATGTTCCAGGCATTCTGGATGGGGACCCCGTCCAGCGTCTCCAGGTGCGCGGCGCCAGGCCTGGAGACGCGGGCGACCCTGAACGGCCCCTCCCACATGGGTGAGAGCTTGTGGAGCCCCTCCCTGGAGAGCACCCGCCTCAGTATGAGGTCTCCCACCTCAAGGTCCTGGAGCGGATGCTGCGGCAGTGGTACCGCCGCAGCGCCTGCTGGTACCTCGCCGCACGGAGTGAGGCTTGGCAGCGGGCCTCCTCCTCGAGCATGAGATATGTCCCCCGCGAGGCGTCCTGGCATGCCTTGTCAAACGCCAAGACCCGCGGGGAGCGATGCTTGACCTCTTGCGGGAGGACCGCTTCTATTCCGTAGACGAGGAAGAACGGGGTCTCGCCGGTGGGCTTAGTCACGGTGGTACGGATGGACCACAACACAGACTGAAGCTCACCGAGCCAACCCCTACCGCTGGCCTCAAGTTTCTTCTTGAAGCTCCTCGTCTTGAGGCCCCTCAGGCCCTCTGCGTTAGTGCATTCAGCCTAGCCATTGCTCTGTGGGTGTGCCACCAAAGCGTAGTATATCTACATTCCAAGGTTAGCACAATATGTCCTGAAGAGATTGCTCGTGAACTGGGAGCCATTGTCAGTAATGATACGGTTGGGGACCCCGAAACGGCTCACGAGGCCCCTGATGAACTTGACGGCCGAGCCAGCGGGGATGGTGCGCACAGGCTCCACCTTCGCCCACTTGGTGAACTTGTCGATGGCGACGTAGAGGTAACGATATCCCCCGGCCGCCCAAGGGAACGGGCCCAGGATATCTAGCCCCCAGACCGCGAATGGCCACGAGAGCAGAATGGTCTGGAGACCTTGCGCGGGCTGGTGAATCTGCTTGGCGTGGAACTAGCAGGCCTCGCAGGATCGCACCAGCTCAGTGGCGTCATTGAGCGCCATGGGCCAGCAGAACCCGCCGCGGAACACCTTGCCCACGAGAGTGCGTGATGAAGAATGGTGTCCGCAATCTCCGCTGTGGATGTCGGCCAACAACTTGCACCCTTGCTCCTTGGATATGCATTGCAGTGAGACGTCGTTGGGGTGCCTTTGGTAAAGCTCACCGTCCTGCAGGCAATAAGCGGTGGCCTGGCGAGCCGCACGTTCTGCATCTTCCTCCTTCTCCGGTAGAGTGTCATGGAGTAGGTATGCCTTGAACTCCTCAGTCCAGCAGCCTTCCTGAGGCCCCAATGCCAGGAGCAGGCGGGCTCCTGAGGTCGGACCCCAGGCCAGGGCGCCCGAGGAAGGGGCCTGAGGCGGCTCCTCCCGTAGTTGCGCTTGAAGAGCCTCTCCTTGAAGACACCAGGCTTCTGGGGCTCGTGGCGGGGTGCTCCCTTGGCGATGTCGTCTACCTCCTTGTTCATGCCGCGTAGGACGTGCTGCAATTCCAAGCCCAAGAAGCGTTTTTCAATTTTGTGTACCTCTTCCAAGTATGCCTCCATGTGCTCGTCCCTGGGCTTGTATTCTTTGTTGGAGAAGTTGACGAGGAGCTGAGAGTCGCCCTTGATGGTCAGGCGCCTGACCCCCAGGGCGGCCGTGGCCCTGAGGCCGGCGACCAGGCCCTCATATTCCGCAATGTTGTTGGAGACCTTCTGGCCGTGCTGGAAACAGAGCTGCACACCGTAGTATAGCTTGTCCTTGGTCGGCGAGATGAGCACGGCTCCAGCCCCCCGCGCCCTGCCGCGCGAAAGTGCCATCGAAGTACATGACCCAGCCATCGGGCGCCTCGTCGCCGGGCGCGAGGGATTGGCTCTCGCCCATCCCCCGGTCGGGGGCATCCGTCCATTCTGCCACAAAGTCAGCGAGGGCCGCACCTTTGATGACCCTAGTGGTGCTTAATTCTAGCTGGAAGGCCTGCAGCTCGATGTTCCATTCCGCAACCCTCCCCACAGCATTGGGGCTGCAGAGCACCTTCTCCAGGGGATATGCGGAGACTACCTTGATGGGGTGGCCTTGGAAATAGTGATGCAGCTTCCTGGAGGCGACGAGGAGTGCGAGCAGGAGCTTCTGTGGCATGGGGTAACGCGTGCGAGCATCACACAGCACCGTGCTAATGAAGTATACTGGGTGCTCGACGAGGGACGAGGCTCTGACACGTCCAGCTCTGCTTGGGACGAGGGGGCCTCGGGAGCCTCGCTGCTTGGCAGAGTGGCAGAGGCCTCAGGAGCGCCATCCTGAGGTGGCGATGGCACGACCTTACGCGGGATGCCTCGTTGCGCGCCCGCACTTGCGTGCTCCTCCCTGACCACCACGAGTGCTGCACTGGCCGAGTGGGGTGTGGCGGCCAAGTAAAGCACCAGAGGCTCAATAGGGCGGGGTGCCACTGTCGGTGTCAAAACCGGCGGATCTCGGGTAGGGGGTCCCGAACTGTGTGTCATGGATCGATGGGTAACAGGAGACAGGGGACACGATGTTTTACCCAGGTTCGAGCCCTCTTGATGGAGGTAAAACCCTATGTCCTGCTCTTGTTTATATTGATGGAATATCAAGTACAAAGTTGATCTACCTCGAGATCATATGTTGTGGTCTAAACCCTAGAGGTATGATGATTGATGTCATAATGATCTGGTCTCCCTATCGACTAGCCCGGCCTCGGCTTATATAATGTACCAGAGGCCTAGGATAACAAGAGTCCTAGTCAAATACGCCGGTGGAGAGGAGTCCTTGTCTTGATCACCAAGTCTTGTGGAATCTTCCTCGTGTATACTTCGGCTGTCCGAACTGGCCCATGAGTAAACGGCCCTGGGGGTCCTCGGCCCAATCCAACTAATCGGGAGACGATGTGGTGAGTACCCCCTAGTCCAGGACACCGTCAGTAGCCCCCTGAACCGGTCGTCAAGTTGGGGACGCTCCTCGATTCTTCGGAACTGTTCTTCATCTTCGGTCGTCGGTCTTGAAAACTGGTTCAACAAATCTTCCCATCTCCGATCTTGAGTATCGCCGAGGTGTATCCGAAGAGTTCATACGTCGGGTATTCGAGGAGTCTTTTTAAGTTAACGACCTTTATCAATGCCTTGTAAGTTTTTTACGCCACACCTCGGGTTTGAAGTTGTTCCCATGCGGTGGTGTCCTCTTGCATCCGAGCTCCAACGCCGGACTGTATTTGAGGTATCTTTTGCAGCCGGGCACCAATGCCAGACTGTATCCGGGCTCCAACGCCAGACTGTATCCGAGCTCTAACGCCGGACTGTATCCGAGCTCTAACGATGGTCAGCGTCCGAGGTGTCATAAACTACCTCGGTCTTAAAAGATTGAATGAATTCCGCTGAGCTTAATGCTGGAAGTGCCCTCTATGGAGCCAGCCACTGGTGCCCGAGCTTTATGCTGGACTGCTTCCGAGGTGGTGCACCACCCCGACTGCGGGCTGATTTTTTGTGAATATTTTTTATTGGTGCAATTTATTCTCCGCCGAGATATATAGCCAGTAGCCCTCAAGGTGTGTGTCGGTCTAAAACCCGAGATGCACCTGAAGGAAAACATGAAACCGCTGATCCAAGTAGCCCCTGAGACTCAGGTCGATGCGCGAAATCGGCCTGAGGATCAACTCCTAGCTCGGCAGCATACGTAGGAATAGAAACGCAGTGTAATATATTAGAGATAATAGTGATCGGCGAACAGGCCCTTGAGAGAGGGTCTTGAGAAGTTGCCGTAATATATATTAGCTTGATGCCAGATAGGTCCAGATGGTACCTGTTGTTGTCTGAAGACGCGTTTGCCTATAGTTCGGTTAAGCCGAACACTAAGCACTTTGAATTTTCTGCATTGAACAAGCAATGCAGTAGCCCCCGAGACACTGGTCGGGTGGCAACACCAGATCAGGGGATCGATGTGCCCCTTTAATATTTGTAAATAATAAGCCCGAAGCCCAGTAGCCCCTGAGCCTTAATGCGGGCACGGGTGGCCGAATTAAGGATCGATATCCATAGTAAAATCACAAATTATGTGTAATGACTCTATGTATCCAAGTACTTTACCTCACTAATGCTCGGATCTGCATTGTACAAAACTTTGTTGACCGACCATCGGCTTCAACCTCTTCGGCCAGCAGCCGAAGAGTGTTTGTCCTACTTTATAAAGCCTTTATAAGGGCAAAGATTTACGACAAACAAGGCAATCCGGCCATACGGTTTTATAAACAAAGGTACGCAGAGAGATATGTTATAAAACATCTTCTGGGAAAAATAGTTCCATTATAGGTTCCTTTTCCCAGGCTGTCATGTTGATCATGATCATGAGACCTCAACTCCGATCAATGTGGGAGGAAAATATTGAGGATTTAGTTCGGGGAAAGTTCCCGAACTCTATGGTATTTAATGAACCAAAATTTTCACTTCCGTCGTTGCCGACCAATGTGATCCTTTAAGATTGCTAGCTTTCGGCTTCACCCAGTCTGAGGTACTTACTCGGATGACCCGGTAGTAACAATCACAGAGGTGCTCCCTTTACCACCTAGCCGAACAATCGGGAACGTAGGGGTAAGCACAGGAGCCAGGCAACCCAGCTTGGCCAAAATCTTAAGTCAAATTGATGCATATTTATGGCTTTATAACGATGATTACGGAAGGCAGCCCTCGTATACTAAATACAAAGGCAGACGATATGATTATTTTGACTCCGTTGCGACCGTTTATCAATTGAAAGTGGCCCATCATCGGCTTCTGCCCCTTTGTAGATACTACGCAGGGTGTTTCCGCAGTAACCAGACAACCCTTAGCCGACGTCTTGGTGCCCGAAGGCGGTTGTGTTAGCAGAAACAAGGCAATCAGATATGCGAGCTTTATAACTTTCACTTAGTCATAGGAGCTTAAAGTTGGGAGGCCAGTTACTAGCCCCCAATTAGTGTTCGGCGACAGTCGAGGTCAAGCCGTAAACACTTCGGCCAATATTATGAAAGGCCCATCGTTTAACACGGGGTAATCGGTATCGATCTATAGTGTGACACCGTCATCGGATCGCTGACCAGTTTACGCCCATTGTGACAGTCAGTTTTCGGCTTTCTCCACTGAGGTGCTTAACCATTCGAGCTGGAAGCACAATCGCAGTGGTTCTCCCCTTGCACACCTAGCCTAACAAAGTGAAACGTAGGAGGCAAGCACAGGAGCCGGGCAACCCAACTATTGACCAAAGACACAATTCAAAACTGATGCATATATAGCAATATCCGAGAATGTTTTTGCCGAATCTCTAAAGGTGTCCGGCGTTGCACTGCGAGACTTATGCTGCAAACACACAAATAGGTTAAAAGTGCCATAGGCTTGAAAAACCAAAAAACTTCAGTAAAAACTTTACGTCCGAACTAAATCAAGTCGTTTGGTGCCAATCTGAAAATTGGTCTTAAAATTTTTGTGCTTCTGTCGTGCATTAATATGACACATCCGATCTCAAGACTTCAAGCGGGTCAGCCTTCGGCTTCAACCTCCTATCCCAAAGGCGGAGTGCTTCTCAGGCCAGTTTAGCAAACTAAACTTGAGCGGCTTTAGAGGGAAGCCAGGCTATCCAGCTGTTGACCACACACTCAAGTCGAGAAAGGAGTAGTAGAAAAAGACTTAGCAGCGACTAAGAAGAAAACATCAATTATAAAATGGCTCATATTAATTTAAGAGCCCCCAAGTGACTTGGGTAAAAGAATTTTATGTATAATGATTGTATGTACCGAAGTACTTATATAATATCTGCGTTCGCCTGAACTTTGAACGCGTCTTAACCGACCGTCGGCTTCTCCCTCTTCGGCCAAGGGCCGAAAAGTGTTATCTACTCCGCCTACCGAGAATATCGGCGGTGTTTCCGATAACCAGGCAATCAGGCCATGAGGCTGTAACAGACAAAGCGCGCCCAGGGAACTTATGCTATATTACTTATGTAACGTAAGAAGCATCTTCAAAGAAAATAGTGCCCCCAACGGTACCTTTCTTTGGTCGCTCATGATTACTATGAGACTTGTGCAATAGATTTGTGTATACGTGAGTTCCGTCGTGTGCCGACCATAGTTGAAAACAACAAGAGCGCTAGCTTTCGGCTTCACCTGTCTGAGGTACGAGTTCGGATGACCCGGTCGTAACAATCGCAGAGGTGCTCCCTTTACTCCCTAGCCGAACAATCGAGAACGTAGGGGTAAGCACAGGAGCCAGGCAACCCAGCTTTGCGGAACACTTAAGTCAACATGATGCATATTTTGACATAATACACGAACAAGGAATGGTGCGATACATTAATAATCATATGCAAGAAGAATGGCTTCATAAAGGAAGCCCCCAAATAAACGGGGTATTTGAATTTGTTTATAACAAGCAAGATTTTGACAAAGAAAGTTTTTCGCAAACGACTTTTTGTCAAAAAAGTATAATGCTTGGTCGAATCGAACAAAATTTAAAACTTTGGGCATGAAAGTGACTTAGCTGGTTAATGTGCTCGGCATCGATGACGCGGTCCGAGTTTACGGCGGGACGAGGTCCCAGCCCCTAAGCCGGTCCCGAGATGGAGGAGCGAAGAGCTCGGCACTCCGAAGTGGCGACACAGCACAGCCAATGTGGCGAGGTGGAACCCCCCGTCCGTCCGAGGCGACGGAGTAGGCCGACAGTATGACGCCGAAGTTCCCGGTGTGGGTTAATGAAGTAATGACGAAGCCCCCGGTTCAGCCGAGGTGACAGCGCTGCCCAATCCGGATCATTTACCTATGCACGGAAGATAGTGCAAGCCGGAGATAACAGTAATAAAAAAAGGTTGCATGATTAATAATTCATGCAAAGTTAGTAATAAAAGAAATATGGCCCGTGCGCCAAACACCCGACGAGGTAGGACCCTATTGATGATGCCGAAGTCCCCGAGGCAACCGAACATGTCGGTATGGCAATTCAATCAACAAGATAATCATGCGAGCCGATATATGCCAATTGGGACGACGACATTGGCTTGCTGAAGTGTCCGCGTAACGCAGTCAAAGTCAATCACCTGCACACATAAAATAGTGCGGTCCAAAAAGAATAATATAAATATATATAAAATCCTTGCATAATTGCTTTTCGCAAAGATAATTTATTTAAAGAGATGTGGCCTGGCGCCGAAGTCAATGTCGATGCAGGGCGTCAGCGTGATGCGGTAAAGGCGTGGGAAAGCCCAAATTCACAGGTCGGTCCGAGTTCCGGATGCGGCGTTCGCCGAACTATGTACGGAAACTGACCGAACCACCACGCGACCGTCGTTAATGCGGCCACCATTTGATAGACCTGTGTACAGATGACAGAACAAACCAGAGTAATAATTTCCTTGGGAAAAAATAAACCCAAACAAGCAAAAATTGCTAGGATTAATAGCACCTGGTTTATTTGTTATAGCAGTCCAAAGAAAGGTTACTCCCAAAATTGGGACTCGATCCGCACACCCATTGCCTGATGGGTGATGAAGTGACGGCATGGTGATGTAGTAAGGAGACGTTGCAGTTGCCATGTCAGCCGAGGTGTTGAAGCAGTTCGGCGTGATGGACATCGGCTTGGTCAGCCGGATTAGTATTTGGGATTTCTTCGGAATCGTCCTCCGGTACTATGGTGAGAGGGGCGAGTCCGGCCAGGGTTGACTCCTGATGTTCGGACGCCGAAGTCGCGTCTGGGATTGAAGCTGGATACGGGATAAGAGAGGCGAGTCCATCCGGAATTGACTCCCGATCTTCGGACGCCGAGGTCACATCCAGACTTGAAGAAGCAATAATGCGGCGATGCCATTGCGGGCCGGATCTTGTGACGCGGTCGATGCCCGCTTGATGAAGTGACCATGCAGCGATGCCGGTGTGCCCGCTCCGTATAATTCGTAGGGCGACAATGTTGGTGATGATTTACCCTTCATGATGCCGAACTATTGTTCGGCTTGCCGAGACAATGATCCGAAGAGGTTGATTTTGGCTCGATGAAGCGACGACCCGTCTAGCGCAGGTCGGCAGCCATGCAGCAACGTTGTCAGGCTGGTTTGACACCGGCGCAACGGTGAAGGTTACCTCTGAAAAGGAGCAAAATTTGTGAGCATGTGTTCGGAAACAAAACACAATACCCTAGAAAAAGTTTCCTTCGAAAAGGATGTTCAATATCCCGTTCATGAAGAAGATGAATTCGGGTCAGATTCGTTTTCGCGCAGAAAATAGATCCGAAAATCGCTGCGCTCATCGGAGGTTTCCTGGAGTTTGAACGGTCGGATCGAGCTGAAATTTTGAGGGGTGGTAGATATAGGAATTCCGCAGCCGATCAACGGTTAGATCTTCCAAAGGATGTCCGAGCTAGACGCTGGCCTCTACGCCCTAAACTCGTCCAGATTCCCGTCCTGATTCGACAGGGGTCCGGTATATCGTAGCTCGCCGTAGATTCCTCCATCGGAATACGACGAAATTTTACAGGGTTGTTATATATACAATTATGCACTATGCCACCAAAGAAATCATCAAAGCGACACTCGAGGAAGCGGCGACAGCGAATACGAATACGCTGTATAGAAAAACAGCACGGTCGCCCGAGGACAATGTTGAAGTTGAGCCCCCGAGCTATATGGATGATTACTCCACGATCTTGATAGAGCTCGGAGTTGATGTTGATGAAGGCCCTCGTCCGATCATGACGATCTGAGGCAGAGCACAGTCCTCGGTCGAACCAAGGTGACCAGTCGAGCTGGCGACGAATTTGCCGATGTCGCAGTTGATCTGCAAGCGAGCCATTGATCCATTGCCGATCACGCAGCGGAACTCTCAATGAAAGCACCAATGTCGGTGTCAAAACCAGGGGATCTCGGGTAGGGGGTCCCGAACTGTGTGTCATGGATCGATGGGTAACAGGAGACAGGGGACACGATGTTTTACCCAGGTTTGGGCCCTCTTGATGGAGGTAAAACCCTACGTCCTGCTCTTGTTTATATTGATGGAATATCAAGTACAGAGTTAATCTACCTCGAGATCATATGTTGTGGTCTAAACCCTAGAGGTATGATGATTGATGTCATAATGATCTGGTCTCCCTATCGACTAGCCCGGCCTCGGCTTATATAATGTACCAGAGGCCTAGGATAACAAGAGTCCTAGTCGAATACGCCGGTCGAGAGGAGTCCTTGTCTTGATCACCAAGTCTTGTGGAATCTTCCTCGTGTATACTTCGGCTGTTCGAACTGGCCCATGAGTAAACGGCCCTGGGGGTCCTCGGCCCAATCCAACTAATCGGGAGACGATGTGGTGAGTACCCCCTAGTCCAGGACACCGTCAGCCACCATTACAGGTGGGCTCATGAGGTACCTCTTGAGGTCTTGGAAAGCTGCCTCAGCCTCCGGAGTCCACTCGAACGGGCCCTTCCTCTTCATCAGCTTGAAGAATGGGAGGGCACGCCCGCCAAGCTTGGAGATGAATTGCCCCAAGGAGGTTACACAACCCGCAAGCTTCTGCATCTCCTTGAGGGTTTGTGGTTGGCTCATCCTTTCTATTGCCTTGACTTTCTCGGGGTTAGCCTCAATCCCTCTGTGTGACACCAGGAAGCCCAACAGCTTGCCGGATGGGACACCGAACACGCATTTCTCAGTGTTGAGCCTCATGTTCACCTTGCGCAGGTTGGCGAACGTTTCCTCCGGGTCTTTGACAAGGGTCCTTGCCTCCCATGATTTGACCACTATGTCGTCGACGTACGCCTCGGCATTCCTCCAGAGCTGCTGGCCCAGAGCGATGTTCATCAATCGCTGGAAAGTCGCGCCAGCATTCCACAACCCAAAGGGCATGCAGGTGTAGCAGTACACGCCGCACGGGGAGAGGAAGACCGTCTTCTCAACGTCCTGCACCGCCATCTTGATTTGGTGGTAGCCTGAGAAGGCATCCAAAAAGCACAGCAGATCACACTTGGCGGTAGAGTCCACGATTTGATCGATGCGCGGAAGAGGGAACGGGTCCTGAGGGCAAGCCTTGTTGAGGCTAGTGAAGTCGACGCACATCCGCTCTTTCCCCTTCTTGGAGATGATTACTGGGTTAGCCAGCCAATCCGGGTGTCGCACTTCCCGAATTACGCCAGCTTCCTGCAGCTTGCGGACCTCCTGGACGATGAACAATTGCTTTTCTTGGGCCTGCCATCGTGCCTTCTGCTTCACCGGGCGTGCACTGGGGCACACCATTAGGTGGTGTTCAATCACATCCCACGGGACACCGACCAAGTCCGTCGCCTCCCACGCAAACACATGCTTGTTTGCGCGGAGGAAGCTGACCAACGCCTCCTCCCGATCTGGGGGGAGGCCAGCGCCTATGGTGAAGGTGGGGCCTGAACCTCCGTCGTCAACGGGCACCTGCTTCGTCTCGGCTTGGTCTTGAGAGAACAATTGTTTCTTCTTTGCTGGCGCGGCCTCCGGGGTTTCTGGAGCGTCCCCAGTGCCTGGCCGCGAGGCTGCCGCAGCCTTGAAGGCGAGCTTGAGGGCTAGGAGCGCATCCTTAGTGTCTCCCGCCACGGTGATGATGTTGCCGCTCCCTGGCATCTTGACGACGTTGTAGCCTGGGTGCGTTGCCGCCATGAACTTGGCGAGGGCCGGATACCCTAGGATGGCGTTGTACGGGAGGCTGATGTGGGCGACGCCGAAGTCGATGAGCTCGGTGCGGTAGTTGTCGCGCGTGCCGAAGGTGACGGGAAGGCGTATCTGCCCCAGGGGGGTGGCCGAGCCCTTGACCACCCCCGAGAAAGGCTTGGTGGGGATGAGATGGTCGTACGGCACTTGGAGCAGGTCGAAAGTCTCCACCGAGAGGACGTTCAGGCCGGCGGCCCCGTCGATGAGGGTCTTGGTTACCGCGACATTGCTGATGGTGGGCGTGCACAGCATGGGGAGGCCTCCTGCCACAACCGTGATCTTGGGGTGGTCTCTAGAATCGAAGGTGATGTCGGTTTTAGGCCCGGCTCGGCCTCGTACAGCCTTGCGCTGCGGCCGGGGAGCACCTTGCCAACGGAGAAACTGCTTGATGTGGTGGCCAGAGGCAAGCGCCTATGACCCGCCGACGATACACGCGACCGCATGGGGCACCGGAGCCGCGAAGTGTGCGACGAACTGGTCGCAGAGTTCTTCCTAAGAGGAGATCAAGGCACGCGGGAGGCCACGGAGCCAGGATTGAGGGGCCTCCGTGAGAGCCAGGGGGAACCAGTTCGCCATGGCCTTGTCGTCGCCGCCCGCCGACTCGATGGCCTGCGCATATGACCAGAGGAACTCTCGGGGGTCAGCCACGCCGTTGTACCGCGGGGGAAATGCCGGTCGAAACTTCGCCGACCACAGCACCTGAAGCAGGCTAGAGGTGAAGGCCGGGCAACCCGCGGCGTCTCCACGGGCCATGAGCGGCCAGACCGGTGGCGTGTCACCCGCCATGGAAACCACGAGGCGAGGGCGAAGCGCGAGCGGGGAGGAAGCGAATCTCCGACATGCCTCTTCCTGGCGCGCCAAATGTCGGATTCAGGGCTCCGCAGACCCAAGAAGGTTCGAACTCTGGGGCGTGTGTGAAGATCTCAACCTCTCAAGCCTCGAGATCGTCGCCCCATAGCCTAGCCTAGCTGGATTTGCGTGAGCGGGGAAGAAGATGAACACGACAGTTTACCCAGGTTCGGGCCAACTTGCGGTGTAAAACCCTACTCCTGCTTTGTGGTGGATTGGCCTCACGAGGAGGTTGAGGATGAACTAGTACAGTGGATGAGCTGCTCGCGAGGGCTCGGGGTGAGGATGAGTCGACCCCTTCTACAGTGGTGGCTAACCTATATTTATAGTGGCCTCGGTCCTCTTCCCTGGAAACTTAGGCGGGAAGGGATACCACAACGGCCAATTTGAAAGGGGACAAGAGGTACATCCTATCCTGACAAAAGGTGGTCTTCTCCTGCAAAGCTTCTGGTCATGACGCAGCAGTGGGCTCGGCGATGACATCCGTCCTACCGAGCTCGTGGTCTTGGTGTCATTGTACCGGAATGGAAACCTTTGGAGGGCTCCTTGGGAATCCACTTCTGTCCTCGCTCCCTTAGCACCGAAAGGGAAACTGTCTCCTCTGCGCCCGCTGGCGCCCGCCTGGCCTTGGTCGTCATGGCTCACATCATCGCAGCCTCGTGAGGCTGGGCACTTGCATAGGAAACTTCGCTCCTCGGGAGGCAGCCTGGGGAGGCCGCTCTTCTTGAGGTCTTGGCGTCGTCCGCCTCGCGAGGCCAGGGGGCCCCTCGCGAGGGTCTTGTCTTGGTAGTCTTGCAGATGGGCCGTACCAGGCCGTCAAAGGAGCCATGCTGTGGGCCGCAGGCAGGCAAGTCTGGGTACCCTGGTTCCCAGAATGCCGACAAATGGAACATCCTTTTGCAAGAGATTAGTAAGAGGCCTAGAAATTTTAGAGAAGTCTTTAATAAACCTCCTATAGAAACCAGCATGACCAAGGAAACTTCTTATACCTTTGATATCTTTAGGACACGACATCTTTTCAATAGCATCAACTTTAGCTTTATCAACTTCAATACGTCTTTCAGAATTTTATGCCCCAAGACAATACCTTCATTAATCATAAAGTGGCACTTCTCCCAATTCAAGACAAGATTTGTTTCTTCACATCTCTGCAAAACTCGATCAAGGTTGCTTAAGCAATCATCAAAAGAAGTTTCGTAAACGGAAAAAATCGTCCATGAAAACCTCAACAATCTTTTCACAAAAATCAGAGAATATAGCAGTCATACATCTTTGAAAGGTAGCAGGTGCATTGCATAAACCAAAAGGCATATGTCTATAAGCAAAGGTACCAAAAGGGCATGTAAAAGTAGTTTTTTCTTGATCCTCTTGTGACACAGGTAGTTGGGAAAAACCAGAATAACCATCTAGAAAGCAAAAGTGTGTATGTTTTGATAGTATTTCTAGCATTTGATCAATAAAAGGTAGAGAATAATGATCTTTCCTAGTAGCTTTATTTAACTTTCTAAAATCAATAACCATTCTATAACATGTGAAAATTCTTTGCGGAATCAATTCATTTTTATCATTAGGAACTACGGTAATACCTCCCTTCTTAGGGACACAATGAACAGGACTTACCCATCTACTATTAGCAATAGGATAAATTATACCTGCTTCCAGAAGCTTTAGTATTTCATTTCTTACCACTTCCTTCATCTTAGTATTCAACCGTCGCTGATGATCAACAACAAGTTTAGCATCAGGTTCCATATTAATTTTGTGCTGACATAGAGTGGGACTAATGCCCTCAAGATCATCCAAAGTATATCCATAGCTGCACGGTGCTTCTTCAGAGTTTTCAATAATTTCTTTTCTTCATGCTCTGAAAGGTTAGCACTAATAATAACATGATATATCTTCTTTTTATCAAGATAAGCATATTTCAAAGTATCAGGTAGTTGTTTAAGATCAAATACAAGACCACTCTTGGGTGGTAGAGGATCTCCAAGAGTCTCAATAGGCAAATTGTGTTTCAAAACAGGCATTTGTTTAAACAAAATCTCATCCAATTCCTTTCTATCATTCATGAACATATCATTTTCATGGTTAGCAAATATTGTTCTAAAGGATCAGTAGGAGGCACGGCAATAGAGGCAAGACCAATAATTTCATCTTTACTGGGCAATTCTTTATCACGGGGTTGTCTACGAAATTTGGAGAAATTAAACTCATGAGACACATCCCCAAAACTCACACTAACAGTTTCTTTCTCACAATCTATTTTAGCATTAACAGTGTTCAAGAAAGGTCTACCAAATATAATGGGACAAAAATCATCTTGTGGGGAACCAAGAACTAGAAAATCAGTAGGGTATTTTATTTTCCCACACAAGACTTCAACATCTCTAACAATCCCAATTGGTGATATAGTATCTCTATTGGCAAGCTTAATAGTGACATCAATATCTTCTATTTCAGCACGTGCAATATCATTCATAATTTCTTGATATAAAGTAAAGGGAATTGCACTCACACTAGCACCCAAATCACATAAGCCATGGTAATAATGATCTCCTATTTTAACATAAACAACAGGCATGCCAACAACAGGTCTATGTTTATCTTTATTATCGGGTCTAGCAATTCTAGCAGCTTCATCACAGAAATAAATAACATGCCCATCAATATTATCGACCAAGAGATCTTTAACCATAGCAATACTAGGTTCAACTTTAATTTGTTCAGGGGGTGTAGGTGTTCTAGTATAACTCTTACAAACCACAGTTGAAGCTTTAGCATGTTCCTTTATCCTAACAGGGAAAGGTGGTTTCTCAATATAAGCAATAGGAATAACAGGATCAACATTATAAGTAATAGTTTCCTCTTCAGCTTTAATGGGTTCTACTATTTTTACTTCAATGGGAGGATGATATTTAAACCACTTCTCCTTAGGGAGATCAACATGAGTAGCAAATGATTCACAGAAAGAAGCTACTATCTCAGAGTCAAGTCCATATTTAGTGCTAAATTCATGAAAAGCATCGGTATCCATAAAAAATTTAACACAATCAAACTTAAGGTTTATACCTGACTCCTTACCTTCGTCGAGTTCCCAATCTTCAGAGTTGTGTTTAATTCTTTCCAAGAGATCCCATTTGAATTCAATAGTCCTCTTCATAAAAGAATCAGTACAAGAAGTATCGAGCATGGATTGATCATTACGAGAAAGCCGAGCATAAAAGTTCTGAATAATAATTTCTCTTGAGAGCTCATGATTGGGGCATGAATATAACATTGACTTAAGCCTCCCCCAAGCTTTAGCGATACTTTCTCCTTCACGAGGCCAAAAATTATATATATAATTCCGATCACGATGAACCAGATGCATAGGATAAAACTTCTGATGAAATTCCAATTTCAATCGGTTGTAATTCCAAGTCCCAATATCATCGCATAGCCTATACCATGTCAATGCCTTCTCCTTCAAAGATAAAGGGAAGACCTTCTTCTTGACTTCATCCTCGGGCAAACTTGCAAGCTTAAATAATCCACAAACTTCATCCACATAGATTAGATGCATATCAGGATGTAGTGTTCCATCTCCTGCATAAGGATTAGCTAGCAGTTTCTCTATCATACCCGAAGGAATTTCATAATAAATATTTCTAGTAGGTTCAGTAGGTTGAGGGGCAACTCTTTGCTCTTCCGGTCGGGGTGAAGATACCCCGAACAAACCCCTCAAAGGATGATGTTCCATAGTAACAAGTGACAGTAAATTTCAGCACGTAATATAAATGTTTCCTTACCAAAGGCGCTTCACTCCTCGGCAACGGCGCCAGAAAAGAGTCTTGATGACCCACAAGTATAGGGGATCTATCATAGTCCTTTCGATAAGTAAGAGTGTCGAACCAAACGAGGAGCAGAAGGAAATGACAAGCGGTTTTCAGCAAGGTATTTTCTGCAAGCACTGAAATTATCGGTAACTGATACATCTCCGTTGTATCTACTTTTCCTAACGCTTTTCCTCTTGTTTTGGATTCTAATTTACATGATTTGAATGAAACTAACCTGGACTGATGCTGTTTTCAGCAGAACTACCATGGTGTTGTTTTTGTGCAGAAATAAAAGTTCTCGGAATGGCACGAAACTTTTTGGAGAATTTTTATGGAATAAAAGAAAAATACTAGAGCCAAGAACCATCGGAGGGGGGCCCCTGGGTGAGCACAACCCACCAGGGCGCGCACCCCCCTCCTGGCGCGCCCAGGTGGGTTGTCCTTCCTGGTGGCCCCGCAGACCCTGATTCCAACGCTATAAATTCACATTTTTGGAAAAAAATTGGGGAGAAAGAATTATCGCGTTTCATGAGACGGAGCCGCCGCCACCTCCCGTTCTTTATCGGGAGGCCAGATCTGGAGTCCGTTTGGGGCTCCGGAGAGGGGGATCTTCGATCTTCGTCATCACCAACCCTTCTCCATCGCCAATTCCATGATGCTCCCCATCGGGAGTGAGTAATTCCTTCGTAGGCTCGCTGGTCGGTGAGGAGTTGGATGAGATTTATCATGTAATCGAGTTAGTTTTGTTAGGGCTTGATCCCTAGTATCCATTATGTTTTGAGATTGATGTTGCTATGACTTTGCCATGCTTAATGCTTGTCACTTTGGGCCCGGGTGCCATAATTTTAGATCTGAACCGTTTATGTTATCACCATTATATCTATGTTCTAGATCCGATCTTGCAAGTTATAGTCACCTATTACGTGTTATGATCCGTAAACCCCGGAGTGACAGTAGTCGGGAAACTTTCCGGTGATGACCGTAGTTTTAGGAGTTCATGTATTCACTATGTGTTAATGCTTTGTTCCGGTTCTCTATTAAAAGGAGGCCTTAATATCCCTTAGTTTCCAATAGGACCCCGCTGCCACGGGAGGGTAGGACAAAAGATTTCATGCAAATTCTTTCCATAAGCACATATGACAATTTACGGAATACATGCCTACATTATATTGATGAACTAGATCTAGTGCCGTATCGCCCTAGGTTATGACTGTTATATGATGAATATCATCCAACGAATTCACCGATCCAATGCCTACGAATTTCTCTTATATTGTTTTTGCTAAGTTACTAGTGCTATCGTTACTGTTACACTTGCTACAAAATCATTGCTATCACTGTTACTGTTACTATTACTGTTGCTACTACTATCAAAACTATCATACTACTTTGCTACTGATCACTTTGCTACAGATAATTAATCTCCAGGTGTGGTTGAATTGACAACTCAGCTGCTAATACTTGCAAATATTCTTTGGCTCCCCTTGTGTCAAATCAATAAATTTGGGCTGAATACTCTACCCTCGAAAACTATTGCGATCCCCTATACTTGTGGGTTATCAAGACCTTTTTCTGGCGCCGTTGCCGGGGAGCATAGCTATATTTGTTGAGTCACTTGGGATTATTATCAAATTATCACTATGAAGAATCTGAAGGATACTAATACCAAGATTGTTCCCTCTAGGATGAGGGGAGGTAAGGAACTGCCATCACACTCTACACTTGATTCACCTTCTGTTTTGAGTAGACTTGCAACACCACCACATGTTATATATCCTATTATGTCGCAAGTCATTGATGATGTTACTTTTTCTATGAATGATACTCATGATGATGCTAGTACCTTGCTTGATGATAATGTGCCACTAGATGAATTTCTTGATGAACAACTTGCTAGAACTAAAGCTTTTGAGAATGCTGAAACTGATGAAGAGCTTGTAACTGAAAATCTTGAAACACCTATTAGATCTAGTTCTCCTAGATATGAATTGCCTAAGATACCAGAAGGTTATGTTATGGATGAGGAGACAACTAGAGACTTTCTTGCTTGCAATGATAGGGATGATCTTAAGAAATTATTATGCAAACCGAAAGAAAAATCTTTGAATGCTAGAATGAAATGTGATCCTAAGTTTGCTACTTCACCTATCTTTGTTGATGATAAGGATTATGAATTCTCTGTCCTTTCCATGGTTATGAAACTGAAACTGTTGTGGCACACCTTACTAAGTTGAATGACAAGCCACCCTTTTTGCTCATGATGAGAAAATTCATTATTATTATATCCTTAAGTTATTTCCATTCTCATTAAAGGGTGATGCTAAGACTTGGTATAATACTCTTGCTCCTGGTTGTGTGCGCAGTCCCCAGGATATGATTTACTATTTCTTTGAAAAATATTTTCCTGCTCATAAGAAACAAGCTGCCTTACAGGAAATATTTAACTTTGTGCAAATTGAAGAAGAGAGTCTCCCACAAGCTTGGGGGAGGCTTCTCCAATTGTTTAATGCTTTGCCTGATCATCCTCTTAAGAAAAACGAAATACTTGATATCTTCTATAATGGACTAACCGATGCTTCTAGGGATTTCCTAGATAGTTGTGCTGGTTGTGTTTTCAGGGAACGAACTATTGAACAAGCCGAAGAATTATTGAATAACATATTGAAAAATTATGATGATTGGACTCTTCCCGAACCACCACCTAAACCCACTCCGAAGAAGAGGGGTATCTTATATCTCAGTCCTGAAGAATGTATGAAGGAAAAAGGTATTAAAGCTGAGGATGCCAAAAATTTACCTCCTATTGAAGAAATACATGGGCTTGACACACCACCACAACCTAAGGTGGTAGAGGTAAATTCTTTAATGAAATTCAATGACAATGACAATGCTTATAATATGCATCCTAGTCAATGCCTTTATGAGTTTGATAATTGCATTAGAAAGCAAGATCATTTCAATGCAAGTGTTATGAAACAATTGAAATACAACTCCGATATGATTGCTCGCTTGAGTGACTTGTTATTTGGAATTACCAATGATGTTAGAGGTGTAGGAAAGCATGCCTCTATGGTTCAAACTCAACTAGAACAAGTTGCCAAATCTCAAAAAGAATTGCTTAATGAAATGAACAATAATATCAATGATCATGTTGTCAGAGTAATGACTAGAGGAGGTAGAATGACTCAGGAACCACTTTATCCTGAGGGACACCCTAAAAGAATTGAACAAGAATCTCAAAGAATTAACACTCATGCACCTAGTCCTTCTAAAAAAAGAAGAAGAAAAACGATAGGAGCATGCCTCTAGTGAACCTGAAGTAGAAAAGCCTTCTGATAATGATAATGATGTATCTATTTCTGATGTTGAAACTCAATCTGGTAATGAACACTCACCTACTGATAATGAAAAAGATAATGATGAGGTTCATGAAGACACTCAAACAAATAATAAAGAACCAGATAATGATGTTGAAATAGAACCGGCTGTTGATCTTGATAACCCACAACCTAAAAATAAAAGATATGATAAAAGAGACTCTGTTGCTAGAAAACATGGTAAGGAAAGAGAACCATGGGTTAAAAAACCTATGCCCTTTCCACCTAAATCAACTAAGAAGAAGGATGCTGAAGAATTTGAACGCTTTGCTGAAATGATTAGGCCAGTCTTTTTGCGCACTCGTTTAACTGATATCTTAAAGATGGCCCCTTACGCAAAGTATATGAAAGACATCATCACCAATAAGAGAAAAATACTGGAAGCTGAAATCTCCACCATGCTTGCTAATTATTCTTTTAAGGATGGTGTAGCTAAAAAACTTGGAGATCCAGGAATACCAACCATACCTTGCTCCATCAAAAGAAATTATGTGAAAACTGCTTTATGTGATTTAGGAGCTGGTGTTAGTGTTATGCCTTTCTCTTTATATAAAAGACTTGATTTGAATAAACTCACACCTACTGAAATATCTTTGCAAATAGTTGACAAATCAACTGCCATACCTATCGGTATTTGTGAGGATGTGCCCGTTGTTGTTGCAAATGTTACTATCTTAACTGACTTTGTTATACTTGAGATGCCCGAGGACGACAACATGTCGATTATCCTTGGTAGACCCGTCTTGAATACCGCAGGGGCTGTTATTGATTGCAATAAAAGCAAAGTCACTTTGCATATCAATGGTAATGAGCATACGGTGCACTTTCCAAAGAAACAATTCCAAGTGAATGGTATTAATGTCATTGAAAAGTCTTCGACAATCACCATTGGAAGTTTTCAACTACCTTTACCTACTGCCAAAAATAAATATGAAATGCTTATTGTTGGGGACGTGCATATCCCCGTTGAGGTAACCTAGTGTTTTACGAAAGTTCTTCGGTTCCATGCTAATCGAAAGTGGTTGTTAATAAGACTTGATCAACCTTATTAATGGATCATTTTTGAGAGGTATGAAGTCAATGAATTAAGTAGGCACTACCTTATGTCCTTATTTTTATTTTTTATTTTTCTTAGTTAAATAAAATAAAATGCATGTTTTCTCTGTTTTCTGATTTTCCCGTGCAATAAAAAAATGACCCAAAAATAAAAGTTCTCAGAATGCTCTGAAAATTTAATACGATTTTTTCTGAATATTTCTGAATTTTGGATGCGAATAACATCAGAGGGGTGTGCACCAAGTGGGCACAACCCACCTGGGCACGCCAGCAGCCCCATGCACGCCCTAGTGGGTTGTGGGCCCCATGTGGGCCCCCTCAATTATCTCTTTAGCCCATGTCATCACCTACCTCCAGAAAAAAAATTCACCATTGCTCTCTCTCTCTCGTGTTCTTGCTCTCAAACCTGCGGATTTCGATCTCTTTGCTCGAAGCTCCATTTTCGAAACTATTTTGGGGGATTGCTACTTGGTATGTGACTCCTCCATTGGTCTAATTAGTTTTTGCTTTAGTGGTTTATATTTTGAATAATTAGCTACTCTTGGTGCTGCTGTAGATGAGCTTGCATGTTGAATTCTTAGAGTTCTAAGTAGTTTGAGTGCTTGATATGGCCTCTATGCATCCCCATGAGTAGTTGCTATCAATCTTGTGAAGTTTTGTTGACAAAAATTTTTGTGACCCAAAAATTTTCAGAAAATTGTACGCAAATATGATGAACCTATTTGGAAGGAGTTCTTCGAGGAGGAGGTCCTCGGAGGCATCTTTTAGTAGTAGCTCAGTTCGTCGGTCTTATGTTGAACCAAATGCAAGATCTATACGGGATGCCGCTACCAAATCATGTTTATGGCCGTGCGACGATTTCATGATCATGGTCGGTATTAAAGAAGAATTTGATCAATATATCCATAATGCCGAGCTCGGTCCCTACATGGAAGATAAGTGCAACAAACATCTCAGCCTCACTGAATCATTTACTAAAGGATTTAAATTCCATCCTCGTGAGTCTAGCGTGTCATTTAAACAGTATGACAATCCATTTACTCTACCTCTAGAGACATTTGCTAACTACTGCAAGATTCCATTTTGGGGTTCGCTGGATGAACCACCAAGATCTGAGTATGAGATATTCTTGACTAGCCTTTGCTATGGTGAGACTAGAGGAGTGACGCAAGGTAGAACAAAGAGCATTCATTTCCCCTCAATTCAATACTTTGCTCTATTTAATGGAAAATGCATCGTAGGCAAACAAGATTGTAGTACACTTTGTGCTCCTGACTTGAGCCTCATACGCACCACTCTCACCGGTGCCAAATGTTATAACCTTGGAGCGATTGTGGTATGCAGGTTGCAACACAACGCTGGTAGTGGATATTTTTATGGTGGGATTTATGCCACACGTTTAGCAAGGGAGCTGGGTGTTTCACCTTGGCCTTATGACCCTATCCTACCCATGCAGTACTTAGACTTTGACGCCATGAAACGACATAAGTTCCTTACTGGTGAAATCCATAATTATACATATAACCTGTTGTTTAATAAAAAGTCCATTTTGGACACCTTTTTGCCTCTGCCTGCTCTCTTTGATGTTCACAGCAAGGGAAGGTATTTTGTTCTTGAGAGCGAGGCCCGTGTGCACAATGCAGAGGTTGTAGCTGCTCGGCGGGCTGAGGAGGCTGCACCTAGAGCGTGCGTGAGCTACCACTCCGACTACTACGCAGACTACTGATGCTGATTGCCAAGCTAGGCCAAAAGCCTAAGCTTGGGGGAGTACGTATTTCCACCGACATTACACTCACTGTTCACACATCTCATTCCCGTTGTCGGTGTTCATACTATTTCATTGTATCATCCATGTTAGATTTATTTTCTTGCTTTCTTCTTGTGTGTTCGAAAAACTTTGAGAAAATACAAAAAATATTTCCTGCTTCTTTTCGGTTTTTCTTTCTAGTTTAATTAGCTTTAGTATTAAAAGAAAACCCAAAAAGATTTCTTGATTCTTCTTCTTGCTTGTTGGGAGCTTTCCCATGTAAATAGTTTTTCTCATTTTTGTTTTTCCTGTTTTAATTTGCTTTCTTCTAGAAAAAACAAAAAACTCCAAAAACATTTCGGTGTGTTTCTCTGAAATTCTTTTCTTTTTATTGAGTCATACCAAGGAGAAGACCACGATGAAATTGTTGAGCGACTCTCATATGCATTATTGTTGATCTAACAAAGAGCCCAAATTACCTTGTCTTCTCCTTTGAATAAAATGTTTGCAGATTCCAGCTTAGTCCACGGCACTCTTGCACTATTATTATTTTCACATCATTCGGTCGTGCAAGTGAAAGGCAATAATGATGATATTTGATGAACTGGCTGTGGCAGGGAGAAACGGATATGAACTCAACTTGTTCTGTTTTTGTAAATATGTTTAACCTAGTATCCATGATTCAGCCTATTATGATTAAACATGTTTGCAATGACCCTTAGAGATTATAGTTTCTCATGCCATGCTTAAGTAACTAGGAGTGGATAATGATTTATCTTGGATGTCGACATTGCATTAAAATGATTGTGATGTAGTATGATGATATGGTATCCTCCTCTGAATGTTTGAGTGGCTTGACTTGGCGCATGTTCATGCATGTAGTTGAATCAAAACCAACATAGCCTCTATGATATTTATGTTCATGGTGTTCATATCCTACTCATGCTAGTATCCAATGTTACTTATGCATAATGCATGTTCATGACCGTTTTCGCTCTCTAGATGGCCGCTTCTCAACCTATTTGCTAGCCTTCGCCTATACTAAGCGGAAATACTGCTTGTGCATCAAAATCCAAAAACCGAAGTTATTCCAGATGAGTCCACCAAACCTACCTATATGCGGTATTACCCTGCCGTTCTAAGTTAATTTGCATGTGCCACCTCTAAAAACTTCAAATAAATATCCTTTTTGTGTGCCTGGATTGTTCATAGAGCGACAGGAGGTAGTCAATATCTTCCATGCTAAGCGGGTTATTCTCATGATGAGTGTTTATTCACTCGTCCTTGCACAACAGGGGCGGTAATAGGGATTCCCAGTCCCAAATTCAAAATTACAAATAATTAAACAAAACTCCCCCAGGATTGTTGTTGGTATGGACGGTACCCATGGATTCGGTTAGCCGTGGAGTGTGTTTGTTGGTGGAGGGGGAGTAAACCTTACTTTTTATCGCTTGGGAACCGCCACTAATGTGTTTAGCATGGAAGATACCGATAACTAATGGTCGCGAAGTAAACAAGAAGGGTGCATTTCTCAAAATTTCATTTACCTCTGTTTTAAAATTTTGAGCTCTGGCACCGCTGCAAATCACTGCTTCCCTCTGCGAAGGGACTATCTATTTACTTTTATGTTGTGTCATCACCTTCTCAAATAAGCGCCAGATCCTGAGAGCACTATTGTCATCCTCATGCATTGTGTGTAGCTAATGTTGGGCGCATCATGACTGAATCTTTTCTACCATGAATTACAATGTTTAGTCGCTGCTTGAACTTTGGAGGTGCTCTGCATTCATGTTTTGCGGTCTCAGAAAGGGCTAGCGAGATACCACTATTGTCATATTATATCATGGTTGTTTTGACAAAGTGTTGTCATTTGAGATATCTTATTATTGCTCGCTAGTTGATTATGCCATTGATATAAGTTAATGTAATTTTTAAGAGCTATTGTTGACATGGTTAGTCATGTTCTTTGCTGAAAACTTGGGTGCTACTTAAGCTTATTTATGTAAACAAGAGCAAAAGAGTTCGTAAAAGTTTTTCTTTTTCACTTTCAGTTTATCAACTGAATTGCTTGAGGACAAGCAAAGGTTTAAGCTTGGGGGAGTTGATACGTCTCCGTCGTATCTACTTTTCCTAACGCTTTTCCTCTTGTTTTGGACTCTAATTTGCATGATTTGAATGAAACTAACCCGGATTGACGCTGTTTTCAGCAGAACTACCATGGTGTTGTTTTTGTGCAGAAATAAAAGTTCTCAGAATGGCATGAAACTTTTTGGAGAATTTTTCTGGAATATAAGAAAAATACTGGAGCCAAGAACCACCGGAGGGGGGCCCCTGGGTGAGCACAACCCACCAGGGTGCGCTCCCCCTCCTGGCGCGCCTAGGTGGGTTGTCCCCACTTGATGGCCCCGTAGACCCTGATTCCAACGCTATAAATTCACATTTTTGGGAAAAAAATTGGGGAGAAAGAATTATCGCGTTTCACGAGATGGAGCCGCCGCCACCTCCCGTTCTTCATCGGGAGGCCAGATCTGGAGTCAGTTTGGGGCTCCGGAGAGGGGGATCTTCGATCTTCGTCATCACCAACCCTTCTCCATTGCCAATTCCATGATGCTCCCCACTGGGAGTGAGTAATTCCTTCATAGGCTCACTGGTCGGTGAGGAGTTGGATGAGATTCATCATGTAATCGAGTTAGTTTTGTCAGGGCTTGATCCCTTGTATCCATTATGTTCTGAGATTGATGTTGCTATGACTTTGCCATGCTTAATGCTTGTCACTTTGGGCCCGGGTGCCATGATTTCAGATCTGAACCGTTTATGTTATCACCATTATATCTATGTTCTAGATCCGATCTTGCAAGTTATAGTCACCTATTACGTGTTATGATCCGTAAACCCCGGAGTGACAGTAGTCGGGAAACTTTCCGGTGATGACCGTAGTTTGAGGAGTTCATGTATTCACTATGTGTTAATGCTTTGTTCCGGTTCTCTATTAAAAGGAGGCCTTAATATCCCTTAGTTTCCAATAGGACCCCGCTGCCACGGGATGGTAGGACAAAAGATTTCATGCACGTTCTTTCCATAAGCACGTATGACAATTTACGGAATACATGCCTACATTATATTTATGAACTGGAGCTAGTGCCGTATCGCCCTAGGTTATGACTGCTATATGATGAATATCATCCAACGAATTCACCAATCCAATGCCTATGAATTTCTCTTATATTTTTTTTGCTAAGTTACTACTGCTATCGTTATTGTTACACTTGCTACAAAATCATTGCTATCACTGTTACTGTTACTGTTACTATTGCTATTGCTACTACTATCAAAACTATCATACTACTTTGCTACTTATCACTTTGCTGCGGATAATTAATCTCCAGGTGTGGTTGAATTGACAACTCAGCTGCTAATACTTGCAAATATTCTTTGGCTCCCCTTGTGTCGAATCAATAAATTTGGGTTGAATACTCTACCCTCGAAAACTGTTGCGATCCCCTATACTTGTGGGTTATCAGTAACAAATAGTTTCGTGATAAGATAATTCGTAACGGGTAACAACTAACAAGTGTAAAAAAGGTGCAGCAAGGTGGCCCAATCCTTTTGTAGCAAAGGACAAGCTTGGACGAACTCTTATAGTATAAAGCAAAACACTCCCGAGGACACATGGGAATTGTTGTCAAGTTAGTTTTCATCATGCTCATATGATTCGCATTCGTTACTTTGATAATTTGATATGTGGGTGGACCAGTGCTTGGGTGCTGTCCTTACTTGGACATACCTCCCACTTATGATTAACCCCTCTCTCAGGCATCCGTAACTATGAAAGAAGAATTAAGATAAATCTAACCATAGCATGAAACATGTGGATCCAAATCAGCCCCTTACGAAGCAACGCATAAACTAGGGTTTAAGATTCTGTCACTCTAGCAACCCATCATCTACTTATTACTTTCCAATGCCTTCCCCTAGGCCCAAATCATGGTGAAGTGTCATGTAGTCGACGTTCACATAACACCACTAGAGGAAAGACAACATACATCTCATCAAAATATCGAACGAATACCAAATTCACATGACTACTTATAACAAGACTTCTCCAATGTCCTCAGGAACAAACGTAACTACTCACAAAGCATATTCATGTTCATAATCAGAGGGGTAATAAATATCATTAAGGATCCGAACATATGATCTTCCACCGAATAAACCAACTAGCATCAACTACAAGGAGTAATCAACACTACTAGCAACCCATAGGTACCAATCTGAGGTTTTGAGACAAAGATCGGATACAAGAGATGAACTAGGGTTTGAAGAGGAGATGCTGCTGGTGAAGATGTTGATGGAGATTGACCCCCTCTCGATGAGAGGATCATTGGTGATGACGATGGCTTCAATTTCCCCCTCCCAGAGGGAAGTTTCCTCGGCAGAACATCTCCGCCGGAGCCCTAGATTGCTTCTGCCCAGGTTCTGCCTCGAGACAGTGGCGCTTCATCCCGAAAGCTTCCTTGTGATTTTTCAGGTCAAAACCCTCCATATAGCAGAAGATGGGCACCGAAGACCTGCCAGGGGGCCCACAAGCCCTAGGGGGGCGCCCAGGGGGTAGGGCGCGACCCCAGGCTTGTGGCCACCTGGTGGGTCCCCTCTGGTATTTTATTTACCCAATATTTTTTATATATTCCAAAATAATTCTTCGTAAATTTTCAGGACTTTTGGAGTTGTGCAGAATAGGTCTCTCAGACTTGCTCCTTTCCGGTCCAGAATTCCAGCTGCCGGCATTCTCCCTCTTTGTGTAAACCTTGTAAAATAAGAGAGAAAAGGCATAAGTATTGTACCATAATGAGTAATAACAACCCATAATGCAATAAATATCGATATAAAAGTATGATGCAAAATGGACGTATCAGCACCCGCCCCCAAAGCTCCACCGCCTCCTTTTTCCAGGCGGCCTCACGGGCTTCACAGGCCGCCTGGTACCTGGCTTCCTCCTCCGCCATCTCCTTCTTGAAAGCCACTTGCATGGCTTTCTCAGCCGGCGGCAACGATTTCCACAGACAAAGATTGTACTGGCCCCAAAACCACTCCAAAGTTGGGGGGTCCGGCGCAACCTCATCCGTCGGCCCGTAGGGATCCTCCTCGTCGCTGCTCTTCGACTGAACGCCCTCGGGGGGCGGCGCCTCCTCGTCGGTGCGTGGGCAGATTGGCGGCGCCATGGCAGAGATTTGTGCGAGAGAGAGAGAGAGGGCGAGCGAGGGGAGGATGTAGATGAGAATGCAGGCGGGACGATGTGAGCAAGGTAGTATTTTTTTGCGGCCGGAATCTAGATCGACAGGAACAGTACACATCCCGGTCGCCGAAATTTACGAGTACTGTAGTTTTAATTGCACACGATTCCCGCATTAAAAGCCGTGTGTGAACTTAATAGCTGACGGTTTCCAATACAGAACCGCGTCTGATTAATAACCCGCGCCACTCACCTTCCAAACCTCGAGGCGTGAAATAGAGTGCCAATCGTGTGGGGCCCAGTTGTCTTGCCAGATATTTACATTTTCTTTCTTCATATAAGGGACGAATGCTTATTTTGTGTTACCATGGCACTCCATGCATGTGTCCAATTTACTACACATGGAATTAACTCGCACACAACAAGTACAAAAAAATGATTTTTCAAACCATTATTGTTAGCTGTTGCATGTACCTGCAGTTCAAATTTGAATGACGATCATTAAATGGCTAGAAAATCACTTAATCTTAAAAAGGTCAAATGACCCCTGGAATTTTCCAAATTTTGACATGACAGTTTATTAGTGCACATTAACTGTAGAATTTTTTTGAAGGCCATAAGAGGAAGCTATCGCCGGTTTGTCATCAAACATGCACTATGCCCTCTCGGAACCACGCCCCTTCTAATGAGTTGTCCCAGTTTGTGAGGGGTGTGTGTCCAAACTTTCGTCAAACATGCTAATTTTTTTACCACACCATCGTGGTGCCATGCCATTACGTCAAGCAAGGTTTCATGTGTTTCTGATCATTTTTGAATTTTTTGGAATTTAAATGCCATGGCATGCACTCGATGCTTTGTGTCCAAGCCGTAACACCAATATGTTTGAGAATCTTCCAATTTACTGCCCATGGAATTAACTCGCACACAAGTACACAAATATGATTTTTCGAAACCGTTATGGTTAGCTATTGCATGTACATCTAGTTCAAATTTGAATTGCAGTCATTAAATTGCTAGAAAATCACTTAAATGTCTTAAAAAAAGTCAAATGACCCCTGAATTTTTTCAAATTTTGACATGGCAGTTGTATTAGTGCACGTTAACTGTAGAAAAAATTTGAAGGCCATAAGAGGAAGCTATCGCCGGTTCGCCATCAAAGATGCATTGTGTCCTCTCGGAACCACGAGCCTTCTAGTGAGTAGCTCCGGTTTGTGAGGGGTGTGTGTACAAAGTTTCGTCAAATAGGCCAATTTTTTTTACCACAACATCCTGGTGGCATGCCATTACGTCAAGTAAGGTTTCATGCATTTCTGATCATTTTTTATTTTTTTGGAATTTAAATGCCATGGCACTCCATGCTTGTGTCCAAGCAGTGACACCAATATGTTTGAAAATTCCTTCCAATTTACTGCACATGGAATTAAATCGCACACAAGTACACAAATATGATTTTTCAAACCGTTATGGTTAGCTGTTGCATGTACATGTAGTTCAAATTTGAATTACGGTCATTAAATGGCTAGAAAATTACTTAAATGTCTTTAAAAGTCAAATGACCCCAGAAACTTTCCAAATTTTGACATGACAGTTGTATTAGTGCACGTTAACTGTAGAATTTTTTAAGGCCATAAGAGGAAGCTATCGCCGGTTCGTCATCAAAGGTGCATTGTATCCTCTTGGAACCACGAGCCTTCTAGTGAGTAGCTCCGGTTTGTGAGGGGTGTGTGTCCAAAGTTTCGTCAAACAGGCCAATTTTTTTACCACTGCATTCTGGTGGCATGCCATTACGTCAAGCAAGGTTTCATGTATTTCTGATCATTTTTAATTTTTTTTGGAATTTAAATGCCATGACACTCCATGCTTGTGTCCAAGCCGTGACACCAATATGTTTGAAAATTCCTTCCAATTTACTGCACATGGAATTAACTCGCACACAAGTACACAAATATGATTTTTCAAACCGTTATGGTTAGCTGTTGCATGTACATATAGTTCAAATTTGAATTACGGTAATTAAATGGCTAGAAAAGCACTTAAATGTCTTTAAAAGGTCAAATGACCCCTGGAATTTTCCAAATTTTGACATGACAGTTGTATTAGTGCACATTAACTGTAGAAAAATTTGGAAGGCCATAAGAGGAAGCTATCGCCGGTTCGTCATCAAACATGCATTGTGCCCTCTCGGAACGACGAGCCTTCTAGTGAGTTGCTCCGGTTTGTGAGGGGTGTATGTCCAAACTTTCGTCAAACATGCCAATTTTTTTACCACACCATCTTGGTGCCATGCCATTACGTCAAACAAGGTTTAATGTGTTTCTGATCATTTTTTAATTTTTTGCAATTTCAATGCCATGGCACTTGATGCTTTGTGTCCAAGCCGTGACACCAATATGTTTGAAAATTCCGTCCAATTTACTGCACATGGAATTAACTCACGCACAAGCATTCAAATATGACTTTTCAAACCGTTATGGTTAGCTGTTGCATGTACATGTAGTTGAAATTCGAATTACGGTAATTAAATGGCTAGAAAATCACTTAAATGTCTTAAAAAGGTCAAATGACCCCTGAAAGTTTCCAAATTTTGACATGACAGTTGTATTAGTACTCCAAATTTTCTCGTACATTTAAAACACCATCCGTTGCCACTGTACCCCAAATTCGTCTTTCACAACTAATACAAAATATCAACAACATCACACACAGTTTGTTGTAGGGACCGTTTGCGATGAAAATTTATGGGTCTACTTAAGTCTTCCTCAATAAGCTTCGCCGGCTTCATCTGCTCTAGTGCCGGTCACCCCCGAATCCACGAATCCCAGATCCCCATTCCCGCAACCCCTAAGAATGATGCCGTGGAAACGCTTTGTGAGGGCCCATACGCTGGCCGCGTCCTCCCCGAGCGTCGCCGCCTATGCCGAGAGCGTGGCCGCATCCGCATTGAGCGTGGCCGTATCCGTCGAGAGGGCATCTGCGGCAGCCGACAGGGCAGCTGCAGCAGCCGAGACGGCTGCAGCAGCTGCTGCAACGGCGGTTGCAAACATCGAGAGCGCTCGAGCTGCCATCCGCGCCGTCGATGTCGCCCTGGCCAGGGTCGAGGCCATCCACACCAAGACCGAGGACGCACACGCCAAGATATTCCAGGCCACCTCGAAATCCAGCATGCAACCCACGTTTGAAAAGGCGGCGGAGGCCATGCAACACCTGTTTCTTCATGAGTTCGTCGAGCGGGAGCTGGAGATGCAGGAGGCGGCGGAGATCGAGGAGCGCCGGGAGGAGGAGTTGCGCGTGGCTCAGGACGAGGTTGAGAAGAGCTTGTCCATCGAGGAATCGGCGATGGAGTACCAGCGCCAGCTCTGGCGCAGCCACTACTACGAGTACTACAACCTTGAGGGTGGCGCTGAGGACGAGGACGAGGATGATGACGCGGTCGACTTCAGCCGAGGGACACGGAGTCCACCAACTCGTCGCATGCGCGTAAAGCAGAAGAATTGTTTGCAATGCACACATTCGTTCAAAGTGAATGGTGTCCGGCGGCACCGTGCGCAAAGTTTCCCTCCACCTTTCCAAATTTTTGGCCTACCGCCAAAATATCTACCCCCTCCCCGCCCCTTTTTCTCCCTGACCACAAGTCACATTTCCCCTGTTTCCTCCTTCCTTCCTTCCCATGCTATAGCCTCTTCCTTGCGTGCTTCATTGCCCTCGCTGTCTCGCATCTGACCGTCGCGGTCGCCATGGTCTTCTTCAATGACCTCTCCAGTGGTTCCTCCTCCTCTGACGACTCTTTCACCACCCGGGTATGCCTCTCTTCTCTCTCTCGGGTTATGATTTGGAATGAAGGATTTTAACCCGACGGTCGATTTGAGTCATTTCTTGCTCTTGTAGCTCCCTAGGACCATCAGTTGCAACGAATGGAGTGGGGTGGCTGAAGATCTGCCTGCTTGTTGTCACCATCAATCTCCATTGCGTGAAGTTAGTTGTGTTTGAATCCGTGGAAAGTGGGAGGAAGTTTCTGGCATGTACAGAGAAGGTTAGCCCCACTATCGTTGATACAAATCATTTGTTAGATGTGATTCAGACAATGTCATTGTGCTATGTTATTCTGGATGTGATTAAGAATGTGTCACAGTTTCTACCTAGTATCTAAAAAATGTTGCCATCTCATCAGCGATGCTATTAGAAAATTATTTGGCACCACTTCAGTAGTTTGTGCAGCCAACTTTGGTCCACACATCCGAGTAGCCAAGCAGTAAAATACTAAAAACTTTATGGCGCGAAGGAACTGGCATCGAAGCAACTAGGTGCTCCGGAGTCCGGTTCCCTGATTTTTTTCCTGTGCATCGGTTCGCCAGTGCAGGGCACCGGTGCGAAATGTAGCAACAGTTGTCTTGACACCGGTTTCGGCATACATAGTGGACGGCCTTAGTGCTATTAGTTCTATGTTACTAAATTTGTGCATGTACACACCTGTTAGTATCAATTTGATGTCATCCAAACACTATCACTATGTTGTTGCAGTTATATTTAGCTTCCTCATAAAATGTTCAATTTTTTATTTATAGTACATGACTAAGAACTTGTAGCGTTGTTGTAGTTAATTATAGCTTCTGATGTTCCAGAATTTGATTGTTGTCTCAGAAGCAATTAATTCATTTGCACATTGATCTTTTCGACAAGATATGTCATAATTAACCTGTTTCTTCGGTTTTTGAAAATACATATTTGGTGATTTTCTATGTTGCTAGAAACCCATTTCCCCTACAGTTGTTACTGATTTAGTTTTAAATATTATAGGATGAACGGAAGTGTTCTTAACTAGAGTGAGTTGATCAAGAGTGGCCACAGTCTTTGAAGATGTGCCTAGCAAAGCTCTGGAGCATGTATGAGGAAGAGAATAGAGATAGGCTTAGAGAAAGTGTTGTCAACACTGAAGAATATTTCAAGATGCAGGAAAAAATGAGGAAGATGGAGAATGAGCTCAGATTTTTTAAATTAGACTTTGCTAAGATGGAGTTGGCGAAGGAAGAGGCACTTTCCCAGTTGGTCAGTGCAAAATAGGTTCTTACTGAACTGAAAGCAGAGGTGGATAAGACAAGCCTGGCTGATCTCGATTAGGGAAATGAATATATTGTTCTTATGAAGGTGAACTAGCTATATGTTGTACTGTGCTATTTTAGGTAGCTATCGTACTGTGATGTTAAAATATATTTATATGCCTGATATGAAATTGGCAAACAACTGTTCGATATGAAATGTGAATTTGTGTAATACTAGAATTATTAATTGTAAACTAATAAACCTGCTAAATGGGTCATGGAACATTGCAAATGATTCTAGCAGTAAAAGCGGTTGTGATGGATAGCCCAATGCCATATAGTTTTCTTCATCAAATCGTGTGTGATGTAGTTGAATAAAAGCAAATGGTTAACCAAGGCAGAGCGTGTGTGATCGTTACACCTATCACACACGAGGCTATACATAAAACTGTGTGGGATGTATATACAAACAGAAACGTTTTCCCTCGATTGACTGTGTGGGATGTATATACAAACAGAAACGTTTTCCCTCGATTGACTGTGTGGGATGTACATACGAATGAAAACGTACTTCTTGGATTGACTGTGTGGGATGTACATAAGAACGAAAACGTATTCCTTGGATTGACTGTGTGGAATGTACATACAAATGGAAACATTTGTCTGGGACTGACTGTGTGGGATGTACTTACGACCGGAAATGATTGGGCCTGTATAATTGTATTTTTTTAACACACCTGTACGTATAATCGTATTTGATCGCTCGCCCATCGCACACGAGCTCATTTTGCCCAGCGTGTGTGATTGGAGGGCCTACCCCCGGCGGTTTCTAGGTCGTGTGGGAAGGACCCCCTTATCGCCCACACTCACTAGGTGACGGTTCAGAATACCGTCGCGGAAAGGGGTTAAAAACCATTTGTATAGCAGCTCATTGTACCAGTGAAATTAACGTTGAGCAATTGATAGAAAAGTGCATAGTTATGACGATATCCAAGGCAATGATCATGTATATAGGCATCACGTCCGAGACAAGTAGACCGACTCCTGCCTGCATCTACTACTATTACTCCACACATCGACCGCTATCCAGCATGCATCTAGTGAATTAAGTTAACAAAAATGGAGTAACGCCTTAAGCAATATGACATGATGTAGAGGGATAGATCCAATCAATATGAAAAAAAACCACATCTATTTATCCTTAATGACAACAATACAAATACGCATCATGTCCCCTTCTGTCACTGGGATTGAGCACCGCAAGATTGAACCCATTACAAAGCACCTCTCCCATTGCGAGAAAAATCAATCTAGTTGGCCAAACCAAACCAATAGATAGGAGAGAAATACAAAGCTATATAAATCATGCATAAAAGAGTTTAGAGAAGACTCAAATAATATTCATAGATAATATGATAATAAACCCACTATTCATCGGATCTCAACAAACACACCGCAAAAGAAGATTACATCGAATAGATCTCGAAGGACATCGAGGAGAACATTGTATTGAAGATCAAAGAGAAAGAAGAAGCGATCTAGCTACTAGCTATGGACCCGTAGGTCTGTGGTAAACTACTCACACATCATCGGAAGGGCAGCAAGGTTGATGTAGAAGCCCTCCATGATCGAATCCCCCTCCGGCAGAGTACCAAAAAAGGTCCCCAGATGGGATATCACGAAAAAAGGAACTTGCAGCAGCAGAAAAGTATTTTTGGTGTGCCCTCTGGTCTACGGGGAATATTTGGGTATTTATAGAAGAAAAATTAGGGTTGGAAGTGCCACGAGGGTCCCACAAGCTTGCCCCCCCCCCCCCCGAGGCGCACCCCCTAAGCTTGTAGCCATCCCGTGGCCGTTCTGGCCTCCTCAAGAAGCTTTCAGGGTGTCTTGTGGTCCAAGAAAAATCGTCAAAAAGTTTCGTTCCATTTGGACTCCATTTGGTATTGATTTTCTTTGAAGACAAAAACAAGGAAAAAACAGCAACTGGCACTGGGCATTAGGTTAATAGGTTAGTCCCAAAAATGATATAAAATAGCATAATAATGCATATAAAACATCCAAGATTGATAATATAATAGCATGGAACAATAAAAAATTATAGATACATTGGAGACGTATCAAGCATCCCCAAGCTTAATTCGTCCTCGTCCTCGAGTAGGTAAATGATTAAAACATAATTTTGGATGTGGAATGCTACCTAACATGTTTATCATGTAATCTTTCTTTATGTGGTATGAATATTCAGATCCGTAAGATTCAAAACAAAAGTTTAATATTGACATAAAAACAATAATACTTCAAGCATACTAAAAAGCAATCATGTTTTTTGAAAATATCATGGCTAAAGAAAGTTATCCCTACAAAATCATATGGTCTTGTCATGCTCCATCTTCTTAACACAAAGTATTTATCGTGCACAACCCCGATGAAAAGCCAAGCAATTGGTTCATACTTTTTAACACGCTTCATCTTTTTCAACTCTCACGCAATACATGAGCGTGAGCCATGGATATAGCACTATAGGTGGAACAGAATATGATGTTGGAGGTTATGTGGAGAAGGCAAAAAAGAAGAAAGTCTCACATTGACCAGGCTAATCAACGGGCTATGGAGATGCCCATCAATTGATGTCAATGCAAGGAGTAGGGATTGCCATGCAACGGATGCACTAGAGCTATAAGTGTATGAATGCTCAAATAGAAAACTAAGTGGGTGTGCATCCAACTTGCTTGCTCATGAAGACCTAGGGTATTTGAGGAAGCCCATCATTGGAATATAAAAGCCAAGTTCTATAATGAAAAATTCCCACTAGTATATGAAAGTGACAAAATAGGAGACTCTCTATCATGAAGAACATGGTGCTACTTTGAAGCACAAGTGTGGAAAAGGATAGTAACATTGTCCCTTCTCTCTTTTTCTCTCTTATTTTTTTTGTTGGGCACTTTGGCCTCTCTTTTTTCTTGGGCTCTTTTGGCCGCTTGTTTTTAAGTCCGAAGTCTCATCCCGACTTGTGGGGGAATCATATTTTCCATCATCCTTTCCTCAATAGGACAATGCTCTAATAATGAATATGATCATCACAGTTCTATTTACTTACAACTCAAAGATATGACTCTATATGAATGCCTCCGACGGTGTACCGGGATGTGCAATGATCTAGCATAACATGTAACTATGTCAACTATATGACCATGCAAAGCAATATGACAATGATGATATGTGTCAAAATAAAACAGAACGATGGAAGTTGCATGGCAATATATCTCGGAATGGCTATGGAAATGCCATAATAGGTAGGTATGGTGGTTGTTTTGAGGAAGATATAAGGAGGCTTATGTGTGATAGAGCGTATCATATCACGGGGTTTGGATGCACTGGCGAAGTTTGCACCATAACTCAAGGTGAGAAGGGGCAATGCACGGTACCGAAGAGGCTAGCAAATTGCGGAAAGGTAAGAGTGCGTATAATCCATGGACTCACATTAGTCATAAAGAACTCACATACTTATTGCAAAAGTTTATTAGCCCTCGAAGCAAAGTACTACTACGCATTCCCCTAGAGGGATAGATTGGTAGGAAAAGACCATCGCTCGTCCTTGACCGCCACTCATAAGGAAGACAATCAATAATAAATCATGCTCCAATTTCATAGCATAACGAGAGACCATACGTGCATGCTTCGGGAATCACAAACCTTAACACCAATATTCTTACTAAAACCACAATTCATCATTAGCATAACCTTCATATCTCAAAACTATTGCAAGGAATCAAACTTACCATATTCAGTGATCTACATGAAAGTTTTTATTATATCCCTCTTGAATACCCATCATATTAGGACTAAATTCATAACCTAAGCAAATTTCCATACTATTTATAAGATTCTAAAAATAATATAAGTGAAGCATGAGAGTTCATCAATTTCTATAAAATATAACCACCGCCGTGCTCTAAAAGATATAAGTGAAGCACTAGAGCAACTATCTAGCTTAAAAGATATAAGTGGAGCTCAAAGAGTATTCTATTAAATTCATGAATAATGTGTGTCCCTCTCAAAAAGGTGTGTCCGGCAAGGATAATTGTGGCAAACTAAAAAGCAAATAAAGCAAAGACACATATAATACATGACGCTCCAAGCAAAACGCATATCATGTAGTGAATAAAAATATAGCCTCAAGTAATTTACCGATGGATTGTAGACAAAAGAGGGGATGCCATCCGGGGCATCCCCAAGCTTAGATGCTTGGTTGTCCTTGAATATTACCTTGGGGTGCCTTTGGCATCCCCAAGCTTAGGCTCTTGCCACTCCTTATTCCTTAGTCCATTGAAACTTCACTCAAAACTTGGAAACTTCACAACACAAAACTCAACAGAAAACTCATGAGATCCGTTAGTATAATAAAGCAAACCACCACTTTTAGGTATTGTTGTAAACTCATTCCGCATATTGGCATTATATCTACTATATTCTAACTTCACCATGGTTCATACACCTCAATACAACCAATAGATTCATCAAAATAAGCAAACAACACATAGAAAATAGAATCTGTCAAAAACAAAACAGTCTGTAGTAATCTGGACTTTAGCCAAACTTATGTAACTCCAAAAATTATGAAAAATTAGGAAAACATGGGCAATTTGTATATCAATCTTGTGTAAAACATTCACATCTAAAGCACGTTTCTGTGAATTTACAAAATTCCAGAACTGAGCGAAAAAATCATGTTTTTCAGCAGAATCAAATCAACTGTCACCATAGTTTCAAATAGCGGAGATAGCATCCGTTATTGCGTCCGCAATAGCGTCCGCTATTGCTCAAATTAAATATTGGTACTTTTTGTTAAGGATCTAGAAATATAACCAATAATCTAGTGCTTTTACAATTCCGCTACGTGGACATAGCGCCCGCAATATCGCCCGCTATCCGCATTCCGCTACACGGACCCCAATCCGCTACCAGCCCGCTATCCGCTATTTAAAACCATGACTGTCACCCAAGACCATCCTAAAGGCTTTACTTGGCACAAACACTAATTAAAATACTAAAACATGATCATAACAGTAGCATAATTTCATATTTATTGAAGAATAGAAAAGAAAATAAAAAATTAAAAGATAACTATTGGGTTGCCTCCCAACTAGCACTATCGTTTTACGCCCTTTGCTAGGCATATTGCATAGATCTAAGTATTGTAATAAAAGTGAGGGAGATCATCCATGCTCATATCATACTCCCTCCTTTCAGCAGCAAGTTTCCTTTGTGGCAAGCAAAAATAATCAGAAGGGCTAAATTTAATTGGGTACAGATCTATAAGATCAAGTTTGGGAGGAGCAGATTCTTCCCTTGGCCCTTTATATGTGATTACTATCTCTTCATTATAAATGTTCCTTTGATTATGCTCTCTAAGCCTTTCTTTAAGAACATGTCCTAGCCCATTATTTTGTATAGCAAAGTTATCATTGTGTTCTGAAATTTTATCAATCAAAACAGATGGAGGGACTTTTTTCCATACATTTTCATTGTAAGCATCATAATCTGGAGATTGTAATCTCCTTATCTCTTCTTGATTAAAAAGTATCTCCTCTATAGGAGGGCAACCACAATCTATATTGTAATGAGCAAATATTTCACTTGCTTCTTTCATAATATGCCCAAATTCATAAGCTAGAAATATAGTGGTAACATGCTTAATGGAAGGATCATGAATATTAGAGAATTCTAGAAGGATCCTTTGTATGGAAGGATGCATATGGACAAATTGTCTTTCAAGTTCAACTATAAGCAAAGATATTGCATCCGCAAGACTAGAAGATTTATTAAGAGTCGACCCTCCTAGCATAGCTAATGTACCGACACAAGTAAATAAATCTTAAATAACACCTTTTCCAATAATATTACCGCTACCTATACGGAGTTTTTTAGTATGCATGATAGTAGCTTCTTTCTCATGAGGATCATTATCAACAAAATCATCAAATTTTTCCACAAGATTTTTACTAGTTTTTTCAAGGATAACCTCCCCAGATTCAGACATGATGACAACTTTTCAAGCAAGCAAAAAGACCAAACAAAAAGGAAAACGGAAAGAAGGCGAATAAAAAGGCAAATATTTTGTATTTTTCTGGAAACGTTTAGAAGTGGGGGAGAGGAAAACGAGAGGCAAAAGGCAAATAATGTAAATGCAAGAGATGAGAGTTTATGGTAGGTACTTGGTAGGCTTGATGTAGATCCTCCTCGGCAACGGCGCCAGAAATTCTTCCTGCTACTTCTTGAGCTTGCATTGGTTTTTCCCTAGAAGAGGAAAGGGTGATGCAGCAAAGTAGAGATAAATATTTCCCACAATTAAGAACCAAGGTATCAATCCAGTAGGAGGAACACTCAAGTCTCCAATAGTTGCACCAGCACAAACAAACAAATACTTGTACCCAACGCGATAAAGGGGTTGTCAATCCCTTCATGGTTACTTGCAAGGATGAGATTTGATAGTGATAGATGTAAAAGATAAATAAAAGTGCAATATAAAATAAAAGTAAATAAATTGCAGCAAGGTATTTTTGGGTTTTTGATTTTGTAGATCTGAAAATAATATGATAAAATATAGATCCGGGGCCATAGTTTTCACTAAAGGCTTCTCTCTTGAAAGAAAGCATACGGTGGGTAAACAAATTACTGTTGAGCAATTGATAGAAGCGCATAGTTATGATGATATCCAAGGCAATGATCATGTATATAGGCATCATGTCCGAGACAAGTAGACCGACTCCTGCCTCCATCTACTACTATTACTCCACACATCGGCCGCTATCCAGCATGCATCTAGTGAATTAAGTTAACAAAAATGGAGTAACGCCTTAAGCAATATGACATGATGTAGAGGGATAGATCCAATCAATATGAAAAAACCCCATCTTTTTATCCTTAATGGCAACAATACAAATATGTGTCATGTCCCCTTCTGTCACTCGGATTGAGCACCGCAAGATTGAACCCATTACAAAGCACCTGTCCCATTGCAAGAAAAATCAATCTAGTTGGTCAAACCAAATCAATAGATCGGAGAGAAATACAAAGCTATATAAATCATGCATAAAAGAGTTCAGAGAAGACTCAAATAATATTCATAGATAATCTGATCATAAACCCACAATTCATCAGATCTCAACAAACACACTACAAAAGAACATTACATCGAATAGATCTCCAAGAACATCGAGGAGAACAATGTATTGAAGATCAAAGAGAGAGAGAGAGAAAGAGAAGAAGCCATCTAGCTACTTGCTATGGGCCTGTAGGTCTGTGGTAAACTACTCACGCATCATCGGAAGGGCAACAAGGTTGATGTAGAAGCCCTCCGTGATAGAATCCCCATCCGACGGAGTACCGAAAACGGTCCCCATATGGGATCTCACAAAGACAGAAACTTGCGGCGGCGAAAAAGTATTTTTGGTGTGCCCTCTGGTCTAGGGGAAATATTTGGGTATTTATAGAAGAAAAATTAGGGTTGGAAGTGCCACGGGGGGCCCACAAGCTTGGGGGGGGCTGAGCTTCTGGCCATCCCATGGCCCTTCTGGCCTCCTCCCGAAGCTTCTAGGGTGTCTTGTGGTCCAAGAAAAATAGTCAAAAAGTTTTGTTCCATTTGAACTCCGTTTGGTATTGATTTTCTGTAAAGACAAAACAAGGAAAAAACATCAACTGGCACTGGGCACTAGGTTAATAGGTTAGTCCCAAAAATGATATAAAATAGCATAATAATGCATATAAAACATCCAAGATTGATAATATAATAGCATGGAACAATAAAAAATTATAGATACATTGGAGACGTATCACTTCCTCGTATGCAGATAGGTTGAAGGCACAATGCTTAGGTAAATGATGCGAGCATGGTTATGTCTGTTGGGGAACGTTGCATGGAAAACAAAGAAAATTCTACGCACACGCAAGATCTATCCATGGAGATGCATAGCTACGAGAGGGGAGAGTATGTCTATGTACCCTCAGCGCGGTTGATGTAGTCGTACACCTTCATGATCCACCCGATCAAGTACCGAACGGATGGCACCTCCGCGTTCAGCACACATTCAGATCGATGATGTCCTCACCTTCTTGATCCAGCAAGTCGGGCGTAGTAGATGAGTTCCGGCAGCACGACGGCGTGGTGATGGTGGTGGTGCAACTATCCCCGCAGGGCTTCGCCGAGCACTACGAAAATTATGACGGAGGACGAACTAGAGGGAGAGGGGCGCCGCACACGGCTTGGGGATCGTGGTGTGTGTTGCCCCTCTCCCTCCTCACATATATATAGGTGGAGGGGGGAAGAGGAGGCAGCCTAGGGTGCCCCCAAGGGGCCGGCGGCCAGCCCTAGGGCCTGTCTAGCCGCGCCCCCTTCCATATATGGACATGGGGGGAGGAAAGGGGGGCTTGCTACCTTAGGGCGCCTCCCCTTTCCTTCACTCCCTCCTTGGCGCATGGGCAGGGGTGGAGGGGTGCGCCAACCCCCTTCACTACAAAAAAAAAGACACATCCGTGACATTTTGGCCCGAACGAATTTTTTTCTGTCATGCTTATGGCACTTCTATGACGATAATTGTGACAAAACCCGGTATCATCATAGATGTGGTGGGCTCCTACTTCTATGACAAAAAATCATGATAGAAAATGGGCTTTTCGTCCTGGGCGGGCCGGAGACGCACTAGCATGACATTCTTTGGGCCGTCCATGACGGAAAAAATCATGGTAGAAGCGAGGGCGAGGAAAATTTCGGGGAGTTCCCGTTACGGTTGGTGGTCAGGGCCGAGCGATGCACGTTTCTCTCGTATACGTACGTACGCGCGTGTGTGCGAGGTGTTGGGCTCTAACTGAACCCGAGCGAGGCGTTCGGACTAGCTACGTTACTGAACCCGATCGATCGATCCCTTGGCTGTTAACTGAACCCGAGCGATTCCTTCGCTACTGCTGCTAACTAAACCCGATCGATCGATCACTACTGCTTACTAGAGCTGATCGAACCTGCTGCCTCTTGATGAATAGTGAATGTGGGGGTTGGTTGAACGAGTCGAGACGTACGTGGTTGGGGTTGGATGAACAGTTCCCGGTGGGGGTTGGATGAACAGGACCCCATGGTAGTAGGCCGTTGCCGCTGGATGAACAGGACCCCGAGAGGAGGCCGCCATAGCCGAGCTGGTTTGGGGGTGGATGAACAGGACCCCGTGGAGGGCTGGTTGAACAGTAGCCGGTGGAGGGCTGGATGAACAGTAGCCCATGGATGAACAGTAGCTGGTGGAGGCAGGAGGAAGCTGCGGTGGATGAACAGTGTAGGTGGAGGCTGAAGGAAGTCGACGGTGGGTGAACAGTAGCTCGTGGAGTCCCGTTTTGCGGTATGCCACACCCCTCCCAATGAACAGGACCCCCGTTTCGACCGTAGCGCTCCAACACAAGTCTGTTTCCTCCGTCTTGCGGTACGCCACACCCCTTCCGATCAACAGCACCCCGTTTAGCCGTAGGAGCTCAAACACAAGTCCGTTTCCTCCGTACTACAGTACGCCAGACTCCGTTTCAACTGTTTCGTCCAAGCCGGTTGGCTCCCGTTGAACAGGACGCATTCCGACCCAGTCTGTTGCCTCCCGATGAACAGGACGCTGTTTCTCCGTTCTGACCTAACCGGTTGGCTGCCCGATGAACAGGACGCCGTTGCTGCCATCTGTTGCCTCTCCATGTACACGAGCCCTGGCCGTACGTATGCGCGAGTAGGCGTTCGAGACCCCGCCCGTATGTACGTATGTGGCCATATTTTTTGGCATCTGGTTGTACGTACATGTACATGGTTTTGACTGGACTGCCTAAACTGCTATGTCGGGGGCTCTACTACTACACGTGCCCCTGCTTGCTCGGCCACGGTTCATCGTTGCAGAGAGACCGATCGACCAGTATGTACGTACACGTTCGCTACCAGACAGACAACCCTATGTACGGTTCGACCGAGTGGGTCCCAGCTGTCAGGGAGGATAAGGAGGCACTTCCTTGCGTGCGAAGATATAACTGGTGGGTCCCAGCTGTCAGGGGGAAACGTTTTTTCGCAAAATACAGAGGCCCTTCCGGTGGGTCCCCGCTGTCAGGTGGAGGAATAATTATTTTACGCATAATAAGGAGGCACTTACTTGCTACGGCCGTGGAACCCAGCTGTCAGCCTCTCCACATACAGTCCTCTTCCGATGGAAGTCGTTCGTTGACCATGTTAACCACGCCGCGCCGAGAGCACCAAGGCGGTGGACGACGGTGAGGCCTAGGAAGGGGACGACGCGGAGCTGGGGAAGACGCAGCAGTGCATGCCCACGTGGAGGGGAGTACGAGGGTTGACTGGTTCGGCTGCGGTGTGAGGCTGCCGTCACCGTAGAATAACAGGGGTTGTGGGTGAGTAGAGGGATGGCCTGGCCAGCGGTTGGAGTAGGAGGGGGCAGTGAGGCCTGCACGGTAGCACAGCCGGCCACGGGAGGCAAGAGCAGGCGGCACGGCCCATGATGGTTTGGGCGGCTGGAGCAAGAAGACCAAAGGTTGAAGAAGCACGATGGCCGTTGGATGGACATCGTACGGTCACCGCAGCTAGAATCGTTTATATTGACTAAGTTGACAAAACCCTGTGTCCGCGTCAACTTAGTAGGCCCACAAGTCAGCCTCCAAATATGGTGGGTCCCACCTAGCAGCGGGGCTATTTTTTTTGTGCGTAATAAGGAGGCACTTCCTTGCGTGCGAAGATATAGCTGGTGGGTCCAAGCTATCAGCGGGAGGAATTTTTTTTGGTGAAATACAGAGGCGCTTTCGGTGGGTCCCTGCTGTCAGGTGGAGGAATCATTATTTTGCATGTAATAAGGAGGCACTTCCTTGCGTGCGGCCGTGGACCCAGCTGTCATCCTCTCCACGTTTGACCACGCCGCACCGAGAGCACCAGGGTGGTGGACGACGGCGAGGCCTAGGAAGGGAACGACCCAGAGCCGGAGAAGACTCAGCAGTTGTTTCCCACACGAAGGGGAGTACGAGGATTTACTGGTTCGTTTTCCATTGCCGGAGAATAACAGGAAATGTGGGTGCGTAGAGGGATGGCCAGGCTAGCGATGGGAGTAGTGTGGGGTGGTTAGGCCTGCGCGGCAGCACAGCCGTCCACGGGAGGCATGAGTAGGCAGTACGGCCGGCACTGGTTTGGGCGGCTGGAGCAAGAAGACTAGAGGTTGAAGAAGCAGCACGGCTGTTGGATTAACAATCCAACGGTCACTGCTGCTATAATCGTTTGTGGGCTAAGTTGACAAAGCCTTTCGTACACGTCAACCTTGTAAACCCACAAGTCAGCCTCCAAATCTGTCCCAAACAGCATACAGCCCGAAATTTCTAGCCAGATTCAAATTAATTTAAAAGTAAACATACCTTAATGTAAAATCCAATGAAATTTAAAATATCAAAATGGGAAAGAAAAATGTAATTTGGAACTAATTGCATGTTTGCTGTATTTTTCATTTTACAACCCATTTCTTATTACTTATAGCCCATTTTCTAGGCAAGCCGAATGCATCCCTCCTCGTCTTGAAAGATTCCAGGCCCAGCAGGGCATAGAAAAGCAAGTAGGCCTCTGTTGGTTATTCTGCAAAAAATAAAATATCTGGGCTAGCCATTTTCAGAAAGAAAAAACAAAACTGGGCTGGTCATGTGGTAAACATATATGAAATAAAAGCCTGGGCTAGATGGGCCACAGCTCCCGCACAACCCAGTTGATACCCTGCTCCATCCCGAAAACAAAAAAAATGATACTGCGCGAGCTGCTGGGTCCCGGGTGTCAGCCGCTCCTTGCGCAGTTATCTCGCTTATTGACTACGTTGACAGTGGCGTGCGACCCAGATGTCAGGAAACCATCAGGAGGAACCATATTTTTTCTTGTAATAAAGGAGGCATTTGCTTGCCTACTACCATGATCCTGGTGGGTCCCTACTGTCATCCTCACCATGTACAATTATCTCCTTATTCCTCTCGGTTGTTGACCATGTTGACAACACCGAAGGGCGGCACCACAGCGAGCGAACCAAGGCGGAGGACGATGGTGAGGCCTCAGACGAGAACGAACAGGAGCCAGGGAAGATGCGCAGAGTTTTGGGGTGTGATGTGGCCGTGATGCGTGTGCGGCAGCACAGCCAGCCATGGGAGACGGGAGCAGGTGGTTCCGCCGGCGCTGGTTTGGCTTTGGCGGCTGGAGGAAGAAGAGACTGAAGAAACACGATAGACGTTGAATGTCAATCCAACGGTCAAGGTTGGCACAATCGTTTGTTGACTAAGCCGACACCATGTAGCAAACCATTTTATAGGAAGAAAAGAAAAACTGGGCTCGTTCGCCAGATAACATTCCCAAAACTGCCACCATTTGATCTTGCGTCGCAACTAAAACTGCCAGGAAAATGCGTTTGTTTGCCGTCCTCCTCCCAGGGAACGTTCACCACATAACATTCCCGAAAATCAAAGACTTGAGAAGGCGTACAGAACAAGCTAGTGTACCAGTAAAGAGACATTGCAGAGTTTTAGAAAAAAGAGAGATGTGCTCGTGTAGCTGGTTCGAATCCAAACCTAGACTATGACTATATATAGTGCTATGCTACTCTGCAAGTAATGAAACTGGCATATCCAACGTTCGCTTCTCCTCTTCTCTAGTTACTCTGCCTAGCATCAGAAGCTCTGGCCGCAGCAACCATGTCCACTAGCGGCTCGTCCACCTGCTCTTCAGCAGGCAACAACCAGATATGCGCCAAGTCACCACCCGTACCATCCCCTGTGGGTCTCATAACACCCCCGCAGGCACACTCACCGCAGCCGGTTGCTCATCGCAACCCGCTGCCGTTGGTGTGGTGCCACTGCTGCAAATCACGCAGAGTCATCCATCGCGTCTCAACTACAATCCTCAACCCTGGTCGAGTCTTCTACAAATGCCCGAATCATGGGGAAATAATATGTTTAAGTGTTTTTCGCCTGCTTTCAGTTGCTGATTTTTTAAATAGTTTCGTTGATGATGTTCCAATTTGATTCGTGCAGAAAAGGGAAGATTAGTGTGATTTGTATTTCTAGGAAGTTGCTGATGTGGGGGAATGGAACTACGCAGATTATTTGGTTAGCCGAGGAATCCCAATACCAGCAGGTTGGGGTGTTGGACAAGTAACTAAAGGAACGACAAAAGAGGAAGATGCAGAGCAGAAGGTTAAAGATGTAGTTCATTTGATCATGCCCAAGCAACAGCTGCTGAACGGCCTTGACAGCAATGAGGAGATGAAAGAGCTTGTGAAGATAATGGGTAAGATCGTTGTGCTCTGTAGGATGATTGTCTCTTTATTTGTAGTGTATGTAGCACTCGTGATGTATTCAGTGGCTATGACATGAGCACTTTGCTGAAACTAGTAATGAATGAAACCTGTTTAGCAGGCTGGGCGTAGTGTTGTGAACATTTAATGATTTCTATTAACGAAAATCGGGGGGTGTCCCCTTTTGCTCATAAATAAATAAATAGTAGAGGCCCTTTTGCTAATAAATAAATAAATTAGTAGAGGCACTGTCGGGTCAGCTTTGTTCCCATTCGAAGACGTCGAGAAAATTGCAGTCGAACAGCAAACTATGTCATCAAATACAAGTTTCACAGCCAAATATGAGTACAACTAAACAACAATGTCATCATGTTTTAGTCGTCATACAATCACCAAACACAAATCAACATACATAATAAGTGATGTTCTCACAGCAAAATACTAAACAACAACTTCATCAGGTTTCAGTTGTCATAGCAAACACAATTTCACATAGTAGATAAAAAGTCATCTTCTCATAGGCAAATATGACAAAAGCAATCTAATCATTATCCGCAGTAGCAGCGTCAACATCTTCGCCATGTGTATCAGTCTGAATCATCATTCCCCCCAGTGTCATCTTCTTCTTCATCCTCAATGTCCTCGAACATTGGCGTCTTATTGATCAACTCTCGTATGTCCACAGCCCGACGGGCAATGTTTTCGCTAGCATCATTGACATGATGGTTCTCAAAGATATTAGGAACATCTGTGGAATCTTCTACATCAGGAGCAGTGTAAGCATCATCTTGTTGTGCAACTTCATTAAATGAATTCCTCTCCTCAAACCTTTGCAATACTCTCCAGTCATTGCTACATGCATATGTGTCTTCCAAGAAAAATATCTGTGTTGCTTGATTTAAAAAAATAAAAGGCTCATCGGTCTGGTACGCCGCCTTGACATTGATGGATTTGAAATAATCATCAGCTATGGGTTTTGCGATCCTGGAAAACAGGTTATACCAACGACAGCACAACAAAACCACACACCGATGAACCTCGAAACTGGAGATATACTGCAACTGAACAATGTCTTTTATGTTAGCATACATTTCAGTTGTCTCTTTGCCGTACATATCCGTGCTCATGATGGCACTGTTTTGTGTCTTCCTGCCTTCGTCGCATGCAAGGGTGTTGTAGCGCACATCTCCAACAACGCAAGATTCATAATGTCTTACCCGAGTATCAGGACCCATTGCTAGTGCGTAAAGGGCATCATTAACTGCCTGCCCATCCTCCCGCATATTCTTAACCTATGGCTAGGAAATAGACAAGCTGATCATCTTATGTACTCAATATATTAAAAAACTGACTGTGCAATTCAAAAGCTTACATGGCTCTTGAACCATTTCGCAAATCCTGCCATAACCAGTTTGTCAATGTTTCTTGGATTTTGCGGCAGTAACTCCATTTTGTAGATGTTGCACAACACAGTGATCGCGTCAGACATCTAAATATATAAGAATGTGCTGCAAGTTTAGTAGATTACAATGTATAAGCTGCAGTACTTAGCACTTACTCGATATAAGGTAGAATCTCAGGACAGTTATTCAACACATACCAAACCATTTTGTCCAAATCTTTAGGTTTGTTGTCTTGTCGACTCTTCCCTGTAACTCAAATAGAACAATCGAAAACATTGAGCTCGGGATTGTCTTCACCCACCTCTTTGCTAAGCTGATCAGCTATTTCAATGTATTTTGAGCAGAATGTTAACGCTTTTGTAGCAATGTAGGCCTCTGCAATGGAACCCTCAGGTCTAGCTATGTTCCTAACATAGCCCTTGAAAGTGTCTAGCCGCCTTTCAATAGGGTACATCCAGCCATACTATACTGGACCTCTAAGTAGTGCCTCATAAGGTAGATGAACAGCCAAACACACCATCACATCAAAGAAGGCTGGAGCATATATCTTCTCAAGGTCGCATAGGATAGTTGGTATCTTGTCTCTAAGACGCTCCAAAGCATCTATCCTGATATTTCTACTGTAGAGTTTCCTGAAGAATTGTCCCAACTCTGCAACTGCTCTGTATAAGTCAGGGTGGCCCAATCCTCTAAGGATAACAGGTAAAACCCTTTGAAGTAGGACGTGGCAGTCATGAGTTTTCAACCCTTGTTCCTTGTTTCCATCTGCATTGACTCTCATTTCAGGGTTGGAAGCAAATCCATGTGGGAATCTCACACGTGACAGGACCTTGTAGAATTCTTTTCATTTTACCTTGTCCAAGACGTACACAGCTGGTGCCATATCCCGTGGTGCACCTTCATCTTCCACCTGCAAATCCTTTCTGATACCTAGGTGTGTCAAATCAATCCTAGATTTTAAGCTATCTTTCTTCTTGCCTTCAATATTAAGAAGTGTGCCGATAATGCTGTCACATATATTTTTCTCGATGTGCATCACATCAAGATTATGCCGTAGATCCAAATCTTTCCAATACTCCAAGTCCCACAAAGTGGACTTGCGGGTAAACAATAATCTCTCTTCTGCCCTGCCACGCTTCCTTTTCCTGCTACCATTATCAGGATGGTTTCCTAGTTTAATATGCCTGACCTTCTCTAATTCCACTTGCAACTCATCGTCGGTGAGCCTCTTTGGCGCATCACAGTTTTCATGCTTTGCATTGAACACATGTCTTCGGTATTTTGTAGGACACGGCTTGTCCTTGGTAAGGAAATGGCGGTGTCCAATGTAACAGATCTTGCTAAGTATTGCGTATGACAGCAGATTCTTGTCACAGTGAACACATGCATTGTAACCATGTGTCGTTCGCCCTGACATAGTGCCCAAAGCCAGATAATCATGGATGCACCAAACTATAACAGCACACGGAAAGAAATCAGCTGGTGGGCTGCTATATAGGTCTCGAGTGAGAACACCCCTCCATAGCTGTTGAAATTCCTCCACAAGAGGCTCCATGAATAAATCAAAATCCTTTCCAGGACTTTTTGGACCTGGGATGAGCAAGGCCATCATGTAGTTTGATTCTTTGGTGCAGACATTTGGTGGCATGTTGTAAGGGATAACAAGCACTGGCCACATGCTATATGTGGCGCTCTGGTGGCCAAATGGGTTAAATTCATCTGTAGCTAAGCCAAGTCTAATGTTTCTCGAGTCAGCAGCAAAAATTTTGTGTTTCTGATTGAAGCTTTTCCAGTCACTACCATGAGATGGATGGCTCATCACATTCTGATCTCTGTACTCCTGTTCCTAGAATGCCATAGTACATCCTCTCTTGTTTCAGCATCATGAAACAACCTCTGCAATCTTGGTATATTGGAAAATGTCTCAGAACATTATGAGGAATCCTATTCACAGCATCGCCATCTTTCCATCTTGATGATTTGCATTTTGTGCATTCACTTAAGTTGGCATAATCCTTCCGGAATAGAACACAATTATTCTTACAAACATGGATCATATCATATTCAATTCCAACTGCACAAAGGAAATTCTTCATTTTACTATAGGTGTGTGGCAGCTCAGATGCATCTGGGAAAGATTTACGAAAAGCAGCCAACATCGCATCGAATGATTTGTTGGTCATCCGCTCAGATGTCTTTACCTGAAGAAAGGTGACCATAGCTGAGAATACTGACAGCTTATTTCCTGTGGTGACTGCCACGTTGCATTGTTCCAACATGCGGGCCCACCATTTTTCTTCTGCAGGTGAAAGTTCAGGAAATGCGCGAGCATTTCGTATCATTGTTTCAATGTTGGTCAAACTCATTGGCTCCGCCTCCACCACCTCCTCCTCCTCCTCTTCCACCTGAGCATCAGGCAGATCAAGATGGTGATCTGCTGCTTCCACATAGTCCGTAACATTGACGTTCACAACTTCACCATGATGAACCCACCTAGTATATGTAACCGACATCCCATACAAGTGTAGATGATTTTGCATAGTTGACTGGGGTCTTGTAACTGAATTCATACAACTGCTATACGGGCAGAGCACATCTGATTTTGGACCACCGTACTCAGCTCTGATAAAGTTCATGAAGTTTTCAACCCCCTCGACATATGCAGCGGAGAATCTTCGAGCAGAAGTTATCCAAGTCCTGTCCATCTGTTAGACATACAAATTAGTTCTTCTACTAGATATTATAGGAAAAACATATGTGCTTTTTTATGAAGTCCAGAAAAAGAATACCTAGGTCGATGTCTAAAGCTATGGCAAGATATTTGGACAAGCAGATCTAAGTAACGAAATATATGTAAAGCTAATTCGACAAACAGATTTGAGTGCTAAATTATGGCAGGCTATTTCAGCAGTCAATGAGGCCGAGCACACAACCATCGAAGGCCATCTCAGCAACAAAGATCGAGTATAAAATGGTGTCGAGCTATTTCACCTAACCGATTGGCTACTAGACCATGGCAATCTACTTCACAATAAATATATGGCAGGATATTTTAGCAACTAATTGGGTGTGGCATGCCATCTCAGCTAAGCAGATTGAGTGCAGAACAGGGCAAGGAAGCTTCTTAAGCAGAGCATATTGACTGTAAACTATTTTGGCAAACAGTGAGATTAACAGCGTCTATCAGCTAACATTCAGCGCTACTCCGACATGCACGGGGCCTCAGTCTAGAATGCGCATACCATGGGAGAAGCTGACCGCCGTGCGTCTCCACAAGAACGTCACCAGCGGTGGCGGCACGGCTAGAGGACGGCAGTCTACGAGAGCATACTGTGGGAGCGAGAGGATCGCCGTGCGTTCCCTCGATGAACCGCTGCGCCGACGTATCGGCGCGGTGGGGAGGGCGGCTTTGGCAGAGCGAATGGAGTGGAGGGGGCCGAGGGGAGGGGGTTTGGGGAATATTATTGGCTAGTTGGCCGAAGGGCAGTTGAATTTGGGATTTGCGGGGAATTTTTGGGGGGAATTTTCGCGCGGTGGGCGGGGGAGTTTGGCGCATGGTCGGTTTCTCCAAATGCGGTCCCACATGTCAGTGAAGAGGCAAGCCGAAGCGCGTTCCGTTTGCGTGAGCCATGTGCAGGACCGACCGTGTGAGGGGTGCAATGCGACCGCGACAGGCGTGCTGTGAGTGTACCGCCTTTTTCCCTTTAAACTTGGTGCTTCGCGCGATCCATCGATACTACTACTAGTAATCCGGTAATCCTGACTAAAACGGCACGGCCGGGTCTTTTCCCGCGTGATATGCTGGGAGGTTGGCTTAAATGGTTTTTTTAGGACTTTATTTTTTAGGACAAGGCTTAATTGGTTTGCCAGATAGAGCGAGAGAAAGATGTAAGATGCGTGAATGTGTAGTGGACGTACTATTGGAGTGCCTAACATAAATTGTGTATGTATACCTATGTGTTTATTTACTTCGCATGTTAGCTTTGTCTCGGGTCAAACCTTATAAACTTAGACCAAGTTTATACACACAAAAACGAATCATCATTCAATATATTTTCATAGTACAATATATCTTACTCCCTCCTTCCCACTATATAAGGCCTAACTCCAATTTTCATTTTTCCATCTATACAAGGCCAAACGAGCTAACCAATGCATCTCCAACTTAATTCCACCTCGCAGATCACGCGTGGTCGTCCTCGTGAAAACGTAATGACAGCAGCATTGATTTGCATGCATGCACAGAGCAGTTTTTTTTACCATGAATGCACAGAGCAGTTATTAGGCGTGCTTCACCTCGAATCCTCATTTCTTCTCCACAAAGCTATTTCTTTTGGCCGATGCACGCAGGGCTGGGGGAGTTCTTGTTGGCTGGATGCAGAAAAAGGAGGAGATGAAGTTGCGTGTGAGGGATTAATGAAGTACTATTCCCAATATTTGCTCCTCTTTTTATTCAATAGCCTTGGTATGAGAGATTCAAAACTTAGGCCCTGTATAGATGGAAGGAGGGAGTACTATTATTGTGAAAGTTCATATATCCCCGACGAGATTCATGCAAACACGGCAGATTTTCATTACATTTCGAACTTTTATAGGACAAAAAAAGAAAAGAAACCCGACCCTAAACCTATTCTACGGCGGCGACCGACGTCCGCTTTCCTTTGTACTTCCGCATCGGCGACGACGTCCTCCATCTGCCATCTCCATGAAAGGCGGTGGGGTTCAAGACCTGTGAAGTGAAGGTGCAGTCTCCGGCGAGGAAGAGTAGAACACGGGACACGGACCGGCCAGTTGGCACACCATGCCCTGCCTCCTCCCATGCCCTACTCATCCTCGGAGGAGTCCCCGACCTCGGCGGTGCCGGTGGATGTAAGGTCGATGATGATGGACGTTGGATGGTCTGTCGCTTCACCTGTCACATGTGCCACCGAACGTTGGACGGCGGCAAGTAGGACGCGTGGCTGGCGGTGCTCCCGTCATCGGCCGCCAGCGTGGCCACCGCTTGTGCGGTCGCGTCCGCGTCCAGCTACGCCGGTATTGCGTTGCGAGTGGTGAGTTGAGCGAGGGCGGCGACCTCGAGCTTCATCCCCGAAGACAAGCTCTCCCGCAAAGCGTTCCTGCTCGCGGTCATGATGGATGTGGTGCCAGGTAGGAGGATGCGCTATGGTGTGGAGTTTAGCTGGGCATTGCCGCTTTAAGTAGCGCATTCCGGTGAGGCCAAGCGTCTGGGTGCGTAAATAAGTCGCCGGAGTTGGTTCCTCGGGCAGCGAGCCTGCTTAATGACGGCATACAGATGGACGGCATGAATGCGGGTAGCTGGCGCCGGCTGGGAATGCATGCGCGCGATGGTGCGAGGGACGAGGGTTTTTTGTGTGCCAAGGTAGTCAGCTGCCGGCGTGGCAACGTTAGACATGCCCTTTGATCACATGTGATCCCACATGTCATTGAAAGACGACCCGGCATGGTCTCAGGTCCTGGGGATGCAGTTGGCCGTGCTAGAACACTCCGCAGACGTGTCGCGGCACGCGCGCACTTCGGTGCCCCGTGCATCCTCGACGAGCCGGGTGTTGATCTGCTGGTCGTGCCACAGCGGTAGCGCCACACTCGGCACCCTGAAGCCGAGCGTGTCCAGCAGCGATGAGCGTGTCGCTCACCGCGGTTGTCATGTCCAGAGGTGGTGCGGGAGCTACGCCACGTTGTTGGCCCCCATGATCCACGTGAACGGTTGCCGGTGGCGAGGAGGTCGTGGGCCAACTCCTCCATTGGACTAGTCTGCGCCACGTCATCCCGACAGGTGTGCCCCACATGTCGGTTTCCCTATTTTCCCGGCCAAATTTGAGCGTCGGTATGGCCTCATTAACACTCGGCCGACCTCTCTCTCTTCTAGTCTAGTAGTACGTATCCGTAAATGACGCGGGCGGGGGAGGTGGAGGGACGTCGGTTTGCTCTCAACTGCGGTCCCACAAGCAAGCAAAAACGCAAGACGAAGCGCGTTCCATTTGGTGAGTGACGTGCAGCGTCCACCGTGCCGGGGTGCAACGCGAACGTGACAAGAGTGATGTACACCGTCTGTTCCTTATGAACTTGCATACTTCGAGTACTCCTTTTTTTGAACACAGTACATACACTCACCCCTATGAATGCACACACGCACACCCTACCCCTATGAGCACCTTCGAGAGACTGAGCCGTCATCTCTACTCTCTACTCTTATAAAAAACAGAGTTGGTGATGATGGTGTGCCTGCCATCCTGCAATATAGGCCGTCTGATTTATATATGACGGATAGGAAGGAAACTATGGCAATTTTGCAAAAAGATACCCACACCCCTCTCCACATTTGCAAATAAGGCCTTCCCTCGTTCATCCTTTTCTCTCACAAGATAAACTACTCATACAAATGCATCTTGATGTTCCGTGCAACGCACGGGCATCTTGCTAGTATCTATAATATATCTCTACTCTTATCTCTACTCTCGGTGATGATGGTGTGGCTGCCATCTTGCAATATAGACTGTCCGATCTATATCTGACGGATAGAAAGCAAACTATGGCAATTTTGCAAAAGGATACCCGCACCTCTGTTGTTCATCCTTATCTCCCATAACTTCATTGTTGAGTAATTAAAAAAGGAAGCCTCTGGAACAATCTGGCATGGTGGCCGCTGCCGGCGTCGTCCATCCCCATGCCTCCTCTAAGTACGACCACCAATCACCGCCGCGCCCCACTCCTCCTCACCTTATCTCTCATCTTTCTCGAGATATCATTTTTCGATGAAATTCTCGAGATACCATTTTTTTAATGAAATTCTCGAGATATCATTAGTTTTTACACATGGGATTACTCCTGCATGGGTCAATCACAATAGGTGTTTTGTAAAAAAATGCATCTTGATGTTCCGTGCAATGCACGGGAATCTTGCTAGTCATCTTGAGATTTACGAAGTCACCGCCTCGTCGTCGACAGGAACGGTGGGGAGGTTCGGACGTCTGCCACGTGAAACTCCGAAACTTTGGTCCCATCCCACCCCACAACTCTCCAGGCTCCAGCTGTCCAGCTTTGCAAACTCCGCACAGTCAAAACCGATTAACCGGTCGTCACCAGAACCACTATTCACACCAGAACCTTCGCTGCTCGGCCTACGCCAGCTACTTGCCGGCCGGTCACCACCGCCCCAAAACCACACCTCCTCTCCATCCCATTCCCCCACCTTTCGATCCCCTAGCCCGCATCAGCCATCCCCTAGTTCGCCAGAAAGCCATGGTGCGCCGCAAGATCACGTACTACAAGATGCTAACAGCGAAGTGCCGCGCAGAAATCGCGGCGGCGGTCGGTGCCACAGACCTCCGTTCCCAAGCTCACTTTGCGGCGGGCCAATCCCCGAGCTCTCTGGAGCCAAGCTTCGAGGAGGAGGAAGCGGATCCAATGTTCATGGCGGAGGTCACGGCGCAGAAGGCCCCCGATGCATATGAGACGATGGACGTTGATTTCGTGCCGGCGTCCGGGTCCCCCATGGTGCAGGCGGACCAGCGGTTCAACCTGGCGATCCTAAAGGAGGACCGGGAGGCGGAGGCTCAACTCGACTTGGAGCGCGCGGATGCCGCTGCCATCGAGGCCCTCCTGCAGGCGGAACCGGATGTCGTGGACGTGAACCGGGTGACGGAGGCTCAACTTGACGCGGAGCGCGTGAATGCCGCTGCCATCGAGGCCCTCCTGCAGGCGAAACCGGACGTACTGGACTTGAACCGGGCGGCTGAGGCTCAACTTGAAGCGGAGTGCGCACATGCCGCTACCATCGAGGCCCTCCTGCAGGTGGAACCGAACGTCATGTACGTGAACCGGGCGGTGCTCGCATCCGTGCAGAGCGCCCGCACGCTCCGCGTGAACGAGTAGCTAGAGGCCGAGGACAACCACGGTGCGGAGACACACATCGGCAGTTACGACTGGTTCGCGCCAGCAGCCAAAGATGACGAGGCCGTCTCGTTCCACGAGCAGTGATAGTTTTTCTTTATGTTGTTGTTTTTAGGGATCTTTTGTTGTGTAAAAACATATATTTATGCAAGTCGCCTGACTTTCATCATTTGGGTCATTCGACCATTTCAGGCGGTTGGATGAATATCCTACGTCTCCTAACCCTTCTTCTTCCTCACCTCTTCTTCTTCGCCAACAGGCCACCGCACGGGCCGCACGGATCTTCCCCAACATACGGTTGGATAAACATACTGTATGAACGAAAATTATGTGTCAGCGATAGGATGGCTGAGTTTGGTTTGATCACATGCGGTAGCACGTGTCAGTGAGGGTGCGTTCCCTTGGTTGGGTTTGTGGCGTGCAGGAGCGACTGTGTGAGGGTGTGGTGCGACCGCAACAGCCATGCACAAGTGTACCTCCTTTTCATTTTGAAAAACTTTAGGCAAGCTTGGCAAAAATGTGTGGCAAAGTATGGCAATGCAAGGCCTAGACCCCAAACAGGATACAAGTACGTAGTACTACTTGTGTTAAAAAAGAAAGACGGGGTTTTCCTTCGCAGGATTGATCGATACAAATCCTCGTTTGACGTGTCAATTAATGCGTATTTTTTTCTCCAACGCCCAAAGAGCTAACCATCTCACTCCTCATTGCTTGATTAATGCAGCGCCATGCAAACCAACCTTCTCACTTCTGCATGCATGCAATGGTATATTAATGTCCTTGGTTGCTAGTACGAGGCAAACCCCATCAATTTTGCATCGATTAGTGTTAGTGGCCTTCTGCAAATTGTAATTTTGATACGACCTTGTATACAAAAAAATGGAGGTAGTAACTATTTGACTTCCTTCCCCATTGCGGTGACGTCGATGATATCTCAAACATTGTGGCTTTGGCGAAGTGCGTTTGACGGAGCACACCATTGAGGCAGACCACGATAAGTCGCTCGCAAGTGCCACCAGCAAGCCGAGACAACCGCCTTCTTTGCATCCAGGAAGTCCGTTGAACCAAAGGAGGTGTAAATGTACTACTACTACTACTACTACTACTACTACTACTACTACTACTACTACTACACAATAGCGTCGTCCGTCCAGCTTAGTGCGATAAGGTGGTTTCTCGAAGAAGATGATGGAGAAGCGGAGTCAGCGAAGAGTGAAATGATGGTTGCTTCGTTCGTGCTTTGTGATTTGATGCCTCACTGCTTTGTGATTTGTGATAGAAGGGACAGGGGAGTAGACTCTATGCTCTATACTGTACATGCATCCAAGCACGGGAGAAAGAGGAGAGAGGTTGCATTTTTCTATTCCTTCAATCAATCAATTAGGGAGCTTCGGTTCCATCATTTTGGCTTTGGCAGCACCCTCCACAATGGTTCCCATCGATGCCAAAAGCTATTTTCACATTTGGCTACACATTGTGGATGCCCTTAACCGTACCACTTGGTTTTGCTTCTGTGTGCTATCTATACAAATCTCGATTATATTGATCTAAAAAATTATATCAAGATTAGTAAAAAGGAGGTGATTTTGCCGCGAGGAAGGCGGAGGAGGTTTCTTATTTTTAGAGGACGTTAGTCTGGCAGTTTGCTAACATGCGGTCCCACGTGTCAGTGATTTACCAAGCCGATCCGCATCCCACATGAGGCAGAACAACGGCAGAAGCAACACGTGGTTAACTTGAAGAAGATGAGGGAGAAGCGGATTTAGCAATGAGTGAAATGATGGTTGCTTCGTCCCTCCAACTTCATTTTTTAGCATCACTTTGTCCCTCCAACTTAACTGCGGGAAAGGTGCAGCTTTGTGATTTGACGCCTCATTGCTCATTACTACGCCGGCGCCATGACCGGGGTGCTTCACCCCTGCTGCTCTGCACTATTATTTCGGTATGGCACGTGGACCCGGTTGCTTGATGTCCCACGTGTTGGTGAAAGGGACTAGAACATTTATGAAAGCGAGCGCTCCACTCTTACGACGGAGGAGTACACGACACGGTGGCCCAGTGAACTGTTACTTGTACTGTAGTACTACTATAGTTTTGTTGTTTCGCACGATCCATCGATACAAACCCGATTAAACAGGCAAGGGCGAGATTTTTCCCACGCGGTAGATGTTACTAGCCATACATTTCAAAGGCAATTTTAATGTATGCAAACTGAATAATTAAGTAACAATATGAGATCTAGTAAAACTAAAAACACATGTGATTTATTGTGTTAGAGTGTAGTAGTAGTGTTGTATTGCATAGTTGTTAGATGTAACATGCGAGAACGTGTAGAGATGTACTTTTGGAGGGCCTACAGAGAGAAATTGGGCATAAAGTGGATTCAAATATTTGTATTCATCTTCATAGCATTTGTAACTCATATCTACAGTTTGTACGGTAGACGTGAATGCTTGTTCGCTCTTACGAAACCAGTACAACAATAATGGGGTGGCGTGCGCCAATTTAGGCACTGGCACATTGGCCTACTCGGCTCCACAGAGAGAGCGAGAGAAGAGATAAATACACTGGCGGTCAGTGTATTTCAAGCGAAAAGCGTAATACGGTCACCGGACTTCACAATACGCTCATTACGGTCACTATATATGTTTTGCGGTGATTATATGGTCACTTGCTCACCGTTCAGCATCAGATTGCACTCTGTTGACTGGCCAAATAGTCTGCGTGGCACTATGTTAACTGGTTAAATTGACCATGTTCCTTGTGGGTCCCACCTGTGAGTTCACATAGGAAAAAAGTAAGATAAACACAAATTTACGTAGGCGCGACAAGACTCCAACCCGTGCGCGGGAACCACCTGGTTGTGTATGTGTCTGTCAGGGCCTGATGTGTGCGCATGCACGTGTAGGTTGAGCATTTGAGCGTGAGCATGTGTGTTGGTCGTGTGGTGTGTGCATGCATGTGTGCGTGTGTGCGTGTGAGTGTTGCGTGCGTGCATGGCTGCGTGTGTACGTGTGAGTGTTGCGTGCATGTAGTTCGTGTGCATGCGTGCGTGTGTGTATAATCACCACACCAGCTCCTGTGTGTTAAAACAGACGGCTCAGCATACCAATACAAAGCCACCTTGTCCACTGTGCCCGCGGTCATGACTTCGAACCACTGTCCAATATTTTTTATCGTTTGTTTTCATTCTTATACACGGCAATAGGTGGGCCCAATGATAGTGAGATAATGTGATGCAACACTAGAGGTGCCACGTGGAGCATTTAACTGGTCAACTAGTCGTGTCTTGAACAAATAAATAGTTGTACTGTGAGCCCGTGACTGTATAATAACCACAAAACATAAATGGTGACCGTAATGAGTGGATTCTGAAGTCCAATGTACGTATCGTGCTTTCGCTTCAAATACAATGATCGTCACTGTATATATCGCGAGAGAAAGATGAAACATGCGTGAATGTGCTGGGGGCGTACTTTTAGAGGACCTGGAGATAGTTTGTGTGCGTACGTGAAAGGGGCGTAGAGGGGGTGTGTGTGATGGAGAGAGAGATGCTCTTCGTTTCTCTTTATTATGACTAACTTTATATATAGTATAAAAATATATAAATTCACAGTGCGGAATAAATATCATTGGGTGCACCATGCAATGCAAATTAACTTTCGTACTCCATATAACTTTGTAATGTTGTATATATGTAGAAATTCTAAAATAAATTTTTTGCCACACTTTGTGTGGTTTTATTCAAAAGGAATGTTGTATGCGAAGTAAATGTGAAGAGAGGGCTTTGTAGATCAATGGGGTACGTGATAAGATGTAACATGTGTGAATGTGTAGTTGACGTATTTGGCAGGGCCTAGAGAGGGTATGTGTGCATATTAAGAGATGGGGAGAGAGGGCATGGGATAGAGGGGACGGCGGGGGGGGGGGGGGGGGGGGGGGGGGGGGGGGGCGACGTGGGAGAGATAGCACGAGAAATGAAAGAGGTCTAGAGAGAGAGAGAGAGAGATGAATAGGATGTCACGGCGAGAGATGCCCTTGAGTGTGTACATGCAAGGGGGGAGGGGATAGAGGCACGAGGAGAAAATATTTTCTGTGGTGTCTGTGTTGGTATGTGTGGGTGTGAGAAGATAACGAGACCTAGGGGCAGAGGGTGTGTCACCGCGTGAGGTCCGGTGGGCCGAGGTGAGGCCCTTGGGTCGGTTCCGTCCTGCGCCACATTGGTCGGCCCGTGACGCATTCAGGGAGACCCATGGAGGACTAGTTGTACAAGACAAAGATACCAGAGTCGTGAAGGACTATGTGTCCACTAACAAAGCCGGCTAGGATTTGTAACCCTAGGTCCTCGGACTAAGGTAACCCCTTCTCTCTGATATTACCATTCATCCAACCTAACTTTAAGGGGCATCCTACAGAATGTTCTGCTGGAATCATATTCGTCAATTAGGAAGAGAGGTGGAGACAATGCGTGCGAGACAGGCCTAAAGATAATGTGCGTGTGGGAGACACGTAGGCAGGTCTATGTATAGAGAAAGGGTCGATGGGGATTGTGTGTGCGTATGCGTGTGAGAGGAAGAGGAAGAGTGCTTGTGATAAAGGTTAGTGAAAACAGTCGTAAATGGTTGTGAGATGGAGGGAGGGTGATATCGAGAGCATGTGTGCGAGAAAGACACCTCGAGAGAGAGTGTGTGAGCATGTGTCAGAGACCACCGATGGATATACAACGTGTGCGCGTATGTGTGAGAGAGAAAGTTAGCGCGTGTGTGAGAAGGGGCCTATGGAGAGTGAAACTGCACGTAAAAGACTGATGTACACATTGATTAAAAATATAAATTGTATCCAAATATTAGGATGGGATCATGATATTTGCAATTCGCATAAGGAACGGTCATTGATCCATCAGACATCTATATTCTATCGAATTTGAGCATGTCTATGTTATTATTCGACATAATTGATCCATAGAGTCAGTATTTTGAACTCCAGACAATGCATCGCTTTAGCAATTCGAACATAAACGTGAGTATAGTTCATGTTGTGTGTGTAAAGCACATTATTCATACAAATAGCTAGCTATGAACTAGCATACATTTGAATTCAACTTAAGGTGGTTTAAAAAATTTGAAATCAACATGAAGTCCATTCAATTATTTGAATTTGAGATCATGGCATTTGTAAATCATACCTAAATTATGGGGGCACCAATCTTTGCTCTGCTTTTGTACATAATAGCATATATAGTCGTGTACAAAATAGATTCAAATTTACCTCCTCCATTCCAAAATAATCGTAGTTATAGGATTTTCAAGTGTCAAAATTACAAAAAGAAGCGCATAATTTAATGAGGTTTTCAAACATACAAGGTCAAATTTAACGTTGTCTATTTAGGTCAATCCTCAAAGTTCAAGAGTACTCTAAACGTGAATGCTTCTGTTTCAAAATTTCGAACGAAGCGCCAAAAGAGCCTCTACTCGCCCAAAACCTCGTGAGACCAATGTTTGGTAGAAGGAAATTACTTTTCTAACTCCGACCCGTGAAACCTACCGGCCCGACGTCCAAAGGTCTAAACCGGGGTAGGTTTGTAACTTCATCTAGACACCACACAACAGCCTCCGAAAAACATTCATACACCGTGGCCGCCTAAACACACATGCGCTCGGCCGAAATCGCTCCCGCCCACTATTTGGGACACCTGGGATTACCGTCCTACCCCCGACCCGCAGTAGGTCTGAAATTTAAGAGGGGGGCAAAGTTTGTACTTCCCTCAAATTTCAAACAAGCGCGTCCCAGACTGAAACATGGTTCCCCTAAGCTCCCCCCACCACCCCCCCACCCCCCGGGTCCGATTCCCCATTTGTACTCAGTGGGTGCCAAAACTACCTCTCCACCAGCCGCGAAACCCCGGCGTCCTCCGTCCGCCACCCCATCCCACTCATCAACCGCCGCCCTCCTCCATCACGCCGGAGCCGATACCCCAACGTCGCCGTCCACCGCAACCGCAACGCCCTCCACGGCTAGTAGTTGAAGCCGAGGCCGAGCTACCTCCAGGACGCCGACGTGCACCGTACCCGAGCCAGTTCAACCAAGCTGTCCTGTGCCTCACCGCTGCCGCTCCAACATCGCCACCATCTGTTGGGATCTATGGTAGGGTGCATCAACTGCAAATTAAAATTTTCCTACGCGCAGAACAACCACGCAGAACAACCAAGATCATGCTACGGGAGATGAATCACAGATCTTTACCACTAGACGCGCAGTGCCGTGCAGCGGAAGTAGAGTTGAGGCAGCGCGTCCAGAGTCGTCTCCTCCTTATCCGATCTCCCTCGAACAGCCGGTCGTGGATCCCGCATACAAGTTCACCGGAGCGGCGCAGGTGCACCACCTCTAACGGTATCCGCGCGTGCAGGTGGAACACCGTGCGGCGGACTGCTAGGTCCGATCACACATCCAGCGGCAAGTGGAGGTGGCTATTCGCAACACATGCAAACCCTAGTGATAGCGCCGAAGCGATCAACCGCATGAGTGTGCCGCACCCCCACTTTATACAGGCGTCCGTCGCGGGCTCAACACTTGGGCCTTGCACAGATCCTAAAGCCCAAAGTCTACTCGGTCACGATCCAAGTTCAGCTCGGATCACATCCGACCCCGTAGGTTCCTTCCCTTAAGCGCGCGGCCCCTTAGGTTCAAGTCGTCTTGGTCACAGTTCGGATCACCTCTGACCTGCACGGTTGGTAGCGGCCTCTAGCAAGGCGTGCCGACCACCAAGCAGACTATGAAGCTGGTTAGCGAACATGTACATCACACTTCTATTCCCTTTGCCACACGATATATGTTGTCGAGCTCAAGGCGAGTCTGTCATCCTTGTGCTAGCCCGACCTCTTTCTCGTTCTAGTGATGCCGACCACAAACCGGATTATCTCATAATCCTTGTCGCATGGCCATGCTTATCCTGGTCGGATCACACGAGGGGCCCAGAGTATATCTCTCCTGATCGGAGGGGCAAATCCCATCTTGCTCGACCATGTCTCGCAGCATGGGTCTGGACAAGCCCGAAACCTACCTTTGTAACTACCCAGTCACGGAGTAGGGTTTGGTCGGCCCAAACCAAGCTGTCACCATCTCGAGTACATGCGTCAGCTCAGGTCTTAGGACATAAAACGTATGTTGCACTAGAGACTCACATATGACATATCGCTGCTTCTCATAGTTGGGTCTGTCTGACTCGGACCTTATCTCGACTCGGATTCGACTACGTCGAATCCGACCAGATCCTTTCGAGTCCATATTATCTGGTTAGCATCCAATGCTCCATGTCTAGTGAGACCAAGCCATCGACCGTGTCATATGCTAGTCTAGTCGGCTGCGCGTCCACACATCCCTTTCGACTAGGGACCTTTTAGGACAGTCATCATACAATGCATAGTCCCACAAACAAGTCACGTACTTGCTGATACACATCATTGATAATGTCCAAGGACTATCTTTATTCATAAACACATAGGAAATATCATCATACATGATTGCCTCTAGGGCATATCTCCAACACCGTCCACCGCACCGGAGCTATTCCCGCTACGCCGTCCTTCACCGCCTCGGATCTGCTTCCCCTCCGTCGACAGACGACCACCGCAACACAGTCAACAATTTGGCCATGGGTTCTTCCAAGGCTCCACCCTCCTCCAAAACATCGGTTCCCCCGGTAAAAAGAAGAACATCGCCGCGAAATAAGGATGGCACAACACTAGCAACCGGAACTGGTACTCCTCTTCCCTTATTCGTACAAATCTTATGTGTCTGCTTGCACGGTATTCATCCCACAGAAGACACTAGTTGACCGCTTCTTCCTACACCTTCTTCCTGATACTAGATGTTCCTAGTAACTCGCGATGCACAAGGTTTCTCCTCATATACTATTTCACCTTAGCTAGAGGTCCGTCGCCCCCCTGGATTTCAATTCCTGGTCAGTTGATTCCCAATTAAAGGAAGCATTCCCCGGCGTAACAGGCGCTAGTCACTGCTGGAAACAGAGAATTTGCCATCAGTCAGCTCTTTGCTGTCTGCTAGCGGACGGCAAAGAAGGTCTTTGCCGTCTACTTATAAAAAACGGATGGCAAAGACTTGGCTGACGGCGAAGAGCCTAGTTGCCATCAGTCAGTTCTTTGCTGTCCGCCAGCTGATGGCAAAGAATCTTTGCCGTCCGCTAGCCGACAGCAATGAAGTGGATGGGGTCCAGTGGAGGCCTAAACCCTAAAGGCCCACCTCATTGCCGTCCGCTGGCAGACGACAAAGAAATGAGTATGTAACGGTCGTCCCGCCCTCTTCTCTCTCCCTCTTCTCTCTCTCCCTCCCCTCCCCGACCCCCCACCCGACCCCAAGTAACCGCCGCAGGCCAACGAGCCACCCGAAAAAAAAGCCCCCAATCTCCTAAAACCCTCCACGCACCACCCCCCACCACCCGACCCAAGTAACCCGCCGGCCACCGCGCCCCAGACCCCAACAGCCCACACCTGCCGACCGTCCAAGCCGCCCCGGCCCGCCGCTCCGCCCCCCCCACCCCGACGCCCCGTCGGCCGGCACCACCGCCCCGGCCCGCCGCTCCGGCACCCCATCCCCCTCCCGACGCCCCGCGCGCCGGCACACACGCCCCGGCCTGCCGCCCGGCTCCCCCGAGGACCGTGCTCCGGGCCGCCCGACGCCAACCGCCCGCCCCTCCCCCCCCGCCGCCCGGCCCCCTCGCCGCCCTGGCCTCCCCGCCAGCCCCGCCGCCCGGACCCGCCGGCGTCGGCCCTCCTCCACCTCCCCCGCTCCGATGAGCCCCCTCCCGCTATCTTTTTTTCTGTTTAGTGTAGTTTAGATTTAGTTTAGTTTAGTTTTTTTCTATTTTTTTAGGTTTAGGTTAGATTTAGTTTGTTTAGGTTTTTTTATGTTTTTTAGGTTTAGGTTTATATTTAGTTTAGTTTAGGTTTAGTTAGAAGAAGAAGATAGATGAAAAAAAAAGAAAATAAGAAGAAGAAGAGGAAGAAAGAAGAGGAAGGAAGAAGAAGAATAAGAAGAGAAGAAGAAGAAAGAAGAAGAAGAAGAAGAAGAAGAAGAAAGAAGAAGACAGAAGAAAAAGAAAGAAGAAGAAGAAGAGAAGAAGAAGAAGAAGAGGAGGAGGAGAGAGGAGGAGGAGGAGGGAGGAGGAGGAGGAGGAGAGAAGAAGAAGAAGAGAAGAAGAAGAAGAAGAAGAAAGAAGAAAGAAGAAGAAAGAAAGAAAAGGAAGAAGAAGAAGAAGAAGAAGAAGAAGAAGAGAAGAGAAGAAGAAGAAGAAGAAGAAGAAGAAAAGAAGAGGAGGAAGAAGAAGAAGGAAAAAAGGAGAAGAGGATAACAAGAAGAGTAACCGGGTCGAGGATCCGTTCTTCTTCTTCTTCCTCCTCCTCATCTTCTTCTTATTTTCTTCTCCTCCTCCTCCTCCTCCTCCTCCTCCTCTTCTTCTTCTTCTTCTTCTTCTTCTTCTTCTTCTTCTTCTTCTCCTTCGAGGGGTCGAGGGTCGAGGTTAGGGGTGCGTCGGCGCCGACGGAAACGGGTCGAGGATCGCTGGTCGCCAAGGGGTCGAGGGTCGGGGTAGAGGGTCGAGGATCGCCGGTCGCCAAGGGGTCGAGGGCCGAGGGGTCGAGGGGTTGAGGGCCGAGGGGTCAAGGGTCTAGGGGTCGATGGTCGAGGATCTTCTGGTCTGAGTGCTGACCGACTGGTGTCGTAGCTTAAGATGAGGACGTCCCTGAGCTGAAGGTCATGAGTGTGGGTGAACTGCTTCCATCCGTGCGCGAAGAACGGATGGAAGCAGTTCGCCCGCGCTGATGACCTTCAGCTCGGGCACGTCCTCATCTTAAGCTACGACAACAGTCGCCCAATGCTCACAATGAAGGGGTCGAGGGTCGCCGAGTGGTCGAGGGTCGAGGGGTCAACGATCGCCGAGGGGTTCCTAAGTTATGTTGTACTTGATGATGATACACTAGCTAGTACTATTATGCGCATATTATTATTCATGTCGGTATTAAAAAAAATTATGGTGTACTAATTTCGTTTACTCTATGTCATGGCAGGTGTTGAAAGATGGTCAGCGCGGGTAAGGAGCGCTCCGAGGCTCCTTCTTCGTCGGCGCATGGTGGGAGGGGTACTTCCATTCCACCCTACACTCTCCAAAGAGCGTTGGACGACAGTATGAAGACACCGATGGGCGCTTCTTCGTCGGCGTCGTTGCCCACCGGGGGAGGACTGCTACTTCTTGAGCTTGCATTGGTTTTTCCCTTGAAGAGAAAAGGGTGATGCAGCAAAGTAGAGATAAGTATTTCCCTCAGTTTGAGAACCAAGGTATCAATCCAGTAGGAGACAACGCACAAATCACCGAATACCTGCACAAACAATCAAACAACTTGCACCCAACGCGATAAAGGGGTTGTCAATGTTAGGGAACGTAGCATGCAATTTCAAAAAAATTCCTACGCTCGCGCAAGATCTTTCTAGGAGATGCATAGCAACGAGAGGGGGAGAGTTTGTCCACGTACCCTCGTAGACCGAAAGCGGAAGCGTTAGGTTAACGCGGTTGATGTAGTCGAACGTCTTCACGATCCAACCGATCCAAGCACCGAACGTACGGCACCTCCGTGTTCAGCACACATTCAGCTCGATGACGTCCCTCAAACTCTTGATCCAGCAGAGGGTCAAGGGAGAGTTCCATCAGCACGACGGCGTGGCAACGGTGTTGGTGATGTGATCCATGCAGGGTTTTGCCTAAGCACTACGACGCTATGACCGGAGGAGTAAACTGTGGAGGGGGGCACCGCACACGGCTAAGAGAATAACTGATGTGTTCTAGGGTGCCCCCTGCCCCCGTATATAAAGGAGGGGAGGAGGAGGCCAGCCACCAAGGGGGGCGCGCCATGGGGGGGAGTCCTACTAGGACTCCCAGTCCTAGTAGGATTCCCCCTTCCTTTTCCGGAGTGGGAAAGGGGAAAGGGAGAGAGGAGAGGAGAAGGAAAGGGGGGCGCGCCCCCTCCCCTAGTCCAATTCGGACTCCCCATGGGAGGGGGCACAGCCACCCCTTGTGGGCTGCCTCCCCTCTTCCCTATGGCCCATGAGGCCCATTAACTCTCTCGGGGGGTTCCGGTAACCTCCCGGTACTCCAAAAAATACCCGAAATGATCCGGAACTATTCCGGTGTCCGAATATAACCTTCCAATATATCAATCTTTACCTCTCGACCATTTCGAGACTCCTCGTCATGTCCGTGATCTCATCCAGGACTCCGAACAATCTTCGGTCACCAAAACACATAACTCATAATACAAATCGTCATCAAATGTTAAGCGTGCGGACCCTACGGGTTCGAGAACTATGTAGACATGACCGAGACACATCTCCGATCATAAACGACTTTGAAGTCCCGATTCTAAGCCGTAAAGCATGGCACACTGAACTATCGAGTAGTCATCAGATCGAGCTTGCTAGATGTTAATAACATCAGCATCTGCTCCTGCAGCAGGCCTTTCACCTAGCAGTGCATCAAGGACATAATTCTTCTGTGCAGCAATGAGGATAATCCTCAAGTTACGGACCTAGTCCGTGTAGTTGCTACCATCATCTTTCAACTTAGCTTTCTCTAGGAACGCAATAAAATTCAAGGGAACGGTAGCACGGGCCATTGATCTACAACATAGATATGCAAAAACTAACAGGACTAAGATCATGATAAATTAAAGTTCAATTAATCATATTACTTAAGAACTCCCACTTAGATAGACATCCCTCTAGTCATCTAAATGATCACGTGATCCATATCAACTAAACCATGTCCGATCATCACGTGAGATGGAGTAGTTTTCAATGGTGAACATCTCTATGTTGATCATATCTACTATATGATTCATGTTCGACCTTTCGGTCTCAGTGTTCCGAGGCCATATCTGCATATGCTAGGCTCGTCAAGTTTAACCCGAGTATTCCGCACGTGCAAAACTGTCTTGCACCCGTTGTATGTGAACATAGAGCTTATCACACCCGATCATCACGTGGTGTCTCGGCACGACGAACTGTCGCAACGGTGCATACTCAGGGAGAACACTTATGCCTTGAAATTTAGTGAGGGATCATCTTATAATGCTACCGCCGTACTAAGCAAAATAAGATGCATAAAAGATAAACATCACATGCAATCAAAATATGTGACATGATATGGCCATCATCATCTTGTGCCTTTGATCTCCATCTCCAAAGCACCGTCATGATCTCCATCGTCACCGGCTTGACACCTTGATCTCCATCGTAGCGTCGTTGTCGTCTCGCCAACTATTGCTTCTACAACTATCGCTAAGGCATAGTGATAAAGTAAAGCAATTACATGGCGATTGCATTTCATACAATAAAGCGACAACCATAAGCCTCCTGCCAGTTGCCGATAACTTTTACAAAACACGATCATCTCATACAACAACGTATATCACATCCTGTCTTGACCATATCACATCACAACATGCCCTGCAAAAACAAGTTAGACGTCCTCTACTTTGTTGTTGCAAGTTTTACGTGGCTCCTACGGGCTTCTAGCAAGAACCGTTCTTACCTACGCATCAAAACCACAATGATTTTTCATCAAGTGTGCTGTTTTAACCTTCAACAAGGACCGGCCGTAGTCAAACTTGATTCAACTAAAGTTGGAGAAACAGACACCCGCCAGCCACCTGTGTGCAAAGACCGTCGGTAGAACCAGTCTCATGAACGCGGTCATGTAATGTCGGTCCAGGCCGCTTCATCCAACAATACCGCCGAATCGAAGTAAGACGTTGGTGGTAAGCAGTATGCCTATTATCGCCCACAACTCTTTGTGTTCTACTCGTGCATATCATCTACGCATAGACCTGGCTTGGATGCCACTGTTAGGGAACATAGCATTCAATTTCAAAAAAATTCCTACGCTCACGCAAGATCTTTCTAGGAGATGCATAACAACAAGAGGGGGAGAGTGTGTCCACGTACCCTCGTAGACCGAAAGCGGAAGCGTTAGGTTAACGCGGTTGATGTAGTCGAACGTCTTCACGATCCAACCGATCCAAGCACCGAACGTACGGCACCTCCGTGTTCAGCACATGTTCAGCTTGATGACGTCCCTCGAACTCTTGATCCAGCAGAGTGTCGAGGGAGAGTTCCGTCAGCACGACGGCGTGGCGACGGTGTTGGTGATGTGATCCGTGCAGGGCTTTGCCTAAGCACTACGACGCTATGACCGGAGGAGTAAACTGTGGAGGGGGCACCGCACATGGCTAAGAGAATAACTAATGTGTTCTAGGGTGCCCCCTGTCCCCGTATATAAAGGAGGGGAGGAGGAGGCCGGCCACCAAGGGGGGCGTGCCATGGGGGGGAGTCCTACTAGGACTCCCAGTCCTAGTAGGATTCCCCCTTCCTTTTCCGGAGTGGGAAAGGGGGAAAGGGAGAGAGAAGAGGAGAAGGAAAGGGGGGCGCGCCCCCTCCCCTAGTCCAATTCGGACTCCCCATGGGAGGGGGCGCAGCCACCCCTTGTGGGCTGCCTCCCCTCTTCCTTATGGCCCATGAGGCCCATTAACTCTCCCGGGGGGTTCCGGTAACCTCCCGGTACTCCGAAAAATACCCGAAACGATCCGGAACTATTCCGGTGTCCGAATATAACCTTCCAATATATCAATATTTACCTCTCGACCATTTCGAGACTCCTCGTCATGTCCGTGATCTCATCCGGGACTCCGAACAATCTTCGGTCACCAAAACACATAACTCATAATACAAATCGTCATCGAACGTTAAGTGCGCGGACCCTACGGGTTCGAGAACTATGTAGACATAACCGAGACACATCTCCGATCAATAACCAACAGCGGAACCTGGATGCTCATATTGGTTCCTACATATTCTACAAAGATCTTTATCGGTCAAACCGTAATGACAACATACGTTATTCCCTTTGTCATCGGTATGTTACTTGCCCGAGATTTGATCGTCGGTATCTTCATACCTAGTTCAATCTCGTTACCGGCAAGTCTCTTTACTCGTTCCGTAATGCATCATCCCGTAACCAACTCATTAGTCACATTGCTTGCAAGGCTTATAGTGATGTGCATTACCGAGAGGGCCCAGAGATACCTCTCCGATACTCGGAGTGACAAATCCTAGTCTCGATCTATGCCAACCCAACAAACACCTTCGGAGACACCTGTAGAGCATCTTTATAAGCACCCAGTTACGTTGTGACGTTCGATAGCACACAAGGTGTTCCTCCGGTTTTCGGGAGTTGCATAATCTCATAGTCATAGGAATATGTATAAGTCATGAAGAAAGCAATAGCAATAAAACTTAAAGATCATTATGCTAAGCTAACGGATGGGTCTTGTCCATCACATCATTCTCTAATGGTGTGATCCCATTCATTAAATGACAACACATGTCTATGGTCAGGAAACTTTAACCATCTTTAATGAATGAGCTAGTCAATTAGAGGCATACTAGGGACACTCTGTGTTGTCTACGTATTCACACATGTACTAAGTTTCCGGTTAATACAATTCTAGCATGAATAATAAACATTTATCATGATATAAGGAAATATAAATAACAACTTTATTATTGCCTCTAGGGCATATTTCCTTCAGTCAATCCCTTCATGGTTACTTGTAAAAGTGAGATCTGATAGATATAGATGAAACTAAATAAAAGATAAAGTAAATATTTTTGGTATTTTTGGTTTATAGATCGGAAAGTAAAAGATTGCAAAATAGTAGATCGGAAACTAATATAGTAGATTGGAAACTTATATGATGGAAAATAGTAAATCGGAAACTTATATGATGGAAAATAGACCCGGGGGCCATAGGTTTCACTAGAGGCTTCTCTCAAGATAGCAAATAATACGGTTGGTGAACAAATTACTGCCAAGCAATTGATAGAAAAGCGCAAAGTTATGACGATATCTAAGGCAATGATCATGAATATAGGCATCACGTCCGTGTCAAGTAGACCGAAACGATTCTACATCTACTACTATTACTCCACACATCGACCGACTCCTGCCTGCATCTAGAGTATTAAGTTCATGAAGAACAGAGTAACGCATTAAGTAAGATGACATGATGTAGAGGAATAAACTCAAGCGATATGATGTAAACCCCATCTTTTTATCCTCGATGGCAACAATACAATATGTGCCTTGCTGCCCCTACTGTCACTGGGAAAGGACACCGCAAGATTGAACCCAAAGCTAAGCACTTCTCCCATTGCAAGAAAAACCAATCTAGTTGGCCAAACCAAACCGATAGTTCGAAGAGAATTACAAAGATATCAAATCATGCATAAAAGAATTCAGAGAAGATTCAAATAATATTCATAGATAATCTGATCATAAATCCACAATTCATCGGATCTCGGCAAACACACCGCAAAAAGTATTACATCGAATAGATCTCCAAGAACATTGAGGAGAACATGGTATTGAGAATCAAAGAGAGAGAAGAAGCCATCTAGCTACTAGCTATGGACCCGTAGGTCTGAGATAAACTACTCATGCTTCATCGGAATGGCAATAGGGTTGATGTAGAAGCCCTCCGTGATCGAATCCCCCTCCGGCAGGGTGCCGAAAAAGGTCCCTAGATGGGATCTCACTGGTACAGAAGGTTGTGGCGGTGGAAAAGTGTTTTCGTGGATGCTTCTGGTGGTTTGGGAATATATGTGAATATATAGGCGAAAGAATTAGGTCAGGAGGGTCACGGGGGGCCCACAAGGTAGGGGGCGCGCCCTACCCCCTGGGCGCGCCCTCCACCCTTGTGGCCGCCTCGTGGCTCCTCCGACTTCATCTCCAAGTCTCCTGGGTGTCTTCTGGTCCAAGAAAAATCATCGCGACGATTTTATTCCGTTTGGACTCCGTTTGGTATTCCTTCTCCACGAAGCTAAAAAACAAGGAAAAACATAAACTGGCACTGGGCTCTAGGTTAATAGGTTAGTCCCAAAAATAATATAAAATAGCATATTAATGCATATAAAACATCCAAAACAGATAATATAATAGCATGGAACAATCAAAAATTATAGATACGTTGGAGACGTATCAAGCATCCCCAAGCTTAATTCCTGCTCGTCCTCGAGTAGGTAAATGATAAAAACAGAATTTTTGATGTAGAATGCTACCTAACATATTTATCCATGTAATTTTCTTTATTGTGGCATGAATGCTTAGATCCATAAGATTCAAAACAAAAGTTTAATATTGACATAAAAACAATAATACTTCAAGCATACTAACAAGGCAATTATGTCTTCTCAAAATAACATGGCCAAAGAAAGCTTATCCCTACAAAATCATATAGTCTGGCTATGCTCCATCTTCATCACACAAAATATTCAAATCATGCACAACCCCGATGACAAGCCAAGCAATTGTTTCATACTTTTGATGTTCTCAAACTTTTTCAACTTTCACGCAATACATGAGCGTGAGCCATGGACATAGCACTATAGGTGGAATAGAATATGGTGGTTGTGGAGAAGACAAAAAGAAGGAGATAGTCTCACATCAACTAGGTGTATCAATGGGCTATGGAGATACCCATCAATAGATATCAATGTGAGTGAGTAGGGATTGCCATGCAACGGATGCACTAGAGCTATAAGTTTATGAAAGCTCAAAAGAAAACTAAGTGGGTGTGCATCCAACTCGCTTGCTCACGAAGACCTAGGGAAATTTGAGGAAGCCCATCATTGGAATATACAAGCCAAGTTCAATAATGAAAAATTCCCACTAGTATATGAAAGTGACAACATAGGAGACTCTCTATCATGAAGATCATGGTGCTACTTTGAAGCACAAGTGTAGTAAAAGGATAGTAACATTGTCCCTTCTCTCTTTTCTCTCATTTTTTTTATTTGGGCCTTCTCATTTTTTTGGCCTCTTTTTTTTCATCCGGAGTCTCATCCCGACTTGTGGGGGAATCATAGTCTCCATCATCCTTTCCTCACATGGGACAATGCTCTAGTAATGAAGATCATCACACTTTTATTTACTTACAACTCAAGAATTACAACTCGATACTTAGAACAAAATATGACTCTATATGAATGCCTAAGGTGGTGTACCGGGATGTGGAATGAATCAAGAGTGACATGTATGAAAGAATTATGAACGGTGGCTTTGCCACAAATACGATGTCAACTACATGATCATGCAAAGCAATATGACAATGATGAAGCGTGTCATAATAAACGGAACGGTGGAAAGTTGCATGGCAATATATCTCGGAATGGCTATGGAAATGCCATAATAGGTAGGTATGGTGGCTGTTTTGAGGAAGTTATATGGTGGGTGTATGGTACCGGCGAAAGTTGCGCGGCACTAGAGAGGCTAGCAATGGTGGAAGGGTGAGAGTGCGTATAATCCATGAACTCAACATTAGTCATAAAGAACTCACATACTTATTGCAAAAATCTATTAGTTATCGAAACGAAGTACTACGCGCATGCTCCTAGGGGGATAGATTGGTAGGAAAATACCATCGCTCGTCCCCGACCGCCACTCATAAGGAAGACAATCAATAAATAAATCATGCTCCGACTTCATCACATAACGGTTCACCATACGTGCATGCTACGGGAATCACAAACTTTAACACAAGTATTTCTCAAATTCACAATTACTCACTAGCATGACTCTAATATTACCATCTCTATATCTCAAAACAATCATAAGGAATCAAACTTCTCGTAGTATTCAATGCACTTTATATGAAAGTTTTTATTATATCCCTCTTGGATGCCTATCATATTAGGACTAAATTTATAACCAAAGCAAATTACCATGCTGTTTAAAGACTCTCAAAATAATATAAGTGAAGCATGAGAGTTCAACAATTTCTATAAAATAAAACCACCACCATGCTCTAAAAAGATATAAGTGAAGCACTAGAGCAAAATTGCCTAGCTCAAAAGATATAGGTGAAGCACATAGAGTATTCTAATAAATCACGATTCATGCGTGTCCCTCTCAAAAGGTGTGTACAACAAGGATTACTGTGGAAAACTAAAAAGCAAAGACTCAAATCATACAAGACGCTCCAAGCAAAACACATATCATGTGGTGAATAAAAATATAGCCTAAAGTAAAGTTACCGATAGACGAAGACAAAAGAGGGGATGCCTTCCGGGGCATCCCCAAGCTTAGGCTCTTGGTTGTACTTGAATATTACCTTGGGGTACCTTGGGCATCCCCAAGCTTAGGCTCTTGCCACTCCTTATTCCATAGTCCATCAAATCCTTACTCAAAACTTGAAAACTTCACAACACAAAACTCAACAGAAAATCTCATAAGCTCCGTTAGTATAAGAAAATAAATCACCACTTTTGGTACTGTTGTGAACTCATTCTTTATTTATATTGGTGTAATATCTACTGTATTCCAACTTTTCCATGGTTCATACCCCCCGATACTACCCATAGATTCATCAAAATAAGCAAACAACACAAAGAAAACAGAATCTGTCAAAAACAGAACAGTCTGCGAAGATCCGAATTGTTCTAATACTTATGTACTTATGTAACTCCACAAGTTCTGAAAATTTAGGACAACATAGGAAATTTGTATATAAATCTCGTATAACAAATTCAGGGTTTTTCAACACTCCAGTGAATTATTAAAATTCTGTGACTGGACGCAAAAGTTTCTGTTTTTCAGCAAGATCAAATCAACTATCACCGTAAGCCATCCCAAAGGTCTTACTTGGCACAAACACTAATTAAAACACAAAACCACATCTAACCAGAGGCTAGATGAATTATTAAAAGCAAAACAGGAACAAAAAAGCAAAAACAAAAATAAAATTGGGTTGCCTCCCAACAAGCGCTATTGTTTAACGCCCTTAGCTAGGCATAAAAACATGAATAGATCTAGGTATTGTCATATTTGGTATGCAATCCATAAGTAGCTATCATAATAGATTCATATGGCAATTTAATTTTCTTTCTAGGAAAGTGTTCCATGTCGTTCCTTAACGGAAATTGAAATCTAATGTTTCCTTCTTTCATATCAATAATTGCACCGATCGTTCTAAGGAAAGGTCTACCAAGAATAATATGACATGTAGGATTGCAATCTATATCAAGAACAATGAAATCTACGGGCACATAATTCCTATTTGCAACAATAAGAACATCATTAATCCTTCCCATAGGTTTCTTAATAGTGGAATCCGCAAGATGCAAATTTAAGGAACAATCATCAAATTCACGGAAACCTAACACATCACATAAAGTTTTTGGAATCGTGGAAACACTAGCACCCAAATCACACAAAGCATGGCACTCATAATCTTTAATCTGAATCTTAATAGTAGGTTCCCACTAATCATAAAGTTTTCTCGGGATTGAAACTTCCAATTCAAGCTTTTCTTCAAAAGATTGCATCATAGCATCAACGATATGTTTAGTAAAAGCTTTGTTTTGATTATAAGCATGAGGAGAATTCAACATGGATTGCAACAAGGAAATACAATCTATTAAAGAACAATTATCATAATTAAATTCCTTGAAATCCAAAAGAGTGGGTTCATTGCTACTTAAAGTTTTGACCTCTCCAATCCCACTTTTATCAATTTTTGCATCAAGATCTAAAAACTCCGAATCATTGGGACGCCTTTTAACTAAAGTTGACTCATCTCCAGTCCCATCTTTATCAAGATTTATATTGGAAAACAAAGATTCAATAGGAGTCACATCAATCACTTTAAGATCTTCATCATTATTTTCACGAAAACTAGAAGAACATGTTCTTACAAACCAATCTTTTTTAGCACGCATCTTAGCGGTTCTTTCTTTGCACTCATCAATGGAGGTTCTCATAGCTTTTAGAGTTTCATTAATATCATGCTTGGGTGGAATAGATCTAATTTTCAAAGAATCAACATCAAGAGAAATTCTATCCACGTTCCTAGCCAAATCATCAATCTTAAGCAATTTTTCTTCTATCAAAGCATTGAAACTCTTTTGCGAAATCACAAATTCTTTACCACTATTCTCGAAATCAGAGGACGTCTTATTATAATTTCCATAAGAATTTTTGTAGGAATTAACATAATTATTAGAGGAATTACTAGGAAATGGCCTAGGATTAAAATTACCTCTAAACGCGTTATTACCAAAATTGCTCCTACCAACAAAATTCACATCCATAGATTCGTTATTATTCTCAATCAAAGTAGACAAAGGCATATCATTAGGATCAAAAGAAGCACTCTTGCTAGGAAACAATTTCATAAGTTCATCCATCTTTCCACTCAAAACATTAATCTCTTCAATTGCATGCACTTTTTTACTAGTGGAAGATCTTTCGGTATGCCATTGAGAATAATTAACCATACTATTATCTAGGGGTTTAGTAGCTTCTCCTAAAGTAATTTCCATAAAAGTGCCTCCCGCGGCCGAATCTAAAAGATTTCTAGAAATAAAATTCAATCCAGCATAAAAATTTGTATAATCATCCACAAATTCAAACCATGAGTAGGGCAATTTCGTATCATCAATTTCATCCTCTCCCAAGATTGTGCAACATGCTCATGATCAAGTTGCTTAAAATTCATAATATCATTCCTAAGGGAGATGATCTTAGCGGGAGGAAAATACTTGGAAATAAAAGCATCTTTACACTTATTCCATGAATCAATACTATTTTTAGGCAAAGATGAAAACCAAGTTTTAGCACGATCTTGAAGTGAAAACGGAAATAGTTCAATTTAACAATATCATTATCCACATCTTTTTTCTTTTGCATATCACACAAATCAACGAAATTGTTTAGATGGGATGCGGCATCTTCACTAGGAAGGCCGGAAAATTGATCTTTCATAACAAGATTCAGCAAAGCGGCATTAATTTCATAAGATTCCGCACTAGTGGCGGGAGCAATCGGAGTACTAATAAAATCATTGTTATTAGTGTTGGAAAAATCACACAATTTGGTATTCTCTTGAGCCATCATGACAAAGCAAGCAAGCCAACACACGAGCACACAAAAAGCAAACGAAAAAGACAAATGGAAGAAGGGCGAATAAAAAGGCAAATCTTTTCAAAAATCGTTTTAGAAGTGGGGGAGAGGAAAACGAGAGACAAATGGCGAATAATGTAATGCAAGAGATGAGAGTTTATGATGGGTACTTGGTATGTCTTGACTTGGCGTAGATCTCCCCGGCAACGGCGCCAGAAATTCTTCCTGCTACTTCTTGAGCTTGCGTTGGTTTTTCCCTTGAATATGAAAGGGTGATGCAGCAAAGTAGAGATAAGTATTTCCCTCAGTTTGAGAACCAAGGTATCAATCCAGTAGGAGACAACACACAAATCACCGAATACCTGCACAAACAATCAAACAACTTGCACCCAACGCGATAAAGGGGTTGTCAATCCCTTCACGGTTACTTGCAAAAGTGAGATCTGATAGATATAGATGAAACTAAATAAAAGATAAAGTAAATATTTTTGGTATTTTTGGTTTATAGATCGGAAAGTAAAAGATTGCAAAATAGTAGATCGGAAACTAATATAGTAGTTTGGAAACTTATATGATGGAAAATAGTAAATCAGAAACTTATATGATGGAAAATAGACCCGGGGGCCATAGGTTTCACTAGAGGCTTCTCTCAAGATAGCAAATAATACGGTGGGTGAACAAATTACTGCCAAGCAATTGATAGAAAAGCGCAAAGTTATGATGATATCTAAGGCAATGATCATGAATATAGGCATCACGTCCGTGTCAAGTAGACCGAAATGATTTTGCATCTACTACTATTACTCCACACATCGACCGACTCCTGCCTGCATCTAGAGTATTAAGTTCATGAAGAACAGAGTAACGCATTAAGTAAGATGACATGATGTAGAGGAATAAACTCAAGCAATATGATGTAAACCCCATCTTTTCATCCTCGATGGCAACAATACAATATGTGCCTTGCTGCCCCTACTGTCACTGGGAAAGGACACCGCAAGATTGAACCCAAAGGTAAGCACTTCTCCCATTGCAAGAAAAACCAATCTAGTTGGCCAAACCAAACCGATAGTTCGAAGAGAATTACAAAGATATCAAATCATGCATAAAAGAATTCAGAGAAGATTCAAATAATATTCATAGATAATCTGATCATAAATCCATAATTCATCGGATCTCGGCAAACACACCGCAAAAAAGTATTACATCGAATAGATCTCCAAGAACATCGAGGAGAACATGGTATTGAGAATCAAAGAGAGAGAAGAAGCCATCTAGCTACTAGCTATGGACCCGTAGGTCTGAGATAAACTACTCACGCTTCATCGGAAGGGCAATAGGGTTGATGTAGAAGCCCTCCGTGATCGAATCCCCCTCCGGCAGGGTGCCGGAAAAGGTCCCTAGATGGGATCTCACGGGTACAGAAGGTTGCGGCGGTGGAAAAGTGTTTTCGTGGATGCTTCTGGTGGTTTGGGAATATATCTGAATATATAGGCGAAAGAATTAGGTCAGGAGGGTCATGGGGGGCCCACAAGGTAGGGGGGCGTGCCCTCCACCCTTGTGGCCGCCTCGTGGCTCCTCCGACTTCATCTCCAAGTCTCCTGGGTGTCTTCTGGTCCAAGAAAAATCATCGCGAAGATTTTATTCCGTTTGGACTCCGTTTGGTATTCCTTCTCCACGAAGCTAAAAAACAAGGAAAAAACATAAACTGGCACTGGGCTCTAGGTTAATAGGTTAGTCCCAAAAATAATATAAAATAGCATATTAATGCATATAAAACATCCAAAACAGATAATATAATCAAAAATTATAGATACGTTGGAGACGTATCAAGGACGTCGGGGAGGGAAGAAGAGAGGAGGAGGTCGGGGAGGACGTGGCCGTGGGAGAGGTAGGCAGGCTCCTATGCCTTCCTCGCCACCACCCCTAGCTGATTCACCCGAGCACAGGACTGCTAGGGTGAACACGTCTGGGGAGGAGGCTAAGCGGACTCCGGTCCATGAGCCTCGGGTCGACGGGCCTTCGGCCCACGAGACTTGGCCCTACGAGACTCCGTCCCTGGAGACGTCCAGATGGGGTACCTAGACGGGTCCGCCTGAGGGGCCGAGTGGCCATGCTGATGGTGGCAGGGATCCGACTGATAGCGAGGGTGAGGTGGCTGAGGGGGCCACCATCTACCAGCGTGGTTGTACACGGCTCCCGTCCGTGCCGGCGACCCGCGAGTAGAGGTGGTTGATTTACCCTGATGGGGAGAGGTAAGTGCATATTTACTATTTGTGTACCATTTGCCTTCATGTTTCTTCAAATATCTAATGCGTTGGCCTTGTCATACTGCAGGGGTTGGCACCACGCTGATACTGTGCACAGGCCCAACTCCGTCCTTGGTGTGCTTTGTCGGCAGAACTTCCCGGGTTTTGTCACGTTGCCCGGTGAGGGTCAGGTTCCGGAGCTAGGATTGAGCTGGGAGCACTACTTGGCTGCCCTGGCCCCACCGGAGGTGATGATCGACGGTGTCTTGTGCCACACGAGGGCAGAGATGGTGATCAGAAGCTTTTGGGTAATTTCTCCTTTACACAATTAAAATTCTTCAAATAGCTAGTTATTGTACTAATCAATGTTGTCTCGTTTGATTGCAGGCCTTCTACAGGAGGGATACGAGGAGGCCACGGCAAAGGTTATCGACACCGAGTACAGGCGCCTACTACAGAACTTACGGCACGAGGCTCGGGTGCAGGTTGCTCGAGACTACTACGTCTCGCGTCGTATTAAGAAGCCCAAGTCAGCGTGCCGCGAGAAGTTTCTGCAGAAGGAGCAATACATGACGGTAATTACCTATTCTTAAGGCCTTGTACTTAGTTTCCTTGATTTGATTCATAGGCATAGCACTCAAGTTTCTCTTTACTAACTTAGGTGCCCCCGAGATGGTGTGCGTATCAGATGGACTGTTGGGAGGTGTTGGTCGATGAGTGGTGCTCAAAGGAATGGCTTGTCCAGCACAACAATGCCAAGGACAAGCGTGCCCAAATGGTAGGTGTGCCACACCATGGCAGACGGCAAAGAACCTGATTCCTGTAGTGAGTCCGCCTATTACGCCGGGGAAGCAGCACCTCGGTGTTTATCTTAGGGGTGTGTGGGGCCTAGGAGTTGCTGGCGCCCGAGCTGGAGGTCGGCCGAGCTTAAAGGGATGGCCGGGGGGCACTGCCAAGCATGGCGGTGGTGTGAGATCGAGGGGAGGGCGGGGCGGCGGAGGCAGGGATCTAGGCCGGTGGTCGCTGGCGGTTCGAGAAAGATCGTCAACAGTGATTGGCGGGAGGTAGACGAAGGCCATCTGCCCGTTCCTTGTAGATCGGACGGTTCATAAAAAAATCGACTGACCTTTTTATTTTCAGTCGACTGTTTTTTTATAGGACCACATGTGGTGGTGTGCTGGAGGAGTTCCTGCATTTCCCAGCCATCCCTATGCTCATATATTACAAAATCATACGGAGTAGAATCTAATTTTGTTTGCCATGCAATGCTGTAGAGCTATCATATGTCTCCTGTCATTTATTTTTCAGCCACCTGCTATCTGCTACTTTTACAGTGCACTAGTTCTGCACACACTTCACCCATACTCTCACTATTGTTTTTTTATGCATGGGTATTTCAGCCTCTGCCAAACTGTTGAGAGTAGCACGAAATAAAAGAGAGAGGTCGCTCCTGCTTTCTTCGTGGGCAGGTTATAAAGGGTGTAGTGTCAGCAGATGGAGACGGTAAACGTAGCTCCGGAGTTGATGATCTCGCTCGCCATGAACCACCATCCCAGGTGCTTGCTTTAACTTCGCGGTGTCATATGTGGTTGCATGTTGCATATGGTGTCTAGCTTATATTCAAAAGGTAGAAGTCGGTCTTTATTAAGATAAGGAAAGATATTTTTTACATGAACCACCATCCCGGGAGCACCAGAAGCCAAATAGCTAGTCAGGGCACTGGCCGAGCCAGTGACAAGCCCAGCACAGACAGGCATCACCTGCTAGCTAACTAAAAAGCCACGGTGGTGGCGAAGCAGCCCGCCTCCCACCAGGCTCTCAGGTCCTCGATGATCATGCTCACCACTCCAGCCAGGTGTCTAGCTTGTATTGCTTCCAATTTGGTTAAATTGCATCTGCTTAGCTTACACATTATACCTTTGAATATGACATGCCTTCCTATTTTTGGTACATACTACTACATCTGTTTATTAACCATGTTCTTACATCAAACTAATTAATGTTCTTGTGTATCCCTCATCAATCACTTATGATGAGACAGTCAGGCCCGTGGACTGCTGTAAGAAAAGATCCTCTTTTAAAGAATGCAGTGTCAGCCTCCCCACATGATTCTCAAGAAACAGCAATGCTAGATGAAGATAGTCAACGTAGCTCTGTAGTTGATGACCGCATTTCCCCTACACCACCATCGAAGGTGCTTGCTCTAACTTGGCAGCGTGATATGTGGTTGCATGTTGCATATAGTGTCTAGATTGTAATTCTTCCAATCTGGTGACATGCCTTCCTATTTTTGGTACATAGTACATCTGTCTATTAAGCATGTCCTTACATAAAACTACTATTTTTTTTGTATCCTGCATCAATCAATTATGACGAGACACCTTTAGTATATGCAGAGTGATATTGGTTGCATCTTTCATATGATTTATAGCATGCACTGCTTCTAATTTGTTGAAATGCCATTTATGATGGGATGCTTTTAACTTGGCAGAGTCATATTGGTTACATCTTTCATGTGGTGTCTAGCTTGCATTGCTTCTAATTTGTTGAAATGGCTTCTGCTTAGTTTACACAAATAGTTGTGATATGCCATGCCGTCCTGTTTTTCGTACATATTCCATTCTCGTATCATGTGTTTGCCTTACATCAAAGTAGTGATTGGCAATATCATGCACGAATGAGTTCTGAAGAGTGAATTTTATTGCTTTTTCTTGTCGGTTTTACTTGACAATGCAAAATCAATAAAGCAGAAGGAAATTAGCAAGGCAGTGGATAAAGGTGCTCCTTCCAAACAACTAAAACGGAGGGCCTCTATAGATTCTACTCCGGCATCCCCCCAAGAAGATTTGCAAGACAACACATGCATAGACACTCAACATAGCTGTGTTGATGATGAGCACGTCTCCCCTAGTTGACCATCACAGGTACTCCCTCTAACTTGGCACTGTTATATGTGGTTGCATGTTATGTATGATATCTAGCTTGTATTTCTTCTAATTTTGTTGAATTCCATCTGCTTACTTTACACATTATACTTGTGAATAAGACACGTGTTCCTGTTTCTAGAACATACAATATCTGTCTATCACACCATGTTCTTACATCAAAGTACTACTGTTGTGTAACCTGCAACAATCACTTTTCACAAGACACGTTTAACTTGGGAGTCTGATATAGTTTACATCTCGCATTATTTTCTAGCTTGTACTACTAATTTGTTGAAATGGCACTAATGACGAGACAGTTTTAACTTGGTAGAGTGATATTCGTTGCGTCTTACATATGGTGTCTAGCTTTCATTGCTTCTAATTTATTGAAATGCCTTCTGCTTAGTTTACACATCATAGCTGTGAATATGCAATGTTGTGAATATGCAATGGCACTAATGACGAGAGACCTTTAACTTGGTAGTGTGATGTTGTTTGCATCTTGCATATGATTTATTTCTTGTACTGCTTCACATTTGTTTAAATGCCAGTTATGACGAGACACTGTTAACTTGGCAAAGCGATATTTGTAGCATCTTTCATATGGTGTCTACCTTCCATTGCATTGCTTCTAATTTATTGAAATGCCTTCTGCTTAGTTTACACATCATAGTTCTGATTATCTCATGCCGTCCTATTTTTTGTACATATTACATCCTCCTATCATGCGGTTGTCTAACATCAAAGTTCAGTTCGTCTGTATCACGCATCAATTTGTTCTGAAGAACTAATTTTTTATTCCTTTTTCTTGTTGGCTTGACTTGACATGGCACAGAGAAAGAGGAAGGAACACAGAATGGCAGGGGATGGTGTTAGTACTCAGGACGCGCGGAAACGGAAGCGGAAGAATTATGCAGATTCTGCTGGTACTGATGGTGCAATAGAAGGTGAAAGTCCACCAGAAAATTGTACAAACACGGTATCCCGTGCTACACCAGCTGCAAAAAATCCAAACACAAACTAATAGCTGCCACCAAACAAGCAGCGACAGCCCTAGTTGTTGCAACACCTTCAGCTGCATGAGTTACTCATTTGTCAACTCAGCTAGCGGCAAGTTCCCAAGCTCCCTTGCCACCTGACACTACTTCCGAAGCACTCTTGACACAAGACGAGTTGGCAAGATCAGATGAACCTTGTGAGATTCAACAGCAAGAAGGTAGTTGCTGGAGTCAAGTTACAGTTGCATGCTTCTTTATATGTAGTCTCACAGTTTGATGTACACTAACACTTCCTATGTTTGTTGTTGGACTAGCACCTAGGCGCAAGAGGAAACAGACATCAGGGATAATGCTCGATAGGTTAACTAAATCTAGAGGAGGAAGAATGGAGATCCGTTTTGAGGCAGGTTTAAAAAGGCCACGTGATGCTACAGAGTCAGCCAAGTTAGTATCAGAGGCAGCGGTTGCCGTTAGGTGTTATGCACGTATCCTCCCAACATGAATTCAGCACATGAATGACAAAGACAAAATCCAGTTCAACACCTTCCTCGACCATTTATCTGTAAGTATGGTTATGTATGGAAATTAGTAATATCATCTTGCTCTGTCCAATACTTTCTAGCTTGCTGGTAATGAGACTCCCATAATTTTCAACAGATGAGGTTCAAGTTGGATAGCCAAGATGATGCAACCAGACAAGAATGCACCCATGTTTTCAAGTCTGCTCTGCGACAGTATCAGTATAACTTGAGGAAAACTCACTTTGAAGGCAAGGCTAACAGTGAACTTGCCCAAACATCTCCAGTGGAAAATATATCGGATGAATACTGGAGAGGCCTCATTAAACACTGGTCTGATCCAAAGTATCAAGTACATTATATATATGTGATCAGATCACATGTTGAACTCCTATTTATGCATGTGCCTCACAAATCTATCTTCTTGTAGGTGAACTGTTCAAAGAACAAGGCCAACCGTACGAAAGTGAAATTCCAACAGACGACGGGATCTCGTAGCTATATTGCACACTGCGAGGCTCTTGTAATTAGCTGCTATTTCACTCTTTTCGCTGTGCCATATTATCATATCTATATTGATTTGTTCCAAATGTAGAGGAAAGCCCGCAAGGACCAAAAAGTACCTGAACCAAATGCTGTGGAAATTTTCAAGGACTATCACACCAGCAAGACGAAGGGCATGACTACACCAGTCAAAGCCGCTGTTGTAAGTCCTTAATCCTCATGCCTTTTAACTACTACTTACTCTGACTTGTGCATTGAACTGCATGGTTTGTAGCCAATGTCTATTACTCTTTTCAATTTTATACACAATTGTCTTAGCGTATCATTGCACCTTATAAGGTTTAAAAGAGAGGAGTGATGTTCCATCTTGATCTGTAATCTAGTTCCATGCTGGACTTGTCTACACAACGTTATTGCCTGTTTGTCTGTTCTCAGTTGTTTTGTGATATGAATTATGTCATACTATGCTTACCGTATTATAAACTTTGTCTCTTTATCCTTAGTTGTCAATACAATGTGAAGAAATAGACAATACATTAGCCATGGTACATGGTCATATGTTTGGAACCTGGTTTTATTATGTACTTTGCAGTAAAATACAACTAATATTTTACACGGGTTCACCAGAATAAGTTCTGTATATAGACCAAAGCTATTTTGTTTGGTTTTGCTGCCTCCTTAATATCTTCTATTCTGGTACTACTAATGTAAAAACTCAACTTTTCAGAAAGCTATGGAACAAATGGTGGAACCATCACCTTCTGAAGGTGACGAGGCAACTATAACCGCAATGTCACCTCTTGCTGCAGTGGGTCAGTACCTATCCACTAACGGTGCCAAAAGCACGTTCCTGCGTAATACTGGGTTGGTTGTTAAGGCAATCTCGTCCAAACTGCCTCATGATCAAGATATGCAAGCTCAAAACAATGTTATATCTGCGCTCCAAACACAAGTCCATTCCCTAACAGAGACCCTTTGTGAAACAAGGACAGCCATTGTTCGATGTCGTCAAGATATGCATGGTATTGAAACCAGACTATCAGACATTTGCTATGTTGTTCAGGAGCCTAGGAGAAATGAAGGCGAAGGTTATGGTGCTCCATCGGACAGTATAGCATGAAAACGTAACAGTCAGGTCAAATGAACTGAGCTTCTGAACTTCTGGTGGTGCATTTATCTGCCAAACTGTTAACTTTTATGCCAACCTTCCTTTTGTTTTATGGTTGTAATTTGTTTTTTTGCGATACAAAATTTGTTCTTAACGTGCAACGACCGGATCAAGAAAACAGCAAGCCATTTTTGTATAGTGTAGGGTGTTCCCTATATTTGCACTGGTGGCGAACTTTGATGCCCAGTGGATGTAATCTGTGCAATCGCCTTAATAGCCTAACGTTAGTTTCTGGCTTATTTATTTCCCTAGTCTTCTTTCTCCTTGGTTTGCTAGTGGCCGCAACAACCATGGGCCATATACGGACCGTGGTAACCTTGAGCCTGCTACGGGCCGTAGGATCCATGGGCCTCCTATGGGCCGTCGGATAAATGGGCCTCCAACGGGCCGTGGAATCAGTGGGCCTCGAGCCGTCAGATAAATGGGCCCACATGGGCCGTAAACGGGCGTAATTGGTAGCGAGCCAGCACGATAACGAGCCGTTAACAGGCCGGAAGACAGCAAAGGCTTAATTCTGTCACAGGCATAACGGGTCGTTAATGGGCCAGAATATAGGACGGGCTGGAAACGGCGCAACGGGTTAACAGGCCACAAACGGGCCAATTCTAAACACGGGCCAAAGTTAGCCCATTAGGGGAACAGGCCAGTAATGGGCCGGAAGTAATCGAGGGCCGGAAAGGAGCCCAAGAATGTATGGGTCGTCAGTAAGCCGAAAGCTAACACGGTCTGGAAACGGCCCATGTGAATCATGGGCCGTTACTGGGCATAAAGAAATTTACTGTTTATTATGGGCCAGAGTCACTGCGGCCCATTAAAGGGCCCAAATATACGAAAGGCCACGTATGGGCCGAAAGAGGTCGTGGGCCATACATGGGCCAAAAATGAAACGGGCTGGTATTATACTGGACGGCCCACATGACGCTGTTGGGCTGATTTTGGGAACGCCATAACGGGCCATGAGTTACCGGGCCGTAAAATGGGCTATATGCGAACACACCGTTAACAGGCTTTTCATGGGCCGGCCCGCTAGCTTTTGACCAAGTCAAACGGGCCGGCCTTTGTAAGCTAAATGGGCTAGTGTCAGGTCGTCGCACGTGTCGACATATCATAGGTGCCTATCTGACCCAATGACAAGCTGACACGTGTTTCCTCCGGCCAATGAGAATTTTACACGTGGAAAATCGCCATTGGTCGTTGCTGTTAACGGGTTATTGGATCCAAAACCGGACCCGATAGCTTAACGGCGACCCGTTACGGTGGATGCCACGTGTCGGTTACCCTTGACGAAAGCACTTCCATGACGCGTCATTTATCATCATGGAAGTGAACACTTCCATGATGATAATTTTGGTATTGTCATGGAACACTTCTACGATAGCACATGCATGACTATCTTGATTCTGTCATAAAATTGTCATGGATGTACATGCATGACAGAAAACGTGACCTACTGTGACAAACACGTATCATCACGGAAGTGTATTTTTTTTGTAGTGCTTGTGGGCTGGTGTGCTTCCTCCCTTCGGCCCATAAGGCCCACCACTTACCAGTGGCCTCCCAGAACCCCTTCCGGCACTCCAATAAATACCCGGTACTTTCCAAAACCTTTTCGGTGACCAAATAGCATCGTCCTATATATCAATCTTTACCTCCGGACCATTCCGGAGCTCCTCGTCATGTCTGTGATCTCATCCTGGACTCCGAACAACATTCAGTCACCAACTCACATAACTCATGTAATACTATATCGTCAATGAACGTTAAGCGTGCGAACCCTACGGGTTCGAGAATGATGTAGACATGACCAAGACGCTTCTTCGGTCAATAACCAATAGCGGGACCTGGATGCCCATATTGGTTCCTACATATTCCATGAAGATCTTTATCGGTTGAACCTTTATGACAACATACGTATTTCCCTTTGTCTGTCGGTATGTTACTTGCCCGAGATTCGATCGTCGGTATCTCCATACCCAGTTCAATCTCGTTACCGGCAAGTCTCTTTACTCATTCCGTAATACATCATCTTGCAACCAACTCCTTAGTCACTTTGCTTGCAAGCTTCTCCGTCATACGGAGTGAAAAATCCCAATCTCGATTCATGCCAACTCAACAGACACATTCGGAGATACCTGTAGAGCATCTTTATGATCACCCAGTTACATTGTGACATTTGATAGCACACAAGGTATTTCTCCGGTATCCGGGAGTTCCATGATCTCATGGTCGAAGGAATATGTATTTGACATTAAGAAAGCAGTAGCAATAAACTGAATGATCATATGCTAAGCTAACAGATGGGTCTTGTCTATCACATCATTATCCTAATGATGTGATCCCATTATCAAGTGACAACTCATGTCCATGGTTAGGAAACCTTAAACATCTTTGATCAACGAGCTAGTCTAGTAGAGGCTCACTAGGGACACGATATTTGTTTATGTATCCACACATGTATTTAAGTTTCCGGTCAATACAATTCTAGCATGAATAAAAAACATTTATCATGAATAAGGAAATATAATAATAACAACTTTATTATTGCCTCTAGGGCATATTTCATCAGCCTCCCACTTGCACTAGAGTCAATAATCTACTTCACATCGCCATGTGATTAAAACCCATAGTTCACATTGCCATGTGACTAACACCCAAAGAGTTTACTAGAGTCAATAATCTATTTCACATCGCCATGTGATTAACACCCAAAGAGTAGTAAGGTGTGATCATGTTTTGCTTGTGAGAGAGGTTTAGTCAACGGGTCTGCCACATTCAGATCCGTATGTATTTTGCAAATTTCTATGTCTGCAATGCTCTGCATGGAGCTACTCTAGCTAATTGCTCCCACGTTCAATACGTATCCAGATTGAGACTCAGAGTCATCCGGATTGGTGTCAAAGCTTGCATCGACGTAACCCTTTACGATGAACTCTTTATCAACTCCATAACCGAGAAACATTTCCTTAGTCCTCTTTAGGTACCTAAGGATAATTTTGACCGCTGTCCAGTGATCCACTCCTGGATCACTATTGTACCCCCTTGCCAAACACATGGCAAGGCACACAACAGGTCTAGTACACAGCATGTCATACTTTATAGAACCTATGGCTGAGGCATAGGGAATGACTTTCATTCTCTCTCTATCTTCTGCCGTGATCGGGCTTTGAGTCTTACTCAACTTCACACCTTGCAACACAGGCAAGAATCCTTTCTTTGACTGATCCATTTTGAACTTCTTCAAAACTTTGCCAAGGTATGTGCTTTGTGAAAGTCATATTAAGCGTCTCGATCTATCCCTATAGATCTTGATGCCCAATATGTAAGTAGCTTCACCGAGGTCTTTCATTGAAAAATTCTTATTCAAGTATCCTTTTATGCTATCCAGAAATTCTATATCATTTCTAATCAATAATATGTCATCCACATATAATATCAGAAATGCTACAGAGCTCCCACTCACTTTCTTGTAAATACAGGCTTCACCATAAGTCTGTATAAAACCATATGCTTTGATCACATCATCAAAGCGTATATTCCAACTCCGAGATGCTTACACCAGTCCATAGATGGATCGTTGGAGCTTGCACACTTTGTTAGCACCTTTAGGATCAACAAAACCTTCTGGTTGCATCATATACAACTCTTCTTTAAGAAATCCGTTAAGGAATGCATTTTTTACATCCATTTGCCAGATTTCATAATCAAAAAATGCGGCAATTGCTAACATGATTCGGACAGACTTAAGCATCGCTATGGGTGAGAAAGTCTCATCATAGTCAACCCCTTGAACTTGTTGAAAACCTTTCGCGACAAGTCGAGCTTTGTAGACAGTGATATTACCATCAGCGTCTGTCTTCCTCTTGAAGATCCATTTATTTTCAATGGCCTGCCGATCATCGGGCAAGTCCACCAAAGTCCACACTTTGTTCTCATACATGGATCCTATCTCAGATTTCATGGCCTCAAGCCATTTGTCAGAATCTGGGCTCATCATAGCTTCTTCATAGTTCGTAGGTTCACTATTATCTAACAACATGACTTCCAGGACAGGATTACCGTACCACTCTGGTGCAGAACATGTTCTGGTCGACCTACGAAGTTCAGTAGTAACTTGATCCGAAGTTTCATGATCATCATCATTAGCTTCCTCTCTAGTTGGTGTAGACATCACGGGAACGGTTTTCTCAGATGTGCTACTTTCCAATTTGAGAGAAGGTACAATTACCTCATCAAGTTCTACTTTCCTCCCACTCACTTCTTTCGAGAGAAACTCCTTCTCTAGAAATGACCCATTCTTAGCAACAAAGATCTTGCCTTCGGATCTCTGGTAGAAGGTGTACCCAATAGTTTCCTTAGGGTATCCTATGAAGACGCACTTCTCCAATTTGGGTTCGAGCTTATCAGGCTAAAGCCTTTTGACATAAGCGTCGTATCCCCAAACTTTAAGAAACGACAGCTTAGTTTTCTTGCCAAACCATAGTTCATACGGTGTCATCTCAACGGATTTAGATGGTGCCCTATTTACCATGAATGCGGCAGTCTCTAATGCATAAACCCAAAATGATAAAGGCAAATCGGTAAGAGACATCATAGAACGCACCATATCTAATAAAGTACGGTTACAACGTTCGGATACACCATTACGCTATGGTGTTCCAGGTGGCGTGAGTTATGAAACAATTCCACATTGTTTTAAATGAAGGCCAAACTCGTAACTCAAATATTCGCCTCCGCGATCAGATTGTAGAAACTTTATTTTCTTGTTACGATGATTCTTCACTCTGAAATTCTTTGAACTTTTCAAATGTTTCAGACTTGTGTTTCATCAAGTAGATATACCCATACCTACTCAAATCATTTGTGAAGGTCAAAAAATAAAGATACCCGTGCTACTTCTTGAGCTTGCGTTGATTTTTCCCTTGAAGAGGAAAGGGTGATGCAGCAAAGTAAAGATAAGTATTTCCCTCAGTTAAGAACCAAGGTATCAATCCAGTAGGAGGCACAAGCAAGTCTCCAATCTATGCACCTGCACAAACTAACAAACACTTGCACACAACGCGAAAAAGGGGTTGTCAATCCCTTAACGGTCACAAACAAGAGTGAGATCTAATAGAGATAGGTATAAAAGATAAATAAAAGAGCAAACTAAAGTAACTATAAATAAAGTGCAGCAAAGTATTTTTGGGTTTTTTGGTTTATAGATCTGAAAATATATGATGAAAAATAGTCCCGGGGGCCATAGGTTTCACTAGAGGCTTCTCTCTTGAAGATAGCATACGGTGGGTAAACAAATTACTGTCGAGCAACTGATAGAAAAGCGCAAATTTATGACGATATCTAAGGCAATGATCATGAATATAGGCATCACGTCCATGACAAGTAGACCGACTCCTGCCTGCATCTACTACTATTACTCCACACATCAATCGCTATCCAGCATGCATCTATAGTATTAAGTTCATAAGAACGGAGTAATGCCTTAAGTAAGATGACATGATGTAGAGGGATAAACTCAAGCAATATGATATAAACCCCATCTTTTTATCCTTGATGGCAACAATACAATACGTGCCTCGCTACCCCTTCTGTCACTGGGTGAGGACACCGCAAGATTGAACCCAAAACTAAGCACCTCTCCCATTACAAGAAAAACCAATCTGGTTGGCCAAACCAAATAGATAGTTTGAAGAGAAATACAAAGATATCTTAATCATGCATAAAAGAGTTCAGAGAAGACTCAAATAATATTCATAGATAATCTGATCATAAATCCATAATTCATCGGATCTCAACAAACACACCGCAAAAAAATGTTACATCGAATAGATCTCCAAGAACATCAAGGAGAACATTGTATTGAAGATCAAAGAGAGAGAAGAAGCCATCTAGCTACTAGTTATGGGCCCGTAGGTCTGTGGTAAGCTACTCACGCATCATCGAAAGGGCAGCAAGGTTGATGTAGAGGCCCTCCGTGATCGAATCCCCCTCCGGAAGATCGCCGGAAAAGTCCCCAAGATGGGATCTCATGGGAACAGAGGCTTGTGGCGGCGGAAAAGTATTTTCGTGGACGCTTCTGATGTTTGGGGAATATTTTGGAATTTATAGAGGTGGAACTAGGGTTAGAGGACCTCCGAGGGGCCCACAAGCCCTCAGGGCGCGCCCTAGAGGCTTGTGGCCTCCTCGGGAACCTTCTAGCCCTCTCTCCAAGTTAGGTAGGTGTCTTCTGGTCCAACAAAAATCACCGCGGAATTTTTATTCCGTTTGGACTCCGTTTGATATTCCTTTTCTGTAAAAGTCAAAAACATGGAAAAAAACATAAACTGGCACTGGGCTCTAGGTTAATAGGTTAGTCCCAAAAATAATATAAAATAGCATATTAATGCATATAAAACATCCAAAACAGATAATATAATAGCATGGAACAATAAAAAATTATAGATACGTTGGAGACGTATCAACCCGCCGCGTGCCTCAACACTCATCGGATCGCATACATCGGTATGTATTATTTCGAGTAAGTCATTAGCTCGCTCCATTGTTCCGGAGAACGGAGTTTTAGTCATCTTACCCATGAGGCATGGTTCGCAAGTATCAAATGATTCATAATCAAGTGATTCCAATAGTCCATCCGCATGGAGTTTCTTCATGCGCTTTACACCAATATAACCTAAACGGCAGTGCCACAAGTATGTTGCATTATCATTATCAACTTTGCATCTTTTGGCATCAATATTATGAATATGTGTATCACTACGATCGAGATTCAACAAGAATAGACCATTCATTAAAGGTGCATGAGCATAAAAGATATTACTCATATAAATAGAACAACCATTATTCTCTGACTTAAATGAATAACCGTCTCGCAATAAATAAGATCCAGATATAATGTTCATGCTCAACGCTGGCACCAAATAACAATTATTGAGGTCTAAAACTAATCCCGAAGGTAGATGTAGAGGTAGCGTGCCAATGGCGATCACATCGACCTTGGAACCATTCCCGACGTGCATCGTCACCTCGTCCTTAGCCAATCTTTGTTTATTCCGCAACTCCTGTTTTGAGTTACAAATATGAGCCACCGAACCGGTATCAAATACCCAGACGCTACTACGAGCATTAGTAAGGTACACATAAATAACATGTATATCAAATATACCTTTGTTCACTTTGCCATCCTTCTTATCTGCCAAGTATTTGGGGCAATTCCCTTTCTTTCCCTTGCCCTTTTTCTTGAAACTAGTGGTCTTGTTAACCATCAACACTTGATGCTCCTTCTTGATTTCTACCTCCGCCGATTTCAGCATCGCGGAGAGCTCAGGAATCGTTTTCGTCATCCCTGGCATATTATAGTTCATCACGAAGCCTTTGTAGCTTGGTGCCAGTGACTGAAGAACTCTGTCAATAACACTCTCAACTAGAAGATTTATTCCCAGCTGGATCAAGTGGTTATGATACCCAGACATTTTGAGTACGTGTTCACTGACAGAACTGTTCTCCTCCATCTAACAGCTAAAGAACTTGTTGGAGACTTCATATCTCTCAACCCGGGCATTAGCTTGGAATATCAACTTCAGCTATTGGAACATCTCATATGCTCCGTTACGTTCAAAACGTCTTTGAAGTCCATGTTCTAAGCCGTAAAGTATGGCACACTGAACTATCCAGTAGTCATCAGTCCGCATTTGCCAGGCATTCACAACGTCTAAATTAGCAGGAACGGGTTGGTTACCTAGCGGTGCATCAAGGACATAATTCTTCTATGCAGCAATGAGGATAATCCTCAAGTTACGGACCCAGTCCATGTAGTTGCTACCATCATCTTTCAACTTAGCTTTCTCTAGGAACGCATTAAAATTCAAGGGAACGACAGCACGGGCCATTGATCTGCAACATAGATATGCAAAAATTATTAAGACTAAGTTCATGATAAATTTTAGTTCAAATAATCAAATTAATAATGAACTACCACTTAAATCAACATCCCTCAAGTTGTCTAAGTGATACATGATCCAAATCAACTAACCCATGTTCGATCATCACGTGAGATGGGGTAGTCTTCAATGGTGAACATCTCTATGTTGATCATATCTACTATATGACTCACATTCGACCTTTCGGTCTCCAGTGTTTCGAGGCCATGTATATATATACTAGGCTCATCAAGGTTAACCCAAGTATTCTGCATGTGCAAAACTGGCTTACACCCGTTGTATGTGAACGTAGAGTCTATCACACCCGATCATCACGAGGTGCTTCGAAACGACGAACTTTAGCAACGGTGCATACTCAGGGAGAACACTTTTATCTTGAAATTAAGTGAAGGGATCATCTTATAATGCTACCGTCATTCTAAGCAAAATAAGATGCATAAAGGATAAACATCACATGCAAAAAAATATGTGACATGATATGGCCATCATCATCTTGTGCTTTTGATCTCCGACTCCAAAGCATTGGCATGATCTGCATCGTCACCGGCACGACACCTTGATCTCCATCATAGCGTCGGGGTCATCTCGCCAACTATTGCTTCTACAACTATTGCTAACGCATAGCGATAAAGTAAAGCAATTACATGGCGCTTAGTGATTGACACGTAGGTCATACAGTAATTAAAGACAACCCTAAGGCTCCTGCCGGTTGTCGTACGCATCGACATGCAAGTCGTGAACTTATTACAAAACATGATCATCGCACACATCAACATATATCACATCATATCTTGACCATATCACATCACAACATGCCCTGCAAAAACAAGTTAGACGTCCTCTACTTTGTTGTTGCAAGTTTTACGTGGCTGCTATGGGCAACTAGCAAGAACCGTTCTAACCTACGCAAAACCACAATGGTGATTATCAAGTTTGTTGTTTTAACCTTCTTCAAGGACCGGCCGTAGTCAAATTCGATTCAACTAAAGTAGGAGAAACAGACACCCGCCAGCCACCTTTATGTAAAACAAGTTGCATGTCAGTCGGTGGAACCGGTCTCATGTGCGTGGACATGTAAGGTTGGTCCGGGCCGCTTCATCCCACGATACCGCCGAATCAAAATAAGACGTTGGTGGTAAGCAGTATGAACATCACCACCCACAACTCCTTTGTGTTCTACTCGTGCATATCATCTACGCATAGATCTGGCTCATGATGCCACTGTTGGGGAACGTTGCATGGAAAACAAAAAAAATTCTACGCACACGCAAGATCTATCCACGGAGATGCATAGCTACGAGAGGGGAGAGTATGTCTATGTACCCTCGTAGACCGTTAAGCGAAAGCGTTTATCAATGCAGTTGATGTAGTCGTACACCTTCATGATCCGCCCGATCAAGTACCAAACGCATGACACCTCTGCATTCAGCACACGTTCAGCTCGATGACGTCCTCGCCTTCTTGATCCAGCAAGTCGGGCGAAGTAGTAGATGAGTTCCGGCAGCATGACGGCGTGGTGACGGTGGTGGTGCAACTATCTCTGCAGAGCTTCGCCGAGCACTACGAAAATTATGACCGAGGACAAACTAGAGGGAGAGGGGCGCCGCACACGGCTTGGGGATCGTGGTGTGTGTTGCCCCTCCCCCTCCTCACATATATATAGGTGGAGGGGGGAAGAGGAGGCAGCCTAGGGAGCCCCCAAGGGGCCGGCGGCCAGCCCTAGGGCCTGCTTAGCCGCCCCCCCCCCCCCCCTCCCCCCCCTCCATATATGGACATGGGGGGAGGAAAGGGGGGCCGGCTCACTTAGGGCACCTCCCCTTTCCTTCCCTCCCTCCTTGGCACATGGGCAGGGGTGGAGGGCGTGCCAGCCCCCTTGTGGGCTGGTGTGCTTCCCCCCTTTGGCCCATAAGGCCCACCACTTACCGGTGGCCTCCCAGAACCCCTTCTAGCACTCCGATAAATACCCGGTACTTTCCGAAACCTTTCCGGTGACCAAATAGAATCGTCCTATATATCAATATTTACCTCCGGACCATTCCGGAGCTCCTCGTCATGTACGTGATCTCATCTGGGACTCCGAACAACATTCGGTCACCAACTCACATAACTCATATAGTATTATATCATCAATGAACGTTAAGCGTGGAGACATTATGGGTTCGAGAATGATGTAGACATGACCGAGACGCTTCTCCGGTCAATAACCAATAGCGGGACCTGGATGCCCATATTGGTTCCTACATATTCCACGAAGATCTTTATCGGTCGAACCTTTATGACAACATACGCATTTCCCTTTGTCTGTCGGTATGTTACTTGCCCGAGATTCGATCATCGGTATCTCCATACCTAGTTCAATCTCGTTATCGGCAAGTCTCTTTACTCATTCCGTAATACATCATCTTGCAACTAACTCCTTAGTCACTTTGCTTGCAAGCTTCTTGTGATGTGTATTACGGAGAGGGCCCACAGATACCTCTCCGTCATACGGAGTGACAAATCCCAATCTTGATTCATGCCAACTCAACAGACACCTTCTGAGATACCTGTAGAGCATCTTTATGATCACCTAGTTACGCTGTGACGTTTGATAGCACACAAGGTATTCCTCCGGTATCCGGGAGTTGCATGATCTCATGGTCGAAGGAATATGTATTTGACATTAAGAAAGCAGTAGCAAAAAACTGAACGATCATATGCTAAGCTAATGGATGGGTCTTGTCCATCACATCATTCTCCTAATGATGTGATCCCATTATCAAGTGACAACTCATGTCCATGGTTAGGAAACCTTAACCATCTTTGATCAACGAGCTAGTCTAGTAGAGGCTCACTAGGGACACAGTATTTGTTTATGTATCCACACATGTATTTAAGTTTCCGGTCAATACAATTCTAGCATGAATAATAAACCTTTATCATGAATAAGGAAATATAATAATAACAATTTTATTATTGCCTCTAGGGCATATTTCCATCAGTGTCTGGCATGTAAAACTTGCAATGTAGCACTTGTTCCTGACCCTATTAAAGCTAGGGTGAGATGTGGAGTATTACACTTGCAATAGTCCATTTTATGAAGACTTTAAAAAAATGTGGTATTGCAACTTTATCATTTTTCCTGGAAACTAGTTCACATAAAAGGACTCCCTCAAAAGAATTGCATTTTTAAAATATTTATGCATTTTCTTTAAAAACAATCAAAATGGGGTCAAAATTGGCAACATTGGCTATTCATAGCAAGGGGATGGATCTTTCAACTTTGTGTGTGGCTACTACATACAATCCTACTTGAGTATCTTAAAATGATTTTTGCCAATTTTTAGGACCAAACTATAGCACAGTTGTAGTTCAATTTTGATTTTCTTTTGGTAAATGTCCAGAAATTCATTTAATAAAGAGAATATAGCAAAAAAGCTCGAAAATTAAAAATATTTCGGCAGTAGGCCTCCAATATGTTCTACTTTGTGTGAAAATTGCAAAGACCAATTTTTTATCTTCTTTGTGGTACTTGCTTCACAAAAAAAACATTCTAGTACTTTTTCCCACAAAAAGTTGGAAAGTCCCTTTGACAATCTTGTTTAGTATAGTAAGACCCATGTGATGTGCCAAATATGGGTATGTTGTCGTGAACTATGCCATGGATATGGCCATATTATCAATGGAATATAGCAAAAAGGCTAAAAAAACCTAGTTTAGTTATGAGATAAACACACCAATGGTCACTGAACTCTCGTGAGATGAGCACATTCATCACCCAACTATCAAATGTGATGAACCAATCACTTTGGGTTGTTTTATGAGCACATTGGTCATTCTGCCGTTTCCGACCGTAACGTGGTTGGTGTGGCGTGCTGACTCGGCGTGGGGACCACAATTATTGCGGTTCGCGGAAAAAAGGTCACATACGACGCATGTGAGGACTTCACTTTTTGCAATGCGGCCTTTCAATTTAATCTTGGGGGAGACTTTTGAAAAAAGGCCATCTCTCTCATCTGCTCGGCCGCCTCGTACGACCGCCAGCCAGAGAAAAAACATGGCACCCGGCCCCCATGGCCATTCCGCCTTCCCTTCATCACCCCTTCTGCTAATGTTCTCCCCCGCCATCGACATGTTCCTACCATCCCCAGTTTCCCGCCTTGCAGGCTCACGTTATAAAGAGGTCAGTCGCGGCGGTTCCGCCATCGCCAAGTAGCACTAATCGCCAGTCTTCATCTCGCTCAACGCAATGGTGAGGAAAATATCCACCACCTGGATATCCACTAGAGAGCATAGCCGCAACGGCGTCACGGCCACCCATTGACTAATGAGTCCAGCCAAGTTCAATTCAGCTATTGTTACACCCAAAGCTTCCTACACATGCATATCTAGAGATGGAGCAGCGGAAAGAATACAACATGCAATTGTGCGGAAAGTAAAGGGGTAGAGATGGAAGATCAAACACAATGAAGACACGGTGGTATTTGGCGTGGTTCCGATAGGTGGTGCTATCCCTTCAACCCACGGATGGTAACGGCTACATGAGTCCACGGAGGGCTCCACCCACGAAGGGTCCACGAAGAAGCAACCTTGTCTATTCCACCATGACTTACGTCCACGAAGGCCTAGCCTCACTCGGGGTAGATCTTAATGAAGTAGGCGATCTGCTTACCCTTACAAACTCCTTGGTTCAACTCCACAAGATCTTGGAGGCTCCCAAGTGACACCTAACCAATCTAGGAGACACCACTCTCCAAAAGGTAATAGATGGTGTTGTTGATGATGAACTCCTTGCTCTTGTGCTTCAAAAGACAGTCTCCTCCACACTCAATCACTCTTTCACAGATTTGGCTTGGGTAGGAGAAGGATTGGAGTGGAAAGCAACTTGAGGAGGCTAGAAATCAAGGTTCAAAAGATTGGACTGGAGTGCCTTGATCTCAACACATGAGTAGGTGATTCTCTCTCAGAAAATGAATGGTGGAAGTGTAGTCACATTCTAATGGCTCTCCTGAAGAGAAGGTGGGGGTGAAGGGGTATTTATAGCCTTCACCCAAAATCCAACCGTTACATCCTTTTGACTCAACTCGGTGACACCGAACCAAAAACTCGTTGAGACTGACCTGTGTAAAAGATATGAACATTGGCAAAGCTTCAAGACTCTACATTTTTTGTTAAGTGATCCAAGATCACATTGAGTACACAGGGCATGGACCGAAAAGCCCATTGGCATGGTATATTGGCAACGGCGCCACGAACATACATATTGTTGGACTAGTGCTTTCATCTAGTATGTTTCAGAAAAGTTCAAAATATAACATGAATTACCAAAACCACCAAGGAAGCAAATGTGTTTTCAATCTTCCCCTTTTTGGTAATTGATAACAACATACATCAAAGCTTAAAGTAAATATTTGCAAGAGATGTATGAAAGCTTAGAGAGAACATGTAACATGCATATGCCCCTCCTACAAGTGTGCAGCCATTTAAGTGAAAATAGCTTTTGGAATGTAGATGCACAATAGGAAGGGATTTGTAATGTGTCACATGTATCTTGGCTATATGCATCAAAGTAAAAGAATGAGAATGTAGTATCTTCATGTCCATGATTCTTCCTTGCAAACAATATGTGCAACAAGTAAGAGATCATCATGCACATGAGTGTGATGCATTACCAAAACCACCATGCAACAAACAATATGTATGTTGACATGAATTACCAAAACCACCGAGGGAGCAAATGTGCTTTCAATATCCACCACCTGGATATCCACTAGAGAGCATAGCCGCAACGGCGTCGCGACCACCCGTTGACTAACGAGTCCAACCAAGTTCAATTTAGATCTTGTTAAGAGAACGAGTTTAATTAACCGAGCTAACGAGTTACTCTTTTAACTCATTAATCTCGATACTCAGAATGTACATGAGACAAATACCAATAATGTTGTTGATTGCTGTCAATTTGTGGAGCACACCATTTGCAGATAGTCGATGCTTACTTACAGCTATCACCTTAATCCAAAGAAGAGTTCGCGATCTTTTAGCTCATTGACAACGTGGAGAAAAAATAGGACTATATGGGGAGGTTGGAGTATGTAAAACATTATTGATCATGCAATTAATAAATAACATTGCTAAAGTTTATGGGTTTTGTATCCGTATTCGGTGGAATATGGGTTGAACTTCTATTTGAAACTACTCCTCATCCGAGGTGGAATGATTTGGTGCCGTTCAAAGAAATGCTCTTTGGTGTAAACTGTTGATTATTGTAATTTGTGAGAAAAGTATGTGTCCATAAATATATTTTTATTGATTGTTCTACATATAAAGCATATATGATTTATTGTTCAAGTTTATAATAAGCTTAACGAATTGAACGACCTAACTGACAAGTTACACAAGTCCAGCTTATAGCGATCTTGCTTGGCTCGGCTCAAATTCTAGCCCTAGATGTCTTGAAACCACCGTGGTCTGATAATAAGCATTTTCTTGATCAGACAGACGTGCAGATAGACGTACTTCCTTTGTCTCTAGTCTCTACCCTCACGGGCACCGGTGGTGCATGGAGACGCTCGCCGGTCTTCTCGGCCTCCATCAATGCCGCGAGGCTCCCTTCCCTCTCAAGGGGCGCCATTGCCGGCCTCCTTTCTTCTTCCACGCCACCTTCTCCCTTCACGTATAAACCGTCGCCCTCCACGTCGTAGAAGTTGCCCGTCCTCACCTCCTGCGCCAGCGCGCACGGCGCGCAGAAGAGCCACTTGGCGTAGTCCACCGCCGCCACCGTGGTACGCCGTCCGCCGCACACGGGAGCGCAGAACCGGTCGTCAGCCGGCAGCCCGAACCTCTTCCTCACCCGCGTTCGCCAGAAGCCCCCGTACGTGAGACCGAGCACGGAGAGCAGCGCGCCCGCGGCGCCGACGAGGTACCCGACCGTGGCGTCACGGATGCTGAGCGCGGCGACTGCGAAGACCAGCAGCGGCGCGGCGCAGAGGAGCGCGAAGGTGAAGGCGTGCACGTACATGTTGCCGAGGCCCAGGCGCTCCATGTTCCACCCGAACACGCAGAAGGTGCACGACAGCGACAGCGCCGCCACCGTGGGATCGTCGGCGAGGCCGAACAGCCCGCCGGCCCACTCCGGCTTGCTGACCACCACTCTGCCGCTGCCTGTGCGATCGTATCGGACCACGGCGCTCTCCTTCACCGTCGCGGCCTCCTCGTCGACGGAGTCCGGGAGCGCGATCTTCTGGCCGAGCGGGCCGTAGACCATGTACAGGCCGGCGACGACGGGGGTGCCGGAGCCGAGCGCCATCAAGAGGTTAACGGCCCAGCCGGGGCGCCTGTCGTTGCGGAAGAGCCAGAAGAGCGCGCAGTAGGCGTACTGCGCGAAGCAGGTGGCATGCAGGAGGAGCACGACGACCGCCACGTGGAGGCGCTCGCGCCTGACGCCACCGGCGCAGTTCTTGCAGTACACGGCCCGGAGCTCAGCGACGTCGGCGGGGGCGCGCCACCGGAGGAGGAGCGCGAGATGGTGGCAGAGTCGCGGGTGCTGGTAGACGCACATGATGGTGAAGAGCGCGTTGAGCATCTGGTTGGCCACCTCCGTCCACCGCCGCCGGCGCGACGCGTCTGGCACGTCGGAGTCGAGCGCCCCCACCATGAGCAGGAGCACGAAGGCCACCCCCGCGGCGACGGAGGCGAACCACACGAGCAGCGCGGCGTTCATGGGATGCCTAGCCCACGCCACACCCCCGTCCCGCACCCCGCGCCAGTCGACGGCGCGCGCGAACGGCGGCGAGCGGAGGAAGTTGCTGTACGCCGCGCGCGTGCGGACGCTGGCGACGCGAGCGAGGACGGCGCCCTTGGAGGGCGCGGCCCTGAGGAAGTCGAGCAGCCTCTCCTTCTTCGGACCCTCGCCGGGGCGGGGATTCGGCAGCTCGGCGATAGTGATGCCGTCGTCGGCATGGGCTTCCTTGGCCTTGGGTGACCTCTCCTGCGACTCCATGGCTGCCCTCAGCTACGTACGTTGCATCAAGTGCTTGGATGCTTATATACACTGTTGAGTATATATTTTGTATTGCACGTGTATTGGAGTTGTGGCTCACCTTCTAGTCTTGTATAGTTGAGGTAGAGGCCTTCCTTTGTATATATATGCGTGCACCAGCACCCCAATCAATATATCGTATTGCAAATTATCTGTCTACATGGTATCATCCTCTCCGGTCTAACCCTAGGGTCAGCCACCGCCGCCGCCGCCGCGTCTCCCCGCGCCGCCGCCGCCGCAACCCACCACCGCACCCGCCGCTGCCGCGCCTCTCCTCCCACTAACCCGCGCCGCAGCTGCCTGTGCCTCGCTTCCGCCCGACGAGTTCTCGCGTGTGTGTCCCGTCGTATTGTCCAGCGCGTGCACAAGCTAGCTAGACTAAGAATCGATCCAGCTGCTTAGCAACCTTGGCTGGTGTCTTGCGTATCTCGCGCCGTGCCGCTGCAGTCTTCGCGCCGCCGCCGCCTCCCTCTGTCCCACGCGCGCCTAGCCAGCCGCTGCGTCTTCCCATCTGCGCGCCGCTCCCTTCAGCCGCCGCGTCCGCCTCTCGCTGCAGCCGCACCTGCTGCTGCTGCCACCTCCCCCTCCCAACCCTAACTCTAGCCGCTACCCCGCACGCCGCCGCCATGTCGTGGCCCTCCTCCCCCGGCTCCTCCACCACCCACTCGTCCAACCCGTTTGCTGGTCCCGAGCCCTCCGCCGCCGCCATCCGTGACCTCAATATTGAGGCCCGGGTCCCCATCCGTCTCGACAGCTCCAGCACGTCGTACTACGCATGGAAGACCTACTTCAACCTCGTCTTCCGCGAGTACTATCTCACCGAGCATATCGACGGTTCCGTGGACAGCGCGTACATGCGCGGCGACCCGGAGTGGTCCGCCATCGAGGCCACGCTCATCCGTTGGTTCTATCAGACGGTCTCGAAGGACATCTTCCACACGGTCGTCGCCGAGGACGACGACGCCTGCACCGTGTGGGCCAAGATCAACGCGCTCTTCACCGACAACAAACTCCAGCGGCTTGTTTTCTTGCAGCAGGAGTTCTTCGGCTGTCACCAGGACAACTCCACCATCGACGAGTACTGCATGAGGCTCAAGATGCTCGCCGACGAGCTTCGTGACATCGGCGCTAAGGTCTCTGATGACCTCATGCTGAGCACCCTCACCGCCGGGCTTAATGAGGACTTCGGCAACGCGGCATCCAACCTCACCCTGCTGCCGCAACCCACTTTCCAGCGCGTCGTCGCGTACCTCAAACTTGAGGAGCGCCGGATGACGAAGCTGAAGCAGCGGGTCCAACACACCGCTCTCGCCGCCGGTACCACCCGCGGCGGCCCTGCTCCTCCGACCGCCCCCCGCCAGTCCGCGCCGCCAGCACCCGCCGGCTACTACCCGATGCCGCCCGCTCCGCCCGCGCCCCCAGCGCCTCCCCAGCAGCCGCAAGGTGGCGGGGGCCGGCGCAACCGGCGGGGTGGCGGAGGCCGCCACCAGCAGCAGCCGCAGGCGCCAGGTGCAGGGGGGCGCCCCGTTTCCAGCAGCCGCCTCCGCCGTGGGCCGCCGGGCAGAACCCGTGGACGGGCGTTGTCCACGCCTATCATATGCCCGTCCCGCGGGCTCCTGCACCGGGTCTCCTTGGCCCCCGTCCAGCGGGCCACCAGGCGTTCGTCGGCGCCCCCTATCAGCCCTACGGTGCCCCGCTCGCGCCGCCACCCCTCGGTGGCTACGGCGCGCCCGCCCAGGCGCCGCCCTATGGAGGCCAGCTGCCACCGCCGGCACCTGCACCGTGGGATCCAGCCCTCCTGGCCGCCCTACACTCGGCGCCGTCGCCGAGCAACTATGGCGGTGGAGGCGACTGGTACATGGACTCGGGTGCTACTGCGCATATGACAGCTCATCCCGGTAACCTTTCCTCCTCCACTCCCGTTCACACTCCCACTCGCATCACCGTTGGCAACGGTTCCTCTTTACCCATCACCCATGTCGGTAGCACTAGTTTTTCTTCTAGTTCCACATCTATCACTATGTCTAACGTTCTTGTTTCACCTGACTTAGTCACTAGCTTAGTCTCTGTTCGTCGTCTTACTCGTGAGAATCCTCTTACTGTTGAATTTGACGATGTTGGTTTTTCTGTGAAGGACGCCCGTACCCGGATGGTGCTTCACCGATGTGATAGCCCTGACGAGCTTTATCCCGTGCACGCCGGCGCCTCCACTTCCACACCCGTTGCTCTCTCCGCCGGCGTCGACCTTTGGCATGCTCGCTTGGGGCACCCCAACCCCGCCGTTTTGCGTCAGATTCTTAGGAGTTTTTCTTTCTCATGTAATAAGCTCGACGAGCATACTTGTGAGGCTTGTCGTTTGGGCAAGCACGTGCATCTTCCCTTTAGTGCGTCTACTTCAGTTTCCACTTTTCCGTTTCAGTTGATTCATAGTGATGTTTGGACGTCTCCTGTTGCGAGTAACACGGGCTATCTATACTATTTGGTGATTTTAGATGATTATTCTCATTATGTGTGGACTTTTCCTCTTCGTCGTAAATCCGATGCTTTAGCCACACTCATCACCTTTTATTCCTACGTCACCACTCAGTTCGGTCGCCCCATACTTGCACTCCAAACTGATAACGGAAAAGAGTTTGACAACATCGCTCTTCGCTCACTTCTCGCCTCTCACGACACCACCTTCCGTCTGACTTGCCCCTACACTTCACAGCAGAACGGCCACGCTGAGCGCATTCTCCGCACTCTTAATGACTGCGTTCGCACGTTGCTCTTTCACGCTAACGTGCCCGCTCGGTTCTGGCCCGATGCCCTCGCCACCGCCTCTCTCTTAGTCAACATTCGTCCGTGTCGTCCCCGGTGGAACTACGCCCCTCACCACCTTCTTTTCGGTACACCACCGTCCTATGATGGTCTTCGCATATTTGGGTGTCTCTGTTATCCTAGCACCACGTCCACCACGCCACACAAGCTTGCACCCCGCTCCGTCCCATGCATCTTCCTTGGCTACCCTCCCAACACCAAAGGTTACCAGTGCTATGATCCTGTCACTCATCGTGTGTACACCTCGAGGCATGTACTTCGTCGAGACGGTGTTCCCTTTTTTTCAGGTTCCTCCAACCGCGGCTCCTACGGCTCCGGCCCCCGCGCCCCCCACCTGGTGCGATGCGCGGCGACACCCCCAGCAGCCCCCACACCCCGGCCCCGGCGCCTTCTGCCGCCCCCTCCCGGGTTCTCGACTCCCTCACCCGAGGTTGAGTCCGACCGGGCCCCCGGCTCCCCGGCTCCCTCGCCCGAGGTCGAGCCCGCGGGCACCCCACCCACCACCCCGGCCGGCGCCGCTACTCCTGCGATGGGCTCGACCTCGACCTCGCCCGTCGCCTCCTCCGCGGCTGGCAAGGCTGGCACCGTCGCGGCTCCTGACGCCGCGGCCCCCGCCTCTGACGCCGCGGGCCCCGCCCCTGACGCCGCGGGCGCCCCCGTTGTGGTCGCGGCCCCCGCCACCGCGGGCGCCCCTGTTGTGGCCGTGGCCCCCGATGCCGTTGTGGCCCCCGCTGCCGCGGCACCCGCCGCCCTCGCCGGCCCGGTCACCCGTGCCCGTGCAGGAGTGCATCGGCCGAGCACGCGCTACTCCTCCGACGAGTATGCGTGCGCTGCCTCGACATCGACGCCATCACCCATCCCCACCTCCGCTCGTGCCGCCCTTCGGGATCCTCATTGGCTGGCTGCGATGCAGAAGGAGTTTGATGCCCTGCAGCGCAACCGTACGTGGCAGCTTGTTCCGCGACCCCCTCGTGCCAACATCATCTCTGGCAAGTGGGTGTTTCGCCACAAGACTCGCCCGGACGGTTCTCTCGAGCGCTACAAGGCTCGATGGGTGGTTCGTGGCTTTCGGCAGCGCGCGGGCATGGACTTCACCGACACCTTCGCCCCGGTTGTGAAACCGGGCACGATCCGCGCCGTCCTTCAGCTGGCCGTCTCGCGCGCCTGGCCTGTGCATCAGTTGGACGTTTCCAACGCCTTCTTGCATGGTCATCTCGCCGAGCAGGTGTTCTGTGAGCAGCCTACTGGTTTCGTCGACGCCGAGCACCCCGACTTCGTGTGCTTGCTCTCCCGCTCTCTTTATGGGTTGAAGCAGGCGCCTTGGGCTTGGTACCAGCGTATCGCAGCCTTCCTGCAGTCTCTGGGCTTTCGGTCCACTCGCTCCGATGCCTCACTCTTTGTGTATCATCAGGGAGCTGACACTGCATATCTGCTGCTCTACGTCGACGACATCATCCTCACGGCGTCCGCCCCCGATCTCCTTCAGCGGCTGACTGCTCGTCTTCGTGATGAGTTCGCCCTCAAGGACTTGGGGCCCCTGCACTACTTTCTCGGCATCGAGGTGATCCGCCGGGCTGACGGTTTCTTTCTGCATCAGCAGAAGTACGCCCACGAGCTCCTTGAGCGTGCCGGTATGCTTAATTGCAAGCCGGCGCCCACCCCCGTCGACACGAAGGCGAAGGTCTCTGCTCTGGAAGGGTATCTCGCGTCCGATGGAGCGTTTTATCGCTCTATCGTCGGTGCTTTACAGTACTTGACGCTGACTCGCCCCGACCTGCAGTACGCTGTTCAGCAGGTGTGCCTCCATATGCACGCCCCGCGTGACTCTCACTGGACTTTGGTGAAGCGTATTCTCCGTTACATACGCGGCACCATGTCCTTGGGACTCACCCTGACGGCCTCCGCCTCCACCGACCTCGTGGCCTACTCGGATGCTGACTGGGCTGGCTGCCCCGACACGCGACGCTCTACGTCAGGCTACTGCGTCTACCTTGGGCCCTCGTTGATCTCTTGGTCATCGAAGCGGCAGCCCACGGTCTCCCGCTCCAGCGCCGAGGCAGAGTATCGCGCCGTGGCTAATGCCGTGGCCGAGTGCTCTTGGATACGTCAGCTGCTCCAGGAGTTGCTTTGTGATGTTCACAAGGCCACTCTTGTCTACTGCGACAACGTCAGCGCGGTCTACCTCTCCGTCAACCCGGTGCACCATCGACGGACGAAGCATATTGAGCTCGATATTCACTTCGTGCGCGAGCAGGTTGCCCTTGGCCGTGTTCGGGTTCTCCACGTGCCGACGACGCAACAGTTTGTTGATGTGATGACTAAGGGATTGCCTACTCCCGTCTTCGAGGAGTTTCGGTCCAGTCTCTGTGTCTCCAGCAACGCTTCAACTGCGGGGGGGTGTTGAGTATATATTTTGTATTGCACGTGTATTGGAGTTGTGGCCCACCTCCTAGTCTTGTATAGTTGAGATAGAGGCCTTCCCTTGTATATATATGCGTGCACCAGCACCCAAATCAATATATCGTATTGCAAATTATCTGTCTACGTACACGATACACGTGGGAGGTGAGTTTTGTCAAGTCTAGGTACGTAGGTGACGGCCGAATTCGTGTTCTTGTTTTCTGAACTCCACGAGAGACTGAATCAATGGGTGCAGACAAATTTCAGATGCAGTTCGTCAGGACGGACCCAGCCCACGCAAATACAGTTGGAGGTCAGTTGTGGTGTACGGTGACAAGACATATATGCGTTCGCTTCCAGCACGCCACACAGGACTTTGCAAATTACCCTTGCTTTTTGCTCCAGAAATCATCTGAACAGTGAAGCTGAGAACTGTTTCGAGTTGGTGAATAGTGCAGCAGAGTAGCAGGGCAGCACCAACGGACAAAGCTGCATTTCATGTACGAGTACTACCAACACATTTTGATTTTGGACTGTGCTATGGTCCAGTCGACTGGACGTTAAGCAACGGATCCGCACAAGGATCGGTGATTAGTAAACGAGCTGCATGCGAGGAGAGCGACTGTGACTTTGCATGCCCAAGAGTGAGGCGCGAGCTGCAGCCACTCTATTTTCAAACATGCATGCATGTAACAATAAAACAGATGACATCAGCAAAGATTCCTTCGTAATTTAAACTTTAAAATGTTTTATAGCTTAAATCGTCGCTCAAATTTAAAAACCGCTTTCACATAAAAAAATCGTCGCGACGAGGCCTTCAAAACTAGATCCCATGTTGATATGTTCCGACAACTTTTTTTAATACAAAGTTACCACGCGTGTGCTACACAAGTTATCATGTCGGTTGTGTATAACTTATCATGTTGTTTACACATAAATTACCAGGACATAAAAAATAGTTCTTGTAATCTTCCCTTCACGTGTACATGGAGGCATGCATTAGAAGGAAAAAAACTAACGCATCCTGGATTGTACATATTTCAAAACTTTAAAATGTTTTATAACTCAAACCGTCGGTCTGATGAAAAAATTGTTTTTCATATAAAAAATCCGTTGTGATGAGACCTTAAAAAACAAATCCCATGTTGATATGTTCTGACGACTTTTTTGTTTGCAAAAAGTTATCAGGCCTAGGTCAAGAAAGTTATGAGCTCTCATGTTTGTATATTATCATGATTTTTACACATGATTTATCGTGATACGTTCTTAATAATTTTTCTCAGGACAAAGTTACCGCTATGTTTGTGCATGAGTTACCACACTTGTCATCCGTACATTACCACGCTATTTACACATAAGTTATCGGGGTATATTTTCCACAACTTTTTCACCCGGTTCAAAAAGTAAACACGACGTTTGTATGTGAGTAATCAACTCTACGGTGCATACATTAGCATTTTATTTACGCGTAAGTTATCAGAAATGTTCTCAACAACTTTTTTCTCTCGGGTCAAAATTATCACGGTGTTTGTGCATAATCTATCAGGTTTGTGGTGTGTAAAATATCATGCTTCTTACACATAAGCTATGAGGAGATGGTTTCAAACAACTTTTTTCCCTCGGGTAAAAGTTATCAGTGTTTGTACATGAGTTATCAGGTCCGGGATGTGTAAATTATCATGCTATTTACACATAAGCTACCGGGGGGTGTATTATACCGCATGTAGCCCAATAATACAAAAATACCCATGTTGATAACTATAATCCATCTAGGCCGATAACTACATAGTAGCCATGTTGGTAACTATGGTACATCTAGCCCGGTAACTACATAATAACCATGTTGTGGGATGGTGCATCTTGTCCATTCTTCAAAAGTTTGATGCGGGAGAACGGACATTGGAGATTCCTAATCTACTCAATCCCTCTCAAATCAAGTGCACACTAAAGTATCATTTTCAGAAATCAGATCATTGATTGAACATTTTTTCTTGATCTAAGATTATTTCCTATGAATCCTCATCATCGCGTGTTTACGAAAAGATAAATAATACTATGAATAAGAAAGAAATAGGGGGACGAGAGCGTGATGGAGATTCCTCAAAGAAAAGAGAAAACGAAAACATCGTGGAATGGTCAAAAGAGTGCGACGTGCTTCCTTTTACACAACAATTAGTCTAATTGAGCTGGTTAGTAAGTGTTTCACGTCAGCTGCTTGGTGTGGGTTCGAATCCTTTTTTGACTAAAAAATCCCTGTAAATAGGGTCTACCAATAGATCTAGCGCACAGAAAAAATCATGATGGATCTAATCCAGAGAGAAAATCACGGACATCAAAGTTTCAGGAAATCTTTCCACTAAATGCGCCATCAAATTAGCGACTTCTTCAGATTTTTAATCTCAAACAAAGATCCACTACGCATTAAATACTAAGTGTTCGCAGTTTTATCAACGATGAAGTCTCGGTGAGATGGTTAGTGCGGTGGCGTGCCTACAGGACGTCGGGGGTTCGATTCTCATCCACGCCCTTTCTTTTTCTCGCTTCGAAGCTGGTGTTAACTACCATTCGATTCCGAATGACTGAGATTCAGATCGCGAAGCTGGTGTTAACTACCGTTCGATTCGGAATGACTGAGATTCAGATCGTTCGGATCTGTTGCAAACTGCCAGTCGGCAGGAATTTAGCATTCTCGTTTGATTTTTCTGTATGATCTTCTGCAGGCTCATGAAAAAGAGCGTTGCCCTTCCTAAGGGCATGTACAATGGTGCTATCTTAGAAGCGCCACGTAGGATAAATGATGAGGTGAAGGAGAGAGAACTCATAAGAAAAGGCTTGTCTTATCTTATTTAAGAAAAGACAAGAGATGATCTCTTAGCACAATATGTCTCATCATGTTTTTAGGAATTGCTAGTTATTGAAGATAAGGCTAAGAGATGACCCATTGTATACACCTTTTTTTGTCATCTCTAGATTACATGCAAAACTTAAGATAAGACTATCTTATCAACCATTGTACATGCCCTAACCGATCATGGTTGGTTCATAGGTCATGCTGTTGTAACCGATTTGATAAGATCGTATCTGTTATTGTCATGTATTGTAAGCCAATCCGGTATACCTCTATATGTATGTGAACAAAATTCAATTTTTCCCTTGGAGACAAATATAGTATCACAAACACGTTTTGATTTTTTCTGTATGATCTTCAGCAGGACTCAACTTAACTCAAGTTAACATACTAGGGCCAGTTGTTTTAGTGGTTTTTTCGGTTTTTTGGAATAAGTTGTCCCCTACCCAGTTTATTCTAGAAGCTCAATAAAAAATATTTTTTTAGAAGTCCACTAATCAAGTCTTAATTGATAGGCTCCTAAAAAAATAAATTTGGTTCGGTTTCTAGAATAAGCGGTAGATGACAACTTATTCCAACCTAGCTTATTCCAACCTATTCTAGAAGCCAGCAAAAGAAACCGTGCAAAGTGTTGCCCTAGCTAACCGATCGTGATTGGTTCCTAGGCCATGTTAATGTAACCGATTTGATAAGATCGCATCTGTTATTGCCATGTATTGTAAGCCAATCCGGTATACCTCTATATGTGTGTGAACAAAATTTAATCTTTCCCTTGGAGAAAAAAATGTCACCACAACAAATGTTTGGTTTAACATGTATTGGAGGCCTCTCATCTGTCTGGCCTGTCATGGGATTGTCTTCCGGCCCTTCTCGGTGCCGGCTTCTCTGGGAAGGCGATCTAGTTCATGGTCATCGTGTTTTTTCTAGTCTAATTTCATAACTTCCACTGCTGCTTCTATAAGCTTCTGAGTTTTAACAAGGTTGCTTCAACGAAGGCCTAGTGAGGAAATGTGCTTTGCTCATGACACGCCACTGGTTGAAGTAGATGAAAAACAATGTTGGTTTATTCAAGGACTTGCCTTTAATCATTTGTTTCGGTAAGAAAAATCTTATAAAATCTTATTTTATTTGATATATGGCCTTTAGCTTTTGAGGAAAAACTTGTATCAGAGCAAGTTTCAGTCTCCATCATGAAACTTGATATCAAGTATTAAACTTAGTACTTGATATCCAAACTGGGAATCAAAGCGACCAACGCCCTATTAAGCTTGGTGAAGCCTCTTCCATCGCAAACATACAATCTGAGCATTGCTGTCATGATATCATGTTTGATGATTGGCCAAGCTCTCTGGTAGAAAGCGCCGATGAACCCGTCCAAAAAACAGAAGGCCGTAGCAGGGGTTGGCTTTAACGGTGGACGAGGAAGCACGAACAGTTTTTGATAGCTTGGTGGCCATCACAGTTGGAATTAGAGATAGAGTGTTGTTTTGGACTGACCGGTGGATTCACGGTTTTGCGACTTTTAATATTGCGCCTCTCATTGTGGATGCAATTGACACGCGCATCAAAAATCACCGGACTATGCAGCAAGCTCTAGTGGACGAGAGATGCTACGGGATTTAATGGGAGATCTATCCTTCACTGTGCATATATAGCTCATGCACCTGCAGCATGCCGTCACTACGGTTCCTGGAAAACACGATGGAGGATGATATTTTCCAATGGCCATGTGAGGTGTCCGGTGGATACACGGCAAAATCGACCTACAGCAGGCTTTGCCAAGGTATGGTTCGATCTAAGAGAGCCACATGCATTTGGAGAAGTTGGGCAATTCTGAAATACAAAATCTTTGCATGGCTGGCTACACACTACTGTTTGTGAACCTCATACCGTGGGGCTTGGCAAGGACTTCAGGACGCACCTTTCGGCTTGCTACACATGTTTCCAGGACGAAGACAATGTGGACCACATTCTTACTCAATGCGTCTATGCGCGAACATGGTTATTCTGGAGGTGAATGATTCTTTCATAGAATGGTGGGCTCGGACATGGCACAATTTTGGGTAGCCGGACAAGCGTGGTTTCGACTCAATGGTGATTGCCACCGCCTAGCATCTGTGGAAACAAAGGAATGCGGGGGTGTTCAGTCGCGTTGAACTATCAGAACGCCAACAAGGCTAGTGCAAGAAATCCTAGAGGAGATCAAGGCCTGTAAACAAGCTGTTGTGGGAGTGGTAGGGCTGCGTAGATTCATGAGAGAGTAGACCGTCTTTTTTGTTGGTGTAGGTGTACCTGCAATGATATCCACATCATTCCGTAAGTCTCTTATAAATTGTTGTTTCTTCTTTCTATAAAAAAAATGGTACGTCATTAGCAATACTCTTGAAAAAAAATCATAGGCTATACTCTGTAACCTAAAACATCCTGCTTTCCAAACTGCAACCGCCGTCGTGAATTACAGAGTTATGTACAGTTGATTGTGAATCTTGTTGCTCTATGCAAATACAGTAAAAATCCTAAAACCATTTACAGAATCATCTTTAAATTCTTTTTTTTTCAAAAAAGAATCATCTCTAAATTCATTGCATCCCTAAAGAATAAATCCCTTTGTGTACAAAAGGACGAGCAAGGACACCATGGTGACCACATTGATCATCCTCCTCACCTTCTCCACCCTCCACCATCCACCAAACAATCTGTGGTCCACTATTTCTCCATTCGATGCCAACAAAGACGATCCATCCTCTACCACGTCGATGGCCTCAATCTTCTTCTCAACATGAACGACGTTGCATTGCTCGCATGTGTCGTCGTCTCCCGCCACCGCAACCTGAACCACAGCCGGTGGAACCATTTCGTCATGAACAACCACCACCAAGTGCCCGTCTGATTTTGCCGACCCCAAGTGATCCGACGCCGCAATCGCAATCCTGTGCGGCGCGATGATCAATGGCTCGTCAGTCGTGGCGGCGGGGACGGCATTCCTGTGGAAGAAGCTCTCGCCTTCGATGTGGTAGCGGCTCGCCGTGCGCACCTCCTGCGCCAGCGCGCACGGCCAGCAGAACAGCCACGTGCGTAGTCCGTGGCGGAATTGGAGCCGCAGCACGCGGCGCTCCCCGGGAGCCGGAACTTTCTCCTCATCTGGACCCTCCAGTACCCGCCGTAGAGGAGGCCGCCCGCGTAGAGCAGCACGCCGGCGCCGCCGAGTACGTCGCCGACGGCCACGTCGTGGACGCGGAGCGCCGTGACGCCCAACACCCACAGCGGCGCGAAGCATAGGAGCGCGAACGTGGTGGCGTGCACGCACGCGTTGCCGAAGCCTAGCACCCGAAGACGCAGAAGGTGCAGGAGAGGGAGAGGCAGCACCCCGCCGCCGCGTCCCCGCCGCAGTCGAACATGCCGCCCGCCCACTCCGGCTCGACCACCGCCACGGCGTGCGCCGCCTTGGTGGGGCATTGCTGCCTCAGCGAGGCGGCGTCGGAGCACGCGGCGAGGTCGCCGCACGGGTCTTTTCCCAGCGGGCTGCACACGGTGTACACGACGGCGGCGACCGGCGCACCGACGCCGAGCGCGAAGAAGCCGTCCTCCGCGAGCTCGGGGCGGGACCTCTCGGTGAAGCCCCAGTAGAGCCAGCACAGCGCGTACTGGCAGACGACGGTGAGGTGGAGCAGCGCGACAACGACGGCCATGTGCGCGCGCTCGCCGCGGCGCGGTGGGCCGCCGCCGTTGCCGCAGTACGCGGCACGGAGCTCGGCGGCGTCCCCGGGCAGGCGCCAGCGGCAGAGCAGGAAGACGTGGTGGAAGAGGGCCGGGTGCTGGTAGAGGCTCATGAGCGTGAAGAGCGCGTTGAGCACCTGGTTGTTGACCTCGACCCAGTGGGCCCTCGCCGCCGGCGCCGGGAAAGCCCGGTCGAGGAGCCCGAGGAGGAGGAGCGCGAGCATCCCGCCGGAGGCGCCCACGCAGAGGAGCCAGAGCAGCAGCGCGATGTTCATGGGGTGCTTGATCCACTCCCTGCGCGTCGCGCGCACGGAGCCCCAATCCACCTCCGACGTCGGGCCGCCGTGCCAGAAGCCGAGCCATTCTGGCCGACGAGGCTCGTCTAGGAGGGGATCGGCCGGCGGGACGCGGTAGCTGGCGAGTAACGGGGCGCGCGCGGCGTTGGCGGCGTCGCCACTGCTGTCACGGGGAAGAAGCATTGCACTTCGCGGACGGAGCGCCGCCGGCAACTGCGGACAACACGATCTCAGTGGAGTAGTAGTGGATTCCTAAAAGTTGTTTTAAGTTTGGATTTGGAGTAAACGTGGCGGTTTTAGGGAGCGGAATCCATCAACCCCGGCTGCTGGCCTGCTGCCGTCGGACGGTCAGAGTTGGGTGATGCTCCAGTTTACCTGGAACTGGAAGGAAGGAACGTTCGCTGGTCAATTCCGAACGATTAACTTTCCAGAACAGTTATAGAATCGCCCAATTGAGAAAATTTCAATGGTGTGGTTTCAGCTGCCATGCTGGACTTGATGAAAGATTTCTTCCCCGGGGCCGAGGGAGAGGCGAGACCCGTGCCTGTCAACTGTCATGGTGGTTGGGACTCGGGTGGGCATGGGGTCCCTCGGAGACACACAGCACAGCCAATATGGCCTAGCTCATCCAAAGCAACAACAGTGCTGTGGGCTGTGCCGTGGCGTGGAGATCGCTCCACATGCAAAGCGGGAGCATGCTGCCAATGCAAGGATGATTGGAGCAAGTGCTTCGTGTGAATGTATAGATAACTGAATAAATGATCCGTGTGAGAGAGGATTTAGAAACTAAACTTTCGAATGTACAGGTGTTTAGTTTGTTGTATCTATTTTTTCCCATTTAACTCTCTTGAGATAGAATGACATGTACCTTTTCCAAACTCGACGAAATTACAAATACAATGCTTCAGATCGTAGATCCCAAAAAAGTAGTAAAGAACTCCTGTAACAATGAACTTTCTCAAAATCATACTCTCCGTGGTATCAATCTTCGCAACACCGGCTGATACCTTGAGGAACGCCGGCTGCGACTCCGGCACCGCCGCGAACGGCGGCATGTCCTCCAGCCCCAGCTCCACGCCGAGCGCTCCTCTCGCGAGCAGCGCGCGCCCGTCCGTCGCCGGCAGCGCCAGCCGCCCCGCCCACAGCTCCCCGTAGACGACGTCCACCGCGCACGGCTGGGAGAAGAAGGCCGCGGCCGCGACGCCGGACGCCTGCGCCACCCGCCGCGCCCACGCCAGGTGAGCGTCGTACACCAGCACGCGCACGGGCCGCCCCGCGCGCGCCTCCGACAGGAGGAGCTCCCGCAGCGTCTCGGAGCCCACGGCCGCCAGCCGCGAGACGTACTCCGCCGTGTCCGGGCACGAGGCCATGCCGCCGGCGTCGAAGAAGTCGGAGATGGCGGCCACGCCGAAGGGCGCGCTGGGGGGCGGGGTGGTGGAGAGCACGTAGCGGGTGGCGACGAGTGTCGGGCGGAGGCCGTGGTACGCCAGGCGGCGGCCGAGCTGGAGCATCGGGTTGGTGTGGCCCTGCGCCCCCGGGAACGGGAGGAGCAGGACTCTCGCAGCACCGCCGACGCTCGAGCTGGTGGTGGCTGTCGCCCTGGTGACCGTGGTCTCCATGTTTCTGTTTTGTTCTTGGTTTCTCTGGTGTCGCAGCTGTTCCAAGGATGGATAAATAGGCGTCCAGGCAGAGTGGCGCGCAAGTTTCTGGCTGGCAAGGTCAAAATTTGTGGCACGAGCGCGGCGAAACGGGATTTTGCTGCTACTTTGATTCTTGTACTCTCTTCGTTCTTAAATATAAGTCTTTTAAGGAATTTCACTATAGACTACATATAAAGCAAAATAAATGAACTTATACTTAAAAGGTATCTACATATATCCGAATGTAGTCTCTATAGTGGAATCTTTAAGAAGACTTATATTTAAAAACAGAGGGAGTATATGATATATTCATGTTCAGGCATGGGCTTGTTCGGGGTATGTTTTCTGGTGGCGAGGGAAGCAACGAGGTAGGTGGTGGTGGTGGTGACGGCGGCGGTGGCATTCCACCTTCCCACGGCAAAACAAAGCAATCAAAGTTTTAAAAAAAGGCGCAATATAATTATGTTCATCAAGGGAGAGAGACATTGACGTACTCAAATGAAAAGGCAGGGAGGAAGGTGACACAAAATTGGTTTTTTTTCGAGAAAACTTTCGATCTATTTATCTTCGATCATGATAGTATAACGAACACCAGAAATAATAAAAATTACATTCAGATCTATAGACCACCTAGCGACAACTACAAGCACTGAAGCGAGCCGAAGGGGTGCCGCCGTCATTGCCCCTTCCTCATCGGAGCCGGGCAAAACTTGTTGTACAAGATAGTCGAAAAGTCGTCGTGCTAAGGCCCCATAGGACCAATGCAGTAGAACAACAACCACCGCTATGCAGATCGGTAATACTATACTCACGGGCAAAGGAGCGACGGACTTTCACGGACTCATTGCGTTCCCTCCTCTAATTGCCCCCCCCCCCTCCCCCCCTAAGGGGTGGGCCCGCCTTACTTAATTAATCCTCAACCAATCAAATCCTAACCACTCCGTAAATCCCCTGTAAAAGCCCGTGTGTCTAGCATTATTCCTATACAGACTTGATGATTCGTGGTTGGTTAAAAGATCACTCTAACCTCGGATTGAACAACACTACGTACTTCCTTTATTTTCATTTACTCCGCATACATAGGATTTTGTCCTAAATCAATTTTATAAAGTTCAACCAAATTTATAGAAAATAATGGTAATGTGAAGATATAAACTTAAATAAAGTTCCAGAAAAAAACTTTGTTAAATTTCACAAAGTTAATGGCATTATGGTTAGTGTTGAACTTGATATTAGGTACAAATTAATTGCAGGCCAAACATGTTGAGCCCTCAATGTCGAAACAATCTCATTGGGTCGATAATGGTCGAGATCCATTTGATTTACCCCTTTGAGGCTTTTTTACATTGATATACATTAGGCTAAAGCTTTACAGCATGTCTCTTCATCAATCATGGATGCACAAATAACACGGTCTATCTTAAATTGGTGTGGTGGGTCCTAGGTAGCTCCATTTTTATTATTTTCTGACTGCTGAAAAACTCTGGAAAACAAAGAAAAAAAAGATGCAGCATGCAAGGCGATGAAGACAATATAATAACAATGTCAAGCTCTCATAGCCTCTTTACCAGAGGCTACCAAGAAATGTGTACATGCAACAACAACTATGCCGTCATAAAGGTTTGAAGGATCCTAGTCATCAAAGAGATGCCTCCACCGCAGACAACACTGCATTCATGACATTCGAGCAACTAAGGCAAAATCCATGATTTCATATCACATACTGTTGCTCCACTGTAACGCTTTCAGAACAGAAACACTGTATAAGCTTAGTCGCCGTTGGGCCGAGACACGACTTAAGTTTTCATTTCGGATAGCCGGTCTAGAAGTTGTCTATCATGTGTTAACACACCACTATCACTGGAACATGAAGACACGCATTGCCGCGCCGAACCATCTTGAGAAAAGAATGGAAGAAGTATTTGAGAAAAAAAAATTGGTTCGATCTGAATTGGAGGTACTTTACATGGAAGATCATAACAAATGACGGGAATCACAAATAGCACTCATATTGGGTACAATGACTCCACATACTGTATATCGAGAAATAAGGATGACGGGAGCTCCCGAGCCTCCTCAGAGCTCAGGCGAATCCGGCCGTCCATCTCGTTTCCTTGATGCAATTCTGGCCGTCGGATCAAGCCCCTGGACAATCTGGGCCGCCGGATCGAGCATGCGACACTATTGCAATGAATAGTTACTCCCGCGGTGAAAGATCTCGTGCCACCGCGTGTGAATTCAGTGCCCCGCCGAGGGTATTTTCGTCATTTCACCTGGTTGGAAAAATATCCAATTCTGCAGGGGTGAGCACCGGGCCGTTCTCCTCCCCCACCCACCCACTCTCCTCTCTCCCCCGTTCCCCTCCCAACCCTAGCCGTCGCTGCGCTCCCTTCCTTCTCTCCTCCCGCGCCGAGCCTGCAGCCGCCGCCGCGCTCCCTTCCTCCTCTCCTCCCCTTTCCTCCCTCCCCTCCGATCTGTGCTCCCTTCCTCCTCCGCGCTCCCTTCCTCCTCTCCTCCCGCGCCGAGCCTGCAGCCTAGCCTGCAGCCGCAGCCGCGCTCCCTTCCTCCTCTCCTCCCCTTTCCCCCCTCCCCTCCGATCTGAATCCTCCCCCGGAACCCAACCCATGGCGCCGCCCAGCTCGCCGCCCTCAGCCGTCGCCCAGCTCGCCGCCCTCGGCCGTCAAGCCGTAGCGGGGCTCCTCGCGCAAGTGCACTTCCTCCGCCTAGGCAACGCCTGAGGCCAACCAGGAGGCCACGGCCACCAAGAGCCCGCGCAAGGGCACCACATCCAGGAAGAAGAAGTTGGCGCCCAAGGCGGCGACAGGCAAGAAGCAGCAGAAGAGGCTAGGGTTTGTCTTCGTCCAGGGAACTGCAGGTCGACCCCTTCTCTCTCTCCTTTCTCTGTTCTTCTTTGTTTGTAGGCCTAGGCTTGTAGGTTTTTTGTCTTCTCTGTCTGAAGATGTTGTTGGATTAGGACTATATTCCAAAGACTGGGGCCTTTTGTGCTCTCTGGTTTGGCTAGATTCCAAGTATTAGGAGTTTTTTTTGACTCGATGGTCTGGCTAGGTTCCAAAGATGGCCACTTTTTTGGGGCCTTTTGTGCTACCTTGCTTGGAATCGATGGGAGATAGAAGGGTTTAGCTAGGTTCCAAATATTGGGATCTTTTGAATCGGTGGTTTGACTAGGTTCCAAAAAAATGGACTTTTGTTGCTGCCTTGTTAGCTTTAGCTGGTTTGCATAAAGTGTGCCTTTGTTGTTTACAAGGGACTTGGTTCTGCTTAGGTTCTTGAAGTCATTTAGTAATTAGGAGGCACTCTTATGATGTGGATTGGGATTAGTGTTTGGGATTATGGATGTGCTGCCAGGAAGGTGTGTGCAGTGAATTATGTGGGCTTTAGTTTGGTCTGGTCCAATTTCTTCCTTGGGTTAGGGTTAGGTTTGGATGCAATAAACTATGTGCCCTGTGGTTTAATTTGGTGCATTACAGTTTACCTTGGGGATCAGCGAAGTCGCATGGTTGGTTAAGTAGAAGATGTGGGATCTATGCCTGCGCCAGTTCTTTGGATAAAAGTGTTGTTTTCAGGTGCTAGATTAGTTTTTCCTTGCTTAGCCATATAATCACAGGACAAATACGTCATGGTTGCAGTTGTTTGAATCAAAGTGCTGTTTTCAGGTGCTAGATTAATTTGGTCCTTGCTTAGCCATATAATCACATGCCAGATAGGTCACATGGTTGATTAGAAAAAGAGCATTGAGGGTCTATGCTTATTGTGGTTGCAGTTCTGCGAATAAAAATGTTATTCTTGGTTGATAGATTAATTTGGTTATCCAGTCAGCTCCCAATTTCCAGTTTCTAATTATATGAGGAATTGGTGTTTTACTGTTAATTATTTTGTTCGGTTCTTCTATTTTCTTATTCTTTGCTTGATGCTTGAAATTTGATGTTAGCCAATCAAAGTTTAACAGCGATACCCCCTTGGATCTAAATAAAAAGTTCTATCTTTATTGACCATGTATAACGTCACTGCTCAACAGGCTGTATCTGTATTGCAACATGTTCTTTATTCTGGGTTAATTAATTAGTTCTTCTATTGCATACTACTTGTGCCTCATGCCAGTTGACAGAAATTGTGTTCTCCATCCATACAGGGAAACCACATATATGCAGAGATTTCAGAGAAGATTGTCCAGCAGTTCATAGATCTTATTTAAGAAATCATGGTATATGAGCTTAGGAAGTTATTTGCGCTCTCAAGGAAGTACCTATTCAGGCCTGTTGAGGGGAGCTTGCATGGTCAAGTTCACTACGTTCACTACTGATTTCATAAGCCAGATTTCCTGTTCTGTACGCTTTAACTCCACTGGCTCAGCTCCCTGGCCCAACTGAAATGCCTGAAAAGTTCACAGGTATTTCCCTACTACCTGTCCATCTGCCTATGCTTTTCTGTACTGCTGTTTGCCATATATAGTAATTGGTTTTTTCGGGTTTATTTGTGTAAACGTGTTTGGGCTCATTTGTGGTGTATCAGAGGCTGTTCAGTACAATAGTGCAAGCAGGGCTGAGCCAGCGACTATGATGCTCATATATCTCAAGGAGCTCACATATACTACTGGGTCCTGACTGCCTCCATGTCTTTGGTGAGCCCCCACTGCTTAAAGATAACTTGATGTCAATGACTCGTGAATGGAAATAAAAACACCAGAGCGAATTATATACTCTTTTTCCTAGGTCAAGTTATTTGACTAAAAAGACAATGCCCTACTATTATCGATGTTTCCATAGCTTCATTCCCAATTGTCTGCTATCTTATTTTCCAAACCGCACCAGAGGGCTACCGCTGTTGCAGAGACCAACAAGGGCCTAGAAGGTTCTTCTTTCTCTGAAGAAATTGTGCGGCACATTAGAGATAATTCTATCATAACTGGTGGTGCTTCCAAGTTTGTATGTATATCCATTTTACTCTGTTTCTAAGTCAAGTTTTGAACACCCTTGGTGGGTAGTTCAGAGGTTATAGTCTTGATAGTAGACATCTGAAACAAACCACAGAAAATAATTCTAGAATGATATTTGATCTTGTAGACATCCAACTAGAAAGCCGCTTTCTAGCGATTGCCACTAACATAAGCAGAACCCAGCCGTGTGCACTTTCGTAACCTATGGTTTAAAGTAAGCAGAACCCAGCCTTGCCAATAAAGTAACCTATGATTTAAAATAAGTAGAACTCCGCCTTTTCTGGCCATGATTGTGCGCTTTCGTGGTTGTGATTACTTGAAAGGGGTAATCCATGTGTCTGTAACATTGTTGTCTAAATCATAGTGCTCTTAATATTGATTTTGTTAGTTTGCAGCACATTATACAATTTTGTCTCCTGTTCTGTGATTAATGTTAAATGTTATTCATGCAGCTTCTGCATCCACAAAGTCCGTGTTCAGCGAAGGCGAAAACTAATCCTTGAGCCAGCTTACTCCTGCAATTGTTGACCATCAAACAATCCTCTTCATGCCCCGTTGAAAATAATGTCTCCACCTAATGGCATCTGTCGAGGTATCTCTAAAGCCAATGCATTTAACTTTGGGTGGGATAGCGTTGGAAGCACCCATGCTTGGGTCCTCTGAATATCATTGTGTTACAGAATACATATACAACTCAATTTAAAACAAAAATTATGTTTTTTCTTCTACTTCTGTATAATGTAAATTCTAGAACCTTTAGCCAGTAATTCAGGATTGGTTGATACAATGAACCGTCGGACCTTTGCTTCTGATTATTTTGTTTAACATGTTCAATTCTTCGTATGTCTTAAATGAATATACCTCGAATTTTAACCGGGGTTGCTAATTCACTAGAAGCACAGCAAATTATCTTCTAAAAAGTAGTAATATTGTTAAATGGTATATGGTTCTGAAGTAGTAATAACCTAAATTTAGACCTCTCTCTCATTATATGGTTCTGAAGTAATAACCTAAATTTTATAATAGCTGTAAGGTATGGGTTCTTCAGAAGTTTTTCATTGTTACACTGGAATCAACTTAAATAAATGTCAGTGCCAACTTAATCTACCGATTGGCTGCATGTGTGGAATTAGATTTATTGTGAGACTTGTACTTCCTGAGTGTGTCAGTAGGAACTAATTTAGATAATAGGTGCATCCGAACAATAATCCTGTGATATTTCAAATATCAAACCGACAAGATGAGATAGGAAAAAGAACATCAACCTGCTGACCTTTTAAAATGAGACTTTGAAGCATCCTTTGGTAGACCTTTAGTTCCTCTGTCATCATCTAGCCCTTTGAGTCTTGTATCATATGGAAGCCCCCTGTTGGTGTCCAGTGGAGAAGGGACAAACATTAAGTACATTCAGCTATTTTTTCCTGGGTACTAGATTCGCTGAAACATTCAGCAACCTATGTCGCATGCACATACAGTGAAGAAAAGGTTTGCTCCATTACATCAATTGACCTAGAAGTGTAACTACATATTTAAAATAACATTTCAATATTATTTGTTGTCCTTGTAATATCTGAAAAATGCTTCAGTTAAAATAATGTAATTTCATCAGTATTTAGCTAGAGTAATAAATAACATTTCAATATTATTTGTTGTCCTTGTAATATCTGAAAAATGCTTCAGTTAAAATAATGTAATTTCATCAGTATTTAGCTAGAGTAATAAGCAGCACCCTTGAGTTTTTTTTCCGTCCAAATCAGATCCAGAATTCCATTATAACATTGTAGTAGCATATTAGCAGGCTTCTAGAATGAAAAGCTTGGCTACAAAGCACATGAGGGCTGAACGAACAAACCTTTTTAGCTTTCTTTTCTTCATATAAACTTAGTACTTCAGATAAATTGTTCTGCTATATGGAAGTGAGACCTAAGCCTAATACTTACTAGCCTGAGCAGGTGGGCCGGGCTTGGGCGGCAACTTGGCAGCCGGAGCAGGATTCTACACCTCGGCGTTCTAGGCCGCGGCGGCCAGGAGCTGCGTCGGGTCAGGTTGGCGTCGTCGCTGAGGTTGGACACCGGCGACATTGTCGATACAGGGGAGACCGGAAGCGTTGGTGGCAGGGCGAGCCCGTAGCGGAGGTGGAGGCTGCGGGGCGAGCCGTGGTGGGAGAGGATGCCGGTTTGCTCCCGCGCTTCAGTACTTCTCTGTTTCATATCTCGCCTTGGCACGAGGGTGCCGGTTTTGCAGGTTTAGCCCTCCTCTCTTTAATCCTCTTTCTTTAACCCTCTATTCTTTCTGTCCGTTAGATTCCTCAACAATAATCGTGTGAATGATTTTTCCATAGCAGGCGTAGGGTTCTTTGATATGTCTTTTCTATGATATCTTGCTTTATATGATCAATAATTTACAGTGAATGACTAGTTGCTTGCAGCCTTTCCCATGGTAGATCGGTTCGGCCCTGCTGTGCTGCCTAACTGATTTCGAATCAGCTGCCATTGCATGACCGTCCACAGCTAGACCTTGACGGCGCCGGCCGTGTGGACCTGCAGGTATATGATATATTGCTACACCAGTTTTATGCTTTCAAGTCCAACTAAGGTTAAGCCACACAAGCTTCCGTTAGTTCTTGATTTTTTGTTTGTAAAACTTTGAATTAACAATCTCCAACAACGCTCATACTTCTTATATTTACTTGCAATTATAAGTATATATGTGTTCTTATCTATGCTATACTACTAAACTATTTGTGTAAACAAAACAAGACATCTGCACACCTGTTCTCAAACTAGATCATATTTCTGTGAAGGTTTTTAAGTATCCTTCCAAATTTCAATCATGAATCGCCTAGGAGTTAAGATATGCAGTACTCAAACATTATTTACTATAAGCCGCACATATCTCAGCCAGTTGTTACAGTTTTTGTTCTGGTATTTAAAGGTTATTTCAGTCCCCATTTATTTATTTATTATTCTTTGCATATGTCTTAGATTGAACCAATTAGCATGCACTATCTATTTTTTTTATATTCAGGTAGATCCTAACACTACAGAAAAAATTGGTGGTGATATACCTAGGGAAGGAGCCCCGTTCATGTACCCTCTGTTGTAAATCTGGTTTGGCAACTGCGTCTTCTGTGGTTGTGTCATTACATATTGTCAAATGAACACTAATGTTATTCTAATCTTTCATCCTTGGCTGATTTACTTGTTGTGCAAATGTTTCCATTCTCTCTAGCATCAAGTCTCAACCCCTTTTTTCATGGCTTCTCTGACTAGGCGATGGTCCACCTTTCATTGCTTAGTGTAATTACTGAAGTGCTTAGATTATCGAGTAGTGGAAATCATGTGGTTTTGCCTCACTTTCTTTCTCATTTTAGATCACGACTTAACCATACAAAGTAGTTTGATGCCTAACAAATAGGCTGAGCCTATAAGTTTGACTGTGAATAATAAACTGAGCTTATAAGTTTGACTGCCATGTTATTGACTTTTTTCGACTGCAACCATCTCTCTCCATTCTAGCTGCGTTCACTTTTATTCATACAACCTGCTTCTGTGGTTGTATTGTACTACAAAGCATGAAGTTGTGTAAGCTGTGCAATACCATGTACACACACATACATTTTCTTATTGTGGTTAATCCAATCCCAATGTATATGTATAGCTTTGTGCTTTGCTTCCTGTCTACCTATAGCTTATGAGTCGAGGCAATTCCAAGTGTGATAAAATAGCTTGTGTATGTGCCTGTGTAGCTCAACGATCTTTCAAAATGGTTATTCATATCTGGTTCGTTCATGGTCAGGTTAAAACTACCTGATATTGTTGTTCAAACAGCAGCCAACAGGTGCTTTTCTTCTCCTCCTCAAGCTTGCCTGGAGGGACCTGACAAGTGGCAGCGAGTGGTGGCGATGCATGGAGGGACCCGAGGAGGAGTAGTAGCTCCAAGACCATGGCTTGCAGCGGCACGGAGGGACCACCGGCGCCTACCTGGAGGGACCTGACAAGGAGGAGCTCCAAGACCTCCAAGCCGCCATGGAGCTCTGAGCAGCACCAGCAATCAGCCCATGCTCTCTGTCCAGTTCGTGCAGAAGGTATGTTTGCATATGCAACTGAAAATTTGTAATCAAGTGTCAAAAGTACTGAAAATTCAGTGTAAATCTGAATTTGTAAGCTACTGAAAATTTAGCGTAATGGTTGATTCAGGTTTGTACAGTACTGAAATGTACAGCTCATTAGTTAATGGCTTACAAATTCAGTGCCCAAACTCTGTTCATTAGTGTAGGCCTTGAGCTTTTTCCATTTAAATTTTCATGGAAATAATCTTGACACTACGATGTCAAAATTTCAACATTTTGATGGAGTACACTTGTTAAAGTACAGTCAGAATTGTGTATAATTGTGCCTAAAGTAGATAATCTAAAGATACAGACAAAATAATTAGGGGAGCATGTGTGAATCTCTGACAGCAATGCAAACTAATATTCACTTAACACTAATTAACCTCATTTGATGTCACTATATTCTCTGAATAACTTCAGTTATGATCAGAACATAAAAAAATTCAGTTAACACTGATTTTTTGGTTAACACTGATCGTACTCCCCTAATTAACATTGAGTATTAATTTAATACTTACAGCTCAGATCATAATTTGATTGTCAATAATAGTGGATTTTTAGGCTTTTTTTAGAGGAGTGTGTTTCATGTTGGCCAACAATGATGAAGTAGGGTTGGCTTATAATCTGTTTTTGAATTCAATAGATGCGCAGATTTAACAAAATGCAGTAGGACTTGCCTTTTCATAGGTAACAGCCTCAGTTCATCTCCAATGGATTATTGTAGTTCGAGATCATTATTGTAGAGCTGGCCTTTTCACAGAGCATGTTGGCCATGGTGTGTTGGTGTGCAGATAGGCATTATTGATTTTCATAAACTGTACACATCTCTACAATAACTGCTGCTGATACTCTACTTAATTGATCTCCTCTTGATCTGCAGGTGAGAAGCAGAGGATATCCTGCTGGGTGTGAAGGAGGAGCGGCGCCTGGGCCTGGAGGAGGAGCGGTGTCTGGTTGTGGAGAGGAGGCGCTGGGTGTGGAGGAGTAGCTCGCCTCCGCGGGGCGCCGACGGGGGTGAGCGGCGGAATTGGGACCGGCTCGCCCCCGTGGTCGCGGACGGAATCAAGTTGCAGGTGGGCGACGGAATTAAAATACTGAATTTAGCGCAAGTGATTAGCTTTTGTGGTCTCATAAACACAATGAACTTGATGCGGCCTTATAATCTTATGACCATGTTGAACATGATGTCTTGCTTCTCATACAAGTGAATGTTTCTTTTGAATAATTGCGCTAAACTATGCTCCCTACTAACTTTTTTAAGGTGCTTCCTACTAACTTGATCATTACCTGTTTTACCACATCGATGGGACAGGCACCCTGCACCAAGGCGCGCTGCTGATCTAACTTTCTGTCGAGTGGCTGCGCTTTTGGTTTCAAACTTCCTTTCGAGTGGCTATTTTTTGTGGTCTTATGAATACACTGAAATTGATTCTGCCTTATAGTCTCATGCCAAAATTGAGTTGAATGTTTCTTCTTCATTGTATTGTTATTCTGTATGAATGCATATGCTAAACCTGGATTACTATCGACTTACATTACCTGCTTGACCAAAATGTTGTGACCGGCACCCTCGCGCCAAGGCGCGATCCCGATCTAGTTATTTATATACACAACAATGCATGAATTATTTGCACAATCAAGCAAAGAAATATGAGTCAACCATGAATTATTTGCATAATCGAGCAAAGAAATATAGAACCGACCATCGTAAAAAGATAGTGGCAATGTGTAATAAGCAATGTTAAGGAAATAGTTAACTGGTAGCTGCTCGATCGGCTTGGGAGTAGCGATTAATCGCTGAATCGTCCTATTAACTGGATTAATCGGTCGACCATTAATCGGTGTAATTTTAAACTCAATAGAAGAAATTTCGTATGAAGAAAAAAAATCTACATTGCAAATATGAAGCAAATGGCACAATTTTCTTTTCTCATAGATCACAAACATGTATATAACAACACATCCATGTGGGCTTAAAAATCATCAACAAACATGTATACAACAACACTCTTTTGATGATTTTCGCCTGGGGCGCAACTCCGAGAGATGGCAGCCACGTGACGACGACAGACAGAGGGAAGGTGACAGCGACTATGTAGGGCGTCTGAACGGTTCAGTTGCTGGAGGTGGCAAGTCACGAAGGAGGAAGGGAAATAGCGGCACACAGAGGGAGAAGAGAAAGAGGCGACACACATGGGAGGAGGGGAAGTGGCGCTGCGCCGATAAGGACCTGGCTAGCTGTCATCTAGGTCAGGAGGGGATGAGAGGAGCGGGTGGAGGGCTAAATCCTAGATCTTTAGGAGCGGGAGGGGCTGAGAGGGTTTATTGGTCAAATAATCGGGCTTTGTTTGCCCACGAGTTAACGTGCCAACAACGAATAATCGGCATGACAACTGATTAATCGGTCAAACAGACCATTTAATCGGTCTGATAAACCATTTAATCGGCCTGGCAAGTTAACACTATGAATATGTGTTATTCGATTCGAGCGATTAACTGGCCAATTAACTGATTAATCGGATGAATTCTTGAACAGTGGTAATAAGTCCTCATCACAGTTCTGAAACTCCCTAATGTGTGTTAAAGGCATTCATACTTTCTTTTTGCAAGAGAAAAATCGGGAATGGCAGGAGCACATTGGCATTGTTCTTTTTTTTTCACTTGAACAATCGGTGGAGTATTTGTTCCGACTTCCGAGTGATTGCAAACTCCAATGTCCAAACAAACTGATGAGAGCATCAGCACTACTTCTCCAAGCGAGGGGTTCCTCCTCCACCTTCTTCCCCGGCCCCAAGTCGCCTGACCCCCTCGCCCTCGCTCATGCGCTCTCCGCGGCCTCCCCCTCCTCCAGGTCACCGTCACACCTCCACGCGCAGGTCCTCAAGCTCGGCATGTCCGGCGACACCTTCACCACGAACCACCTCCTCATCTCCTACTCCAGAAGCGGGCTCCTCGGGGGCGCGTTGGCCGTGTTCGACGAAATGCCGCATAGAAACCTGGTCTCCTGGACCGCCATGGTGTCCGCCTCGATACGCGGCGGCGCGGCTGAACTGGGCATCGGGCTGTTCGTCTCCATGCTGAGGAGCGGCTTCTGTCCGAACGAGTTCTCTCTTGCCAGCGCGCTCCGTGCTGCCTGTGATCGGTCCGCGGCCCGTGCCAAGCTCCAGTTTGGCGCTTCGCTCCATGGCGTCGCAGTGAAGGTCGGCGTGGATGCCGATCCTTTTCTGGGAAGCTCATTGCTGCTCATGTATGCCAGACATGGGCGCGTCGCTGCTGCGGAGCGCGCATTTGCGGACGTCCGGTGCAAAGACTTGACGTGCTGGAATGCGATGCTGGAGGGCTATGTCTCCAATGGTTGTGGATATGGCGCGATGAGGGCGGCGGCTCTGATGCACCAATGTGGGCTACCAGCTGACATGTTCACCTACGTTTCAGCTCTCAAGGCATGTTCCATCACCGGGGGGTTGGATTTCGGACGGCGGCTTCATGGATGTGTCATCCATAACATGTTTGAGTCCGATACCTCCGTGATGAATGCGCTTGTCGATATGTATTTGAGATCCGGGCTGATGGACATTGCCATGGCTGTTTTTGGTAGGATCCGGCAAAAGGACACGATTTCTTGGAACACACTGCTCTCCCGTTTTGCGCATGATGAAGACGATAGAGCGACTGCATGCTGCTTTGCTGATATGCCGCTATCGGGTTCTAAGCCTAATGAAGTCACTTTCTCTATCATGCTGAGGCTGAGTGGTGCTAAAGAGAACGCCTCACTTGGTCTTCAGGTATTCAGCCTTTCCTATCGTCATGGCTACTCCGACGATGTTCTTGTAGCAAATGCAGTTATCAACATGCTTTCGAGATGTGGATTACTCAACTGCGCACATGGCTTCTTCTGTAACCTCAAGTTCAGAAACATTGTGACTTGGAACGAGATGATTGCAGGTTATGGTCTGTACAGCTGTTCTGAAGATGCAATGAGGCTCTTCCGCAGCATGGTTTGCTTCGGTGAAAGACCAGATGAGTTCACTTATTCAGCTGTTTTGTCTGCTATCCGAGAATCTCATGAAGCAAGGAACCATGAGCAACTCCATGCAATTATTCTGAAACAAGGCGTTGCTTCACGGCAGTTCGTGTCAACTTCACTGATCAAGGCAAAGGCAGCGTTTGGATCAGTTCAGGATGCGCTGAAAGTCATTGAGGACACTGGTGAGATGGATTTTGTGTCATGGGGTGTCATCATCACTTCATTCCTCAAGCATGGCTTGAACAATGAGGTCCTTTTCCTTTTTGACTTGTTTAGAAGTGACCGAATAAGCAAACCTGACGAGTTCATCCTAGCTACAGTCATGAATGCCTGTGCGAACGCTGCATTGATCCGGCAGTGCAGGTGTATCCATTCACTTGTTATCAGGACGGGGCACAGCAAGCACTTCTGCGTGGCGAGTGCTCTAGTCGATGCCTATGCAAAGTGCGGTGACATATCGGCTGCCGAGAGTGCTTTTGCCTCTATTTCATCAGTAAGTGCCGATGCCATACTGTACAACACCATGCTGACAGCTTACGCCAACCATGGCCGGATCAACGAAGCCCTCAGTCTCTACCAAAATATGACACAGGCTCAATTGGTCCCCACCCCAGCTACTTTTGTTGCTATTGTGTCAGCCTGCAGCCATTTTGGGCTAGTTGAAGAGGGGAAGGTTGTATTCAATCTGATGATGTCTGAAGGTCAGGGTATGAATCCAACGAGGGCCAACTTTGCTACCCTGGTTGATCTCCTGGCGCGGAAAGGGCTCCTTCGCGAGGCAAAAGGCGTGATCGAGGTAATGCCTTTCCAACAATGGCCTGCGGTTTGGAGGTCTCTGATGAACGGTTGTCGGATCCACGGGAACAAAGAACTTGGCGTGCTTGCAGCAGAGCAGATCATGAGGATGACCCCGAACAGTGATGGCGCCTACGTATCGCTTTCGAATGTCTTTGCTGATGTTGGAGAGTGGCATTCTGCAGAAGAGGCTAGGACAGTGATGTCCGAGAATCATGTCTGGAAGGTGCAAGGGTATAGCAGGATTGAGGTTTAGGGGTGTTGTGTATAGGCTAAGTTAGCACTAACGGCAGAATAGCTATGTCAGTTGCAGCAATACCTGCTATTGTCTCCCAAGCATCTGGCGAAATTTTGTTTATTATTTGGTTACAAAAATTTAGAAACAGATACACCTGAAAATAAGTCAGGCATGCTGCTATTTATTTTGGCCATTTGATGGACAACGCTCGAATTGAAGGCATAACATGTGCTAATAACAAACACCGACTATTAATTAATAATAGTTCACTAATAGTTCATTGATCAGATAAGCAACTTGAGATACATCATCATGCAAATTTACTAATAACTAATGGCCAACATGGACCACCAACCGACCTCGGTTGGTCCACGTATGTCCATCTGTTATGCAATTATATTTCTAAAATGTGAAGCCAGCTATTCAGGTTTTACTAGTTTGCAAATCAAGATGTAAAACTGGAAGGCCATTGCATTTTGATTCAAACAGCACATATCATTCCATGCTTGTAAAAGCAGATGGATTATCTGAGCACTTTTCTGGCACATCTTCGTTGGACCTATTTGCCTCACGAGATGCATCTCCTAGAGTTTGGTCCTTGTTTTCAGAAACAAATTCACCGTTCTCGACTCTGGGTTCCTTTGGCTGCAGCAGTGAAGCACTGCTGGGTGGCTCCTGGTTTACGGTCCTAGCTTCTTCATTATGTTGCGCTGATGCTGCATTCCTCAGTGACTCCTCATTTATATTTGTAGTCACTGCATTAGGTTGCGCTGTTATGGAGTCACTCAATGGCACAGGATTTGCAGCTGCTTCGGCCTCCTCATTGGGGGGAGGCATTGCAGCGTCAATTGGTAGCTCCTGCTTTACGCATTCATCATTAGGTTGCACCATTGCAGCATCTCTAGGTGGCTCTGCTCCCACTCTTCTATCTTCCACGTGAGGTTGGGGCATTGCAGTGCCGATGAGTGCTTCCTGCTTTACATTTCTAGCTTCCTCATTATGTAGCACCATTGGAGCGTTGCTGAGTGGCTCATGTTCTACTCTTCCACCTTCATCATCAGGTTGCAGCATTGCTGTGTCACTGAGTTGCTCCTGTTCCACTTTTGTAGCTTCGCCATCAGGTTGCAGCATTGCAGTGTCACCGGTCGGTTCATGTTTGGATGGCCAAGCGTCTTCATCAGGTTGCAGCATTGCAGTGTCACTGGTCGGTTCATGTTCGAATGGCCAAGCTTCATCAGGCTGCATCATTACAGTGTTGGTCAATGGATCTTCTGTTGTTACAGCTGGTTTCATAGGGACATCTGAATGATGAGCATCTCCAGGCACTCCAGTCTCATCCTTTTCCTCGTTAATTTCTTGGCCATTCTTCTTGATGAATTTATTCTTGTTCCGTTGCTTCTTGAAACCACCTTTCTTGGTCTTAAGTGATTTTGGAGTTTCAACAGGCTTTTTCTCGATCTCCTTACCTTGCCTTTTGCCAGGCACAACAATATATTTTGTGGTACCATTTGCACAACCCTCTGATTGGCCTGCAACTAATAAAGCCGGTGGATGATCCAATGTCCAACCTCAATACCCAAAGGATGAAAACGGTACAATTTTGAAAGTGAATAACCAGGACAAAATGAGCAAACGAAAAGAATACCTTGGATTGCAAGAAGAGCAGTTCGGGCAGCTTTTATCTCTGCCTCTTTCTTTGTCCGTGCTGTAGCACCAATGTATTGTATTCCACCAATCTCTACAGTGCATATGTATGGACCTTGTTTGTTGCAAATATAAGATGGAATAGCATAATTCATCTTCTGAGCATACTCCTGAAGAAGATTCTTGCACAGACCAGTTTCTTGCTGGAAAGCAAGGTAAGATGTGTCAAGAAAGCACAGCAGGAAAGAGACTAGACTGTTATTATTCTAATTCAGTCATACTCCTACGAATTAAGCACACTCAATCCTATAAAGCATGGTTTTAGACGTGATATTGAAAATTTAGTACTTGTACTGTGAGGTATGCATTTTTCTCTCAAGGACGGAAACGTCCCTATTGCGTGGTTCATGGTTCAGAAACCGAGGCAAAAGAAGTTGTGCATCTTCATTACTCACTGAATCCTACATTTAGCAAAGATACTAGCAGAATAAGGAGCTTGGATAAATACGAACAATTTCCTTCAGAAATAAACCCAAACAAATGAGTAAATGATATGTTAAATGTGGCAAAGTAATGAAATAAACAAGAGCTTTCCGATGCACCTTAAGATACTACGGCCAAAATTGCAGGCACTATTCAAAGACTAACTACAAGGAACACAAAAGATAATGGCATTCATACAGTCGACCGAATCTGTGCATCATCACAACTGGACCGTGAAGCATGTTTCTCATATTTAGGAGTAAGGAAGCATGTAAATGCTGTAGGCAGCAGCACAAATGGCGATTTTTCCACTACATGATTGAAGTGGGCCAGATGGTTAGTTCTTCCCAAGCACCACCAAAGAATAGAAAGATAGATTGTCATCCATCCTCTTATTAGCTTCTACGTTAAACACAAAATTCTTTCCCAATGTGCTACCCACAATATTCTTTCTAACCATTTCACATAAGCACAGCCAGACTTGAGAAAGAAAAAACAATCAACAACTTACGACTGCCGGGATGGTTGCATTGGTTGGTAACGCCACAGACTTGCCAATTTCCATGAGCGCGACTTCGGCGGCCGACTGCTCTGCAGCCTTCCGGCTGAAGAACCCGGGCAGCGAGTCGTACTTGACGTTGTTAATCACCACGCTGGACTTGAAGATTGGCTCATGGGAAGGCCCCTCCTTGAGGGTTTGGTACTCTGGCGTCATGAGGCCGGCTTTCTGCGCGTACTCCTGCAGCCTGCTCTTGAAGACGTAGCAATTCTCAACCCCTGCGCCAAAATCAAGCGCACCACGGCTCAGGAAACCACATCGTTGCAATGTTGGAGATGAAATTCGGGATATTGTTTCGGGGGAAATTCTATGCTAGCATCCTAAAACAAGTTTTGAGAAGACATGTAGTAGCAGCAAGTTGGGGTGCCCAAAAAACAAGATAACCTACGATCCGGAACCGACGCTCGAAAATAGCACAGCAGGGAAGGACAGAAGGGAAGGGGGAGGGGGAGGGAGAAGGGGATCTTGGGAAAACTTACTGATTCCGCCGCAGCCGCCCCCGTTGGGCGCGGGCGACGTGTTGGCCTCCGGCGGCGTCGCCATGCCGACACCGTCCATGCCCACCGCGCCGCCGCTTTGGAGAATCAGAGAGGAGGGTTTTGTGTTGCCTCTTGTTGTGCCGGGGTGAATGGCTGATGTGCATGTGTGCGCCTTCAGCACATACATGGGCAAAATATTCGCCTCTCGTTCGGTTGGTTCCCAAAAGAGAAAACTTAACCCTAAAAAAAAAGATTCTTTTAAGATAAAAAGGTTCAATGTATAAGGAATCTATTTTATGAAGATAAACTATTAAAATACTAAGATTTCTTGAGGGATTTCATACAAGCATGGATCCACACATCCTCTCTGTCTTGACTCATGTTTTCATGATGTTCCCATTCTGGAATGGGTGCACATCAAGGACTTGCGGCAACTGCTCGCCCAAGGATCTCAAGGCCATCATCACGTTGGTTCTTTGGGAGCTATGAAAACACAGGAATGATGTGGTTTTTGAAGGAGCTGCCACTTTCATTCGAGAGGTACTTCCGAGCATCAACCGTGAAGGAAGAACTTGGAAAACGGCTGGGCTTTTCACGGAGGATGTCGATTCTTTCTTTGGTAGGCTATCAAGGTGGACAAGTGGTGAGTAGTAAGCTAGGTTATCTAGGTGGAGACTGCCACGGCAGGATTGTAACTGTAAGCGGTGAGATGTAAGTTTCAAACGATGCAAGCCACGGTGGAGGGTCTCTTCACCCACTTCTTCTATTAATGGATGATATGCACACTTGTGCAAATTCTAGAAAAAAATGTGCTCCCATTCGATCTTGTTACTTTTGAAGGTTGGAGACTCCTAGGCGCTAGAAGTTTTGTTGAGGAATCGATTTGTGATTTACCCCCAATAGTTTGTGAAGGTTTGGAACTGCCTCAAAGTCTACCACTAATGGTTGGAAATCGCCTTCGTAGTAACGTCCATCCCTCCAACGACGATTAGCTTCGCTCCAAGGAAGTGAACATCGGACATCTTCGCCTCCGGTGACGATACAATACACAAGGGGTGGTCCATCGACCGGGAAGCACAGTGTTGGGCCGGCCTGAGGGTCCAGGAGGCTTGCCGACAGACCGGCTCTAGAAAGCAGTCCAGGGGCTCGGCTCAGAGCAGGAGCGTCATCTTAGCGTGTGTCGGAGCTAGATCCGACAGATCCCTCGGTAGGGTCAGGGGCGGACCCATGTTGGGCTGAGTGGGGGCCTAGGCCCCAACTCAATTTCTGTTTTTTCAGCTTTGAAGCCCATTTTTCACTAGTTGGGCCCCCATTGAAATTTTGGGCTGGGTCCTCCCCTGAGTAGGGTATCCTAACTAGGCGACTTGGCACAATGGTAACAAAAGCAGGGGTTTACCCAGGTCCGGACTCGCACGGAGAAGACACCACCCTACTCCTGCTCTTGTCTATTTGAGTTGGGCACTAGTAGAAAACAGGGCTTTGGTTGAGGCCAGGATAAGAGCATTAATCCCGGTTCACTTACGAACAAGGACCAAAGGGTGCATCAGTCCCGGTTCGTGAGGCCAGGACGCCGGCCGGGCCTCGGGGGCCATTGGTCCCGGTTCGTCTGACACCTTTGGTTCCGGTTCCAGACACGAACCGGGACCAATGGGCCTCGCTCCTGGCCCAGCACCTTTAGTCCCGGTTTGTGGCTGAAACCGGGACCAATGGTCAGTCTTCTGTCCTGGTTCTAGCCACCAACCGGGACTAAAGATAAGCCTATATATACCCCGCCCCTGCCCGCTCACTCATCTGTTTTTTGGCCGGCCGGCGTGTGCAGGTGTGTGTTGCTCTAGCTCTCACCTCCTATGCACATGAGGTGTTCGATGAAATGCCCGAGCCACACTTAAGCTTTCTCCTCTCCAAGCTCGACCTCCAAGCTCCATTTTCCTCAAGATTTGTCTAGGTTTGGCGGTTCGTCATGTCCCGTCCCCGTCCTCACCGCCGTCGATCGCCCGCGCCGATCTCGTCGCCGGCACCACCGTGGTGAGCCTCTTGTTCTTATCTTCTTTCTAAAAGAAAAAAATTCTTACTTGTATGATTTAGATAGATACTTGTATAATTTTCTTACTTTTATTATTGTTTGTTATTATATAGTGCCATGGTTTTGGTATCCACCCCCGTCGGCCCTCGTCCTGTCTATGATTCGGATGTGGTATATTATCTTTTATAACTATTTGTTTCATTTAGTGTTTATGACAATTATGCCGACCAACGTGACATAGATATTTTTATCTAGGAGGTATGTGAACCGGAAATTCCAACCGACCCTCTTGTCGAGAGGTTAAATTTAGTTGAAAAAGAAAACAATTACTTGAAGAAAAAAGTGAAAAGAATTGAGGAGGAGAAGATGGAATTGGAGTTGCATGTTGCGGATGTCGTCGATGATCACAAGATCAAGATGGATGAAATGCGCTTGAAGATTAGAAATATTAAAAAATATGCCATTGATACTGAGGCTTGGTATCATTATGCCGTTGGAATAATTGTTACCTTAGTTGCGATTATGATCGCATTTGTTGTTGCATTGAAATGTTTTACATAGTTTCAATGTATGTTTTAATTAGATGCTCTAGAGAGCTATATGTTGTTCAATGAGAACTATGTATGAACTTTATGTATTTACTTTTTCAGTAATAACATTTGATCACTACTGAACTTTGGTTTTAATGTGATGATGAACTTGTATTAATTTGGTCGCTTCTCTATTCATGATGTTCTGTAATGGTTTTTGATACACTTAATTATATAATGCACGCAGATGAACCGGCAATGGATGTATGGTGACCGACGCACCTCCGAGTATATTAAGGGACTGCATAATTTTCTCAAAGTGGCTGAGGCAAACAAGCAGAATGGTTTTATGTATTGTCCATGTACTATCTGTGGGAATACGAAGGATTACTCTGACTCGAAAACCCTGCACGTCCACCTGCTTGAGAAGGGTTTCATGCCACACTATAATGTTTGGACCAAGCACGGAGAAAGAGGGGTTATGATGGAAGACAACGAAGAAGAAGAGGATGATGACAACTATCCGCCCCCTGAATACGGTGATGCTGCAACGGGGGAAGCTGAAGATCAAGAGGAACCAGACGATGTGCCTGATGATGATCTTCGCCGGGTCATTGTTGATGCAAAGAGACAATGCCAAAGTGAAAGGGAGAAGTTGAAGTTCGATCACATGTTAGAGGATCACAAAAAAGGGTTGTACCCAAATTGCGAAGATGACAACACAAAGCTCGGTACCACACTGGAATTGCTGCAATGGAAGGCAGACAATGGTGTATCTGACAACGGATTTGGGAAGCTACTGAAAATATTGAAGAAGAAGCTTCCAAAGGATAACGAAATGCCCGACAGTACGTACGAAGCAAAGAAGGTTCTATGCCCTCTAGGATTGGAGGTGCAGAAGATACATGCATGCCCTAATGACTGCATCCTCTACCGTGGTGCGTACGAGGATTTGAACGCATGCCCGGTATGCGGTGCATTGCGGTATAAGATCAGACAAGGTGACCCTGGTGATGTTGAGGGCGAGCGCCCCAGGAAGAGGGTTCCTGCCAAGGTGATGTGGTATGCTCCTATAATACCACGGTTGAAACGTCTGTTCAGAAACAAAGAGCATGCCAAGTTGATGCGATGGCACAAAGAGGACCGTAAGAAAGTCGGGAAGCTGAGAGCACCCGCTGATGGGTCACAGTGGAGAAAAACCGAGAGAAGGTGGGGGGACTTTGCAGGTGACGCAAGGAACGTATGGTTTGGTTTAAGCGCAGATGGCATTAATCCTTTTGGGGAGCAGAGCAGCAATCATAGCACCTGGCCCATGATTCTATGTATCTATAACCTTCCTCCTTGGTTGTGCATGAAGGGGAAGTTCATTATGATGCCAGTGCTCATCCAAGGCCCTAAGCAACCCGGCAACGACATTGATGTGTACCTAAGGCCATTAGTTGAAGAACTTTTACAGCTGTGGAATGGAAAGGGTGTACGTGTGTGGGATGAGCACGACCAGGAGGAATTTGACCTACATGCGTTGCTGTTTGTAACCATCAATGATTGGCCTGCTCTCAGTAACCTTTCAGGACAGACAAACAAGGGATACCACGCATGCACGCACTGTTTAGATGACACCGAAAGTATATATTTGGACAAATGCAGAAAGAATGTGTACCTGGGGCATCGTCGATTTCTTCCGACCAACCATCAATGTCGAAAGAAAGGCAAGCATTTCAAAGGTGAGGCAGATCACTGGAAGAAGCCCGCCCTCCGTACTGGTGATCACATACTTGATATGGTCAATGATTTACAAGTAATCTTTGGAAAGGGTCCTGGCGGACTATCTGTTCCGAATGACGCTGAGGGACGCGCACCCATGTGGAAGAAGAAATCTATATTTTGGGACCTACCCTATTGGAAAGACCTAGAGGTCCGCTCTGCATTCGACGTGATGCACGTGACGAAGAATCTTTGCGTGAACCTGCTAGGCTTCTTGGGCGTGTATGGGAAGACAAAAGATACACCGGAGGCACGGGAGGACCAGTAACATGTGCACGAAAAAGACGGCATGCATCCAAAGCAGTATGAAGGTCCTGCCAGCTACGCTCTTACCAAAGAAGAGAAGATAATCTTCTTTGCATGCCTGCTTAGTATGAAGGTCCCGTCTGGCTTCTCGTCGAATATAAAGGGAATAATAAATATGGCAGAGAAAAAGTTCCAGAACCTAAAGTCCCATGACTGCCACGTGATTATGACGCAACTGCTTCCGGTTGCATTGAGGGGGCTTCTACCAGAAAACGTTCGATTAGCCATTGTGAAGCTATGTGCATTCCTCAGTGCAATCTCTCAGAAGGTAATCGATCCAGAAATCCTACCAAGGTTAAAGAATGATTTGGTGCAATGTCTTGTCAGTTTCGAGCTGGTGTTCCCACCATCCTTCTTCAATATCATGACACACGTCCTAGTTCATCTAGTCGACGAGATTGGCATTCTGGGCCCTGTATTTCTACACAATATGTTCCCCTTTGAGAGGTTCATGGGAGTCTTAAAGAAATATGTTCGTAACCGTGCTAGGCCAGAAGGAAGCATCTCCACAGGCCATCAAACAGAGGAGGCCATTGGGTTTTGTGTTGACTTCATTCCTGACCTTAAGCCGATTGGTCTCCCTCAATCGCGGTATGAGGGGAGACTGACTGGAAAAGGCACGCTAGGAGCGGACTCAATAATATGTAGGGACGGGCATTCTTGGTCTCAAGCACACTACACAGTTCAACAAAATTCTACCTTGGTGACCCCGTATGTCAATGAACACAAGAATATTCTGCGCTCCAAACACCCGGAGCAGTGTGACGACTGGATTACATGTGAACATATCAGGACTTTCGGCAGTTGGTTGCAAACACATCTCATGGGTGACAACACTATTGCAGATGAGCTATACTCGTTGGCCAGGGGACCATCTTCGACTGTATTAACTTACAAAGGGTACGAGATAAATGGGAATACATTTTACACGATCGCCCAAGATCAAAAGAGCACCAACCAAAACAGTGGTGTCCGCTTTGATGCAGCAACCAACAGGGGAAAGGACACATATTATGGTTACATAGTGGACATATGGGAACTTGACTATGGACATGATTTTAAGGTCCCTTTGTTTCGGTGCAAATGGGTCAATCTGTCAGGAGGTGGGGTACAGGTAGACCCGCAGTACGGAATGACAACAGTGGATCTGAACAATCTTGGGTACACAGACGAACCATTCGTCCTAGCCAATGATGTGGCGCAGGTTTTCTATGTGAAGGACATGTCTACCAAACCGAGAAAAAGAAAAGATAAGGAAGCGAATACATCATACGATGAGCCAAAGCGCCGCATAGTTCTTTCAGGGAAAAGACATCGTGGGAGTGGAGGGCAAGACAGACATGTCTGAAGATTATGAAAAGTTTCATGAAATTCCTCCCTTCAAAGTCAAGGCTGACCCAAGCACCCTGTTAAACGATGAAGATTATCCATGGTTACGGCGCAATAAGCAAGGGACACACACGAAGAAAAAGTGAAGACTTTCTCTCCACAACTATTCTGATGATGGCTTTTATCTAGAATATCACTGCAGTTACACACTACTAGAAACACAGAATTTGCCATCAATCAGCTCTTTGCCGTCTGCTAGCGGACAGCAAAGAAGGTCTTTGCCGTCAGCTCACAAAAAGTAGACGACAAAGAACTGGTTGATGGCAAAGGTGCAATTTGCTGTCGGCTAGCGGACGGCAAAGATTCTTTGTCGTCCGCTAGCAGACGGCAAAGAGGTTGGGTGGGGTCCATTTTAGGGCAACGCTGTAACGGCCCACCCCCCAACCTCTTTGCCATCTGCTAGCAGACGACAAAGATTCTTTGCCGTCCGCTAGCAGACGGCAAAGAGGTTGGCCCATCCAAACTAACGGTAACCCCCTCCCTCTCTCTCCCCGGCCCCACCCCTCTCTCTCTCTCCCCCCTCTCTCTCCGCCCGCGCCCGCACCGCCGCCGCCGCCCGACGCCCCGCGAGAGACACCACGTGAGCCGAACGTCGTCCACGTGCGCCCTGCAGCCAGTCGCAGCCCCGCAACCCCCGCCGGCACCACCCCGCCGCACCACCCCGTCGCCCCGGCGCCCGACGCACATCCCGCCGCCCCGTCGCGCCTCGACCCTCCACCGCACCATCCCGCCCGACCCCGTGCCCCCGCAGGCCCCTGCGCCCCGTCGCCCCCCGCCGCGCCCCGTCTCCCCGTCGTGCCCCCGCCGCGGCTGCCCTAGGCCGCCCCGCCCCCCTTCTCCATCGGCCTCCACCTCCACCACTCCGGTGAGCCCCCTTTCCCTCTCTTTTTTTCATTTTTTCTATGTTAGTGTAGTTAGTTTAGTTTTAGGTTTAGGTTTAGATTTAATTTAGTTTAGGTTTAGGTTTAGGGTTTTTTTCTATTTTTTTAGGTTTAGGTTTAGATTTAGTTTAGTTTAGGTTAAGAAGAAAGATGAAAGATGAAAAAAAATAAGAAGAAGAAGAGGAAGAAGAAGAAGAAGAAGAAGAAGAAGAAGAAGAAGAAGAAGAGGAAGAAGAAGATGAAAAAAAGAAGTAGAAAAAGTAGAAAAAGAAAGAAAAGAAGGAAAAGAAGGTCGAGGGGTCGAGGGTCGAGGGTCGCCGAGGGGTCGAGAGTCGAGGGGTCGAGGTTCGAGGGTCGAGGGGTCGAGGGTCGAGGGTCGCAGAGGGGTCGAGGGGTCGCCGAGGGGGGTCGAGCAGTGCGAATTTTTTTTTTTACAACTTGGCGGTGGCTTCCTGTTGTAAATATTTAGTTAGGTTGATGGCAAAAACAATAATGCTATGTTACTCATCTTTCGATTTCAATGTGCAGTTGTTTCGTCGCTGCGAGGGTCTGGTGTTCGACGAGCTCCGCCTGTGCGTTCGTGGGTGAGCACAAATGACATCTCCTCCTCCCCCCTTAATTATTTGCTCTGTTCCGGCCTTCGTGCCGATGACACTAGCTAGGTAACTACAGTCGCGTAACTAGTATGTGTCTCCCGTCCGAAAGGGTTGCATCGATAAATATGCATTCAGTTGCATATTTATCACCGTAACTCATTCGGATTGTCCAGCGATTTCCACGGACAGCCCAAGGATGTGTAGATTGGGTACGTTCTCCATGCTCTACCCCATTCCGAGACAAAATTTCGTCAACGCCTCCCTGTTGTTCTTCGGATGCACATTCTCTCAGCTTTTTGCCGAGACGTGTATCAGGAGAACAGCGGGGAGGTGCTGCTGAAATTTTGACTCAGAATGGGGTAGAGCATGGAGAACGTACTCAATCTACACATACTCGGGTGGGATTAGGACCTATCTTTACCTATTAGAGTGTAGGTTGCATGGACGTAATAAAATTGACAATCTAAATTAACTGATGAATATACATGCTGAATTATATATATTTCTTGTCTGTCCAGTAGCTAGGCAAGATGAGTGATCGTGCGTGGATGTACACCGGTCACACTAGTCAGAAAGAGATTACCAATGAATGGTTAACAAAAACCAAGGGGTTTGTGAAAGCCGCATTTGCAAATGGCCAGAGGAAAAACTGGTGCCCCTGTGTCCGGTACAACAATTGGGAAAAAAGGACCGAGGATGAAATGGGCAAACACCTGCAGAAGAGTGGTTTTACGCTCGGTTATACGGTGTGGACATTTCATGGTGAGTCTGCCCAACGTGCCAGAGCTGAGGTGGTTCGTCATCGCACCGACGAGCATGGTATCGGGATGGAAGACATGGTGCAAAACTTTGATGATGCTCGGGATTCGGACGATGAGATGGAGGAATCTGCAAAGGCCTTCAATGAAATGTTGGAGTCTTCAAAACGTTCTCTCCACAAGCACACTGAGCTTTGTCAGCTGGATGCCATCTCACAAATAATGGCTCTGAAGGCTCAATTCAACTTGGGCAGAGAATGCTACGACGCGATGATGACAATATTTGGACGCTTTCTACCCAAAGGCCATGTAATGCCTGCAAACCTGTACCAGTCAGACAAAATCCTATGTGCTCTTTAAGATTCCCTATGAGAAGATACATGCCTGTGAGAAAGGATGTGCCTTATTTAGGCTTGAGTATGCGGACTTGAACTATTGTCCCATTTGCAAGTCTTCCAGGTATGTTGTGGTAGACAACGGTATGGGTGAGATTATGGCCATCAAGTATGCGGACTTTGTATGATTGTTTGTTATACATAGTGCCATGGTCTTGATATCCGTCCCCGTCGGCCCTCGCCCGGTTTATGATTCGGATGTGGTATATTCTCTTTTATAACTATTTGTTGCATTTCGCATTTATGACAATTATGGCCATCAAGTTGACATAGAGATATTTTTATCTAGGAGGTATGTGAATCGGAAATTGCAACCGACCCTCTTGTCGAGAAGTTAAATTTAGTTGAAAAAGAAAGTGAGTATTTGAAAGAAAAAATGAAAAGAATTGAAGAAGAGAAGATGAAAGTGGAGTTGTATGTTGCCGATGTCGTCGATGATCACAAGATGAAGATGGATGCAATGCGCTTGAAGATTAAGAAGATTAGAAAATATGCCATTGATAATGAGGCTTGGTATCATTATGCCGTTGGATCAATTGTTACCTTAGTTGCGATCTTGATCGCATTTGTTGTGATGAGGGTAAGTTTTCTCTAGTGTTTTGCTTAACAAATGCATACTTAGCTTCGTACATGCTTGTTAGCCCTATTATGCCACATACTTAGCTTATTTTCCCCAAAAAAGATGTACTTAGCTAATTATCCTCCAAAATGACATAATTAGCTTATTTAGTTCATTTATGACATAAGTAGCTTATTCATTTCAAAAATGGCATAATAACCTTGGTTCTCTCATAGATGTCATATACTTAGCTTATTTTTCTCCTAAATGGCATAATTACCTAAGTTAGATAAAAAATGAGCTATACTTGCGTAAGTTGGCTCAAAAATGGCATCATCACCTAGGTTAGCACAAAAATGACCTATACTTACCTTATTTTCCTCCAAATTGACATAATAAGCTTAGTTGGCTAAAAAAATGGCCATAATTGACCTAGTTAGCTCTAAAATGACACAAATAAGGAATAAGAAGAAGAAAACAAGGAAGAGGAGAAAAAGAAAGAATAGAAGAAGAAAGAGAAGAAAAAGAAAGAATAAAAGAAGAAGAATGAGAATTGAGAGGGTAAAAAAGGATAAAAAGATAGAAGAGAAGAAGAAAGATGAGAAAAGAAGAAGAAGAAGAAAATATCTTCTTCTTCTTCTTCTAGTCTTCTCTTCTTCTTCTTCTTCTTCTTCTTCTTCTAGTCTTCTTCTTCTTCTTCTTCTTCTTCTTCTTCTAGTATTCTTCTTCTTCTAACTTTCTTACTCCCATTTTTGCAGGTTTGATTCACTTCATGGAAGCAGCATTGATGGACTGCTAGTGTTTAGTTCTTGTTTTCATTTGTATTGATGAACAATGTGAAACTATGTATGTATATATGGATGAACTCCATGAAACTATGTATGTATTGGATCTTTTAATACCCTATGTGTTCTGTTGCATTGATGGACTGCTAGATGTTTGATACATGGGCTATGTTTGAGGTTGAAACTATATATATCATATATATCTTTTGAAAATGCAGGGATATAATAGAAAACAGAAAAAACAGAAACAATGCAGCCTCTTTGCCGTCTGCCACCGACGGCAAAGGGGTCTTTGCCGTCTGCCACAGACTGCAAAGAGGCCATGTGGCAACAACCTGTGCAATCTGGGAGCTGACCCATTTGGTTACTTTGCCGTCTGTGGCAGACGGCAAAGGCTTGGGGGGGCATGACGCATGGCTGACGTCAGATAGCGGACGACAAATGGGAGGGCATGTTTGCCGTCCGCTGGCAGACGACAAAGGCTGTCGTTCGCCACCTAACGTGGCTAACGCCTGTTATTTGCCGTCCATATTCTTTGCCGTCTGCCACCGACGGCAAAGCTGCCCGGCAAAGAACCTAACGGTAAACAGGTTCTGCCCGGCAAAGAACCTAACGGTAAACAGATTCTTTGCCGTCTGCTTCCTCAAAGCGGACAGCAAAGAACCTTTGTCGTCGGTGGCAGACATCAAAGAGGTTTGCCGTGACGTCAAAGAAGCTAATTCCTGTAGTGAGTTTTCGTCCGAAACCCTGATACTTCGAAAGAGATTGTCCATTTTGTACACGAAGTGGATCCAGTTTTTGCCGTAACCCGCTCAACTTTTTAGCACATGCTATATGGGTGAAATGATGATACCATGCCAACTTTCAACCTTTTCAGAGTTCATTTGTAGTGCTTTTCAATTTCAGGGTCATTTAGCTAAAAAAAATCAGTAAATGCATGAAAAATACCAAATGAAGTCAGAAAGGGTTGAAAATTGATGATGTGGCTTTGAATGGTGCATGTTGAACGCACAAAAAGTCTGGAGTTGAAATAAGTTCAAAAAAATGAAATCCCTTTGTAATAGATGAGTTTTCGTCCGAAACCCTGATACTTCGAAAGAGATTGTCCATTTTGTACACGAAGTGCATCTAGTTTTTGCCGTAACCCTCTCAACTTTTTAGCACATGCTATGTGGGTGAAATGATGATACGATGCCAACTTTCAACCTTTTCAGAGTTCATTTGTAGTGCTTTTCAATTTCAGGGTCATTTAGCTAAAAAAAATTAGTAAATGCATGAAAAATACCAAATGAAGTCAGAAAGGGTTGAAAATTGATGATGTGGCTTGGAATGGTGCATGTTGAACGCACAAAAAGTCTGCAGTTGAAATAAGTTCAAAAAAATGAAATCCCTTTGTAGTAGATGAGTTTTCGTCCGAAACCGTGATACTTCGAAGGAGATTGTCCATTTTGTACACGAAGTGCATCCAGTTTTTGTCGTAACCCTCTCAACTTTTGAGCACATGCTATGTGGGTGAAATGATGATACCATGCCAACTTTCAACCTTTTCAGAGTTCATTTGTAGTGCTTCAATTTCAGGGTCATTTAGCTCAAGAATGAACTAATAGCAAAAGAATGAACTAAAAAGAATCAAAATAATATTAACTAAAATTATCAAAGTATTTATTTGTTAAAAAGAATGAACTAAAAAGAATCAAAAAATATAACTAAAATTATCAAAGTATTATTTGTTAAAAAAGAATGAACTAAAAAGAATCAACTAAAATATTACCTAAAAAGAATCAACTAAAACATTACTAAAAAGAATCAACTAAAATATAAAAAAATTATCAAAGTATTTATTTGTTAAAAAGAATGAACTAAAAAGAATCAACTAAAAAGAATGAACTAAAAAGAATCAACTAAAACATTAACTAAAAAGAATGAACTAAAAAGAATCAAAAAAATATCAACTAAAAAGAATTTTCATAAAGTTTTTTTGTTAAAATCTTTAATAGCAAACTAAAATAACAGAAAAAAAATTGCCCGCCTACTAGGGCACCATGGCCTGCATACGACTAGAAACCCATCTGTAAATGGCCAGGATGCAGGCCCGCGGACCCAGCAGGCCCAACTGGGCGTCAAATAGGCAAGTACTGCCTGCATTAGAGAGGAGCTCGAGAGGGCAGCGGCAGCATCGCTTATAAACCACTCCGAGCCCCTCTCAACTAGCGAGGTGGGACTAATCTTTTGGCCGCGGCAGCACCACCCTTTCGTCCCAGTTGGTGGCACCAACCGGGACCAATTCCTACCTTTCGTCCCGGTTGGTGGCACCAACCGGGACCAATGCCCCCCTTTTCATCCCGGTTGGTGCCACCAACTGGGACTAAAGGTCTCTGCTTCCCGCCCTTTGGGCTGCTGAAAATAGACCTTTAGTCCCGGTTGGTGCCACCAACCGGGATGAAAGGGCACCTTTCGTTCCGGTTGGTGCCACCAACCAGGACCAATGCTTTGTATATATAAGCAACACTTAGGAATTTTTCAGATTTCATCTAGCAGTTGCCCCCGACGATGCCGAGCACATCGACGCCGCCAGGCTGCCCGAGCTCACCCTCGACGCCCTCGTCGTCAGGCTGCCCCACCTCACCGTCGACGCCCTCGCCGACGCCCTCGATGCCCTCTGCCCCGACGCCGGCGCCGCTCCCCGCACCCCTGCCCTGCCTCGATGCGCCGCCTCGTGCCCCTGCCCCGACGACGCCACCCCGTGCCCCTGCCCCGATGCCGCCCGGCGCCCCCGCCCTGCCGGCCCCCTTTCCTCCATGTCCCCTGTTTTTTCATGATTATTTTGATGATGATGACTGTTAGATGATGATGTTGATGATAGATGATTGTTAGATGATGATGTTGATGATAGATGATGTATGTTTTTTTTTGTTCATATGATGATTTTTTTTGTTCATAGAATATTTTTTTGTTCATAGCGTTTTTTGGTCCATGTATATATGTATGTGTATGTATGTATGGATGGATGGATGTATATATTTAGAAAATGATCATATGATGTTTTTTTTTGTTCATAGAATATATTTTTTGTTCATAGAAATTAGTTAAAATTTACCAAGTTACTAAGTTACTAAGTTAAAATGTTCATATATTCAAAATGAGTTAATTAAAAGACTCACTAAGTTAAAATTTACCCCCTCCCCGATAACTTCAACATGAGGGGGGACGTCGGACATGCCTGAGAGAGAGGCGGTCCGCTCGCCCGACCAACTATCGAGGCCACCCAAACCCTAGAAGAAAGAGCGTCGTTATCGATCTACCCCCTCCTCGATAACTTTGACATGAGGGGGGACGTCGGACATGCATGAGAGAGGCGGTCCGCTCGCCCGACCAACTATCGAGGCCACCCAAACCCTAGAAGAAAGAGCATCGTTTTGTCAATCTACCCCCTTCCGCCCCTACCCGTAATTGTTATGTATAATACTATATATTGGCGTCTAATTCACCGGTCTTACCTCAGTGAACCGAAGGGACTTTATTTATTCGGTAGGCGGCCGACATAGGTCAATGGGGTAGAATGGATAGTTTGATCTCCTGCATAGCGATTATGTTTTGCAAAGTGTCCTCTCCTGAAAGTATAACCCCAATAACTTCGACATGATGGGCGGACGTCGGACATGCATGAGAGAGTTGGTCCGCAACTAATCCATTGCTCATATATGCATATGATTCCTTGTTGTGATTAGCTAGGTCTATGTTTGCCACTAATCCATCTCTCATGTTTGTATATTGCCATGTTGTAATATTTGCAGAAACTATGGACAGAGACTTAGAACAAGAAGAGTTGTTCGGGGATATAATCCGCGACGGAGGTGATCCCTTGTTGTTTCTCAACGACACCGATGGTCAGGAAGGAGAGGATGACGGCTTCGGTGATCCAACAATGGAGGAGGAAGGAGATCATGACGGCTCCGGTGACCGAATGACGGAGGAAGGAGATCATGATCACGGCTCCGGTGACCGAACGGAGGAGGGAGCCTTAACTGCTGCAAAGTCCGGCGAGGTATATATATATATATTAAGCTTGTGCTGACTTGATGCATTAATTGTTTTGGTATGTACGTATATTAACGCTTCTTTCTTCTTTTAGCCCTTCGGATCGAGCCAAACTTCCGTAAGGAGACGAGGCCCGAAGAAAAGGTTGCGGCAGGATGAAAGGTTCACGATCACAGAAGTCACGAAAGATGGCCAACCGATTGCTCCCAAGCGGACCAAGGACGCATTTGTACATCAGTGCGGAGTTGTTGTTAGGGACAGCGTCCCGATCAGCATCCAACAATGGAATAAGAATAAGGACCCTGAAGTTTCTTATGTCCAGGATAGACTGAAAGATGATCTTTGGACCTCGCTGATGAAAATTTCAGCCTACCACGAGAGGAGGATCCGAATAACCCAGTTATAGAGCGAAAGGTCAAGGCGTTTGCTCTTAAGAAGATGGCATAACTATTCAGGAACTGGAAGAAAGAGTTGAACACAAAGTTTGTCGAGAAAGAGGAGACTCCAGAATTCATCGGTCGATATGAGAAGATAAGAGATCACTGGCCCGCATTTGTGGCCTACAAGAACTCGGAGAACGGTAAGAAAAGGTCACTACCAAACAAGCAAAATGCTGCAAAGAAGCTGTATCACCATCACATGGGGTCAGGTGGCTACTACAAAGCCTGGCCGTTGTGGGACAAAGCTGAGCAAGACCTGCTTGCTAAAGGGGTCTAACCAGCGACATTGCACTGGCCAGATCGTTCAAGGACTTGGTTCTTCGGGGTTGGGGGTGTAACACCCCCAGTGGTTAGCTACAGTAATCCCCTTTGATAATGCCATGTCATCATGATCATCAGTGCTTAAACATCATTTGGATCATATCCCTTTTAGTTCAAATTCAAATGGAAATTCAAACTTCAATTAAATTTCAAAGTGGAAAATAAAAGTTGTTCACATCAGAATCTAAAATGTTCATTAAATAACAAATATTCCAGAGACTATTCTAAAATTATCATCAACATTTACTAAATTAATTATGTGACTCAAACAGCCTAGAACAGCAACAAACAGCACCCATTTAATCCCATTTCATTTAATAAAACTCCAAATGAAGTCATATTTTCCCCAAACTAGTTTTTAGTGGAAGGTATTAATGCGCTGCAGTATTTGGGTTAGGTCACATATTTTACAAAAGTCCATAAGTGGCCTAACATTTTTGTAAACAGAAAAGAAAAGAGAAAACAGAAAGTAAAAAGAAGAAAAGGAAAAAGGCCCATTTGCCTGGGCCTAAGTGGTTATAGTAAGGCCCAGACCACCTGGCGCCGTCCCTTACCTCGCACTGCTCCTCCCGCGCGCTGTCGCCGCGCGCGCGCTCGCTGCGCCTGGTCCCCCCTCCCCTCTGGTCGACAGCGCGACGCCCGCGCCCTTAAGGACGACGCCGCGCCACCCCTCCTAACCCTAGCGCCCTCAGGTTCCCCTCTCCCCCTCGCTTTCTTCCTTCCCCACGAGCACCCGCCGTCGCCGCCGCCATGGCCGTGTCCTAGCGCGGCCACCGCCTCCCTCACGCCTCTCCGACCCGTCCTCGAGCACCGCCACCCTCGTCCACGTCGTCTACGTGGAGCAGATTGAGCCGGGGACCACTACAACGACGCCGGCGACCCTGTCTTCCTCCTCTGCCCCGCCGGACTTTGTCATCGATTCCGGCGACCACAAGCCTCCCCCAAGCCCATTACGCACACCTGCAGGCTCCCTGTGAGCACCCCTACCTCTCCCCTCTCCTCTCTCCCTCTCGGTCGTTCCCTAGCCGCCGTTCCCCATCGTGCCCGCTCTCGTCACCGCGCAAGCTCATCGCAGGCGTAGCCATGGTGACCATTGGGCCCCGTGCCTGTGCCCGTTTTGTTCACCCTCGCGCGTAGAGTCCCCCTGACTGCTCCGTTTGCTCGCCCGCACGCCGTAGCAACAATCCCGAGCTCCACCCGAACACCGTCGCTGCCGACGAGGTCGTGCCGCTTGTTTTCGGCCACCCCAGCTACGGCCACCACCACGGATCGAAGCGGCTCGGTCTCAGCTTTCGAACGCAAGAAGAACCACGCAAATTGATGCCTCGTAGCGCATTTCCGGGCTCGCCGGAGTTCTCTGCCGCGTCCGGCACTCGCCGGCACGTCTCCGGCGGCCGGCGCCGACGTGGCCAGCTGGGGCCCGCCCCCAGCGCCACTGCAACTGGGCCCCAGTGGGGTCCGTTGACCAGTCAGCGCTGCTGACTGGGCAACCCGTGTCACTAACACGCGGGCCCCACCGCTAAACATTTAAAAAATAAATAGATAAAATGTTAGTTAATTAAATAATTAATTAATTAACTTAATCAGTCACTGACAGTGGGCCCCATAAGCTAATTAGGTTAATTAGTTAAATTTAATCCTCTGATAATTAGTATTGTGAATGACATGTGGGCCCCACCTGTCATAATTGACTCTGGTCAGCTGGGTTTGACCTGCTGATGTCATGCTAATGTCATGCTGATGTCAGCTGCTACTATTCTGGATAATTCGTATTTAAATAATTTAATTAATTCCAGAAAATTGTTTAAATCTTTAGAAAATCATAGAAAATAATCCGTAGTTCAGATCGAAAAACTTTGTACATGAAAGTTGCTCAGAACAACGAGACGAATCCGAATACGCGGTCCGTTCGTCCACCACACGTCCCTAGCATAGCGAACATGCAACCATCCCCCTCCGTTCCATCTGTCCGAAAATGCCGAACTTCGGGAAAACATTCCCGGATGTTATTCCTCTTCGTCGGTATCACCGAGCACTGCGATAGGTCACCCCTAGCACCACGAATTGTCGTGATTATGTTTTGTGATGCTTTGTTTGCTCCGTATTTACTGTTTCTTCCCCCTCTTCTCTCCGATAGACTACGAGACCGACGCCACTGCTGCCCCGAGCGACTATGGTGTTGACGACCTTGCCTTTGCCGCAGAGCAACCAGGCAAGCCCCCCCTTTGATCATCCCGATATCGTCCATTCTATTTTCTCATGCTTGCATTAGAATTGCTGCTGCTACTGCTTTACCTATTATGATGCATAGCCTATTTATTGTAACCTGCTATTGAAACCTTACCTGCTTATCCTAAACTGTCTAGTATAGGCTGGGTAGAGACCTATCAGTGACCCCACTTGTCCCGAATGCCCCGCTGGATTATCAGAAGACCCGGTTAATGGGATTGAAGACCAGGCCCCGGCACCGCACTTCACCCCCCTTAGTTGTACGACACTACTGGGTTACTATCGAGTGACGAGGGTGATACCTCGTCAGCACTCCTGATGTTAACCTTGTAGGGTAGATAATTGGTCGTGGTCATCGAGGGTGATTCCTCCTTCACCACTTCCGATAACGACGCTGTCGTGCAACACCTCAAGTGTGAACCCATCGAGGGTGAATCCTCTGAGTTCACCCTGACGGCTACATCGAGTAGGAATCCAATGAGGGTGATACCTCGGATTCCCCTGATGTTTTGGACACACGGATACTTGGACTGTACTATTGTTACTTGGAAAGGCGGGTCGACCCTGAGGGGTACCCGTGTGTGATGTGAAGACGGGTTGCCTGGATGGTGCCCGAGTGAGAATACGAGGCGTGGTCGGGCATTCTTGGCCCTTGCCGCAAGTCCTCGAGACGGGGCGACGGGGTCACATCTTTCGTGAGTCTCTGCTCGTTGCCGCACTACCGACACACTACGATTTGGATATTTGATTCGAGTGGGCCTCTGGCCCGATAGCACTAACCATCACGCGGGAATAAATATGGGTACTCTGCATCGTGGTATCAGCCGAAAGTTCTGTCAGACGTCCAGTTCAGCATTGTGGCTGGGTCGGATCGTGCCGTTGGTGCTGGTATCCACCCTGCTCGCAACGACCCGGAGTGCACAGGGCGATGGCCCAAGACCCCTGAGCGCTTAGGATGTAGATCGGCGGGGACCTCTCTGCTGAGCTCTAGGTAGGGCTATGGTGTGTCGTTTGGCCGAGGCCGGGCATGACCCGGAAAAGTGTGTCCGGCCGGAGTTAAGCGAGCGTGGTGGGTAAGTTGGTGCACCCCTGCAGGGAAGAACTAATCTATGCATAGCCGGATCCTCGGTAACGGACACTCGGAGTTGTATCCCGATCGATACAACTAGTATTGGATATTATGGCTCTAGGATTGCTTCTCGCAGGGAGTCGAGAAGGGATCTCCGGACGAGGTTGATGACCATATGGCTCTGGGATTGCTTTCTCGCAGGGAGTCGAGAAAGGATGTCTGGGTGAGGTTGAGACTTAATGATACTACTACTTTATATCGTACTAATCTACACTCTTCTAATGCTGCAAGACCTCTGAAGATGCTAGTCTTCGATAGGACTAGGCCTTCCCTCTATTCTGGCATTTCTGCAGCCCAGTCCACATATACAGCCTCTTTCTGATAATGTTGCATATGTAGTGTAGATCCTTGCTTGCTGAGTACTTCGGATGAGTACTCGCGGTTGCTTTGCTTTCTTTTTCCCCCATATCCTTTTGGTGCAACCAGATGACGGAGCCCCTGAGACCGCTGCCCCGGTTGACGACTTCAGCTACCACTTCTACTCCAAGGGTGGCTACTACTACGAGCTGGCCGACAACCAGGAGTAGGTTCGGTGGGTCCTAGGCAGGAGGCCTGCGCCTTTCGATCTTAGTGTTTTAGTTTGCCCCGCCTTTCTAAAGGCCTTTCTGTTTCTCTTTTAATATCTGTACTCAGATATCTGATGCTTCCGCTGACGCTTGTATGCCATCGAGCTATGTATTCGAGCCCTCGAGGCCCCTGGCTTGTAATATAAAGCTTGTATGACTTTATTTATGTTTTAGAGTTGTGTTGTGATATCTTCCCGTGAGTCCTTAGGCTTGATCATGTGCATTTGCGTGTATGATTAGTGCATGATTAAGCCGGGGGCGTCACAAGTTGGTATCAGAGCCGACTGCCTGTAGGAACCCCCGTTTCCAACTCCTTGGCCGAAGTTGAGTCTAGTGGTCCAAAACTGTTTTACTAACTTGGATGTGTGGCTTACGGGCCCACGTCGCCAATTGGGTGGTATTAGAATCTTTTATTTCTCGTCTTTACTCTGGGACTCTGATCTCTCTTCTATTCGGGTTAAAAGATTTTACTAACTCAGACATTAGGGTCTCGTAACCACTTCATCTCGGAGAGCCCCTTCACCACAGATGATCGACTGTTTCATCAGAAGACTCTGAAGATATTTCTCGATGTTTCCCGAGACCCTGTGCCACTGCTTGCAGTTCCTGACCATCGACAAACCCCCGTGGAAAACTAACCATCCTTGTCGCTTGTATCTTCATTTCCAGTTACTCCCTTATGTACGAGATACCCCGAATTACTCCTCGTTAATCCGGGAATCCTTTGAGCCTACTGCCGTGCAGCTTCTTTCGCACTGCGGCTAATTCCTCACAGTTACTAGGGATTCGTTCATCCCTAGTTGATCATGTGCTTCGCAACATTCTTCCCATTGTTAATCGATCTTTCGAAGATCCTCTGCAGCCTAGTGCTCTCAAAAGTCTTGTCTGCCTGCATTATGATTAAATCCATATGTCCGGCAATATTCATTAACATCCTTTGTTATTGTCATCCTGAGCCTATTGATTCATTATGTTGCGAATGCTCGCAATCATCAGTCGAACCCTAAAATTTGACCTTCCTGCTCAGACGTCATTCTGGACATGAGTTGGATCTCGGTCAATCATGTTGCAATTGATTGTCCACCTAGTTCCCTTCAACTTGAACGCCGAATTATTCAGCTATTTCTATAATCTGATGCCTTTGCATTCTTTCCTTCTTCTGATTGAGTACTGGTACTCACATCAGATCCATTGAGGACCACTGAATCCTTTGTTGGATTATTATCCGACAGAGTCCTTCATAGTCAAAAATCTTGTGCGCCCTTCCCCTGATACATATTGCCTTCGGTAAAATTTTATTCTCTGCTTTGTCAACCTTGCTCTGCTCTCGAGCTTGAGTTATTTACTCCTGAAGTTGTATATTTTCCTAAGATACCCCTACGGGTTGAACCTATGTTTTCCCTAATCTGTGTGAACTCGAAAGTTATGCGAGTCATACTCTTCTGGTGCTTTACCAGATAAATCTTCGGCACTACAATTTCTTCGAAAACGAGGAGTGAATGAAAGGTTATGCATTGAAGAAGTGGGAGTCGACCTTGAACCTTCGTGTTCATGCCCATGGACCCAATGTAGAACTTATCATGGAAGCTGCTCGTAAAAATAATAATCCCTTGTTATAACTTCATCTTGTATTTTACTTTGATCCTTTGCAATCGTGGTCTCGACCATGATTGTTCTACTTTGATCCCATTTCATGGACAAGCTAAAGCACTTGTCTTCTGCTAATAAATAAGCCTGTTCAACCTCTATACTGAACTACCTCGGGTATTACCCCCCCTACAATCTCGAGGATATCATCCTATTGCACTACGTCCTATGAATTTTCCAATGGAGTGATACCTTCCCTGTCATAGTCACTCCACGGGTTATGGGTTGTCGTCAACCGAGACCACCGGTAAGTGAATCGATTCCGCACTCCAATTCAAGAACTCTAAGTAATTTTCGCTGCTTACGAGTTTAATAATCCTTCAAGTCGTTCGTAGCCTGATCGGCTATATCCTTATCGTGCTAAATTTTAACTGTGCTACTTGGACCTTCCCCCCCAGAGCACAAATTTCGATGATGAGCTAATCTTACGCCGATCCTTCTCATCTTATCATTTCACCTCGAACAACAAGCTTGGTTTCGAGCTTGTGCAGTATTCGTGGTTTCAATAACCTTTCGCTTCATCATTCCTTTTTCTTGATGTCGTCGCCGATCGATGGCATCTTCAGGAAACCTCTCGACAAAATGTATCTTCATCATTATCAACCTTTCGGTTTCTTTAAAGTTGTGAATTGAATTCATGATGAGAAATACCATCCGGGCCCCTCGATGATCTGTGTTATCATCGACCACATCCTTGACTTCCTCCGACACTAACCTGAAGATGTTTTGCTCATATATCGAGTTCCTTGTTAATCTTGAATTGATCCTTCGTATCCCTTGAGCTCCTCAGATCTAACCCTTTACCTGAAATACCATAAAATTGCTACCTCGAAGCATGATTGTGGTATTCTGAGTATCAACAAGAACATTGGAAGCGCAATGCTAACTGTTCCTTGATCAATTATCCAAACACCGTTGTTCGGGTAAACATCATGAATTTTCCCTCGCCCCTTCAACTAAATGCTATTGAACTTGCTGTCCCATCATGTATATCGTGCTCCGCCTTTCGTTTGAAAAGATATACTCCTAGTTCTTGTGTATAAACATATTTTCCTTTCCATTATTTTGTTTAACCTTTCTTGTAATCTATATGATACAAGCAGAAATAATTCCCTGCTTATGAAAACACCTCGATGTACAACCTTGTCAATGGGACCCCGTTACTACTGTTAATGACATTTCAGTAACCATCGATGGACGAGATCTTTGCCTATCGGTCTGCCTCGTTCAACGAGCAGGAAAATGGTTCTCTTTGTCCCTCGCCCTTGGTACCGATGTTGTCGTCGACACAACTAACAGACTATCCTCTGACATGCCTTGCTATCGTGACCGTGCAATATGTCAGCCTCCTTCCACTGTGATGGGTACCCTTCTCGTTAACTCAGTACCTGCTTCTGTTTTATTTAATTCAGTAGCATCACATTCATTCATCTCTGAAAAATTTGCATTCATGCATGACCTTCATTATGAGGAAATGCATACTCTGTTAGTCAGCTGGGCTAGTGAATTACCGTGCCCAGACAACTCAAAATGCAGAGGCTAAAATATACACCTTGAATGCGTTGAACGCTTCTCCGCTTGAGGGGATCGAAAACATTCCAGTCGTCCGAGATTTTCCAGATGTTTCTTCGGAAGAACTTCCGAGACTACCCCGCTTCCTTTCAGTCTTCCTCTTAATTCTCGGGACGAGAATTCTTATTAGTGGAGGAGATTTGTAACACCCCCCAGTGGTTAGCTACAGTAATCCCCTTTGATAATGCCATGTCATCATGATCATCAGTGCTTAAACATCATTTGGATCATATCCCTTTTAGTTCAAATTCAAATGGAAATTCAAACTTCAATTAAATTTCAAAGTGGAAAATAAAAGTTGTTCAAATCAGAATCTAAAATGTTCATTAAATAACAAATATTCCAGAGACTATTCTAAAATTATCATCAATATTTACTAAATTAATTATGTAACTCAAACAGCCTAGAACAGCAACAAACATCACCCATTTAATCCCATTTCATTTAATAAAACTCCAAATGAAGTCATATTTTCCCCAAACTAGTTTTTAGTGGAAGGTATTAATGCGCTGCAGTATTTGGGTTAGGTCACATATTTTACAAAAGTCCATAAGTGGCCTAACATTTTTGTAAACAGAAAAGAAAAGAGAAAACAGAAAGCAAAAAGAAGAAAAGGAAAAGGCCCATTTGCCTGGGCCTAAGTGGCTACAGTAAGGCCCAGCCCACCTGGCACCGTCCCTCACCTCGCACTGCTCCTCCCGCGCGCTGTCGCCGCGCGCGCGCTCGCCGCGCCTGGCCCTCCTCCCCTCTGGTCGACAGCGTGATGCCCGCGCCCTTAAGGACGACGATGCGCCACCCCTCCTAACCCTAGCGCCCTCAAGTTCCCCTCTCCCCCTCTCTTTCTTCCTTCCCCACGAGCACCCGCCGTCGCCGACGCCATGGCCGTGTCCTAGCGCGGCCACCGCCTCCCTCACGCCTCTCCGACCCGTCCTCGAGCACCGCCACCCTCGTCCACGTCATCTGCGTGGAGCAGATTGAGCCGGGGACCACTACAACGATGTCGGTGACCCTGTCTTCCTCCTCTGTCCCAACGGACTTCGTCATCGATTCCGGCGACCACAAGCCTCCCCCGAGCCCATTACGCACACCTGCAGGCTCCCTGTGAGCACCCCTACCTCTCCCCTCTCCTCTCTCCCTCTCGGTCATTCCCTAGCCGCCGTTCCCCGTCGTGCCCGATCCCGTCACCACGCGAGCTCATCGCCAGCGTAGCCATGACGACCATTGGGCCCCGTGCCTGTGCCTGTTTTGTTCACCCTCGCACGTAGAGTCCCCCTGACTGCTCCGTTTGCTCGCCCGCACGCCGTAGCAACAATCTCGAGCTCCACCCGAACACCGTCGCCGCCGAAGAGGTCATGCCGCTCGTTTTCGGCCACCCCAGCTACGGCCACCACCACGGATCGACGCGGCTCGGTCTCAGCTTTCGAACGCAAGAAGAACCACGCAAATTGATGCCCCGTAGCGCATTTCCGGGCTCGCCGGAGTTCCCTGCCGCATCCGGCGCTCGCCGACGCGTCTCCGGCGGCCGGCGCCGACGTGGCCAGCTGGGGCCCGCCCCCAGCGCCACTGCCACTGGGCCCCAGTGGGGTCCATTGACCAGTCAGCGCTGCTGACTGGGCAACCCGTGTCACTGACACGCGGGCCCCACCGCTAAACATTTTAAAAATAAATAGATAAAATGTTAGTTAATTAAATAATTAATGAATTAACTTAATCAGTCACTGACAGTGGGTCCCACAAGCTAATTAGGTTAATTAGTTAAATTTAATCCTCTGATAATTAGTACTGTGAATAACATGTGGGCCCCACCTGTCATAATTGACTCTGGTCAGCTGGGTTTGACCCGCTGATGTCATGCTGACATCATGCTGATGTCAGCTGCTACTATTCTGGATAATTCGTATTTAAATAATTAAATTAATTCCAGAAAATTGTTTAAATCTTTTGAAAATCATAGAAAATAATCCGTAGCTCAGATCGAAAAACTTTGTACATGAAAGTTGCTCAGAACGACGAGACGAATCCGAACACGCGGTCCGTTCGTCCACCACACGTCCCTAGCACAGCGAACATGCAACCATCCCCCTCCGTTCCATCTGTTCAAAAATGCCGAACTTCGGGAAAACATTCCCGGATGTTATTCCTCTTCGTCGGTATCACCGAGCACTACGTTAGGTCACCCCTAGCACCGCGAATCGTCGTGATTATGTTTTGTGATGCTTTGTTTGCTCCGTATTTACTGTTTCTTCCCCCTCTTCTCTCTGATAGACTACGAGACCGACGCCACTGCTGCCCCGAGCGACTACGGTGTTGACGACCTTGCCTTTGCCGCAGAGCAACCAGGCAAGCCCCCCCTTTGGTCATCCCGATATCGCCCATTCTATTTTCTCATGCTTGCATTAGAATTGCTGCTGCTACTGCTTTACCTATTCTGATGCATAGCCTGTTTCTTGTAACCTGCTATTGAAACCTTACCTGCTTATCCTAAATTGTCTAGTATAGGCTGGGTAGGGACCTATCAGTGACCCCACTTGTCCCGAATGCCCCGCTGGATTATCAGAAGACCCGGTTAACGGGATTGAAGACCAGGCCCCGGCACCGCACTTCACCCCCCTTAGTTGTACGACACTATTGGGTTACTATCGAGTGCCGAGGGTGATACCTCGTCAGCACTCCTGATGTTAACCTTGTAGGGTAGATAATTGGTCATGGTCATCGAGGGTGATTCCTCCTTCACCACTTCCGATAACGACGCTGTCATGCAACACCTCAAGTGTGAACCCATCGAAGGTGAATCCTCCGAGTTCACCTTGACGGCTACATCGAGTAGGAATCCAACGAGGGTGATACCTCGGATTCCCCTGATGTTTTGGACACACGGATACTTGGACTGTACTATTGTTACTTGGAAAGGCGGGTCGACCCTGAGGGGTACCCGCGTGTGATGTGAAGACGGGTTGCTTGGATGGTGCCCGAGTGAGAATACGAGGCGTGGCCGGGCATTCTTGGCCCTTGCCGCAAGTCCTCGAGACGGGGCGACGGGGTCACATCTTTCGTGAGTCTCTGCTCGTTGCCGCACTACCAACACACTACAATTTGGATATTTGATTCGAGTGGGCCTCTGGCCCGATAGCACTAACCATCACGCGGGAATAAATATGGGTACTCTGCATCGTGGTATCAGCCGAAAGTTCTGTCAGACGTCCAGTTCAGCATTGTGGCCGGGTCAGATCGTGCCGTTGGCGCTGGTATCCACCCTGCTCGCAATGACCCGGAGTGCACAGGGCGATGGCCCAAGACCCCTGAGCGCTTAGGATGTAGACCGGCGGGGACCTCTCTGCTGAGCTCTAGGTAGGGCTGCGGTGTGTCGTTTGGCCGAGGCCAGGCATGACCCGGAAAAGTGTGTCCGGCCGGAGTTAAGCGAGCGTGGTGGGTAAGTTGGTGCACCCCTGCAGGGAAGAACTAATCTATGCATAGCCGGATCCTCGGTAACGGACACTCGGAGTTGTATCTCGATCGATACAACTAGTATTGGATATTATGGCTCTGGGATTGCTTCTCGCAGGGAGTCGAGAAGGGATCTCAGGACGAGGTTGCTGACCGTATGGCTCTGGGATTGCTTTCTCGCAGGGAGTCGAGAAAGGATCTTTGGGTGAGGTTGAGACTTAATGATACTACTACTTTATATCGTACTAATCTACACTCTTCTAATGCTGCAAGACCTCTGAAGATGCTAGTCTTCGATAGGACTAGGCCTTCCCTCTATTCTGGCATTTTTGCAGCCCAGTCCACATATACAGCCTCTCTTTGATAATCTTGCATATGTAGTGTAGATCCTTGCTTGCTGAGTACTTCGGATGAGCACTCACGGTTGCTTTGCTTTCTTTTTCCCCCATATCCTTTTGGTGTAACCAGATGACGGAGCCCCTGAGACCGCTGCCCCGGTTGACGACTTAAGCTACCACTTCTACCCCGAGGGTGGCTACTACTACGAGCTGGCCGACGACCAGGAGTAGGTTCGGAGGGTCCCAGGCAGGAGGCCTGCGCCTTTCGATCATAGTGTTTTAGTTTGCCCCGCCTTTCTAAAGGCCTTTCTGTTTCTCTTTTAATATCTGTACTCAGATATCTGATGCTTCTGCTAATGCTTGTATGCCATCGAGCTATGTATTCGAGCCCTCGAGGCCCCTGGCTTGTAATATAAAGCTTGTATGACTTTATTTATGTTTTAGAGTTGTGTTGTGATATCTTCCCGTGAGTCCTTAGGCTTGACCGTGTGCATTTGCGTGTATGATTAGTGCATGATTAAGCCGGGGGCGTCACAGGGGGAACTTTGGACCCAGAAACAGGGGAGTGTGTTTGGACGGACGAGCAACTTGCAATACCCATCCGGAAGCTTTTGAAAGCAATCAAGGCAGCGCAGGAAGGGACGTTCATTCCCGACAGAGAGAAGGACGAGCTGACAGAGGCCCTCGGGAATCCTGAACACCCTGGACAAACACGAGGCACATCAGGCTCCGTTCCGTGGGTGCATGGGTTTCCCGACAGCGGTGGTTATAGAAGCCGAGAGAGCAAGAGGAAACAGGAAGCAAGCAAAATGCAGAAGCTCAGTGCAAAATTAGCAAAACTAGAGGAACTTGAGAGCCAGTGAGCTACCGGCCAACCATCTCAGTGGCACGAAGATCTTTCCTTCAACGCTGCCCCAGAAGCTACCCCACCATCTCAGCGGAGAAGCAGCGTGGCTTCCACAGAGCTCGTTCAACCTGATTTCACGGCTCCTCGCTACCTCGTAGATAGTATCACGGCAGCTAAACATTGTGTTCTAATGACGAAATGCCAGAATCTGACCTTGAAGGCGGCGGTCGGCTCTGTTGTACATCCTCGAGCTGAGGGAACTTTTCATTGCCGTCTGATTCCACATGGCTATGCTATTGTGATGGTGGATGAAATAATGGATGGATTTGAGGGGTGGAGCTTGACTTCCCTACAGGTGAAGGGGATATTCTTCTGGAAAATGCTTTGAGGAGTACCTGTCTATGGAGAAAGGAGTACATCAAGCTTCCAAACTAGATGCCGCCTCAGCAGACCCAGCCGCAGGAGGCCCCTCAGCAGACTCCTCATAGTCCAGCTCAGCCGTCTCAGCTGCCTGAGTCGTCTCCGGTGTGTGAGCTGTCTCGGCCGCCTCAGCCACCATCTCCGACGCGTCAGCGGACTCCGCCTCCTCCTCCTCTGCCTCCTCCGGCGCGTCAGCGCACTTCTCCTCCTCCTCCGCCTCCTCTGATGTGTCAGCGGACTCCGTCGCCTCAACAACGGTGGAAGAGAGACGTCGCCGCTCTGGTGGCTAGCAGTACAAGAGGCGGGAAGAAATTCAAAGCTGGTCCAAGCCTCAAGCCTCTTCCAAAGTTACCATATGAGAGGACTGACAAGGAAACCGATGACATCGTGGAAGCCGAAGTGCAGGCCCATTTTGAACGAAAACCTCCACCTCCAAAGGAAACGGTAGATCCGGTGAAAGCGAAGCGCACTCTGGATGCCCTTAAGCGACCACCACCGTCTTCGCCGCAATCCAACTATGATCGCTGTATTGGAATAACATATGGTGAAGCGCGGCGGTCGGGAAGTACTACCAGTGCTGCAAGGCTAGCAAAACGAAGAAGTGGGAAAACAATTCCCCAGCTCGGCGAACAGGAGAAGCAATCGTGCCCCCCGCTCAAGGTGTCTAGCGTTATCGCTAATCATCCGGGGCTACTGCCCGGTACCACTCTTGGTGATTACGTGGGCGATGATGTACAGTTTGAAACGGCTGAGGTAGTAGAGATCTTTAGATACGAGCACGGGAAGCCTCTCGTCAAACCTGATCATCCTCCTCTAACAACGATGATGCGAAGATTACATAACTGGTACTTGGAAAGCTGCAGGAAGAATGTGACCGATAATTTGATGGTGAGAAATAATGATGAGCACGACCTCATTGGAGTCGACCTAATGCGTGTTGAATTTGTGGAATTATTTCAGTTATTCAATCATTAAGCCCTCGACAAACAACTCATGACTTGCTACTGTCTGTAAGTATTACTTCTGTAATTAAGTCTCTAGCTCAGCTCGTTCATTGCATGTATATATAATTATCCTCACTATATTATGCAGATTGAAGATCGTCGAATGCAAGAAAAGACAAATCTATGACATTGGGTTCATTAGCCCAAATACCGTAAATGAATGGTCGGTAAAAAATAGAGTCGAAGATACTAAGGAAAACTTGCTACAATCGTTCCTTCGACATCAAAACAAAGGGAAAATACTCTTTCCTTACAACTTCAAGTGAGTGTTACTGTCTTATGCATATTCGGTTTTGCTTACTCGAGGTTAAGTAATGTAATTGATGAGTTATGCGTGCGTAGTTTCCACTTTATTCTGCTATCCATTAAGCTTGACGGGGGAGTAGTAACTGTCTTAGACTCGAGACGTAAAGATCCCCAGGATTATGCGGACATGACTGCAATGCTCCAGAAGTAAGTTCAATCATTATCGCACCATATCGACAACTTTCATTCATTTCCTAATATCAAGTAATCATTTTCTTTGCCTGGCAGGGTTTGGAAAAAGTTCACCAGAATGGTTCCGGGTCTACAGAAGGAGCTGCGATTTACACAACCCAAAGTAAGTAGTACTAGCTAGTTCCGTGCATCTCTCATTGATTCTAGTTTCATCAATACCATTTACCATGCTTGATTATCAGTTTGATTGAACTCTATTCTCATAAAGTGCTTGTGGCAGGAAGGCGGGAATAATTTATGTGGATACTACGTTTGCGAGTTCATGCGCCACTCGACCTCTGAGCGGGGCTACTCTGACAAACAATATGAAGTACGTAAACAATATTCACAATTTTATTTTATTACCATCAATTGTGTTGAGTTTCATTCATATATATGTATTGACCCCCTTCTTTAAATTAGATGTGGCAGATGCGGGATGAACTCCTACCACATGATCGCATACGAGCAATTCAAGAGGAATTGGCGGGATTCTTTCTTGACCACGTCATACATAAAGACGGAGAATACCATGTGGAAATTCAAGCTGATTTTTGGTAGATGATGTCAGGGATCGTAAGAGATGTTATATTGTATATATGTAGTAGCGTCGGATAGATATACGAAAACTTGTTGTTCGACCAAGCACGGAGAAAGAGAGGTCACTTCTCTCTATATATGTTCATGATCATGATGTTGTGTAATTAATGGTTCCTTCATTTGCTTACTAGCTAGCGTCGAGTTCTCTCTGTATGTAGTAGCTACCATCGACCGAGCACAGAGAAAGAGAGGTCACTTCTCTCTATATGTAGTAGTTATAGCTAACACAATATGAAACACCTAAATTAACCCTCCAAAACCCCTAAACCCCCTTTAAAAAAACAAAAACCCCAGCGCCTGGGAGCTGCTGACGCGTGGCTGCCTTTTAGTCCCGGTCGGTGTTACCAACCGGGACTAAAGGTCCTCCTCCCTGGGCGCCCAATAGCGGCCACGTGGAGCTCCTTTGGTCCCGGTTCGTAAGCAAACCGAGACTAAAGGTTTTGGGCATTAGTCCCGTCAGTTTTGTCCTGGTTCCAGAACCGGGACTAAAGGCCCTCTGGAATCGGGATTAGTACCCTGCTTTCTACTAGTGGGGGTGTGTACATATTACAGGTGAATATCAAGGGGTCCTTAGCCCGGCAGGGAACCGACATAGTACGGACCCCATAGCCGGGACACTGTCAGTAGCCCCTAAACTAGTCTTCAAGCTTGACTACACCTTGGGCACTTTGAGTTGCATGTCGTCTTCGGTCGCCGGGCTTGAAACAGGTTCAACAAAGCATCCCTTAACAACACGTTCATGCAGCTGGCCTCCATCTACCGGGTTGCGCCCCGATGCGACATAAACTACCTCGGTCTTGAATAATGAAAGGTGATAGCCGATCTGTGATGCTGCAGATTTCTGTAAGTACCCTCAGTAGAGTGCCTTGCGTAGCTGGAAGTCACAGATAAGAGGTCACACCGGTAATTTACCCAAGTTCGGGCCTCCATAGTGGAGTAATACCCTATGTCCTACTTGTTGTTATTCATTAATGGTGGAATACCTCATGTGAGGGTGTAGAATGGGGTGAATGAGATACTACTGAGAGTTGTTCTATGAGAGAGTCGATGGGAATGAGAACGCCCTAGCCTCCCCTTATATACATGTTGGAGGCTAGGGTTTTACAAGGGGAGATGCGATCTAGGTCGCCTCCGCCATCAACTTGGGGTTCAAGCTTATCAGGGAACACTTATCTCTTCCTCTTGTCAGGCATGCTGTTGGATTCCTTGTTGGTGAGCCACCCCTGGTGTATTACACCGTCAGTAGCCCCCGAGCGCGTCGGAGGTCGCAGAAGTTGGTCTTCAAGGTCTTCGACGGGCTTTATTTTCGTAGAGCTTGGTGATACGTCTCCAACGTATCTATAATTTTTTATTGTTCCATGCTATTATAGTATCAATCTTGGATGTTTTATATGCAATTATATGTCATTATATATCACTTTTTGGTACTAACCTATTAACTTAGTGCCAAGTGCAGTTGCTGTTTTTTTGCTTGTTTTTGGTTTTCCAGGAAATCAGTACCAAACGAAGTCTAAATGCCATGAAACTTTTTGATGATTTTTTTCTGGACATAAGAGACCCTAGAAGCTTTGGGAGGAAGTCAGAAGGCAAAGGAGGTGGCCACGAGCCACCAGGCGCGCCCAGGGGGTAGGCGCGCCCTGGTGCCCCGTGGGCCCACCTTTGCTCCGTTTGACCTAATTCTGCCTCTGTAAATTCTCTAAAATCGGGAAACCAATAGGGAGCCACGCAAAACACTTTTTTCGTCACCACAAGTTTCTATTCCCACGAGATCCCATCTAGAGGCCTTTTCCGGCACTCTGCTAGAGGGGTAATCGATCACGGAGGGCTTCTACATCAACCTTGCTGCCCCTCCGATGATGTGTGAGTAGTTTACCACAGACCTACAGGTCCGTAGCTATTAGCTAGATGGCTTCTTCTCTCTCTTTGATCTTCAATACAATGTTCTCCTCGATGTTCTTGGAGATCTATTCGATGTACTCCTTTTTTGCGGTGTGTTTGTTGGGATCCGATGAATTGTGAGTTTATGGTCAGATTATCCATGAATATTATTTGAGTCTTCTCTGAACTCTTTTATGCATGATTATTATAGCTTTGTATTTCCCTCCGATCTTTTGATTTGGTTTGGCCAACTAGGTTGATTTATCTTGCAATGGGAGAGGTGCTTTGTGATGGGTTCAATCTTGCGATGATCTATATCCCAGTGACAGAAGGGGACAAGACACGTATTTGTATTGTTGCCATTAAGGATAAAATGATGGGTTTTATTCATATTGCTTTAGTTTACTTTGTCTACATCATGTCATCTTGCTTAAGGCGTTACTCCGTTCTGGTTTACTTGCCTCGGACATGATGCCTATAGACATGATCATTGCCTTGGATATCGTCATGATTATTCGCTTTTCTATCAATTGCCCAACAGTAATTTGTTTACGCACCGTATGCTATATTCAAGAGAGAAGCCTCTAGTGAAAACTATGGCCACCGGGTCTATTTTTATCATATATTAAAATCCAAAAATACCTTGCTGCAATTTAATTTAATTTATTTTGTGTTTTTGTTTATCTATCTATCACTACGAGATTTGATCCTTGCAATTAACCGCCAAGGGATTGACAACCCCTTGTTTGCGTTGGGTGCAAGTATTTGTTATTTTGTGTGTAGGTACTGCTAACGAGGTGTTGCTTGGTTCTCCTACTGGATTGATAACCTTGGTTCTTAACTGAGGGAAATACTTATCTCTAGTGTACTGCATCACCCTCTCCTCTTCGGGGAAATCCCAACGCAGCTCACAAGTAGTAGGAAGAATTTCTGGCGCCGTTGCCGGGGAGACATCATAAACATCTATCAAGTACCATCGCATAAACTTTCATCTTCTTGCATTTACTTTATTTTCCCTTTGCCTCTCTTTTTCATCTTCCCCACTTCCAAAACGTTTTTACAAAAACACAAAAATATTTTCCGTTTGCCTTTTTGCTTGTGTGCTTGTTTGCTTTGCTTTGTCGAGATGTCTCAAGAAAATACAAAATTGTGTGATTTTTCCAACACTAATAATAATGATTTTATTAGTACTCCGATTGCTCCTTCCACCACTAGTACGGAGTCTTGTGATATTAATGCCGCTTTGCTAAATCTTGTTATGAAAGAGCAATTTTCCAGTAGTCCTACTGAAGATGTCGCATCCCATCTTAACACTTTCGTTGAATTGTGTGATATGCAAAAGAAAAAAAATATGTGGATAATGATATTGCAAATTAAAATTATTTTCATTCTCACTACGAGATCGTGCTAAAACTTGGTTTTCATCCTTGCCACGAAAATAGTATTGATTCTTGGGATAAGTGCAAGGATGCTTTTATTGCCAAGTATTTTCCTCCCGCGAAAATTATTTCTCTTAGAAATCAAATTATGAATTTTAAGCAACTTGACCATGAAAATGTTGCCCAATCTTGGGAGAGGATGAAATTAATGATAAGAAATTGCCCTACTCATGGTTTAAGTTTGTGGATAATCATACAAAAAATTTATGCGGGGTTGAACTTTGTTTCTAGAAATCTTTTAGATTTCGCCGCGGGAGGTACCTTTATGGAAATCACATTAGGAGAAGCTACCAAATTGCTTGATAATATTATGGCAAATTATTCTCAATGGCATACCGAAAGAACTCCTACTAGTAAGAAAGTGAATTATGTTGAAGAAATTAGTACTCTGAGTGATAAAGTAGATGCGCTTATGAAAATGGTTGCTAGTAAAAGTGCTGATGTTGATCCTAATGATGTGCCATTGTCTACTTTGATTGAGCAAAATAATGATCCCATAGATGTGAATTTTGTCTCACGAAATAATTTCAACAATAACGCTTATAGAGGTAATTTTATTACTAGGTTGTTTCTCAGAAATTCCTCTAATAATTATGGAAATTCCTATGGTAATTCTATAATAATAATAACAGGATGACCTCTGATCTTGAGAGTAATATTAAGAATTTATTAATACTCAAAAGGTTTTCAATACTATGATAGAAGAAAAATTGAGTAAACTTGATGATATGTCTAGGAGCATGGATATAATTGTTCATGATGTGGAAAATCTCAAAACTAAAATTTTGCCACCCAAGCTTGATATTAATGAATCTATTAAAGCTCTTTATGTATCTATGCATGAAAGTAAAGAAAGAACTGCTAGGTCGAGGGCTAAGCGAGAATTATTAGAAAAAGCGATCCCGCCCGGTTTTTATCGTAATCATGAAGATATTAAAATGATTGGTGTTACACCCATTGAATATTTGATTAATGATATTAAACTTGATGAAAAAGGAACTTAAGAAGAATCAACTTTAGCTAGAAGGCATCCCCATTGTTTGGAGGGTGAAAATCTTAATGAAAGAATGATAAAAGTGGGTTTGGAGAGGTCAAAACTTTAATAGCGATGTACCCACTATTTTGGATTTCAAGGACTTTAATTATGATAATTGTTCTTTAATTAAGTTTATTTCCTTGTTGCAATTGTGATGCCCCTATTTATAATCCTGCACTAATCATACACGCATCATGCACAATCACGAACGGTGACCCACGTCAATATCACAACACAACTCTATGACACAAAGGAGAAACATAAACTTTATATTACAAGCCAGGGCCACGAGGACCCAAAATACATAAGTCATCAAAGCAAATATTATCTGAGTACAGACATAGTTAGACAAGTTTTGCCTTAAGAAGGCTGAGCAAAACATGGACACTAGATCGAAAGGCGAGGCCTCCTGCCTGGGACCTCCGGACTACTCCTGGTCGTCAGTCTCCACGTAGTAGGCACCGTCGAGGAAACCTGCATCCAAGGTACTACCAGTTGTTGCAGCAACCAGGTCGAGTGAAAGGGGAGCAAAGCAACCATGAGTACTCATCCAAAGTACTCGCAAGACTTACATAGGGCCTACACTAGATATGCATCGGTATCAAATGAATGGGGGTAGTATCTGTGGACTAAACTGCAGAAGTGCCAGAATAAGGGGGAGAAGCTCATCCTATCAAAGACTACATCTTCTCGTAGCCATCATCTTGCGGCAGTAGAAGAGAGTAGCATAATATGGTAACATCATGTAGCAACGTATAGCAATAAACCTACCCGGAGATCCTCTCCTCGTCTCCCTGAGAGAAAGCGATCACCGGGTGTATCTGTCTCTTATCTGGGTGTGTTTTAACAAGTATCCGGTTTTAGTTGTAATAGGTCGAAATACAACTCCTTGTCTTTCTGTTACCCTGGACATGGCTATTCGAATAGATAAACTTCCCTGCAGGGGTGCACCACATTACCCAATACGTTCGATTACCTCTGGCCAGACACACTTTTCCTGGTAATGTCCAGCCTCGGACAATCAACACGTCGTAGTCCTACCTAGGTTCTCTAGAGAGGCCAGCATGCCGGTCTAAATTCTAAGCACGAAGGGGTCATGGGCTAATCGTCCTAAGTGCTCCTGCATGTTGCATGGATGGCCGGGACCAAACCCACCTCTGTATATACATCCAGGCATAACCGGCTCACCCAGGTGCGTGCCGCTCAACTGTGATGTCTGTAGAGCTTTTAGGAGAAATCATACGACGCCGAGGGCCCCGTAAGCCATTATCCCACGCGGTAGTTGATGTGTGCTAGAACAACATCGGTTTTCCCCCAGAGAGGGAGGGATGATGCAGCACAGCGACGGTAGGTATTTCCCTCAGTGATGAGACCAAGGTTATCGAACCAGTAGGAGAACCACGCAACACCACGTAAACAGCTCCTGCAGACAAAGAACAAATACTTGCAACCCGACGTGTTAAAGGGGTTGTCAATCCCTTTCGGGTAACGAGATAGATAAAATTGTAGTAGATTGAAAGATGCAAATAAAAGCAAATAAAATTCAGCGAGGTATTTTTGGGTTTTTGGATTAATAGATATGAAAATAAAAGTTGCAAATAAATCAAAGAGTGAATAGCAAAATAGATCTTGAAGGCAAATATATTAAAGAAGAGACCCGGGGGTCATAGTTTTCACTAGTGGCTTCTCTCGAGAAAAATAGCAAACGGTGGAAACAAATTACTGTTGGGCAATTGATAGAACTTCAAATACTCATGATGATATCCAGGCAATGATCATTATATAGACATCACGTCCAAGATTAGTAGACCGACTCCTGCCTGCATCTACTACTATTACTTCACACATCGACTGCTATCCAGCATGCATCTAGTGTATTAAGTTCATGGAGAAATGGAGTAATACAATAAGAGCGATGACATGATGTAGACAAGATCTATTTATGTAGAAATAGACCCCATCTTGTTATCCTTAATGGCAACGATACATATGTGTCATTTCCCTTTCTGTCACTGGGATCAAGCACCGTAAGATCGAACCCATCACAAAGCACCTCTTCCCATTGCAAGATAAATAGATCAAGTTGGCCAAACAAAACCCAAATATCGGAGAAGAAATACGAGTCTATAAGCAATCACGCATATAAGAGATCAAAGAAGACTCAAATAACTTTCATGGATAAAAAGATAGACCTGATCATAAACTCAAAGTTCATCGGATCCCAACAAACACACCGCAAAAAAGAGTTACATCATATGGATCTCCAAGAGACCATTGTATTGAGAATCAAACGAGAGAGAGAAAGCCATCTAGCTACTAACTACGGACCCGAAGGTCTACAATGAACTACTCACGCATCATCGGAGAGGCACCAACGAGGATGATGAACCCCTCCGTGATGGTGTCTAGATTGGATCTAGTGGTTCTGGAACTTGCGGTGGAATTGATTTTCGTCGACTCCCCTAGGGTTTCTAGAATATTGGGGTATTTATAGAGCAAAGAGGCGGTGCGGGAGGCCCCCGAGGTGGGTACAACCCACCTGGGCGCGCCTGGGCCTCCAGGCTTGCCCTGGTAGGTTGTGCTCCCCTCGGAGCACCCCCTAGTGCTTCTCCGGCCCACTGGATGTCTTCTGGTCCAAAAAAATCCACAAAAAGTTTCACTGTGTTTGGACTCCGTTTGGTATTGATTTCCTGCGATGTAAAAAACATGCAGAAAACAACAACTGGCACTGGGCACTATGTCAATATGTTAGTACCAAAAAATGATATAAAATGATTGTAAAACATCCAAGAATGATAATATAACAGCATGGAACAATAAAAAATTATAGATACGTTGGAGACGTATCAGCATCCCCAAGCTTAATTCCTGCTCGTCCTCGAGTAGGTAAATGATAAAAACAGAATTTTTGATGTGGAATGCTGCCTAACATGTTCATCACATATTCTTTTCTTAATAGAATGGACATGTGGACTTTTATATGGTTCAAAGCAATAGTCTAGTTTTGACATGATAACTTAAATACTCAAGCATATCAACAAGCAACCATGTCTTTCAAAATATCAACACTAAAGCAAGTTATCCCTAGCCCGTCATGCTCAATCATTGATCTATTCATGAAACACACTCGAATATTAGCTACACCCAATGCTCAAGTACGATCATAGTGCCCCTTAGTTGGTGCTTTGTAAGAGAAGATGGAGACTCAAATTAAAAATAAAAGTTGTATAAAGTAAAAGAAAGGCCCTTCGTGGAGGGAAGTAGCAATTTGTAGAGGTGCCAGAGCTCAAAGGTTAAATTGAGAGATAAAAACATTTTGAGAGGCATACTTTTCCCACCAACGAAAACGACTTAGAGCTCCCAACACTTTCCAAGGAATTTATTATTTGACAACATAAAGTAAATTCATTTTTTATTTCGGGACTGGGCATCCCTAATACCTTTGTCGTACTCTCGTGCAATGACAAGTGGATAAACACTCATCGTGAGAATAACACATCTAGCATGGAAAATATCGGCCACCCCTCACCGCCTCGCGAGCGGTACGAGCCCATAAAAGAGAAATTTATTTTGAAAATTAGAGATGGAACATACAAATTTGGTTAGAACGGCATGGAAATACCGCATATAGGTAGGTATAGTGGACTCATATGGCAAGACTGGTTTAAAGGGTTTTGGATGCACAAGTAGTGATCATACTTGGTGCAAATGAAGGCTAGCAAAAAGATTGAGAAGCACCCAACCAAGAAACGAATAATCTCATAAGCAAGCATTAAGCATAAGTAACACCGAATAATGCACCATAAGTAAGATATAATTTCATTGCATAACTATTGACTTTCGTACTTGTATAGGGAATCACAAACCTTAACACCAATATTCTTACTAAAGCACAATTACTCATCAACATGGCTCACATATTATATCGTCATATCTCAAAACTATTACAAAGAACCAAGTTTATTTTGTCCAATGATCTTCATGCAAGTTTTTATTATATCCTTCTTGGATATCTATCACTTTGGGACTAGTTTCATATGTTGCTTTTAATAAGCTCAAACAAATATAAGTGAAGAACATGAGCATAATATTTCTTTCTCTCAAATTAATCTAAGTGAAGCAAGAGAGAATTTATTCAAAATTTTACTAACTCCCAAATAAATCTAAGTGAAGCATGAGAGAATTTCTTCAAAAATAACAAAGCACACCGTGCTCAAAAAAGATATAAGTGAAGCACTAGAGCAATTCCAAGGCTCTAAAAATTTAAGTAAAGCATAGGAGCAAGCATAGCATAGTTTTTGGCTCTCTCAAAAAGGTATGTCCAGCAAGGATTCAAGACTTAAAATAAAAAGCAAAACAAGCAAATACTCAAATCATACAAGATGCTCCAAGCAAAACTCATAATATGTGACGAATAAAAATATGGTTCCAAGTAAAATACCGATGGTCGTCAGAAGAAAGAGGGGATGCCATTCGGGGGCATCCCCAAGCTTAGTTGCTTGATAATTCTTGAATATTATCTTGGGGTGCCTCAGGCATCCCCAAGCTTAGCCTTTTGCTAATCCTTATTCCTTCATCCATCGTAATATCACCCAAAACTTGAAAACTTCAATCACACAAAACTCAACAAAACCTTCGTGAGATCCGTTAGTATAAGAAAACAAATCACTACTTTAAGTACTGTTGCAAACCCATTCATATTTTATTTTTGCATTATATCTACTGTATTCCAACTTTTATATGGCAAAAACTCTTCAAATAAAACCATAGAATCATCAAAACAAGCACACAACGCAAAGAAAACATAATCTGTCAAAAACAGAACAGTCTGTAGAAATCTGAAAACTTCGAATACTTCTGTAACTCCAAAAATTCTGAAAAATTAGGACAACGTAAGCAATTTGTTTATTAACCTTCTAAAAAAAGAATAAACTCAAAATTACTCTTCTGTAAAAAGTAAGAAATATTTGCGTGAGTGCAAAAGTTTCTGTTTTTCAGCAAGATCAAATCAACTACCACTCAAATCACCCCAAAGGCTTTGCTTGGCACAAACACTAATTTAAACCACAAAAACACATCTAACCAGAGGCATAATTGGGTATTTTATTGAAAACATCAAGAAAACCAAAAAGCAAAAAAGATACAAGTTGGGTTGCCTCCCAACGAGCGCTATTGTTTTACGCCCCTAGCTAGGCATAATGTAAAAGATCTACGTGTTGTCATCTGTGGTCTTTGCCACTTTAGTAAGGGTCTTTTCAAATCCGGGAGGATCTTTGCGCTTCCCTAAATTTTCCAGGAAAGAAACCATCTTGAAGACCTAAAATATCCAACCGTTTATTGCAAAGGGTAATCAAGGTGTTCATACGATTGATACTACCATTGAGGTGTTTGAGGGGTTCATTATATTTTTGCAATTCAACCATATGGTTGTGCAACTCACCAAGTTTGTCCAAAATTTGAACTCCCTCTGGGGTGAAAGAAAACCCTTTCTTTTGTGGTGGAACCCCCAAAATTCCTTCTAAGATTTCATAGGCAGCATTAACATCAAGCTCGATAAAATTCCCTTTTGCGGCAAAATCTAAAAGTTGTCTATGATGCAAAGACAATCCTACATAAAAATTACGAAGCAAAATTTTTGTGTCTCCTTTTATAAGTTGCAAACATGGTAGGATTCCATTAGCCTATATCAAGCATCTTTCAAATTTTCTCCTTGTCTTTGTTTGAAGTATAAAACTTCAAAATCTGGTAACAAAGGAGGAGTGGTCAAACTAGCCATTGTGACTAGAAAGCAAGAACGCGAATAGATCTGACAAGAAAACGACGAACGAAAAAGAGGGCGAATAAAATGACAAATTTTTCTGAAGTGGGGGAGAGGAAAACGAGAGGCAAATGGCAAATAATGTAAATTGCAAGGAGATGAGATTTGTGATTAGGAACCTGGTTGATGTTGATGATGTCTCCCCGGCAACGGCGCCAGAAACTCCTCTTGATGTCAGCTAGAACTATGTCGGTTTTTCCCTAGAGAGGGAGGGATGATGCAGCACAACGATGGTAGGTATTTCCCTCAGTGATGAGTCCAAGGTTATCGAACCAGCAGGAGAACCACGCAACACCACGTAAACAGCTCCTGCAGACAAAGAATAAATACTTGCAACCCGACGTGTTAAAGGGGTTGTCAATCCCTTTCGGGTAACGAGATAGATAAAATTGTAGTAGATTGAAAGATGCAAATAAAAGCAAATAAAATTCAGTGAGGTATTTTTGGGTTTTTGGATTAATAGATCTGAAAATAAAAGTTGCAAATAAATCAAAGAGCGAATAGCAAAATAGATCTTGAAGGCAAATATATTAAAGAAGAGACCCGGGGGCCGTAGTTTTCACTAGTGGCTTCTCTCGAGAAAAATAGCGAACGGTGGAAACAAATTACTGTTGGGCAATTGATAGAACTTCAAATACTCATGACGATATCCAGGCAATGATCATTATATAGGCATCACGTCCAAGATTAGTAGACCGACTCCTGCCTGCATCTACTACTATTACTCCACACATCGACTACTATCCAACATGCATCTAGTGTATTAAGTTCATGGAGAAACGGAGTAATGCAATAAGAACGATGACATGATGTAGACAAGATCTATTTATGTAGAAATAGACCCCATCTTGTTATCCTTAATGGCAACGATACATACGTGTCGTTTCCCTTTCTGTCACTGGGATCAAGCACCATAAGATCGAACCCATCACAAAGCACCTCTTCCCATTGCAAGATAAATAGATCAAGTTGTCCAAACAAAACCCAAATATCGGAGAAGAAATACGAGGCTATAAGCAATCATGCATATAAGAGATCAAAGAAGACTCAAATAACTTTCATGGATAAAAAGATAGACCTGATCATAAACTCAAAGTTCATCGGATCCCAACAAACACACCGCAAAAAAGAGTTACATCATATGGATCTCCAAGAGACCATTGTATTGAGAATCAAACGAGAGAGAGAAAGCCATCTAGCTACTAACTACGGACCCAAAGGTCTACAATGAACTACTCACACATCATCGGAGAGGCACCAATGAGGATGGTGAACCCCTCCGTGATGGTGTCTAGATTGGATCTGGTGGTTCTGGAACTTGCGACGGCTGGAATTGATTTTCGTCGACTCCCCTAGGGTTTCTGGAATATTGGGGTATTTATAGAGCAAAGAGGCGGTGCGGGAGGCCCTCGAGGTGGGCACAACCCACCTGGGCACGCCTGGGCCTCCAGGCGTGCCCTGGTGGGTTGTGCTCCCCTAGGAGCACTCCCCAGGTGCTTCTCTGGCCCACTAGATGTCTTCTGGTCCAAAAAAATCCACAAAAAGTTTCGCTGCGTTTGGACTCCGTTTGGTATTGGTTTCCTGCGATGTAAAAAACATGCAGAAAACAACAACTGGCACTGGGCACTATGTCAATATGTTAGTACCAAAAAATGATATAAAATGATTGTAAAACATCCAAGAATGATAATATAACAACATGGAACAATAAAAAATTATAGATACGTTGGAGACGTATCAGTAGTTAGTGCGTTTATGCCAAATGGCAGTCTCAGATCAAATACACAATCTCGTTAAGCGTGTTATTATTAAGTAATTGTGGACAACGACCAGGGACCAAGCCCACCTGTCTCCTAGGTGGTCTCTACCTGCCCTATCGTTCTGCCACAAAGAATCACTCGAGGGGCCGTCGAGAACCCAGGCTCACCACTACCTGGATAGAACCACATGTCCTATCAGCCCCCAGTCCAAACAGTATCATCACTCGCGGGTACTCTCCGAGCCGACCCGACTTTAGTATGAACATGTTTCATGTATTGCATATACAATATATCTGTGATCATGGCCCGAGAGGATCATGGCCCGATAGTATAGCAAGGCAAACGGACAAGGGTGTAGGGCCACTGATGGAGTACTAGCATACCTATACTAAGCATATAGGATAACATGTAAGGTATCAAAAGTGGCAACAAGGACATGCTATGCAACGGTATATATAGGATGAACCGATAAAGTAGTAACAATATCACTACTCTAATGCAAGCAGTAGACGGAAAAAATAGGCGATATCAGAATGATCAAGGGGATTTTTCTTGCGTCGAGAGGGGAGGGTCGTCGTTGACGTAGTCGTACTCAGCGGCGTCAGCGGTAGTCTCGGGGTCTACCGAAGAATAAAGGATAGAGGGGAAACAGATAAATAACAGAGCAATCAAATGCAACACAATGCATGTCATGGCAGTATGTGATGATGATATGCTCTAATGCATCCCTAGGCATTTTAAAAGAAGAGGGAAAACATCTGGCAATGCTTTCCCAGCTCGAGGTATTTTTTGGTCAGATGATCTAGGGGCAAAATGTCCATGTTCATTATGTTAGAGGGGTGTGGCAGGTATGTGGATGACATATCGAGATACGTTATTTTTTTCCGATCAACTTTCATATATAAATTATTTTTTATCGGAGTTACATTTTATGTTCTATGAATTTCCAAAGTTTCTAGTATTTTTTGGAATTATTATTATTTTGAAAATAAATGGTTAAATTGCTATGGGTGCACAGAGAAGTGTACCTAGCAGTGAGCACATAGGCTGACAGTGGGACCAGGGGCTGAGTCAACAGGTCAAGTCAACTGGATCCACGAGATCCACATGTCATTGTCATAGGGGTTACTAACAGTGTTTAGTTTAATCTAATTAGGTTTTTTAGGAGGTGGGGCCAAGCTATCAGTGGCACAATGGGGTTTTAATTAAATTAAACATAATTAATATAATTCCAGGGCCCACGGGTCAGTGGGCTTAGGGGCTGGGTTAGTGGGGCTAAATGGCTGGTTAATAGCGAGGGCCCACTGGTGAGCCACCCAGGGTGGTGGCGCGCCAGTGGTTGTCCAACGACCAAGTACGCCGCGGAGGGGGCTCAGCCTCACCGGAAAATTCCCTACAAAGGGCCAATTCGAGCGCAGTCAGGCTCGTTCAGACACGAGCGATGCGGAGCATCGCCCGGTGGCAGTAGCCGGAGCTGGGGTGGACGGAATTGGCATCGGCGTCGGGTCGTGGCGGCGGCAGGGCTCGGGTGAGCTCGAAATCGAAGCTACGATGCACGGGAGGAGGAGGCGCTGGCTTCCTGGGAGTTCTAGGAGTACGACTGTGGGCTCGGACGCGAGCTTTGCAAGTTGTGGCTGCGGCGGTGATGTGGACAGCGGCGGCGAGCTAAAGCAATGGCCGTGAGGCGAGCTACGGGCGATGAAGCAAGGGGAAAACAAGGAGGGGGGAACGGAGCGGTGCTCACAGCGGTGTCGAGGAGCGACTTGGGGCAGCCAGAGGAGGTTGAGGATGATGGCGATCTATTGCAGCATGCGGTGGCCGAGGCGGAGGGGATCGATGTGTTCGCCGTTGAGGTGGCATCCCGGCTCCGATCCAATGTCGAGGAAGACGAAGGCGATCCTGGCGGAGCTTCTGGACACGTCGGCGAGGTGAGGTGAGGTCGGTGGCTACGCGAAAGACGGGGATCTGTCCATGGAGGCGTTCGGGCGAGCTCCAGATCGAGCGAGAGGGGTGAGGAGAGGGGAAGTGAGGGCGCTAGTGTTTGGCCAAGGGTCGACAGCGACCTAGTAGGCGCCAAGGAGGGGCTGGATGGCCGACACGCGCGGCATGCGTGCCATGGACGATGTATGGGCGTCCACGGGCGCGCGGTGAATGGGAGGTAGAAGGAGGCGCGGCTGGGCTGGGCTGGCTGTGCACTGTAACAGTGGGATGAAGTGCACAGTGCAACCTTGCCTCTTTTTCTTTTTTTGTATTTCTTTTCTCTGTTTCATTTTTAACTCACTGTTTTGCATTTGATCTACATACTAGATGATTTTTGTTGAATATGAAATTTGTCATGTAAATATTAGGTAACATTTTGAACTATCACACAAAGTTTTAATTTAATTTGAAAAGTTTAGGTATTTGTTTAATGCAAATTGGCTCAAATAAATGTTGCTAGTCAAATGTTAATTAGGTTAAGGGAATTTTAGTAATTCAAATAATGTTGGTTTATTCATGACAATTAGTTGGTGAATATTTTCAACACCACCAACATTTTTGTTTTACTGTTTGAAGAAATAACAATTTGACTTGCATTTGAATTTGAATTGGATTTCAATCAGGGGGAAAAAGGGATGACATGGCATCATTAGGGTGAGGTTTACTGTAGCATGATTATCGGGGCATTACAAAACTCCTCCACTAAAGGAAATCTCGTCCCGAGATTTAAGAGGTAGAGTAAGGGGGAAAGGTTTGGTTACGGCATTCTAACAAGTCTTCTCGGTCTTGGTTGCCCTTCCTGAAGAGATCGGTCAATTGAGTTGACGTCTTCATTTTCTCCTGCAGTCTTGTGTCACGTAGAACTTGGCACCTTTTCATTGGAAGTTCATTGCACTTATGAATAGTGTAAGAGGGGAAACTATAAGGACGGATGTCTGCAAGGATTGATATTCTATAATTATCTCAGGGAATGAGGCACAAGGTGTCTCTCGAGTTGAAACTTAGGGAAGTTATCAAGAGCAATATAAGAATGTATAAATATTTTCAAACGGGTAGGCAATCGTTAGATGCCTGAAACAAAGTGTGAAAAGGTTCTAGGGTAGTGAAGAATTAAATGGTGTGTCTGATACCGGAATGGAACATCTCAAGTAAGGTGGCTCTCAAAAACACATACGAAGCCAAGTGCAAGGGTGATTTTGGATACAAGGATCACATAGCCATTACATAAAACTTCGAATTAATTAGAGAGTTTTCGTAAGGAATTCAAAAGAATGGAAGGCTCAAGGTAGAATGATAATTGATCACATGGCAACTAAAATATACAGTCGCAAGTGATACAAAAAGGCAAATCATACTGCACCAGTATGTATTTGAGGACTCGAGCATTTCTGGATCATTAGGATGTTCAAATTGAAGTGATCAACATACATACCACCATGATGAATAAGAAGGGGGGTGGCATCTGGTGTGATCACGATACAAGGTTTGTCAGAGAATAGTTTGCTAGCTATGTTGGCAACAGCGTTGGTACCAAGGGCGGGGGACGAAGAGAACCATTTTCCTGCTCATTAAAACGAGGCGGACCAATAGGTAAAGTTCTTGTTCATCGGTGGTTACCGCAATGTTAACAACAATAGTAACAGGGCGTTACCAACAGAGTTGCACACTGAGGTGTTTACATAAGCAGTGAATTATTACTGCTTGGATCCTATAAATCTTTATGAAAGTGTAGACAGACCAATGGAAACGAAAATGTGATTGTACACAATTATTAGGATTATATCCTTCCCAAGGATAAGCAGAGCATGGTATACATGACAGGACATCAAGTACATAACCATTCAGATAAAGGGGCAAGTAACTTCATTATTTATTTATTTTTACCCATATAACGATGTTTGGATAAATTATCAAGAAACATTGTAGCGTTGCGCATTCCAATGTTCTTGTTAATGTTTGGAGTACCACTCGTGCTTCGGGGTAGCATCGATATGGCTATCAAGTAAAGGTTAGACTTCGGGAACATAAGGGATCCATCAGGAACACCTTCTAGGATAAGTCATATAATTTCCTCATGGAAGAATGGCTAACCTTGTTGAACAAGATACTATAAGAATAGGTCCTCCGGCAAGGCATGCTAGCCATAACATCACTTTACCGGGGTACATAGAGACCAATGTTTATAATTTGTGAAAAATGTTCCAACAATCATATCTTCCTGAGATTCAGATTTGATTAGCATCGGGATACCTCAGACTCAGCATGCCTGAGAAGGAAAAAGTGCAACACAAATTGTCGAGATGACATTGCGAGATTCTCGGGAAATGAACTAGGAAGCAAGTTCCGAGACATGAGCTGGATTGCAGACACACATGAGCACACTGCCCAAGACAGTTGTGACAACATGGAAGTCTTACAACGAAAAGGCAACTGAGTTCTGGTTATGAACCATCATTGAGGATATCAAAGTCCTTGTATAAGTCCGGATTAGCACTTACGAAGGAAATTCCTTTCCTTTAACAAATCAATCGGTGGCTTGGTGTGCTAGGGAATACATATGGAGTGAACATAGCAAGTCTACGAAACCATAGAATGCTTCGCACATGCATGAATGATTTGGGATGATCCCAGAGGAAGCGAAACAAAACTTTCTCATATTCACGACGGCAAAAATGCATGTGAACTTAGAGAATATACTTCTTGCATCAAACATATACTTCATGAGCTAGGCTCAAAGACAATGCTTTCAAAAGTTTCCAACACTAGCTTAAATGTTCATCATGAACCATGGAGAAGATGAGGATGTGGCTGATGGGCACAACAGTTCATCGAGATTTCCATAAAGATGGTTTTCCACAATTATGTGAACAATGTGATAGAATTGGTCAGACCAAATGGTACAATGGCGTATGCTAGAGGAAAACATCCTCAACTAAACATTGATCAGAAAGCGCACCCGAAAACATGAACTAAGTAGCACGACCAATGTTAGAATGATGATTCAACAACCAACACACTATGAATGAAATTATTGTTCATTAACTTCAAGGCAATAGGGTTGTTAGAAGTTTTGAATTCACACATCACAAATGAATGGTGATGGCGAGAAGTATTAGTATACCAAGAATTCTTAAGAGGCGGTGAAATTCCCACGACATTCTTAACATAAAAGATAGTAATACTCCAAGGTAGAACAAAACATAAGCTGGAGAATAAGGAACTCAAGGTACAGCCAAAACACGAACAAGTTTGTGTTGGAAGGAAGGCAAGGAAGTAGTCGATGACAACACTAATTACTGAGGGGCAAGGATGGTAATTCTCATCATGAATTCGATTCACAACTTGGAAGAAGTTAAAACATTGACGATGATCACAACACATTTTGTCGAGAGGTTTCATGAAGATGTAATCGATCAGCGACGACATCAAGCAAAAGGAATGGTGAAGCAAAAGGTTATTGGAACCACAGATAAGATCAAAACTCAAAATCAGAGTTGCCTTTCAGTACAACCAATATGATGTTGAAAGTTTTGAAGTAAGCTTAGTGCACTGTCAGAATTACATTCTGGGGATGACGGACTAGGTAGCACGGTCAAGCTTTAGCACGACGATGATGATGTGGCCAATCGGCTAAGAATGACATGATTTTGTAAAAACTCGTAAGCAACAAAGATTATTAAGAGTTATCAAATCGCAGTGCGGACTCGATTCACTTACCGTTGTTCTCGGTTGACAAACAACCTAGAATCCTATGGAATGACTAAATCGGTGAGAGGTATTATTCCAGCAAGAGTTCATAAGAGGTACTGCAATGGCACGATATCCTTGAGATAACAGAGGGTAAAACTCGAAGATAGATCAGAATAGAGGTTGAAGCGATGTATTGATCTGTAGAAGACAAGAGCTTTAACTTGTGTGAGAAATGGAATCAAAGGAGAACAAAATATGGTCGGAACCACAATTGTGAACGATCATATCACAGTTACAACATGAACTTATATTTGGGGAATGAATATTTTTACGAGAAGCTTCCATGATAAGATCTACATCGTGTCCATGGGCATGAATGCAAAGGTTCAAGGTCGACTCCCACTTCTCCAATGCACAACTTCTCACCCACTGCTCTGTTAAAAATGTTTTGAGTCTGAAAAGTTACGTGGTGGAATATCATAAGAGTATGACCCGTGAAAACTTTGGGGCTCACATAGATAGCAGAAATATAGATACAACCCACCGGGACATTTTACGAATCCATACAACACACTTATAGAAGCAACAGACACCATCTCGAAGCAGAGTACAAACGACAGGAAGTAGGGATTACACTATTGCTAAAGGTATTTGTAACAGGGGAAGAACTCATAAGGGTTTTGAATATGGACACTATCGGATAACAATCCAATCAAGGAATCTGATGTGAGTATCGGCACTCAACTAGAAGAAGAAGGAATGCAAACACATTAGGTTATGGAATCATCTAATCAACTCTGAATTTAGATTACAAAGGAATTATGATTCCCAAATCGGGGGATCAGAAGCTGCGCTCTGATCAAAATATGAGTAAGTTGAATAGAGAGACACAACCGATCAAAACTTGGTTGGTCAAGAACCAGCTCATATCCGGAATGACATCTAAGCCAGAAGGATATATAATTACCAGGGAATTACTGATGATTGCGTGCATTCACACACATGATGAATCAATAGGATCAAATGACAATCACAGAGGATTTTAACGAGGATTGTCGAACACCTGGATTTTACCACAAGGGTAAGTAGGTGACAAGGAATTTCAACAACAGTAGGACATATAGGCTTCTCGAAAATCGAAGAGTATTTCAGTGTATCTTGTAATAACAAGAGCAACTCGAGATGAATGTATGAACGACAAGTGTATGTAGTTATCCATGAGGATTTGTCGGTGGTACGGCATTGCAACAACGATGGGCACAAGGGTCTCAGGAAAACATCAAAGAGTGCTTCAGAATGTCTTGATATATCAAGGGGATATCTGGAATGAGTGGCACTCCGGAATGAAGTTGTTACGAGAACCTAGAGTTAGAGTTAGCCAAACTATTTAACCCGAAGAGAAGAGAGATCAGAATCCCAGAGTAAAGCAGCGGAATAAAAGATCCTAATCCCACCCATAGATGATGTGGGCCCGTAAGCCACACAACACAGTTAGTAAAATAGTTTTTCATTCAAGTCTAGACTCAACATCGACATGGAGTTTGGAAGGGGTTCCTACAGGCAGTGGGCTCTGATACCAACTTGTGACGCCCCCGGTTATAATCATGCACTAATTATACACGCATCATGCACGATCACGAACGGTGACCCACGTCAATATCACAACACAACTCTACGACACAAAGGAGAAACATAAATCTTTATATTACAAGCCAGGGCCACGAGCACCCAAAATACATAAGTAATCAAAGCAAATATTATCTGAGTACAAACATAGTTAGACAAGTTTTGCCTTAAGAAGGTTGAGAAAAACAACGACACTAGATCAAAAGGCGAGGCCTCCTGCCTGGGACCTCTGGACTACTCCTAGTCGTCGGTCTCCACGTAGTAGGAACCGGCGGGGAGACCTACATCCGCGGTGCTACCAGCTGGTGCAACAACCAGGTCGAATGAAAGGGGAGCAAAGCAACCGTGAGTACTCATCCAAAGTACTCGCAAGACTTACATCAGACATACACTAGATATGCATCGGTATCAAATGAATGGGGGTAGTATCTGTGGACTAAACTGCAGAAGTGCCAAAATAAGGGGGAGAAGCTCATCCTAAAGAAGACTACATCTTCTCGTAGCCATCATCTTACAGTAGTAGAAGAGAGTAGCATAATATGGTAACATCATGTAGCAACGTATAGCAATAAACCTACCCAGAGATCCTCTCCACGTCTCCGTGAGAGAAAGGGATCACCGGTTGTATCTGTCTCTTATCTGGGTGTGTTTTAACAAGTATCCGGTTTTAGTCATAAGAGGTCGGAATACAACTCCAAGTCATCATGTTACCGTGGACACGGCTATTCGAATAGATAAACTTCCCTACAGGGGTGCACCACATTACCTGATATGCTAGATTACCTCTGGCCGGACACACTTTTCTGGGTAATGCCCGGCCTCGGACAATCAACACGACGTAGTCCTACCTAGGTTCTCTAGATAGGTCAGCACGCCGGTCTAAATCCTAAGCGTGAAGGGGTCACGGGCCAATCATCCTAAGCACTCCTGCATGTTGCATGGACGGCCGAGACCAAACCCACCTCTGTATATACATCCATGCATAACTGGCTCACCCGGGCGCGTGCCACTCAACTGTGATGCCTGTAGAGCTTTCAGAAGAAATCGTATGACACCGAGGGCCCCATAAGCCATTATCCCACGTGGCTGTTAGTGTGTATATGCCAAATGGCAGTCTCAGATCAAATACCCAATCTCGTTAAGCATGTTATTATTAAGTAATCACGGACACTGACCAGGGACCAGGCCCACCTGTCTCCTAGGTGGTCTCTACCTACCCTATCGTTCTGCTACAAAGAATCACTTGGGGGCCGTCTGGAACCCAGGCCCACCACTACCTGGATGGAACCACCTGTCCTTTCAACCCCAGTCCAAACAGTATCATCACTCGCGGGTACTCTCCGAGCTGACCCGAGTTTAGTATGAACATGTTTCATGTATTGTGTATATAATATATCTATGATCATCACCCGAGAGGATCACGGCCTGATAGTATAGCAAGGCAAACGGACAAGTGTGTAGGGCCACTGATGAAGTACTAGCATACCTATACTAAGCATATAGGATAACATGTAAGGTATCAAAAGTGGCAACAAGGACATGCTATGTAATAGTATATATAGGGTCAACCGATAAAGCAGTAACAATATCACTACTCTAATGCAAGCAGTAGAGGGAAAGAATAGGCAAGTTGGAATGATCAAGGGGATTTTGCTTGCCTGGAAGCTCTGTCGAGAGGGGAGGGTCATCGTCAACGTAGTCGTACTCGGCGGCATCAGCGGTAGTCTCGGGGTCTACCGAAGAATAGAGGATAGAGGGGAAACAGATAAATAACAGAGCAATCAATGCAATACAATGCATGTCATGGCAGTATGTGATGATGATATGCTCTAATGAATCCCTAGGCATTTTAAAAGAAGAGGGAAAACATCTGACAATGTTTTCTCAGCTCCAGGTATTTTTCGGTCAAATGATCCAGGAGCAAAATGTCCATGTTAATTATGATAGAGGGGTGTGGCAGGTATGTGTATAATATATTCAGATACATTATATTTTTCTGGTCAACTTTCATATATAAATTATTTTCATCGGAGTTACAGTTTAGAATTTCCAAAGTTTCTAGTATTTCCTGGTATTATTATTATTTCGAAAATAAATGGTTAAATTGCTACGGGTACACAAAGAAGTGTACCCTGCAGTGTGCACAGAGGCTGATAGTGGGACCAGGGACTGAGTCAGCAGGTCAAGTCAACTGGATCCACGGGGCCCACATGTCATTGTCACAGGGGTTACTAATAGTGTTTAGTATAATGTAATTAGGTTGTTTAGGAGGTGGGGCCAGACTGTCAGTGGCACAAGGGGTTTTTAATTAAATTAAACATAATTAATATAATGCCAGGGCCCATGGGTCAGTGGGGTTAGGGGATGGGTTAGTGGGGCTAAACGGCTGGTTAATAGCGCGGGCCCACTGGTCAGCTACCGAGGGCGGTGGCGCGCCGGCGGTTGTGCTCCGGCGACCAAGTACGCAGCCGAGGGGGCTCGGCCTCACCGGAAAATGCCCTACAGAGGGCCAATTTGAGCGCGTCCAGGCTTGCGGGCGATGCGGCGCATCGCCCAGTGGCAGCAGCCGGAGCTAGGATGGACAGAGTTGGCATCAACATTGAGTCATGGTGGCGGCAGGGCTCAGGCGAGCTCAAAATCGAAGCTACAGTGCACGGGAGGAGGAGGAGGTGGAGGCACTGGCTTCCTGGGAGTTCCAGGAGCATGACTGTGGGCTCGGACGCGAGCTTTGCAAGTAGTGGTTGTGGCAGTGATGTGGATCGCAGCGATGAGCTGCAGCAGTGGCGGTGAGGCAAGCTACGTGCTATGAAGCAAGAGGAAAATGAGGGGGGAATGGAGCGGTGCTCACAACGGTGCCGAGGAGCAACTCGGGGCAGCAGGCACTACAAAAAAAGACACATCCATGACATTATGGCTTGAACGAAATATTTTTCTATCATGGTTATGACACTTCTATAACGATAATTGTGACAAAAACACGTATCATCATAGATGTGGTGGGCTCCTACTTCTATGACAAAAAATCATGACAGAAAATGGGTTTTTCGTCCTGGGTGGGCCGGAGACGCACCTGCATGACATTCTTTGGGCCGTCTATGATGGAAAAAATCATGGTAGAAGCGAGGGCGAGGAAAATATCGGGGAGTTCCCGGTTACGGTGGGTGGTCGGGGCCGAGCGATGGACTGTGGTTTGCACGTTTCTCTCTCGTACGCACGTGTGTGCGAGGCGTTGGCTCTAACTGAATCCAAACGATCGCACTAGCTACATTACTGAACCCGAGCGATCGATCCCTTGGCTGCTAACTGAACCCGAGCGATTCATTCGCTGCTGACTGAACCCGAGCGATTCATTCGCTGCTGCTGCTAACTGAACCCGAGCGATCGATCGCTGCTGCTGCTTACTAAAGTCGATCGAGCCCCCGTGAGAGACGTAGCCAGCCGGTGTTGGGAGTGCCTCTCGATGAACAGTGACCTTTGCTACCGTTCATGCCGTACGTAGAACAAGTTGAGACGTGGTGAGTCGAGCCGGTTGGTTGGCTGTGGATGAACAGTTCCCGGTGGGGGTTGGATGGACAGGACCCCGTGGTAGTAGGTTGTTGCTGCTGGATGAACAGGACCCCGAGGAGCCCGCCACACCCCAGCCGGTTGGGGGTGGATGAACAGGACCCCGTGGAGGCTCTATGAATAGTAGCTGGTGGAGCCTGGAGGACGACGGTGAATGCACAGTACCCCGTGGAGGCTGGAGTGAGAGGCAGTTGATGGTGGATGAACAATAGCCCGTGGAGTCCCGTTTTGTGGTACGCCACACCCCTCCTGATGAACAGGACCCCATTTCGACCGTAGGCGCTCCAACAGCAGTCTGTTTTCTCCATTTTGCGGTACGCCACACCCCTCCCGATGAACAGGATCCCGTTTCGACCGTAGGCGGTCGAACAAAAGGCCATTTCCTCTGTTTCGTGGTACGCCAGGCCTCGTTTCGGCTGTTCCGTCCAAGCCGGTTGCCTCCCGATGAACACGACGCTGTTTCTCCGTTCCGACCCAGCTAGTTGGCTTCTGATGAATAGGACGCCTTTGCTGCCGTCCGTTGCCTCTCCATGTACACGGGCCCTGGCCGTACGTATGCGCGAGTAGGCGTTGGAGAGCCCGCCCGTATGTACGTACGTGGCTGTATTTTTTGGCATGTGGTTGTACGTACATGTACACGGATTAGAATGGACTGCCTGAACTGCTACGTCGGGGCTCTACTACTACACGTGTTGCTGCTTGCTCTGCCACGGTTCATCGTTGTAGAGAGACCGATGACCAGTATGTACGTACACGTTCGAGACCAGACAGACAACGCTACGTTTGCTTTGACCGGGTGCATGGGTCCTAGCTGTCAGGGAGGATAAGGACGCACTTCCTTGCATGCGAAGATATAACTGCTAGGTCCCAGCTGTCAGGTGGAGGAATCATTTTTTCCCGTGTAATATGGAGGCACTTCTTTATGTTCGAAGAAGTAGCTGGTGGGTCCAGTTGTGAGCCTCACCGACTAAAGTCCTCTTGTGATGACTGTCGTTCGTTGACCCCGTTGACCACGTCGCGCCCAGAGCATCAGGGCGGTGGATAACGGTGAGGCCTAGGAAGGTGACGACGCGGAGCCAGGGAAGACGAGGCAGGTGTATGCCCATGCAGAGGGGAGTACGAGGGTTCATGGGTTCGGCTGTGGTGTAAGGCTACCGTCGCTAGAGAATAACAAGGGGGTGTGGGTGAGTAGAGGGAAGGCCTGGCTAGCGGTGGGAGTAGGGTGGGGTAGTGAGGCCTGTGCGGCAGCACAGTCGGCCACTGGAGGCAGGAGCAGGTGGTGCGACCGGCGCTGGTTTGGGCGGCTGGAGCAAGAAGATCTGTGGTTGAAGAAGCAGCATGGCCGTTTGATTAACATCCAACAGTCACTGCTGCTAGAATCATTTGTTGACTAAGTTGACAAAGCCTTGCGTACGAGTCACCTTAGTAGGCCCACAAGTCAGCCACCTTACCTGGTGGGACGTAGCTACCAGCGGGAGGAATCATTTTTTTCCGCATAACAAAGAGGCACTTCCTTGCGTGTGAAGATGTAGCTGGTGGGTCTCAGCTGTCAGGTGGAGGAAACTTTTTTTCCCGGGTAATAAGGAGACACTTCCTTGCCTACGAAGATGTAGCTGGTGGGTCCCGGCAATCAGGAGGAGCAATCATTTTAGTTCGCGTAATAAGGAGGCACTTGCTTGCCTGCGGCCACGGACCATGCGGGTCCCTACTGTCAGCCTCTGCACTTACATCCCTCTTTCGATGGCTGTTGTTTGTTGACCACATTGACCATGCCGCGCCAAGAGCATCAACGCGGTGGACGACGGCGAGGCATAGTAAGGGAACGACCCGGAGCCGGCGAAGCCACATCAGTGGATGCCCACCCTGAGAGGAGTACGAGGGCTGTGACTGGTTTGGCTGCGGGGTGAGGCTGGCGTCATCGGAAAATAACAAGAGGTGTGGGTGGGTAGAGGGATGGCCTGGCCAGCGGTGGGAGTAGGGTGGGCCTGTGAGGCCTGCGCGGCAGCACAGTCGGCCACGGGAGGAAGGAGCAGGCTGTCCCGCTGGCACTGGTTTGGGCTGCTGGAGCAGAAAGACCAGACATTGAAGAAGCACGATGGCTGTTGGATGGACATCCAACAGTCACTGCTCTCGTGTGTTGACTAAGTTGACACAGCCTTGCGTACACGTCAACCTTTTTTTAGGAAAGCGTACACGTCAACCTAGTAGGCCCACAAACCAGCCTCAAATCTGTGGAAAAAAGCATACAACCCATCTGCCATTATGTCTAACAATTTACAGCCCATTTGCTAATTCTTAAGGATTTTTTGGAGCCCGTATTATTTTTGTTAGCATTACAGCCCATATTGTGGCCATGGTTAAAAAACTCAATGAAATTTTGCATATTTCGGTGTGGTCTGAACTGTTTTTAATCCCGGAATTTTGAGTCACATTCAAACTAATTTGAAAAATAAATTTATATCAATTTAAAATCCAAATAATTTTCCCCGCATAAAAGTCAATGAAATTTAAAATGTCGAAATGCAAAAAAAAAAGAAATTTGAAACTAATTGCCGGTTTGCTGTGTCTTAAAAATGTACAACCCATTTCTCATTACTGATAGCCCATTTTCTGGGCAAGCCGAATGCATCCCTTGCAGCTCAGCAGGGCTGACAAAAGCAAGTAGGCCTCGGTTGGGTATTCTGCAAAAAAACAAAAAAACTGGGCTAGCCATTTTCAGAAAGAAAAAGAAACAACTGGGCTTGTCTTGTGGTAAACATAAAATAAAAGGCTGGCTAGACTGGCAAGAGTGCCCCGCACAGCTCAGTTGATACCCTGCTCCGTCTCAAAAACAAAAAGAACTGCGCGAGCTGTTGGGTCCATGGTGTCAGCTGCTCGTTGTGCAATTCTCTCGTTTATTGATTAGTACGTTCACAATGGCATGGGACCCAGATGTCAGGAATCCATTAGGAGGAACCTTTTTTTTGACTTGAAATAAGGAGGCACTTGCTTGCGTACTGCCATGACCCTGGTGGGTCCCTGTTGTCATCCTCTCCACGTACAATCATCTCCTGATTGTATACGCGTCAACCTATTAGGCCCACAAGTTAACCTCTAAATCCGTGGCGGACAAATACAGCCCATTCCACATGTTCACATGGAAAGTTCAAAACAGGTCTGATCCAGAGATAGAGTACTGAACTTCCACGTTGACAACCATCATAGCCAACTTAACTATCTACTCCCACTAATACTCTAGTGTACAAGTACTAACTTACTCTTAGCTAACTAGACGATGCCGGCCGCCATCTGCGGTACACACTAAACATCGGCACCGACGTCCTCGCGCGCGTTGGCCCTTTCCATGCCGGCGTGGTCCACGGAAGCTTCGGCTTCTAAGCGGGAAACCCACTTGATGAGTTGGTAGTAAAATTTGGCATCGCGAACGCGTGCGTGCCCGACAGCCTCTAGGGATATTTGCCGGGCGCCGACCTCCACGTAGTCGGCCCAGTTGTGGGCGCTCTGCTCGTGACTCAGAGCATCGATGCATTGCTGCTCCATGCCCCGCTGACGGTGCAAATTGGCGATATGCTACTCCTCCACCAGGCGGTCGCCCTCCGACAAGTCCTCATACTCCGCATTGCCATCTAAAGACCGATAGAATGCCTCTTCCCTCTATCTGCCTTCTGGTGAAAAATTGAACACTGGTTCCGGTGGTGAGCGCCTCCGGCGTCGCCTATTGCAGATGGGCGGGGGCATGACGGACGTGGCGAGAGCGAGGGCAAGTGGCCAGCGATGTCGGGCCGATGGGGGCTTGTGAGGATAGGGCGAGTTGGGTGATGGTGCCACCAGAGAATGCCGGGAACGAGTAATTATAGGTGGAAGGTAGGTGAACCGGCATGTCGCGGGAAATGAGACGGTCATCGGAATTCAATGCATAAGCAGGCATGGCTTAGCGCGCTAGCTTGCCGTGGAAAACTAGAAAAACAGATATTATGACTGTGCCGTCCCGTCCCGTCAGTGGTACGTCCCGTCCGTGCTGGGTCGCACATCGGCATGATGGTTAAACGAGTGCACTCGATTCATCTAGATGAGGTACATGCGTGATCCGCTGGTTATTCGCGTAGGATCGAGTCGGTCGGATAGTGTACATGTTGGATCGCAATAGCTGATGAACGTTCGCTGGGAGATAAGGCATTTGCAAACGTTTTTGCTGGCAGTTTCTTCAGATTCGCATGGCATTTTCTTCAGAACAGCATGTCAGTTTCTTCAGAGGTAGGCATTTTTATTCAAAAAACTGCCACCTTTGGATCTTGCGAAGCAACTAAAACTACCAGGAGCGCATTAGTAGGCTAGCTAGTGATTGATCAGTAACTTGTAAACACTGAGCGAAGAGAAATAATGAGCTGCTAGTAACTTGTAAACAATCAGCACACAAAAATAAGGATCATGTTGTGCACAGTAGTAAGAGCCGATCCGTTCGAAATGTTCACATGAGACTCACAGGCCTGACATTGTAATATGTTCACATTAGTAGCCCAAATTCACAACCAACTAGTACGATTCCCATATATAAGATCAACATGTTAATGCATCTCAATGATTCACAGATCATATACAATATGTAGCTCCTAAAGCAAAGATCAAGAAAAAACATCTGTTCTTGCTACTAACATGGATGCTTCTCTAGGCCAACATTCAGTACAGAGTGAAAGACAAATTTGTTTGTGAAGTCTACATTTCCTATTGCAAACGTAAGTGGTTTCACCAACAGATGGAACCATGAGAATGAACCACACATGATGGAGGAACATCCACTGAAATATGAATTGGTCATCTGTCGATGACACGACGAGACTATTTACGGAAGACAACTTTAACTTAGGCAAAATGATGCCCATTGGATAATCAGACCAAAGCAATGAAGCACCTAGTGTTGGCCAATAAATAGTACAATACTACTTTTGTGCAGTCGATGAAGTGACTATCCAATCTTTCTGTGTCTATTTTCATATGGCACTGCATGCAGTGACTATACTATTCTCTTGTGCAGTTCCACAAAAATTGAGGTCACTTTGTTTGTTTGCCAAATAGCAACGGGCAGACATCTGTTTGCACAAATATCAAGCAACTAGTTAACATATACCCCACCTTGTATTTTCGGTTTAAACACGTCTCGGCTAGTCGTTTCCGCTTCGCATCTGTCATGTTTTGCACTGGACAATTTGATACTGTTATGTTTTGCACTGGACAATTTGGTACTGAATTGATTTGCTGGTACAGAGCAGAAATATAGCGCCTATTCTTCATCAGACCAAGGATATCCATGTTTGAAGTGATGGAAGAGGTGAAATCAATACAACCGAAATTGAGCATCCAGTCATTAAATCATGTCCTGCACCACCAATGTAGGTCCACCCTGCCAATAAATTTACATGCAAACCACTAATATTACTATCTAATGATAGTACAAAAATAGTAGCAAACCATGTACCTTGGTAATGAACAGCTCATAGTGCCACCAATTGGATATAACTGTTTGGAAGAAAAAATGCTCATAATGTTGAACCATTTGGACTTATTTGTAGTTCCACTAAAATCGAGCATCCCTGTTTGCACAGATATTGAAAGTGTGATTACTATAAAAGTGGCACTAGTTGAAGCATGGACTCGCAAATATAAGCATTCCAATTTCTTAATGGGAAAAGGTAGCAAGACTGTTTCTAACCACCTGTTTGAAGGAATAAATAAGGCAACAGCGGCCGATGTTAGGAAGGCATACATAGTATTTTCTGAAAGATTGAACCATTCCTGACCTTTCCTCTTCTTTTAAGCATTTTTTGTGCAGTTCAACTAAAATAAAATGCCATTACCGCCTTGACAATTCGGTGACACTGTACAAAAAAAATGACTTACCATTATATCATGATGTCAGGTATGTAATCGACAGGCAATAGAGACAAACATGCAGACCTCCTCCGATAACATAATGAACATTAATTTTAACAAAGGTGTGACTAGCTTTGCCGGCACAATTTGAATGAACTCTACACCATATGTTCCTTAATATAAGATGTTTTCGCAGTTCAATTTAAAGTACCCAAACGTCTAGTATTTAGAAAAACAGGTAGTAGTTTTTTTTAGCACATATCTGGGAAAGCTTGCCACACCTTATATATGTCCACACGCTAATGCAACACCATTTGAATAGTACAAATATACACTAATCCAGTGGCTAGTGCAACAGTAGAGTAGTTTTTTTTATTAAGGGGTACAGTACAATGGTTTTACTGAACATATTTCCATAAGCTAGCATTGGAAGATTTCTATAAACATTAACTATACAAAATCTAAAGGTAACAAGTTTCAGCATTGGTATACTGGTTGTGCAACAGCATTAGACCAAATACAAAAGTCTGAAGGTAACTAGCATTATTAACTAATGACAGTATAAATTTTTTGCAAACCATGTACCTTCAAGGTAAATACCATTTCGACCTCGAGGGGACCTGAAAAATTGCTATCCCAAACTTGATAATCGATCAAACATAAAAACTTGATCAAACAAATCAAGAAAACAGCAGGAGGAGGAGGTGCCCACTCCCGACCTTTCCTCTTCTCTACATAATTTGTTGTGCAGTTTAACTGAAATAAAATGCCATCACCGCCTTGGCATTTTGGTGACACTGTACAATTTTTTTTGACTTATCATAACATCATGAAGTGAGGTATGTAATCTATAAGCATTAACAGTGCAAAAATCTGAAGGTAGTAACAAGTTTCATTGTTGGTATACTGGCTGTGCAACCACATTAGAATGCCTTAGCTCAAAAATATTTAAAACATCCACAATCAATAGCTAACCCTAAAATAATCCAGTGACATTAAATGGCATTGCTTAAATTTATCAGGGGCATTGGACAGACTGCGGCATTAGTTAGATCTGGCATCACTTTAGCAGTAGCATTGCTTGATTTTACCGGTGGCGTTATACTAAGGGGCTGTTTGGTTTGTGACTAACTTTGCCAATGGTTGCCACACCTAAGGTTAGGCAAGTTTAACCAACTTAGATGAGTGTTTGGTTTAAGCCACACCTTAGGCAAGCCACACTAGGGCCCCACATGGCATACACACAAAAAATGTGGCAAGATTCCCTTAGGATTGCCAATTTGTGGCTCTTAGATGAACTAATCTTAGGCAAGCTTGGAAAAAATGTGTGGCAAAGTGTGGCAATGCAATGCCTAGAACCAAACAGCCCCTAACAGCAAAAAGGTGGCAATAAGAGCATGGGGAGGCCCATTCGGACAGTGGGCGCACCAGTATGATGTACCTCCATGGACGAATAGAGTGGTGAGGGAGGGATGGTTGCCAGAGCAACAAATATCCAGGCAGCATATGTGGATTACGTCCCATTTTTGTTCTCTTTAGCCACCTTTTTCTTATGTGAGGACAACAAACCGATCGACCTAGTCATTCTCTATTGCGTTGTCATGCCTTTCTACTCTTTTTCAACCAAGAGACAAGTGTCTCGTTCCTTAGCTACTGATTTCCCCTTTTCAACCAAGATGCAGGTTCGATACCTAGTCCCTTCGACAGTACTTTCTCCCTTTCTTTCCTTATTCAACCCAGACATGGATTTGTCTGCATGAAGTAGGGTTTCCTTTAATAGTGCAAATTAAGGTTTTCGTCTGCGTGACCAGTAGAGCAGAGGATAGTAAATTGGGGAGATGGGGGAGTAGAAAAATATCAACATGCAACGACGTGGCAGATGGGGCAATAGAATAAGGGTATGGTTCCAAAAGAGGTAGCATACCAGAGGGTCGGCGGGAAGTGGCTTCGCTCGTGGTCATCGTCCTCCGCACACACTATGACAGCGAGCTTGTGGACGAAGGCCATCCCGCGCTGGCGCTAGGTCTGAGAGGACGACCTTGTTGTCAGTGTGTGACCTCGCTCGTCGATGACGAGTGCGTCAACGCTGCACGTCCTTTTCTTCCCCGGCGGACGGGATCCTGGCGGATCTGTGACCACCGGTGAGGAGGGAGAGAGAGGGGCCACCACCATCTTTTTTAGATCTGGAGAGAGGGTGATAGTGTGAGAAGCAAGTGGGTAGGTTAGCAAGCAAGCTCTGAAGCTCCAGCCTATATAGAGTACTTTACTAGTACTAGTAAGTACTAGTGGTAGAGTAGTGGTAGAGTAGTTTATATTTTCTCTGCATACAGTACCAATTAGTTGTGCTTCAAAACTGAACGTCACGCCATTAAAAATTAAGTCTAGAAATAATGCGGCACCTCAGGCCATTGCGGCCAGATCGCATTTTGCACGAGAAATGACACACCATGTTTCGTTGACATGTGGTCCCATTCCAACATGTCAGTGAGACGACAACGAGTCCTTTTGTATAATTTCCGAACGGACGTCTATGTAGGCTGGGGCGCCTCTTTCTATACCGTGGTGACCGTCCGCTCCCCACTAGCCTCTTCCTGTACCGTGGCAACCGTCCACTGCCTCTTCGCCTTTCCCTCTCGATTTGGAACTGTTGTCGCATGCTCTTCCTTCCTCCATTTGCCTTGACTCTTCCTTCTGCCATTGTTCGTCTTCTCGATGGAGGGAACAGGCAGGAAACGACCCCGTTATTCTTGCCCTGATCTGAAAGATGACGTGGTGGAGGAACTCATTGATCGGTGCGACGTCATCACCACGGCTAGCATGGCAGGTTCATTCAAGACCATTCTCGACTCAACAAATAACATCATTACAAAGAACCCAAGGGTTCAGGAGCGGTTTCATCTCCCCTATCTTCTTCGCCATGACCCTGCTTGCTGGTGCGGGGATGACGGAAGCCTCGCCTTGTGCAAGTTGATGCTGCTTGATAATGATACGTGTGATGTTAAGATGCCATCGCTTAAGGGTAAGGCCTGGGTAGGCGCAAATGGAGATTGGGTTGTTTATATTGGGTACAACTGCGAGTGGGAACTTGTGAATGTGTACACTCGTCACTGGGTTCCACTTCCAAAAATCTCAGACTGCCCTAAGGTTGAGCACACCGATGATCTACGTACGTTCAAATACGATCATGGTGACTATCGTCTACAAAAGATAGCAATTTGTCGAGTTCCCAGTCGCTCTTGGGATTATAGGAATGCTTGTATTGTTGCTATCTTCGACAAGCTTGTTGCCGTCCTTAGTCCTTCGACTCGACGGATATTACTCAAAAATCAGTTTCTGTACACGGATGTGTATTGTGATGTAATTCAATACGAGGATCTTGTGTTTGCTGCCACCACTTCTGAACTATTTTCGCATGGGATCCTTATTGTTTCGGTACATTTGTCTTCCACTGTAATTATAATTGTTACATTCACCATGCATGTGAGTTAGTATCCCCGTACTAATTAACCTTCTCTGTTTCCAAGGTCCTGTCAACATTCCCCCAGCGATACTTGGAAAATTTTATAACCAAGGGGGAGATGATCATGGTGATGATCACGAGCATGAAGACGAGCGGGACCTACATACTCAATGGCGCCTAGCAACTTATTCTGATGGATCACCTCTTCTTGTCTGTATACAGGGCACTGCTGATGTTACTAAGGAAGCAGGTGTTGTCTCCCATGGTCACACTCTCTGGACCTATTCCAACATCCGTTGCATGGTATTCGGGATGGATACTAGTGTGCTAGCACCAGCACCTTCTGCCTAGTTCAGTATTGATAGTCTTGGAGAAAACTCGCTCTTCCTTGGACTAAACTATCCACTGATGGTGAAAGGCGATCCAGCTGCTGTTGGCACAATGTTACTACCATTTATGAGAAGCAACTGTATCTATACCTCGAACATTGCTATGGTTCCCTACCCTGGCTATCACAATATGCGTCCTGATATAGGCCGCTTTAGCCTGGATGACGAGTCTTGCATTGGTCTCGATATTGATAATAGCTGGCCCTGCCCAGAGAATCACTTATGGTTCAAAGCAAGCATTTCCAACGCCAAGGATTGGTTGACCTGAAGTTTATTTCATCGCTTTGTTATTTGTTGTGTGAGAAAAACTTTAGTATTTATAATGTATCCTCGTTGTCGTTGTGCGTTGATGACCTGTTGTATGTAATACTAAACGATATGCCTGTGATAAACTTACTAAAATTATGAATGGCTTTCGAGTAGCTTCTCAGAGTGGGTGTTGCGACGAGGCAAAAAAGTTCCCGAATACATAATTGTACGTGCATTGCAATAGGTTATCGGATGAGTCCAATCAACAATAGTACTACTACTAGTTATTAGCTTCACATGCTTAGCGTGGCGGGCGGGTGTTTTTACCGTAGCTGCGAATCCCATCATCCTAGGTCGTCGGATGAGTCCAATCAACGGTAGAAATTGCATTCTGATGTTTGGATTCAAACTTTCAAAACTACTGCACTATCTCTACATCTACGTATACGTAATACAACAAGTTTTAAACTTGAGACCAGCCATCCACCCTCACAAAGAACACTTTTTAGCCTAGCACAGACTCCAGGGAATTTGGCCACAGTGTGAGGTGGGCCATATGTTAATGTGTTCGCTGTACGTAACCAGCACCTCGAATCCTGGATATATAGTAGGGTGGCATGGGCCAGAACAAGCATTCACGTCCAGGAGTATGACACACGCCACCAGCACGACTCCCATCTAACACCATATTTCTTGGAGTCCGTGCTACAGCTATCTCTTCTCCCTCCTCATTTCTCTAACTCAACCATCGCGCGGCTAGCGGGGTGGGGGTTTGCCGATAGTCGGTTTCCTCAACTGCGGTCCCACTTGTAAATGAAGATGCGAGACAACACGCGTCCCCCCTTGAGCGGCGTGCCGGACCAACCGTGTGGGGGTGCGACATGAACACGACAGGCTTTCCTTTTGAACTTGTACTAGTACTAGTAAGTTGTAACACTTGGTTCTGCTCCTGGCGCGACCGATAGATAGAAATAATGATTTTCCCTCAAAAATAGAAATAACAATTCAAAACGCTAGCGCTGGGCTTTTCTCGCGTGATAAACGGGGGAGTTTTGCCAATTTCGGCCATCATCGCTTTCTTTACATGCGGTCCCACATGTAAGTGATATGCCTAGCCACTGTGCGTTGATGGGCGGGCCGGAATGACCGTCTGGGGTGATCCTGCGCAGCGGTCTGCTCGCACGCCTCCGGTCTACTCAAAGACTTCATCCTGATTTGTTGATCCTTTCGTATTTTGTGTCAAATTTTGACCATAGATTTAATTGACAAATTTTTAATGCATGTTATAAACATTTATATGGTTGGATTCATATTTGAACATACTTTCCAATGATACTATTTTTTGTGACATGCGTTAACATTTTGTAAATTGAATTCATAGTCAATATTTGGCACAAAACACTATGGGGAACAATAAACCAGGACGGAGGTAGTACCACCCGCACGACGCCTCCTAGTAGCCAATTAATAGAGGGACGTGTGGCAGCACTTAAATGGTTACTAGAATACTACTTCTGTTTTCGATTGTAACATGGCAGCTCTTTGTTCCAAAATGACTTTGTTTTGGTTGTTTATGTGTGCGCCTTCGCAAATTGAACCACCATGCCCAGTAGTTTGAAATCCATTCCCATTTCTTGCATGGGACCTAAACATTCCCATTACATGTTAATATTAATATATAAGAAGAAGTTTGGTTGTGGCGCGGTTCATGCATGGTACGTACGTAAGTTATGAAGTTGATGCAAAAGGTAAGAAAATTACAGTATACATGGAATTGACACAAAAATAAAGGTGCATATGGATCCATCAACGACATCCTCTCGCCCAAGTGCGTCGGGTCACCAACCGACGGGTGAGGAGCAGCAGTGTTGGCGGCGAGCTCAACATGCTTCTGAACAATGCCGTCGAAGGTTGCCCTGTGGTCGAAGAAGGCCAACATCCTATCGTACTCCTCTGGCACGTAGTAGTCCTTGTGGATGATTTGCTCATAGATGTGGGTGATTATGTCAATGGTGTCTTGCTGAGCCAGGCGCTGCGCGGCGAGCATGACCTCGAGGTGGACATTCTCCGGTGCGACGGTGGGCAGTCGCAGGGCCACCAGTGCGTCGAAGAGGTTGTCACCATAGTGGCTGTTGAGGGTGGCGGGCATCGCAGAGCCTGGGCGCGTTGGCTGGAGGCATACGTCAAGGTCGTCTGCGAGCTTCTTTACGACGGTGAACTTGTCGAGGAAGCCGACGAGGGCCTCATCGAACAAGGAGAGAAGCTGTCGTCCAAGAGGCCTCTCGCCCTGGCAGCCTCAAGCATGACCTGGAGACGTTCCTTGGTGCTGGGCCGCAGGCCGGCGTCGTGGACCATCTGGCATAGCCAGCTCATGCTCGTGCTCATCGCCTCCATGGGTCTAGCTTCTGGTCAACTGATCTTGTGATTGGAGTGATCACTCTTGCAGGGTGCGTAGGATTTCGTAGATGGATTGGACTAGAGGGGAGCCTTTATATGAGAAGTGCATATTGCGTTGCATTCACGTGTGTGTTGGACATCTACTCCTCGGCCCTTATTCCCTCCATACCGGTGCACTATAGTCATGTTACCGAGACCAAGTTGGGGAAAAACGAGAGAACTTAATGTTTATTTGGTAATTAATGTCATTGCATGCAGCGAATTGAGCACTACATGTTGTGCTAAGTAGTCTAAAGTCATTGAATACATACACACCCCATGTCTCCTATTGACTGATTTCTTTTTTCGTGGCAAAAAACAGGGAACGAGGTGGGTAGTTAATGCACCGCGCCTAAAAGTTTTGGGATTATTTGGTTTTTGTAGCGTGACTAATGCACTAGTACGGAGGGAGTACAATAGTAGTCTGATTGATGAGATTTCATATTTGAGCCATCTACCAGAAGGGAGAGTGTATAATATTGTCGGAAACTACATTCAAAACCGAATAAAACAATACTCCATGTATTTATTTACAGAGGGATTAGTATATTTTTTGTGACATGCATTACTAGATATTGCTAGTCAAATAGTAAATCCAAATGGAGGTGGTAGTACTACTAAATCCAGACGGAGGTGGTAGTACTACTAAATCCAGACGGTGGTCCTAGTACTAGTAGTACTACCAATGTAGTAGTATTGTACTACCCGTTGGTCAAATTATTACGTGCTGCTCCGCACAGTGAAGTGACAAGACCCTGCGCCATAGATGACACGTGAGTATAGGCAACGTGTTCGGCATACCAAAGTTAGCCTCACCGTGTGCAGTCACTATCATCATGGCTGTAAAGCTAGCCTGCTTACAACTAGCCGTGTTCAACATAATTTCCAATGCTTGCCATGAGTAATAATAAATATTGTACTGGAGTAATGGGTATATTGTTGTCGTACCTATGCACGCGAACATTTATCATAACACAATGCCTCGTGCTGGATAGTCGTAATATTACAAGTTTCAAACTGATGTTACAAATGCTAGGAGTAATGCTGCACCTATGAAGAGGGAATTATTAGGAAGTTTACGTAAGAACTTTCGTTACTTTAGGTGCATGCAACATTATCGTACAAACTAAAATCCGCCGCCATGACAAGTCACTAATAGGCAAATAAATTTTCCAGTCTCTTGCGACTTGATGTTTCAAAAATAAATTCAGCTTATACGGAGCCTTTGTCATTTAGGCTTAGACGCTTGCGATGATCAGCACGCCATTCATCCTTGCGCCAGAGAACGCCAAACCTCATTACCTTGAGCACACTTGCCTCCAGAACAAATAACCTGGCCAATTTAATCTCAGATGTGGAGCCTTGGTAGTCGATCAAATCAATTTCTTTCAGATGGAGATCAAGGCATTCGATGAGATTGTTATATTGCAGCACATTTTTCACTTTCGGGGTCTTTTTTTACCTGCAAAAGAAGAGAACATATTAGAGCAACTGGCTGTATAAGATTGCCGTGTCATCAAGAGCTACCAATATCATTCGCTCATATGATAGGGTTGGCTATAGGGCTGGCTCTAAGGCTAGTGATAATATTTCACTCTCTCTCTTTCTCTTTTCCTCTCATTTACCTAGGAGCACGTGAAGAGCCCGGGCATTTGTTGCCTTCCACTATGTGGCCGATGCCATACTTCTCAAAAGTATGCCACATAATACGCATCGATGTCAAATCAAAAGATTTTGGCACCGCTCTAGCAATGTGAGAGAGTTGGCACCGCTGTGCACATAGACCCACATGTATAAACAAATCAATCAAACCAACTACACCAGCCTCTCCCTCTCCCAAATAAGTGTTTTTTTATTGCCTCAGTCCTCTCCCTCTCCCTCTCCCAAATAAGTGTTTTTTTATTGCCTCAGTCCTCTCCCTCTCCCACGCAAATGTTTTTCATTGCGTGAGTTAATTTGGCACCAAAGCAAAGTAGGTGATCCAGATTAGGGCACCAGGTGAGCAATGGAGGGCATCGATGCCAAATGCATCAAAAGTGAATTTGGCACGTGTTTTGGCCTACATAGTGGACGGCCGTTATAGCCCACTTTTGTACTACCTCATATTTAGTCTAATTTTTTTACCATATATTTACCTAAGAAAATGCCAATGCATGTCACAAAAAATTATACCATTTGAAATTATGTTCAAATATGAATCCAACGATATAATTTTCAGTGGCATGCATTAACATTTCGTCAGTTAAGTCTATGGTCAAAATTTGATACTACAAAATACGAAGAGTAAACCAAGATGGAGTTAGTACTTGCTCTTAGGCTAACCATAGAGTTACTAGTCTAAGTTACTTGCCACAATGACTAGCCTAGGCTACTAGTACAACAAAAAAACGATGCGGGTGATCACATGAGAAAAATAGTAAAAACATTTCTTTTGGTGCAGTGCGTAGATGCAGTTTTGAACACTACACTTGTCATCGTAATTTGGGAAAATTATGAAAAAATTGAGCTCCGTTGTGAATACCATTTACTAATAGGAAAGAAGTTTCACCTTGATGAGTAGCTTCTCCATGCACGGAAAGCATCTAAGGAATCCAACAACTTGAGCCAGATTGGGGTCGATAGATTTTATTGCCAAGATCTTCACTGTGCACACAGACTGGGTCAAGCTTGTGGGAATTATTTTCTGGATGACAGTCGTAAATACATCAAGAAGAAATTTAAAAATGTGAATTTCAAGAAGACAGAGAAGAAGATGAGTGTTGTACCTGAATGATTATGGATCCAATAACGAGTTCGGAGAATTTGGCAGACAAGTAGACCAACGCTGTCAATTTCGGCGCGTCAATGACCCTGATTTTGTTGGACCTTCTAGATTAGATACAAGCAATCTCTCAAGGAAAGGCGCATTCTCAATGACCATAACATGGAACAACTCAAGTGATCTCTTCCCAATTAATGTCTTGTTGCGGGGCTAGCAAGACACATAAATCCATCGAAGATTCGTCGAGGTGATGTGGAGGCTAATGAACCCGTGGATCTGCTGAAGATGAAGGTACTCGAGTGCAGTACAGCCACGGAGTAGGTGCTCCATTGCCTTCTTCGAGATGCCAATGTCGAAGAGGTCGAGCTGCTTGAGTTGAGGGAGAAGAAGGGCGGGCGCGACATTAATCTGGGGAAAATAGCAGGAGCTGAACCTGGCGCAGCGTAGCGCTGGCGTGAGGCGAAGCACGGACAGCGGCAGAGAGCGACATCGTCCAGCTTCAAACCTGAGCTCCTCGAGCTGATCTAGGGCGGGGGATAAGAACCACTCGTCGAACTTGGCTTGGATCTTGCAGTTGGTACTGAACATGCAGATGTCAAGGCATCTGGCTGGCCCAGGCTGCGGTGCAAGGATCTTGGAGACTGCGGCCATGCGTTTGCAATCCCTGTCGCAGAGGTAGCTATTGACGGTGAGGTTGAGGGGGACGCAGCGCCAGAGGGGGCGCCACTGCCGGGAGAGCAGGGTGATTCGCACGACAGATTTGGTGGGTAGGAGGGCGATGATGACGAGGAGCATGTCGTCGGGGAGGCTGCTGATGAAGTCTAGGCTCGCCGGATACGGTTTTGGCTCGAGCCACCTCCGCTTGTTGGCTGCCTCGTCGTCCATATCAGCCGGCGATGACGCCGGTGTACACGTGTGCTGGTGTGTATTGTGTGCTGGGTGTGCGCGAGTGTGTCCTTGCGTGCATGCCGCGCAGTGGTGTAGTGTGTGCATTGTCGTAGTGTGTGTAGTAATGCGGAAGAAGTGTGCATTGCCGGGTGCTATTGCGAGTAGTTTCAAGTTTGTTTATTTCACCTCGTGTGAGATGGGCCTCTAGTTTATTTATTTTCACCCACTGCCAAATGGGGCAGCACACCCAAATAGAGAACATGAGCTGACAAGGCACCATGTAGACTGGTTGACCGGTCAACTAGACAATATACGGAGCTATACTGGTTGACCGTATAATATCTCGGTAAAGAGAGATCGAGTGAGAGGGAAGGCCCGTGAGAGATAGTAGGCAGAGAGAATGAGATACTCCTTCCTCCGTTAGATAATGTAGTGCCTATAATTTTTTGAAAAGTCAAACTTTTGAAACTTTGACCAAGTTTATAAAGAAATTACTTATATCTACAATACCAAAGATATATGATGTGAATTAAGTACATCTTGTGATGAATCTATTGATCGTTCAGGATGTAAATGTTTTCTCAACATATACCTGGTCAAACTTTTGTGAGGTTTTGACTTTTCAAAACATCCATAAGTTATGGACCTGAGAGAGTACCTAACTAGAGAGAGAGAGAGAGAGAGAGTGAAAGAGAAAAAGTGTGTGTGTGTGTGTGAAAGAGACATGAACAACACACGATGAAGTAGAGAAAAAGTGTGTGTGTCTTATGCAAACATATCATGCATGCATCTTCGAGGGCGGAAGCGAGGTGAGGAGATAGTGTGTGGTTGTTTGCAACAGAGAGAGAAAGTCTGGCAAACAAGGGAAGGGGTCGAGGGAGACGTATGGAGAAATTGCAGGCATGGGGAGGGAGAGAGTGTGTGTTTGTGATAGAGAGATCTCCTCGAGATCGTGATGGGACTACATGGGTGGGACATCGAGTGTGACAAGGTGTGTGCGCGATAGAAGATACCCCGAGAGGGATCGTGATAGATCTGGCGATGGTAGGAGATAATACGTGTGTTCGTGATGGATAGTGAGAGACAGTCATACCTAGGGGGAGTGCATGTTCCTATGATGGAGTGAGATATTATGGTACGTAGGGGGGTGCATGTCAGATAGAGAGAGAATGAGAGGGGGAGTGTTAGATGGGTCTATGTAGTGCGAGCGAGATATGTGTATGTGTGACCTAGGGAGATATAAAGTTTGAGAGAGATAGAGGAGCCCCGATACGGCTGAGTGGTGCATGAGAGAGTTGAGAGATAGAAAGAGATACTCCCTCCATTCGATAATTTAGTGCATATAAACTTTTTAAAAGTCAAACTTTAGAAACTTTGACCAAGTTTACAGGGAAGATTATTTATATCTACAATACCTAAGATACATCATATGAAACTACATCTTCTGATGAATCTAATGATATGTGTTTGCCCTTCTAGATGGAAATGTTTTTCTCCACATACCTGGTCAAACTTTGTGAGGTTTGATTTTTTGAAAAATCTATATGCTATGGACCGAAGAGAGTACCTAAGTCGAGATCAAGTGTGTGTGAAGGAGAAAGAGTGAGTGTGCAAAAAAGAGTGTGTGTGTGGAAGAGAAAGGGACAACACATGATAAAATAGAGAGAAAGTGTGCGTGTCTTATGCAAAAATATCACGCATGCATCTTTGAGATAGAAAGCGAGGTGAGGAGATACACCGAGATAGCTAGTGTGTGATTGTTTGCAACGGAGAGAGAGACCCCTATAACACCTGTCCAAGAGAGGTTTGGCCAACAAGGGACATAGGTCAAGAGGGACGTATGGAGACAAAGATGGAGGCATGGGGGGGGGGGAGAGGGTGTGTTTGTGATAGAGAGACCCCCTCGAGATCGTGATGGGACTATATGGGTGGGAGATCGAGAGACGAGGTGTGTGCGCGCTGGAAAGATGCCCCGAGAGATATCAAGATAGACCAAGTGAGGGAAAGAGCCAATGCGCATGTTTGTGATGGAGACTGAGAAATAGTCATATACCTAGGGGGACTGCATGTGCCTACAATGGAGTGAGAGATAGGCGTACTTAGCTAGGCGGGAGATTGTGTGTGTGCGTGTGAGATGGAGAAAGAATGAGGAAGAGAGCGACAGAGTTTTAGATGGGTCTATCCAGTGCGAGTGAGATATGTATGTGTTTGTGTGACCTAGGGAGATAGAGAGTTCGAGAGAGAGAGGAAAGAGCCCCGAGATGGCGGAGTGGTGCGTGACAGAGTTACGGACGACGAGATATGGAATTCGTGTGCGTACGATGAGTGCACCCTACATATTTAGCTTAGACTAGAGAGTCGTACATTGTGTGTGAGAGAGACCTATACATGGAGTGTGCATGCGAACTATATATAGAGAGAGAGACGGAGAGGGACCGACAAGGATTGTGTTTGTATGTGCGGGATAGAAACCAAGATTGTCGGATAGAGATTGAACGGGAGTCTGGGAGAGGGGAGATGTCGCGTTTATGCATCAAAGAGTGATATAAACCATGTTTGGTATAAATTTGCATTCAAATCTTTGAATTGGAGAAGATGGTGTTTGCAATCCACACATGAACGGAGATATGCGTATCAAACAAGTTCATTAGTTTGACTTTCACCATGTTCATGGAGTACCATAATACAATATGCTACTCAATTGAGGTGTTCAATTTTGGATTTAGTCCACAATTTTGACCGGGCGAACGAGCTATTTCAATGAATCGAGATATTTCATTTTGGGTTTGATTCCCGTTTTTGAGTGGGTCAACTATTTGTCAAATAGTAAATCGGTAGCAACGAGCATGTAAACACACATTAGTCCCGAGCATCATCTCACCATCTAAAAAAGAAGTGGCAAGCTAATATTTCAAAATTTGATTCGAATCGACTTGGTAAGGTAGACGTGGATGCTCGTTCTCCCAAATTTGAACGAACCGCTAAACACCCTATGCTCGGTGGAATTCGCCCGAGCAAATAAATGGGAGACGCGAAATTACCGGCCTATGCGGGACACGCATCAATTGGCCCGTCGTACATCGAGGGTAGGTTTGTAACTTCATCCAAGCGCGCCCTCTCCTCGGCTGATGAATAATTCATAAACCATGGGCGGCAAAACACCCTCTCCTCGGCCAAAATCGCTCGCACCCACTATTTCAAAACACGCCCTCCTCGCCCAAAATCGCTGGTGCCCACTATTTGGGAGAAGCAAAGTTACCCTACTATCCCCGACCCTCAAGACACAGACCCAAGCACAGAAGCCAGAAGGCAGGGGTAGAACTGTAACTTCCCCCACATTTCAGACAAATGCATCTGTAAGACATGGTTCCCCCTCCCGATTCCCCATTCATACAGCGTGGGCGCCAAATCACCTTCTCCCCAGCCGCGAAACCTCAGCCCTTCCCTCCTCCATGGCGCCCCCACCGCACCAAAATCACCGGTGCCCTCCTCCCCAACACCGGAGCCGTTGTCCATTTGCCGTCATGCACTAGGCCGTGTGCCTCTTACTTCATGCTGCTGGAGCTGCCTCGGCGACGACCGCGTGAACCGTACCGGAGCCGATTCTCCCGCGCCATTGTGCACGCCGCAGGAGCGGCTCCAACTTCGGACGCGTGCAGGGCCCCGGCGCAGGTTCCCCGTAGCCGTCGACCATCGCGACATATCTGCTTTCGTGCCGCTAGGAGCCAACGCAACCGCGCCGGCCTCACCGACTCGGCAGCTGGAGCTGCCTACTTCACCGGGCCGCAAGATAGGTCGTACACTCATCTTAAATCACTTTATTTAGGCGTCAGTTGCCTGAATTTTTATTCCGGGCTAGTCGACTCCCAATGGGAAGCAGCAACCCTCGAGGCAGCGGAGCTCCTAGGCTGCCGGTTGGCTGGGGCAGTAGTGCCTCAGTGTCCATCGTAGGGGTGCGAGGGCGCAAGTCCGTCGCGGAAGCAGCGCTTAGGTGGCTATCTTAGAGTTGCGTGGGTTGAAGGTACTGCCGCAGCTGGATCTGGATTACGGCAAGTCTTTGTGGTTTGGCCGGGGGCGGTGCAACCACGGTAGTGTGGTGGGGCGGCGGGGGGGGGGGGGGGGGGGGGGGTTTGGTCGGAGCTCTCGCGGCCAGGGACAACGGAGGCAGGCTGCTCTGCCGGTGGTCGCTGGCTCTTCAGGGAAGATTCTGAACAGTGTCAGTCGGGAGGCACAAGACAGCCATCCAGCCATCCGGCGTAGATCGGACAGAACCAAAAAAATAAATAAATCACGTGACCCCAATTTAGTTTTCAGTCAAGAGACGTGTGACCAGTCTCATACCTTAGTGTTGACCTCTTAGGGTATTTCTTCAGATCAGAGATATGTGTCGTTCTTAACATTATGTGTTTTCTGCATCTTCAGCCACACCGGCTTCCTTCTCACCGTAGCTGCTCCAACAAGGGAAGCATACACCAGAAGGGATCTATAGTCCCCACTCAAAAGTTCCCTGCCTCGAATGTGCGTGCCCGACATGGACAGCCACAACAACCGCAAGGCCATCGACAAGTCAGCAAATGATGCTCACTCCTATGGATGGCGGCCAGATAGGTTTGTACCCTCATCTTACTTGTGTGCAACATTTATGGCTTATTTATTCATCTAAGCATGGAAAATAGATTATCACATGTCACTGTATATTCATGCTGATCTCTTAAGAGTCTTGTTCAGGAGTTAACGCTGTTCCATAGTTCAGATAAGAGTCTTGTTCAGGAGTTAACGCTGTTCCATAGTTCAGGAGTTCACATTGTTCCATAGTTATCATCCATCAGCCAATGATATCCCATAGGCCGGTGATTATACCACTTCTAGTATTACCTACATTGTTGTTCTTTAATACTTTTGCCTGCCATCTAGTTAATCTTGAGTACAAACAATACATATTATGTAGCTTTCATCTGTGTTCTCCCTTTAGTTTTTGAGACCTGTTGCTGCTAGTTAAGTCCATTCCTACTATTTATGTCGTCTCCTACAGGCACTCATTACTTAATCTAACTACTAGTTGTCTTCCATGCATGTCAGATATAATTGCACACACTGATATATCCACAAGAACCTCGCGGAGCAATGTAACGACCAACAAACTTGACGTCAATGATACCCAATATGATGGAACAGTTAAAGGCAATTCTTTAGAAGACTTGCAGAAAGATGATGAATCCTATTCACCCCATAAGGTCCTTGCTCTAACTTGGCCCGTGATATGGGTACATCATGCATATAATGTCCTAGAGTGCATCTACTCTATTGCAATGCCATGTTCTTAGCCTGCTGATCATGCATGTATATATGTCATGCCTTCCTGTTTTTCAGTACCTATCCCATTCATGATAACATGTTTTCAAATTCAAGTACTGTCATTCTACTCCGTCGCAATGCCATCTGCTTAGTTTGGACATCATGCTTCTGAATATCTTATGCATTGTTATTCATTAGTATGTACTCCATTCGTCTACCATACCATGTTTTTTTACATTAAAGTGTTGTTCTACTGGTCTGTTGCAATGCCATCTTAGTTTCCCAATCATACACGCATATGTTGCCTTAATGTTTTCTGTACCTATTCCGCTATCATACAGTTTTACATTCAACTAGTGTTTTTTTTACTCTGTTGTCCTGTCGTATCCCTAGCTCTTACATCATACTCCCTCCGTCCGGATTACATGTCGCAGAAATGGATAAAAATGGATGTATCTAGAACTGAAATACGCCTAGACACATCCATTTATTTCCGGATGGAGGGAATACATGTCAATATGTCATGCCTTTCTATTCTTCAGTACCTATTCCATCTCTCTGTCATAGCATGTTTTATAATTGAAGCACCATTCTTCTATATAAGACATGCAAGGGGAAGACGGCTATGTTAGAATCTGAAGGGCTACAAACAAGGTCTTTGCAAAAGATCCAAACTCCAGTAGATAGTAAACCAACTCCAATGTTCATAGATACTGCTCCAGCACAGAGAAACCCAACTCCTCCTGATAATGTGCAAATTCCAGTGGCCAGAGAACTAGTACGGTCCAGTCCAGCAAAAATATGTCAACTCCATTCTAAGAAGCGTGTGCGTATCCTCGCATCATGAAATTTTATAGCATTCAGATCATATTTTCTACATGTTTCTTACCCATCTCTTTTTTAGAAAATAAGCTTAAAGGATAGAAGACTTTCTAAACTAGGACCGTGTTCGGGGAAAGTATCTTGCGGGAATTCTCTGTGCTCCAATGCTGATGTAAGTACCTGTTGTATATCACTATATTTTTACATTAGCATGTATTTTGTTAATCGACGTGAATCCAACCTTTATCTGATCTAAATTTACTTGTAGCAAAATGTATAATTAAAGGCGATAATGTTGATTTTTGTAAGGAAAACTGCCTGGTAGTTTTGCATACTGAGCTGCATGAGTGTACTATCTCATATTATGCACATTACTAAATTGTAGTGATGTGGTTTGGTTGCCCAATCATTCATTGTGTCAATGTTGCTTTCCTATTACCTTACCTGGCTGATGATTGTTATGCCATATTGTGTTAATTTGGTGTAGGCTGGTGTGTCTGGTTGCCCAAACGTTCATTGTGTCAATGTTGGTTTCCTATTATCTGACCTGGCCAATGATAGCAATGCTAGTGTGTTAATTTGTTGCAGGCTGCTGAAGATAAGAAGACAAACTCTGAAAATAGCAAACCCATTGTTTCTTTCCAATAAATCTAGGGCAGGTAATATGGCAATAACTCTTGATTAATCTGTTCGTTTCCCCTCCTAATTTATGTTATGATGCAGTGGTCGAGACACTCTCCACTATCAATAATACAAGCCTGCCAAAATCGCCATCTGAATCTGTTCAGCTTCCTCTGTCTCGAATCCAACGGAAAAATATATGTTTGTGAACCAATTACTGGCTGAAGCAATGATGGAAATCATGGAGGAATCAGAGGTGCACATTCTTGCGCAACAACAACTGATCAATGTTTTCAGAGACAGTGTTGCAAAGAAGGAAGAACTTTCTCACATGCTTATGGGTGTCATCCGCGCTGAGGTTGCAGATTGTGAGGTTGTAGATCGTTAAGTTCTGTTCATTTATTTGCACTGGCATCAATCTTTGATTGCCAAGTGGATGTAATTTCCTGTAATATATGCTGGATGTGCTACATTTTTTCTTGTGTGTCGTACATTTGCTTAGCGCGCCTCGCATTCCAGCTAACTAGTCGCTAGGAAGCCATAAAAGCAGTGAAATTAATAGCTAGCACGAACCGTCATGGGCCCTTTGTGAAGGATAGCGGCCCACTGCCCTTAAAGCCCCCCCCTAATGGGCTCTCAAGGGCCAAAATTCTCTTGGGCCTTTGATTGATCGGTTTTGGTCATGTACATAAATGCTCGTCATAATGGGCTAAAATTATAGCTGGGCCAAATTCGACTTTGTCTAATTGGGCCTAAAGACATGTTTGAACTTTAGCGGGCCAATAAGTTGATGGGCTGTCACCAGGCCGAAAGCTCTATTGGGCCGCTATAATTGAAACGAGCCAACAGTTAATGCTTGGCCCAGTTACCTCTCGGGTAGTTAAAATGCCAAAATAGAAGCGGGCAATAAGTGGGCCCATTCGATTTCATGGGCCATTAACAGGATGATAATAAGGTCGGGCTGTATATGGCCCAACTGTATTGTGGGCCTTTAGCAGGCCGAAAGAGACAGCGGGCTGGTATTGGACCATGAAGAGCATGGGCCGCTAAGAGGCCGAAAGTCAGGTCGGACTGTATATGGCCCAACTGTGTTGTGGGCCTTTAGCAGGCCGAAAGAGAAATCGGGCTGGTATTGGACCATGAAGAGCAGGGGCCATTAAGAGGCCAGAACTTAGGTCGGACTACAAATGGCCCAACTCCTTTATGGGCCGTTAACAGGCTGAAAGACACACCGGGCTGGAAATTGGCCCAACACTTAAATGGGACGCTAAAAGGCCGAAAGATGTACATCCTGAAAATTGGCCCATCCCTTGAATGGGCTGTTAACAGGCCGAAACTACGTCGGGCCCATATTGAATTCAAATATATAGCGGGCTGTTAACGGGCTCGAACTGACGATGGGCTGCAACGGTGTCAAATAGTTAACGGGCCATTGACGGGCCAAATTGACACATCTCGTATGGGCCGTGGGCCTAAATGGACCAGACACAAGTAGGCCCTATATGGGCCGGCCTCTTTCACCTAAATGGGCCACTGTTGGGCCTTGCCATGTGTCGACGTATCATAGGCGCCTCCCATACAATGAGTGGATGACATCTATCCCAACGCTGAGCCGACATGTGGATCCTCCGGTGAATGAGAATTCTACACGTCGAAAATCTCCATTGGCCCAGGCTGTTAACGGGTTATCGGATCCATACCGGAACCCGATAGCTTAACGGCGACCCATTACGGTGGATGCCACGTGTCAGTTACCCTTGACGAAAACACTTCCATGACGCGCCATTTATCGTCATGGAAGTTGACACTTGCGTGATGATAATTTTGGTATTGTCATGGAACACTTCTACGACAACACAGGTATGTCTATCTTGATTCTGTCATAAAATCGTCATGGATGTACATGCATGACAGAAAACATGGCCTACTATGACAAACACGTATCATCATGAAAGTGTATTTTTTTGTAGTGCGGAAGAGGTCAAGGATGACAACGATCTATGGCAGCATGCGGTGGCCGAGGCGGAGGGAATCGATGCATTCGTCGTCGAGGTGGCCTCCCGGCTCCGATCCAATGTTGAGGAAGACAAAGGCGATCCTGGCGGAGCTCTAGACACATCGGCGAGGCGAGTTGAGGTCGGTGGCTACACGAACAACGGTGATGCATCCATGGAGGCGTTCGAGCGAGCTCCAGATCGAGCGAGAGGGGTGAGGAGAGGGGAAGTGAGGGCGCGAGGGTTTGGCCAGGGTCGACGGCGACCTAGTAGGCGCCAAGGAGGGGCTGGATGGCCGACACGTGCGGCATGCACGCCATGGACAACGTACGGGTGTCCACAGGGGCGTGGTGAATAGGAGGTAGAAGGAGGCGCGACTGGGCTATGCCAGCTGTGCACTGTAGCAGTGGGCTGCAATGCACAATGCAACCTTGTCTCTTTTTCTTTTTTTTGTATTTCTTTTCTTTGTTTCATTTTTAACTCACTGTTTTGCATTTGATCTACATACTAGATGATTTTTGTTGAATATGAAATTTGTCATGTAAATATTAGGTAACATTTTGAACTATCACACAAAGTTTTAATTTAATTTGAAAAGTTTAAGTATTTTTTTAATTCAAATTGGCTCAAATAAATGTTGCTGATCAAATGTTAATTAGGTTAAGGGAATTTTAATGATTCAAATAATGTTGGTTTATTCATGACAATTAGTTAGTGAATATTTTCAAAACCACCAACATTTTTGTTTTACTGTTTGAAGAAATAACAATTTGACTTGCATTTGAATTGGATTTCAATCAGGGGGCAATTAAGCTTAGCAAAAGGGATGACATGGCATCAATAGGGTGAGGTTGACTGTAGCATGATTATCGGGGCGTTACAGCAATCCATGCTAAATTCACCCAATGCTGATGAACAAAATAAGGCTTTTACTAAACATATTGTAGAAGCAATGATGAAAGCTTTAGAAGAAAAGCTAGAATTGGAGGTTTCAATACCTAGGAAATTATATGATGAGTGGGAACCTAACATTAAAGTTAAAATTAAAAATTATGAGTGTAATGCTTTATGTGATTTGGGTGCTAGCATTTCCACAATACCAAAATCTTTATATGATGTGCTAGGTTTTACTAATATGGATGAGTGTTCTCTTAATTTGCACTTAGCGGATTCCACTATTAAGAAACCTTTGGTTAGAATAAATGATGTTCTTATTCTTGCAAATAGGAATTATGTGCCCCTTGATTTCATTGTGCTTGATATTGATTGCAAGCTATCTTGTCCCATAATACTTGGTAGACCTTTCCTACGAACGCTATTATTGATATGAAAGAAGGGAATATAAAATTTCAATTTCTGATAAAGAAGAGTATGGAACACTTCCCTAGAAAGATAATTAAGCCACCATATGAATCTATCATGAGGGCCACCTATGGAATTAATTTGAAGGATGACAACACTTGAAATTATGCATTACGCCTAGCTAGGGGCGTAAAGCAATAGCGCTTGTTGGGAGGCAACCCAATAGTTATCTTTTTTTTCTAGTTCTTTTTTTGTTTTTTAGTGTGCACACAATTATGCTACTGTTATGGTTGTGTTTTTGTGTTTAAATTAGTGTTTGTTCCAAGTAAAGACTTTGGGATGATTTGGATGATAGTTGCTTTGATTCTATGAAAAAACAGAAACTTTTGCGCCCAGTAGCATAATTGTTGAGATTTTCTGGAGCATGATAAAGCTCTGAATGTTTTACACATGATTGATATACAAATTTCCCACATTGTCCTAATTTTTCAGAATTTTTGAAGTTACAAAAGTATGGTCATTGTTCGAATCTTTACAGACTGTTCTGTTTTTGATAGATTCTGTTTTCGTTGCGTTGTTTTCTTGTTTTGATGAATCTATGGATTGTATCAGGGGGTATAAGCCATGTTGAAGTTAGAATATAGTATGTATAATGCAATAATAAAATATGAATGGGTTTACAACAATACCTAAAGTAGTGATTTGCTTTGTTATACTAACGAATCTCACGAGTTTTCTGTTGAGTTTTGTGTGCTGAAGTTTTCAAGTTTTGAGTGAGATCATGATGGATGAAGGAATAAGGAGTGCCAAGAGACTAAGCTTGGGGATTCCCAAGGCACCCCAAGGTAATATTCAAGGACTCCCAAGCATCTAAGATTGGGGATGCCACGGAAGGTATCCCCTCTTTGTTCTACCAACTCTTGGTAATATGACTTGGAGCTATATTTTTATTCATCACATGATATGAGTTTTGCTTGGAGCGTCGTGTATTATATGAGTCTTTGTTTTGTTTGCTTTTTAGTTTGCCACAATCATCTTTGCTGAACACATCTTTTTGAGAGGGACACACGTTATTCGTGATTTGTTAGAATACTCTATCTGCTTCTATTATATCTTTTGAGCTAGGCAGTTGCTCTAGTGCTTCACTTATATCTTTTAGAGCACAATGGTGGTTATATTTTAAAGAAATAGTTGCACTCTCATGCTTCAATTATATATTTTTCAGAGTTGCTAATAGTAATGGCAATTAGTACAAGTTATGAACTTGGTCCTAATATGATAGGTATTCAAGAGGGATATAATAAAAACTTTCATGTAGATCACTGAATATGATAAGTTTGTTTCCTTGCAATAGTTTTGCGATATAAAGGTGGTAATATGTGGGTTGTGCTAGTGAATAATTGTGATTTAGTAAGAATATTGGTGTTAAGTTTTGTGATTCCCGAAGCATGCACGTATAGTCTCTCGTTATGCTATGAAGTTGGAGCATGATTTATTATTGATTGTCTTCCTTATGAGTGGCGGTCGGGGACGAGCGATGATCTTTTCCTACCAATGTATCCCCCTAGGGGCATGCGTAGTAGTAATTTGCTTCGAGGGCTAATAAACTTTTGCAATAAGTATGTGAGTTCTTTATGACTAATGCGAGTCCATGGATTATACACACTCTCACCTTTCCGCAATTTGCTAGCCTCTTCAGTACCGTGCATTGCCCTTTCTCACCTTGAGATGTTGTGCAAACTTCGCTGGTGCATCCAAACCCCATGATATGAAACCCTCTATCACACATAAGCCTCCTTATATCTTCTCAAAACAGCCACCATACCTACCTATTATGGCATTTCCATAGCCATTCCGAGATATATTGCCATGCAACTTCCACCGTTCCATTTTTATGACACACATCATCATTGTCATATTGCTTTGCATGATCATATAGCTTAGTATTTGTGGCACAACCATCGTTCATCATTTTTTATACATGTTACGCTAGATCATTGCACATCTTGGTACACCGCTTGAGGCATTCATATAGAGTCATATTTTGTTCTAGTATCGAGTTGTAATTTTTTGAGTTATAAGTAAATAGAAGTGTGATGATCAACATATTCATTATTAGAGCATTGTCCCAAGTGAGGAAAAATAAAATAAAATAAAAAAAGATCCCATAAAAAGAGAGACCAAAAAGAGCCCAACAAAAAAATAAAAAAAAAGAGAAAAAGAGAGAAGTGGCAACGTTACTATCCTTTCCACATTTGTGCTTCAAAGTAGCACCATGTGTTTCATATAGAGAGTCTCCTATGCTTTCACTTTCATATAACTAGTGGGAATTTTTCATTATAGAGCTTGGCTTGTATATTCCAATGATGGGCTTCCTCAAATGCCCGAGGTCTTCATGAGCAAGCAAGTTGGATGCACATCCACTTAGTTTTATTTTTGTGCTTTCATACACTTATAGATCTTAGTGCATCTGTTGCATGGCAATCCCTACTACTTGCATTGACATCCATTGATGGACATCTCCATAGCCCGTTGATTAGCCTTGTCGATGTGAGACTTTCTCCTTTTTTGTCTTCTCCAAATTATCTCTATCACCATACTCTATTCCACCCATAGTGCTATATCCATGGCTTGCGCTCATGTATTGCGTGAGGGTTGAAAAAGTTGAAGTGCGTTAAAAAGTATGAACCAATTGCTCGGCTTGTCATTGGGGTTGTGCATGATAAATACTTTGTGTTAAGAAGATGGAGCGTGACAAGGCTATATGATTTTGTAGGGATAACGTTCTTTAGCATTGATATTTTGAAAGGCATGATTGTTTGGTGGTATGCCTTATATTATTGTTTTTATTTCAAACTATAGACTATTGCTTTGAGTCATTCAGATCCTATTATTCATGCCACAAAAGAGAGATTACATGATGAACATGTTAGGTAGCATTCCACATCAAAAATTCTGTTTTTATCATTTACCTACTCGAGGATGAGCAGGAATTAAGCTTGGAGATGCTTGATATGTCTTGATGACCCACAAGTATAGGGGATCAATCATAGTCCTTTCGATAAGTAAGAGTGTCGAACCCAACAAGGAGCAGAAGGAAATGACAAGTGGTTTTTAGCAAGGTAATGTCTGCAAGCACTAAAATTGTCGGTAACAAGTTGTTTGATAGCAAGATAATTTGTAACAAGCAAGTAACGTGTCGGATTCAGGGCTCCGCAGACCCAAGAAGGTTTGAACTCTAGGGCGTGTGCGAAGAACTCAACCTATCAAGCCTACCAGCCTGTCGCCCCACAGCCTAGCCTAGCCGGACTCACGTGAGCAAGGAAGAAGATGAACACGGCAGTTTACCCAGGTTCAGGCCACTTTGCGGTGTAAAACCCTACTCCTGCTTTGTGGTGGATTGGCCTCACGAGGGGCTGAGGATGAACAAGTACAAAGGATGAACAACCTCGCGAGGGCTCCGGGTTGAGAATGAGTCGACCTCTCTATGGTGGTGGCTAACCTATCTTTATAGCGGCCTCGGTCGTCTTCCCCCAAAACATAGGCGGGAAGGGATCCCAAAGTGGCCAGTTTGAAAGGGGACAAGTAGTACATCTTATCCTGACGAAAGGTGATCTTCGCCTGCAAAGCTTCTGGTCATGACGCAGCGGTGGGCTCGGCGATGACATCCGTCCTACCGTGCTGGTGGTCTTGGTCTTGTAGCACCGGAATGGAAACCTTTGGTAGATTCCTCAGGAACCCACGCCTGTCCTTGCCTCCTTAGCACCAAAGAAGAAACTGCCTTCTCTGCGCCCGCTGGCGCCCGCCTGGCCTTGGTCGTCATGGCTTGCGTCATCGTAGCCTCATGAGGCTGGTACCTGCATAGAAATCTCCGCTCCTTGGGAGGCAGCCTGGGGAGGCCGCTCCCTCCAGAGGTCTTGGTGTTGTCTGCCTCGCGATGCCAGGGGCCCCGCGAGGGTCTTGTCTTGGCGGTCTTGTAGATGTGCCGTACCAGGCCGTGGAGGGAGCCACGCCATGGGCCGCAGGCAGGCAAGTCTGGGTACCCTGGTTCCCAGAACGCCGACAGTAGCCCCCGGGCCCAAGGCACGCTCGAGCTTGGCTTCGAGGCGAAGCCAAAGGGCAAGGGCGAAGCGCCGCGGGCCCCAATCGCCTGCTGGCCAAGTTGACGCATGGCGCTTGATGGGACATGGGCGTCTCTGCTTCCCCACGTCACCTCGGCAACTGCCCGACTTGACAACTGCCTGGCGCATGCAGCGGGGCCATCATTGCTCAGAACGTGAGAGGCCGCCGGTCAGCCTTCCTTCGCCTATAAATGGGGAAGGGGGTAGAGCCCCCAGCCCATCTTCTTCTCCTTGCCGCCTGCTCCTTCTTGTTCGTCGTCCCGCCGTCTTCCCGAAGCATCCATGGAGCCAGTGAGGAGGTTCTCTGCCGAGGAGAAGGGCAAGGCCCCACGGGTGGAACCGGAGCTGCTTCCGCCGAAGAAAAGATGTGGCCGCCCCCGCAAGGCCGCCGCAGTGCCCACGGCTGCCCAACCCTGGTGCGAGCGTGCCCCACCGGGTTTCCCCATCAGTGCGAATGCTCGCGCGCAGGGCCCCGCTCATGGGAGCAGCCATGGAAGTCGCGGGGGACGAAGTCAGGAAGGGGAACGAGCGACGGTCGCGCGACCACCCTACCCGCAGGCCCACGCCGGCGGCACGGCCCGCGAGTTTGTGGTGTGGGCGGCGATGCCACCACGCACATGGATCTGGCTCCCGTGGTCCCTGGCGGGGGAGATACCGTCGAGGGGGCCCGTCGAGTTGTGGCTGCAGCATGACGGCTGCTGCAGCCAAGCCTCGCAGGCGGAGGTTGAGGTCGTCTCCTCCGGCGATGTCTTCATGACCCGGGGATGGGGAGCGATCGCCCGTGCCTGCAACTCGGAGGGAGGGCACGCCCTCCACTTCGAGTATGACAGGGCGTCGGCGCTCTTCTTCAAGGTCTTCGAAGAGGATGGCAAACGTCTGGAGTGCTCCCCCAGGGGAGGCGACCGGGGCGGCGAGCCCCCTGCTGGCTGGCGAAGCGGTGAGGCCCCTGGCGGTGAACTTGCCCTTGGCCTTGTCTGCGATTCCTCCAGCAGCAGCGGCGCTTCCTCGGGACCAAGCTCGAGCGACGACGACTACTACAAGCTGCCGTGTCACCGCGCCCAGGCCTAGGAGGAGGATGCGACGCCAGAGCCTGCACCTCCTGAGCAGCGGCCCTCGTCGGTCTTTTCTTTTGCTTCACTCCCTGTATCAGAACCATGAAGGGCCCCGAGGGGGCATGTAAGAACCATGGTGCTTGCGCCTTTATTTTAACGTTTTCGGCTCATGCTTTTGATTATACTCGCGTTCCTCGTTTAGGCATTGGTCCCCTTTTTGATCTCGTGACAGCGTGTTGCTCTGCGTCGGTGGGACCCATTCCCCAGGTGGGCTTCAGCCGTCGCTGATATGCCAGGTCGCGATGCCGTGTGCAAGGCCAGGAGGTGAGCGACCCGAGGTCCGGTAAGAGCCCCTGAGGCGCGATGCTCAGGAGGTCCCCCTTGGCGCTCAAGTGACTATCGAAAGATTAAAAAGGGGGAGGGGGGGCTTGCCCGAGCGAGGCCGTGAATGGATGATACGTTAGCGGCAGAGCTCATGCTGGTGTGCGCAGGATAACTTAGCTTGGCGAGGTTGCGTTCCATGGTGATTCCTTCGCCGCGGAGGCGAGCTTCCCTGGAGATCCCGACCTTGTGCATATCCCCTGCTCTGCAAAAGATTAGAACAAGCCCCCGCTAGAGGCGCGTGAGGGGATTGATGCCTGTCATATTCCAGGAAGCGGTCGAGCGAACGCTAGCGTCGACGGGTCATGCCCTTTTCCCTGTGTTCCCCCATGAGACTGGCGATTCCCCTTCCTTTGCTCATCATAATGCTCTACGTCCTCAGGACCCGGCCCTGGAGCGGAGCTCAGCCGCCGCTGGTATGCCAGGTCGCGATGCCGTGGTCAAGGCCAGGGGGTGAGGGCTCGAGAGCCAGTAGGAGCTCCTGAGGCGCGATGCTCAGGGGCCCCCCTTGAACGTGCAAGCGATTTGCGCAAAAGAGGAATGGCTCACCTCGCGGAGGTGCTCGGCAAAGGCCATACCCGTCGTTACACAGAATTTAGGGCAACTTTTACTTAGCCTTTGCAAAATGCCGAAGCTGGAGCATCATAATCGCGAAGTCTTCTCTCCTAAGGCCCCTACGGGTTAGTTAGTCACGAAACACAAGGGGCAACGCGCGCTTGCTAGTCTGCTCGTGGTCATTTCGTGAGAAGACGAAGGTACTAAGGACCTGGTGAGGTGACGTACACGGGGCCGGCCCGTGAGCCAGAGCTCAGTCTCTTAGATTTATCAGCACTGCAGGGACGGACCCGAGCACAGGCGCCGTGCCGGTAGCCCCCTCGCATGGGACGTTCAAGAGGAGAGCTGCCAACGCGTGGGGCTCGCAGAGGTGATTCTAGAGATGACTGATCGTTGGCGCAACGTTAACAACCATAATAGCTCAAGCAGGCATAACTGGTCCAGAATACATAAATCGATATGACAAAGCTGCGAGGGCGGGCCCCAGCAGCCTGAGGATGATGCAGCTCGAAGGGCGCCCTCAGTCGAACAAACCAAAAAGTCACCTGGCACCGGTGTTGTAGAAGATTCGGGGTAGCTGAAGATGCGCGCTGCAGAGATCGCTCCTCACGAGCCGATCGGCTCCTGAGGCCCGGGAGGCTCTGGAGGTCCGGGGGGCTCGCGAGGGTCCGGCACCTCCTCCATCAAGACTGCCTGACGCTTGGCCTTGTGGGCTGCCAAGGCACCCTGCATGAAGCGCTGGTGCGAGGCGGCCATGTCCAGCAGGCCGAAGGGCATGCAGATGTAGCTGCAGGGGTAGCCCCCACTCCGGCCGACACGGGACGGCCAGAAGAGGTCCTGCGAAGCGACCCTGTTGAGGCCTGGGATGTTGACGCAGACTCGCATCTCACCGCCTATGTTAGGGGGCGGGGCTGCACCCGGTGGTGCGGAGCAACGCTCGCCACGCATGGCTCGCGCCTCCTGAAGCTCTTCGATTGCCTTGGTGATGAACTCTCGCGCGCCTGGCGCCTGGCGCCTTGCGCCTTGCTCACGGAGGTGCATGTTGAAGCACGCCTCCACGTGGTGCCCGAACACCTCCCTTGTCACGCTGGTCAGGTCAGAGGCCCTCCAGATGAGAGCCCCCGAGCCCGTCCTGAGGTGGGCGCCGGGCGCGCCTCCCTATGCGAGAGGGAAGGACGCCCTAGCAGAGGGCGCGGGGCCTGGGGTGCGATCGCCAGGCACCCCAGCCTCCCGACGGCCCTTGGGGAGGAGCTGCTTCTTCTTCTTGGGGATGGCCTCAGGAGGCAGGATGGCGCCCTCGTCGTCAGATTTCTCGACCGCAGCGGCCTGGTAAGCGCGCTCGAGGGAGCACACCGCATCTTTTTCGTCGCAGGCGACCGTGATGATGCCGCCACTTCCTCTCATCTTGAGGACATTGTAGCCGTGGTGAGTTGCTGCCATGAACTTGGCGAGGGCCGGATACCCGAGGATGGCATTGTACGGGAGACCGATGTGGGCGACGTCGAAGTCGATGAGCTCAGTGTGGTAGTTGCTGCGGTTTCCAAAGGTGACTGGGAGGCGCACCTGCCCTAGGGGAACGGTGGAGCCATCGGTGACTCCTGAGAAAGGCTTGGTCGGAAGGAGCTGATCATAGGGCACTTGGAGCGTTTCGAACGTATCGATGGAGAGAATGTTGACCCCCCGCGCCACCATCAATGAGGGTCTTGGTGATGAGGACATTGCTGATGGTGGGCATGCAGAGCATCGGGAGGGCGCCAGCAGCGGCTGAGCACTTGAGTTGGTCCATGGAGTCGAAGGTGATGGCGTGCTTGGACCACCTGAGGGGACGCGACGCCTCAAGCTTGGGGAGGGCCGCGTTCACCTCACGAGCGAACTACTTGAAGATGCGATGGGAGGCGGGAGCCTGAGCACCACCCAGGATGCAGGCGATCGCGCGAGGCTCTTGGAAGCCACCAGCCCCATTGTCTTGCCGGTTGTCGTCATTTCTCCTTGGCGGTGGCGGCAGCAGAGGGAGGCCGACATTGCCCTGAGGGCGGTCCTCACGAGGCTGATTGCGCCAGGGGCCCTCACGAGGCTGGCCTTGCCAGCAGTCCTCGCGGGGTTGGTCACGCCAGTCTTGGCGAGGGTCGCGGTTGTCCCAACGGCCTCCACCGCGGCCTCCTCCACAGCCGTAGCCGCGGTCGTTGCACTCGGGGCGGCAGCCGAGGCGCCCGTCTCGGATTGCCCTGAGCTCTTGGCAGCCATTGGTGTTGTGGCTGTGGATGTTGTGGAAGACGCAGAATGGGCGGTTGCCCCTGGAGGATTCGCCGTGGTCACAGCCGCGCTTCATCTCAGGTTCAGCCGCAAGCACAACGGGGCCCTTGCCCTTTGCCTCCTTAGCCTTGGCTTTCTTGTCTTCAAGGTCGGCCTCCGGAAGCTCCAGGAGGGAGCGGCAATCTTCCTCTGCCCTTGCGCACCTGCTCACCATGTTGAATATCTCCAGGGCCGAACACTAGTCCTCGTGGATGGCGAGCTCCTCCTTCATCTTGACATCCCGGACGCCATCAGAGAACGCCGAAATGATGGCCTCGTCCGACACCTTTGGGATCTTGAGGCGAACGTTCATGAAGCATTATATGTACTTGTGTAAGGTCTCGCCCGGCTGCTGCTTCACGCGCCACAGGTCACCTACTGTAGGAGCGTGGTCATGAGTGCCCTGGAAGTTGGCGACGAAGCGCTCGTGAAGCTCGTCCCAGGAGGAGATCGACCCCACTGGGAGGTTCAGGAGCCAAGAATGCGCGCCGTCCTTGAGGGCCATGGGGAACCAGTTCGCCATGACCTTGTTATTGCCGTTCGCTGCTTCGATGCTCAGTTCGTAGAGCTGGAGGAATTTTGCGGGGTCGGGAGTGGCGTCGTAGCGTGGAGGCAGATCCGGCTTGAACTTGCCAGGCCAGACGACATGGCGCAGCCCCGGGGTGAAAGCACGACAGCCTGCTGCACTCACAGGTGCGAGCCGCATGGGTGGAGCTTGGTCTTGACGCCCGCGCGCCGCGACCTCCGGCGGCGCGCGGTCTTGTTGTTGGCGCTGCGCCATCGGGAGCGCGCGCGCATCGGCCCGCGGCCGCTGCACCACCTAGCAGCTTGCTTCATCTCCTGCCGGCGCCTCGCGCCGCGGGTCGCGTGGGGGTGCGTTGCGCCTAGGCTCCGGGTCCACATCCCACCGAGGAGGAGGAGGAGGCCCACCGTGAGCCACATCGCCCGCCTGGGATGGTGGGGGAGGCAGCGAGTGGGACGGCGCAGGGGCCTCACTGGCAACGTTGACGAGCTCAGTGATGCGGCCGAGCCAGTCGTCGTAGAGGTTGTTGGTGGGGCAGTAGTGCAGGAGCTCACGCGCCATGAGAAGCACAGCCTGCGTGTTCGCCGGCCCACAGCGGGCATGGGAGGACAATGCCGTGGCCGGAGTAGGCAACCGAGTGGCGGTGCGGCCATCACGCCGCACGGAAGGCAGCAGCGACGAGTCCTGCTGCTCGTGTGCAGCAGGGTCAGTGGCAGCGTTGGCCACCGGGGAGGCAGAGCGGCGAGGAGCGCTGTTGCCCACAGGTGCCGTCTGGGCGACACGAGCGGCCCGGCGCTCGGCACGGACATGGTGAGCGTCGGCCATGGGAGCGATGGAATGGAGGCGGAATGAACGGTGGAAGAAGGACTTCGACACGCCCCTACCTGGCGCGCCAAATGTCGGATTTAGGGCTCCATAGACCCAAGAAGGTTCGAACTCTGGGGCATGTGCGAAGAACTCAACCTATCAAGCCTACCAGCCCGTCGCCCCACAGCCTAGCCTAGCCGGACTGAGGTGAGCAAGGAAGAAGATGAACATGGTAGTTTACCCAGGTTTGGGCCACCTTGCGGTGTAAAACCCTACTCCTGCTTTGTGGTGGATTGGCCTCACGAGGGGCTGAGGATGAACAAGTACAAAGGATGAACAACCTCGCGAGGGCTTGGGGGTGAGAATGAGTCGACGTCTCTATGGTGGTGGCTAAACTATCTTTATAGCGGCCTCGGTCCTCTTCCCCCAAAACGTAGGCGGGAAGGGATCCCACAGTGGCCAGTTTGAAAGGGGACAAGTAGTACATCTTATCCTGACGAAAGGTGGTCTTCGCCTACAAAGCTTCTGGTCATGACGCAGCGGTGGGCTTGGCGATGATAGGCATCCTGCTGTGCTGGTGGTCTTGGTCTTGTAGCACCGGAATGGAAACCTTTGGTAGATTCCTCGGGAACCCATGCCTGTCCTTGCCTCCTTAGCACCAAAGAGGAAACTGCCTTCTCTGCGCCTGCTGGCGCCCGCCTGGCCTTGATCGTCATGGCTTGTGTCATCGCAGCCTCATGAGGCTGGTACCTGCATAGAAATCTCCGCTCCTCGGGAGGCAGCCTGGGGAGGCCGCTCCCTCCGGAGGTCTTGGTGTCATCCGCCTCGCGCGGCCAGGGGCCCCGCGAGGGTCTTGTCTTGGCGGTCTTGTAGATGGGCCGTACCAGGCCGTGGAGGGAGCCACGCCATGGGCCGCAGGTAGGCAAGTCTGGGTACCCTGGTTCCCAGAATGCCGACATAACGGTAACGGTAAATAAAGTGCAGCAAGGTAGCCAAATCCTTTTGAGGCAAAGGACAGGCTGGAACAGTCTCTTATAATAAGCAAAGCGTTCTTGAGGGTACACGGGAATTTCACCATATCACTTTCATCATGTTGGCTTGATTCGTGTTCACTACTTTGATAATTTGATATGTGGGTGGATCAGTGCTTAGGTGCTATTATTACTTGAACAAACCCCCTACTTATGATTAACCCCCTCGCAAGCATCCGCAACTACGAGAAAAGTATTAAGATAAAATCTAGCCATAGCATTATACTTTTGGATCCAAATCGGTCCCTTACGAAGTAGCGCATAAACTAGGGTTTAAGTTTCTATCACTCTAGCAACCCATCATCTAATAACTACTCCACAATGCATTCCCTTAGGCCCAAAGATGGTGACGTGTCATGTAGTCAATGTTCACATGACACCACTAAGGGAATCACAACATACATATCATCAAAATATCGAACACATATCAAGTTCACATGATTACTTGCAACATGACTTCTCCCATGACCTCAAGAACAAAAGTAACTACTCACAAATGATAATCATGCTCAAGATCAGAGAAGTATTAAATGGCATAATGGATCTGAACATATAATCTTCCACCAAATAAACCATATAGTGATCAACTACTTGATGTAATCAACACTACTAGTCACCCACAAGCACCAATCTAATGTTCCGATACAAAGATTGAACATAAGAGATGAACTAGGGTTTGAGAGGAGATGGTGCTGTTGAAGATGTTGATGGAGATGGCCCTCCCAAAGATGGGAGAGTTGTTTGTGATGATGATGACGATGACGATGATTTCCCCCTCCAGGATGGAAGTTCCCCCAGCGGAATTGCTCTGCCGGAGGGCAAAAGTGCTCCTGCCCAAGTTCCACCTCAAGACGGCGGCGCTTTGTCCCGAATGTCCTCTCCTAATTTTTTCTAGGTCAAAATGACCTATATACCAGAAGATGGGCACCGGAGGTGGGCCGAGGAGGGCACAACCCACCAGTGCGTGCCTGGGCTCCCTGGCGCGCCCAGGTGGGTTGTGCCCACCTGGTGGGCCCCCTCTGGTAGTTATTTGATCCAGTATTTTTCATATATTGCAAAATAATTCTCCGTAAATTTTCAGCTCATTTGGAGATGTGCAGAATAGGTAACTCTGACGAAGCTTTTTCAGGTCCAGAATTCCAGCTGCCGGCATTCTCTCTCTTTGTATAAACCTTGCATATTATGAGAGAAAAGGCATTAGAAATTATCCAAAAAGAATTATTATGCATAAGAACATTATAAATAATAGTAGGAAATCATGATGCAAAATGGATGTATCAACTCCCCCAAGCTTAGACCTCGCTTGTCCTCAAACGAAAAACCGAAATCGAAAAACATGTCCACATGCTTAGAGATAGAGGTGTCGATAAAAACAAAATACGGACAGAGAAGCATCATGATTATTATTACAACAGCAAAAGAACTTTAACATAAAACTTTATCACACAACTTTCATCATATAACTTCTTATGAACAAGTAACAATTCATCACAACTTTGAAGTATAAAGCATAAATTCTATTGAAAACCAACAAACTATGTTCTCAGTCAACTTTGTAACTACAATTCATCATATTTTCAGGAAGGGTCACATGTCGGAGCCTCTTGGCAAGTCCACATACTCAACCATCATTTAATCTTCTATGATTGCTAACACTCACATCGTACTCGTGAGCAAAAAGTTTCAACAGGACACATAGGAAGACAGGGGCTTATAGTTTCGCCACCCAACATACTCACCTCGAGGGTGATGTCAACAATAATAATTCATGCTCACTCACATCCAACTGGATATATGTGCTTAGATCTTTCCTCACCACATGATGCTTGCCAAAAGAGAAAATAAAAGGAATGGGGAAGAATACTTTGACTCATGCATAAAAGTAAATACATAAAAGTAAAAGATAGGCCCTTCGTAGAGGGAAGCAGAGGTTGCCATGCGCTTTTTGTTTGTATGCCAAACCCCTTAATGCAAAAGAACGCCACGTTATATTGCCCCTTATGATAGCAACCTTTATTATGCAGTCTGTCGCTTTTATTCTTTGCCATCACAAGTTCACACAACGCTCAATTTTCTCTTACACTAAATGATCCAACACTTTTAGAAGCAATTTTTATTGCCTTATTGCACCGATGACAACTTACTTGAAGGATCTTACTCAATCCATAGGTAGGTATGGTGGACTCTCAAGGCATGAATTTGGGTTTAAGGTTTTTGGATGCACAAGTAGTATCTCTACTTAGTGCGGAATTTTTGGCTAGCAAAGATATTAGGCAAGCACCACATGTTGAAGGATCTATAACAATATAACTTCTATGTGGATATGAACAAGTATAACTCATTACGTTGTCTTCCTTGTCCAACGTCAACAATTTTGACATATAATATTTAATGAGGGCTCACAATCATAAAAGATGTCCAAGATAGTATATTTGCATGTGAATCTTCTCTTCCCATATTAATTCTTTCATGAGCTGCATTATTGACCAATGTTATGTTTGTCAATCTCCAACAAATTTTACCACTTATACTTTTCCTTATGTGATGTCATTACTTACCATAAGTTTAGCATATGATCTTTTTCATTTATTTATTTCTTTTATTTGATTGTAAGATTAGAGTAAAGAAGCAACGACTCACACCAAAACTTTATTATATAACTTGCATACGATTACATAGATATGTAGATCACTAAGCAAGCACTCGAAAAGAAAGGATCGAACTAAACTTTTATTCAACTAAACCATAAGATAACTAAAGATCGAACTAAAATAGATAAAGGCAAAGATAGTGGTGGTGATACGATACCGGGGCACCTTGAGGGAGTCATGGACTAAGGGGTCCACGGGGCGACGACCCATTGTGCATGGGCCGAACTGGTGGAGCCGTGTGGTGACCGGAGACCTGTGAAGCCGTGGTGTGCCCTCCAAGTCAAGGGTGGACGAGATCTCCTTCCCTCTTGTTGTAATCTATCTTCGGTAACCCTAACCCTATCGGTGTCTATATAAACCGAGGGTTGTAGTCATTAGGGGGAGAGCTATCTTCATCCCCCCGTAGCCTAGGGTTTAGCTCATACTGATCTCGAGGTAGATCTACTCTGTAAACCACGTTATACAATCAATACAATCAAGCAGGACGTACGGTATTACCTCTTCGAGAGGGCTCGAACCTGGGTAAACACTGTGTTCGTCGTCCCTTGTTACCCATCGATCCTAGATCTACAGCTCGGGACCTCCTACCCCGAGGTCTGCCGGTTTTGACACCGACATTGGTGCTTTCATTGAGAGTTCCGCCGTTGGATCACCGGAAGGATCGATGGCTCTCTTAGTCATTGGAGAGGACATCAGTTCCATGGATCTCTTCGTCCCTGGACAACTCTTCGCTTTTGGCAGCATCGTACTGCACGCTGATTCGACCCGCCGTCTTGACCAGGTCGACAACTTCGCTCCCGAACACCGGATTCGATTCGGCAATCTGGAGTACGTTACTGACGCGCGCGGGGGATTTGGTTTTCACCGGATTCACCACCCCCGCAGGCCTTGTCGTGCTTGCTCTGATGTACACCTCTGATCTGATATGTGAATCGGCCCCAGTCCACCAAACGGCTTTGAGCCAGGAAGGACTCCCTGAGAAAGGGGACCTTACCCCACCATCAACCGAACTCACATCGGCGAAGGATTTATCCCCGGCCCTCGAGGCAGAACCAAAGGTCAGAAGCCAAGATTCGATCTCGGCCGAGCTCCTTTCCCACAACACCTTTCTGGCCTCAAGCCTGCACCTCGAGTCGGCGAATAGCGGCCAGGGGTCACCCCCGGCCCAAAACGACCCGGCCTCAAACATTGGCGTGGAAGGTGCACAGGAGGGTCAAAGCACACCCTCAGTTTCCGAGGACAATCCGGTGCCCCTCGAGGTTTCGGTCCCGAATCCTGAAGATAGGTCCGTCCGGGACCAAGGATCGGTTGAGTCACAGACCGACCTCCGCTTCATCACTACAAAGTCCGGCCTAGAGCACTCAAGTCTGGCAACCCTCGATATTTTGAACGAGGCGCTAGACTGAATTCAGAAAATGACTATCCAGGAGAACCTGCCCTCCGCCTTCAATCACCGACCCTTCGAGGTGTTCGACAGGGAATTTTGCGCCCCACCCACCACCCATTTGGTAGAAACTATCGATGATTTAACCGATATGTTAGACTATAATTCGGAGAATGCCAAATACATGGACGAGGTGGACGTAACCGCGGCTAATGCTGAGGTCGGTCCCCCCGTCACGGGCCGCTGGTCGGCCACATCCACCTATGACATTTACATGGTGGACACCCCAAAGGACGACAACGGAACTCCTGAGCAGGACCGAGGCAAGCCCAAAGATGAGCCTCCCAAACGCCGAAAACAGCGCCGTCGATCAAAACCACGTCGAAGCCACGCAAGCAACGTAGACTCGGCGGGGAACGGCACCGTAAATAATATGGATGACCTCGCCCGAGATGCAGCCAACGAGCATCATTAGGATGACCCCACGGGGCAGGAGGACCCGCTCAATCCGGAAAGCCACGAAGACTCCGAGGATAGCAACTACCTCCCACTCTCTGAAGAGGAGGCCAGTCTCGGGGAGGACGATTTTATCGTCCTTGAAGACCCTCTGGAGCAAGAACGGTTCAAGCGGAGGCTTTTAGCCACCGCCCGCAGCCTAAAGAAGCAAAAACGCAAAATCAAGGCTGAACAGGACACCCTCAATGACCGATGGACTAAAGTCCTAGCTGCCGAAGAGGGGTACGGCCGCGATCAGCCAACCAAGAGTTATCCTAAATGAAGGCTATTGCCCCAGTTCGACGACAAGGCTATAGAGCCAACACGCCCAACGTAAACAAACGCCAAATAGCCAGACCGACCCCCTAGAGGGCGGGACAGGGAAGCTGACGAGGCCGAACATCCAGCCGCCCCACCTCGTCGTCACGGCAAGGATCAGGTGCGGCCCACTTACGAATGCGACCACCTCCATGACCTAGATGCTCGTGGAGGCCGTACCAGGTCCATCTACGGACCCAGAGAGGATCTGCCCGCATACCGGGAAGGATACTACGATCGGTTAAACCGAAACGATAGAGTCCGGGAGCAGCAGCAGAGTAGGAGGGCCGAAGACCTCCGTCGCGACGTAGCCCGAGTTCAGGGCGTCGCACACCCCCTGTGCTTCACAGAGAGGGTAATGCAGCACCAATTCCCAGAAGGCTTCAAGCCTGTGAACATCGAATCATACGACGGAACCACAGATCCAGCCGTATGGATAGAGGATTTCCTCCTCCACATCCACATGGCGCGAGGAGACAACCTCCACGCCATTAAATATTTACCGCTCAAGCTTAAAGGCCCAGCTCGACACTGGCTGAATAGCCTTCTCGAAGATTCTACAGGTTGCTGGGAAGAGCTTGAGGACGCTTTTCGAGCAAACTTCCAGGGCACCTATGTCCGGCCTCCGAATGCTGACGACTTAAATCGCATCACGCAACAACCCGGAGAATCTGCCCGACAATTTTGGAACCGATTCCTGACTAAGAAAAATCAGCTCATTGACTGTCCGGATGCCGAAGCCTTGGCTGCCTTTAAGCATAGTGTCAAGGACAAATGGCTTGTAAGGCAGCTCAGCTAGGACAAACCAAGCACTATGGCAGCCCTTACTTCCCTCATGACCCGCTTTTGCGCGGGCGAAGACAGTTGGCTTGCTCGCAAGAACACCAACCCAGACACACCTGGTACCTCTGAGGTTCAGGACGGAAATGGAAAGCCATGACGCAGCAAGAATAAATGTCGCCACAATGACGGCGAGGGTGAGGATACGACAGTAAATGCCGGATTCTGAAACCAGAAGTCCGGAACCCGAAAGAAAGCCCCTAAAGGCAACAGTGATGGCCCATCTAGGCTGGACACAATTCTGGACAGGCCTTGCTAGATCCACGACACATCAGAGAAGCCCGCCAACCACTCCAACCGAAATTGTTGGGTGATCAAACATGCCAGCAAACTCACAGTCGAAGACTCGGGCAAAAGCCTAAGAAGCGAGGACGATGATGAGCCCCGCAGGCCGAATAGTGGAGGCCAGAAACCCTTCCCTTCTGAGGTTAAGACGGTAAACATGATCTACACAACCCACATACTGAAGAAGGAGAGGAAGCGAGTGCTATGGGACGTATACTCCATCGAGCCAGTAGCGCCGAAGTTCAATCCATGGTCAGCCTGCCCGATCACGTTCGATCGCAGGGATCATCCCACCAGTATACGCCATGGAGGGTCCGCAGCCCTAGTGCTGGACCCCATCATCGATGGATTCCACCTCACTAGAGTCCTAATGGACGGAGGAAGCAGCCTCAATTTGATATACGAGGATACAATGAAGAAAATGGGGATCAATCCATCAAGGATTAAACCCACTAACACCACCTTCAACGGAGCCATTCCGGGAGTGGAGGCCCGCTGCACGGGCACCGTGACACTCGAAGTGGTGTTCGGATCTCCGGATAATTTCCGAAGCGAGGACTTGATCTTCGATATTGCACCTTTTCGCAGTGGCTATCACGCACTCCTCGGCTGAACAGCGTTCGCTAAATTCAATGCCGTTCCGCACTACGCATACCTCAAGTTGAAAATGCCTGGTCCTTCGGGCGTCATAACTATCAACGGCAACACAGAACGCTCACTTCGAACCGAAGAGCACACTGCGGCCCTAGCGGCCGAAGACCACACCGGCGCATATAGGCCCGGCTGCCGACCCACTGTAAGGGCCGGCGACAACAGTAAACGGGTTCGAACCCGTTCCCCTTCATGGGAACCCGCATGCGTTCGCCACAAATAGGGATACGCGCCCCATGGCACGCCCACATTCTTCATGCTCCACATGCCTCGTCAGCACAACTTCACACTCAAAATACCATGGGCAGCCGCGAGGCATACATTAATCCGAAGTACATGTTCGGTTAAACCGAACTTCAGAATTACCTCATCTTCGGACAACCCGGGGACCAATTCTGGATACCCCCAAGTTTAAAGCTTCATCGTCAGGGACCTCGACCATCAAGGCCTCATCGAAGGTCCCAACCCCCACCTATTAGAAGCAAAGGCGCAGACGTGCAGCAGGGCACAGTGAAGGCTTCAACTCACGCATCAAGGCCCTGCGTCAACCTTTACTCTGTAATTTTTTTTCTTTCTCTCTTGCAAGTACTGCCTTCGTAGTTCGAATTGTATGGTTAGACGTCCTGAGCTTACGAGAAATAATAAATACGATTTATGGTGTTCAGATATCTGCATCTTGCAATTTTTCCGTCCCTTTCCGATTCTCTCCTCGCTCTTCGAACAGCCCGGCATGAAAATATATTAATCAGTTATGAGTTTGATTTATACATCAGCTCAATATCTTTAAGTCCGGCACCGCTTCCCGCTAGGTGTCCAGCGTCTCGGATATTGCACTATATGCATCTGTTCCGAACTATGTCTTGGGTCAATAGTTGGGTTACCCGGCTCCTATGTTTGCCCCTTATGTTCCGCTTGTTCGGCTAAGAGGGCAAAGGGAGAACCCCTGCGATTGTACTACTGGTTCGCCCAGTCAAGTACCTCAGGAGGAAAAAGCCGAAAACTGATCGTCATAGTAAGTGCGAACGGGTCTGTGATCCGATGACGAGGTTGGACTCTAAGAATCATTGGTGATTTCGCCGTGTCACATGAAGGGTTCGTCTTAACACAAACCATGTGATCGGAAAAGGCAGACTTCGACCCCCAAGTACATCACAAATACATCGGGGGCTAGTCCCTAGTCCCCACCGTCAAGCTCCTAAGGCTAAGTGAAAGCAGTAAAATCGAATAGTCTGATCGCCTGGTTTCGTTCCCGCACTACCGCCTCCGGGCACCAAGACGTTGGCTAAGGGTAACAGTGCGGAAACAAAACACCCTTCATGATATTCACTTGGGGGCTGAAGCCGACGACTGGTAGCTTTCAGAACTAAACATACGGCCACACAGGAGTCAAAATTTAATCACTAAGTTTGCCGGGCGCATAATAAAGCATAAATCCCACTTGGTACAAGCTTGCTACATCTACTAAAGAATAACATTTTTCGAACACTGGCCCTCTATCGCCCGCGCTCCGGTCATCACCTGCGCGAAGTACTGCTCGGGGCGGCGATGCTCCTTCCCCTGGGGTGGAAGACCAGTGGCCATCTCCATTGGATTAATCCTTGGCCAATGAACCATGGTCTTCGCAAATGCGAGCCTCGCCCCCTCAAGGCACGCCGACCACTTCACGGCGTCAATCTGGAGCGGGTGTCAGTGTCAAAACCGGCAGATCTCGGGTAGGGGGTCCCAAGCTGTGTGTCATGGATCGATGGGTAACAGAGACGATGAACACGGTGTTTTACCCAGGTTCGGGCCCTCTCTATGGAGGTAAAACCCTACGTCCTACTCTTGTTTATATTGATGAAGTATCAAGGTACAGAGTTGATCTACCTCGAGATCATATGTTGTGGTCTAAACCCAAGGGGTATGATGAGTAATGTCATAATCTATCTATCAACGAGCCTGGCCTCGGCTTATATAATGTACCGGAGGCCCAGAATGACAAGAGTCCTAGTCGGCTATGTTGGTGGAGAGGAGTCCTTGTCTTGATCGCCAAGTCTTGTGGAATCTTCCTTGTATATGTCATCGGCTGTCCGAACTGGCCCATTAGTGAACCGCCACGGGGGTCCTCGGCCCAACCCACTAGTCGGGAGACGACATGGTGAGTACCCCCTAGTCCAGGACACCGTCAGTAGCCCCTTGAACCGGTCTTCAAGTTGGGGACACTCCTCGATTCTTCCGAACTGTTCTTCATCTTCGGTCGTCGGTCTTGAAAACTGGTTCAAAAAATCTTCCCATCTCCGATCTTGAGGATCGCCGAGGTGTATCCGAAGAGTTCATACGTTGGGTATCCGAGGAGTCTTTTTAAGTTATCGGCCTTTATCAATGCCTTGTAAATTTTTTACGCCACACCTCGGGTTTGAAGTTGTTCCCATGCGGTGGTGTCCTCTTGCATTCGAGCTCCAACGCCGGACTGTATTTGAGGTATCTTTTGCAGCCGAGCACCAACGCCGGACTGTATCCGAGCTCCAACGCCGGACTGTATCCGAGCTCTAACGCCGGACTGTATCCGAGCTCTAAAGATGGTCAGCGTCCGAGGTGTCATAAACTACCTCGGTCTTTAAAAGATTGAATGAATTCAGCCGAGCTTAATGCCGGAAGTGCCCTCTATGGAGCCAGCCACTGGCGCCCGAGCTTTATGCCGGACTGCTTCCGAGGTGGTGCACCACCCCGACTGCGAGCTGATTTTTTGTGAATATTTTTTATTGGTGCAATTTATTCTCCGCCGAGATATATAGCCAGTAGCCCTCCAGGTGTGTGTCGGTCTAAAACCCGAGATGCACCTGAAGGAAAACATGAAACCGCTGACCCAAGTAGCCCCTGAGACTCAGGTCGATGCGCAAAATCGGCCTGAGGATCAACTCCTAGCTCGGCAGCATATGTAGGAATAGAAACGCAGTGTAATATATTAGAGATAATAGTGATTGGCGAAGGGCCCTTGAGAGAGGGTCATGAGAAGTTGCCGTAATATATTAGCTTGATGCCAGATAGGTCCAGATGGTACCTGTTGTTGTCCGAAGACGCGTTTGCCTATAGTTCGGTCAAGCCAAACACTAAGCACTTTGAATTTTCTGCATTGAACAAGCAATGCAGTAGGCCCCGAGACACTGGTCGGGTGGCAACACCAGATCAGGGGATCGATGTGCCCCTTTAATATTTGTAAATAATAAGCCCGAAGCCCAGTAGCCCCCGAGCCTTAATGCGGGCACGGGTGGCCGAATTAAGGATCGATATCCATAGTAAAATCACAAATTATGTGTAATGACTCTATGTATCTAAGTACTTTACATCATTAGTGCTCGGATCCGCATTGTACAAAACTTTGTTGACCGACCATCGGCTTCAACCTCTTCGGCCAGTAGCCGAGGAGTGTTTTCCTACTTTATAAAGCCATTATAAGGGCAAAGATTTATGAAAAACAAGGCAATCCGGTCATACGGTTTTATAAATAAAGGTACACGGAGAGATATGTTATATTAAGTTTTAACGTAAGAAACATCTTCCAAAGAAAATAGTCCTGCTATCGGTTCCTTTCTTTGGGTCGTCATGCTTATCATGATCATGAAACCTCACCTCCGATCAATGTGGGAGGAAAATATTGAGGATTTAGTTCGGGGAAAGTTCCCGAACTCTTTGGTATTAATGAACCAAAATTTTCACTTCCGTCATTGCCGACCAATGTGATCCTTTAAGATTGCTAGCTTTCGGCTTCACCCAGTCTGAGGTACTTAATCGGATGACCCGGTAGTAACAATCACAGAGGTGCTCCCTTTACCACCTAGCCGAACAATCGAGAACGTAGGGGTAAGCACAGGAGCCAGGCAACCCAGCTTGGCCAAAATCTTAAGTCTAATTGATGCATATTTATGGCTTTATAACGATGATTACGGAAGGCAACCCTCGTATACTAACTACAAAGGCCGACGATATGATTATTTTGACTCCGTTGCGACCGTTTATCAATTGAAAGTGGCCCATCATCGGCTTCTACCCCTTTGTAGATACTATGCAGGGTGTTTCCGCAGTAACCAGACAACCCTTAGCTGACGTCTCGGTGCCCGAAGGCGGTTGTGTTAGCAGAAACAAGGCAATCAGATATGCGGGCTTTATAACTTTCACTTAGTCATAGGAGCTTTAAACTGGGAAAGCTAGCTACGAGCCCCCGGTTAGTGTTCAGCACCGACCGAAGTCTAGCCAATAACACTTTGGTCAATATTATGAAAGGCCCATCGTTAAACATGGGGCAATCGGTATCGATCTATAGTGTGACACCGTCATCGGATCGCTAACCAGTTTACGCCCATTGTGACAGTAAGTTTTCGGCTTTCTCCACTGAGGTGCTTAACCATTCGAGCTGGAAGCACAATCGCAGTGGTTCTCCCTTTGTACACCTAGCCGAATAAAGCGGAACATAGGAGGCAAGCATAGGAGCCGGGCAACCCAACTATTGACCGACGACACAATTCGAAACCAGTGCATATATAGCAATATCCGAGAATGTTTTTGCTGAATCTCTAAAGGTGTCCGGCGCTGCACTGTGAGACTTATGCTGCAAACACACAAATAGGTTAAAAGTGCCATGGGCTTGAAAAACCAAAAAACTTCAGTAAAAACTTTACGTCCGAACTAAATCAAGTTTTTCGGTGCCTATTCAAAAATTGGTCTTAAATTTTTTGTGCTTTTGTCGCGCATTAATATGACACATCCGATCTCAAGACTTCAAGCGGGTCAGCCTTCGGCTTCAACCTCCTATCCCGAAGGCGGAGTGCTTCTCAGGCCAGTTTAGCGAACTAAACTCGAGCGGCTTTGGAGGGAAGCCAGGCTATCCAGCTATTGACCACACACTCGATTTGAGAAAGGAGTAGTAGAAAAAGACTTTGCAGCAACTAAGAAGAAAACATCAATTATAAAATGGCTCATATTAATTTAAGAGCCCCCAAGTGACTTGGGTAAAAGAATTTTATGTATAATGATTGTATGTACCGAAGTACTTATATAATATCTGCGTTCGCCCGAACTTTGAACGCGTCTTAACCGACCGTCGGCTTCTCCCTCTTCGGCTAAGGGCCGAAAAGTGTTATCTACTCCGCCTACCGAGAATATCGGTGGTGTTTCGGATAACCAGGTAACCAGGCCATGAGGCTGTAACAGACAAAGCGCGCCCAGGGAACTTATGCTATATTACTTATGTAACGTAAGAAGCATCTTCAAAGAAAATAGTGCCCCCAACGGTACCTTTCTTTGGTCGCTCATGATTACTATGAGACTTGTGCAATAGATTTGTGTACGCGTGAGTTCCGTCGTGTGCCGACCATAGTTGAAAACAATAAGAGCGCTAGCTTTCGGCTTCACCCGTCAGAGGTACGAGTTCGGATGACCCGGTCGTAGCAATCGCAGAGGTGCTCCCTTTACTCCCTAGCCGAACAATCGGGAACATAGGGGTAAGCACAGGAGCCAGGCAACCCAGCTTTGCGGAACACTTAAGTCAACATGATGCATATTTTGGCATAATACACGAACAAGGAATGGTGCGATACATTAATAATCATATGCAAGAAGAATGGCTTCATAAAGGAAGCCCCCAAATAAACGGGGTATTTGAATTTGTTTGTAACAAGCAAGATTTTGAGAAAGAAAGTTTTTCGCAAACGACTTTTTGTCAAAAAAAGTATAATGCTTGGTCGAACCGAACAAAATTTAAAACTTTGGGCATGAAAGCGACTTAGCTGGTTAATGTGCTCGGCATCAATGACGCGGTCCGAGTTTACGGCGGGACGAGGTCCCAGCCCCTAAGCCGGTCCCGAGATGGAGGAGCGAAGAACTCGGCACTCCGAAGTGGCGACACAGCACGGCCAATGTGGCGAGGTGGAACCCCCCGTCCATCCGAGGCGACGGAGTAGGCCGACAGTATGACGCCGAAGTTCCCGGTGTGGGTTAATGAAGTGATGACGAAGCCCCCGGTTCAGCCGAGGTGGCAGCGCAGCCCAATCCGGATCATTTACACCCGATGAGGTAGGACCCTCTTGATGATGCCGAAGTCCCCGAGGCAACCAAACATGCGAGCCGATTTATGCCAATTGGGACGACGACATTGGCCTGCCGAAGTGACCGCGTGACGCAGTCGAAGTCAATCACCTGCACACATAAAATAGTGCGGTCCAAAAAGAATAATATAAATATATATAAAATCCCTGCATAATTGATTTTCACAAAGATAATTTATTTAAAGAGATGTGGCCTGGCGCCAAAGTCAATGTCGATGCAGGGCGTCGGCGTGATGCGGTAAAGGCGTGGCAAAGCCCGAATTCACAGGTCGGCCCGAGTTCCGGATGCGTCGTTCGCCGAACTATGTACGGAAACTAACTGAACCACCATGCGACCGTCGTTAATGCGGCCACCATTTGATAGACCTGTGTACAGATGATGGAACAAACCAGAGTAATAATTCCTTGGGAAAAATAAACCCAAACAAGCAAAAATTTCTAGGATTAATAGCACCTGGTTTATTTGTTGTAGCAGTCCGAAGAAAGGTTACTCCCAAAATTGGGACTCGATCCGCACACCCATTGCCTGATGGGTGATGAAGCGACGGCATGGCGATGCAGTAAGGAGACGTTGCAGTTGCCATGTCAGCCGAGGTGTTGAAGCAGTTCGGTGTGATGGACATCGGCTTGAAGAAGCAACAGTGCGGCCATGCCGACGCAGGTCGTAACTTGTGATGCGGTCAATGCCGGCTTGATGAAGTGGCCATGCGGCGATGCCGTACGGTCGATGCGGTGAGGCGAAGCCCCCGGTCCAGCTAATGTGACGAAGCTGGTTGGCTGATGATGTCGAAGTCACCGGAGTAGTTTGATGAAGAGATGGCGAAGCCCCCGGTCTAGCCGAGGTGACGGGGCAGGTCGGTAGTATGACGTTTGCAGCCCCATGCCGGCCGAGGTGTTGAAGCAGGTCGGTGTGGTGGACATCGGCTTGGTCAGCCGGATTAGTATTTGGGATTTCTTCGGAATCGTCCTCCGGTACTATGGTGAGAGGGGCGAGTCCGGCCAGGGTTGACTACTGATGTTCGGACGCCGAAGTCGCGTCCGGGATTGAAGCTGGATACGGGATAAGAGAGGCGAGTCCGGCCGGAATTAACTCCCGATCTTCGGACACCGAGGTCACATCCAGGCTTGAAGAAGCAATAATGCGGCGATGCCGTTGTGGGCCGGATCTTGTGACGCGGTCGATGCCCGCTTGATGAAGTGACCATGCAGCGATGCCGGTGTGCCCGCTCCGTATAATTCGTGGGGCGACAATGTTGGTGATGATTTACCCTTCATGATGCCGAACTATTGTTCGGCTTGCCGAGACAATGATCCGAAGAGGTTGATTTTGGCTCGATGAAGCGACGACCCGTCTAGCGCAGGTCGGCAGCCGTGCAGCAACGTTGTCAGGCTGGTTTGACACCGGCGCAACGGTGACGGTTACCTCTGAAAAGGAGCAAAATTTATGAGCATGTGTTCGGAAACAAAACACAATACCCTAGAAAAAGTTTCCTTCAAAGAGGATGTTCAATATCCCGTTCATGAAGAAGATGAATTCGGGTCGGATTCGTTTTCGCGCAGAAAATAGATCCGAAAATCGCTGTGCTCATCGGAGGTTTCCTGGAGTTTGAACGGTCGGATCGAGCTGAAATTTTGAGGGGTGGTAGATATAGGAATTACGCAGCCGATCAATGGTTGGATCTTCCAAAGGACTTCCGAGCTAGATGCTGGACACCACGCTCCAAACTCGTCCAGATTCGACAGGGCTCCGGTATATCGGAGATCACCGGAGATTCCTCTATCGGAACTTGGCGAAATATTGCATGGTTGTTGTAGACTTAATTCCGCACAATTCCACCAAAGCAATCATTAAAATGACACTCGAGGAAGCGGCGACAGCGAATACGAATCCACTGTATAGAAAAACAGCACGGTCGCCCGAGGACAATGTTGAAGTTGAGCCCCCGGGCTATATGGATGATTCCTCCACGATCTTGATAGAGATCGGAGCTGATGTTGATGAAGGCCCTCGTCCGATCATGACGATCTGAGGCAGAGCACAGTCCCCGGTCGAACCAAGGTGACCAGTCGAGCTGGCGACGAATTTGCCGACGTCGCAGTTGATCTGCAAGCGAGCCATTGATCCATTGCTGATCACACAGTGGAACTCTCAATGAAAGCACCAATGTCGGTGTCAAAACCGGCAGATCTCGGGTAGGGGATCCCAAGCTGTGTGTCATGGATCGATGGGTAACAGAGACGATGAACACGGTGTTTTACCCAGGTTCGGGCCCTCTCTATGGAGGTAAAACCCTACGTCCTGCTCTTGTTTATATTGATGAAGTATCAAGGTACAGAGTTGATCTGCCTCGAGATCATATGTTGTGGTCTAAACCCAAGGGGTATGATGAGTAATGTCATAATCTATCTATCAACGAGCCTGGCCTCGGCTTATATAATGTACCGGAGGCCCAGGATGACAAGAGTCCTAGTCGGCTACGTTGGTGGAGAGGAGTCCTTGTCTTGATCGCCAAGTCTTGTGGAATCTTCCTTGTATATGTCATTGGCTATCCGAACTGGCCCATTAGTGAACCGGCACGGGGGTCCTCGGCCCAACCCACTGGTCGGGAGACGACATGGTGAGTACCCCCTAGTCCAGGACACCGTCAGCGGGCCTCCCGCAGCCTTTGCACATGGTCGAAGTAGGTGTCCGGAATGGGCTCAGCTGGCCACAGGATGACACAGAGGTCCTTCAAGGCTAGCTCGGACATCCGATGCATCTCCATCAGCTGCTTCATTTGATCGCTGAGGAGGGGAGGACGCTCGGAGTCCGGAAACTGTGACCAAAAGAGCCGCTGCGTGGAATCCTCCTCGCGAGTGGCATAGTGCCTCGCCACGGCCGCCGCATTCTTCGGGAGTTCAGCGAAGACGCCTGCGGAGTGCCAGACCCTCGTCAGCAGGGCGAATCTGTTGCCTCCGAACACACTCTGCAATAAATATTTCTTACCATTGGCAATTTGTGCGGCTTACCGAAGCTCCTCCCGGACACCTCGGGCGTCACTCTTCGCCTCCTGGAGCACTTTCTCCACCTTGGACAGACGGGAGGATTGCTCCTTCTGCCGCTTCTCAAGGGCCTCAAGCTTCTCAGCGGCATCCTGGAGCTCCCCTTGGATCTCGATTACCTGAGATTCATGCTGCTTAGCAGCACGCTTGGCCTGCTCAAGCTCGGACACCGCCCTCTCAGCGGTTGTCCTCTTCTCAGCCGCCTCGGCCTCAGCTTTCTAAAGGGCCTCCTTTAAGCCCTCAACCTCGGCGGCAGCAGCTGCAAGATCATCAAGATAAAGGATCAGTCAATGGTCCGGCCAGTCCCTATCTGGCAAATACACATCTTTTTACATAGCTTACCTTGCGCCTCGTCAAGCCGCTTGTTGACAAGGTCGAGCTCTTGATCGGAAAGCTTGAGCTTCTGATCCATCTCCTCTAACGCCGCAGCATTAGCAGCCACGGCCACGGAAGATGCCTGCGTTAGCATCAGAAATGTCGACATTGTTAACCGACCTACTGAATTTGATCCTCTGCAGGTCTCTTCGAAGATCCTGGCAGAGTCTCGGGGGCTGCTATGTATGCGGCCTACTTAAACTAAGAACTATAACCGCATTATGAGGAAGGATCATTACTTGACTTACCTCAAAGCCTGTTAGAAGGCCTTGGACAGCATCCTTCAGTCCGGATTGGATGGACCGAACACTCTGCATAACCGTACCCATAAGGGTGCGGTGCCCTTCAACGATGACGGAGTTGCTCACCAACTCCTCCAGCGTGTCTGGCCAGCCCACCACCGCCCGTGCGGAGGTGTTCGGCGCTGGCGTTGGCTCCCCGCCCCCCTCCCCGCTGGGAGGAATTTGTGCCGTCGAGGGCCTCAGAGGCTCAGGAGCGGTCGACGGAGGGGGTCCGGATGGCCCGGACTCTTTTCCCTCGACGGCCAGGAGGGACGCTCCCTCCTGGTCTTCAGTGACTGAGGTGTTGACCTCGGCCATTACGGCATCTACCTCCCCCTCCGTGCTCGGAGGAGGAGGAGTTCTTTGGGACCGCACCTCCTCAGCCTCTTCGGGGACCAAAGGAGGCACGGAGTGCGCCATAGACCCACTGTCCGCCAGCTCGGCGGGTGGAGACGTCCCTTCCGAGATTTGCTCGGTGGGGCGCTCATGCGAGGGACTACAATTCAGAGGGGTTAACCTTCAACTAAAACAAACTACTAAAAGCATGATAGCTGAAAATACAGACATCTTACCTGCTGGCAGGGGTCTTGACCATGGATCCCTTCTTCGGGAGCTCGTCGGACGCCTCGGACTTCTCGTCATCCGAGCTGTCAGGTATAACCAGCTTAGGCCGGTGTCATCTCTTTGGGGTCGGGGAAGGTTGGACCTCCTCGGCGTCCTCGGATGCCGACCTCTTTTTGGAATGCGAAGAGGCACTCTCCACTTCGTCCTCCTCCTCCTCGCCCCCATCTTGTACGGATGAGGCAACAGCATCTCCGGACCGGTTGCCCGGAAGGATCCTGCGGCGGAGGCCCTCCCTGGCCTCCGGTGCCTCTTGCTTCTTACCCTTCTTAGCGGGCGCCTTGTAGGGCACCACGACCAACATCTTCTCTAGCTGCTCTGATCAGGGCCCCTCCGGCAGCGGCGCCGGGCCACTGATCTTCTTGGCCTTGGCGAGCCAGCCCTGCAGAATCCACATAACCAGGTTAGATCGGATCTCACGTAATGTGAATATCCGAATACTCTTCGAAGAGACATGACACTCACCTCCCTTGGGGGATTCGTGGTGTCAAGACTGATGTCCTTCCCCTCGGCCGGCCACTCCTTCTAGGGCTGGAATAGTTGGCCCCATATCTTGTCAGGAGTCGTGCCGAAGAGGTGCTGCTCAGTGGCCGGATCCTCGGGCTCATGCTCCCACTTGGGCTTGGCCATCTCTTGGCAAGGGAGGAGCCCGCGGTGGAGCATGATCTGGAACATGTCGACCAGCTTCGCGCCGGTCTCTATTATGTTGTCGACGTACTTCTGCAGCGCTTTGGCGTCGGCAACACATCCCCAGTCCGGACTCTTGGTGGTCCAGGAGGCCAATCTGGTGGGGGGTCCGGACCGGAAGGCGGGGGCCGCTCCCCATGCGGCCTCCCTCGGCTCGGTGATATAGAACCACTCAGAAAGAACATGTGGTGCCCCCATGTGTGGTTTTGGTAATTGATGACATTCTCTATGGACTAATGGTTGCTTTGAGTTATATTTGAAGGTTTTGTCCATAGGCATTTCTTGAAGTCCATGTGTTGGTTTCAAGGAGTTTATGAGTTGACCAAGGTGCTATTAAGGAGTTATCCAAAGATTGGTCATGTGAGTGTTGAGCTTATTGCAAGAATGTCTTGAAGAAGAAGATTGTGTGATCATTCATGTTTACCATCAAGACATCATCCAAATGAAGTGAGTTGGAAAGATTCAAGGTTGATCAAGACTAAGTACAGAGAATGATTCAAGTTGATCAACACACAAAGCGTAGAAGATGTACCGAGAAGGATCAAGTGATCCCATGGTATGGTAAGCATTATCCATTACACTTTGTGTACTAACCCATGGTCTACATGAGAGTTCTATGTGGGGTTAGGTATGCTTCCATGGGTTTGCGTCAAGAGGAAGATATCATACAACCCATGGAGAGGATGACATCAAGTGGTGATCGTCATCAAGACTGCGGTGTGCAAGTTCAAGTGGAGCATCACTAAGAGATCAAGTGCTTGAAGCTTGCCGTCCATTGTGGTGACAATGGACTTGTGAAGATGTGCCTTAGAGTGGCTCACCCATAGTGGAGTATGGGGGAGCAATCAACTAGCCTTCATCGACCCAACACAATCAAGAAAGGTGGTCCATCTTGAGGAGGACAAGATCGTCATCATCTAGCTCAAGTGGATCATGTGCAAGGCAAAGGTTTGCCCTTCATAGGTTTTCTATTTAACAGTCTCATGGTGGTAGTTAGGAGACCGGGTTATAGGATCGATTGCCGTACTATCAAGGGGGGCTCTCAAGTTAGTAGCTTGATCGTATCGTTCGTAGAGAGCTCAAACCATTGCATCCTTGCATCATCTTTCTTGGTTCTTGTTTGGTGTTTCTCTTTGTGAGTCTTATAGCTTATGGTCATCTTGTTGACAAGCTCGAGTTCATCGAAAACAGAGTTCATGTGCATCTTCTATGATGTTTTCAATGTTGGAGGTTATGCCGGTTCTTCTCGGTTGGAGGTTCACTCTCTATATCTTAGGCATACCTCCCCTGCCACTTCTTACTATAACCAACAAGCTTGAGTTTGCTCAATTCGGAGCTCATTTGCAGAAGTTATGGCAGTTCAGGCGTTATTGCTTCCATCTATTGTGTTTGGGGTTTGCTTAATGCACCCTTGCGGTAGTACCGCTGTTGGCAGTGGTAGTACCGCTTGTAAGCGGTAGTACCGCCCTTGTCGGGCGATAGTACCGCTTGTAAGCGGTACTTCTGCTGTCCAGTTTTGCGGCTTCTACCGCTGCTTATTCTGGGGTTTCTGTTTTTCGTGTCGGGTTCAGCAGTAGTAGGGCGGCAGTGAGGCATGGCAGTACCGCCCGGTCGGGTGGTAGTACCGCTTCAGCAGTACTGCCATCGTGCTCTGCTCTGCCCTGGCTCCTCTGCTCCCATGTTCTGCTTCTCCCGCGGTAGTACCGCTGGGATGAGCGGCAGTACCGCTTACAAGCGGCACTACCACCCCAAGGTTCTTAGCCATTGCTCCTTTTTCCCGTTACTACCACCCGAGCGGTAGTACCGCTCGTTGGATCGGTAGTACCGCTCGTGTGCGGGCTGAGCTCATAACGGTTGGATTTTTCCCCTCCTATAAAAGGGGGTCTTCTTCCCCATTGAACCTTACCCCTTTAGCTCGTGTTCTTCCCCCATTGTTGACCTTCTTCGAGCTTGCTATCTCTCAATCCCTGCATGGATTCTTGCTAGTTTTTGGGGGAAAAGAGAGATGAGACCTAGATCCACATTTCCACCAATCACTTTCTCCTCTATGTGAGGGGAACCCCTTGGATCTAGATCTTGGAGTTCTTGGTGTTCTCCTTCTTGTTCTTCCTCTCATTTTCCTCCATAGCTTTTGTTGCTTTGGTGGGATTTGAGAGTGAGGGACTTGGGCACTCCGTGTGCCCTTGCCATTACATTTGGTGCATCGGTTTGAGTTCTCCACGGTGATACGTGGAAGTGAAGTTGAGTAGCTTATTACTCTTGGGTGCTTGGTACCCTTGAGCTTTTTCCTCTTGGGTGCTTGGTACCCTTGAGCTTTTTCCTCTTGGGTGCTTGGGCGCCCTAGACGGTTGGTGGTGTTTGGAGCTCAATCATTGTGGTGTAAAGCTCCGGGCAAGCATCGGGGTCTCCAATTAGGTTGTGAAGATCGCCCCGAGCAATTTGACGAGTACCGGTGACCGCCCCCAAGGGTTGCCAAAGTGTACGGGTTCGGTGACCGCCCCCAAGGGTTGCCATTTGTACGGGTTCGGTGACCGCCCTCAAGGGTCCCTTAGTGGAATCACGGCATCTTGCATCTTGCATTGTGCGAGGATGTGAGGAGATTATGGTGGCCCTAGTGTCTTCTTGGGGAGCATTGTGCCTCCACACCGCTCCAAATAGAGATTAGCATCCGCAAGGGTGTGAACTTCAGGATACATCGTCGTCTCCGCGTGCCTCGGTTATCTCTTACCCGAGCCCTTTACTTATGCACTTTACTTTGTGATAGCCATATTGTTTTACGTCATATATCTTGCTATCACTTAGTTGTTTATCTTGCTTAGCATAAGTTGCTGGTGCACATAGGTGAGCCTAGTTGTTGTAGGTTTTGTGCTTGACAAATTAACCACTAGGTTTATTCCGCATTTGTTCAAGCCTAAACCATAATTATTTTAAAGTGCCTATTCACCCCCCTCTAGGCGACATCCACGATCTTTCACACTCCTTCTGCCACATCCAGATGGTGTCGGCGAAGTGGCCGTCCGGCCACTGGACCCGTGTCAGCTTGCTGATCATGGCCCCTCCGCAGTCCGCGTGCTCGCCGCCGACCACCTTGGGCTTCACGTTGAACACCTTCAGCCATAAGCCGAAGTGTGGCTGGACCCGGAGGAGCGCTTCACAGACGACGATGAAGGTCGAAATGTGGAGGAGGGAGTTGGGGGCTAGATCGTGGAAATCCAGCCCATAGTAAAACATTAGCCCCCGCACAAAGGGGTGCAGTGGAAATCCAAGCCCCCTAAGGAAATGGGGGAGAAAAACTACCCTTTCGCTTGGCTCGGGCGTAGGGATGATCTGACCCTCTTCGGGGGCTCGATGGGCGATGCTGGCCGGCAAGTAACCGGCCTCCTTCAGCTTCAGTATATCCTCGTTGGTGACGGAGGAGGCCTCCCACTTCCCATTGGCGCCAGATCCGGCCATGGTCGAAGGAGGTAAAGTGGGATTGGCTATGGAAGCAGGGAGAAAGGGCGCTGGAGCTCTAAAGGATCGCGAGTGCGGATGGTAGGAGAAGGCGTGGGATGCAGACTGTAGCGGCCCCCCCTTTTTATAGACTGTGGGCAGGCCAGAGATCCCTTTTTTCACGCCGTTGGCCTCTCCACTTCCCGATATCTCCACAATGTTATGAGCGGGGAGGGGAATCGAAATCATTAACCATATCCCCCAAAAAGCGGGACATGATCTCCACCTTGAAGGGACGCGTCAAGCGTGGCGTCAGCCTCGAGCCGTGCTTCGAGAAATAGTAACTACTTGGCGTTATGGCCGGAAGCGACTCTTCGTTGAAGGAGAAAAAGTTGTCAGATAAAGGCACTATTTGCGCTTGAGCAATATTTTTATTACTACCTTCGGTGTTATGTAAAACAGTCGTTTCAGACTCTGAACATCACTTGGTACCGAACAGGGGGAAGACTTGCTGAGGAACTCGCCCCGCAAACCGAATACTGGTCGGAATGGATACCGGATACAAGTCTCGGCGTTGGAGGCAAGTTCGGGGGCTACTGAGGGAGTCATGGACTAAGGGGTCCTCGGGGCGATGGCCCATTGTGCATGGGCCGAACTGGTGGAGCCGTGTGGTGACCGGAGACCTGTGAAGCCGTGGTGTGCCCTCCAAGTCAAGGGTGGACGAGATCTCTTTCCCTCTTGTTGTAATCTATCTTCGGTAACCCTAAACCTATCGGTGTCTATATAAACCGAGGGTTGTAGTCATTATGGGGAGAGCTATCTTCATCCCCCCGTAGCCTAGGGTTTAGCTCATACTGATCTCGAGGTAGATCTACTCTGTAAACCACATTATACAATCAATACAATCAAGTAGGACGTAGGGTATTACCTCTTCGAGAGGGCCCGAACCTGGGTAAACACTGTGTTCGTTGTCCCTTGTTACCCGTCGGTCCTAGATCCACAACTCGGGACCCCCTACCCCGAGGTCTACCGGTTTTGACACCGACACACCTCCCCCAAGCTTGGCACAAGCCAAGGGGAGTGCCCATACCATGAACTCAATTCTCCTTTGGTGATGAAGATGGAGGTGGTGGTGATGAGGTAGTAGCGAGCTTCAACAGGTTCGCCAATCTACAGATGATGCTCCGGAGGGCGATGATGTGCTCTTGTAACAAAATATTTTTGTGAGTGAGATATTTATTCTGAACACGAACCGTCTCGAAGGCCTTAAAGGCTTCAATTTCAGTGGGGGTAAGATGAGCGTAGTAGGGTTGAAGGATATCTTCTTCCTCTTCCGCTGGAATAGCTTGCTCTCCAACTTGAGTTTGATCCACCGTAGCCTCCTTATCCTTGTTCTCCTGGATGACTTCCTTTGGTTTCTCCCTTTTTAGATCTATCTTCATCAACCAAGAATCTCCTTCCCCGTTGTTGGAGGAGGGAGAAGACATGATGCCTGGCCTTGTTGGATCTGACAGAAAAACAGCGAGAAACAAGAACAGAAGATTTCTCTCCGATACGGTGGCCAATACGTTCGGGCCGTATATAAAGATTTTTTATCTTGGGAAACAAGCAAATGGGAGAAAAACAGAGTCAGGAAGGTTCCCGAGGTGGGCACAACCCACCTGGGCGCGCCAGGGGGCCCAGGCGCGCCCTGGTGTCCTGTGCCCCCCTCGGTTGCCTTCCTGGTTGTTTCTTATTTTCCTAATTTTTGTAATATTCCAAAACTGACAAAAATATTTTTGCGGATTTTTTGGAGTCCGTTTACTTACCGTATCACGTACCTCCTCTTTTTTAGTGTTCTGGAGTGTTCCGGAAGGTTTCTTTTATGTGTTCCTCTGGTGTCATGGTTTGAATAATATTGCTTTCAACATTGATAGGCGTACCTGAGATATAGTGTTTAATTCTTTGTCCATTGACTACCTTCGGATTAGTACCTTCGGCATTATTGATCTTGATAGCTCCAGAGCGATAAACCTCCTCAATGATATATGGTCCTTCCCATTTAGAGAGCTTTTGGATTCTTTTGTCATGCCATCTTTTAACTTTTTCTTTAAACAGTTTGGCATTTTCATAAGCTTGGGTTCTCCATTCATCTAATGAGCTAATATCAAATAACCTCTTTTCTCCGGCAAGTTTGAAATCATAGTTGAGTTCCTTAATTGCCCAATATGCTTTATGTTCTAACTCAAGAGGTAAATGACAAGCTTTTCCATAGACCATTTTATAGGGAGACATACCCATAGGATTTTTATAAGCTGTTCTGTAGGCCCAAAGTGCATCATCCAACTTCTTAGACCAATTCTTTCGGGACCTATTAACAGTTTTTTGTAATATCAACTTTATTTCTCTATTGTTAAGTTCAACTTGACCACTAGATTGAGGATGATAGGGTGATGCAATTCTATGGTTAACATCATATTTAGCAAGCATTTTACGAAAAGCACCATGAATAAAGTGTGAACCACCATCAGTCATTAAATATCTTGTGACTCCAAACCTTGGGAAAATAACTTCTTTAAGCATTTTAATGGAAGTGTTGTGATCAGCACTACTAGTTGGAATAGCTTCTACCCACTTAGTAACATAATCAACAGCAACCAAAATATGAGTATACCCATTAGAAGAAGGAAAAGGTCCCATATAATCAAAACCCCAAACATCAAATGGTTCAACTGCAAGTGAATAATTCATAGGCATTTCTTGACGCTTACCAATATTACCAATTCTTTAACATTCATCACAAGAAAAAACAAACTTACGGGCATCCTTGAAGAGAGCAAGCCAATAAAAACCAGATTGCAATACCTTGTGAGCAGTTCTATCTCCTGCATGATGCCCACCATAAGCTTCGGAGTGACATTTTCGTAGGATTTGTTCCTGTTCATGCTCAGGTACACAACGTCTAATAATACCATCTACTCCTTCTTTATAAAGATGTAGGTCATCCCAAAAGTAATGTCTTAAATCATAGAAGAATTCTTTTCTTTTGTTGGTATGTGAAACTAGGTGGTATATATTTAGCAACAATGTAATTAGCATAGTCAGCATACCCAGGAGTGTTATGAGAAACATTTATTGCAGCTAATTGTTCGTCAGGAAAGCTATCATCAATAGGTAGTGGGTCATCAAGAATATTCTCTAACCTAGACAAGTTATCAGCTACGGGGTTCTCAGCTCCTTTCCTATCAGTGATATGTAAATCAAATTCTTGCAACAAGAGAACCCACCTAATGAGTCTAGGTTTAGCATCTTTCTTTTCCATAAGATATTTTATAGCAGCATGATCGGTTTGAACAATTACTTTGGAGTCAACAATATACGATCTGAATTTATCACAAGCAAACACGACTGCTAAAAATTCTTTTTCGGTAGTAGCATAATTTATTTGGGCACTCTCCAGAGTTTTGCTAGCATAATGGATAACATTTAATTTCTTATCAACTATTTGTCCTAGAACAGCACCAACAGCATAATCACTAGCATCACACATAATTTCAAAAGGCAAGTTCCAATTAGGTGGTTGGACAATAGGTGCAGAGATTAAGGCTTTCTTAAGTGTTTCAAAGGCTTCTACACAGTCATCATAAAAAACAAATGGAACATCCTTTTGTAAAAGATTAGTAAGAGGCCTAGAAATTTTAGAGAAGTCTTTAATAAATCTCCTATAGAAACCAGCAAGACCAAGGAACTAGGAATACCTTTAATATCTCTAGGACATGGCATTTTCTCAATTGCATCAACTTTAGCTTTATCCACCTCAATACCTCGTTCGGAAATTTTATGCCCCAAGACAATACCTTCATTAACCATAAAGTGGCACTTCTCCCAATTCAAGACAAGATTAGTTTGCTCACATCTCTGCAAAACTCGATCAAGGTTGCTTAAGCAATCATCAAAAGAAGTTCCATAAACAGAAAAATCATCAATGAAAACCTCAACAATCTTTTCACAAAAATCAGAGAATATAGCAGTCATACATCTTTGAAAAGTAGCAGGTGCATTACATAAACCAAAAGGCATATGTCTATAAGCTTAAGTTCCAAAAGGGCAAGTAAAAGTGGTTTTCTCTTGATCAGGTTGTGAAACAGGTATTTGAGAAAAACCAGAATATCCATCCAGAAAACCAAAGTGTGTGTGCTTAGATAATCTTTCCAACATTTGATCAATAAAAGGCAGAGGGTAATGATCTTTTCTAGTAGCTTTATTTAATTTTCTGAAAGCGATTACCATTCTATAGCCAATAACAATTCTTTGTGGAATAAGTTCATTTTTATCATTAGGAACAACAGTGATACCTCCTTTCTTAGGGACACAATGAACGGGACTTACCCATCTACTATCAGCTATGGGATAGATGATACCTGCTTCCAGAAGTTTTAATATTTCAGTTCTTACCACTTCTTTCATGTTGGGATTCAATCATCGTTGATGATCAACAACGGGTTTAGCATCAGGTTCCATATTAATCTTGTGCTGACAGAGAGTGGGACTAATGCCCTTAAGATCATGAAGAGTATATCCAATAGCAGCACGGTGCTTCCTTAGATTTTTTAATAATCTTTCTTCTTCATGCTCTGAAAGGTTAGCACTAATAATAACAGGATATATCTTTTTCTCTTCAAGATAAGCATATTTCAAAGTGTCAGGTAATTGTTTCAATTCAAACACAGGATCACCCTTGGGCGGAGGAGGACCTCCAAGAGTTTCAATAGGCAAGTTGTGTTTGAGCAGAGGTCGTTGTTCGAAGAATTTTTTATCTATTTCATTTCTTTCATGCATATGCATATCATTTTCATGGTCTAGCAAATGTTGTTCTAGCAGATAAGTAGGAGGCACGACAATATAAGCAAGACCAATTATTTCATCCTTACTAGGTAATTCTTTCTTATGGGGTTGTCTATTAAACTTGGAAAAATTAAATTCATGAGACTCATCACCAAAGCTAACACTGACAGTTTGTTTATGACAATCTATAGTAGCATTGACAGTGTTCAAGAAAGGTCTACCAAAGATAATGGGACAAAAGCCATCTTGTGGGGAACCAAGAACTAGAAAATCAGTAGGATATTTTATTTCCCCACACAGGACTTCAACATCTCTAACAATCCCAAGTGGTGTGATGGTGTCTCTATTAGCAAGTTTAATAGTAACATCTATGTCTTCTATTTCAGCGGGTGCTATGTCATTCATAATTTCTTGGTATAAAGTAAAAGGAATAGCACTCACACTAGCACCTAAATCACATAAACCATGGTAACAATGATCTCCTATTTTAACTGAGACAACAGGCATGCCGACAACGGGTCTATGTTTATCTTTTTGATCGGGTTTGGCAATTCTAGCAGCTTCATCACATAAGTAAATAACATGCCCATCAATATTTTCTACCAGGAGATCTTTAACCATAGCAACACTAGGTTCTACTTTCATTTGCTCAAAAGGTTTAGGTGCTCTAATATTGGTTTTGCGAACCACAGTTGAAACCTTAGCATGCTCTTTTATCTTAACTAGGAAAGGTGGCTTTTCAATGTAAGCAGTAGGCACAACTGGATCAACATTGTAAATAATAGTTTCATCTTTAGCTATGACCTGTTCTTTAATTTCTTCTTTAATAGGTGGGTGATATTTAAACCACTTCTCCTTAGGGAGATCAACATGAGTAGCAACTGATTCACAGAAAGAGGCTACTATCTCAGAGTCAAGTCCATATTTAGTGCTAAACTTCTGAAAAGCTTTGGTATTCATAAAAGATTTAACACAATCAAACTTAAGCTTAATACCTGACTCTTTACCTTCGTCAAGTTCCCAATCTTAAGAGTTGCGTTTAATTCTTTCTAAAAGATCCCACTTGAATTCAATAGTCTTCATCATAAAAGAACCAGTAGAAGAAGTATCGAGCATGGATTGATCATTATGAGAAAGCCGAGCATAAAAATTCTGAATGATAATTTCTCTAGAGAGCTCATGATTGGGACATGAATATAACATTGACTTGAAGCTCCCCCAAGCTAGAGTGATACTTTCTCCTTCACGAGGTCAAAAATTATATATATAATTCCGATCACGATGAACTAGATGCATAGGATATTTTTTTTGGTGAAATTCCAATTTCAATCAATTCCAGTTCCAAGATCCAATATCATCGCATAGCCTATACCATGTCAATGCTTTTCCCTTCAAATATTAAGGGAAAACCTTCTTCTTAGCTTCATCTTTGGATAAACCTGCAAGCTTAAATAATCCACAAATTTCATCCACATATATCAAGTGCATATCAGGATGTTCGGTTCCATCTCCTGCATAAGGATTAGCTAGCAGTTGTTCTATCACACCCAAAGAATTTCATAACCAATATTTCTAGTAGGTGCAGTAGGTTGAGGGACAACTAATTGTGGTTCCGGTCGAGGTGAAGATACCCCGAACAAACCCCTCAAAGGATTGTTTTCCATAGTAGCAAGTGACAATAAATTTCAGCACATAGTAATAATTTTTCCTTACCAAGAGCGCTTCACTCCCCGGCAACGGCGCCCGAAAAGAGCCTTGATGACCCACAAGTATAGGGGATCAATCGTAGTCCTTTCGATAAGTAAGAGTGTCGAACCCAACGAGGAGCAGAACAAAATGACAAGTGGTTTTCAGCAAGGTAATGTCTGCAAGCACTGAATTGTCGGTAACAAGTTGTTTGATAGCAAGATAATTTGTAAAAAGAAAGTAATGGTAATGGTAAATAAAGTGCATAAAGGTAGCCCAATCCTTTTGTGGCAAATGACAGGCTGGAACAGTCTCTTATAATAAGCAAAGCGTTCTTGAGGGTACACGGGAATTTCACCATATCACTTTCATCATGTTGGCTTGATTCGTGTTCACTACTTTGATAATTAGATATGTGGGTGGATCGGTGCTTAGGTGCTGTTCTTACTTGAAAAAACCTCCTACTTATGATTAACCCCCTCGCAAGCATCCGCAACTATGAGAAAAGTATTAAGATAAAATCTAACCATAGCATTAAACTTTTGGATCCAAAACGGTCCCTTACGAAGTAGCGCATAAACTAGGGTTTAAGCTTCTGTCACTCTAGCAACCCATCATCTAATAACTACTCCACAATGCATTCCCTTAGGCCCAAAGATGGTGAAGTGTCATGTAGTCGACGTTCACATGACACCACTAAGGGAATCACAACATACATATCATCAAAATATCGAACACATATCAAGTTCACATGATTACTTGCAACATGACATCTCCCGTGACCTCAAGAACAAAAGTAACTACTCACAAATGATAATCATGCTCAAGATCAGAGAAGTATTAAATGGCACAATGGATCTGAACATATAATCTTCCACCGAATAAACCATATAGTGATCAACTACTTGATGTAATCAACACTACTAGTCACCCACAAGCACCAATCTAAGGTTCTGGTACAAAGATTGAACACAAGAGATGAACTAGGGTTTGAGAGGAGATGGTGCTGTTGAAGATGTTGATGGAGATGGCCCTCCCAAAGATGGGAGAGTTGTTGGTGATGACGATGACAATGATTTCCCCTCCGGGAGGGAAGTTCCCCCGGCGGAATCGCTCTGCCGGAGGGCAAAAGTGCTCATGCCCAAGTTCCGCCTCGAGACAGTGACACTTCATCCCGAAAGTCCTCTCCTAATTTTTTCTAGGTCAAAATTACCTATATACCAGAAGATGGGCACCGGAGGTGGGCCGAAGAGGGCACAACCCACCAGGGCGCGCCTGGGCTCCCTGGCGCGCCCAGGTGGGTTGTGCCCACCTAGTGGGCCCCCTCTGGTAGTTATTTGCTCCAGTATTTTTCATATATTGCAAAATAATTCTCCGTAAATTTTCAGCTCATTTGGAGATGTGCAGAATAGGTAACTTTGACGAAGCTTTTTCAGGTCCAGAATTCCAGCTGCCGGCATTATCCCTCTTTGTATAAACATTGCATATTATGAGAGAAAAGGCATTAGAAATGCTCCAAAAAGCATTATTATGCACAAAAACATTATAAATAACAGTAGGAAATCATGATGCAAAATGGACGTATCACGTCTCCAACGTATCTATAATTTTTTATTGTTCCATGGTATTATAGTATCAATCTTGGATGTTTTATATGCAATTATATGTCATTATATATCATTTTTGGGGACTAACCTATTAACTTAGTGCCAAGTGTGAGTTGCTATTTTTTTGCCTGTTTTTGGTTTTCCAGGAAATCAGTACCAAACGAAGTGCAAATGCTACGAAACATTTTGGCTATTTTTTGGACATAATAGACCCTAGAAGCTTCAGGAGGAAGTCAGAAGGCGAAGAAGGTGGCCACGAGCCACCAGGGCGCGCCCAGGGGGGTAGGCGTGCCCTGGTGCCCCATGAGCCCACCTTTGCTCCGTTTGACCTAATTCTGCCTCTATAAATTCTCGAAAATCGGTAAACCAATAGGGAGCCACCCAAAACACTTTTTCCGCCACCACAAGTTTCTGTTCCCACGAGATCCCATCTGGAGGCCTTTTCCGGTACTCTTTCGGAGGGGTAATAGATCACGGAGGGCTTATACTTCAACCTTGCTGCCCCTCCGATGATGTGTGAGTAGTTTACCACAAACCTACGGGTCTATAGCTAGTAGCTAGATGGCTTCTTCTCTCTCTTTGATCTTCAATACAATGTTCTCCTCAATGTTCTTGGAGATCTATTTGCTGTAATCCTTTTTTGCGGTGTGTTTGTTGGGATCCGATGAATTGTGAGTTTATGATCAAATTATCCATGAATATTATTTGAGTCTTCTCTGAACTCCTTTATGCATGATTATTATAGCTTTGTATTTCTCTCTGATCTTTTTATTTGGTTTGGCCAACTAGATTGATTTATCTTGCAATGGGAGAGGTGCTTTGTGATGGGTTCAATCTTGCGGTGATCTATATCCCCGTGATAGAAGGGGACAAGACACATATTTGTATTGTTGCCATTAAGGATAAAATGATGGGGTTTATTCATATTGCTTGAGTTTACTTTGTCTACATCATGTCATCTTGCTTAAGGCGTTACTCCATTCTTTATGAACTTATATTAATGGACACAATTGGATCAGTCCATTTTCTGAGTACAATCTGAAGCCCTCTGATCAATTGCAATTTTTTTAACAAACACGCCACAATTAGTCCTTCTCGCGTTTAAAAGAAGGAAAGAAAAAGACTGGATCCAGGTCACGGAGCCTAGCGAAGTTAGAAAGCTAAAATATGAAATCATAGCAGACTAGAGACAAGCGCTGTTGTCTTGCACATCGGTACCATCTCCAGCATCGAATCAAGCACCGGCACCCGCTCCGACGGCACTGGCTCTACCACTGACAGCAGCAACAACTCAGTCTAATCCACCAGAGGATTGGGCACCGACCATGTTAGCGGATCAGGCTGATCTACCGGAGGATCAGGCACCTACTCCGACACCAGCCCTAGCTTCACAATCAGCACCATCTCCGGCAGAAGCAATGACACTACCAGTCGCACCGCCACGGGCACCAGCAATGGCTCCGACACCTGCACCAACACTTGAACTTGCACTTGCATCTGCTCTGGCTCGTGTAGCAGCAACGGAACCAGTACTTGCACCGGGAAACAGACTGAACTATAGTTCGCACTGCATATACCAAAGTCCTTAGAAAAACTGACATCTCCACCTTCTTGGTAAGCATTGGCAGCCCAAGTGCTTTGTCCTTTTTTCTTTCCATGTTGTTTCACATGATTCAGTGTGTTGATCTAACTGTTTGTGTATGTCTTCTTGTTTGCAAACAGAGAATTCCTAAAGCAACGAGGGAGTCGTTCAATAATCCAGGCGACCGTGGCCAAGTTTCTCTTACCATGCGCAACCTTGGTGTGAATGAACCTGCGCAATATACCGTAAGTAGAAAGTATGGTCGCATGATGATTGATGCTAAATGATGGTCAAGGTTAAAGCCTCTATCAAATCTTGTGGTTGGGGATGATGTCAAAATCGAACTTTCTCAGCAAGGAGAGCTGGTCCTAATCAACTTTGAAATTCTTCAGTAGCAGCACACAACTGCCAAACTGATCTATCCTCCGAGAGCTTTTGATGTAATATGTCATGGTGAAACAAGTACAAGTGTCATGTGTATATAAGTAGTACTATAGTATTATTTATTACATAGGACATCGTGAAAGAATTGCAACTCTGATTGTTGGTTAGGAACTGTCGGTCGATTTCATTCTAACAGCTACCATGCTTTATTTAATTTTCTGTATTCGCCTTGCGACAGCATCTAAAACTAGACCCATACCGATCACATGCAATATTTACCAAATGAAATGCGCTGAGTTAGAACACATGGGCCCCCGAACATGCAGGCCCACCGGCATGTGGCCCAAAGTCCAGACCTGTCAGACTATCTGAGTATTTTATTCTCATCTGAACCCCATATTATGTATATATATTCCCCTTGATTTTTCTTATGTATAAAGTTGTGATATAAAAGATTTTTATATTTTCTTTACAGAGGGAGTATCTCTCTATCAAAAATATATTTTTGTGTAACTAGTTACTCCCGCCTTTCTATTTCCTTTCGCTGATATGCGGGGCATCCAGCAACGGGGTCCACGTGCCATGCACCAAATTACAGTGCACAACTGCACGGTAGACTCACCCCGGTCGTAGCACCGTAGTAATGCCCAATGAGCCATCAAATCACAAGGCCCTGCCTTTCCAGCAGTAGCAGTAAGCTGTATGGACAAAGCAGCAATATTTCACTCGGCCTGAATCCCCTTCTCCCTTGTCTGCTTGTTCAAAGAAAACCACCTCTCGGCGATTGCTTAGGGTTTTCTCATGGAGAACCAGGTACGAATTCTTCATCCATCCCTGATAAATCCTAGTCCCTTGGTCGCCGGTAATCCTAGGATGGTAACCGCCGCCATTGATGCATTTTTCTTCCTACTGAATCTAGTGTGTTTCATTTGCAGTACCCAAAGTGCGAGGACCCTACAGGTTTCTACGCCCTTGGCGAGATGCCAGACTTGTTCCTTCTCATCCTAACATAGGATTTTAAAAAGCGCACAATATGTTCCTAGAATCCTCTTTTCTATCCGGGAGGGTTGGGGTTTTTGAACATGCTGTCGACTAATTTGGAAATTTGGATTGCTATATTTGGATAAAAGGTACAATTACCATGCTCAACACTGATGTGAAAGAGGAAATTATTTCTAGATTTGGATAGCGAATAAATTGTGTTCTCATATTATTTTTCCTGTAGTGCATCCCTTGCTCTGCCAGAACACATGTACTCAAGAAGGTCGGCCTTGCCATAACTGAATACATCAGATTAATGGTCACATTGGAGACACGCCATGGATATAAGTTCACAGTTGTGTTCATTAACCAAGAAGATCGCTCCTTTTATTACGACTGAACTTGGATAAACTTTCTCAAGTGTTACGGACTGAAAGTTGGCACATGAATGTTGATGGAAATAGCAGAACCTGGTCTCATCTTCCTTGTGACCTTCCACCCTAACGTCGTTCCAGTAGTTCATCCATGTTAGTTTTGTATCTAGTTCTAGCATGTTGCCTCGATTAATTCTTAATCCACCTATTCTGTCTAACTAATCACAATTTGACTTTAGAAGTAGCAACAATTTGTGATTCCCTTCTCTCACGAAGATGCTACTTCTAACTAATATTTCTTATAATTGGTGGCACGCATAGGTTATTGCAAAGTGCAGGACACTACTGGTTTGTTATTTGATAAGAACTCGACTGTTACTGATGGCACTGAAGTTGACTGGGAGGACATCCACCATTTCCTACACTTTATTGATTATCTTGAGGACATTGTGGGGTGTTTCAATGGTGGAAGGCCACGTGGGATATGTGTGCCACTGGTGCACACGTTGAACAAGTCCAACCGTGTCAAGAAACTGATGGTACGAATGGTTTTCTGTTATATGTGTTGTTCATAAACTCTTGCTTATACACAGTTTTACAATTGCGATCTTCTTGAACTAGAATCTGCCCAATTTTATTGTTCCTATACAGATGCGTGACCATGGTCTAGTCAGACTTGCGCTTGGTCACAACATGATGTTTATGTCGACCTACTCCATTTCCCTTGGAGGTGAAAAGATACTAGTTCATGGGTGGTCTCAAATCATGAAGGCCCGTCGATCTTGGAGAATAGGACAGAAGGTTATGTTCATGCTTTTCCATGGCTCTGAAGCGAATATCCTATTTATTGACCACATTGCGAGATGAAGCCGCTTTCAGAAAGTTGTGGATGCACGGGGTGGCGCCTGGGCCTTGTCCTGGGGCTTGGTGGCCTCAGCCTTGGTTAACTGTAGGCAAAGTAGCACTGTTCGAGGCGTGCTTTGTACGGTTGAACTTGTATAAGTACTCATACTGCTTTCAACTATGGTTGTTAAGTGCTCCTGCTGCTTTCAGTTAAGGTTGTTAAGTACTCCTGCTGCTTTTACAGTCTGCCGTGCTTCTCCAGTCTCATCTTCCTCCAGCCACCAAAACTAAACCTGCGCCTACGGGGCCGCCTGCTCCCACCGACGTCAGCCCCACCCTGCACCCGAACCAGTCAACCCTCGTACTCCCCTTCGCCCGCGACTTCACTGCCGGATCTTCCTCGGCTCTTGTTTGTTCCCGTCCGAGGCCTCGCCGTCGTCCTTTGTGCCTTGGTGCACTCGCCGCGCCGTGATACGCCTCCAACGTATCTATAATTTATGAAGTATTCATGCCATGTTTACAATAATTTTATATGGTTTTGGCATGATTTGATTAGAACTAACCCGGACTGACGCTGTTTTCTACAGAACTACCATGGTGTCATTTTTTGTGCAGAAATAGAAGTTCTCGGAATGGGCTAAAAATTTACGGTGATTTTTATGGACCGAAAGGGACCCTCGAAGCACTAGAGCTGGGCCAGTAGCTTGTGAGCCCCTCGAGCACCCTCCCTGGTGTGAGACCGACGCAAAAAATTCCTATAAATACCCCAAACCTCGAAAAGAACCCTAGATGAGAAGTTCCGCTGTCGCAAGCCTTTGTATCCACGAAAACTCAATCGGGACCCTGTTCCGGCACCCTGTCGGAGGGGGAAATTGTTGGTGCAATAATCTGCCTCCTTATGTTTTGGAGTTTGTTGACGTAAACAATATGGGACTTATGTGTTTCCTAGTGCACACAGAGTAACATGTCCCTGGAATCACGAGCAGTTTGATTCAATCAACGAAGATAATCCCCTGCGTGGCAGCGAAGGTTATCACTGAAGATTATGATAACAAGAGTGACCCCTCAAAAATTGCTGACGTGAAGCAATTGGTTTGGTGCTTGTCCGAGGGAAGTGACTGCGACCGAGAAGATTGAAGACGAAGTGAAGATGTAGCATTTATTTCGTTGTTTCTCTTCTCTTTATTGAGTCACAGGACCACCATACTATTAAGAGGGGTGTAGCGTTTGAAGCTTTGACTCTCTGATGCTAAACCCAAGTCCTATGAAAGTTGCGAGAGAAATCTCTTTGTGTTCCAAGCAAATACTCGCCAGCAAGAGATTGTGATCTTCTTCGCTGCGAGAGATTTGTCTCTGACCGAGGATTTAGCATTACTTGGTCCTCAAGTAATGTTATCGTTGCTCTTTGAAATCCGACCGTTGCAAACGTGTTGGTTGGACATTGGCTGGACCGCGTGTCCAAAATGGTCATTTCCTAGCAGGGAAGGCTGCGACTATAAATAGCCACCCCGCGCCGGCGTTGTCCGGCGGCTGCTCCGTTTGATTGTGAGATGTTGAGCAACCCCCTCTCCAGAGTGATTTGAGTTTAAAATCCACCGAGAGAAAAAAACCTAGAGCCGAAAAATTAGATAGTGGTTCAGCATCACTCGAATCTAGGTCCAGTACGCTCCGCCTATTACTCTTGAGAGCTGCAAACTCTCTAGATGGTTAGGTGTCAATTTCTTCAGAGACCAAGAGTCATTATGGTTCTCAAAGAACAAGTCTGTAAAGGTTCGGAGATCACCTCAAGTATCTACCACGAGTGATCGACATCGGTTGACGAACCAATTGTCGAGGAGAATAGGGTGAAGAGAGTTTATCTTCCATGTTAAGTCACAACCCCTCCAACCAGACGTAGTCCTTGTGCAGAAGGACGAACTGGTCTACCAAATCCCTTGTCGCCATCGATCATCACTGGTTACATCTGCTACTCCTCTTTTCATTCGATCTGGTTCAATCATGTGATTTGTCTCAATGCATGCTTTTAGTTTCTATTCGGTAGTTTTTACTCGCTCACTGTACTCTGTTTACATTTGCTCCGCTGCTGGGTTTCGAGAGTTTTGATATTTTCGAAGAAATTTTAAAACTCCCATTCACCCCCTCTGGTAGACATACTTCGTTCCTACAATTGGTATCAGAGCAAGGTACTCCTTGACTCTACTCACTTTGGTCTAACCACCTTGGAGTTTAAGTATGTCTTCAGTGAGCTACAAGTCGCATCTTAAGATTCCCATCTTTGATGGGACGGACTATCCCTTCTCGAAAGAGAAGATGAAGATCTGTCTCCGAGCTATTGATAATGATATGTGGAACGTGGTGCAGAATGGAGTCACGGTTGAAGTTCCTCAAGTTCCCACTAACCGCGAGAAGAGACTCATTCAGTTGGACGCTCAAGCTAAAGATGAAATTGGTGGCCATCTCTCTCGTGCTCAATTTCTTCGCTATCATCTGTGTGAAACTGCAAAGGAATTATGGGACATTCTCGAGAAGATTATTGAGGGTGTTTCAACTCAGAAAGAAGCTCGCATTGATACTCTTCGGGCAAAGTTCAATCGGTTCAAGTGAATCGGAAATGAAAGCTGTCAGCAAACCTTCGATCGTCTGAGTGACATTGCAAATGAGTTGCAAGGTCTCGGCGCCAAAGACATCACTGACCACGAAGTTGTGAAGAAACTGCTTCGATCTCTTGACAGTTCTTTTGATACACTTGTTCTGATGATTAGGGAATGAGCTGATTTCAAATATCTCGACTCTGCTGATATCATGGAAAGGCTAAACACCCACAAGGAACAAGAAGAAGAAAACAGAGATCTCTATGGCTCAAGTCACCGCAAAAGTGATGCTCTCAAGGCTGTGGCTGATTCTTCCTCAGAAGGAAATGCCGAAGAGGATTCAGATGACCCAGAAAGGATCAGCAAAGATCTTGCATTGATCATGAACAGATTCCAGTGCCTTCACAGGAAGAACTAGTTTCAGAAGAAGGGATCTAGCAACTCTGGCGGTTCAAAATCATCATCAAAACCTACTGGAGATTACACCTGCTTCAAGTGCAGAAAGCCAGGACATTTCATTTCGGACTGCCCTCTCTGGGAAGCTGAAATTTGTGCCAGTGGAAGATATGATTCAGGAAACTACCATGGCAAAGGCAAGAGCAAGAACTACGACTTCGATGATGAGAAGAAAACAAAGAAGTTCTTCAAGAAGAAGGTCAGCTCCGCCTCCAAGTCTTCGTCAAGATCTTCCTCAAGGGATCCTTCCAAGTCCTCCTCCAACCGCAAAAATACCTCTCGCAAGGCCAAGGCGTACATCATCAAGGAGATGGGCTCCGATGAAGAAGAATCATCTGATTCCGAAGAAGCTGATGAATCCGATGAGGATTCTGATTCCGGCATGGTTGGCATAGCGTGTGCCTCCACCCCTACATCAAACTTCTTCAAGAATCGTTCAAGCAACGACAAATCTCCTGCCTACTGCTTCATGGCCAAAGCCTCGAAAGAAAAGGTATCCTCCAAACATCACAAGGTTCACTCCAGTGATCAATATTCTTTGGATGAGGATGACCCTGCTAAACTGATCAAAATTGCTAATATACAACAAATCTCTCTTGAGAAAATTGAGAAAACCCTCAGGAAATCTGAAGGGTTGTTGGTTGAGTAGATGGAGAAAAATTAGTCATTGACATAAGAGTATTCCACTCTCAAGTCATGAATGGAAGAACTATCAACTCGTCATGATTTTCTCTTGGCTGACCATGAGAGATTGACCTATGATTACCTGAAAAGGAAACAGGAACTCGAGTCGCTGAGAGAGGCTCATGATGACTTTATCAGAGAAAATTCTCTTCTCACCCAACAACTCAAAGAGAAACCTGAAGTGTTTATACCACCTTGCTCAAAATGCCTTAAATGCAATGATATGTCTCTGTCATATCTATAATTTTTTATTGTTTCCTGCAAATATTCTACAACTTTCATATACTTTTGGCAACATTTTATATCATTTTTTGGGACTAACATATTGATCCAGTGCCCAGTGCCAGTTCTTGTTTGTTGCATGTTTTTGATTCGCAGAATACCCATATCAAACGAAGTACAAACGCGATAAAAATTTACGGAGATTTATTCTGGAATATATGTGATTTTTGGGAAGCGGAATCAATGCTAGACGATGCCCGAGGGGCCCACAAGCCCTAGGGGCGCGCCCCCCTACCTAGGGCGCCCCTGGCAGGCTTGTGGCCACACCGTAGGTCGGTTGGAGGTGTCCTTCGGCCGCAAGGAAGCTTATATCTGGATAAAAAGCGTGTTAAAATTTCAGCCCAATCGGAGTTACGGATCTCCAGGAATTTAAGAAACGGTGAAAGGCCAGAAAACAGGAACGCAGAAACAGAAGGAAACACAGAGAGAGAGATGCAATCTCAGAGGGGTTCCCGCCCCTCCGCCGCCATGGAGGCCATGGACCAGAGGGGAAAACCTCCTCGCATCTAGGAGGAGGTCAAGGAAGAAGAAGAAGGAGGGGGGGCTCTCTCCTCCTCTCTCCCGGTGGCACCAGAACGTCGCCGCGGGACGGTGATCTACACCAACAACTTCGCCGCCGTCATCACCAACTCTCTCCCCCTCTATGTAGCGGTGTAACACCTATTCTCACCATTCTAATCTCTACTAAAACATGGTGCTCAACGCTATATATTATTTCCCAATGATGTAAGGCTATCCTATGATGTTTGAGTAGATCTGTTTTGTCCTATGGGTTGATTGATGATCATGATTGGTTTGAGTTGTATGTTTTATTATTGGTGCTTTCCTATGGTGCTCTCTGTGTCACGCAAGCATGAGGGATCCCCGCTGTAGGTCTTGCAATATGTTGATGATTCGCTTATGGTGGGTGGCGTGAGTGACAGAAGCACAGACCCGAGTAAGTAGGTTGTTTGCGTATGGAAGTAAAGAGGACTTGATACTTTAATGCTATGGTTGGTTTTACCTTAATGATCTTTAGTAGTTGTGGATGCTTGCTAGAGTTCCAATCATAAGTGCATATGATCCAAGTAGATAAAGTATGTTAGCTTATGCTTCTCCCTCATATAAAATTGCAATAATGATTACCGGTCTAGTTATCGATTGCCTAGGGACAAATAACCTTCTTGTGAAAAAAAGCTCTCTACTAAAACTAAATTAATTGTTTCTTTATCTAAACAGCCCCTAGCTTTTATTTACCTGTTCTTTATTTTCTTGCAAACCTATCCCGTTACATCTACAAGGTACTTCTAGTTTCATACTTGTTCTAGGTAAAGCAAACGTAAAGTATGCGTAGAGTTGTATCGGTGGTCGATAGAACTTGAGGGAATATTTGTTCTACCTTTAGCTCCTTGTTGGGTTCGACACTCTTACTTATCGAGAAAGGCTACAATTGATCCCCTATACTTGTGGGTTATCAAGACCTTTTTCTGGCGCCGTTGCCGGGGAGCAATAGCGAGGGGTGAATATTCTCGTGTTTGCTTGTTTGCTTTATCACTAAGTAGATTTTATTTTTTGTCCTAAGTTAGTCTCTATCTTTAGTTATGGATATGGAATACGAAATACCAAAAAAATTAGGTGTACTTGCTACTCATGGAGATGGAGAACCTCCTAAAACCCTCGATGCTCGTTATGTGAAAAATATTAAACACTACTTTGATAATCCTGAGAAAACCCCATCCAACTTGATAATGGGAGACACGTTGGATCAACGTGAATACTTTAGGGATTATCGCTTGACTCAAAAAGGAAAACCCTTATGGGATCAAATTGAAATGTTGCATTGGTATGCTTGGAATTTATGCTTAAGATCTGATTATACTTGTTGCTCTAGGATGAAGGCTCCACACCTTCCCTTTTCTTGTAAATTTAGTGATAATGAAACCTTGGCTTCTTATGCTAATGGTATATATGATTACTATGATGTGGAACGAATAGAAGAATTCGTTGCTTTTAAGGGTGCTTATGAAATTGAATCTTTGTTTGAAAAGTGTGAAAATTATGGTGATGCTGTTTACAGACCTGAAAATTATGCTATACTTAAATATTTCTATGAGAATTCTGAATATAATGCTGATATTGATGATTTTATTGAGAAACTCTCCGCTGTCCAAGAAGAGACTAATATTTTGCAGGAATCTATGGAAGAAGAAATTGATGACACTGTGAGCTCATTGGATGAAAAAGATGACGAGGAGAGCAAAGAACAAAGGGGGGAAGAGCGGATTAGCTACCCGTGCCCACCTTCTGATGAGAGTAACTCTTCAACTCATACATTGTTTAATTTCCCTTCGTGCTTACCGAAGGATGAATGCTATGATGATTGCTATGATCCCTTGGATTCGTTTGAAATATCCCTTTTTGATGAAATTGATGCTTGCTATGCTTGTGGCCATGATGCCAATATGAATTATGCTTATGGAGATGAACTTGCTATAGTTCCTTATGTTAAGAATGAAATTATTGCTATTGCACCCACACATGATAGTCCTATTATCTTTTTGAATTCTCCCAACTACACTATATTGGAGAAGTTTGCGCTTATTAAGGATTATATATATGGGTTGCATTTTACTAGTACACATGATGATTTTGATGAGTGTAATATGCATGTGCTTGCTGCTCCTACTTGAAATTATTATGAGAGAGGAACTACATCTCCACCTCTCTATTTTTCCAATACAATAAAATTGCAAGAAACTATTTATGCTATGTATCGGCCTTTACTATGTGTGTATGAATTGTTCTTTTATGACATGTTGATGCATAGGAAGAGAGTTAGACTTCGTTGTTGCATGATATATGTTGCTTTGTGCTCAATACTAAATTACAAATCATTGTTAATTAAAATTGGCTTTGATATACCTTGGGATCCGGGTGGATCCATTACTTGAGCACTTTATGCCTAGCTTAATGGCTTTAAAGAAAGCGCTGCCAAGGAGACAACCTGGAAGGTTTAGAGAGTCATTTTATTATGTTGTGTGCTTTTAAAAAGTTTTAAAACAAAAAAATATAGAGGGGAACCTAAAACTTTTCAAAAATAAAAGTGAAAGTAAGAAAGACGAGCACCGTTGAAGTTGGGGAGCTCCTTGAACTTTGTTCATGCCCATGGAAACGTTGCAAATCTTGAATTACAGAAACTTTTCAACAAAAATAATTATCCCCTTGTACAAATCCATTGTATTATAAAAATAATGTGCCAAAATTTGCCTTTAGGATAATTAGATTGTTTGTTTGGTATGTGCAGTACAAAAACACAAACTTTAGCTGTGGTGCATGAATTTACATTTTTTACTGGAACATCAAAAGTTTCTAAAAAATTTACACAGCAACGCTATGCAATTTTTTTTATTTTGTCCTAATTTTTCAGAATTTTTGGAGTTACAAAAGTATGGTCAATGTTTAGATTGTTACAGACTGTTCTGTTTTTGACAGATTATGTTTTTGATGCATTGTTTTGCGTGTTTTGATGAATATATGGATTGTATCGGTGATATAAGCCATGGTGAAGTTAGAGTACAATAGTTATAATGCAAAAATAAAATATGAATGGGTTTGCAACAATACTTAAAGTAGTGATTTGCTTTATTATACTAACGGATCTCACGGGGGTTTTCTTAAGTTTTGTGTGATTGAAGTTTTCAAATTTTCGGTGAGATCACGATGGATGAAGGAATAAGGAGTGGCAAGAGCCTAAGCTTGGGGATGCCCGAGGCACCCCAAGGTAATATTCAAGGACTCCCAAGCAACAAAGCTTGGGGATGCCCCGGAAGGCATCCCCTCTTTCTTCTAACTACTATCGGTAATTTTACTTGGAGCTATATTTTTATTCGTCACATGATATGCGCAAATTCTTAGAGCGTCTTTTGTGTTTATTTTCCCTTTTTCTTTTATGCACCATGCGAGTATGAGATAGTCCTTGGTTGATTTATAGAATGCTTCATGCATTTCACTTATATCTTTTGAGTATGGCTTTATAAAATGCTTCATGTGCTTCACTTATATCATTTGAAGTTCGGATTGCCTGTTTCTCTACACATAGAAAACCACCATTTGTAGAATGCTCTTTTGCTTCACTTATATTTGTTAGAGTATGGACATATCTTTTGTAGAAAGAATTAAACTCTCATGCTTCACTTATATCTATTTAGATAGTCAACAGGAATTGGTCATTCACATGGTTAGTCATAAAATCCTAAATAAAACTTGTAGATGACTGAATATGATATGTTTGATTCCTTGCAATTGTTTTGTGATATAGAGATGATAATATGTGGGAGGTACTAGTGAATGATTGTGGTTTAGTAAGAATATTGGTGTTAAGGTTTGTGATTCCCGAAGCATGCACGTATAGCCTCTCGTTATGTGATGATATTGGAGCATGATTTATTATTGATTGTCTTCCTTATGAGTGGCAGTCGGGGATGAGTGATGGTCTTTTCCTACCAATCTATCCCCCTAGGGGCATGTGTAGTAGTACTTTGCTTTGAGGGCTAATAAACTTTTGCAATAAGTATGAGAGTTCTTTATGACTAATGTGAGTCCATGGATTATACGCACTCTTACCTTTCCACAATTTGCTAGCCACTTTGGTACCGTGCATTACCCTTTATCACCTCGAGAGTGGGTGCATATTTCGCCGGTGCATCCAAACCCCATGGTATGATATGCTCTATCACAAATAAGCCTCCCTATACCTCCCTCAAAACAGCCACCATACCTACCTATTATGGCATTTCCATAGCCATTCCGAGATATATTGCCATGCAACTTCCATCATCATCATATACATGACTTGAGCATTCATTGTCATATAGCTTTGCATGATCGTAAGATAGCTAGCATGATATTTTCATGGCTTGTCCATTTTTTGATATCTTTGCTATGCTAGATCATTGCACATCCTGGTACACTGCCAGAGGCATTCATATAGAATCATCATGTATTAGTTTTATCGAGTTGTAAGTAAATAAAAGTGTGATGATCATCATTATTAGAGCATTGCCCCAGTGAGGAAAGGATGATGGAGACTATGATTCCCCCACAAGTCGGGATGAGACTCCAGACGAAAAGAGAGAGGCCAAAAAGAGCCCAAGAAAAACAAGAAAAAAAAGAGAAAACAAAAAAATGAAATGAGAGAAAAAGAGAGAAGGGGCAATGTTACTATCCTTTTCCACACTTGTGCTTCAGAGTAGCACCATGTTTTTCATATAGAGAGTCTCCTATGTTGTCACTTTCATATACTAGTGGGAATTTTTCATTATAGAACTTGGCTTGTATATTCTGACGATGGGCTTCCTCAAATGCCCGAGGTCTGATGCACACCCACTTAGTTTTCATTTTGAGCTTTCATACACTTATAGCTCTTAGTGCATCCGTTGCATGGCAATCCCCACTACTCGCATTGATATCGATTGATGGGCATCTCCATAGCCCGTTGATCCGCCTAGTTAATGCGAGACTTTCTTCCTTCTCCTATTGATCCCTACCACCGCATTCTATTCCACCCATAGTGCTATATCCATGGCTCACGCTCATGTATTGAGTGAAGTTGAAAAAGCTAAAGCGCGTTAAAAAGTATGAACCAATTGCTCGGCTTGTCATCAGGGTTGTGCATGATAAATACTTTGTGTTAAGAAGATGGAGCACGACAAGGCTATATGATTTTTTAGGGATAACGTTCTTTAGCATTGATATTTTGAAAGACATGATTGTTTGTTGGGATGCCTGAGTATTGATGTCATTATGTCAAATGATAGACCATTGCTTTGAATCACTTGTGTCTTAATATTCATGCCATGATTAGATTATATGATCAAGATTATGCTAGGTAGCATTCCACATAAAAAATTATCCTTTTTATCATTTACCTACTCGAGGACGAGAAGGAATTAAGCTTGGGGATGCTGATACATCTCCGTCGTATCTATAATTTTTGATTGTTTCATGCCAATATTCTACAACTTTCATATACTTTTGGCAACATTTTATATCATTTTTTGGGACTAACATATTGATCCAGTGCCCAGTGCCAGTTTCTGTTTGTTGCATGTTTTTCTTTCATAGAATACCCATATCAAACAAAGTCCAAACGTGATAAAAATTTATGGAGATTTATTTTGGAATATATGTGATTTTTGGGAAGCGGAATCAACGCGAGACGATGCCCGAGGGGCCCACAAGCCCTAGGGGCGCCCCCCTACCCAGGGCGCGCCTGGTAGTCTTGTGGCCACCCTGTAGGTCGGTTGGAGGTGTCCTTCGGCCGCAAGGAAGCTTATATCCGGATAAAAATCGTGTTAAAATTTCAGCCCAATCGGAGTTACGGATCTCCGGGAATTTAAGAAACGGCAAAAGGCCAGAAAACAGGAATGCAGAAACAGAAGGAAACAGAGAGAGAGAGAGATCCAATCTCGGAGGGCCTCCTGCCCCTCCGCCTCCATGGAGTCCATGGACCAGAGGGGAAACCCTCCTCCCATCTAGGAGGGAGGTCAACGAAGAAGAAGAAGAAGGAGGGGGGATCTCTCCCCCTCTCTCCCGGTGGCGCCGGAACACCGCCGGGGCCATCATCGTGGCGGTGATCTACACTAACAACTTCGCCGCCGTCATCACCAACTCTCTCCCCCTCTATGCAGCAATGTAACACCTCTTCTCCCCCGCTGTAATCTCTACTTAAACATGGTGCTCAACACTATATATTATTTCCCAATGATGTATGGCTATCCTATGATGTTTGAGTAGATCCGTTTTGTCCTATGGGTTGATTGATGATCATGATTGGTTTGAGTTGTATGTTTTATTATTGGTGTTGTCCTATGGTGCTCTCCATGTTGCGCAAGCGTGAGGGATCCCCGTTGTAGGGTTTGCAATGTGTTCATGATTCGCTTATGGTGGGTGGCGTGAGTGACAGAAGCACAGAAGCAAGGAAGTAGGTTGTTTGCGTATGGGAGTAAAGAGGACTTGATACTTTAATGCTATGGTTGGGTTTTACCTTAATGATATTTAGTAGTTGCGGATGCTTGCTAGAGTTCCAATCATAAGTGCATATGATCCAAGTAGAGAAAGTATGTTAGCTTATGCCTCCTCATATAAAATTGCAATAATGATTACCGGTCTAGTTATCGATTGCCTAGGGACAAATAACTTTCTTGTGAAAAAAATCTCTCTACTAAAACTAACTTAATTGTTTCTTTATCTAAACAGCCCCTAGCTTTTATTTATGTGTTCTTTATTTTCTTGCAAACCTATCCGTTTACATCTACAAAGTACTTCTAGTTTCATACTTGTTCTAGGTAAAGCAAACGTAAAGTGGGCGTAAGTGTTGTATCGGTGGTCGATAGAACTTGAGGGAATATTTGTTCTACCTTTAGATCCCCGTTGGGTTCGAAACTCTTACTTATCGAGAATGGCTACAATCAATCCCCTATACTTGTGGGTTATCACACAACAATGCTGAATTAAATGTTGAATCTTCTGTGAATGCTAACCCCTCTGTCGAGGAAAATGATTCTGTATCTGATGAGAATGCTAGGATGAAGGATCTTATTCAGACAGGAATGTTCAAGTCTCTCAAAGGGCATCAAACCCTTTGTGATGTTCTGAAGAAATCCATTCTCCACAAAAATCCCAAGAAAGAAGGTATCGGTTTCGAAAGGAAACTAAATGAAAATGCCTCCTACTGGGAACTTGGTCAATATCATTGCACTTTGTGGGTGCCTGCCAAGAGCAAAACGCTCGATCCAGCTTTGCTTTCGGGATATGACTCTCCTATCCCTGAATACGCTTATGATGATTCTCTGGACAACTATAGGTTGTTCAAAAACCAACATGGTGAGACTGTTGCTCGCTATGTCGGACCAAACAGCATAAATGGCCCCCCAAAGAAAGCTATCTGGGTGCCAAGGAAAACTATTGAAACATTGCCTATTACTATTGTACTAACCATGCAGGCAGAAAAAGCTTGTAAATAAGTTCGACAGAATGAGTATATGCATACCTCATTCAACCACTATACTCATTCGTCTGGAGAGAATTTCAATGCCTATTCTTTCGATTATGCTCGCACTGGTTCGAGTAACAATTATGGCTATTGAAAGAAATCATATCCTACTCGCTCTCTTGTTTTGAAGCCACCTGCAAAGATGTGGGTGGTTAAGAAAGCCTAATTCTTCTCCTGGACTATGTCTCCGGGTGTACCGAATGGATAATGGATAATGGATGCACTAGTCATATGACCGGAGACAAGTCGTTGTTTGTCGACCCAACTTAACTACTTCATCTCTGAAGTATATCACTTTTGGAGACAACAACAAAGGAAAGGTAATTGGGTTAGGTAAAATTGCTATATCCAAAGATAAGAGCATTGATGATGTTTTACTTGTTCAGTCTCTTGGATTCAATCTCATGTCAGTTGGCAAGCTTTGTGATCTAGGCATGCTAGTTCTATCTTCCATATGCAAATGCATTGTCTTTATGGCCTCTGACAATTCCTTCGTCTTCGAGGGATATAGAAAGGGTGATTTATATTTTGTGGATTTCTTAAGGGTCCCTTAGTCCAAACTTGCTTGCTTGCAAAAGCAACCGAAGGATGGCTGTGGCACCGAAGACTTGGTCATGCAGGTATGAGAAATTTGTAGACTCTTGTGAAGAAAAATCATCTTCGTGGCATTCCTAATGTGAAATTCGACAAGGATCATCTCTGTGGTGTGTGTGAGGCCGGTAAATTGGCCAAGAAGCATCATTTATCAAAGACTGTCATGACCACTACAAGACCTCTAGAAATTCTTCATATGGATTTATCCGGACCTCAAAACTATGCAAGTTTCGGAGGCAGTCATTATGGTCTGGTTATTGTTGATGATTTCTCTCATTACACCTAGGTATTCTTTCTCGAAGACAAAACCTGCACCCAAGACATCTTCAAAAGTTTCGCCAAGAAGGCCCAAAATGAATATGATGTGCGAATTAAGCATGTCAGAAGCGACAATGGTACTGAGTTCAAAAATACTCATATCAAAGATTTTCTAGAAGAAAATGGTATAACTCATGAGTTCTCTACCGCATACACTCCCCAACAGAATGGAGTTGTTGAGCGAAAGAATAGAACTCTCATTGAAATGGCGAGAACAATGCTCAGTGAGTATAAAACTCGGATTCGCTTTTGGGCTGATGCTATTAACACTGCTTGTCATGTTGTGAATCGTGTTTATCTTCACAAGTTCCTTAAGAAAACTTCATATGAGCTTATCACTGGCAAGAAACCAAATGTTTCTTATTTACGTGTTTTTGGTGCACCTTGCCATATTCGTGACATGAATCATAATTCCAAGTTTGCACCTAAGGCACATGAAGGTTTTCTTCTGGATTATGGCTCGAACTCGCATACTTATCGTGTCTATAACTCTCACCACGGGAAAGTTATAGAAATGGTAAATGTGCGGTTTGATGAATCTAACGGCTCCCAAAAGGAGTACCTGCCAATTGTGATAGATGAACAAGGTCAAAAAAAAATTGTGATCGATGAACCACCGATTTCGGATGCTATTCGGCAAATGGCCATTGGGAGTGTCAGGCCAGTTGAAGGAAATCTACCTAAATCTTCCGATGATGATGCCCCCATGACTCGAAGCAGAACACGCCAAGCCACTGCCGAAGAAAATGCCGCTCCGAACACAAATGGCAACCAAAATGCAGATGCCAATCAAAATGGCAATCCTGATGAAAATGGCGATACAAATGCTAATCCCGATGCTGATGCCGAGGAAAATGAAAATGATCATCAAGATGAAAATCCTCTTCCTCGAGTGGCTAATCGAGTTGACCCTTCATTAATTCTCGACGATCTCGAGAATCCAGGTTATCGAGTCACAACTCGTTCTCGCACTCGTTTGGCTAACTACTGTGGTAGTTTCTCCTTTGTCTCATTGACAGAATGTACTAAGTATGAGGAAGCCATGAATGATCCTGATTGGATGAATGCCATGCAAGAAGAGTTGGTGCAATTCGAATTGAATGATGTATGGGAATTGGTTGACAAGCCGAATCCTAAGAAGCACAATATCATCGGCACAAAATGGAAATTTCGGAATAAGCAAGATGAAAATGGCATTGTTGTGAGAAACAAAGCACGTCTTGTCGCTCAAGGGTATACACAGGTAGAAGGTATTGATTTCGATAAAACTTATGCTCCTGTTGCTCGCCTTGAGGCAATTCGTATTCTTCTCGCTTATGCAAACTACAATGATATCCTGCTTTATCAAATGGATGTGAAAAGTGCTTTCCTTAATGGTGAAATTGATGAGAAAGTTTATGTTAGGCAGCCACCTGGCTTTGAAAATCCTTAGTTTTCTAACAAAGTTTTCAGGTTGAAAAAGGCTCTATATGGGCTGAAGCAAGCCCCTCGAGCTTGGTATGATACCCTGAAGAGGTTTCTGCTCGACAAAGGGATGATACCCTGAAGAGGTTTCTGCTCGACAAAGGGTTCAAGCCAGGATCCACTGATTCCACTTTATTCACACGCGCTGTTGATGGTGATCTATTCGTGTGTCAAATTTATGTGGATGATATTATTTTCGGCTGTACTAACAATGCTTGCAGCTTGGAGCTCGGACGAATGATGTCCGAGAAATATCAAATGTCTATGATGGGTGAACTTAAGTTCTTTCTCAGACTGCAAATTCGTCAATAGGACAATGGAATTTTCATATCTCAGGAGGAATATCTGAGAGATTGTCTAAAGAAGTTTAAAATGCAAGATTGCAAACTATACGGTTACAAAACTCCAATGCCCACGAATGGTAAGATGGACGCAGATGTGTACAGTAAGGATTACGATCAGAAAGCTTATCGTTCGATGATTGGTTCTTTACTCTACCTATGTGCATCCAGAACTGATATTATGTCGAGTGTTTGTATGTGTGCCCGGTATCAAGCTGTACCGAAAGAATCGCATCACCGGTCAAGCGTATTCTGAGATATTTGGCTCACACCCCACCTTAGGTTTATGGTATCCTAAGGGAGGACAATTTGATCTCGTTGGATATTCAGAATCAGATTACGCAGGTGACCTGGTTGACAGGAAATCTACTTCGGGGACATGCCATTTCCTCGATAGATCTTTGGCATGTTGGCCGTCAAGGAAGCAGAATTGTGTATCTCTCTCTACGGCTGAGGTCGAATATATTGCTATTGGCGCTTGTTGCACTCAATTATTGTGGATGAAGCATACTCTGAAGGATTATGGCATCAAGGTCAAGAAGATCCCTCTGTATTGTGACAATGAGAGTGCCATCAAAATTGCACACAATCCAGTACAGCATTCTCACGCGAAGCATATTGCCATCAGACATCATTTCATTCATGATCATGTTGCTCGAGAGGATATTGTCATCAATCACGTGAAGACCGAAGACAATCTCGTTGATATATTCACCAAGCCTCTCGATGAGAAAAGATTTTGTGCGTTACAGTGCGAGCTGGATATCCTGGACTTCGCAAACATGCAGTAAGCTGGACTCGACACCCGTGCTAACACTTCCACATCTTAGAAGTAATGGGTCCACAACACTCGAAGAGTTTGAAAATTTCGACAAAGTGAAAATTTCTTTCTAAGAGTGAATACATTAACAAAGAACTAGACTAACCGGGTGCCACGATAATTGTGCGATGCTCGGGATCATACAGTTCTTATACGGTGGGTCACGCCACCACAATTTCCCTTCGTTGAGTTGCCTTTCGGTTGAAGGATTTTGTGTTAGTCCGAATGTATTTCACTCATAGCTTTTCTCTTGGGTGTTTGTGTTTCTTTCTCTGAGTGAATGCCTAGGACTCTGTTTTCCCTCTATTCTATCTCTTCTAGTCTATGTTGTTCTGTTATGAATGCTCAACTTCATTTGGTAACGAAAATTTATCTGGTGTCCTTGACCACGTTAAAGGTTCGTTCCGAACTTAATTCATTTTGGCGAAAGCCATCCAAAATTTGGGTTTTCCTGCGCAAGTCAGGACCACGATCTTTGATGACGGTTGCCACGTGCTCTTCATCAACTGTTGTTCTTCCTGGACCATTGAATCGCAAAAGTCCGTTGATGGTAGTCGTCCGATCAGATTCTTCCGATGTGGTTATTTCTCCTCGCATATATATACCGCATCGCCACCGCTCCCTCATCCACTTCTTCCAATCGCCACCGTCACTTTCTGAAGCCCTACCGCACTGCTCCACCTTGAGCTCGACGCCATCGATCGTCTTCGTTGCTTTGCTGCCGGAAAGAGGTCACCGGAGTCATTCCTCGCAGCCGCGGATCATCCTCCTCCCCGCGCCGCCGTAGCTGCGGCACATAACCGAGTTAGGGTATGTGTAGTGCAAACTCGTTCTTCCATCCCTCCTGTTCGAGTTCGTCTGCGATAGAAATCACATGTATTTACTGCATTTATCAGATCTTTACTGCTAGGTAACTTGTGCGGATGTGGTTTGTAGTTGTCCCTCGCGTCCGAAAAATTTCAGATCTAGGGTTTGTGTTATGTCTCGCATGAATGGAATGCTTAGCATGTTGACTAGTATATTCTTCAAACCTACTAGTTCGTTCTACACATTTCTTTCATTCAAAACATTTCTCAAAGTCTGCATCTAATTCTTCTTCAAAATGTTTTCATTCACAAAATCTTCGCTATGACCATTCGTAACCATTTCCCCATTTTCCCTCGCATCTATCCTTATTCACGGGTGTATGCAGTCAGTTGAGGATTCTGCTCGACCAGTGAGCATGGCTGATGGAGAAGATGTTATTTTGGGCACAACAGATGAGTCCAAAGCTGCGAATGCAAAGGGCCCAATAGTAGGCCCATCAACCAGCAAGAGAAAGAGAACTGAGCAAAATGCCGATGAGCAAGAAGAAAATGCTCTGAATAAGAAGAAGGGTGGCAGGCAACCATATACAAACACAGCTGAATACATCTCGCATGATTGTTATAATACTGCTCCTGGAGAAACAAAGCATCACAGAGATAAGCGTCTGCAATGGATTCGACGCCACTGGGTGCGCAAATGGTTCAATTATGAATTTATTCATCCTCGGTTTGCACAGAACTTTGCATTTCATCCACCATGGGGTGACTGTCGGGAAATTGGTCTCCTCAAACCTACTGATCCCCAAGAGAGACCGCCGCCACCACCAAATGCTCATGATTCTTCCCTTCGCACACCTGAATCTTATCCTGACCAGCTTGCTAAGCGTCAGAAAAATGCCATCAAGCGAGCTAAGAGGGAAGAAAATAAAAAGGCTCGTGAAGAAGAAAATCGTCGCCTTCTTCAAGAAGATGTGATGAAGAAAAAGGCCGAAGGAAAATCTGAAGGTCGCTCTAAACGCAAGCATGATCCCAGTTCTGCTTCATCTAAGCGAAAGAGTGCACCAAAGAAGAGAACAACTGAATCTGGCAGAAGTGATTCTTCTGATGAAGTTGATCCTATGCTCACAAAATATGAAGTTTCTTCTACTCTCAGCGAGCAAGTGAATATCACCACTTCAACGGTGTTGCCTGATCTTCGAGTCCCTATTGCACCGAAGAAGATCACTGCCAGGAAAACTCCACCTACCCCTGTCACAATGCAATAGCATGTGAATACAACTCCTCATCCAGAAGCTATAAATTTGAAGTATTTGTAGTTGACGCCCCTGTGAGTACTGCAAAGCCAGGCGAACGGATTCCCAAGCCTGAGCAGAAGAAAATGAAGGCACCTACTATCAAGCAGAATGCTCCTCAAGCTACCGCTACGAAGGAGAAGGCTGCTAAGTTTGCCCCAACATTGATTCACCTGCTGGCTTCTAAACCTCCCTCCGAGCAAATTCCAGTGCAAACTGCTTCAACTGTAAAGTCAGATGCTCCTCACTACTACAATCATGTGTTCATCATGGAACAGCTTGATAAAGTTGTGGACATTCCATTCGATGGTGAAGTGGCCTCTCTGTCTATCCCTCCCGAAGTCATTTCTCAGGCCACTACTGTTGTTCAAGAAATGAGAGAAGATGCAGTTGAAATCAACACCCTTTCTGCCGAACTGAATGAGCTTGATGATCGAATGAAAACTGCTTCTTCAAAATTTGTCATTAAAGCACTCGAAGATTCTTACAAGGATATCTACCGTGCCCTGACTCTCCTCCGACACAGAAGGATGCGTTTTCACACGGATCTAGATGAAATTGTTCAGAAGATCTGTGTCAGTGTACACAAGCAGGGGTATTTGTTTCCCCCTGACCGGTGCGCAGACTCGCAGGCAAAACTGTCATTACCGGGCACGCCAGCAAACCAAGAAGAACAAGATAGCTGTGGGCCTCCTTGGGAGGGCCCCCCTTGCCAGGCAGGAGAGCCTGGCTAGGTCGAGGCTGCCCCCAAGGACAAGTCCAGATTCACCCCGGCAGGCTTGCCAGGGCTGCCAAGATCAAACCCCGCCAAGCTCCTTCAACAAGGAACCTTCACCAAGACGCCACCGCTCCACCTCACCGCACCCAAGTCACTAATCAGTGCGGTGTCAAGGTGTTAAGCAACCAGGTGGATCGTATCAAACACGTGGCAGCATCAAGGAGAAGAGATTAGCTTTATTGACACCCGTCCAGGAGGCGTGTCAAGCTGATAAGAAGAGGCAGATAAGCGGCGCGACAGGCTTGCCGGGATTCGCCCTCGGCACGACACCTAGCAGTGCATTTAATGCACTTTGTCCTAACTGCTAGAGTTAGGTATGATAGCACTGTTAGCTATCTAATCACACCCAAATGACTGTTTTGCCACTGTGGTCACCCCTTAACCTATAAAAGGAGGCCTGAGGCAACCAAGCAAAGGGTTCGAACATTTTCCACCCCACAACACTTGTAAGCTCAAGTCGCTCTCCCCGAGGTGCCTTGCCGGCCTAGAGCGCGTCGAGCCTTCATGTTCCTCCAGATCAATCCACCATAGCAGGAGTAGGGTTTTACGCTGCAAAGCAGCCCGAACCTGGGTAAAGAGAGAGAGAGTCCATCGCCGTGCTGTCCCTCACTACTTCTGCTCTTTGTGCAACGTGGCCGTCCCCATGCCGAATCACAAAGGGGCACCCATGCCCCATAGGTGATCGTGCTTCCACATCGACATCTTTGGTGCGCCAGGTAGGGGGCATCGCTTGTGCGAACCTGAAGCCAGTGACCAGCGTGTTGATCTTCGCCAGTCTTCATTGGCGCCGGCTCCCAAGAAGGGGAGAACCGAGCGGCGGCGCCGTTCCCTGATTCGTCAGCTCCTCCGCCTGTGGCTACGAGTGCCGCATGCGCTGCGGCCGCGGCGAGAAAGTTGGGCATGATGGGCTGCGCGGCCGTCATAGGTAGTGCTGCTATCAGTCCTGCCACGATCTCATTCGTGCGGATGGTGCAGCGGCGTCGATAAGGAGGCAGAGGACCCGATTGCTGACGAGCCGCGCCCGGAGGTGCAGGCGTTCTTCCCGCAGGAATGAATGCTTAGCTCGGCTGTGAGCTGCAGCAAGTCCGTCGGAGCCCTGCCCCAACCCGTGGAGCAGCACTGCCTCAAAAGGAAACCGCGGCAGGGCTCATTCTCATCCTCCCCCGGCAAGTCTCATCACACATGGTAGTGCCCCGCAATCGTGTTGCGCACATGCTAAGGGTTACCTTCTGTGTGCGTGGGGGCTTCCCGGGAAAAGCAAGGACTTGCGCCCTCACGGCAACCACAACTGCCAGATAAAGAAAAAGATAAGTTGCAACACCTTTCTTCTGGTCTCAGGATTCTTTCTATGTGTCCCTTGCAGCTCCTTCGGTTTAAACCCTAGCATTTTGTGTGAGATATTCGTACCGCGAGAGGGACTCTTCCATTCTCGCCTGCGTCCTCGTCTGTTTCGAGTCTGCTCAACAGACCAGGCAGCCGCACCGAGGACGTTGAAGGGTAACTTGCCAGTGGCGCCTACGCTTGTAGAATGCTAAGGGCTCGCTCCCGACAGCAGCACAACTAGTGTTTACCCCGGCAGGCTCCTGGCATGCGCAGGATTCGTAATCACACAAAAACGATGGGCAATATAAAATTAAAAGGATAGCATTGATCCACACAACTACTTAAGAGTACTATTACATTACAGAAAGTAGCAAGGCCTAAATATGTTTTTTGTGTGGCAACGTCATAGCAGGCGAAGCAGGAGCACCTAATCCCGGCGTCCTCCTTGGACCCGGGGCACGCGGAGGACCTTGTCGGCTAAAGGACCGACAACTTGAGCGGTGGCAGAGGTGTCCGTCCCAGGCGGCAGCCTCTTGAAAGCATCGAAGATGTTCACGTTGGGATGGAGCTGCACATAATTGATAAGCAGAGTGAAGATGGCGTCCTGAGCAAATTTTCGAGACTCACTGGCAAAACAGGCTGATCTGTCGTCCTCGTACATCTTCAGCCCTTCAATGAGACCCTCGAAGAAATGTGTCAATTTGACGCTCGGGGCCTCATGCTCGTTGACGGAGAAAGTCCAGCTCTTCATATTCATGTTGGAGATCTGGGAAGAGAGGCACTCGGCTATGTCCATGATGTCTACTACACAACTTGTTCTTGTAGACTCGTGTTGGGCCTCCAAGCGCAGAGTTTTGTAGGACAGTAGCAATTTTCCCTCAAGTGGATGACCTAAGGTTTATCAATCCGTGGGAGGCGTAGGATGAAGATGGTCTCTCTCAAACAACCCTGCAACCAAATAACAAAAAGTCTCTTGTGTCCCCAACACACCAAATACAATGGTAATTTGTATAGGTGCACTAGTTCGGCGAAGAGATGGTGATATAAGCATAGTAATGATGGTAGATATTGATTTTTGTAATAGGAACAATAAAAAACAGCAAGGTAGCAATTGATAAAATGGAGCAAAAATGGTATTGCAATGCTTGAAAATTAGGCCTAGGGTCCGTACTTTTGCTAGTGCAATCTCTCAACAATGCTAATATAATTGGATCATATAACCATCCCTCAATGTGAGATGAAGAATCACTCCAAAGTTACTATCTAGCAGAGAACATAAGAAGAAATTGTTTGTAGGGTACGAAACCACCTCAAAGCTATTATTTCCGATCAATCTATCCTAGAGTTCGTACTAAAATAACACCAAGCTACTCTTTCCGGTCGATCTAACCAAGAGTTCGTACTAAAATAACACCATATGATACACATCAACCAACTCTAATGTCACCTAGATACTCCAATGTCACCGCGAGTATCCGTGAGTTGATTACGCGATATGCATCAAACAATTTCAGATTCATAATACTCAATCCAACACAAAGAACCTCAAAGAGTGCCCCAAGATTTCTACCAGAGAAACAAGGACGAAAACGTGCATCAACATCTATGCATAGATTACCCCAATGTCACCTCGAGAATCCGCGAGTTGAGTGCCAAGACAAAGATCAAGTGCTCTCAAATCCAACAAAGTATTCAATCCGATAAAAATGAAATCTCAAAGGGAAAACTCAATTCATCACAACAAGATAGAGAGGGGAAAACACCATATGATCCAACTATATTAACAAAGCCCACGATACATCAAGATCGTGCCATCTCAAGAACACGAGAGAGAGAGAGAGAGAGAGAGATTAAACACATAGCTACTGGTACAAACCCTCAACCCCGAGGGTGGACTACTCCCTCCTCATCATGGTGGCCGCCGGGAGGATGAAGATGGCCACCGGTGATGATTTCCCCCTCTGGCAGGGTGCCGGAATGGGGTCTAGATTGGTTTTTCATGGCTATAGAGGCTTGCGGCGGTGGAACTTCTGATCTAGGGCTTTTTCTGATGGTTTATCTATTTATAGGATTTTTCAGCGCTGGAATCACGCGAAGATGGGCCTCGAGGTGGGCACAACCCACCTGGGCGCTCCTGGGCCTCCTGGCACGCCCAGGTGTCTTGTGCTCACCTCCTTCACCTTATGGTCCTCCCACTAAGCTTCTAGTGCCTCTTTTGTTCCAAAAAAATGTCAAAAAGTTTCGTTGCATTTGGAGAACTTTTATTTCTGCAAAAAAACAACACCACGGTAGTTCTGCTGAAAACAGCGTCAGTCCGGGTTAGTTACATCCAGATCATACTAAAACCATATAAAATTGTTGTAAACATGGCATGAATACTTCATAAATTATAGATACGTTGGAGACGTATCAACATCCCCAAGCTTAATTCCTACTCGTCCTCGAGTAGGTAAATGATAAAAGAAATAATTTATGAAGTGTGAATGCTAGCAAAGTGCATAAGTTTGATCAATGATAATTTCAGTCACTTTTCCTAGCATCATAACAACAATTCTTTCTCATAAAACTTCTCATGTTAAAGTAGCAACCAATTCACATGTTAAGGTTCAAACAATGAATTCTCTTGAAACTCAACAACCTATATTCTTAGTCACCAAACAATTGCAATTCAACTTATTCAATATCGTCTAAGTAAGAGCTCCACATACTCAATCATCATATAGTCTTCTATGATTGCTAGTACTCAAAGCATAGTTTTAGAACAAATGGCATTCATCAAACACAGAGAAAGATAGGGGCTTAATGTTTCGCCTCCCAACTCATTTATCATATAGATAATTGTCAACAATAATAAATCATGATCAAATATATTTGACTGGCCATATGTGCCTAGATCTTTCCCCACCACATGATGCTTGCCAACTAGAGGATAATTGAGGTTGAAATGAGAATGCATTCTATTGACTCTTGCATAAAAGTAAATATTGAAAAGTAAAAGATAGGCCCTTCGCAGAGGGAAGCAGAGGTTGTCATGTGCTTTTTATTTTTGGATGCCCAAGCTCTTAATGCAAAGGAACGTCATGTTATATTGCCCTTATGATAGCAACCTTTATTATGAAGTCCATCGCTTTTATTGCTTTGCCATCACAAGTTCGTACAACGCTCAATTTTCCCTTACAATAAAAGATCAAACATATTTAAAAGCAATTTTTATTGCTTTATGCACCGATGACAACTTACTTGAAGGATCTTATTCAATCCACATGTAGGTATGGTGGACACTCATGGCAAGAAACTGGGTTTAAGGGTTTTTGGATGCCCAAGTAGTATCTCTACTTAGTACGAATTTTTGGCTAGCAAAAGATCTTAAGCAAACACCACATGTTGGAGGATCCATAACAATATAACTTCTATGCAAATATACCCAAACATAACTCATTACGTTGTCTTCCTTGTCCAACTTCAACTAATTTGCTCAAGTTTGAAAATAATTAATGGGTATTCACAATCATAGAAGATGTCCAAGATAATATATTTGTATGTGAAAGTTCTCTTCCTTATACTAATCATTCATGAATTGCTTGTATGACCAATATTGTGATTGTCAAGCTTCAAAAGATTTCACTTTCTAAACCCAATGTGAAGCTACTACTAGGTATGATACAAGCATATGAAGCACATATAATTTCCACTTTATGATATTCAATTCATTCAAAAATTTACTCATAGGATATAAGTGAAGCACAAGAGTAAATGACAAGCTACTCCAAAAAGATATAAGTGAAGTTCAAGCGAGTAGTTAAGTAAATGGGTAGCTATTTGAGGACTCTCTCCTATTTATAAACTTTAAGATCTAAGTATTTTATTAAAACAACAAGCAAAACAAAATAAAATGACATTCCAGGAATAGCACAACTCATGTGAAGAAGCAAAAACTTAGGTTCAACCGATACTAACCGATAATTGTTGATGAAGAAAGGTGGGATGCCTACCGGGGCATACCCAAGCTTAGATGCTTGAGACTTCTTGAAATGTTATCTTGGGATGCCTTGGGCATCCCCAAGCTTGAGATTTTGTGTCTCCTTAATTCCTTTTATATCACGGTTTCCCTAAATCTCAAAAACTTCATCCACACAAAACTCAACAAGAACTCATGAGATACGTTAGTATAAATCAATGCAAAGCCTTATCATTCTCTACTATAGCAAATCACTAAAACTATTATTTAACATTTCATACTAAATGCCTCTGCATATTTAATACTTTCATCCTCAAATAGAATCATTAAACAAGCAAACATATGCAAACAATGAAAACATAACAGCAATCTGTCTAAACAGAACAGATTGTAAAGAGTGCAATTATCCTCATACTTACCTAACTCCAAAAATTCTGAAAATTTACCACACTGTAGAAAATGTATCATACCTTATTGTGGAAAAAATTTCAACATTTTATCACATTCTGATTTTTCTCAAGAATTCACGCACTACATGCAACTTTCTGTTTTCAAACAGCAACACATAGACTTGCAAAATAAGCATGGCAAAGGCTATACTTGACATTTTTATTGAAGTAAAAGATATAAAACATAATTACAAATAACATCAAGCAAATCCTAATAAAATAAAATGATGCTCCAAGCAAAACACATATCATGTGATGAATGAAAATGTAGCTCCAAGTGAGGATACCAATAATGTTGGAGACGAAAGAGGGGATGCCTTCCGGGGCATCCCCAAGCTTAGTTGCTTGGATATTCCTTGAATATTACCTTGGGGTGCCTTGGGCATCCCCAAGCTTAGGGTCTTGTCACTCCTTATTCTCCTCATATCGATATCTCACCCAAAACTTGAAAACTTCAATCACACAAAACTTAACGAAACTTCGTGAGATGGGTTAGTATGATAAAGACAAATCATTCACTTTGGTACTGTCAAGATAAGATTCATAATTGTTCTCACACAATGCCTGTGAGAACCCGGAATTAACTTCCAGACCCTCTTGTGTATATTTGTCAACCCCAGGATCATTGTTGGCAACACAGCGAAATGATATCATTGCACAATGTGTAAAAGGTATTACAAATTTAAATATATCTTGCCACAAGGCAAACATAGGGAAATGTCTAATGACATTTATTACAATCAGAAAACAGCGGAAAGTACAAATGCGGAGCGACTCCATCTCAGCCACAGGCAGTCGATGTAGTCCACGTGACCTCACTCCTACGGATCGCCATAGTAGTCGTAGTCATCACCTTCGTCTTCATGGAACTCTGTTATTCAACAAAATTATTGCCATGAGTACATTACGTACTCAACATGCCTCCGAAGGTCCTAACAGCTACATGTGGCTTCAAAGGAAGGCTTTATGGCTCATTTGCATAAAAGCTAATTTTGTTTGAAAAATATAGCAGTTGGATAAAAGCAGTTTTGATGAAAACATGTTTTATATCCAGAATAACTTTCATCAAAGTGAGGATCCTCGATCAACTCACACTCTTCATAGGTTCCAAGAATAGGGGCAAAGAGGGAATAAGCAAGACAGGTCCTGTATGTCAAGAAAGATTCATGTGTTGTCCATGACCGTGGACACGGCTATTCGAATAGTTTTACACTCTGCAGAGGTTGTACACTTTACCCACATGACACAATCCCGACTTGTTGCCACTAGCCGTCGCTAGCGTAGTACACCATTTGGTATACCGGCAGGGAGACTGTGACGAGGTCTTTGGACTAGATCCCCCAAAGATGTGACATGCCCACCATGTCTGGCACACGGAACTAAGAGTATGTCCTCAAACCGGTCCCCCCATCTGTGCCGAGGATACTCCCCGCAGGGCAGGTATCCTTTCTGCGGTACGGCAACATCGACACCTAAGGCTGACTAGCTTACTTAACCAAGCCAGTGCCCATATAGCATGTGGTTGTACTGTTACACAATCTTCAAATCCAAGACTTATTAGGCCTCATGCGGCACAGACGACTGATTGCCCCCTTCAACTTATGAAAGGCAGCCAATCGCTCCTTCAATCCTTGATTCAGCTGTCGCCCGCGCCAGTATTCAGATGGTAAGTTTCACCCCAGAGTAGAAGAGTATAGAGAAGGTCAACAAGGCCAACTGGCCTAGCTCAGCGATAACTGTCAATAACTCAGAGGTCATTCAACAAAGCACCTATAGGGTGATAAGTATGGCTAAGCATTTCTACTCTACTGGAACTATATACTTCTACTCAGATGTCAAGTAAATAGGCGACAAACGGATCAAGGTAATGTGTCAACCGACACGCTAGCTACGAGAATTAAAACAGCATGCATATCGTAACCATAAAACACAATGCAATTTTGCAAACATAGGATAAGTATGATCAAAGAAGGAGGCATGCCTTCGTTGTTGAGTCCTTCTTCCGTAACCTGTTTCTGTCCATGTCCAACCTCGTCACTCCCTACTCGTTGCAACAATAGCAAAGGACAAACAAATAAATACCAAAGCAATAAATTACAAATAACATCCAAAATGATTTAAAAGTGGATGGATAGCAAGATATTGATCAAGATGGGGATTCCGAAATGAGGTAGAACGATTGGGATGTAAGAGAGAGGATTCACTGAAGTGACATGGTTGAGGTTGACACCGCTAAGGAATGGCGATCAAGAGTAACATTCGAATACGAATTATGCGATTAACCAGTAGTAGTGCCCACTACACATCTTGGCTAACTCTACATGAAACAAGTATAAATATAACAAACACAATGGCATCCACACATATGAAATGGAACCATCCTATGAATTTAACTACATGATCATAACCTGGAATGAAAAGGTAAGAGTTAACCACAAATAAATATTTAGATAGAATCTAAATATTTATAATGGTCAATAGTAGCCAAACATATACATCAACTATCTAAAAATTCAAAAGCAAGTGTTCCATAAGACAAACAAACACATATTACAAACCATACTAGTTAAGCAATCAAACATCATTCAATAACATGAATTGAAATGATATAGGTGATCCCTAAAACATTTTAAAGAAAATAGGATCAACTCTACTATAACAAACCAATTCATTTGTCAAACAATTAACAAGAACTATAGAATAGTGGAACACATGGATGCACAACTATCTAGACATGGTATGATTTAAGATTAATATCAACCAAAAATAAATATTGGATGAATCCAAATACATATAATGGTTAACAACAATCAAAGACCTAACACAATCATATCATAAACAACTATTAGGAAGCATTTCTATAAAAGAAGACAAACCAATACTAGGGTAGAACTAATTAAACAACTTAATATAATAACACACATCTCACACAAGGCATGTGAGTATAGGATCATACAGATGTCTTAAGTAATAACACAAGCATCATACATAAAAGTTATCAAGAGAAGATACTAAATTAGGACATGCTCTTAATAATAAAGAACAACTAATACCAATGACCACTAGCAATACTATTATCACCACATGCTTACAATAACAAGGCATGATACACACACTTAGTGTGTGATCAAAGTACAATTCTACTAACATGACATATGACTCATCCCAAGCGTATGATAAGTCATAGCAACAAGTATTAAAACATTCATAATACTAACATGAGACTAAGTTAAATATCTATAAGAAACACAAGGGTCTAAGTACTCAACTATAGCATATGGAACATAATAAGATAAGAAAAATCACTAGCATGACTTGATCCATAGGCTTAAGCATATCACAAATGGAATAGTAAGATACACCAGACATGATGCGAGGCATGGATGATCCTCACACAAGATGCCACAATATTGCTACTAATAGAATACAACTCCTAACTGTGAGATTACCTAGTTGATAATAACTAACCTAAAGATCAAACACGATGTTAGCATACAACACTATACCATGCTAGTTATGATAAATAAGCACATGGAAGCATACTAAGCATGTGGGAAAGTAAACAACTAGATCATCTCATCAACCAAATCAACATGTATTATAGAAGCAGGAATAACAAGATGACATGTATTTCTATCTGGTACAACCTACAATTGCAAGTACATAAGATGCATCACTAGTCATGATCTTCTAATACATGAATTGGCACACACACACACACACACACACGCACACACACTATGTAGTCTAGTTATACAATCACAACATCATGGTATGGTATGGATCAATCAAGAAGGAATCATATACTACTAGCATGTATCTACTAACATGTATCTCTACCATGCAAGGCCAACCCTAAGTGTGACCATATAGTACAAACTAGCAATCATATATCAGATGATAGGACATGATCAAAACATGTGTTCTACTCTAATCACTTGCTAACAAGGCATGGTAATAACTAAGATAAATAAACACATATGATAATTAGCAAGATGTAATAAACTAAGTTCTATGTCACAAGAATAAATTCTATATAGTAATACAAATATGAACCATGACATAAAACAACTAACCAAGTGATCAATCATAACAACATCTACAAAATAAGTTTAACAACTAGGAAATTATATTCTACGCAACGAACTATAATGCACTCATTTCCAATCAACAAGGCATTTCATTTGACCACTAACATAAGCTAAACTACGCAACAACACGTACAAAATAATAATATAAACATCTATTGTAGGAATGACATGATTTCAAACCACTAAAATAAACATGCAACATAGATGAATACGAATATGTAAACTATGTCTAAGATATCTCCATGCTAAAAAAATCAAGATATGATGTATTTCATGATACGACAAACAAAGGAAAGCCTAGAATAATTCTATGGAATTATAAGCATGGTGAACATCATAAAAATTTGTATGTGTGCACAAAATATGACTACATGATGTAAAAAAAATAACAACACAGAGACAACGTACAAAACTATAATAGGTAAATAAAAGAAATCCTTGCAATAATCTACTCAGTCACATCAAACTCCTAAAATTATGAAATAATTAGGAGCGACTTCTGGCATGTCATGAACATATAAAAAATATCAAACCAACACAAAAGTTCACCGATCAACTACTACCCATGACAATAATTCACAGAAACTTGTACATAGCTATATCATACGACTACGTACCACACGAAAGGAAAAATATCACATAACTATAATCGATAAATTAATTAAATCAAGCAAGTCACTTGTCACACGCAAAATTAAGAAACCAATATCTTGGACTCCTAGCATATTATGAACATATGAAGAATAACATATTAGCACAAAATTTAGCCGATGAAGAAAACACCTTCAATCTTGGCCAAAAACAAGTGTATAAAAATCTATACAAAATCTAGATTGACCAAACTAGCAATCTAGCACCACCATGGGGTTCCTATGAACATAAGAAACATTTCATATGTTGACATCAAGATCATTCGATGGATAGAAAATAAAAAGACAAACCGATGCGACCAAATCGAATTCGGTTTTGGACACACGCAGCCAACGACATAGATAGGTTGAATCATGATGTCTACGGGATACACTAGATGATCACAAGTACGCATGCAAAAGGAATTTGATAGAAGCTCACCAAGTTCGACGGGACGGTGCGATGAACTCGACGAACAGTGTAGACGGACATGTAAAATTGTTCGCGTGTGGTCGACGAAACGCGTTCGTTCTTCCCTGAATGGATTCATGGCGTGGAGGAGAAGTTCCTGGCGCAAGGAAACGGATGGGGATGGCCTCCTTCATCGGGGTCGAACACCGGTGTCCATGGAGCACCATTTGTTTGCAGAGTGTTATGTAGAGAACGAGGAAGGGAGAGGGCAGGAGAAATGACGAGCTGGAAGAGGAGATCAAGGCGCAGGTATACATATCTTTGGTTTTGGAAACTGTCCAAATTTATGGGAGTCAGAGGAGGGGCAGTTTCTCTATGGACCTTTCCTCTCTTAGGGTACATAAGAAGGAAGGAAAGAGAAGAGGCGTTCGTTTGGGAGAGAAAGGAAGTAAAGAGAAATAGGCAGGGAGGAGGAATTAAAGGAAGGACATCAGTTAACATGCGTGGTGGCTGTTGAGGTTTCCTCTTCTGTTAGTTGTGAACGTGAAGGTACAGGAAGGTGAGGAGGTGCTGGCTAGGAGAGCTGGGTGTTTGGCCCAGTTCAGCTAGGCCCAAGTGGGAGAGAAAGAAAAAATAAAAGTTGGCCTTTGGCCCATTCCTATTGGGAGAACAGGGAATAAAAAAAATAAAAATGTTGTGGAATGGGCTTAGGAAATTTAGCCTAGAGTTTAATAGATGGAAAAGAATTGACTTTTTGGAAAATATAGAGAACTAATAGAAGCTAAAACAAATATCAAACGATCCAAAAAATCAATGAAAATGCAGACTCACATGTTTAAATGTGTTGAAGACAAAAGATAAAACCCAACTAGAAGAAAAGAACAAAACTCACATTTAATTTAAGTTCACATTAGGTCAAATTAAATCCTCCAAATTATAAAAGTCCAATTTAAGCATTGTTAACAAATAAAGCAAACGAAATTTTCTCGCCCTGATTTTTGAAAAACTTTTTCTTAAACATTTCGAGAATCAGGATGTTACAACTGTACTCTACAATTTCCACAATTTATATTAAGAAATATAAGCCATAGAAACCATAAAACAAGCAAACTATGCATTGCAAACAGAATCTGTCAAAAACAGAATAGTACGTAAAGATCTGAATTTTAGTCATACTTCTGCAACTCCAAAAATTCTGAAAAATTAGGAAAACGTAGGTAACTTTTAAATAAATCATCCGCAAAAATTCAGAGTTTTTCAATGCCCCAGTGAATTTAAATAATTCTGTTACTGGGCGCAAAAGTTTTTGTTTTTGCACAGAATCAAGTCAACTATCATCCACACTATCCCAAAGGCTTTACTTGGTACTTTATTGAAACAAAAGCTATAAAACATGATTACTATAGTATTTTAACCATGTGAACACACAAAAACAGTAGGTAAAAGTGTTGGGTTGTCTCCCAACAAGCGCTTTTCTTTAATGTCTTTTTAGCTAGGCATGATGATTTCAATGATGCTCACATAAAAGATAAGAATTGAAACATAACGGGAGCATCATGAAGCAAATGACTAGCACATTTAAGTCTAACCCACTTCCTATGCATAGGGATTTTGGAGCAAACAACTTATGGGAACAAGAATCAACTAGCATAGGAAGGCAAAACAAGCAACACTTCAAGATTTTCAACACATAGAGAGGAAACTTGATATTATTGAGAAGCCTACAAGCATATGTTCCTCTCTCATAATAATTTTCAGTAGCATCGTGGATGAATTCAACAATATAACTTTCACATAAAGCATTCTTTTCATGATCCACAAGCATAGAATTTTTATTACTCTCCACATATGCAAATTTATTCTCATGAATAGTAGTGGGAGCAAACTCAACAAAATAACTATCATGAGATTCTTGATTGGCATAATCATATTGAGCATTAAAATGATGATGACAAGTTTCATGGATATCATTACTCTTTATAGCATACATGTCATCACCATAATCATCATAAATAGGAGGCATGCTTTCATCATAGTAAATATTCTCATCAAAACTTGGGGGACTAAAAATGTCATGTTCATCAAACATAGCATCCCCAAGCTTATGGCTTTGCATATCATTAGCATCATGGATATTTAAAGCATTCATACTAACAACATTTCAATCATACTCACCATTCAAAGATTTTATGCCAAACATTTTATTGAATTCTTCTTCTATCAATTGCGCACAATTTTCCTTTCCATCATTTTCAAGAAAGACATTATAAAGATGAACAATATAATGCAACCTCAATTCCATTTTTTTGTATTTTTATTTTATAAACCAAACTAGTGATAAAACAAGAAACTAAAAGATTCAATTGCAAGATCTAAAGATATACCTTCAAGCACTCACCTCCCCCGCAACGGCGCCAGAAAAGAGCTTGATGTCTACTACACAACTTGTTCTTGTAGGCTCGTGTTGGGCCTCCAAGCGCAGAGTTCTATAGGACAGTAGCAATTTTCCCTCAAGTGGATGACCTAAGGTTTATCAATCCGTGGGAGGCGTAGGATGAAGATGGTCTCTCTCAAACAACCCTGCAACCAAATAACAAAAAGTCTCTTGTGTCCCCAACACACCAAATACAATGGTAATTTGTATAGGTGCACTAGTTCGGCAAAGAGATGGTGATACAAGCGTAGTAATGATGGTAGATATTGATTTTTGTAATAGGAACAATAAAAACAGCAAGGTAGCAATTGATAAAACGGAGCATAAAAGGTATTGCAATGCTTGAAAATGAGGCCTAGGGTCCGTACTTTTGCTAGTGCAATTTCTCAACAATGCTAATATAATTGGATCATATAACCATCCCTCAACGTGCGATGAAGAATCACTCCAAAGTTCCTATCTAGCGAAGAACATAAGAATAAATTGTTTATAGGGTACGAGACCACCTCAAAGCTATTCTTTCTGATCAATCTATCCTAGAGTTCGTACTAAAATGACACCAAGCTATTCTTTCCGATCGATCTAACCAAGAGTTCGTACTAAACTAACACCATATGATATGCATCAACCAACTCTAATGTCACCTAGATACTCCAATGTCACCGCGAGTATCCGTGAGTTGATTATGCGTTATGCATCAAACAACTTCAGATTCATAATACTCAATCCAACACAAAGAACCTCAAAGAGTGCCCCAAGATTTCTACCGGAGAAACAAGGACGAAAATGTCACTACAAAAAAAAACCACTTCCGTGATGATATGTGTTTGTCACAGTAGGTCACGTTTTCTGTCATGCATGTACATCCATGATGATTTTATGACAAAATCAAGATAGTCATACATGTGCTGTCGTAGAAGTGTTCCATGACAATACCAAAATTCTCATCACGGAAGTGTCCACTTCCATGACGATAAATGGCGCGTCATGGAAGTGCTTTCGTCAAGGGTAACTGACACGTGGCATCCACCATAACGAGTCGCCGTTAAGCTATCGGGTTCCATTTTGGATCCGATAACCCGTTAACCGCCCGGACCAATGGGGATTTTCCATGTGTAAAATTCTGATTTACCTTAGTGTCCACGTGTCAGCTCCGCGTTGAGACAGGTGTCATCTAGCGAGTGGACGGGATGAGCGTATGGTACGTCGACACGTGGCTCGGCCCAATAGTGACCCGTTTAGGTTAAAAGGCCGGGCCTGTCAAAATAAGCAGGCCGGCCCATTAGCGGCCTACTTGAGTCGGACCCATTCACAAGCACGGCCCATACAAGTTACACAGAATCGGCCCATCAAAGGCCCATTCTAGATTTGACAATTTCCAGCCCATCGTTAGATCCAGCCCGTTAACGCCCCGCTACGTCTTTGGGCCCAATTACGGCCTGACCTTCTTTCGGCCTGTTAGCAGCCCATCATTAGTTCCAGCCCGTTAATGGCCCGGAACATCTTTCGGCCTTTTCTCAGCTCATTCTGTAGTTGGGCCAACTTCTAGCCCGTTGTGACTTTAGGCGTTTCCTTGGCCCATTCGGTAAATGGACCAATTCCTAGCCCATTTTGTCTTTCGGCCTATTAACGGCCCGCACAACAGTTGGGCCTTTGACTGTGCAACCTAATTTTGGGTCCATTAGCGGCCCACATTCCGCAGGGCACAATTTCAGCCCGACGCGACTTTCGGCCTGTTAAAAGCCTAGTTTGCAAATTGGGCCTCTTCTGGCCCAAAACACTTTCGGACTCTTACTGGCCCGTAAAGTAAAAGGGCCGAGAAAAAATTGACATTTATTTCGGCCTGCTAGAGGCCCGCGGGCCATTTCCATTTATATGACCCTATCGAGCTTTTGGCCTGTTAACGGCCTGCTAAGAGCCGTTGTTACGGTGGGCCACATCATTTGGGATCCACTAAATATTAATTTGACCAGCCCAATTAAGGCCTGCTTTGACTACACATGTTTGTTTGTTCGGATGGCGTCCAGGTAATGTTTGGGCGTGTTGGCCCCCATTTCAACGATATAGCATATTCAAAGAATTATCCTACTCTATACTATCGCCTCTAAAAACATACACTATATAATAAAGAGACTAAGGCATAGAAACGTAGAATAATCCTACACTATACAATAAAGAAATTACAGCCAATTATACCCACTTGGCATTATAGTTTGGCACCAGTGATAATAAAGCGTACACAAACAACAAATTACATACACTGGGCAAATAAAGCTCATACATCATGGACACGCATCAACAGAACTTACCATTTGAACTATAATCTCTTCAGAAAATAGGATTGGCCGGATTCAGATAGCACAAATTTCAGTCTACAAAATCTCCAATTCCTTCATGGTTACCTCAGTGTCTTGTTTCATTTTTTTTGACTCCTGCATCTAATACCTGCAACTCCAGTCTCAACTTGTTGATTGCATGTTGAGAATCATGTACACGTTGTCTTGCCACCTCTAGTTGATGCTCGAGAACATCAGCACATTCCAATTCCAATCCATAATCATTTGGTAACGGCCATGCTACACTGCTCGCAGATCTTTGTGTTGATGTAACTTCATCCTAAAATGTTTCTGTAAGTACACATGACTAGGGCAAAAATATAGTTACAACAGTGAAGCGAGCAAGACAGACTATTTTGTACATGGCAAAACAGGACTAACAATAATGTTACACGTCATGAAGCATAAGCAGGTGATATTTTAAAAATTATAAAAATGGTAGTCTGTGCAGCCCGCATACAGAAATCTCTCTTAACTCACCAAAGGAGCATGATGTTGGGGCCAAATCCAAAACTCAGACATGTTACAAATTTAGACCACACGCAGCTACTGGACATATAAATTGCGTATAAGTAAGCAAGCAGTTGGCCATTCTGTAGCTCAATTAAAGTCTTAGGTAGCATAATGAACAGTAGAGGGATTCAAACAAACCTACTACAACAAGCAAAACTATGCAATCAATAGCCTAGTATAAACTAGATTGTGAGCCTCATGCAGTAATAGTTGGTTAATAGACTTCAAAGCTTCAGGCACACTTCGCCAGAGTAATTAAATGGTAAGGACTTTAATTATGTCAACTAATAGTTATACAAGTACCCAACATCAGGCATCATTGTTTGGGAATCTCATTAACTGAGGACAAATAAAGCAATTGAAAAGAGCAATTTAATTATGCCTGAAACAAACAAGCAATTGAACTGTTGAGTTGGCAGCATGCATACATGCACGCCTCAATAACATCCATGGCCTAGCTACATTTACTATATAAAGGAACAAGTAATGTAATATTGTTTGTCCCCTATGAAGTATCTCGACTAGTATGTAATCAATATCCTAGTAATGATAGGGAGGCTAATGATGTGAATATGCGTTCGGTTATGACATTTATGACATCGACAACTCTACCATGGCAGGAAGCAGTTTCACACTGTTCACTACTATAAGATGTTTTAGATATTTAAAAGTAGACTACATCCATAATGAATGAACAGACACATTAAAATGTGTTTACATACATCTGATTTACAAAAAAGTTAGAATATCATATAGTACTGAGCGGAGGGGTTTTTAATCAATGGCCCAATGACTGGGTTACAGGTGAAGAACCCTACGCAAGCACAATGTCAGACAAATAGGATGTCCTGGTAATTGTAATACAGTGACTTACCATAACTGGTTGAACAGGCTCAGCGTTGCTCCTCCTTCTCTTGCAAGGCTCATTCCTAACATCTTGTACTTGGAAATTCTCAATCTTATCTTCATTGCACCCCCTCTGCAAGGTGACACAAACTAGTCACTGGTCTCCTTGGAAGATAAATATGCATACTTTCCAGTCTGTGAACAACACAAAAGGATGAGTTTATAACAAAACAACACCACATAATGAAACATGCCACATCTCTTGCACACAATGAAATGAGCATTTACTATGTGTGCACTGTGTAAAAACTAGGCATACCTTTGAACTGGATCTCCAGGTACTCTTGGAGAGCCTACTTTAGTGTACAGCCAAACCTTTATGTTACCTATGAGTTATACAAGCCCCCACTATAGCAGCCCTTAGTGTTTAAATCGTTGACAAGCTCTGTTAGGTCAAGAACAGTAAGTAATCAAAGCAAACAGTCCTAGTATGGCTGGCTGATACAAACAAGCAATTGAACAGATATGTGAGCAAATCTTACATATCAAGAAAAGAAGCATAGAAGGAGGCTTAAAGACCATCACTTGACTGACCAGATTTAAGGGGCATTTAAACATCATGTGCAACGTATGAACTAACATAAACATTGCATATTTCAGATTCTATAATGAAATGCACATGTATTAGGTTATGCCATGTATGATGCCTAAATGTACACTATTGCAGGCAGGAGTGATTCATCATTGCACGCACAATTGAATTGCAGGTTAAGGGCCAGTTCTATTCTGCCTTTTCAGAGCTTATTGTCAAAATAAGCCATAAAAGATGTAAAGAAGTCATTTTTGAGTTATGGGCTTGGGCTTAACTTATTTCGCTTTGGAGGGGGGTGCTTCGGGTAGAAGCTCACTAAAAATTGAAGGGAAGGGGAATAGTGAAATGACTCTGTTGTCTGCCTATATTACACTCAAAATGCCACTGCTCATGCCCGCGTCACACCTGACCCTCAAGTAAAAACAAACACGTAAGCGTTCATTGCCCTGCCCGCTTGCATCTCCTCTCCCCTTTCCATCTACCTCGATCCCCTGCCTGCAGCGCTAGGGTTCCTCCAGCAAGCCGTCGCGACTGGTCCCATCTGGCCTGGTCCTCGACGATGCTCTGTCCAGCTAGGCTACATGGCCGGCGGGTAGGGCCAAATCTCCCCGGCTGCTCCTCCCTCTGGCGCCGCCCCTCATTCTCATGGTCTCCAGCAGCTACTCCGCTGTGGTCCGTCCAACGCACTACTCCGGCGGGCGCCGCACAACTACGGCCGATGCCCCACTCCGGCAGAATCGTTCCCCCTCCCCTCCTCCCAGGCCATGGCCTTGAGGTGCTGTTGAAGGATGAGCTCATCCAACAAGGTGAGGATCTCCTCTGATTTTTTGCCAAATTTTCATACTGATCCGCTATATGATGAATTGCTATGAGCTGCTTCTGCTGCTGCTATATGATGCATTGCTATGAGCTGCTCCTATTGCTGCTATATGATGAATTGCTATGAGCTGCTGCTGCTATATGATGAATTGCTATGAGCTGCTGCTGCTGCTATATGATGAGTTGCTATAAGCTGCTCCTGCTGCTGCTATGTGATGAATTGCTATGAGCTGCTCCTGCTGCTGCTATATGATGAATTGCTATGAGCTGCTGCTGGTATATGATGAATTGCTAGCTGCTGCTGCTGCTGTATGATGAGTTGCTATGAGCTGCTGCTGCTGCTGCTATATGATGCTTTCAGGTGGTGCTGCTATATGATAATAACCAGCCACTTGGACCATCGAATTTCGATAAATAATTGTTCTTCATTTAAATTTAGGTCATGCGTTCTTCATTTAAATTAGGCAATGGGATCTCTATGGAAGACATTGACCAAAGTAGATTGTGCCAAGTAGATGGTATCTTTGTATTTGCATTTTGAACAAATATTGATGGTCTGTTTTCCTATCATATTAATTACTGCACTGGGTTCATATTATGATGTTTGCAAGTCAAATTAATTTTCATATGGGCAGCAAAATGACAAAATATAATGCAATCTAGACTTTTCACTGATCATACCACAGATAAGCTGAAAAGGCAGGCAATGAAAAGAACTGGTTGGCTTATTATCTGGAGCTTATATTCAAAGGTGCTTATTTTCTTAGGATAACTCGAAATAACTGTCCCTAAGAAACTTGGCCAATAGAACTGACATACAAATAACATGTCACGATGATTGCAATTCCGGCCCAGTTCTTTTGCCAGATTCTCCCAGAATCTGACCCCTACCAAGATTCTCCCAGAATCTTTGAGCCCCATTTGTTTTACAACCCTATCTAGTTAGGGTCTAATTAGTTAGGATTGTAAAACAAAAGGGGGTCAAAGATTCTAGGAGAAGCTAGAGAGGGGCAGATTCTGGGAGAATCCTGCAAAAGAACTGGGCCGGAGTGACCTACCATAGCACATTGTATAGGCTCACCGCTGCCTCTGCTTTTTTTGCGATGTTCCATGAAATTGCCACATACATCTTGTACTTTTTCATTGCGCAACCCTATCTGCAAGTTGACATGGCTAATTTCAGATATCTCTACATGATAATACATTGCATATCCCTTGCGCATATTTAAACCATCAATTAACGATTGTGTGCATAGCATAAACTAGCCATGACTCTGTGTGCTGGACTAGCAGGCACTCTAAGGGAGCCTAATGTAGTGCACTGGAATTTCCACATGCCACCTACGATTTTGTGTAATGTACTACCTCTGTTCTAAATATATGTCTTTGTAGAGATTCCAGTATGGACCACATACAGATGTATATAGATGCATTTTTTAGTGTAGATTTACTCATTTTGCTCTGTATGTAGTCTATAGTGGAATCTCTAGAAAGACTTATATTTAGGAACGGAGGGAGTATCATGTATGACATCTACATCTCTAATTTAGCGGCCAGTAGTGGAAATCATTGTCTGCACAATGGGATTACTGGTCAAAAATCCTAGCAAAGCGCGCTGGCAGGCACACAACAATACAAGAGAGAGAGACGCACTTACAAGATCATAGCAATGCCTCAGTCCAGGATCTTGGTTGGCCAAGCTGTTAGATCCAGAAGAAACATCGTCCTTATAGTTTTTGCCAGCTGCATAACATGTAACAGCGACCTGTTAGTATATTTGAAGTACATCGGGCAGGTGATGCTGGACGGGTTTAAAGGTGACAAGTACCTAGGCCGTGGCGGGTGCTTGGCATCTTGCCAGATGGTGGGAATCAGGTTAGAAATGTCAAGGGTGATGACGCTGCGCTGGCTGTCGAGGTCCGGTAAGGAGATCTAGAACCGTCGAGTAGGGTGTTTGTGGAGCGGCTCCGGTAGGGTGGACTACATTGTGGGCGAAGTGGATCTGAGGCCGTGGACGAGGACGTCGGTGAAGCTGCTCCGGTGGTTGGGTTCAGGATGGTGTCGACGATGCGGATCTGCGGCCGTGGACGGGGCGTCAGAAGCTGCTCCGGTAGGTTGGACGAGGGTGCGACGAAGCGGATCTGAGGCCGTGGACTTGTGCGTTGGCAAAGCGGCCCCGGTAGGGTTGAGAATGGTATAGGTGAAGCTACTCCGGTAGGGTTGAGGATGGTGTCGGTGAAGCAACTCCGGTAGGGTTGAGGAAGGTGTCGGCGAAGAGGATCAGAGGTCATCGACGGGGGCATCGGTGGGGCAGCTCCGAGGGTGTGGACGAAGTGTCTCCGGTGGGGAGTACGAAGGAGCCGCTGCAGATGCGCTGCGGTTGACGAGAGTACCGGCGAAGCAGATCCGGCGCCGTGGACAAGGCTCACACTGAATGGGTTGTGGTACAGTGGTGGATGAGCAGTCTACTTGTTTCTAGGGGAGGTGGGAGGGGTAGCTGCGGCCGCAGAAGCAGATCCGGCGAGGTGGACACCGCTGGCAGTGAATGGGCTCTGGTACACCGGTGGATGAGCAGTCTAGGGTTTCGAGAGGGGAGGGGTAGAAATGCCGATGAAGTACGGACGGCGTGATCTAAGATGCTCTGGTGCTTTGGAGTTAGTCGTTTTTGCGGGAGGGGGAGAGGAAATGGGGGTGCCGTGTGGTGGGGGGAACCGAAAGTTACCAAAGCAGCCCCGACCTATTATGTAAATGAGGGCCGTATTGTAACTATTGTTCTCCGTTCACCAAGGACAAAAGGGGAATTTCACATGCTAAAGACTAGGTGGCGGAAATTTTAGAAGGAGGCGGGAGATTTTGCCGCCCGCGGGATCGTTCGTATCCAGTTTCAACTAATTTTGGACAGTGCTAGCGGGAAGGTCATGCGAGACTGTGTACACGGGGCACACGTCAGCAGTTAATAACTGGTATGAAGTCCACCCCAGAAAAAAAGACAATAACTCGGGATGATGCACCGATAACTTGGACGTTCACACGGGCGCGGCCAATCGTACGGGTGTAGAGGCGCGTTCACAAAAAAACGGATCAAATGGTCAGCCTATGTATTTCTCGTGTAAATATATAATTTAGTGCCATTGGTTATTTACTTTAAACATAATGCATTGACGTGTTATTGTAGAGGCGCACAAAAAGAAATGGATATTGTAGTCCCACAAAAGAAATGGATATTGTAGTCCGCTACTTAAAAATGTTACCTCATATGATTACATGGCCTCCATTTCATAAATTGCGTACCCGTTGAATTCATATATGAATATTACATATATTACTTCATAATAGAACCTTAAATCATCCAAGACTAATGAATTTGAATGCAAGACTAACAATGGTGCATGTACATGATAGCTACAGTGCTTGTTTGAAGAAACACCACTGTAACTTTGGCATGCACAATTGAAAAGGATTATTTGGAAAAAAATGTGATATGTGAGTGTCCAATCTTTATAGCATTGAATCGATATTGTATCTTTGGCCACGATACAAAGTAGATATTGATTTATGTTCAAGCGATGCACGTCCGCGATCGCTAGATAGTGATACGTGAATGAATTGTGCAATCTCTCTCACACGCATACATATCTCATTTCTCCATCGGCATCGGAATCACACACGCGCACTTCGTGTATTTCTCTCCCTCCGTCAAGGTTAGAATTCGTCTTTCTACCCCATCCTACAAGTCTCTCACACAGAAACACACACTCTCTCTCTGTCGAACACGCCCACCCCTTTAATTCCGCCCACCCACCGCCACTAATGTCTCAAAGTATAATTATGTCTCACACACATATGCCTAAGGTTAACTCGAGTCCCGGAACCATATGAATACATACAATGGGATTCCAGCAGAGCACCTTTTGTTTTGAGATTTCGCTCTCTCTCACACACACACACACACACACACGCGCGCGCTTGCGCGCTCGCGCGCGTAGACATTGTTTCTCTCTTCATTTTTTTTCCGGCACTTACATGCACACCGCTTGTTTATCTCCGTGATGCTTTAAGTATGCCTCGCACACATGCTATCTACCTATCCCTTAATATAGATATGTGTCACACAAACTCTTCTTTTTTCCCATATCTAAGGTGTCACTGCCCCCCCCCCCCCCCCCCCCCCCCCCCCACCCCCCCCCCCCCCCCCACCCACACACACACTTCCTGACACCGAAGGAGTAGGGTGACACCTTGATCTTGATACTAATCTATCTACTGGCTTCTCTCTCAAACACACACACACACACACACACACTACCCGACACCGAAGGAGTAGGGTGGCACCTCGATCTTTATAGTAATCTATCAACTAGCTTCTCTCTCAAACACACACACACACACACTCGCTAGTTGTGCCTATGTGCCTACCGCGCACACACTCTCGATACGTCTTTCTCTCCCTCCCCCCTCCCACCCCCAACAATGACAGCAGAAGGGTGACAATTCGATCTTGATCTTAATCTATCAATTGGTTTCTCTCTCAAAAAAACACACACACACACATACACACACAAACGCTAGTTGTGTCTCTGTGCCTCGCTCACACACACTCGATACGTCTTTCTCTCCATAGCCCCCTCGATATGTGGACTTCTCGTGCGCGCACAGCTGTAGTGACGATGACGCTGAACCCAGTGTGCCTTGTTTTTACTGGTCTCATGTGATAGTTTTCACCCTGTTTTCTGTTAATTAACAAGGCAACCTTTTCTTTGTTACTACTAGTGAATTTGAGATCATTCGGGGCAGACATAAAATATATCACTTCAACCCAATTATCACAGTAACTATTTAAAAAGAAACTAGCAAGATGCCTGTGCGTTACACGAAACATCAAGATGCATTTGTATGAGTAGTTTGTCTTGTGAGAGAAAAGGATGAACGAGGGAAGGCCTTATTTGCAAATGTGGAGAGGGGTGTAGGTATCTTTTTGCAAAATTGCCATAGTTTCCTTCCTATCCGTCAGATATAAATCGGATGGCCTATATTGCAGGATCGCAGGCACACCATCATCACCAACTCTGTTTTCTACTGCCTCCATTCCTAAATATTTGTCTTTTTAGAGATTTCAACAAGTGACAACATACGGAGCAAAATGAGTGAATCTACACTCTAAAATATGTCTATATACATCCGTATGTGGTAGTCCATTTGAAATCTGAAAAAGACAAATATTTAGGAACGGATGGAGTATAAGAGTAGACATAGAGATATATCTCTAGCATCGTCCACAACGAACATCTGCTGGACTGATTAGCGCCCGATGCTCGCAACGCGATGACCTGAGTTCGAATTTTGTCTTGAACTTTAGTTTTTTATATTATATTTTCTTTAATATATACTTCTTTCGCTAATGTACTGACAGTAGAGCCCACAGAGTACTTAGAATACAAGATTAAGGATGGATTTGTTTCTTTTTAACTTTCTGTACGAATCTGTAGCCACCCTGCAAGTCATGTACACTGTACATGCAATTAACTTTTTCTAGAGGGAGAATCATACACGCAATTAACTCAAATGGATTGGATGTGACTCTATTATTTCCAACATAAGAGCATCTCCAATGGCAGCCGGCAAATTTCCTCCTGCTTCCTTCCGCGGAGGACGACATCCAAAGCCAGCGGCATACATTTTCACAACTCTAACCAACCAGAGGAAATTCATGCAAACACGGACTGATATCATATAAGAATGAAGGATTTCGTATAAAAAAGCCGGATCTTCATATAAACATGACGGATTTCATTACATTTACATGAACTAAGCGGTGCTAATCCGGCTCTCGTGGTATAATTAATACCTAATCTAAATGGCCGCCCGCGGATCCCTTTGTCTTCCTCATGTCCGGCAGACACTTGCGGGGTCGACAAAGGTCCTCGGAAGAGACGAAGCAGCAAAGAAACCACCTGAATACATAGTCGTCGCCTCGGCGGTGGCCTTCATGGGACCCAAGTGGCGGCAGCCTCCCGTGTTCTACTTCTCCTCGATGATGGCGGCGGACACGGAGAAGCTGGCCACCGACTCATCGCTCTCTGCGCACCCGGCTTCTGTCTCTGCCTGCATGGTGCTGCCGCAGGCACGGGAGGCGCGCCCACAGACACGGGAGGCACGGCCACCGCAGACACGGGAGGTGCGGCCGCAGACACTGGTGGCGCGGTATGACGCGGCAGCGACGACGCCCGTGCCGCCGTGCTCACCGCCGTGCCGGCGTGGAGCAACTCGCCACTCCTCATCGAGCTGAACTGGAGCGGCGAGTTGCTGAACCACGCACCGGCTTGGGGCGGCAACTGGCTCCGTTAGGCCAAGCGAGGTAGGTGAAGCACCGAGCGACCTCGCTCGTATCCGAAGGGCTTGGCAGGCCACCCAGCCGGGTAGTATGCCAAAGAACAGCTCCTCGGAAGCCATCGGAAGAGTGGAGAAAATGGTGAAGGAGGAGATGGGGGAGCGGCGGAGGGGTGCGATTCTTGCCCGCTGTCTGCCCTCGTTTAAATAGAGGGCGGACGGTAGGAGCTTGGCCGGCGTCTGGCCTCGTTTAAACTGAGGGCGGACGGGAGGAGCTCGGCCGGCGTTGCGTTTAATTCCGGCCGGCTCATGAACGGACGTGTGGCCGGAGTAGGTTTCTTGGTTTTCATGCGGGTTTAACGGAGCCGTTTGATGGAGGCGAGGAGGCATGTTCAGCCGGGCGTGCAGCGGACGGCGCAGTACTATTCGATTTGACAGCTACTAGTAAACCAGGACAGTTCCTGATACGGCTTTAATGCAGACGAGGGAGAGGGTAGCGGTTCCCGAAATGTTGAACGGCCAATGATGCATCCTCCTTCAATTAGCATCCTGAATGCATGAGGGAAGTAATGGGAGGAGGATGGGGAAAAGAGGCAGCACGATGTGAATGCTACGCAATTTGCACTCATATAAAGGCGCCCCTCCATTCCAATGCATCTACCACATCGTACGCACCTAAGCACCTACACTAAGCGCAAAAGTGCTCACTCCAGACCCATGGCGGCGATGCGCGCGAGCGGCCAGCGGCTGTGCCAGATGGTCCACGATGTCGGCCTGCGGCATGGCACCGAGGATCATCTCCAGACGGTGTTGGCGACCGGCTGGTTCATGGCCATCATCGACGCCAGCTACGACTCTTAGTTGGACCAGATGATCGTTGCCACCATCAACAAGTTCACCGTCGTCAAGAAGCTCGCGGACGACATCGCCGTACTCCTCCAGCCCGCGCGCCCGGGCTCCTCATTGCCTGCCACCCTAATCGGCCTCCATGGCGAGAACCTCTTTCAAGCACTGGTGGCCCTGTGACTGCTCGCCGACGCAACGAAGAATGTCCACCTGGAGGTCACGCTCGCCGCGAGGCGCCTCGCCCTGCAAGAATTCGTCGACCTACACATCCACGTGTACGAGGAAGTCGTGTACATAGGTATCTACAAGGTCGGTGAGGATGCTACGACGTTGGCCTTCATCAACCGGCTGGAGGCCTTGGACGCCTTTGTTGAGAAGCACCTTGACCTCGCCACAAAAGCCGCCGCTCCTAAGACGCTGGTCGGTTGCCCGGTGCACTGAGTCGAGGAGGAGGAGGTCGTACGTTGATGGATTCATCTTTCTTCTTGCCTCCTGTAACCACCACTGCGATTGCATCATTGTGGCCCTAATTCTTATTGTGCTATTGCATTCTCGTTCCAGTCAATATAGACATGTGTGATCCCTTTGCTCACATTTGCAGGCAATTATATGCATCACTGTAACTAGTACTCCATCCGTCAATTTATAAGTTGTGCTTACCTTTTCCATCAACTTCATAATTTACGTTCGATGCTTGACCCGACCTATGAACTACTCCTAAATTCAAAAACTGAGACCGAACCTATAAATTCAAAACTACTCGTGCAGCACGCCTGTCACGTTCGCAAGTTCAAAATGAGAAACTGAAACACGTACATGAAGCATGTCCCTTCCCCGTCGCATACCACACTGTCGTTCCACCCCCCTCCTGGTCAACGCGCATTGGCTAGGCTTTATATCACTACAACATGTGGGACCGCATGTGACCAAACTGACGATGCGCCAACGTAGCTACTACCCTGCTTATCTGGTGGGGAAAAGCCCCGCCCTAGCATTTCCAGTCGTTATTTCTATCTATCGATCGTGCCAAGGAGCAGAACCAAATGTTACAATTTATACATGTTTCTCTACTCCCATAAAAGACTCAGTTGGTGATGGTGGTGTGTCTGCCATCCATCATTTCTGACCATTAGATCTGCATCTAACGGCTGTGAGGTAAGTTGTGGCATTTTTGCAACAATAGCCCACTTCTCTGCTCCAATGTGCAGAAAACCCCTTATTATCTTGAAAGCAACCACATCCCTCCCTCACCTCATCAAAACAGCCTGAGAAATATATTTTGAGTGAAAAGTAATATATTTTTAGTGGTATATATGTATATCAAAACAAGAGTGTTTTCTTTCAAGTTTGTGAACAAGTACTATTCTACTTTGGATCTGTTACAATGCATGGGCACATTGCTAGTAAAAGGAAAAGGCCTGCCGCGTTCGCGTCGCACCCCCACACGCCCGGGAATCGGGAGTACTCCACGGCCCGTCCGGCACGCCACATACCTAGGGAAGGCGTGTTGCCTAGCATTTTCACTTTGATGTGGGACCGCAATTGAGCAAACCGACTATCGGCAAACCGCACCCCGCCTGCCGTGTTGGAAAACAGAAATGAGGAGGGGAAGATCTAGCTGTAGCACGGAAGCCAAGAAATTTGGTGTCAGATGGGACTCGTTGATAGAGTAGGAGCACTCCGTACTACACCTACTACGAAGTTTGCACTACTACTACTACCAATATACAACTAGGTACGTGCACGGCACATCACCATAGGAACAAAAAATGGGAAGATCTTGTTTTGGGTGATTTATCTTTATTTCAGTCAACGTAGTATGAATAATATGATGTGGGGGGCACCCATGAAGCCACATGGCACGTCTGGAGGTCTTATTTAGAGCTTCTTGTGTGGATCGATCACACTGTCGTGCTGGTCGTTCGAGAAGAACGTGTATGGGTACTTATAGTAGATCCGAATCGCAGCCACCTGGACCATTGGATCAACATCAATCAACGGTTTATATCGTGTACGTGCAAATACATGCATTGACTCAAGAAAAATAATGAATATAGAATGTATAATACATATACCGCATATTGCGTTTCTCTAAAGTCAAACTTTGTATACTTTCAACAATTTGTAGGAAAAAGTATTAACATATAAACCACCAAATATATATATCATTTGATTCATCATTGCTTTTATTTCCACATCGTGTAAATTTGTTAGTGTAAATGTTCATATTGTTTTCACCAAATTCGGTCAAGCTTTATAAAATTTGGATGTTGTCAAAGCTATATATGTGCGGAGTAAATTACAAACGGAGGGAGTGGAAAAGGCCTGGCGCAGGAGTTACATTTCCCTCTCGGGGCCCACGGGACCGAGCTTCAGCGGCTATTGCACCTGCCTTTGAGTCAATGATATGTGGACCCTAAATGCGGCTGGCCCGCATGTCATTCTCATAAAAGCAGAGGGGAGGTGGGACTGAGAGGGGTGAGTCGCAAGTCGGCGGATGTGTGGTGTCATGGGTTCGAGCGGTGTCGTGGGAATCGAGTGGGATGAGGCTTGCCTGCTCCCCTCCCATGCTCCGATCCGTACTCCCACACCACTAATTTTCATCCAACGGTTATACTGTAATAGATTTGCACGTGTGGGTCATCTATAGCCTCAAAAAAAGGTAAACAAAGGCCGTATTTCCAGGAAATAATTTCCTGCATGAATCTGTACACGCATGCAAGACCCTTTCCTTTCCTTCTTGTCCTCCGAGCGTGGCAATAGGTGCCTGCCTAACCCATGTAGCACGCTGCACCGCCAGTGAGTAGCACCTCCTCCACGCCAACATCGGCGTCTGGGCCATGCACATGCAGCTGCTCCCATAGTATTTTACCCGCATGTTCGACTGCAGTACCACACCGATCTTGGACGAGACCATGGAGCTTGTGGCCAAGAAAAGTCTCTGCCCGGCTAACGCATGTTGAGGTGCTTGTCTGTTGTGACGTGCCGCACGACATTTACTAGCTCGCACTCCGGATGAGCTCGGGCGGGAGCCAGTGATCTACCCGGGGCACATAGCTCAACTTGGGCTCGAGATTCGGACCCGCTTGCACCGTCCCGAGGATGTACCACTCAGCGGCGAGGCTGGAATGCTGGATACGTATAGGCATGTGCTCATGGGCGGGAGCAACCTGCTCAATGGATACCGGTTTGCGAACGTGATGTACTCGACGTAGTTGAGCCAGCGAGCCTGGAGCCGTTCCTGCCGTCGTACGTTGACGCGCGGCTCAACGGGGTGCGGCCACGGGCCAGCATAGGTCGGCTACGGGGAATCAGCATCGGTGTGGTTTGAGATGCCCAGCTGGCCATTGTCGCGGCGGCGTTCGCGACTCACTCGTTCAAGATGAACTGGCCGGTGGTGGCCTGGCCGTGGTGAGGGTGCCACAGCTGGACGTCGGGGTGTTACGAGGCGTAGATGGCCACACCGGCGGGTACTACCTATATTACAGAAGTAGAAGGCAAAGACAGGCCTTTATTTTATTTATTATATTTGTGGCTGAGGAGTGATGCCCGGGACGAAATGTGTCACAGCCACTGGATGAAAATTGGATTGTGCGGGAGTACGGATCGGCGCCAGGAGCGGAGCATGCAAGCCGCGTCCAATCGCGTGTGGGTGTGGTAGAAACTTGATGGTCACCGCAGTTCAGCTGGCCCACATGTCATGCACACAAAGGCAGATGAGCGGTGGGGCCGAGAGGGGTGAGGCGCACGTCGGGGGACGTGGTGGCGTGGGTTGAAGCGGCGTCGTGGGAATCGCGTGTGGTAGTGGTAGAAACGTGATGGTCGCCGTGGTTCAACTTCCATGGACAAGCTGTCATGTCTACTGACACATTTATTGGGGTAGACGGCTGCGGTAGACATGACACATGCATTGCATACCGCTCACTGCAAGTAGTAGTAGAGAAAACTAGGCGGATAAATAGTTCATTATAGTCAAGCGGACCTATATCAATGTACATAGAGTACACTTGTTCCAAAGACATGCACACCAGCGAAATAGTTCATCTATATCAATGTACACAGAGAGGAAATATAATTTTTACAAGAGAGGAAATAGTTCATCCATCTATAATGCCCTGCTGCTGGTGCAGCTTCTTCTTCTTCTTCTTCTTCTTCTTCTTCTTCTTCTTCTTCTTCTTCTTCTTCTTCTTCTTCTTCTTCTTCTCATTTTCTGTGGGAGACGGCTTCGCAACAAGCTCTTTCGACCTTGCAGCTATCTCGAAACTCACACGGGCATCGAGGGCAGCATATTTTATCCGCTCGTAGGTCAAGGGATAATTCTCCCATCCAGACGACCTTAATCCCAGCGTCTTGTCACCCTTCTCAAGATTTGTTCCGAGCACAGAATTTGCTACGTCAAACAAGGATGGTGTTTTTTTATCACAATCCTCTACAGGAATTCTGGTTTGCTGGTCAGCGATGTTTTTCAAGTCAAGGTTGTACGGCGCCAGCTTCTCTTTGTCCCCTTCGATGGCTGCCCCACAGAAGTATATGTCCTCCCGAGACATGAAATCGTGGAGCTCACTTGGTATGGAGGGCGCGTGTATGATGTGATACACCAAAACTTCATCTTCGAGGCACAGCTGAAGGACGGCGGCACGTTGGATCTTCCCAGTGGCATGCTCCGTGTACTCTGCGTCGAGACTGACGACCTTCATCTCCACCTTTTGGAGGGAGTTGGATACATTGTTGATCCACTCCCGAACAACCCTTGGGTGGTCGGTGATGGTGGCAACTATGCTCAACGAGCCTTCGACGAGGACATGTTTGACGCTAAAAACCTGCACAGGGATCTCTTTCGCCATTTGGAACCGCAAGACCGGAGGGCTATGGTTTGGAGAATTAGGATTAAGATGGCTAGTCTAACTGAAAAAGATGATTATTTAAAGGGGCTTGGGAATTACTCAAGGAGGATGTGAATCCAGTCCAGTGGGGTTTGAATGCAAATGAAGGAGAGGTGAAGAAACTGAGGAAAATCGGTTCCCGATGGAGAAGTAAATGGGAGAAGTGGCATGCAGGTAGTTGATTAGACGGCTAGGTAGACCAACCTGCAAAACGAAAAGGTTATGCGGGAAGCGTACTAAAGAGTGGTCCGTGTCCGTGTACGTGCCCATCCTTCTATCGCTACATCTGCCACTGGTTTGTTGAGGTCACTCTTTCGAATCACCGTGGCAAAACATTTTATGATTACTTTTTATTTCTGCACCCCTCCAAATAGGTGGGATCTACGCAAAACCCACTTGGGTGGACGAACAGATATAAAAACATATCCATCTCTTTGCACAAAAAAATATGTCGTAGCTGGTTCAGATTGATATTGGCGCGTGCCTGCGAGACACAACCTTTTCTGGTTAAGGAATGTATGCAGTTATCCTAAAAAAAGAAAAAGCCCTTCTTCGCGCTTCCGCATGCACGAGAATTTGGTTCTGCTCGCAATATGGATGCTACCTGGCGGATGAAGTGAACCCAAAGGCATGCTAGCACGGGAGACGTATTTCCGCTATACAGTACTACTCTGTATGTTACTACTAGTAGTAGTACAACTGTGGTACACTTGATGGTCAAAATATTATTTATCCGGTCCTCACAGTGAAGTGACAAGACCCTGCGTCCGAGGTGACACTAGTCCAGGCGGCATGTTCGGGTTACCAAAGTCAGCCTCACCTTGTGCACTGTGCAGTCACTGTCACGACCGCTATATAGCATGCCTCGCCTCGTCTCCCTCTCCCCGCCTAGCACCAATCCATCTCCATCTCCGTCTCGCCGGAGATCCTGAGGTCACTCTTCATCATCTCACTTTGCCCCTGTGTACCCTCGCCTCGCTCGCCTCCCCCAGTACCACTATTCCCTCGCTAGCCACTCCAGCACCGAGAGCCTTCTCCCTCGTAAATCAAGCCCCCAAAAACCCCAGCTTCCAAACTCCACCATGGCTGAACGTGAACCGCACAACATCCATATGAGACGCGATTGGAGCAATCTCCCAAGTGACATCCTCGACCTCTATTGTTCGTGTATGGATATGTTGAGCGCCGTGCGGCTGGCTGCATGCTCGAGGGACATGCACACGACCATCGTCGAAGTGAGGCCTAAGCTTTTCAAGACACCCTGCTTGCTGCTATCTGGTCTTGCGAGATTTTCTCACCATGATACGGAGGCGTACATGATGCCCCTCGACTTCAATCCGACCTCCATTAGCCAAAACTTCTTTGCAGGTATGTAGTGGGTCGCCGTACATCATTTCCCTCGACTTTGATCTGATCACCATCGCCCGAAACTTCTTGGCAGGTATGTACTAGGTCGGCATGAACTCCCACTGGATGGCTGCCGTCAGAGAAGACGGGAGAAAGTTGGTGCTCGTGAACTTCTAGACCTCCCATGATATTATCCTTCCTCCGTTGGATTATATAGGGTTTTACCGTCGCGGTCCAAGTCATCTAGATTACCACGTCAGTTGGATGGACCTTGTTTTGCAGAAGATTGTAATCTGCCAAGTGCCCACACGACATGCGGATTAAGCAGACTTCAAGCTAATTGCCTTGTTCGACCGCGGACTCGCCTATCTTTACGCCGATGCCTTCTTTAGCTGGAGACGACTCAGCTCGTAGTGGATCGTCAAAGCTGATACACACTTCTGTGATGCTATTGAACACAATGGCATCATCTACGCGATTGACAAAGCAGATGGCACCATGTATTGCTGGGATGGCGCGTGTAAGTTGTTTTCGTCTGATGTTAATGATAACGGCATGACACTGTTTGAACTTTTTGTGATGATTGGAATATCCCTGTTTGAGCACAATTTGAGTAGAACTATGGCAATGTATTAGAGATGCCGTAAATCAGCTATATTTGGAATGAGTTAATTCATGCGATTGTGACCATGTCATTACAGCCAATTTGTACCCTTGAATAATCAAACGGTTAGGAAGATATGGATATTCTCTTTACTTTATAGTAATCTATATACTACTAAATATGAGTGTGTATCAATAGCCATGTTAGTTTCCTCATTTTCATGATGTAGAAACATGCATCACACTGTTGGTTTCATCTAACCATACATTAGGGAAGTAAATGTGCATATGGAGAACTCTATATTTGGAAGTAGGGAAATCCTGTAATGCTTACCATGTGTACATACCTATATTCGCCCTTCAGCAATCAATGGCTAGAATAATATCCTCACAAGAATTTTGCCCACAGAACATGAGTATATAACAATGCATGGTCTGTTAGTTTCCTTGAAGAATTTGTTTGCGAGGATAGAACATGATTACATAACATGCATGACATGGTAGTTTCCTGTGAAGAATCGATTGTGAGATAACATGAGCATAACCATGCATGGCACTTGTATATTTTCGAACCCAGTATACATTTCCCTGTATTTTACTCTTAGTTCCAACAGGGACAGATCAATGCTGTTTCTTGCATTATCCTACTCATACTCTGAACAATGTTGATCTTACACTAACAATACCTGTCCTTTTTGATATGTTGCAGTGTCCCTACAGTTACTGCCCTTTGTAATCACACCACCTTTGCCAAAAATAGGGAAGCACAACTGGTTCCTCGCTCGATCAGACGATGGCAAAAGACTGATGATCATTCGCACACATGAGCCGGAAGATTTATATTGCAAAAAACCCATTGTGTACAAGCACCGTGAAATACGTGACTATCCGGACAGTGGCTGTTACGTCTATGAGCAGGATACCAGCTTGTTGGGGCCTTCAGGATTTTTGAGTTGGAGGCGGGTAAACAGCCTTGGTTCACACTCTCTATTTCTCAGACTCAATTATCCGATTAACCAGGAGATCACCGTTGGCAAGGACCTTGATGGCAAAGAGGCTCTGTTTGCTAGGGAAAACTGTGTCTTCACGACGAGCCCTAGGACTTCGGGAGCAGACTCCCCTGATTGTCAACGATACAGCCTGCAGCCAAAAGAAGGTGATAATGACAAAGTCATCTGGATTAACTTTGATCCTTGGATGTCTCAAGTCTGACAGGCAGTGATGTGGTTCAAGCCTTCAGGTTGATAGGTAATTGGGCCGTTGCGTCGAAAGGGTGGAGTTCTGGTGTCTCCGAATCACTGGTGGCTGAAGCGGGGATGCAAATTATGATGGTGTTGGATCATCCTCTTTGAATGACTTGTCATCTTTGCTGCTTGTTCTGGATGGGTAGTTCTCTCTTTTGTATGCATACTCCTTGTCATTTGGTCATCCTCGTCTATGTCACTCTTACTATGTAATAGTTGCCTCTATTTACAATGTCAATCTCGTCTGGATCACGAGAGTCTAAGCACTGCAGATGGGTGCATTTTGGTGGTGTAGCAAGACTTCTTATGAACTATCATGTCTTGCTACTTATGTCAGTAGTAATCACTAGTCAGTGTTTGAATGTTGTATATATCGTTGTTTCGAACTGTTTATTGTCTCGAACTGCTGGTGGGCTAAATGAGGGCATCACCATTCTCCAGTGTTCAGAGTATATCTCCTTTTTGCAAGTTATATAATTTGAGCTCTGTGTCTTTTCGATGATGTACACTTGTTTGGGCCAGTGAGGTGTCGTTGAATATGGGCTGACTAGTAACGCAATGCCAAACAGGTCAATTATGACTCTCAGGCCGGTCGCTCAAAAAAAGAAAGAAAAAGGACTCTTAGGCCGACATGTGGGCGCCACCAGTGTTTTCGTGCGCTTGCACGCCGAGAGCATATTGGCGCGTGTTCGAAATTCATGCTACCTTTTCATCCCCGATCTCCTGCCCCTCCCCCACCTCTGGAATCTCGATTCCTACTCCAGTTCCCCCAAATCCCCCTCCTCTACTCCCTGTACTCAAGCGCACTAGCTATCATGTCGCTGGTCAACGCGGATCTCCAAGCGGGAGATCTTGAGGTCCGTCCTGCCTTCGGACGCTCCGTGTTGTCGCTCAACAGTGGCATGGCGGCGCTTGACGACCAGTTTGCCGGCAAAGTGCTGATGGTAACCATCAACGGCGACCGGCCTCCCGTCTTGCCGGACAACCTTGTCAAAGCTCTTGGCATTGCGCACGGCATCCAAATAAGTGACTTGCTCGTTGAAGTCTGTCCGCCACCAGCTGATTTCTTCGTCAGGTTCCGGACAACTTTCGACTGCAGTCGTGTGTTTGAATCTTCCCGGCATTTATTCTGTGATGGCGCGCTGGTGAGCTTTGATTGGTGGCACCCAGGATGGGGCTCGGTGCCCTCTGAGCTTGAGTTTTTAACAAAGCTTACCTTCCACAGCATGCCTCGACGTGCTTGGAACAGCGAGTCCATGAATGAGCTTATCAACGACCTAGGAGGTGAGCTCATAAGTATGTTTCTTCCTCCAGACAGCTGGGCTCTGACGGTTATGGCATGGATGAAGAAGCCGTCCACCATACCGAAGGTGAATGGTGTTGAGATACCGGTGTAGGAACTGGGGTTATACTATTCGTTGCCACCAAGGCCGCCGCGGACCAAGTTAGGGATGTACCTGTATCGAGTGTTCATGCATGTCGAAGAAGTGGTCAATCCATCAATCGAAGTCCTGCCGCCACCGCTGGTGCCAGGGTCCATCGACGACGTCCATTACAGGAGTCAATGTCAGACTTTCCCCGTGTTGCTCGGAATGATGGATGGCACAGGGCCTACTCCATCGCGCGGCGGAGGCCACTACTTCTTTGGGAGAAGAGGCAGGGCTGGCTGCCTGGATGTGCTCTAATTTGAGGTAACAACTGAATCTTCTCAAATACTAGTTAAATCCGAGCTATCAGTGTGAAGCACTGATGTGCCAGTACATTTGATTGTGACCTGTTCTATTTTTGTACCTGAACATTTTTTAGAAAGCGGTGTACGTCAACTTAATGTGCTAGCAGAACTTATTGTGTTGTCTGTCTGTTTTCTTTGCACAACATTCAAGATATTTCCCTGTCATTGATAAAGACGATGAACGGTTATGTATGAGTTCGTTGGTTTCAACATAGCCCTACCCGTAGGGATCCACTGCTTCCGCCCTGATTGTGTTGCCTGCGTGAAATTTTTGTATGCAAGTTCAGTGTGCTATGATGTTCTATATGATTGTGTCAACTATGTAAGTTTTTACTGAGCATCAGCAATGCATATGGCTGAAAGATGTATTTACGAGCATCGACCGATGGGTCTCTCTCTCTCTCTCTCACACACACACACACAAGTGGGACCGTTGAATTATTTCTTCGCTCGTGACAGCTTTTAATTAGGTTCCACTGTACTCTAACTTTTTTCTTAAGTTATTAATTGAGGTCAGCGACTTCAAAAAGTTATACAAAAGCCTTGTTTGGGCCTTTTCAGGTTCGTTGAATGTGGGCTGAGTAGCCATGTAAAGTTGTACTATACTACACAGGGCATTTTCGTTGAACATCAGCAATGCAACTGGGCCGATAGTTGTACACAAGATCCTAAAATAAGCGCAACCTAGCCTATGTTTCTTTTAATAAAATGCACAACTCAGTTCATTTTTTATATAATAAGATTACCAAGCCCAACTTAATTTTTTTATAATATTCCTATCTCAATATTATTTTTTATACGAAATGCTTAGTCCGGACCATCATTGTTTTTTCACCCATCCCAGAAAATGGGTCCATTTCTACTAAAATCAAATGGCTTGTAAATTATTAGAAATGATAAATGGGCTTCATGTACGCAATATTATTTTTCACCCAGCCCAGTAAATAGGTGTATTCGAATAAATAATCAAATGCGCTGTAAATTATCATAAATAGTAAATCGGCATTATTATTTTTACCCAGTCCAGGAAATAGATTATTTTTTGAGTCAAAGCCCAGGAAATAGATGTATTGGCAAACAAAATGAAATGGGCTGTAAAACCTAAATAAATGGGATGCATTCCGCCACAGCTTTCGAAGCTGACTTTGCTTGCCCACTAGATGAAATATGCGCAAGGTGTTGTCCATTTAGTGAACAAAACGATTTATGGTCTAAAACAAAAAGTCAACAAATTATTCTGACATCTGTAGTCGTTGGATTGACATCCAACGGCGATCCTGCTTCTTCAAGCTCTGGTCTAGTTGCTCTTGCTCCAGCCGCCAAAACCATCGCCGGCTGCAGCGCCTGCATCTGCCTCTCATGGCCAGCTGTGCTGTCGCGCAGGCCTCACCGCCCCACCCTACTCCCAACGGTGGCCAGGCCATACCTGTACTCTCCCACACCTTCTGTTATTCTCCGGCAAAGGCAGCCTCACCCGACAGCCGAACCAGTCCCTCGTACTCCCCTCCGCCAGGGACTCCAGTGCCCCTTGTTCCACGACTCCAGATCGTTCCCATCTTAGGCCTCGCCGTCGTCCACCGCCGTGGACCGCTCAACGATGCGTGGTCAACAACGAGAGCCAACATGGAGTGCGTCGAGAGTCTGACAGCTGGGAACCACCAGCTACATCTTCGCACGCAAGCTAGTGCCTCCTTATTATGCGGGAATAAACGATTCCTCCTCCTGACAGGTTGGACCCACCAGCTACAATTTTTGTACGCAAGGATGTTCATTCTTATTACGCGAAAAAAAGTCCCCCCCCATGACAGCTGGGACCCACGAGCTACATCTTCGCACTGAAGGAAGTGCCTCCTTATTACGCGCAAGAAAAATGATTCGTCCCCCTGCTAGCTCAGACCCACCTGATTCAGAGGCTGACTTGTGGGCCTACTAAGTTGACACGTACGCAGGGCTTTGTTAACCTAGTCAACAAACGATTCTAGCAGCAGTGACCGTTGGATTAACATCCAACGGCCGCACTGCTTCTTCAATCTCTGATCTTCTTGCTCCAGCTGCCGAAACCAGCGCCGGCTGGACCGCCTGCTACTGCCTCCCGTGGCTGGCTGTGCTGCCACCGCTGGCCATGCCATGCCATCCCTCTACTCACCCACAGCTCCTGTTATTCTCCGGCGATGGCAGCCTCACACCGCAGCCGAAGCAGTCAACCCTCGTACTCCCCTCCGCGTGGGCATCCACTGCCGCGTCTTCCCCGGCTCTGCATCGTTCCTTTCCTAGGCCTCGCCGTCGTCCACCGCCTTGGTGCTCTCGGCGCGGCGTGGTCAACGTGGTCAACGAATGACAGCCATTGGAAGAGGACTTTAGGCTGTGAGGCTGACAACTGGACCCACCAGCTACATCTTCGAACACAAGGAAGTGCCTCCTTATTACTCGCAAAATAAAAATGATTCCTCCCCCTGACGGTCGGGACCCACCAGCTATATGTTCGCACGCATGAAAGTTTGTCCTTATCCTCCGTGACAGCTGGGACCCACCTAGTCGAAGCATATGTAGCGTTGTCTGTCTGGTCGCGAACGTGTACGTACATACTGGTCGATCAGTCTCTCTGCAACGATGAACCGTGGCCAAGCAAGCAGCGGCACGTGTAGTAGTAGAGCCCCCGACGTAGCAGTTCAGGCAGTCCCTTCTAAACTGTGTACACATACGTACAGCCCGATCGCAAAAAATACGGCCACGTATGTACATACGGGCGGGGTCTCGAACATGTACTTGCGCATACGTATGGCCAGGGCTCATGTACATGGAGAGGCAGTGGACGGCAGCAACGGCGTCCTGTTCATCGGGAGCCAACCGGCTTGGACAGAACAGCCGAAACAAGGTCTGGCTTACCGCAGAACGGAGGAATGACCTTGACTACAAGAAGGTCAAAGGAGAGCTCACCAAACTCTCTAAGTCTCATGAGGAACTTCAAGCTACTCATGCGGAGTCTCTAGCTTCTACATGCTCCTCTCATATTGATAATGATGCTTGTGCTACTAACTCTATCTTGTGTGAAGCATCGATATTAAAAGAAAATGTTGAGCTAAGGACTCAACTTGATTTGCTAACTAGCAATTATGGGAAATTGGGAGAAAGTCATAAAAAGCTCTCAGGCACTCATGAGGATCTTCTAATCTCTCATGATGAGTTAAAGTTAGCTCATGAGGCTATGGTCACCAAGGTAAAATCATGTGAGTCTCATGTGGATATTAGCACATCTTCTACTCGAAATGCCTTATTGCCATGTGCTAGTCCTTGCAATTCCTCTCTACATGATATTGGTACATCTTGTAATGAATTGCTCACCATGCCTTGTTGCTCTAACAATGAAGCTTCTACTTCCTCTAGTTCTTTTGTTAATACTAACCTTGTAGAGGAAAATAAAGAGCTCAAGGCCCAAGTCACTAGTTTGAAGAAAGACTTGGAAAAATGTTGTGATAATATCTTGAGTCTGCAAAAGGACCCTCAAGACAAAATAGGACTTGATTTCATCTCCAACAAGAAGAAGTCCAAGAACAAGAAGAAGGGACAAGATCAAGTCAAGAATTCGGCCAACATTACTTGCTTTAAGTGCAAAAATGTTGGACACCATGTGAGATCTTGTCCACTAAAGAAGAAGGCTTCAAATAAGAAGCAACATGGGAAGTGGCCTCAAGTTCAATCTCAAGATGTAGAAAGGCCTCCACCCATGATGAACCATGATGATGCTTCTCAAATTGAGAAAATAAAGAAGAAAAGAAAAGGGGGCACATGTTGCTATGTTTGTCGTGAGAAGGGACACATAGCTTCATCTTGTCCCAATGGTAACATATCTAAGCCTCCTATAGTCAATAATCATTATTGCTTGCTATTAAGGATAACAAGACATGGACTATTCATACATGAATAGATCTCGTCTACATCATGTCATCGTTCTTATTGCATTACTCCATTTCTCCATGAACTTAATACACTAGATGCATGCTGGATAGCGGTCGATGTGTGGAGTAATAGTAGTAGATGTAGGCAGGAGTCGGTCTACTAATCTTGGACGTGATGCCTATATAATGATCATTGCCTAGATATCATCATAATTATTCGATCTTCTATCAATTGCCCAGCAGTAATTTGTTTACCCACCGTATGCTATTTTCTCGAGAGAAGCCACTAGTGAAATATACGGCCCCCGGGTCTATTATTTATCATATTTGTTTTGAGATCTATTTTTATTTGCTTTTGTTTTCAGATCTATTATTCCAAAACCCCAAAAATACCTTGCTGCACCTTTTTATTATTTATATTATTTCGTGTTTTATCGAGATCTATTTATCCAATCTACACAATTTTTATCCCGTCAACTTGACAATTTCTGGCACCGTTACCCGTAGAGGGATTGACAACCCCTCATAAGCGTCGGGTTGCAAGTATTTGTTCTTTGTGTGCAGGTACCGTTTACATAGTGTTGCTTGGTTCTCCTACTGGATTGATACCTTGGTTTCATAACTGAGGGAAATACCTACCGTAGCTGTGCTGTATCATCCCTTCCTCTTTGGGGAAATACCGACGTAGTTCAAGCGACATCATCTGGCTGGCTGTCTTGCTTTTCCACAGATCCCCATCCCCATCCCCCACTCCAGAGCGTCACAGCCTAAGCCCGGCTACGCTCCCCGTGGAGCTTGAGGAGCGACTGGCCCAAAAGAGGTGTATCGCGGTCTCTTCACCCGACGTCGCCGAGGAAGCTGACAACCATTACTGGCCGCAGGCACTCAATCAGCGGGCTAGAGTATGCATGTATGTCGCGGACGCCGGCTACGACATCGAGGTCGCCGACAGTGACGGCCTGAGGCGGGCTATGTCACAGGTTAAGTGGCCCACCCCCAACCCCTCGGGTTCAACCGCCATCGATCTCATCCATGGCCCCGCCGCTGATCTCCTCTAGCTCGCTGTCAAGAATTTGCCATCCTACATCGCCATCGAGCCCCTTTTGTCATTTCTGAAGGACACGTTCTGTGACGCTAGCTTGGGGTCCACAGCTTCCAAGTCAGACCCCATCGACGGCGACCACGAGGAGGGCACCCTCTCCGGCTCTTCCAGGGGGAAAGAGCCCGTCTGCGACATCAGGGAGGGCACCCTACAGCCATGCTCTTCCAAGGGGAAGGAGCCCATCGGTGACAACATGGAGCGCATCCAGGGTCCGTGCTCTTCCCACGGGAACGAGCCCATCTATGACAAGTGAGGAAACCCATGATTTGTTTTGCCGTGCCTCTTCACAGGGAGGAAACCCATGATTTGTTTTGTCGAGTCCCTTTTGTAGTGTAGTGAGAATATGTCCAGTTTTAGTTGCTATATTTGGTTGTTTGCAGTATGCAACGAATCAAGTGGTTAGTGCTGCTTTGGTGGCATAGAGAGAAGTGGATAGCGAAGGAACCAATGCGGCAGAGCCATCCAGTGGTGAATCAAACATGTCCCCGGCAAGCCCAAATATAGATGGTGAAGAAGGACCACGGGCAGATGCTGGCAATCAGAGGGCATTAGCAAGGAAGAAGATGGTACAGCGACCAGTTTACTTTGTCAGCTCCCTCCTGCAGGGGGCTAGGTTGAGGTACTCTGGGGTGCAAAAGTTGATCTTTGGCCTTCTCATGGCCTCGAGGAAGCTACGCCATTATTTCCAAGCTTTTGAGATCACAGTTGTGACTCGCCTTCCGTTGCAGCGTATCCGGAGAAACCCCGAAGCTACCAGCAGGATAGTAGAGTGGGCACTGGAATTGTCAAGCTTTGCATTAAGGTTTGAGAGCACGGCAACTATCCAAAGCAGGGCACTGGCAGAATTTATTGCAGAATGGACGCCAACACCCGATGAAGAAGTGTGGGAAACAACTCTCCCCGGCAAGGAGACCCTCAAGGAGTGGGTAATGTACTTTGATGGAGCCTTCTTGCTGCAAGGCGCTGGGGCTGGAGTGCTGCTTGTCGCACCCACCGGAGAGCACCTCAAGTACGTTATCCAGATGCACTTTCCCAGGGAAGATGCTACCAACAACACAGCAGAATATGAGGGGCTGCTTGCCGGCCTCGGGATTGCAATAGAACTGGGGATAAAGATGCTAATCATCCGTGGTTATTCTCAGCTCATTGTGAAGCAAGTGAATAAGGATTATCAGAGCCCACTGATGGAAGCATATGTGGAAGAAGTAAGAAGGTTGGAGGAGCGCTTTAACGGGCTGCAGGCAAAGCACATACCCCATGCAGAGAATAGCATTGCTGACCACCTGTCAAAGTGCGCTGCTCAGAAGCTTCCTGTGGAACCAGGAACTTTTGTACTCCATCTTACTCAACAATCAGTTCCCCCGTCAGCGTTGGCTAGAAAAAGAAGAAAACTCAACACCGGCAAACATTTCCTGGCAGAGCTCCCTGGAGCCGCTGGTGAGAAGGTTGCCGAGGGAAGCCCTATGCTAGTTGGCAAGTTGCATTCTCCAGCAGAACCTCGAGTTCTCGCTGTTGAGGCTAGCACTCCCATGGTAGAGGAGATGCCTTTAGTCCTCGTCGTTGAGCCTCAGGCTCCGGCATGGGCACAACATATAGTCCAATTCTTACAAACTGAAGAACTTCCCGATGATCCAGAGATATATGAAAAGGTGGCTCGCCAATCAAGTATGTACCAGTTTGTGGACAACACTTTGTACAGAAAGAGGCCGAATGGTGTGAAGTTGAAGTGTATCAGTCAAGAAGATGGACTAATGTTGTTGGCAGAGATACATGGAGGCGTATGTGGCTCACATTCGGGATCAAGAGCACTTGTCGGGAAAGCTTTTCGGCAAGGATTCTATTGGCCCACTGCCCTCCGAGATGCAACTGAGCTCGTCACTAAATGTGAAGCATGCCAGTTTCATTCCAAGAATATTCATCAACCTCCTCAAGCCCTTCAAACAATCCCTTTATCCTGGCCTTTCGCAGTCTGGGGGCTCGACATCTTGGGTCCCTTTCCCCGTGCACCGGAGGCTTTGAATTCTTGTACGTGGCAATCGACAAGTTTACAAAGTGGCCCAAGGTGGAGCCAGTGAGGAAGGTGACTGCGCAATTAGCTGTCAAGTTCTTTAAAGGGTTGGTGTGCCTTTTTGGAGTGCCCAATAGGGTGATCACCGATAATGGCACCCAATTCACAAGCCGCGCCTTCATGCAGTACAACCAGAGCCTTGGAAGCAAGGTCTCTTTCGCTTCTGTTGCCCATCCCAAGAGCAATGGACAAGCCAAAAGGATGAACGCTGAAGTGCTGCGAGGGCTCAAGACAAGAACTTTTGATAAATTGCGAAGAAGCGGCAAGCGCTGGGTTGATGAGTTGCCGGTGGTTCTTTGCTCAATCAGGACGACACCAAATCGAGCTATTGGCCAGACTCCCTTCTCCCTGGTATATGGTGTAGAAGCAGTGCTCCCCACGGAACTCATATATGGGTCACCTCAAGTACTTGCCTACGATGAAGTAGCGCAAGAGCAGCTACGGCATGACGATGTCATGCTCCTCGAGGAAGATCGTCTCCGGGCAGCTGTACGTGTTGCACGATACCAGCAAGCCCTTCACCAATATCACAACCGCAGGGTTCACGCCCGCAGCCTTGAGGAAGGTGACCTTGTACTTAGGCGTGTTCAGTCCGCCAAGGGTGCAAACAAGTTGACACCGAAGTGGGAAGTCCCTTGCCGGGTAGTACGTGTCACCAGACCTGGCGCAGTCCATCTGGAGACCGAAGATGGCATCCCAATGCAAAACTCATGGAATATTGAGCATCTTCGTAAGTTCTACCTGTAAGGCGCGGTTGCCGGGCCCTGCCCCGGCAACCTGTTTTGTACAAGCATAGTCCCCGGACTTGTAACCCTTTGTACAAAGCCAGGCGTAGACCATGTGCATAGTTAAATAAAATGAAGCTCTTTCATAAAAATTTGCATGCATAATTTCCTGTTTGCTTAAATATGATCCTATTGTGATTACAATAGTTCTTAAAAAAGGTAACTGACATGCAGCGAAGGGCCACGTGCTATCCTCTTTTCCCCCTTTCCTTTGATGAAACAGAAGGATTTCATCATGGATAGTTTCCCGGGAAGAAGGATGAATACAAGCCCATGCACTAATCCCCGACAGCTTCTCCTTATCTGAAATGATAAGAGGAACATCAAGGAGAGATAAGTGCACTTCATGATATCCCTTCATTCCATGCTATGCTTGAGTATGAAGAACTTGCACATAAGGAAACCTAGCCGCCTCTGCCATTTGCGCTCCTATCCTTGACTCAAGTCCACTCAACAAGTTTAGTTGTAGCTACATATGGGGGGTGGCGACGGATTGGCCTTCGTCGCGCTCACTAACCCATTTCCTACCTCATTAAACGTGGTTTTAGTAGCAGTAGCACCGGAGGCCAGCAAAGATGTCTTGCCGGAAAATTTTGTTTACTAAAGAGTATTGAAGGTTCGTCCTTCAGTATGTTTAAATACATACACAAACATCCGACAAGCTCTTTTTCCAAGTTTTCCGTGGACAAACAAGTACAGATCATACAAGTACTAGCATGACAAAGGATTACATAATTTTGATTAAAATTTGTCAAGTGCCTACATTTTTTGATATGAAAAAAAGATAAGTGCCCCGTAATGCCTTTCTTGTCCCTCTCCTCCTGGGAGTTACATTGAGAAGGAAAGAGGGCAAAACGAGCGCCTGGGCAGAAGCCCAGCCTGACTCCGTTAGGACCAACGGGATACAGCCTAACAAGATCGGGAGGGCGCCTCCCCGGCAAGGAAGAAGAGGCCAGGGACGGAGAGAGTGGCTAGGCGATGCCCTAGTCACCCCCGCCAGGACCAGAGGAACGTGGCAAGGTGTGAACACCGGTAGGGAAGACGAAGCTGGAGTCCACGAGGAAGCTTGCCGGAGTCCAGCTGGAGGTGGCGGTGATGACCAGGCCAAGCACCACCGACAAATCACTCTGCCGGGGTCCAGCTGAAGATGATGGTGCCGCCGTGTCGGTGTAATAAATAGGGGGGTGTTCACTACCCCTGGACACGCACCGGCAAGTCGCAGCCTCCAGGCGGGAAGGACATGGCAGAGGAGGAATCCACCCAAGAGTACATTCGAACCCCGGTTCCCGGCAAGGTCTACTTGCCGGGAATGGGTCCACGCAATGCCGGCAAGGCAGAGCTGGCAAGACAAGACTCCAGGCGGATCGACCAGAAGATCAAGTCTACTACTGCCGGTGAGATCAGGGCCGGCAAGCTCAGGACTCAACAAGACTAAAGATAAGGCCCCGGCAAGGTTCTTGCCGGGATGACCAGCTGAACCCGGCAAGGCTTGCCGGGGGACAGCTAGACTGGAGACAAGGCCCCGGCAAGGTTCTTGCCGGGATGACCAGCTGAGCCCGGCAAGGTTATGCCACTATGCTGCTGCTCCAGTGCGGCCGCCAGCATGGCACTCTGGACCCTTCTCCAGGCATGCGTGGCAGAGCACTGTGCCAAGTGGCGCTGATAGGATGGCCCCTTTTCCCATCCCCAAGAAGCTAAGGGACACCTAGACAGAGCATTTAATGCGCTTGTCCTGACCCGTCAGTGATAAGCATGTAAATGCTGTAGCAGAGCACTTGCCGCGGCAAGGTACTTGCCCCGGCAAGTCATTGGCTGCGGCAAGATAGCAGCTGCGGCAAGGTACTTGCCCCGGCAAGTTACCTTGCCCGGCAAGCTATGGGTTGCGGCAAGCTGTCAGGTGCGGCAAGGTCTTGCCGCGGCAAGCGTTACTGTACCACTGTGCTACTGTGCTGCTCCGGTGCCTCTGCCAGCGTGGCGCTCTGGGTCCTTCCAAGCGTGTGTGGCAGGGCACTGTCTAGACGGCGGTACACTGTAGTTAGCGGTGCAGGAGCAGGTGGGATAGGCTTTTCCCACGCCCAAGACGTCCGGGTACATGTATGTGGATAGCAAAGGCATGGGCATTTAATGCCCTTGTCCCCTGCCGTCAGTGGTAGGTAGGACATGTCATCCTGGTAATAATGGCCTTACTGTAGCAACTTTCCACCTCTACCTTTACTGTTTGCCACCTGTTGGTGACCCCTTTGTGCGTATAAAAGGAGGCCCATAGGCAACGTGGAGAGGGAGAGGAAACGGGAGATGGAGAACTCCAGTATTGTACGCAGCTACTCGGTACTGTAGCGCTCCCGGAGCTGGAACAATCATACAGATAATAAACCAAAAAGCAGGAGTAGGGTTTTACGCATCCGTGCGGCCCGAACCTGGGTAAATCTCTCTCGTGCACTGTCGTGTTCTTCGCTAGATTTGCTCTTCGTGCGACCGTCTCTCCCTGCCGAACGTAAAGGGGTCCTTCCCTGGGTCCCATAGGTGATCGCGGATTCGTCCCCGACATCTTTGGCGCGCCAGGTAGGGGATGAGGGGCTGCGCGAACCTGATCTGGCGATCAGCGCGGCAGTTTCTTCATCATCTTCAACGCCATAGCGTCCAAGAAGAAGGGCCTGAACCTTCGCAAAAAGCTAAGTTTTAAAGCTTTAATTACTTTCTGCTGTTAAGTCTTATCCTGGACGATATCTTTGTGCATAACCTGTGCGCGAAGGAGCGCTCCTGAAACATTCTGCGCTCCTGGTTGTTTTGGGTCCGCCCAACAATGCAGACGCAGCTGCGATTGTTTCTAAGGCGTTAAGCTTCAGAAGAGGCGGCGTTCTCGATAGGCTGCTGAACAGGACCCGATCCTAAGCGCCATCGACCGGAACGTGCGCATTCGGGGAGTATTCCGGCAAGCGTGGGGGGCTCACTGTGCAAAAATGCAGTCGTTTAAGGAGAAGGACTTAGCGAGTTTTATTCTAAGGTTCCTGCGTAAACCCGTATGCTGAGGAGCCTTCTCGGGGCTAGTCGCGCTCCTAGTTGCCTCGAGTCCGCTCGGCAACCTGAGCAGCTGCGCCAGAGCCGGGAAGGTAAACCTTTTCGGGAGGCGGCGTTCCCGGCAAGCTGCTAAGGATCCGTTCCTCAAAGCGCTGCTGACTGGATCGTGCGCACCGGAAAGTGTTCCGGCAAGCAAGGGAATATTCAGCAGGAGTCAAGATTGCAGCGAATCCGACATTAACCAGAAGCTAATCAACTTGTTGTGCTCAAACGCTGTTGTGGCATTTCATGCCCAGTCAGTGTTGCAGGAACACGCATGGAAGGCGAGCTCGGGGGCTGGCAACGCCCCAGAGAGTAACCCCCTATAGAGCCTCCCCGGCAACAAGCTTGCCAGAAGCTGGCGTTGAGAACGTCAAGGTTCTCCGCCAGAGTCAAGAGCCTCCCCGGCAACAAGCTTGCCGGAAGCTGGCGTTGAGAACGTCAAGGTTCTTCGCCAGAGTCAAGAGCCTCCCCGGCAACAAGCTTGCCGGAAGCTGGCGTTGAGAACGTCAAGGTTCTCCGCCAGAGTCAAGAGCCTCCCCGGCAACAAGCTTGCCGGAAGCTGGCGTTGAGAACGTCAAGGTTCTCCGCCAGAGTCAAGAGCCTCCCCGGCAACAAGCTTGCCGGAAGCTGGCGTTGAGAATGTCAAGGTTCTCCGCCAGAGTCAAGAGCCTTCCCGGGAACCCCTTGCCGGAAGCTGGCGTCGAGAATGTCAAAGTTCTCCGCCAGAGTTAAGAGCCTCCCTTGCCGGGGGCTCCGACAACCACTCTTTGAGCAAGAAACAAGCTCGGGGGCTAGCGGCGCCCTAGCAGAAAAAGCTAAGTTGCACAGATTTTTTGGCAATTGCATTCATTTTACTGTCCTCACTCGCTTCTTACACCTACACGCGAAGGAGCCTTCTCGGGGCTAGTTGCGCTCCTAGTCGCCTCGAGTCCGCTCGGCGATGTGAGCAGCTGCACCAGAACCGGGAAGGTAAACCTTTCCGGGAGGCGGCGTTCCCGGTGAGCTGCTAAGGACCCGATCCCCAAGCGCCGCTGCCTGGAGCGTGCGCACCGGAAAGCTTTCCAGCAAGCGTGGGTCATCTTGATTGATTCCTCGTTCTCGTATATCGACCTGCACGCGAAAGGACCTTGCCGTGGTTAGTCCGCGCTCTGGTTTCGCCTCGAGTCCGCTCGGCAAACTTAGCAGCTGCGTTCTGGCCCGGCAAGTCGCCTTGCCGGCGGCGGCGTTCCCAGCAGGCTGCTAAAGACCCGCACCTAGCGCTCGCGGCAAGCGTGCGCACCGGCAGGGTTTCCAGACAGCGTAGGGTACAAGATACGTGCAAGGACGGAATCAATCAAGGGGGAAGCATGCATTCATTTAGCATGAAGGAATATCTCTTGTGCCATAAAGCTTGGCCTAATCAAGGTAAATTGTTTCTTTATGCGTGCCATTGCAGCAACAGGGTTGTGACCTCCAGGCAGGAGGAACGGCAGGGAACAGATCTACATGTTGCCGGTGTGCGTCATTGGGCCTAGCCCGGACAACCACTGTGCACGCCTGTCCGGCCCAGGCCCGGGGGCTCCTGTCGGTGTAATAAACAGGGGGGTGTTCACTACCCCTGGACACGCACCGGCAAGTCGCAGCCTCCAGGCGGGAAGGACATGGCAGAGGAGGAATCCACCCAAGAGTACATTCGAACCCCGGTTCCCGGCAAGGTCTACTTGCCGGGAATGGGTCCACGCAACGCCGGCAAGGCAGAGCTGGCAAGACAAGACTCCAGGCGGATCGACCAGAAGATCAAGTCTACTACTGCCGGCGAGATCAGGGCCGGCAAGCTCAGGACTCAACAAGACTAAAGATAAGGAGCCGGCAAGGTTCTTGCCGGGATGACCAGCTGAACCCGGCAAGGCTTGCCGGGGGACAGCTAGACTGGAGACAAGGCCCCGGCAAGGTTCTTGCCGGGATGACCAGCTGAGCCCGGCAAGGTTCCTGCCCGGCAAGGTTATGCCACTATGCTGCTGCTCCAGTGCGGCCGCCAGCATGGCACTCTGGACCCTTCTCCAGGCATGCGTGGCAGAGCACTGTGCCAAGCGGCGCTGATAGGATGGCCCCTTTTCCCATCCCCAAGAAGCTAAGGGACACCTAGACAGAGCATTTAATGCGCTTGTCCTGACCCGTCAGTGATAAGCATGTAAATGCTGTAGCAGAGCACTTGCCGCGGCAAGGTACTTGCCCCGGCAAGTCATTGGCTGCGGCAAGGTATTGGCTGCGGCAAGATAGCAGCTGCGGCAAGGTACTTGCCCCGGCAAGTTACCTTGCGCGGCAAGCTATGGGTTGCGGCAAGCTGTCAGGTGCGGCAAGGTCTTGCCACGGCAAGCGTTACTGTACCACTGTGCTACTGTGCTGCTCCGGTGCCTCTGCCAGCGTGGCGCTCTGGGTCCTTCCAAGCGTGTGTGGCAGGGCACTGTGTAGACGGTGGTACACTGTAGTTAGCGGTGCACGAGCAGGTGGGATAGGCTTTTCCCACGCCCAAGACGTCCGGGTACATGTATGTGGACAGCAAAGGCATGGGCATTTAATGCCCTTGTCCCCTGCCGTCAGTGGTAGGTAGGACATGTCATCCTGGTAATAATGGCCTTACTGTAGCAACTTTCCACCTCTACCTTTACTGTTTGCCACCTGTTGGTGACCCCTTTGTGCGTATAAAAGGAGGCCCATAGGCAACGTGGAGAGGGAGAGGAACCGGGAGATGGAGAACTCCAGTATTGTACGCAGCTACTCGGTACTGTAGCGCTCCTGGAGCTGGAACAATCATACAGATAATAAACCAAAAAGCAGGAGTAGGGTTTTACGCATCCGTGCGGCCCGAACCTGGGTAAATCTCTCTCGTGCACTGTCGTGTTCTTCGCTAGATTTGCTCTTCGTGCGACCGTCTCTCCCTGCCGAACGTAAAGGGGTCCTTCCCTGGGTCCCATAGGTGATCACGGATTCGTCCCCGACACGCCGACACTTAGCTGACAGTGACGGTGCATCCGGTGCTCACCCGGAGTCTGAGTCGTCATCTTCATGTTTGATGATTGGGGGCTCGCCATCGCCGTCTTTGCCGTCAGTGTCCTCTTCATCGCTGTCGCTCGAAGAGGAGCTTTTGTCATCACTCGAGCTTTCTACGCAGCACCCTAAGCGAGCACCTGAACGCCCGAAGACCTTGATGGAGAGCAGACCAACCTCCACCAACTTGAAGCGGAGAACGTGCCCTTCCACCAGATAACGGACACGTGCAAAGGTTTTCCAGCCACGCCTGAGGAGCATGACGCGCGGTGTGGGAAACTCAACGATCGTCCATACAGCGTCGTTGCAGCAGCCGCTCATGCGCAACCCCAGCCTCGGCGGCTGGTCGACCTCCATCACCCTGGCAAAGGGACCGGGGAGCCGCAGGCGACTGCATGGAGGACCGCGCAACTTGACAATGAACTCCAGCGTTGTATCCCCCACATGGCCTTCTGTTGGTATGGGAGCGGCTGGGGGAGGAACGGCAGGTGCGCCGCCCTGTCCACCCCCACCACGGGCACCGCATCAACCTCGGCCACGCCCCACAGCTTCACCTTGTGCACTGGATCCTGCCCTTGTAGCTGCAATGGAGGCAGGAGCAGGGTGCCGAGAAGAAGCTCTCGTCGCCACCGTCGGGGCCCGAGCTCGGCCCCTTCCCCTTGTCATGGTGGAAGCAAAGTCATGGAAGGAGGAGGAGGAAATGGTGGATGAGCATCGCCACCCCCTCTCGTCCCCTTTTATAGCGGGATAGGAGGGGAAGGCTGGCTCTCCACTACCATGGAGCAACCGCCCCATTCCTCCAATCTGACCCTCTACATCACTGATGGCACCCTGATTCATCGGCCGCCCCACTACGCCAATCCAGGGCGTTGCGTTTTCTGCCAAGGCACACATTCTCGCACCCTGCGCGTCCACCACCAACCCCACGCAATGCATGCAGCGCGCATGGCGGAAATGGCAGGCGTAGTGGGTGAGGTAAAGATAAAATGGTAGTTACCTCCGGTTCACGTGCGGATGCCCTAATGGGCTCCTATGGACATGTGCGCCCCTGGTTTACGACGTAAACGGGGCGTACCTTTGGAATGTTGAAGATGCCATGGGAGACTTGGGAGCAAGATCAAGCCCAGGTTAATAAAGAAGCAAAGAAGATCTCAAAAATACAAGCGTTAGCCCCGGCAAGGTCAGTATGTGCGCATGTGCAATTGTTTGGGCCTACCCCAACGATGCCCGAAGGCACGTATGGACCAGGCCCGGGGGCTCCTGTCGATGCGGCAAACATTTGTATTTCCCGCCCGAACTTGTGCGCAGGCGTGCTAACGATCATGCACCAATTACCAAGACATGTTACAAGACAAGCCAGAGAAACCGCTCTTCGTGAGATCAAGGAGTGCATTAAGGATATCAAGTCAACAAGAGAACACCTCAGGGAGGCCTCCCTTGCCGGGTAGGCGAGCCCGAAGGGGTCAAGGTCGCGCCTGTGGGCAAACCCAAGCCACCCCGGCAGGGTCTCCAGGGCCGCCAAGGTCAAAGCAAGGCTCCAAGACAAGATCCCGACAGGCTCCGTACCGGCAGGCCTCCGCCAAGACGCCACCGCTCCACATCATCACACGCAGGTCATTAATCGATGCGGTGTCGAGCTCTCAAGTGGTTAGGTGGATCCTATCAGGTACATGGCAACCTGTTGGAGAAGAGATTAGCTTTATTGACACCCATCCAGATGGCGTGTCACGCTAATAAGGAGAAGATGGATAAGTGGCGCGGCAGGCTTACCGGGCTTCAACCTCAGCATGACACCTAGCAGTGCATTTAATGCACTTTGTCCTAATTGCCAAAGTTAGGTATGATGACACTGTTAGCTATCTAATCATACCAGAATGACTGTTTTGCCATTGTGGTCGCCCCTTAAGCTATAAAAGGAGGCCCGAGGCAACCTAGCAAGGGGTTCGAACATTTTGACCCACCAACACTTGTACGTGTGAGCTGCTCTCCCCGAGGCACACTTGCTGGGCTTGAGCACTCCGTGTCTTCATGTACCTCCAGATCAATCCACCACAGCAGGAGTAGGGTTTTATGCTGCGAAGCAGCCCAAACCTGGGTAAAAGAGAGCCGTCCAAAGTCGTGCTATCCTGATGTTTCTGCTCTTTGAGCAATGTGACCGTCCCCTTGCCGAACCACAAAGGGTCAGCCTTGCCCCATAGGTGATCATGCCTCCACGCCGACAGATCTTCTTGATGATGAACTTGTCGGTCATCTCTTCACTTCCTAAGCCGACAATCTCATTGGTGATGAGAGCAAACCTAGAGTGCATTTCAGCGACGCCTTCACCATCCTTCATCTTGAACTTGTCAAGTCGACTGTGAAGCACATCCAACTTGGATTCCTTGACGGACTCGGTACCTTCGTGCATATCAACCAAAGTATCCCAAATTTCCTATGCATTCTCAAGGCGGCTGATTTTATTGAATTCCTCGGTGCACAGACCATTCAAGAGAATATCACAAGCTTGAGCATTGTATTGCAACATCTTCAATTCTTTCGCGGTCACTTCACGATCCGGTTCTCTACCATCCTCAAAGAATTCACCTTGCAAGCCAATACGAACAACAGCCCAAACGGCGGGGTTATGACCAAGAATATGCATTTTCATCTTATGCTTCCAACTAGCAAAATTTGTACCATCAAAATATGGACCTCTACAGTGATAGTTACCCTTACTAGACACCATACTCTCCTAGGTTGTGAAACCAAGGCTATGATCACCAAAGCAATGGAAACCAAGACTTATGGAGACCAAAGCTCTGATACCACTTGTAGGATCGAAAGTATGTCTAGAGGGGGGTGATTAGACTACTTGACCAAATAAAACCTAACATTTTCCTAATTTTAGTTGTAGGTAGATTTTAGCAATTATGACAAGTCAAGCAACAACCTACACATGCAATTCTAAGAGTATAGTAGCATAAAGTAAATCATTGCACATGTAAGTAAAGGGAAGGGTTTGGAGAAGGCAAACGCAATGGGGACACGAAGATTTTTGGCGTGGTTCCGATAGGTAGTGCTATCGTACGTCCATGTTGATGGAGACTTCAACCCACGAAGGGTAACGGCTACGCGAGTCCACGGAGGGCTCCACCCACAAAGGGTCCACGAAGAAGCAACCTTGACTATCCCGCCATGGCCATCATCCATGAAGGACTTGCCTCACTCGGGTAGATCTTCACGAAGTAGGCGATCTCCTTGCCCTTACAAACTTCTTGGTTTAACTCCACATCATGTCGGAGGCTCCCAAGCGACACCTAACCAATCTAGGAGACACCACTCTCCAAAAGGTAATAGACGGTGTGTTGATGATGAACTCCTTGGTCTTGTGCTTCAAATGATATTCTCCCCAACACCCAACTCTCTCTAACAGATTTGGCTATGGTGGAAAAAGGATTTGAGTGGAAAGCAACTTGGGGAAGGCTATAAATCAAGGTGCAAATGGTAGGAATGGAATCTCTTGATCTCAACACATGAGTAGGTGGTTCTCTCTCAGAAAATGAGTAGTGGAAGTGTACGCATGTTCTGATGGCTCTCTCACTAAGTAAGAGGGGGTGGAGGGGTATATATAGCCTCCACACAAAATCCAACCATTACACACTTTTGACCCAACTCGGTGGCACCGATAAGAAATCTCGGTGGCACCGACCTGTGTAAAACATATGAACATTAGGAATCTCGGAGGGACCGACTGGAACAACTCGAATGAACCGATGTGCAATGGTTAGGGCAAGCCTCATTTCAGTGGCACCAATTGCGTCAACTGGTAAGACCGAAGTGAAGCAATAAGGCAACAAAAAGGTTGGCACGCCGTCTCGGTGGGACCGATTGCAAATCTCGGTGAGACCGAAATAAATGCAACAAGTTACAGAAGGTTTGCCAAGCCATCTCGGTGGGACCGATTGCAAAACTTGGTGGGACTGAAATAATTGCTACTGGTTACAGAAGGTTGGGCGGGCAAAACCGGTGGGACCGAGAACCATATCGGTGGATCTGATTTGTTAGGGTTTGGCTGAGGCTATGTCCAGATGAACTCGGTGGCTCCAGATAGGAAAATTTTGGTGGGTCCGAGTTGGAATGTAGGATTTGGACAGATTTGGATAGAGAAAGTGGTTGAGGGTTTTGGAGCAATATCACTAAGCACTTGAGCAAATAGATCATTAAGCAACACCTCATCCCCTTTTAATAGTATTGGCTTTCCTATGGACTCGATGTGATCTTGGATCACTTCACCAAAAAATGTAGAGTCTTGAGCTTTTGCCAATCCATGTCCTTGGCATTTTGAGGGGTTCACAATCACTAGTCCTTGCCATGCCAATCATTGAACTTCCTGAAATCTTTAACTAGAATGGATGTTAATTCAATGAGATATATGTTGTTATGAATTACCAAAACCACCCGGGGATTAGTTGCACTTTCAGCTGACTATCACAACAAGTGTAAACTGGTCAGCAGCCGGCGACAGTGTTAAACTACCCACGGCCGATAGAGGTTGTCTGTATAAAACGAAGGGTTTTTTCCTTTCAAGAAAGCCAATGTATGGGCGGTTCGACCTCAGATATCCCGAGAGCTCGACATACGTCGGGGGCTATTAAGGTGCCCCCACTACAAACGCTCATGTAGCTAAGTGTATGTTTTAGACCTATGGTCTGATTGCCTTGTTTCTCCAAACACAACTTTCTCTGGGCGCGGAGACATCGGTTCAAAGTTAAAGCTAGGAGTGAAACACCCTAAGTATATTCTATGAAGGGGCAGAAGTCGACGACTGGCCAACTACATCTTTGAACAGTCACGGCCAAGTCAAAATAAAAGCGCATACGCTATAAACAAAATGATTAAATTTCATTTCAAAATCACAATTTGATACATCCATGGAATACACATGTAAAAGTTAAAGATCTTCAAATTTCCAATCTGTGCTACATTTTTCCTAGGATATCCGAGCTGCTAGCATGACCTGCTCATAGTAATCCAAAATTTCTCGTGTAGTCCCCTCCGGACGATCTCGCGACATCGGCTCCATCGCTAGCCTCGGCCACCAACTCTACACAGCGGCATATGCTTCTCGGGCACCCTCCACACACGCAAACCGCTTCCATATCTCATTTCTATCTGTGGCGCTTCAAAGGCGCTGCACAAGCCTGAAGAAGCTGCCCGGTAGAGGAGTGTGCAGCCAAAGCAAGGCACATACACCCTCCATCACCGACTTGGATGACCGCTAAAGTTCGGCCAGTTGTGTCATCCAATGACCAAGCAAAGGACAGCCTGATGCCTCCGGACATTGCACACAAAATTCCTTCTCATCAGAGGATTCCTCGCGACTGAGGTAGTGCAGGCAAGCATCCCCCATGCTGCGCTGCAGATCCTGAAAAACCCCTAATAACAAATAATAAAGTACGTCATCAGATAGGACCAACGTAAAATACATTCCGAAAAACTTACTAGTACACAGGTCCGAAGTCTGTCGAAGCTCAAGCATCGTAGCATCAACCATGGTAATTGCCTCTTGTCCTTTTACAACAAATTGTCCCAGCTCAATAGCATTTTTCGCCTTCAAAGATTCAAGTGCACTATGTTCAGCAATAACGCCCTTCAACATCTATTACACCTCGGTACTCCAAGTTTGGGCCGTCTGCCGAGCTTCTATGGCCTTCTCGAGGTCCAGGTTGCCCTATAGGGACGCCCTAATGACCCAAAAGTATAGGGGATCAATCATAGTCCTTTTGATAAGTAAGAGTGTCGAACCCAATGAGGAGCAGAAGGAAATGACAAGCGGTTTTCAGCAAGTTATTTTTTGCAATCACTGAAATTATCGGTAACAGATAGTTTGATAGCAAGATAATTCATAACAAGTGACAAGTAGCAATAGTAACAAAGGTGTGGCAAGGTAGCCCAATCCTTTTTATAGCAAACGACAGGCCAGAACTTTCTCTTATAGCAAGCAAAGCATTCTTGAGGACACATGGGAATTCATCTAGTTACTTTCATCATGTCTGTTTGATTCGCGTTCGCTACTTTGATATGTGGGTGGACCGGTGCTTGGGTGCTGTTCTTACTTGCACAAGCCTCCCACTTATTATTACCCCCTCTCGCAAGCATCCACAACTACGAAAGAAGAATTAAGATAAATCTAACCATAGCATGAAACATATGGATCCAAATCAGCCCCTTACGGAATAACGCATAAACTAGGGTTTAAGCTTATGTCACTCTAGCAACCCATCATCTAATTACTACTACACAATTCCTTCCCTTAGGCCCAATTATGGTGAAGTGTCATGTAGTCGACGTTCACATGACACAACTAAAGGAAGCAACAACATACATATCAACAAGATATCGAACGAATACCAAATTCACATGATTACTTATAATTGGACTTCTCCCATGTCCTCAAGAACAAAAGTAACTACTCACAAATCATATTCATGTTCAAGATTAGAGGGGTATTGAATATCATTAAGGATCTGAACATATAATCTTCCACCAAATAAACCAACTAGCATCAACTACAGGATGTAATCAACACTACTAGCAACCCACAGGTACCAATCTGAGGTTTTGAGACAAAGATTGAATGCAAGAGATGAACTAGGGTTTGAGATGAGATGGTGCTGGTGAAGATGTTGATGAAGATTGGTCCTCCCACGTTGAAAGGATTGCTGGTGATGTCGATGGCTTCGATTTCCCCCTCCCGGAGGGAAGTTTCCAAGGCAGAATCGCTCCACCGAAGAGCAAAATTGCTCCTGCCCATGTTCTGCCTCGAGATGGTAGCGCTTCATTCCAAAACCTTCCTCTTGATTTTTTTTCTAGGTCATATGGCAGAAGATGGGCCTCGGAGGCCTGCCAGGGGCCCCACAAGTCCAGGGGGCGCACCCTAGGGGGTAGGGCGCGCCTCCTAGGCTTGAGGCTGCCTGGTGGGTCCCCTGCTGATGTTTCTTTCGCCAATAATTTTTATATATTCCGAAATAATTCTCTGTCAATTTTCAGGTCATTTGGAATTGTGCAGAATAAGTATCTCTGATATAGCCCTTTCCGGTCCAGAATTCCATCTGCTGGCAATCTCCCTCTTCATGTGAAACTTGCAAAATAATAGAGAAATGCCATAAGAATTGTATCATAAAGTGAAATAATAGTCCAAATTGCAATAAATATCACTAGGAAAACATGATGCAAATGGATGTATCAACTCCCCAGAGCTCGCTTGTCCTCAAGTGAAAGCCGATATCGATAATCATGACCACATGTTTAGAGAGAGAGGTGTCGATAAAACACGGCATGAAAGCATCATGGTCATTATCATAACAGCAATATATCATCATAAAACTTCTCATGCTAAACTAACAATTCCTTCACAAGCTAAATTATGAAACATAAACTTTATTGGAAACTAACAAACTATGGTTTCATTCAATGAAACAATCACAATCCATCATATTTTCAGAAAGAGTCTACGTAAGAGCTTTGTTTAGCAAGTTCACATACTCAACTATCATTTAGTCTTCTATGATTGGTGACACTCAAGGCATATTTATAGAGCAAAAGTTTCAGTCAGACACATAGAAAGATAGGGGATTATGGTTTCGCCTCCCAACTTATTTACCTCAAGGGTAATGCCAACAATAATAACTCATGTTCGCCTACATTCAACGGGATTCATATATCTGGATCTATCCACCACATGATGCTTGCCACTAAAGAGTACATAGAGCGGAGTAGGGATGAACATTATTGACTCTTGCATAAAAGTAAATACATGAAAGTAAAAGATAGGCCCTTCGCAGAGGGAAGCAGAGGTTATCATGTGCTTTTTTTTGGATGTGCAAGCTCTTAATGTAAAGGAACGCCACTTTATATTGCCCCTTATGATAGCAACCTTTATTATGTGTTCTGTTGCTTTTATTTCTTCACCATCACAAGTTTGTACAAAGCTTATTTTCCCTTACAATAAAAGATCATACATATTTAGGAGCAATTTTTATTGCTTTATGCATCGATGAATACTTACTTGAAGGATCTTATTCAATCCATAGGTAGATATGGTGGACTCTCATCGCATGAAACTGGGTTTAAGGATTTTGGATGCACAAGTAGGATCTCTACTTAATGCGAATTTTTGGCTAGCAAAGGATCCTAGACAAGAACCACATGTTAGATCCATGACAATATGACTTCTATGTGAATATAAACAACCATAACTCATTATGTTGTCTTCCTTGTCCAACGTCAACTAATTGGTATAGAATATTTGATGGGGGCTCACAATCATAAAAGATGTCCAAGATAGTATATTTATATGTGAGATCTCTCTTCCTTCATTACTTTTTTCATGGATTGCACCAATGACCAATGCTATGTTTGTCAAATTCAAACAAATTTTATCAACTATACTTCTTTTATGTGAAGTCATTACTCCCCATGGGATTAGCATATGATCTTTTCATTCTTTTACAATTTATTTTTCATTGCTAAGATTGAAACAAGAAGCAAAGCAAAAGTCAAATTACCCTTTATTATATAACTCACACATGATTACATAGATAGATAGATCACTAAACAAGCACTCAAAATAGATCAAACTAAAACTTTATTCCTCTAAATCACGAAATAACTAAGGATCGAACTAAAATAGATAATGATGATAAAATTGGTGGTGATACGATACCGGGGCACCTCCCCCAAGCTTGGCACAAGCCAAGGGTGGTGCCCATACCCGTTTGCTCAAGTCTCCTTCTTCGATGATGGTGGTGGTGATGGGGTAGGCTTGTTCTTAATAATGTTCATCAAGATCTCCTTCAAACTCTGAATTTCTCGGAGCGCATGACGGATGATCTCGGCATTCTTTTGCACTTCGGCCATAATATGTTTATTCTTCGGACCCCAAGCATTCTTTCTTGCATCACTTTTACTTGGATGAGAGATGTCACAATTGGATGGTATGTGCATATGAGGAGTATTCTCAATCCCATAATTGTGAACCAAGTTATGAAAGTTGTTCTGATGTAACCTATGTAAGGGCCTCCTAGGGGCAAACCCTTCTTGTACCTCTTGGCTTCCTTGGTTACTTGTCGTCCCCATGGCCTGATGGGGATTGGGAGTAGTGGAGATGCTAGCCAGGGTGCCCCTCTCCGAAGCTGGAGGGTGAACCTCAAGTGAATCTCCTTCATCTTCTTCCATGGTGACTTCCTCGGCCTCCTCTCTCTTGAGTTCCATCTGCATCAACCAACCATCATATCCCACATTGTTGGAGGAGGAAGAAGACATGATGCCTGGCCTTGGAAACCTGACAGGGAACAGCACAAAACAAGAACATATGAGAATCTTGCAATACGATGGTCAAAACATCAGGTAGTATATATAATGAATTTTTTTTGTGTGGGACAAGCAATATGGAAGAAAAACAGAGTCGGAGAAGTCCACGAGGGCGCCGCAAGCCTGGGAGGCGCCCCCCGGACTTGTCACTCCCTCGTGCGCTTTTCTGACTGTTAATTATTTTTCCTAATTTTTAAATATTCCAAAACGAACAAAAAGTACTTTTACAGAACTTTTGGAGTCTGTTTACTTACCGTACCACATACCTACTCCTTTTCAGAGTTCTGGAGCGTTCTGGAAAGTTGCCTCTATGTGCTCTTCCGGTGTCATACTTTGAATAATATTGGTTTCAACATTAATGGGTGTACCTGAGATATAATGTTTAATTCTTTGCCCATTAACCACCCTCGGATTAGTGCCTTCGGCGTTGTTTATCTTGATAGCTCTGAAGTGATAAGCTTCTTCGATGATATATGGTCCTTCCCATTTAGAGAGAAGCTTTCTTGCAAAGAATCTTAAACGAGAGTTGTATAATAAAACTTGATCAACTACCTTGAATTCCCATTTTTGAATTATTTTATCATGCCATCTTTTAACTTTTTCTTTAAATAACTTGGCATTTTTGTAAACTTGTGTCCTCCATTCATCTAGAGAACTAATATCAAATAACCTATTTTCACCGGCAAGTTTGAAATCATAATTAAGTTCTTTAATTGTCCAATAAGCTTTATGTTCTAACTCAGGAGGTAAATGACATGCTTTTCCATAGACCATTTTATAAGGGGACATACCCATAGGATTTTTATAAGCAGTTTTGTATGCCCACAATGCATCATCAAGTTTCTTAGACCAATTCTTTCTGGATCTATTAACAGTGCAAAATCAACTTTATTTCTCTATTACTCAATTCAACTTGACCACTAGACTGGGAATGATATGGTGATGCAATTCTATGGTTAACATCATATTTAGCAAGAAGTTTATGGAATGCACCATGAATAGAATGTGAACCACCATCAGTCATTAAATATCTAGGGACCCCAAACCTGGGGAAAATAACTTCTTTAAGCATTTTAATAGATGTGTTATGATTAGCACTACTGGTTGGAATACCTTCTACCCACTTAGTAACATAATCAACAGCAACTAAAATATACGTATACCCATTAGAGGAAGGAAAAGGTCCCATATAATCAAATCCCCAAACATCAAATGGTTCGATAACAAGTGAATAATTCATAGGCATTTCCTGATGTCTACCAATATTACCAATTCTTTGACATTCATCACAAGAGAGGACAAACTTATGCGCATCCTTGAAGAGAGTAGGCCAATAACAACCCGACTGCAATACCTTATGTGCAGTTCTGTCTCCAGCGTGGTGTCCTTCGTATGCCTCGGAATGACACTTCTGTAGGATTTGTTCCTATTCATGCTCAGGTACACAACGTCCAATAACATCATCTACTCCTTCTTTATATAGATGCAGGTCATCCCAAAAGTAATGTCTTAAATCAAAGAAGAACTTTTTCTTTGTTGGTATGTGAAACTAGGTGGTATATATTTAGCAATAATGTAATTAGCATAGTCTGCATACCAAGGAGTATTATGAGAAGCATTTATAACAGCTAATTGGTCATCAGGAAAACTATCATCAATAGGAAGTGGGTCATCAAGAACATTTTCCATTCTAGACAAATTATCAGCTACGGGATTCTCAGCTCCCTTTCTATCAATAATATGCAAGTCAAATTCTTGAAGCAAAAGAATCCACCTAATAAGTCTAGGTTTAGCATCTTTATTTTCTATAAGATATTTAATAGCAGCATGATCGGTGTGAACAATTACTTTAGAATCAACAATATATAAGATCTGAATTTATCACATGCAAACACAACTGCTAAAAATTCTTTCTCGGTAGTAGCATAGTTTCTTTTAGCATTGTCTAGAGTTTTACTAGCATAATGGATAACATTCAATTTCTTATCAACTCTTTGTCCTAGAACAGCACCAACAACATAGTCACTAGTATCACACATAATTTCAAAAGGCAAGTTCCAATCAGGTGGTTGAACAATAGGTGCAGAGGTTAAGGCTTTCTTAAGTATTTCAAAGGCTTCTACACAATCATCATCAAAAACAAATGGAACATCTTTTTGCAAAAGATTAGTAAGAGGCCTAGAAATTTTAGAGAAGTCTTTAATAAACCTTCTATAGAAACCAGCATGACCAAGAAAACTTCTTATACCTTTTATATCTTTAGGACATGGCATTTTCTCAATTGCATCAACCTTAGCTTTATCTACCTCAATACCTCTTTCGGAAATTGTATGCCCAAGGACAATACCTTCATTCACCATAAAGTGGCACTTCTCCCAATTCAAGACAAGATTAGTTTCTTCACATCTCTGCAAAACTTGATGAAGGTTGCTCAAGCAATCATCAAAAGAAGTCCCATAAACGGAAAAAATCATCCATGAATACCTCAAAAATCTTTTCACAAAAATCAGAGAATATAGCAATCGTACATCTTTGAAAGGTAGCAGGTGCATTGCATAAACCTAAAGGCATACGTCTATAAGCATAAGTTCCAAAAGGACAAGTAAAAGCGGTTTTCTCTTGATCTTCTTGTGATATAGGTATTTGAGAAAAACCAAAATAACCATCTAGAAAGCAGAAGTGTGTATGCTAGACAATAACTTTATAACATTTGATCAATAAAAGGCAAGGGGTAATGATCCTTTCTAGTAGCTTTATTTAATTTCCTGAAATCAATTACCATCAATTCTTTGTGGGATAAGTTCATTTTTATCATTAGGAACAATGGTAATGCCTCCTTTCTTAGGGACACAATGAACAGGACTTACCCATCTACTATCATCTATTGGATAAATTATACCTGCTTCCAGAAGCTTTAATATTTCAGTTCTTACCACATCCTTCATCTTAGGATTCAATCGTCATTGATGATCAACAACTGGCTTAGCATCGAGCTCCATATTAAGCTTGTGCTAACATAGAGTGGGACTAATGCCCTTAAGATCACCAAGAGTATATCCAATAGCAGCACGGTGCTTCTTCAGAGTTTTTAATAATCTCTTTTCTTCATGCTCTAAAAGGTTAGCACTAATAATAATAGTATATATCTTCTTTTCATCAAGATAAACATATTTCAATGTATCAGGTAATTGTTTAATTCAAACACGGTATCACTCTTAGGTGGAAGAGGGTCCCCAAGAGTTTCAGCAGGCAAGTTATGTTTAAGGATAGGTACTTGTTTGAAGAATATATCATCTATTTCATTCCTTTCATTCATATGCATATCATTTTCATGGTCTAGCAAGTATTGTTCTAAAGGATCGGTAGGAGGAACAACAAAGAAGCAAGACCAAAAATTTCATCCTTACTTGACAATTCTTTTTCATGAGGTTGTCTATTAAACTTAGAGAAATTGAACTCATGAGATACATCACCAAATTTAAATCTAACCTTCTCCTTAACACAATCAATTTTAGCATTAACAGTATTCAAGAAAGGTCTACCAAATATAATGGGACAAAAATTATCTTGTTGTGAACCAAGTACTAAGAAATCAGTAGGGTATTTGATCTTACCACACAAGACTTCAACATCTCAAACAATCCCAAGCGGTGAAATAGTATCTCTATTTGCTAGCTTAATAGTGATATCAATATCTTCAATCTCAGCAGGTGCAATATCATTCGTAATTCTTGATATAGAGTAAAAGGAATAGCACTAACACTAGCACCCATATCACATAAGCCATGATAGCAATGATCTCCAATTTTAACAGAAACAACAGGCATGCCCACTACGTGTTTATTCTTATCTAGCATATCACATTCATTTCTAACGGGTTTAGCAATTCTAGTAGCATCATCACAAAAGTAAATAACATGCCCATCAATATTATCAACCAGGAGATATTTAACCATTGCAATATTAGATTCAACCATAATTTGTTTAGAGGGTCTAGGTCTTCTAATATTACTTTTGTTAACCACAATTGTAGCTTTAGCATGTTACTTAATCCTAACGGGAAAAGGAGGTTTCTCAATATAAGAGTAGGCACAACTAGATCAACATTGTAAACGATTGTTTCCTCTTTTACTATAATGGGTTCCTCAATTTTTTCCTTAATAGGTGGATGATATATAAACCACTTCTCCTTAGGGAGATCAACATGAGCAGCAAAATATTCACAAAATGTAGCTACTATCTCAGAGTCAAGTCCATATTTAGTACTAAACCTATGAAAAGCATCAGTTTCCATAAAAGATTTGACACAATCAAACTCAAGATTTGTACCTAAATCTTTACCTTTGATGAATTTCCAATCTTCAGAGTTGCGTTTAATTCTTTCCAAGAGATTCCACTTGAATTCAATAGTTTTCTACAAAAAAGAACCAGTAGAAGAAGAATCGAGCATGGATTGATCATTATGAGAAAGTCAAGCATAAATTTTTTGAATAATAATTTATCTTGAGAGCTCATGATTGGGGCATGTGTACATCATGTACTTAAGCCTCCCCCAAGCTTGAGCGATACTTTCTCCTTCATGAGGCCAAAAATTATATATATAATTCTGATCCCGATGAACCAGATGCATAGGATAAAACTTCTGATGAAATTCCAATTTCAACCGGTTCCAGTCCAACGTTCCAGTATCATCCAATAGCCTATACCATGTCGAGGCCTTTCCCTCCAAAGATAAAGGGAATACCTTCTTATTAACTCCATCCTCGGATAAACCTGCAAGCTTAAATAATCCACAAATTTCATCTATATGTATCAAGTGCATATCAGGATCTACCATTCCATCTCCTGCATAAGGATTAGCTAGCAGTTTCTCTAACATGCCTGAAGGAATCTCATAATAAATATTTTCAGTAGGTTCAGTAGGTTGAGGAGCAACTCTTTGTGCTTCCGGTCGAGGTGAAGATACCCCAAACAAACCCCTCAAATGATTACTTTCCATTGTGACAAGTGACAGTAAATTTCAGCACGTAATATAAATGTTTCCTTACCAAAGGCACTTCACTCCCCGGCAACGGCGCCAGAAAAGAGTCTTGATGACCCACAAGTATAGGGGATCAATCATAGTCCTTTCGATAAGTAAGAGTGTCGAACCCAATGAGGAGCAGAAGGAAATGACAAGCGGTTTTCAGCAAGGTATTTTCTGCAAGCACTGAAATTATCGGTAACAGATAGTTTGATAGCAAGATAATTCATAACAAGTGACAAGTAGCAATAGTAACAAAGGTGAAGCAAGGTATCCCAATCCTTTTTATAGCAAAGGACAGGCCGGAACTTTCTCTTATAGCAAGCAAAGCGTTCTTGAGGACACATGGGAATTCATCTAGTCACTTTCATCATGTTTGTTTGATTCGCGTTCGCTACTTTGATAATTTGATATGTGGGTGGACCGGTGCTTGGGTTCTCTTCTTACTTGAACAACCCTCTCGCTTATGATTACCCCCTCTCACAAGCATCCGCAACTACGAAATAAGAATTATGATAAATCTAACCATAGCATGAAACATATGGATCCAAATCAGCCCCTTATGGAAGAGCGCATAAACTAGGGTTTAAGCTTCTGTCACTCTAGCAACCCATCATCTAATTACTACTCCACAATGACTTCCCTTAGACCCAAGTATGGTGAAGTGTCATGTAGTTGACATTCACATGACACCACTAAAGGAAGCAAACAACATACATCTCATCAAGATACCGAACGAATACCAAATTCACATGAATACTTATAACCGGACTTCTCCCATGTCCTCAAGAACAAAAGTAACTACTCACAAATCATATTCATGTTCAAGATTAGAGGGGTATTGAATATCATTAAGGATCTGAATATAATCTTCCACCAAATAAACTAACTAGCAGCAACTACATGATGTAATCAACACTACTAGCAACCCACAGGTACCAATCTGAGGTTTTGAGACAAAGAATGAATACAAGAGATGAACTAGGGTTTGAGATGAGATGGTGTTGGTGAAGATGTTGATGAAGATTGGTTCTCCCACGTTGAAAGGATCATTGGTGATGTCGATGGCTTTGATTTCCCCCCCCCCCCCCCCCCCTCGAGGGAAGTTTCCAAGGCGGAATCGCTCCGCCGGAGAGCAAAAGTGCTCCTGCCCAGGTTCCGCCTCGAGATGGTGGTGCTTCATCCCGAAACCTTCCTCTTGATTTTTTCTAGGTCAAATGGCATCATATAGCAGAAGATGGGCCTCTGAGGCTGGATTGCTGGATTTAGATTGCTGGATTCCTGGATTTCTAGGTCAAATGGCATCATATGCCACCTTTGGGTTTAGATTGCTGGATTTCACCCCCAATGCCATGACAGGCATGGCGGACTTTGCTCATTTCTGTGAGAACTTTGTCAGGGTTACGCCAAATGTGGATCTGTTTTGCCATTTCTTTGTCCCCCGGGTCGAGGATAAATCGCTATCTGGAAGCGTAACATGGTTCCTGAGGGGGAGAAAGGACCAGAGAGATTATATCCCCGGGAATCTCCACGGCAAGTGGGATGAGTGGAGAGGAAACTAGTGTTGGATCCAGGAGAAGGACTTCCCGCCATTCTGCCAGCTGCAGATGGAAAGGATTGAGCGTAATGATGACTAGAAGAAGTACGGCACCACTGAGAAGAAGCTATGCCCGACATTAAACAGGATTTCTCGCCTGAAGGATGTCGGCCTGACCATAGAGATGGTCGGAGATGACTTCCTACGGTGCCGCATCGCCCCACTGCAGCAGAGGGACAGGCCCGCTTGGGAGTACCAGAATGCCGTTGACAGGATGTGGTTGTATCCTGGGCGAGTCAACAACTTGACAGTGATGGGGCACGCTTGGCTCTGCCAGCAGTTGTTCCAGAAGCTTGGCACGTTCCACTTGCCGGCCACGGTCGTGCTGCTGCACCTCAACTTAGAGAAGGGCGTCATCTTGGCATGGATGCCTAAGTGCTCCGCCAAGGGGGTCAAGGAAAGTTGGAAGCTGCCCAAGCTGGCGGCTGAGACCAAATGGGCCTCCGAATTGACGGAGGTGGCTGAGCGAGAAGAGGACGATCTCGTCAAAGCCACCACAGCAGAGGAGGAGGCATATATTGCCAGTAGGGTCGTAGAGGCCCGAAGGTTAGAGGCTGCGAGGGCTGCAGGCACTGCCAGGGGCGCCAAAGATGATGATGAAGAAGAAGGAGAAGAAGAAGAAGAAGAAGATGATGATGATGATGATGATGATGAGGAAGAGCTTGCCGAAGAGAGGTTGGGGGAGCTTGGCGGAGATGAAGTTGCCAGGGCGGAGACTGCCGGGAAGCCCGAAGAGGAGGAGCTTCAGGTCCCCGAGCCACCGTGCCGCCTCCAAAGCAGGGGCAACCACGAGCCCGCAGGCACTCCTCCGCCCCGATCTACTCCCATGGTGAGGAAATCAACCACGAAGACGGGGCGTCAGGAACCAATACGCCGGCAGTCCGTTCGGCAGGCCAAGCTCAAGCCCCCGTCCTCCCGGGAAGAACTTACCGGGGAGGGTGAGGCTTCTCATCCGCCAAGCTCGCAGCCGCCAGCCATCAAGAGAGCCAGGGAGACTCCCCCGCCACCTCAGTACAACATGAATGTTCTCCTTGAGTCTGATGAAGAGTAAGTAAACCCTTGTCTCTCTTCATTCTTTGATTTGCTCAACTATTATCCTATTCTGACTCATCATGTCTTCCAGGGATGAAGAACCATTGGTGCAGCGGATAAAATGCACCAAGATCTCGGAGGGGCGAAGCTCCCCGGCAGGCGCTAGGCAAGGAACGCCAGTGGCCGATGCTGTGACCACCAGCCCCAAGCCTAGTCCCGCACAGGAGAATGCACTGCTTGCCCCGCCATCTGGTGCCAACACTGGGGTCTGTCCTTCTGGATTTGACAAGGATATGGGAGAGGTCGACCAAGAGGAGGATCGCCAAGAGGCGGATCTCGTCATGGGGTCCCCGTCGACCATCGTCCCGGAAAGCATGCCTCCAACAAAGGCCTCCACCGAAGAGCTTGTCCACACAGGCACCACCCAGACAATTGAGGTCGTCGGGGGTGATGCGTCGGCAACCTGAACTGCCGGGGAGGAAAACATTCCCCCTCAAAAAGCGCCACCAGGTAATCCTTTAGTCTTTCTGCACTTTCCCGGGACATTTATTTTTCTCGTTATGAACTTGCAATTTGAATCTTGCTCTTGCTCTGATTTGCAGCCCCAAACTCCCCTGAAGGAAGCGAGGTCTTCGAGACAGTGTCAGATATTGCAAGGGCTGCCGCCGAGGAGGCCACCAAGATCGCCACGGCGGAGGATGCTGAGCAGGTTGTCAGGGACCTCCACGAAGCCCCCACAGAGGCAGAGGAGTCCCACGGCGACAGGTCTGATCCCGCCAAGATGGATGTGGATGGAGCGTCCATGGCAGACGTTACTCCAATCCCCGTTAAGCAAACTCCGGCAGACGACACCTTCCAGAACCCTCCAAGCGACATTGGTTTGAACATTCCTCTGCACGGACTTGGAGCCCCCAGCTCATCTGGGGCCGCGGGGCCAAATTTTGATGAAGAAATTACGCAGATATTGCTCCCCTTAGCGCAGAAATCCACAGATGCGAATGACATCACCATTGAGCAGGAAGACTTTGCTTTCTTGTAGGCCATGGCCGCTGGATTCAAGAGCGTCTAGGACAGGTACGGCAAGAGATGGAAGCAGACCCTGGAAGAGCGCAAACTCATGGATTCGGTTGACCAGTAGCTGAAGGAGAAAGCAGAAGAGCTACGCACATGGTTCAACTACCGATCCCGCGAGCTCAGCCACCAAGAAGAGAAGCTAGCTGCCGCCAGAGAGAAGGCCTCAGCCCGCGATGGTGAGCTGACGGAGCGCGAAGCGCTGCTCAACGTCAAGGAAAAAGAGCTTGCCGACCGGGAGCAAACCATCGCCGCTACTCTCCATGGCAAAGATGAGGAGATTGAAGAGCTCGTGAAGCAGCGGACCCAGAAGCTGGCGGACGACCACAAGAAGGCCATGGAGAGCCAAATCTCAGAAAGTGCCACCAAGCTTAAGGAAGCTACTGACGAAGCTGCAACCGCTGCTACCGCCAAGGCAGATCTGGAGGCCAAGGCGGGCAAGTTAAAGGAAGAGCTCATCGCCAGCGGCAAGGAAGTCGAGACCCTTAAGGCCGAGGCGCAGAAAACAGCCCTCGCTTTAGAGGAACTGCAGACGCAACTCTCGTCCAAGGGCCAGGAGCTAACCACCACCAATGACACAGTCCAGGACCTGAAATCCAAGCTTGTCGGCCTAGAGGAGAATCTTGAATCCGCCAATGGGCGGGAGAAGCTCTTAGCGGAGAAACTCATCGCTGAAGAAGTTCTCTGGAAGGACGCTGAGGGCAAGCTTGACCAACTGTAGTAAATGCACTCCCTCTGGATGGACAAGCTGGTTGACATAGCGGAGCGCCTCACTTCGCAACTCGCAGAAATGGACATGGGAAGCTGGAGCTTTCCCACAACAGAGCATGAGGTTGCCAGCGTCAGATTGACCAAATTTTTTGATGGTCTGATCAAGGCACTAAAGACATATCATGAAGACCGGAGAGCTTCCTTTGCCAACTAGTCCCGGCAGTTCACCCGTGGCGTACTTTATACCGCGGTGGTGAACCTTGTCCATCGCAATCCGGGCCTCGACGTCTCCAAGGTCTTCAAGAAGTTGCCAGCAAACACAGATGTCACTGCTGCTGACAAGGTTCTCAATATTCCCAGGGTCCAGGGTGATCGCGTTGATTAGGTTTGTCGTCGCATCCATCGCCGCGCTGCCAAGTGAAAAACACATTCGTCTTTATGTTAGGTTTGCGCTACTTTTGTGATGTAATATGACTTTAAATGCGCGCATGGGCGTATGCTATCCCTTTGATTCAATTTTCCTTCTATCCTTGTATGATTGAGCACCCTACGCATGTCGGAACCTTGCCGGGGCAAATACTGGCCGCGAGCGCTTTGGGGACGGGTCCCTAGCAGCCTGCTGGTAGTACTGCCACCAGCAAGTTGCCCTTCACCAGCAAGTTGCCCTTCGACATTTTCAATGCAGCCACCTGAACTATTGAGCGGGCTCGAAACAGACAAGGGCACGAATGACTACGGTAGGGTTCCTTTGCATGCAGGTTTCTTATACAAACACCGAGTTCAAACATAGGGAATCACACAAAATAATAACTGAGGAATAGAGAGTTGAAATTTTTCCAACTTAGCTTTTCCTTTCTGCCGTCATCCTTGTTGGCAGGGACGGAAGATCCTCCCCCCCCCCCCCCCGGAAATCTCGCACGCTAGGACCCTTTTTCTCCATTCATAGAATATGTACAAAGGACCACTATGCACCGAGGATCCTATCGGGGAAAGGCGAGGTGAGTATCTTGCCGCGGCATCCTCGCAACATCTCGGGCCTGCAGGCCTTGGCGGATACCCAACAAACATGCCACAACCCTTGACGATGCCAGGCACCCGACCCTGCAAGGTGGGCGCCCGTGACGCTGGGCGCAGGCTTGTTGACGACTGTGTTAATCATGCGTGCTTTGCTGTCCAGGATGCCTCCCACCTTCGACATTCGTTCAAAAGTAGAACGATCGCTGCCATTGTAGCAGGAGGACCGCGGCTTCTGTTTGGCCGAACGCGGCCACACTGGTGACCATGCCCGCCGGAGCGCTGAGGAGGCGGGGGCCATGCGCCTGAGCCGCCTGCACCATTGTTGGTATCTCCACTAGAGGGTCGAGAGGTAGATGTCCACCTCCGGCGTCTCCTCCTCCCGTCTCTGCCGTAGTGGGCACGACGACCGCACCTCCTATGTCGGCCGCGCCCACCGTGGCGTCCGCATCGTCCGCAGGCGCATGTGGTGGGAGCTTGGACATTGATGGTTTTGTCGCCATGGAGCCCTTCTTCTTGGGCGCCATGAAAGTTGGAGAAGATGCTGATCTCGATGAAGTCGACGCGCTGCTTGTCGGCTTGATTCACGCCGGTGATCCCCCTACCTGGCGCGCCAAAGATGTCGGGGACGGAGCCGGTGATCAATGGGGCGATGCAGACCCTTTCCTGGTTTGGCAAGGGGGGTTCACCGAGCGCAAAGAGCAAGACGACGAGGGACACAACAATTTTTACCTAGGTTCAGGCCGCTGAGAAGTGTAAAACCCTACTCCTGCTTTGGTTTATTGATGGGTGTATGCAAAGGTACACGGATTGCTCTCCCCCGGCAAGTCATGAAGGGAGGGCAGCTGCACGAATACGTATGCATGAGGTTGTGATGGGTTCAAACCCTCGTAAAGGTTGCCCTATCCCTCCTTTTATAGTTCAAGGGGCTACCACAGTGGCAAAAGGGTCATTACAGGGTGATTAGATAGAAACAGAACTATCATACCTAACTTTGCTAGTTAGGACAAAATGCATTAAATGCATCGCTAGGTGTCGTAAAGAGGATGAGCCCCGGCAAGGTTGCCGCACCGCTTGCTCATCTACCTCTTATTAGCTTGGCACGCCATTAGGACGGGTGTCAATAAAGGTAATTTTCCTTCCGGCGAGCCAACACATGCGCGCGAGCTCCACCGCACCATCTGCGTGCTCGACACCTCACTGAACAGCTAACAGCTGGCTGGTGAGGTGGAGCGCTGGCGGTTGACGGGGATCTATTGGCCGCGAGGCTTGCCGGGCCTTCGTCTTGCTGGTCCTGTCTTACCGGGAAGAGCTTGCTTCTGGCACTTCATTTATGTAAGTTGTCTTGGTCTTCTTGATGTTCTTTGATCTCACGAAGAGCTGCTTCCTTTGACTTAAGCTGGTTCCTGCCAAGGCCTCTTGCCGGGGATGTTGCCACCGTCCGTGCATAAGTCTGGGGTACTAAGGGCCCCATTCTTAGTGCACCGACAGGCTGCTGCAAAATCCAAATTAAAAAGGTTTCGACCCTCAAGCCAGTTTTGTCAAAACTAACTTAAGGCTTGGGGGCTACTGCATTCCCATACAGAGTAAAAAACTTTTTACGCGCTATTTGTTAGCATATAAATTTCCATCTTTGAATGATGCTTAAAATCATCCTCGGAAAAATTTAACGCCATGTGCCGATTCATAAAACTAATGCTAGAGGCTTAGCCGATCACATATCTCAAAACCCTTGGCAAGGTCAGAGAACATATCCAGCATCGCAGCCTCGGCAAACAAGAACTGGGTTAGGATCCTTTGAAGCACGGCCATGTGTCCTTGGGGAATGGAGGAACTCTTTAAAGTCACCTCCATCTGTCGATCCCACCTTGGTAGCAAGACCATTCCAAGGTTGGTAACAGGCAGAGCTTCAACTCTGGAAGAGGAGGTTTGGGTTCTAGAGTTGCCCTTGCTGGGTTGATCGATGTGGGTGGCATAGAATAAGAACAACCGCTGCCTTAAGATAAAATACAATAGAGGAAGCGCGGTGCTCGGGGTAAAATAAAAATTACCTCTAGGAATCTGGACGGTCGCATTGGGGAAGAGTGTCCTTAGAAGGATTCGAGTTGATTACCTCCACCTGTACCGATGCCTTGCAGGCCGGGACGGCATGCGCCTTCCTTAAGCACTTATATTGTCAGGGAGGATCCAGACTTTTGGTTTCCCTAGGCATGGATTGGTTCCAGTACCCCGAAGAGCTTGCCTCCTCCCCTCTGCCCTGACTCCTCCATCCGATATCACTCGAAGAGCTTTTATGACTTCCCAAAGTATTTTTCGGGAAGGACGGATTCTTCGTCCTGTACTTCCTCCCCTTTTGTGTTGGAAATATGCCCTAGAGGCAATAATAAATTGGTTATTATCATATTTACTTATTCATGATAAAGGTCCACTATTCATGCTAGAATTGTATTGACCGGAAACTTAAATACATGTGTGAATACATAAACAAATACTATGTCCCTAGTGAGCCTCTACTAGAATAGCTCGTTGATCAAAGATGGTTAAGGTTTCCTAACCATAGACATGAGTTGTCATTTGATAACGGGATCACATCATTAGGAGACTTATGTGATGGACAAGACCCAACTGTAAGCTTAGCATTTGATCGTACCAGTTTATTGCTAGCTTTCTTCATGTCAAGTATCTATTCCTAAAACCATGAGATCGTGCAACTCCCTGACACCGGAGGAATACTTAGTGTGTATCCAAACGTCACTTCATAATTGGGTGATCATAAAGGTGCTCTACAGGTATCTCCGAAGGTGTTTGTTGGGTTGGCACAGATCGAGACAAGGATTTGTCACTCCGTATGACGGAGAGATATCTCTGGGCCCTCTCGGTAATACAACATCATAAAGAGCTTGCAAGCAATGTGGCTAATGAGTTAGTCACGAGATCTTGTATTACGGAACAAGTAAAGTGACTTGCCGGAAACGAGATTGAACTAGGTATGGAGATACCGACGATCGAATCTCGGGCAAGTAACATATCGCCGGACAAAGGGAATTGCATACGGGATTAACTGAATACTTGACATCGTGGTTCAACCAATAAAAGATCTTCGTGGAATATGTAGGAACCAATATGGGCATCCAGGTCCCGCTATTGGTTATTAACCGGAGAGAGGTCTCAGTCATGACTACATGATTCCCGAACCCGCAGGGTCGCACGCTTAACGTTCGTTGACGCTAGAGTAGTATTGGGATATTTGATGATTGGTAACTAAATATTGTTTGGAGTCCCGGATGAGATCTCGGACGTCACAAGGATTCTCGCAATGGTCGATAGGTAAATATTTATATATGGGACGTCATATTTTGGGTTCCGGAAAAAGGTGCAGTTTTTTCAGTATTGTACCGAGAAGCTTCCAGAAGGTTTCGGAGGATTCCGGAGGGGTCCGGAAGTCCACAAGTGGGTCCACCATGTCCCAAGGGTTGGAACGGGCTGAGGGGAGGCGCCCTGGCCTTATTGGGCCAGGCGCACCAAGTCCTCAAAAGCGCTGTCGTTGCTCCACCACCACCATCACCACCACGCCGGTGTGCTGGTTGTGATCCCATCTACTTCTCCACCTTCTCTTGTTGGATCAAGGAGTAGGAGACATCATCGAGCCGCACGTGTGCTAAACTCGCAGGTGCCATCCGTTCGGCACTAGATCAGTTGGATCGTGACCGGATCGCCAAGAGTATGACTACATCAACCGCGTTATATATGCTTCCGCTTTCGGTATATGAGGGTATGTAGACATACTCTCCCCTCTCATTGCCATGCTTCTCCTAGATAGATCTTGGGTGTTCGTAGGAAATATTTTGATTTTCATGCTTCATTCCCCATCAGTGGCATCATGAGCTAGGTTTATGCGTAGATGTATATGCACGAGTAGAACACAAAGAGTTGTGGGTGTTGATGCTCAAATTGCTTACCTCTCTTGTCTTATTAGGATTCCATGGTATTGTGGGATGAAGCGGCCCGGACCAACCTTACTTGTCCACGCACAAGAGACCGGTTCCACCGACAGACATGCAACTTGTTTTGCATAAGGTGGCTAGCTGGTTTCTGACTCTCCTACTTTAGTTGAATCTAATTTGACGAAGGCGGTCCTTGTAGAAGGTAAAAAGGCAACTTGATTATCACCATTGTGGCTTTACGTAGGTAAGAACGGTTCTTTCTAGTTGCCCATAGCAGCCACGTAAAATTTGCAACAACAAAGTAGAGGACGTCTAACTTATTTTTGTAGGGCATATTGTGATGTGGTATGGCCAAAACGTGATGTGATATATGTTGATGTATGAGATGGTCATGTTTTGTAATAGTTTCACGACTTGCATGTCAATGAGTACGGCAACCGGCAGGAGCCATAGGGTTGTCTTTAATTTATTATTCATCATGTAATTGCTTTACTTTATCGCTATGTGTTACACTACAAAAAGAATACACTTCCATGATGATATGTGTTTGTCACAGAGTGTCACGTTTTCTGTCATGCATGTACATCCATGACAATTTTATGACAGGATCAAGATAGTCATACCTGTGCTGTCGTAGAAGTATTCCATGACAATACCAAAATTATCATCACGGAAGTGTCCACTTCCATGACGATAAATGGCGCGTCATGGAAGTGTTTTCGTCAAGGGTAACCGACATGTGGCATCCACCGTAACGGGTCACCGTTAAGCTATCGGGTTTTGGTTTGGATCTGATAACCCGTTAACAGCCCTGACCAATGGGGATTTTCCATGTGTAAAATTCTGATTCGCCGGAGGATCCACATGTCAGCTCAGCCTTGGGACAGATGTCATCCAGCCAATGGACGGGACGCGCCTATGATAAGTCGACACGTGGATCGGCCCAACAGTGGCCCATTCAGGTTAAAAGGCTGGGCCTGTCAAAATAAGCGGGTCGGCCCATTAGCGGCCTACTTGCGTTTGGCCCATTCACAACCACGGCCCATATGAGTTACACAGAATCGGCCCATCAAAGGCCCATTTTAGATTTGACAACTTTCAGCCCATCATCAGTTCCAGCCCGTTAACGGCCCGCTACATCTTTGGGCTCAATTACAGCCCGACCTTCTTTCGGCCTGTTAGCAGCCTATTATAGATATGGACCAATATGCCACCGGTATGTCTTTCGGCCTTTTCTCAGCCCATTCTGTAGTTGGGCCAACTTCTAGGCCGTTGTGACTTTCAGCCTTTCCTCGGCCCATTCTGTACATGGGCCAACTTCTAGCCCATTTTGTATTTCGTCCTGTTAACAGCCCGCACAACAGTTGGGCCTTTGTCGGTGCCAGCTGATTTTGGGTTCATTAGCGGCCCACGTTAAGCAGGGCACAATTTCAGCCCGACGAGACTTTCGGCCTGTTAAAAGCCAGATTCGTAAATTGGGCCTCTTTTGGCCCAAAACACTTTCGTCCTCTTACTAGCCCGTCAAGTAAAAGGACCGAGACAAAATTGACATTTATTTCAACCTGCTAGAGGCCCGCGGGCCATTTCCATTTATACGGCCCTATCGAGCTTTCGAACTGTTAACGGCCTGCTAAGAGCCGTTGTTACGGTGGGCCACATCGATTGGGATCCACTAAATATTAGTTGACCAGCCCAATTAAGGCCCGCTTTGACTACACATGTTTGTTCGTTCGGATGGCGTCCAGGTGATGTTTGGGCGTGTTGGCCCCGTTTCAACGACATAGCATATACAAAGAATTATCCTACTCTATATTATCGCCTCTAAAAAACCTACACTATACAATAAAGAGACTAAGGCATAGAAATGAAGAATAATCCTACACTATACAATAAAGAATTTACAGCAAATTATATCCACTAGGCATTATAGTTCAGCACTAGTGATAAAAAAGCGTACAGAAACAGCAAATTACATACACTTGGCAAATAAAGCTCATACATCATTGACGCGCATCAACAGAACTTACCATTTGAACTATAATCTCTTCAAAAAATAGGATTGGCCGAATTCAGATAGCACAAGTTTCAGTCTGCAAAATCTCCAATTCCTTTGTGGTTACCTCAGTGTCTTGTTTCATTTTTTTGACTCCTGCATCTAATACCTGTAACTCCAGCCTCAACATTTTGATTACATGTTGAGAATCATATACACGTTGTCTTGCCACTTCTAGTTGATGCTCGAGAACATCAGCACATTCCAATTCCAATCCATAATCATTTGGTAACGGCCATGCCGCACTGCTGTGAGATCTTTGTGTTGATGTCACTTCATCCTGAAATGTTTCTGTAAGTACACATGACTAGGGAAAAAATATAGTTACAACAGTGAAGCGAGCAAGACAGACTATCTTGTACATGGCAAAACAGGACTAACAATAATGTTACACGTCATGAAGCATAAGCAGGTGATATTTTAAAAATTATAAAAATGGTAGTCTTTGCAGCCCGCATACAGAAATCTCTCTTAGCTCACCAGAGGAGCATGATGTTGGGGCCAAATCCAAAACACAGACAGGTTACAAATTTAGACCACACGCAGCTACTGAACATTATATTTATATATATATATATATATATATATATATATATATATATCATGTGTATAAGTAAGCAAGCAGTTGGCCATTCTGTAGCTCAATTAACTAGCTGGAACATTGTGTGCCATGTTCCAGAATGGTCTTAGGGAGCATAATGAATAGCTGAGGGATTCATACAAACCTACTACAGCAAGCAAAACTATGCAATCATTAGCCTCGTATAAACTAGATTGTGAGCCTCATGCAGTAATAGTTGGTTAATAGACTTCAAAGCTTTAGGCACACTTCGCCAGAGTAATTAAATGGTAAGGCCTTTAATTATATCAACTAATAGTTATACAAGTACCCTACATCAGGCATCATTGTTTGGCATCTCATTAACTGAGGACAAATAAAGCAATTGAAAAGAGCAATTTAACTATGCCTGAAACAAACAAGCAATTGAACTGTTGAGTTGGCAGCATGCATACATGCACGCCTCAATAACATCCATGGTCTAGCTACATTTACTATATAAAGGAACAAGTAATGTAATATTGTTTGCCCCCTATGAAGTATCTCGACTAGTATGTAATCAAGATCCTAGTAATGATAGGGAGGCTAATGATGTGAATATGCGTTTGGTTATGACATCAACAACTCTACCATAGCAGGAAGCAGTTTCACGCTGTTCACTACTATAAGATGTTTTAGATATTTAAAAGTAGACTACATCCGTAATGAGTGAACAGACACATTAAAATGTGTTTACATACATCTGATTTACAAAAAAGTTAGAACATCATATAGTAGTGAGCGGAGGGAGTTTTAATCAATGGCCCAATGACTGGGTTACAGGTGAATAATAGGATGTCCTGGTAATTGTAATACAGTGACTTACCATAACTGGTTGAACAGGCTCAGCGCTGCTCCTCCTTCTCTTGCAAGCCTCCTTCCTAACATCTTGTACTTGGAAATCCTCAATCTTATCTTCATTGCACCCCCTCTGTAAGGTGACACGAACTAGTTACTGGTCTCCTTGGAAGATAAATATGCATACTTTCCAGTCTGTGAACAACATTAAAGGATGATTTTATAACAAAACAACACCACATAATGAAACATGCCACATCTCTTGCACACAATGAAATGAGCATTTACTATGTGTGCATTGTGTAAAAACTAGGCATACCTTCGAACTGGACCTCCAGGTACTCTTGGAGAGCCTACTTTAGTGTACAGCCAAACCTTCATGTCACCTATGAGTTATACAAGCCCCCACTACAGCAGCCCTTAGTGTTTAAATCGGTGACAAGCTCTGTTAGGTCAAGAACAGTAAGTAATCAAAGCAAACAGTCCTAGTATGGCTGGCTGATACAAACAAGCAATTGAACAGATGTGTGAGCAAATCTTGCACAACACTAAATTACATATCAAGAAAACAAGCATAGAAGGAGGCTTAAAGACCATCACTTGACTGACCAGATTTAAGGGGCATTTAAACATCATGTGCAACATATGAACTAACATAAACATTGCATATTTTAGATTCTATAATGAAATGCACATGTATTAGGTTATACCATGTATGCTGCCTAAATGTACACTATAGCAGGCAGGAGTGATTCATCATTGCACGCACAATTGAATTGCAGGTTAAGGGCCAGTTCTATTCCGCCTTTTCAGAGCTTATTGTCAAAATAAGACATAAAATATGTAAAGAACTCATTTTTGAGTTATGGGCTTGGGCTTAAACTTATTTCGCTATGGGGGGTGCTTCGGGTAGAAGCTCACTAAAAATTGAAGGGAAGGCGAATAGCGAAATGACTCTGTTGTCTGCCTATATTACACTCAAAATGCCACTGCTCACGACCACGTCACACCTGACCCTCAAGTAAAAACAAACACGCAAGCGTTCATTGCCTTGCCCGCTTGCATCTCCTCTCCCCTTTCCCTCTACCTCGATCCCCTGCCTGCAGTGCTAGGGTTCCTCCAGCGAGCCGCCGCCACTGGTCCCATCTGGCCTGCTCCTCGACGATGCTCTGTCCAGCTAGGCTACATGGCCGGCGGTTAGGGCCAAATCTCCCAGTCTGCTCCTCCCTCTGGCACCGCCCCTCATTCTCATGGTCTCCAGTAGCTGCTCCGCTATGGTCCATCCAACGCACTACTCCGACGGTCGCCGCACAACTACGGCCGATGCCCCACTCCGACAGAAGACACCTCGTTCCCCCTCCCCTCCTCCCAGGCCGTGGCCTTGAGGTGCTATTGAAGGATGAGCTCATCCAACAAGGTGCGGATCTCCTCTAATTTTTTGCCAAATTTTCATTCTGATCCGCTATACGATGAATTGCGATGAGCTGCTGCTGCTGCTATATGATGCATTGCTATGAGCTGCTCCTCCTGCTGCTATATGATGAATTGCTATGAGTTGCTGCTGCTATATGATGAATTGCTATGAGCTGCTGCTACTGCTATATGATGAGTTGCTATAAGCTGCTACTGCTATATGATGAGTTGCTATAAGCTGCTCCTGCTGCTGCTATATGATGAATTGCTATGAGCTGCTCCTGTTGCTGCTATATGATGAATTGCTATGAGCTGCTATTGGTATATGATGAATTGCTAGTTGTTGTTGCTGTATGATGAGTTGCTATGAGCTGCTGCTGCTGCTATATGATGCTTTCAGGTGGTGCTGCTATATGATAATAACCAGCCACTTGGACCATCGAATTTCGATAAATAATGGTTCTTCATTTAAATTTAGGCAATGCGTTCTTCATTTAAATTTAGGCAATGTGTTCTTCATTTAAATTAGGCAATGGGCTCTCTATGGAAGATATTGACCAAAGTAGATTGTGCCAAGTAGATGGTATCTTTGTATTTGCATTTTGAACAAATGTTGATGGTCTGTTTTCCTATCATATTAATTACTGCACTGGGTTCAATTTGTGATGTTTGCAAGTCAAATTAATTTTCATATGGGCAGCAAAATGAAAAACTATAATGCAATCTAGACTTTTCACTGATCATACCACTAATAAGCTGAAAAGGCAGGCAATGAAAAGAATTGGTTGGCTTATTATCTGGAGCTTATATTCAAAGGTGCTTATTTTCTTAGGATAACTCGAAATAACTGTCCCTAAGAACCCTGGCCAACAGCACTGACATACAAATAACATGTCACGATGATTGCAATGGAGTGACCTACCATAGCACACTGTATAGGCTCACCGCTGCCTCTCCTTTTTTTGCGATGTTCCATAAAATTGCCACATACATCTTGTACTTTTTCATTGTAGCACCCCATCTGCAAGTTGACACGGCTAATTTGAGATATCTCTACATGATAATACATTGCATATCCCTTGCGGATATTTAAACCACCAATTAACGATTGTGTGTGTAGCATAAACTAGTCATGACTCTGTGTACTGGACTAGCAGGCACTCTAAGGGAGCCTAATGTAATGCACTGGAATTCCTACATGCCACCTACGATTTTGTGTAATGTACTACCTCTGTTCCTAAATATATGTCTTTGTAGAGATTCCACTATGGACCACATACAGATGTATATAGATGCATTTTCGAGTGTAGATTCACTCATTTTGCTCTGTATGTAGTCTATAGTGGAATCTCTAGAAAGACTTATATTTAGGAAAGGAGGGAGTATCATGTATGACATCTACATCTCTAATTTAGCAGCCAGTAGTGGAAATCATTGTCTGCACAAAGGGATTACTAGTCGAAAATCCTAGCAAAGCACACTGGCAGGCACACAACAATACAAGAGAGAGACGCACTTACAAGATCATAGCAATGCCTCAGTCCAGGATCTTGGTTGGCCAAGCTGTTAGATCCAGAAGAAACATCGTCCTTGTAGTTCTTGCCAGCTGCATAACATGTAACAGCGACCTGTTAGTATATTTGAAGTGCATCGGGTGCTGGACGGGTTTAAAGGTGACAAGTACCTAGGCCGCGACGGGTGCTTGGCATCTTGCCAGACGGTGGGAATCAGGTTAGAAACGTCAAGGGTGATGACGCTGCACTGGGAGTCGGGGTCCGGTAAGGAGATCTAGAACCGTGGAGTAGGGTGTTTGTGGAGCGGCTCTGGTAGGGTGGACTACGGTGTGGGCAAAGTGGATCTGAGGCTGTGGACGAGGGCGTCGGTGAAGCTGCTCCGGTGGTTGGTTCAAGATGGTGTCGACGATGCGGATCTGCGGCCGTGGACGGGGCATCAGAAGCTGCTCCGGTAGGTTGGATGAGGGAGCGACGAAGCGGATCTGAGGCCGTGGACTTGGGCGTTGGCAAAGCGGCCCCGGTAGGGTTGAGAATGGTATAGGCGAAGCTACTCTGGTAGGGTTGAGGATGGTGTCGGCGAAGCGGCTCCAGTAGGGTTGAGGAAGGTGTCGGCGAAGAGGATCAGAGGCCGTCGACGGGGGCGTCGGTGGGGCGGCTCCGGGGGTGTGGACGAAACGTCTCTGGTAGGGAGTACGAAGGAGCCGCTGCAGATGCACTGCAGTTGGCGAGAGTACCGGCGAAGCAGATCCGGCACCGTGGACAAGGCCGGTACTGAATGGGCTATGGTACAGTGGTGGATGAGCAGTCTACTTGTTTCTAGGGGAGGTGGGAGGGGTAGATGCAGCCGCAGAAGCAGATCCGGCGAGGTGGACGACGCTAGCAGTGAATGGGCTCTGGTACGCCGATGGATGAGCAGTCTAGGGTTTCGAGAGGGAAGGGGTAGAAAGGCCGATGAAGTACGGACGGTGTGGTGTAAGATGCTCTGGTGCTGTGGAGTAGTCGTTTTTGCGGGAGGGGGGACGAAATGGGGGTGCCGTGTGGTGGGGGAAACCGGAAGTTGCCAAAGCAACCCCGACCTATTATGTAAATGACGGCCGTATTGTAACTATTGTTCTCCGTGCACCAAGGGTAAAAGGGGAATTTCGCATGCTAAAGACTAGGTGGCGGAAATTTTAGAAGGAAGCGGGAGATTTTGCCGCCCACGGGATCGTTCGTATCCAGTTTCAACTAATTTTGGACAGTGTTAGCGGGAAGGTCATGCGAGACTGTGTACACGGGGCACACGTCAGCAGTTAATAACTGGTATGAAGTCCACCCCAGAAAAAAGGCAATAACTCGGGATGATGCACCGATAACTTGGACATTCACACGGGCGCGGCCAATCGTACGGGTGTAGAGGCGCGTTCACAAAAAAAGGATCAAACGCTCAGCCTATGTATTTCTCGTGTAAATATATAATTTAGTGCCATTGGTTATTTATTTTAAACATAATGCATTGACGTGTTAATTTTAATATAGATGCACAAAAAGAAATGGATATTGTAGTCCACTACTTAAAAGTTTTACCTCATATGATTACATGGCCTCCATTTCATAAATTGCGTACCCGTTGAATTCATATATGAATATTACATATATTACTTCGTAATCGAACATTAAATCATCCAAGACTAATGAATTTGAATGCAAAACTAACAATGGTGCATGTACATGATAACTAGAGTGGTTGTTTGAAGAAACATCACTATAACTTTGGCATGCACAATTGAGAAAGACTATTCGAAAAGAAATGTGATATGTGAGTGTCCAATCTTTATAGCGTTGAATCGATGTTGTATCTTTGGCCACGATACGAAGTAGATATTGATTATGTTCAAGCGATGCACGTCCACGATCGCTAGATAGTGATACGTGAATGAATTGTGCAATCTCTCTGACACGCATACATATCTCGTTTCTCCGTGGGCATCGGAATCACACACGCGCACTTCGTGTATTTCTCTCCCTCTGTACACATATGCGTAAGGTTAGCTCAAGTCCCGGAACCATATGAATACATACAATGGGAGTCTAGGAGAGCACCTTTTGTTTTGAGATTTCGCTCTCACACACACACACGCGCGCACGCGCGCAGACATTGTTTCTCTCTTCATTTTTTTCCGGCACTTGCATGCACACCGCTTGTTTATCTCCATGATGCTTTAAGTATGCCTCGCACACATGCTATCTACCTATCCCTTAATATAGATATGTATCACATAAACTCCTTCTCCTATATTCTAAGTGTCACTGCCCCCCCCCCCCCCCACACCACACACAACACTTCCCGACACCGAAGGAGTAGGGTGACACCTCGATCTTGATACTAATCTATCTGCTGGCTTCTTCTCTCAACACACACACACACACACACACACTTCCCGACACCGAAGGAGTAGGGTGACACTCGATCTTGCTACTAATATATCTACTGGCTTCTCTCTAAAAACACCACACACACACATTCGCTAGTGTGCCTCTGTGCCTACCGCGCGCACACTCTCGATACGTCTTTCTCTCCCTCCCCCCTCCCCACCCCCCAACAATGACAGCAGAAGGGTGACACCTCGATCTTGATCTTAATCTATCAATTGGCTTCTCTCTCAAACACACACACACACACACTCACACTCGCTAGTTGTGTCTCCGTGCCTCGCTCACACACACTCAATACGTCTTTCTCTTTTTAGCCCCCCTCGATATGTAGATTTCTCGCGCGCGCACAGATGCAGTGACGATGACGCTGAACCGAGTGTGCCTTGTTTTTACTGACCTCATGTGATAGTTTTCACCCTGTTTTCTGTTAATTAACAAGGCAACCTTTTCTTTGTTACTACTAGTGAATTTGAGATCATTCGGGGCAGACATAAAATATATCACTTCAACCCAATTATCGCAGTAATTATTTAAAAAGAAACTAGCAAGATGCCCATGCGTTGCACGGAACATCAAGATGCATTTGTATGAGTAGTTTATCTTGTGGGAGAAAAGGATGAACGAGGGGAGGCCTTACTTGCAAATGTGGAGAGGGGTGTGGGTATCTTTTTGCAAAATTGCCATAGTTTCCTTCCTATCCGTCAGATATAAATCGGACGGCCTATATTGTAGGATGGCAGGCACACCATCATCACCAACTCTGTTTTTTATAAGAGCGGAGATATATCTCTTGCATCGTCCACAACGAACATCTGGTGGACTGGTTAGCGCCGGATGCTCGCAACGCGATGACCTGAGTTCGAATTCTATCTTAAACTTTAGATTTTTATAATTTTTTAATATATACTTATTTCTCTACTGTACTGACAATGGAACCCACAGAGTACTTAGAATACAAGATTAAGGATGGATTTGTTTCTTTTTAACTTTCTGTACGAATCTGTAGCCACCCTGCAAGTCATGTACACTGTACATGCAATTAACTTTTTATAGAGGGAGAATCATACACGCAATTAACTCAAATGGATTGGATGTGACTCTATTATTTCCAACATAAGAGCATCTCCAACGGCAACCGGCAAATTTCCTCCCGCTTCCTTCCGTGGAGGACGACATCCAACGCCAGCGGCATACATTTTCACAACTCTAACCAACCAGAGGAAATTCATGGAAACACGGACTGATTTCATATAAGCATGAAGGATTTCATATAAAAAAGGCGGATCTTCATATAAACATGACGGATTTCATTACATTTACATGAACTAAGCGGTGCTAATCTGACTCTCGTGGTATAATTAATACCTAATCTAAATGGTCGCCCACGGATCCCTTTGTCTTCCTCATGTCCGGCAGACACTTGCGGGGTCGACGAAGGTCCTCGCAAGAGACGAAGCAGCAAAGAAACCACGTGTATACGCAGTCGTCGCCTCGGCGGTGGCCTTCATGGGACCCAAGCGGCGGCGGCCTCCCGTGTTCTACTTCTCCTTGATGATGGCGGCGGACAAGGAGAAGTTGGCCACCCACTCGTTGCTCTCCGCGCACCCGGCTTCTGTCTCTGCCTGCATGGCGCTTCCGCAGGCACGAGAGGTGCGGCCACAGACATGGGAGGCGCGGCCGCAGACACTGGTGGTGCGGTACAACGTGGCAGTGACGACGCCCGTGCCGCCGTGCCGGCGTGGAGCAACTCGCCACTCCTCATTGAGCTGAACTGGAGCGGCGAGTTGTTGAACCACGCGCCGGCTTGGGGCGGCAACTGGCTCCATCGGGCCAGGCGAGGTAGGTGAAGCACCGAGCGGCCTCGCTCGTATCCGGAGGGCTCGGCGGGCCACCCAACCGGGTAGTATGCCGGAGAACGGCTCCTCGAAAGCCATCGGAAGAGTGGAGAAAATGGTGAAGGAGGAGATGGGGGAGCGATGGAGGGGTGCGATTCTTGCCCGCTGTCTGGCCTTGTTTAAATAGAGGGCGGACGGTAGGAGCTTGGCCGGCGTCTGGCCTCGTTTAAACTGAGGGCGGATGGGAGGAGTTCGGCCGGCGTTGCGTTTAATTCCGGCCCGCTCATGAACGGACGTGTGACCGGAGTAGGTTCCTCGGTTTGCATGCGGGTTTAACGGAGGCGTTTGATGGAGGTGAGGAGGCGTGTTCAGCCGGGCGTGCAGCGAGCGGCGCAGTACTATTCGATTTGATAGCTACTAGTAAACTGGGACGGTAAAAATATATTGAGTAAACCAGGACAGTTCCCGATATGGCTTTAACGCAGACGAGGGAGAGGGTAGCGGTTCCCGAAATGTTGAACGGCCAATGATGCATCCTCCTTTAATTAGCATGCTGAGGGAAGTAATAATGGGAGGAGGACGGGGAAAAGAGGCAGCACGATGTGAATGCAATGCAGTTTGCACTCACATAAAGGCGCCCCTCCATTCCAATGCATCTACCACATCGTACGCACCTAAGCACCTACACTAAGCGCAAAAATGCTCACTCCAGACCCATGGTGGCGATGCGCGCGAGCGGCCAGCGGCTGTGCTAGATGGTCCACGACGCCGGCCTGCGACATGGCACCGAGGATCGTCTCCAGAGGGTGTTGGCGACCGGTTGGTTCATGGCCATCGTCGACGCCGGCTACGACTCTCAGTTGGACAAGATGATCATTGCCACCATCAACAAGTTCACCATCATCAAGAAGCTTGCGGACGACATCACCGTACTATTCCAGCCCGTGCGCCCAGGCTCCTCATTGCCTGCCACCCTAATCGGCCTCGATGGCGAGAACCTCTTTCAAGCATTGGTGGCCCTGCGACTGCCCGCCGACGCAACGAAGAATGTCCACCTGGAGGTCACGCTCGCTGCGAGGCGCCTCGCCCTGCAAGAATTCATCGACCTACACATCCACGTGTATGAGGAAGTCGTGTACATAGGTATCTACAAGGCTAGTGAGGACGCTACGACGTTGGCCTTCGTCAACTGGATGGAAGCCTTGGACGCCTTTGTTGAGAAGCACCTTGACCTCGCCACAAAAGCCGCCGCTCCTAAGCTGCCGGTCGGTGGCCCAGCGCACTGAGTCGAGGAGGAGGAGGTCGTACATTGATGGATGCATCTTTCTTCTTGCCTCCTGTAACCACTACTACGATCGCATCATCGTGGCCTTAGTTCTTATTGTGCTATTGCATTCTCGTTCCAGTCAATAAAGACATGTGCGATCCCTTTGCTCACATTTGGAGGCAATTATATGCATCACTCTAACTAGTACTCCATCCGTCAATTTATAAGTTGTGCTTACCTTTTCCATCAACTTCGTAATTTACTTTCGATGCTTGACCCGACCTATGAACTACTCATAAATTCAAAAACTGAGCCTGAACTTATAAATTCAAAACTACTCGTGCAGCACGCCTATCATGTTCGCAAGTTCAAAATGAGAAACTGGAACACGTACATGAAGAATGTCCCTTCCCCATCGCATACCACACTATCGTTCCGGCCCCCCGGCCAACGCGCATTGGCTAGGCTTTATATCACTACAACATGTGGGACCGCATGTGATCAAACCGACGATGCGCCAACTTAGCTACTACTCTGCCTATTATCTGGCGGGAAAAGCCCCGCCCTAGCGTTTCCAATCGTTATTTCTATCTATCGATCGTGCCAAGGAGAAGAACCAAATGTTACAATTTATACATGTTTCTCTACTCCTATAAAAGACTCAGTTGGTGATGATGGTGTGTCTATCTGTCATTTCTGACCATTAGATCTGCATCTAACAGCTGCGAGGTAAGTTGTGGCATTTTTTGCAACAATAGCCCACTTCTCTGCTCCAATTTGCAGAAAACCCCTTATTATCTTGAAAGCAACCACATCCCTCCCTCGCCTCATCAAAATAGCCTGAGAAATATATTTTGAGTGAAACGTAATATATTTTTAGTAGTATATATGTATATCAAAACAAGAGTGTTTTCTTTCAAGTTTGTGAACAAGTACTATTCTACTTTGGATCCGTTGCAACGCATGGGCACATTGCTAGTAAACGGAAAAGGCCTGTCGCGTTCGCATCGCACCCCCACACGCCCGGGAATCGGGAGTACTCCATGGCCTGTCTGGCATGCCACATACCTAGGGAAGGCGTGTTGCCTAGCATTTTCACTTTCATGTGGGACCGCAGTTGAGCAAACCGACTATCGGCAAACCACACCCCGCTCGCCGCGTTGGAAAACAGAAATGAGGAGGGGAAGATCTAGCTGTAGCACGGAAGCCAAGAAATTTGGTGTCGGACGGGACTCGTTGATAGAGTAGGAGCACTCCGTACTACTACTACTACGAAGTTTGTACTACTACTACCACTACTAGTAAGGTACACGTGCATTGCACGCATGAGATTTGGCAACCAAATTATGAATAAACACCACACTATAGCATGTAAGCTTTGAGTCATATATGCATGATGTAGATGTTCGTTTAATTCTTATAGTTCATCCCATTCAAAACCAATTAGTTTTTATAAAAAAAGTTAATCTATTTTAAGATTCATGGAATTGTGCGTTGTAAAGCATAAAGTAAAAACAAATAATGGCAATTCATCTAGAAAAAAAAATTGCGCAATTATGATACGAAAGATTCTAGAACAAAGGAGAAGTGATTGTGTCTTGAGGTTTGTGCATTATGCTTAAGTTCAACCATGGAGTATTCTAGATTGTACATGTGGCAGAATCTGGTGGAATGTAGATGATATCCAACGGCCGGTAGTGCTCGGATTTGCCATCTCTGCACCGTTGAATTGGCTTCATCCAACGACCATCTTTCAAAGTTATTCGCACACTGTATAGGGGTATAGATACAACTAGGTACGTGCACGGCACAACATCGTAGGAACAAAAAACAGTAAGAACTAGGTACGTACTACTACCACTATACATAATACCGCATATTGGGTTTCTCTAAAGTCAAACTTTATATACTTTCAACAATTTGTAGGAAAAGGTATTAACATATACACCACCAAATATATATCATTTGATTCATCATTGCTTTTATTTCCACATCGTGTAAATTTGTTAGTGTAAATGTTCATATTGCTTTCACCAAATTCAGTCAAGCTTTATAAAATTTGGCTGCAGTCAAAGCTATATATGTGCGGAGTAAATTACAAATGGAGGGAGTGGAATAGATATAGATATAACTATACAAATAAAAAAATACTAATATAGTCTATAGATATAAATAAGGCTACTACCCTTTTTCTAGGTTAGAACTCGCGTTGTTGTGTACACATTGTTTTGCTTCGCTATAATTTGCATTTGCAGAGTGTGTGTAGGACTACCGCCTTTTGTTCAGTACCAGCAACCCCACCATTGTACTTAATTAATTCATATTGGCAATTACGATTGCATTATCTTAGTTCTAGCCGGTTCTTCGGTTGCTTGGAGGAACTCCATCTCGTTATTCAGGTTGATTTTGTGCATACGATAAGATCATCGTCCATCAAAGATTTGTTTAGGAACGATTGTCGATCTGTATCACTGGGTACGATATAGCTAGATCGTCAACGTCAAAATCCACCAAATCGATACTTATCCCCACTCTCATTAAAAGATTGGGTTGCCATCATAAGACTACCACCAAGACAATTCCTTCCCTATAGCATACACATGAGCACCCATCTCATTATTCAGGTCCACGCCTCCCTCTCTCTCTCGAAACACACACACCTCTCCACACGATGCGTGTCTCTTGGTCTCTATTCCGTCCCATGAGAAAAAGGCACACCGCCATTCTCTTCTTCTTACTACCCCCATCTATGTAGTTAGGTCTCCTTGCAACAAACAAGCATTCATCTGTCTCTCTACTATCTCTTTCTACCACACATAACCTTCCACCCCTAGCCAGCCGTGCTGTCGAGGTCTATCCAGCTCTCTCACACGGAAACAAATGTTGTCTGTGTGTCCCTTCATCGCACACACACTATCGCTCTCCCATATCTGCAACCTCGTAACCTTGTCGATCCCGACGTTACACGCACCTCTTTCTCTCTCTCTCTCTCTCTCTCTCTCTCTCTCTCTCTCTCTCTCTCTCTAACACACACGCACACGCACACACCCTCTCTCTCCCTTTCGGACACTCCTCTCTCTATGACACACACAGTCTTTCGAACACGCATATGCCCCTCTCTCGTTAGGTATCACTGCCCCCGCCCCTCCTCTTTGTCACACAAATATTCTCTCTATATCTATCTCTCGCAATAATACATGCATAGTCTAAATTGAAATCAACTACAAAAATGAGCTCCGATTACAAAAATCAAATCCACTCCCAAACAGAACATGAAAATAGGGTGAAATCATGCACACAAATATTTGTTGCGTGCATGAATGTCAATGATATGGATGTACTACTCGTACATCCACACGGACCCATTTCATACAAATTACATTAAACCCTTCTCAAAATATGGTGCGCATGTGATGTTTGTTGTACTGCTCCTGCCAGCCTTCCTCTGACACGTTCCAACATATTGTGCTACTTCCGATTCTATTTTTCTCCGTAGACCATGTGAAACCACGAAAAGGTCAACCTCCTGCCCCCACTAGTACTATAGCTCGAAGCTCCCATACGGACACAACACCCACCGGAGCACGCAGCCGTTGCCGAAGTGGACGGCGCCGCGGCCTGGCAAGAGGACGGAGTCTCCGACATCGCCGAGGTGGAGCACGCCCTCTACGGCCGCGAGTAGCGCGCGCTGACTGTCCACGCGGAGGACAGTGTGATCTAGCGGCTCGCCCTCGTCGGCCAAGAGGGGTAGCTGTGCTCTAGCAGCATGCCCTGGTCGGTCGCGAGGAGGTGCATCGCGTCCTCCCCACTCACAATGTGGACGAGCGCGTTCTCCAGCAGCATGCCCACGAGCATCGCATCATCGAGAGCAAGCCCGCGAACATCGCATTGTCGCCGCTCTCGATGTGGATGAGCGCGTGCTCCGGCAGCACGCCCGCCAACATCACATCCTCGCCGCTCACAATGTGGACGAGCGCATTCTCCAGCAGCATGCCCGCGAGCATCGCATCATCGCCGCCCGCGAACATCGCATCGTCGCCGCTCTCGACGTGGACGAGCGTGTGCTCCGGCAGCACGCCCACGAACATTGCATCCTCGCCGCTCAAGCGCACGAGCATGTGCTCCAACAGCACGGCCGCGAGCATGGCATCCTCACGGCTCACAAGGTGGTTGAGCCCGTGCTCCAGACAGTACCCCAAGAGTCGGGACACGAGCACCGCGCCCCCGGCTACGAGGAGTACTGCATGGTGCCCATCGGGGTTTAGGAAAATCCCGTGACTCCTCCGCTCCCTGGAGGAGCGCGAGCTCCAGTGGGCGCTCGAGGAGTCCCGCGCCGATATGCAGGTGGCGGCGGACGTGCAAGATTATCCTTCGAGCTCTCCTCCTCTTACGAAGACGCCTCCACCGCCCCCGTCGTACGTCCTCTGCCTCGGCTCCGGTGGACATTTGGAGTTTAGTTTTATGGAACATTAATATTTGGATTAATCATACCTCTACCAAACTGTGAAGGATCAAGAATAATGCAAAAAACAACCTATGACTAACAGGCATAAATAGATGATGTGGCGGCATTGCATGCTGGAGTATATTGCAATTTATGGATTGCATGCATGACTAGCTTATGTGGCTTGGTTGCATGGCTAGGAAAGGCTAGAGAAAAATAAATAGATAATGTGTTTAGAGTGCACTCCACTAAATGGGAGCATGTAAATATCTTTAGAGTGCACTCCACTTTTTTTCAGACGCTTAAGTGAACCGGATGCCGTGCCACGCTACAAAATGTTAGAAAAAATCTGCTCCAATGTTTTAAAAATCTATTATTATCTTGAAACCAGCCACACCCGCCCCTCGCCTCATCAAAACAGCCCGAGGAATATGTCTTCAGTGAAGCATAATTTATTTTTACTGATATACGTATATCAAAACTAGAGTGTTTATATTTCAAGTTTGTGAACAAGTATTATTCTACTACTTTGGATCCATTGCAACGCACGGGCCGGCACATTGGTAGTAGTAAGAAACAAATTCCGAGTTTGGCACGAGTTCGTATTGTGGGAGCACCACAAGGCCTGGCGCAGGAGTTACATTTCCCTCTCGGGGCCCACGGGACCGAGCTTCAGCGGCTTAGTGCACCTGCCTTTGAGTCAATGACATGTGGACCTTAAATGCGCCTAGCCCACATGTCATTCTTATAAAAGCAGAGGGGCGATGGGATCGAGAGGGGTGAGGCGCAGGTTGGGGGCCGTGTGGTGTCATGGGTTCGAGCGGCGTCGTGGGAATCGCGTGTGGCTGTGGTAGAGACTTGATGGTCTCCGCAGTTCAGCTGGCCCGCATGTCATGCACACAAAGGCAGAGGAGCGGTGGGGCCAAGAGGGGTGAGGCGCACGTCGGGGGACGTGGTGCCATCGGTTGGAGCGGCGTCGTGGGAATCGCGTGTGGCCGTGGTAGAAACGTGATGGTCGTCGTAGTTCAACTTCCATGGACAAGCTGTCATGTCTACTGACACATGCATTGCATACCGCTCACTGCAAGGAGTAGTACTAGTAGAGGAAACTAGGCAGATAAATAGTTCATTATAGTCAAGCGGACCTATATCAATGTACACAGAGTACACTTGTTTCAAAGACATGCACACCAGCGAAATAGTTCATCTATATCAATGTACACAGAGAGGAAATATAATTTTTACAAGAGAGGAAATAGTTCATCCATCTATAATGCCCTGCTGTTGGTGCAGCTTCTTCTTCTTCTTCTTTTTCTTCTTCTCATTTTCTATGGGAGACGGCTTCGCAACAAGCTCTTTCGACCTTGCAGCTATCTCGAAACTCACACGGGCATCGAGGGCAGCATATTTTATCCGCTCGTAGGTCAAGGGATAATTCTCCCATCCAGACGACCTTAATCCCAGCGTCTCATCACCCTTCTCAAGACTTGTTCCGAGCACAGAATTTGCTACGTTGAACAGGGATGGTGTTTCTTTATCACAATCATCTATAGGAATTCTGGTTTGTAGGTCAGCGATGTTTTTCAAGTCAAGGTTGTACGGCGCCAGCTTCTCTTTGTCCCCTTCGATGGCTGCCCCACAGAAGTATATGTCCTCCCGAGACATGAAATCGTGGAGCTCACCTGGTATGGAGGGCGCGTGTATGATGTCATACACCAAAACTTATCTTCGAGGCACAGTTGAAGGACGGCGGCGTGTTGGATCTTCCTAGTGGCACGCTCCGTGTACTCTGCGTCGAGACCGACAACCTTCATCTCCACCTTTTGGAGGGAGTTGGATACATTGTTGATCCACTCCCGAACAACCCTTGGGTGGTCGGTGACGGTGGCAACTATGCTCAACGAGCCTTCGACGAGGACATGTTTGATGCTAAAAACCTGCATAGGGATCTCTTTCGCCATTTGGAACCGCTGGACCGGAGGGCTATGGTTTGGAGAATTAGGATTAAGATGGCTAGTCTAACTGGAGAAGATGATTATTTAGAGGGGCTTCGGAATTACTCTAGGAGGATCTGAAGAGGTTAAAGCAATGTGAATCCAGTGGGGTTTGAATGCAAATGAAGGAGAGGTGAAGAAGCCGAGGAAAATCGGTTCCCGATGGAGAAGTAAATGGGAGAAGTGGCATGCAGGCAGTTGATTAGACGGCTAGGTAGACCAACCTGCAAAACGAAAAGGCTATGCGGGTAGCGTACTGAGGAGTGGTTTGTGTCCGTGTACGTGCCCATCCTTCTATCGCTACATGTGCCACTGGTTAGTTGAGGTCACTCTTTCGAATCACCATGGCGAAACATTTTATGATTCCTTTTTATTTCTGCACCCCTCCTGACAGGTGGGACCTACGCAAAACCCACTTGGGTGGACGAACAGATATACAAACATATCCATCTCTTTGCACACAAAAAATGTGCCGTAGCTGGTTCGGATTGATATTGGCGCGTGCCTGAGAGACACAACCTTTTCTGGTTAAGGAATATGCGGTTATCCTAAAAAAAGAAAAAGCCCTTCTCCGCGCTTCCTCTTGCATGAGAATTTGGTTCTGCTTGCAATATGGATGCTACCTGGAGGATGAAGTGAACCCAGAGGCATGCTATCACAGGGGACCTATTTCCGCTATACAGTACTACTCCGTATGTTACTACTAGTAGTAGTACAACTGTGGTACACTTGATGGTCAAAATATTATTCATCTGGTCCTCATAGTGAAGTGACAAGACCTTGCGCCCGAGGTGACACTAGTCCAGGCGGTGTGTTCGGGTTACCAAAGTCAGCCTCACCTTGTGCACTGTGCAGTCACTGTCACCGCCGCTGTATAGCATGCCTCGCCTCATCTCCCTCTCCCCCCTGGCACCAATCCATCTCCATCCCCGTCTCGCCAGAGATCCTGAGGTCACTCTTCATCATCTCACTGTGCCCCCGCGTACCCTCGCCTCGCTCGCCTCCCCCAGTACCACTATTCCCTCGCTAGTCGTTCCAGCATCGAGAGCCTTCTCCCCCGTAAATCAAGCCCCCAAAAACCCCACCTTCCAAACTCCACCATGGCCGAACGCGAACCGTGCAGCATCCATATGAGCCGCAATTGGAGCAATATCCCCAGTGACATCCTCGACCTCTGTTGTTCGTGTATGGATATGTTGAGCGCTGTGCGGCTGGCTGCATGCTCGAGGGACATGCACGCGGCCATCGTCGAAGCGAGGCCTGAGCTTTTCAAGACACCCTGCTTGTTGCTATCTGGTCTTGCGAGATTTGCTCACCATGATACAGAGGCATACATGATGCCCCTTGACTTCAATCCGACCTCCATTAGCCGAAACTTCTTTGCAGGTATGTAGTGGGTCACCGTACATCACGCCCCTCGACTTCGATCCGATCACCATCGCCCGAAACTTCTTGGCAGGTATGTACTGGGTCGGCATGAACTCCCACTGGATGGCTGCCGTCAGAGAAGACTGGAAAAGGTTGGTGCTCGTGAACTTCCACACCTACCATGAGATTATCCTTCCTACGTTGGATTATATAGGGTTTTACCGTCGTGGTCCAAGTCATCAAGATTACGTCGTCAGTTGGACACACCTTGTTTTGCAGAAGATTGTAATCTACCACGTGCCCACACGATATGCGGATTACGCAAACTTCAAGCTAATTGCCTTGTTCGAACGCGGACTCGCCTATCTTTCCAATGGTGCCTTCTTTAGCTGGAGACAACTGACCTCACAGTGGATCGTCAAAGATGATACACACTTCTGTGATGCTATTGAACACAATGGCATCATCTACGCGATCGACAAAGCAGATGGCACCACGTATTGCTGGGACGGCGCATGTAAGTTGTTTTCGTCTGATGTTAATGATAACGCCATGACACTGTTTGAACTTTTTGTGATGATTGGCATATCCCTGTTTGAGTAGAATTTAAGTAGAACTATGGCAATGTATTAGAGACGCCGTAAATTAGCTATATTTGGAATGAGTTAATTCATGCGATTGTGACCATGTCATTACAGCCAATTTGTACCCTTGAATAATCAAATGGTTAGGAAGATATGGATATTCTCCTAACTTTATAGTAATCTATATACTACTAAATATGAGTGTGTATCAATAGCCATGTTAGTTTCCTCATTTTCATGATGTAGAACATGCATCACACTGTTGGTTTCATCTAACCATACATTAGGGAAGTAAATGTGCATATGGAGAACTCTATATTTGGAAGTAGTGAAACCCTGTAATGCTTACCATGTGTACATACCTATATTCGCCCTTCAGCAATCAATGGCTAGAATAATATCCTCACCAGAATTTTGCCCACAGAACATGAGTATATAACAATGCATGGTCTGTTAGTTTCCTTGAAGAATTTGTTTGTGAGGATAGAACATGATTACATAACATGCATGACATGGTAGTTTCCTGTGAAGAATCGATTGCGAGATAACATGAGTATAACCATGCATGGCACTTCTATATTTTTGAACCCAGTATACATTTCCCTGTATTTTCCTCTTAGTTCCAACAGGGATAGATCAATGTTGTTTCTTGCATTATCCTACTCATACTCTGAACAATGCTGATCTTACATTAACAATGCCTGTCCTTTTTGATATGATGTAGTGTCCCTACAGTTACTGCCTTTGTAATCACACCACCTTTGCCAAAAAATAGGGAAGCACAACTGGTTCCTCGCTCGATCAGACGACGGCAAAAGACTGATGATCATTCGCACACATGAGCCGGAAAAGTTATATTGCAAAAACCCCACTGTGTACAAGCACCATGAAATACGTGAGTATCCGGACAGTGGTTGTTACGTCTATGAGTAGGATACCAGCTTGTTGGGGACTTCAGGATTTTTGAGTTGGAGGCGGGTAAACAGCCTTGTCACACTCTCTGTTTCTCAGACTCAATTATCCGATTAACCAGGAGATCACCATTGGCAAGGACCTTGATGGCAGAGAGGCTCTGTTTGCTAGGGAAAACTGTGTCTACACGGCGAGCCCTAGGACTTCGGGAGCAGGCTCCCCTGATTGTCAACGATACAGCCTGCAGCCAAAAGAAGGTGAGAATGACAAAGGCATCTGGATTAACTTTGATCCTTGGATGTCTCAAGTCCGACAGGCAGTGATGTGGTTCAAGCCTTCAGGTTGATAGGTAATTGGGCTGTTGCGTCGAAAGGGTGGAGTTCTGGTGTCTCCGAATCACTGGTGGCTGAAGCGGGGCTGCAAATTATGATGGTGTTGGATCATCCCTCTTCAAATGACTTGTTGTCTTTGCTGCTTGTTCTGGATGGGTAGTTCTCTCTTTTTTTATGCATACTCCTTGTCATTGGGTCATCCTCGTCTATGTCACTCTTACTATGTAATAGTTGCCTCTATTTAGAATTTCATTCTCGTCTGGATCACGAGAGTCTGAGCGCTGCAGATGGGTGCGTTTTGGTGGTGTAGCAAGACTTCTTATGAACTATCATGTCTTGTTGTTTATGTCAGTAGTAGTCACTAGTCAGTGTTTGAATGTTGTATATATCGTTGTTTCGAACTGTTTATTGTCTCGAACTGCTGGTGGGCTAAATGAGGGCACCACCATTCTCCAGTGTTCAGAGTATATCTCCTTTTTTCAAGTTATAATTTGAGCTCAGTGTCTTTTCGATGATGTACACTTGTTTGGGCCACTGAGGTGTCGTTGAATATGGGCCGAGTAGTAACGCAATGCCAAATAGGTCAAATAGGTCAATTATGACTCTCAGGCCGGACACTCAAAAAAAGAAAGAAAAAGGACTCTTAGGCCGACATGTGGGCGCCAATGGTGTTTTCGTGCGCTTGCGCGCCGAGAGCATATTGGCGCGTGTTCGAAATTCATGCTACATTTTCATCCCCAATCTCCCGCCCCTCTCCCACCTCTGGAATCTCGATTCCTACTCTAGTTCCCCCCAAATCCCCTTCCTGTGCTCCCTGTACTCAAGCGCACTATCATGTCACCGGTCAACATGGATCTCTGAGCCGGAGATCCTGAGGTCCGTCCTGCCTTCGAGCGCTGCGTGCTGTTGCTTAACAGTGGCATGGCGGCGCTTGACGACCAGTTTGCTGGCAAAGTGCTGATGGTAACCATCAACGGCGACCGGCCTCCCGTCTCGCCGGACGACCACGTCAAAGCTCTTGGCATTGTGCACGGCATCCAAATAAGTGAATTGCTCGTCGAAGTTTGTCTGCCACCGGCTGATTTCTTCGTCAGGTTCTGGACAACTTTCGACTGCAGTCGTGTGTTTGAATCTTCCCAGCGTTTGTTCTGCGATGGCGCGATGGTGAGCTTTGATCGGTGGCACCCAGGATGGGGCTAAGTGCCCTCTGAGCTTGAGTTTTTAACAAAGCTTACCTTCCACGGCATGCCTCGACGTGCTTGGAACAGCAAGTCCATGAATGAGCTTATCAACGACCTAGGAGGTGAACTCGTAAGTATGTTTGTTCCTCCAGACAGCTGTGCTCTGACGGTTATGGCATGGATAAAGAAGTCGTCCACCATACTGAAGGTGATTGGTGTTGAGATACCGGTGCAGGAACCGGGGTTGTACTATTCATCTCCACCAAGGCCGTCGCGGACCATGTTAGGGATGTACCTGTATCGAGTGTTCATGCATGTCGAAGAAGTGGTCAATCCATCAATCGAAGTCCTGCCGCCACCGCTGGTGCCAGGGTCCATCGACGACGTCCATTACAGGAGTCAACGTCAGACTTTACCCGTGTTGCTCGGAACGATGGATGGCACAGGGCCTACTCCATCGCGCGGCGGAGGCCACTGCTTCTTTGGGAGAAGAGGCAGGGCTGGCTGCCTGGATGTGCTCTAATTTGAGGTAACGACTGAATCTTCTCAGATACTAGTTCAATCCGAGCTATCGGTGTGAAGCATTGATGTGCCATTACATTTGATTGTGACCTATTCTATTTTTGTACCTGAACTTTTTTTAGAAAGGGGTGTACGTCAACTTAATGTGCTAGCAGAACTTATTGTGTTGTCTGTCTATTTTCTTTGCACAGCATTTAAGATATTTCCCCGTCATTGATAAAGACGATGAACGGTTATGTACGAGTTCGTTGGTTTCAACATAGCCCTACCCGTAGCGATCCACTGCTTCCACCCTGATTGTGTCGCCTGCGTGAAATTTTTGTATGCAAGTTCAGTGTGCTATGATGTTCTATATGATTGTGTCAACTATATAAGTTTTTACTAAGCATCAGCAATGCATATGGCTGAAAGATGCATTTACGAGCATCGACCAATGGGTCTCTCTCTCTCTCTCACACACACACACACACACACAAGTGGCACCGTTGAATTATTTCTTTGCTCGTGACAGCTTTTAATTAGGTTCCACTGTACTCTAACTTTTTTCTTAAGTTATTAATTGAGCTCAGTGACTTCAAAACGTTGTACAGAAGCCTTGTTTGGGCCTTTTCAAGCATCATTGAATGTGGGCTGAGTACTACATAGGCCTTTTTCGTTGAACATCAGCAATGCAACTGGGCCGACGGTTGTACACAATATCTCCACTCTTATAAAAAAACAGAGTTGGTGATGATGGTGTGCCTGCCATCCTGCAATATAGGCCGTCCGATTTATATCTAAGGGATAGGAAGGAAACTATGGCAATTTTGCAAAAAGATACCCACACCCCTCTCCACATTTGCAAATAAGGCCTTCCCTCGTTCATCCTTTTCTCTCACAAGATAAACTACTCATACAAATGCATCTTGATGTTCCGTGCAACGCATGGGCATCTTGCTAGTCCTAAAATAAGCGCAGCCTAGCCTATGTTTCTTTTAATAAAATGCACAGCCCAGTTCATTTTTTATATAATAAGATTACCAGGCCCAACTTAATTTTTTAATAATATTCCTATCTCAATATTATTTTTTATACGAAATGCTCAGTCGAGACCATCATTGTTTTTTCACCCATCCTAGAAAATGGGTCCATTTCTACTAAAATCAAAAGGCTTGTAAATTATCAGAAATGATAAATGGGCTGCATATACGCAATATTATTTTTCACCCAGACCAGTAAATAGGTGTATTCGAATAAATAATCAAATGCGCTGTAAATTTTCATAAATAGTAAATCGGTGATTATTATTTATACCCAGCCCAGGAAATAGATTATTTTTTGAGTCAAAGCCCATGAAATAGATGTATTGGCAAACAAAATGAAATGGGCTGTAAAACCTAAATAAATGGGCTGCATTCCGCCACAGCTTTCAAAGCTGACTTTGTTGGCCCACTAGATGAAGCCTGCGCAAGGTGTTGTCCATTTAGTGAACAAAACGATTTAATGGTCTAAAACAAAAAGTCAACAAATTATTCTGACATCTGTAGTCATTGGATTGACATCCAACGGCGATCCTGCTTCTTCAATCTCTGATCTAGTTGCTCTTGCTCCAGCCGCCAAAACCATTGCCGGCTGGAGCGCCTGCATCTGCCTCCTGTGGCCGGCTGTGCTGCCGCGCAGGCCTCGCCGCCCCACCCTACTCCCAATGGTGGACAGGTCATACCTGTACTCACCCACATCTTCTGTTATTCTCTAGCGAAGGCAGACTCACCCGGCAGCCGAACCAGTCCATCGTACTCCCCTCCGCCAGGGACTCCAGTGCCCCTTGTTCCACGACTCCAGATCGTTCCCATCTTAGGCCTCGCCATCGTCCACCGCCGTGGTCCGCTCAACGATGCGTGGTCAACAACGAGAGCCAACATGGAGTACGTCGAGAGTCTGATAGTTGGGACCCACGAGCTACATCTTCGCATGGAAGGAAGTGCCTCCTTATTACGCGCAAGAAAAATGATTCCTCCCCCTACTAGCTCGGACCCACCTGATTCGGAGGCTGACTTGTGGGCCTACTAAGTTGACACGTACACAGGGCTTTGTTAACCTAGTCAACAAATGATTCTAGCAACAGTGACCATTGGATGAACATCCAACGGCCGCGCTGCATCTTCAATCTCTGATCTTCTTGCTCCAGCCGCCGAAACCAGCACTGGCTGGACCGCCTGTTACTGCCTCCCGTGGACGGCTGTGCTGCCACCGCTGGCCATGCCATCCTCTACTCACCCACACCTCCTGTTATTCTCCGGCGACGGCAGCCTCACACCGCAGCCGAAGCAGTCAACCCTCGTACTCCCCTCCGCGTGGGCATCCACTGCCGCGTCTTCCCCGGCTCCATGTTGTTCCCTTCCTAGGCCTCGCCGTCGTCCACCGCCTTGGTGCTCTCGCTGTGGCGTGGTCAACGTTGTCAACGAACGACAGCCATCGGAAGACAACTGTACACGGTGAGGCTGACAGCTGGACCCACCACCTACATCTTCGCAAGCAAGGAAGTGCCTCCTTATTACGCGCAAAAAAAATGATTCCTCCCCCTGACAGCTGGGACCCACCACATATATCTTCGCACACAAGGGAGTGCCTCCTTATCCTCCCTGACGTCTGGGACCCACCCGGTCGAACCGTACGTAGAGGGTTGTTTGTCTGGTCGCGAACGTGTACGTACATACTGGTCGATCGGTCTCTCTGCAACGATGAACCATGGCCAAGCAAGCAGCGGCACGTGTAGTAGTAGAGTAGTAGAGCCCTTGACGTAGCAGTTCAGGCAGTCCCTTCTAAACTGTGTACACATATGTACAGCCAGATGCCAAAAAATACGGCCACGTACGTACATACGGGCTGGGTCTCGAACGCCTACTCGCGCATACGTACGGCCATGGCTCGTGTACATGGAGAGGCAGCGGACGGCAGCAACGGCATCGTGTTCATCGGGAGCCAACCGGCTTGGATGGAACAGCCGAAACGAGGTCTGGCGTACCGCAGAATGGAGGAAACGGCCTTCTGTTCGACCGCGTACGGTCGAAACGGGGTCTTGTTCATCGGGAAGGGTCTGGCGTACCGCAAAACGGAGGAAACCGACTTCTGTTCGAGTGCCTGCGGTCGAAACGGGGTCCTATTGATCGGGAGGGGTGTGGCATACCGCAAAACGGAGGAAACAGACTTCTGTTCGAGTGCCTACGGTCGAAACGGGGTCCTGTTCATCGGGAGGGGTGTGGCGTACCGCAAAACGGGACTCCACGGCCTACTGTTCATCCACCGTCTACTGCCTCGCTCCAGCCTCCACGGGCTATTGTTCATCCACCATCGACTTCCTCCAGCCTCCACCTGCTACTGTTCATCCACCATTGACTTCCTCCTGCCTCCACCAGCTACTGTTCATCCACGGGGGTCCTGTTCATCCAGCCTCCACCGGCTACTGTTCAACCAGCCCTCCATGGGGTCCTGTTCATCCAGCCTCCACCGGCTACTGTTCAACCAGCCCTCCACGGGGTCCTGTTCATCCACCCCCAACCGGATCGGGTGTGGCGGCCTCCTCGGGGTCTTGTTCATCCAGCGGCAACAGCCTACTACTACCACGGGGTCCTGTTCATCCAACCCCCACCGGGAACTGTTCATCCAACGCAACAATGGTCACTGTTCATCAAGAGGCAGCAGGTTCGATCGGCTTCAGTTAGCAGCAGTAGTGAAGGAATCGCTCGGGTTCAGTTAACAGCCAAGGGATCGATCGCTTGGGTTCAGTAACATAGCTAGTGCAATCGCTCGGATTCAGTAAGCGAACGCCTCGCTCGGGTTTAGTTAGAGCCCAACACCTCACACACACGCGCGTACATGTACGAGAGAAACGCACAAACCTTCGTGCATCGCTCGGCCCTGACCACCCACCGTAACCGGGAAGTCCCCGATATTTTCCTCGCCCTCGCTTCTACCATGATTTTTTCCGTCATGGACGGCCCAAAGAATGTCATGCAGGTGCGTCCCCGGCCCGCCCAAGACGAAAAGCCCATTTTCTGTCATGATTTTTTGCCATAGAAGTAGGAGCCCACCACATCTATGATGATACGTGGTTTTGTCACAATTATCGTCATATAAGTGTCATAAGCATGACAGGAAAAAATTCGTTCGGGCCAAAATGTCACGGATGTGTCTTTTTTGTAGTGTTAGCAATAGTTGTAGAAGTAATAGTTGGCGAGACGACCACGTGATGACACGATGATGAAGATCATGGTGTTATGCCGGTGACGATGGAGATCATGTCGGTGCTTTGGAGATGGAGATCAAAGGCACGAGATGATAATGGCCATATCATGTCACATATTGATTGCATGTGATGTTTATCTTTTTATGCATCTTATTTTGCTTACAACGACGGTAGCATTATAAGATGATCCCTTCACTTAATTTCAAGAAATTATGTTCTCCATAAGTATGCACCGTTGCAAAAGTTCATCGTTTCGAAGCACCTCATGATGATCAGGTGTCATAGACTCTACGTTCGCATACAATGGGTGTAAGCCAGTTTTACACATGCAGAATACTTGGGTTAAACTTGACGAGCCTAGCATGTACAAACATGGCCTCGGAACACAGGAGACCGAAAGGTCGAGCATGAGTCATATAGTAGATATGATCAACATGGAGATGTTCACCATTGATGACTACCCCCATCTCACGTGATGATCGAACATGGGTTAGTTGATTTGGATCATGTATCACTTAGAAAACTTGAGGGATGTTGGTTTAAGTGGGATTTCATTAGTTATTTGATTAACTGGACTAATTATCATGAACTTAGTCTTAATAGTCTTTGCAAAATTTATGTTGTACATCAATGGCCTGCGTTGTAGTTCCCCTGAATTTTAATGTGTTCCTAGAGAAAGCTAGGTTGAAAGATGATGGAAGCAACTATGCGGACTGGGCCCGTAACTTGAGGATTATCCTCATTGCTGCACAGAAGGCTTATGTCCTTGATGCACCGCTAGGTGCCGCACCCCCTCCAGCGTCATATGTGGATGTTGTGAACATCTGGTAGGAACATTCTGATGACTACTCGATAGTTCAATGCGCCATGCTTTACGGCTTAGAACCGGGGCTCCAAATATGTTTTGAGCACCATGGAGCATGTGATATGTTCCATGAGCTGAAATTGGTATTTCAAGCTCATGCCCGGGTTGAGAGGTATGACACCTCCAACAAGTTCTTTAGCTGCAAGATGGAGGAGAACAGTTCTGTTAATGAGCACATACTCAGAATGTCTGGGTTTCACAACCGCTTGACTCAGTTGGGAGTTAATCTTCCAGATGACACGGTCATTGACAGAGTTCTCCAGTCACTGCCACCAAGCTATAAGGGCTTTGTGATGAACTATAATATGCAAGGGATGGAGAAAATGATTCCCGAGCTCTTCACAATGCTTAAGGCCACGGAGGTAGAAATCAAGAAGGAGCATCAAGTGTTGATGGTTAAAAAAACCACTAGTTTCAAGAAAGGCAAGGGAAAGAAAGGGAACTTCAAGAAGAACGGCAAGATAATAGCCGCTCCCGTGAAGAAACCCAAGGCTAGACCCAAACCTGAGACTGAGTGCTTCTACTGCAAGGGGAATGGTCACTGGAAGCGGAACTGCCCCAAGTACTTGGCAGATAAGAAGGTTGGTAACGTCAACAAAGGTATATGTGATATACATGTTATTGATGTGTACCTTACTAGTGCTCGTAGTAGCGCCTGGGTATTTGATACTGGTTCGGTTGCTAATATTTGCAACTCGAAACAGGAGCTGCAGAATAAACTAAGACTAGCTAAGGACGAGGTGACGATGCGCGTCAGAAATGGTTCCAAGGTTGATGTGATCGCCGTCGGCATGCTACCTCTACATCTACCTTTCCGATTAGTTTTAAACCTAAATAATTGTTATTTGGTGCCTGCGTTGAGCATGAACATTATATCTGGATCTTGTTTATTGCGAGACGGTTATTCATTTAAGTCGGAGAATATGGTTGTTCTATTTATATGAGTAATATCTTCTATGGTCATGCACCCCTTGTGAATGGTTTATTCTTATTGAATCTCGATCATAGTGATATACATATATAATATTGATGCCAAAATATACAAAGTTAATAATGATAGTACCACATATTTATGGCACTGCCGCTTAGGTCATATTGGTGTAAAGCGCATGAAGAAACTCCATGTTGATGGACTTTTGGAATCTCTTGATTATGATTCATTTGAGACATGTGAACCATGCCTCATGGGCAAGATGACAAAAACTCCGTTCTCTGGAACAATGGAGCGAGCTAGTGACTTATTGGAAATAATACATACCGATGTATGCGGTCCGATGAGTGTTGAAGCACGCGATGGATATCGTTATTTTCTTACCTTCACAGATGATTTGAGTAGATATGGGTATATTTACTTAATGAAACACAAGTCTGAAACATTTGAAAAGTTCAAGGAATTTCATAGTGAAGTGGAGAATCATCGTAACAAGAACATAAAGTTTCTACGATCTGACTATGGAGGTGAATATTTGAGTTACCAGTTTGGTATGCATTTAAGACAATGTGGAATTGTTTCACAGCTCAAGCCACCTGGAACACCACAGCGTAATGGTGTGCCCGAACGTCGTAATCGTACTCTATTGGATATGGTGCATTCTATGATGTTTCTTAATGATTTGCCACAATCGTTTTGGGGTTATGCATTAGAGACAGCCACATTCACTTTAAATGGGGCACCATCTAAATCCGTTGAGACGACACCGTATGAGTTGTGGTTTGGCAAGAAACCTAAGTTGTCGTTTCTTAAAGTTTGGGGATGCGACGCTTATGTCAAACGGCTTTAGCCTGATAAGCTCGAACCCAAAGCGGAGAAGTGTGTCTTCATAGGATACCCTAAAAATACCATTGGGTATACCTTCTACCACAGATCCGAGGGCAAGATATTTGTTGCCAAGAATGGGTCCTTTCTAGAGAAGGAGTTTCTCTCGAAAAAAGTGAGTGGGAGGAAAGTAGAACTTGGTGAGGTAATCGTACCTTCTCTCGAATTGGAAGGTAGCACATCACAGAAAGCAGTTCCCGTGATGCCTACACCAATCGAAGAGGAAGCTAATGATGATGATCATGAAACTTCGGATCAAGTTACTACTGAACTTCGTAGTTCGACCAGGGTACGTTCCGCACCAGAGTGGTATGGTAATCCAGTCCTGGAAATTATGTTGTTAGACAACAGTGAACCTACGAACTATGAAGAAGCTATGATGAGCCCGGATTTCGACAAATGGCCTCAGACCATGAAATCCGAGATAGGATCCATGTATGAAAACAAAGTATGCACTTTGGTGGACTTGCCCGATGATCGGCAAGCCATGGAGAATAAATGGATCTTTAAGAAGAAGACATACGCTGATGGTAATGTCACCGTCTATAAAGCTCGACTTGTCGCAAAGGGTTTCCGACAAGTTCAAGGGGTTGACTACGATGAGACTTTCTCACCCGTAGCGATGCTTAAGTCTGTTAGAGTTATGTTGCCTATTGCCACATTTTATGATTATGAAATTTGGCAGATGGACGTCAAAACAGTGTTCCTTAACGGGTTCCTTAAGGAAGAGTTGTATATGATGCAACCGGAAGGTTTTGTCGATCCTAAGGATGCTAACAAGGTATGCAAGCTCCAGCAATCCATCTATGGACTGGTGCAAGCATCTCAGAGTTGGAATATACACTTTGATGAGGTGATCAAAGCTTTTGGTTTTATACAAACTTAAGGAGAAGCTTGTATTTACAAGAAAGTGAGTGGGAGCTCTGTAGCATTTCTAATATTATATGTGGATGACATATTGTTGATTCGAAATGATATAGAATTTTTGGACAGCATAAAAGGATATTTGAACAAGAGTTTTTAAATGAAAGACCTCGGTGAAGCTGCTTACATATTGGGCATCCAAATCTATAGAGATAGATCAAGACGCTTAATAGGACTTTCACAAAGCACATACCTTGACAAAGCTTTGAAGAAGTTCAAAATGGATTAGTCAAAGAAAGGGTTCTTGCCTGTATTGCAAGGTGTGAAGTTGAGTATGACTCAAAGCCCGACCACGGCAGAAGAAAGAGAAATGATTGAAGGCATTCCCTATGCCTCAGCCATAGGCTCTATATTGTATGCCATGTTGTGTACCATACCTGATATGTGCCCTGCCACAAGTCTGGCAGGGAGGTACCAAAGTGATCCAGGAGTAGATCACTAGACAACGGTCAAGAATATCCTGAAGTACCTGAAAATAACTAAGGACATGTTTCTCGTTTATGGAGGTGATGAAGAGCTTGTCGTAAAGGGTTACGTCGATGCTAGCTTCGACACAGATCCAGATGACTCTAAGTCTCAAAATGGATACGTATTTATATTAAATGGTGGAGCGGTCAGTTGGTGCAGTTCCAAACAGAGCGTCGTGGCGGGATCTACATGTGAAGCGGAGTATATAGCTGCTTCGGAAGCAGCGCAAGAAGGAGTCTGGATGAAGGAGTTCATATCCGATCTGGGTGTAATACCTAGTGCATCGGATCCAATGACTATTTTTTGTGACAACACTGGAGCTATTGCCATTGCCAAGGAGCCCAGGTTTCACAAGAGAACCAAGAACATCAAGCGTCGTTTCAACTCCATTCGTAATCATGTTAAGGATGGAGACATAGAACTTTGCAAAGTACATACGGATCTGAATGTGGCACACCCGTTGACTAAACCTCTTCCACGGGCAAAACATGATCAACACCAAGACTCCATGGGTGTTAGATTCATAACTATGTATACTAGATTATTGACTCTAGTGTAAGTGGGAGACTGTTGGAAATATGCCCTAGAGGCAATAATAAATTGGTTATTGTCATATTTCCTTATTCATGATAAAGGTTTATTATTCATGCTAGAATTGTATTGACCGGAAACTTATATACATGTGTGAATACATAAACAAATACTATGTCCCTAGTGAGCCTCTACTAGACTAGCTCATTGACCAAAGATGGTTAAGGTTTCCTAACCATAGACATGGGTTGTCATTTGATAATGGGATCACATCATTAGGAGAATAATGTGATGGACAAGACCCAATCGTAAGCTTAGCATTTGATCGTATCAGTTTATTGCTATAGCTTTCTTCATGTCAAGTATATATTCCTAAGACCATGAGATCATGCAACTCCCTGAAACCGGAGGAATACTTAGTGTGTATCCAAATGTCACTTCGTAACTGGGTGATCATAAAGGTGCTCTACAGGTATCTCCGAAGGTGTTTATTGGGTTGGCATGGATCAAGACTGGGATTTGTCACTCCGTATGATGGAGAGATATCTCTGGGCCCTCTCAGTAATACAACATCGTAAAGAGCTTGTAAGCAATGTGGCAAATGAGTTAGTCACAAGATCTTGTATTACGGAACGAGTAAAGAGACATGCCGGAAACGAGATTGAACTAGGTATGTGTTGGGGAACGTAGCAGAATTTTATAATTTTCTACGCATCACCAAGATCAATCTATGGAGTCATCTAGCAACGAGTGAGAGGGGAGTGTATCTACATACCCTTGTAGATCGCGAGCGGAAGCGTTCAAGAGAACGGGGTTGATGGAGTCGTACTCGTCGTGATCCAAATCACCGATGACCGAGCGCCGAACGGACGGCACCTCCACGTTCAACACACGTATGGAGCAGAGACGTCTCCTCCTTCTTGATCCAGCAAGGGGGGAGGAGAGGTTGATGGAGATCCAGCAGCACGACGGTGTGGTGGTGGAAGCAGCGGGATTTCAGCAGGGCTTCGCCAAGCGCTACTGGAGGAGGAAGAGGTGTCACGGGAGGGAGAGGGAGGCGCCAGGAGCTGAGCTGTTTCTCCCATGCACCTCCCCACTATATATAGGGGTGGAGGGGGCTGGTTTCTTGCCCTCCAAGTCCATTGGGGCGTTGGCAAAGGTGGAAGGAAAGAAATCCCATCCTTTCCCTTCCCCACCGATTGTTATCCCCTTTTTTTAGGGATCTTGATCTTATCCCTTCGGGATATGATCTTATTCCTTCTAAGGGGGAATCTTGGTGCGCCTTGACTAGGGGTGTGGGGCCTTGCCCCCACTACCCACGTTCATGTGGGTCCCCCCATGCAGGTGGGCCCCACTCCGGAACCTTCTAGAACCTTCTCGGTACAATACCGAAAAATCCCGAACATTTTCCGGTGGCCAAAATAGGACTTCCCATATATAAATCTTTACCTCCGGACCATTCCGAAACTCCTCGTGACGTCCAGGATCTCATCCGAGACTCCGAACAACCTTCGGGTTACCGCATACTAATATCTCTATAACCCTAGCGTCACCGAACCTTAAGTGTGTAGACCCTACGGGTTCGGGAGACACGCAGACATGACCGAGACGACTCTCCGGTCAATAACCAACAGCGGGATCTGGATACCCATGTTGGCTCCCACATGCTCCTCGATGATCTCATCGGATGAACCACGATGTCGAGGATTCAATCAATCCCGTACGCAATTCCCTTTGTCTATCGGTACGATACTTGCCCGAGATTCGATCGTCGGTATCTCGATACCTTGTTCAATCTCGTTACCGGCAAGTCTCTTTACCCGTTTCCGTAACACATCATCCCGTGAACAACTCCTTGATCACATTGAGCTCATTATGATGATGTCCTACCGAGTGGGCCCAGAGGTACCTCTCCGTTACATGGAGTGACAAATCCCAGTCTCAATTCGTGCCAACCCAACAGATACTTTCGGAGATACCCGTAGTGCACCTTTATAGCCACCCAGTTACGTTGTGACGTTTGGTGCACCCAAAGCACTCCTACGGTATCCGGGAGTTGCACAATCTCATGGTCTAAGGAAAAGTTACTTGACATTGGAAAAGCTTTAGCAAACGAACTACACGATCTAGTGCTAGGCTTAGGATTGGGTCTTGTCCATCACATCATTCTCCTAATGATGTGATCCCGTTATCAATGACATCCAATGTCCATGGTCAGGAAACCGTAACCATCTATTGATCAACGAGCTAGTCAACTAGAGGCTTACTAGGGACATGTTGTGGTCTATGTATTCACACATGTATTACGATTTCCGGATAACACAATTATAGCATGAATAACAGACAATTATCATGAACAAGGAAATATAATAATAACCATTTTATTATTGCCTCTAGGGCATATTTCCAACAGTCTCCCACTTGCACTAGAGTCAATAATCTAGTTACATTGTGATGAATCGAACACCCATAGAGTACTGGTGTTGATACCACTGTTGGGGAACGTAGCAGAATTTTAAAATTTTCTACGCATCACCAAGATCAATCTATGGAGTCATCTAGCAACGAGTGAGAGGGGAGTGTATCTACATACCCTTGTAGATCGCGAGCGGAAGCGTTCAAGAGAACGGGGTTGATGGAGTCGTACTCGTCGTGATCCAAATCACCGATGACCGAGCGCCGAACGGACGGCACCTCCGCGTTCAACACACGTACGGAGCAGAGACGTCTCCTCCTTCTTGATCCAGCAAGGGGGGAGGAGAGGTTGATGGAGATCCAGCAGCACGACGGTGTGGTGGTGGAAGCAGCGGGATTTCAGCAGGGCTTCGCCAAGCGCTACTGGAGGAGGAAGAGGTGTCACGGGAGGGAGAGGGAGGCGCCAGGGGCTGAGCTGTTTCTCCCATACACCTCCCCACTATATATAGGGGTGGAGGGGGCTGGTTTCTTGCCCTCCAAGTCCATTGGGGCGTTGGCAAAGGTGGAAGGAAAGAAATCCCATCCTTTCCCTTCCCCACCGATTGTTATCCCCCTTTTTTAGGGATCTTGATCTTATCCCTTCGGGATATGATCTTATTCCTTCTAAGGGGGAATCTTGGTGCGCCTTGACTAGGGGTGTGGGGCCTTGCCCCCACTACCCACGTTCATGTGGGTCCCCCCATGCAGGTGGGCCCCACTCCGGCACCTTCTAGAACCTTCTCGGTACAATACCGAAAAATCCCGAACATTTTCCGGTGGCCAAAATAGGACTTCCCATATATAAATCTTTACCTCCGGACCATTCCGGAACTCCTCGTGACGTCCAGGATCTCATCCGAGACTCCGAACAACCTTCGGGTTACCGCATACTAATATCTCTATAACCCTAGCGTCACCGAACCTTAAGTGTGTAGACCCTACGGGTTCGGGAGACACGCAGACATGACCGAGACGACTCTCCGGTCAATAACCAACAGCGGGATCTGGATACCCATGTTGGCTCCCACATGCTCCTCGATGATCTCATCGCATGAACCACGATGTCGAGGATTCAATCAATCCCGTACGCAATTCCCTTTGTCTATCGGTACGATACTTGCCCGAGATTCGATCGTCGGTATCTCGATACCTTGTTCAATCTCGTTACCGGCAAGTCTCTTTACTCGTTTCCGTAACACATCATCCCGTGAACAACTCCTTGATCACATTGAGCTCATTATGATGATGTCCTACCGAGTGGGCCCAGAGGTACCTCTCCGTTACATGGAGTGACAAATCCCAGTCTCGATTCGTGCCAACCCAACAGATACTTTCGGAGATACCCGTAGTGCACCTTTATAGCCACCCAGTTACGTTGTGACGTTTGGTGCACCCAAAGCACTCCTACGGTATCCGGGAGTTGCACAATCTCATGGTCTAAGGAAAAGTTACTTGACATTGGAAAAGCTTTAGCAAACGAACTACACGATCTAGTGCTAGGCTTAGGATTGGGTCTTGTCCATCACATCATTCTCCTAATAATGTGATCCCGTTATCAATGACATCCAATGTCCATGGTCAGGAAACCGTAACCATCTATTGATCAACGAGCTAGTCAACTAGAGGCTTACTAGGGACATGTTGTGGTCTATGTATTCACACATGTATTACGATTTCCGGATAACACAATTATAGCATGAATAACAGACAATTATCATGAACAAGGAAATATAATAATAACCATTTTATTATTGCCTCTAGGGCATATTTCCAACAGTACTGTTGGGGATCGTAGCAGAATTTTAAAATTTTCTACGCATCACCAAGATCAATCTATGGAGTCATCTAGCAACGAGAGAGAGGGGAGTGCATCTACATACCCTTGTAGATCGCGAGCGGAAGCGTTCAAGAGAACGGGGTTGATGGAGTCGTACTCGTCGTGATCCAAATCACCGATGACCGAGCGCCGAACGGACGGCACCTCCGTGTTCAACACACGTACGGTTGGGAGAGACGTCTCCTCCTTCTTGATCCAGCAAGGGGGAAGGAGAGGTTGATGAGGATCCAGCAGCACGACGGCGTGGTGGTGGAATCAGCGGGATCTCAGAAGGGCTTCACCAAGCACCAACGAGAGGGAGAGGTGTCACGGGAGGAGAGGGAGGCGCCAGGGGCTGGGGTGTGTCCTCCCTCCCACCCCTCCACTATTTATAGGGGGAAGGGGAGAGGGGGCCGGCCCCCTCAGATCCAATCTGAGGGGAGGGGCGGCGGCCAAGGGGTGGCTTGCCCCCCAAGCCATGTGGAGGCGCCCCCCACCCCTAGGGTTCCCAACCCTAGGCGCAGGGGAGGCCCATAGGGGGGCGCACCAGCCCACCAGGGGCTGGTTCCCTTCCCACTTCAGCCCATGGGGCCCTCCGGGATAGGTGGCCCCACCCGGTGGACCCCCGGGACCCTTCCGGTGGTCCCGGTACAATACCGATTACCCCCGAAACCTTCCCGGTGGCCGAAACTGGACTTCCTATATACAATTCTTTACCTCCGGACCATTCTGGAACTCCTCGTGACGTCCGGGATCTCATCCGGGACTCCGAACAATTTTCGGGTTACCGCATACTAATATCTCTACAACCCTAGCGTCACCGAACCTTAAGTGTGTAGACCCTACGGGTTCGGGAGACACGCAGACATGACCGAGACGACTCTCCGGTCAATAACCAACAGCGGGATCTGGATACCCATGTTGGCTCCCACATGCTCCTCGATGATCTCATCGGATGAACCACGATGTCGAGGATTCAATCAATCCCGTACGCAATTCCCTTTGTCTATCGGTACGATACTTGCCCGAGATTCGATCGTCGGTATCTCGATACCTTGTTCAATCTCGTTACCTGCAAGTCTCTTTACTCGTTTCCGTAACACATCATCCCGTGAACAACTCCTTGATCACATTGAGCTCATTATGATGATGTCCTACCGAGTGGGCCCAGAGGTACCTCTCCGTTACATGGAGTGACAAATCCCAGTCTCGATTCGTGCCAACCCAACAGATACTTTCGGAGATACCCGTAGTGCACCTTTATAGCCACCTAGTTACGTTGTGACGTTTGGTGCACCCAAAGCACTCCTACGGTATCCGGGAGTTGCACAATCTCATGGTCTAAGGAAAAGTTACTTGACATTGGAAAAGCTTTAGCAAACGAACTACACGATCTAGTGCTAGGCTTAGGATTGGGTCTTGTCCATCACATCATTCTCCTAATGATGTGATCCCGTTATCAATGACATCCAATGTCCATGGTCAGGAAACCGTAACCATCTATTGATCAACGAGCTAGTCAACTAGAGGCTTACTAGGGACATGTTGTGGTCTATGTATTCACACATGTATTACGATTTCCGGATAACACAATTATAGCATGAATAACAGACAATTATCATGAACAAGGAAATATAATAATAACCATTTTATTATTGCCTCTAGGGCATATTTCCAACAGTCTCCCACTTGCACTAGAGTCAATAATCTAGTTACATTGTGATGAATCGAACACCCATAGAGTGCTGGTGTTGATCATGTTTTGCTCGTGAAAGAGGTTTAGTCAACGGATCTGCTACATTCAAATCCGTGTGCACTTTACAAATATCTATGTCTCCATCTTGAACATGTTCACGTATGGAGTTGAAGCGACGCTTGATATGCCTGGTCCTTTTGTGAAACCTGGGCTCCTTGGCAAGGGCAATAGCTCCAGTGTTGTCACAGAAGAGAGCCATTGGACCCGACGCATTTGGAATGACTCTTAGGTCGGTGATGAACTCCTTCATCCATACTGCTTCGTGTGCTGCCTCCGAGGCTGCTATGTACTCCGCTTCGCATGTAGAACCCGCCACGACGCTTTGCTTGCAACTGCACCAGCTTACCGCTCCACCATTCAAAATATACACGTATCCGGTTTGTGACTTGGAGTCATCCGGATCTGTGTCGAAGCTAGCGTCGACGTAACCCTTTACGACGAGCTCTTCGTCACCTCCATATACGAGAAACATATCCTTAGTCCTTTTCAGGTACTTCAGGATGTTCTTGACCGCTGTCCAGTGTTCCTTGCCGGGATTACTTTGGTACCTACCTACCAAACTTACAGCAAGGTTTACATCAGGTCTGGTACACAGCATGGCATACATAATAGACCCTATGGCTGAGGCATAGGGGATGACACTCATCTCTTCTATATCTTTTGCCGTGGTCGGGCATTGAGCCGGGCTCAATTTCACACCTTGCAATACAGGCAAGAACCCCTTCTTGGACTGATCCATATTGAACTTCTTCAATATCTTATCAAGGTATGTGCTTTGCGAAAGACCTATGAGGCGTCTCGATCTATCTCTATAGATCTTGATGCCTAATATATAAGTAGCTTCTCCAAGGTCCTTCATTGAAAAACACTTATTCAAGTAGGCCTTTATACTTTCCAAGAATTCTATATCATTTCCCATCAGCAGTATGTCGTCCACATATAATATGAGAAATGCTACAGAGCTCCCACTCACTTTCTTGTAAACACAGGCTTCTCCATAAGTCTGTGTGAACCCAAACGCTTTGATCATCTCGTCAAAGCGAATGTTCCAACTCCAAGATGCTTGCACCAGCCCATAGATTGAGCGCTGGAGCTTGCATACCTTGTCAGCATTCTCAGGGTCGACAAAACCTTCCGGTTGTATCATATACAACTCTTCCTTAAGAAAACCATTAAGGAATGCCGTTTTGACGTCCATTTGCCATATCTCATAATCATAGTATGCGGCAATTGCTAACATGATTCTGACGGATTTCAGCTTCGCTACGGGTGAGAAAGTCTCATCGTAGTCAACCCCTTGAACTTGTCGATAACCCTTAGCGACAAGCCGAGCCTTATAGATGGTCACATTACCATCCGCGTCAGTCTTCTTCTAAAAGATCCATTTATTTTCTATGGCTTGCCGATCATCGGGCAAGTCAGTCAAAGTCCATACTTCGTTTTCATACATGGATCCTATCTCGGATTTCATGGCTTCAAGCCATTTGTCAGAATCCGGGCCCGCCATCGCTTCTTCATAGTTCGAAGGTTCACTGTTGTCTAACAACATGATTTCCAGGACAGGATTGCCATACCACTCTGGTGCGGAACGTGTCCTCGTGGACCTTCGAAGTTCAGTGGTAGCTTGATCATGATCATTATCAATAACTTCCTCTCTAGCCGGTGTAGGCTCCACAGAAACATTTTCCTGTGCTGCGCTACTCTCCGGTTCGAGGGTCATCTCATCAAGCTCCACTTTCCTCCCACTTACTTCTTTCGAGAGAAACTCTTTCTCTAGAAAGGATCCATTCCTGGCAACAAAGATCTTGCCCTCGGATCTTAGGTAGAAGGTATACCCAATAGTTTCCTTAGGGTATCCTATGAATACGCATTTTTCCGACTTGGGTTCGAGCTTCTCTGGTTGAAGTTTCTTCACATAAGCATCGCATCCCCAAACTTTCAGAAACGACAGCTTAGGTTTCTTCTCAAACCATAATTCATACGGTGTCGTCTCAACGGATTTTGACGGTGCCCTATTTAAAGTGAATGCGGCAGTCTCTAAAGCATAACCCCAAAAGGATAGCGGTAAATCGGTAAGAGACATCATAGATCGCACCATATCCAATAGAGTGCGATTACGACGTTCGGACACACCATTACGCTGAGGTGTTCCAGGCGGCGTGAGTTGTGAAACAATTCCACATTTCCTTAAGTGCATGCCAAATTCATGACTCAAATATTCTCCTCCACGATCTGATCGTAAGAACTTTATTTTCTTGTCACGTTGATTCTCAACCTCACTCTGAAATTCCTTGAACTTTTCAAAGGTCTCAGACTTGTGCTTCATCAAGTAGACATACCCATATCTACTCAAATCATCGGTGAGGGTGAGAACATAACGATAACCACCGCGAGCCTCAACACTCATTGGACCACACACATCAGTATGTATGATCTCCAATAAGTTGGTTGCTCGCTCCATTGTTCCGGAGAACGGAGTCTTGGTCATCTTGCCCAAGAGGCATGGTTCGCATCTGTCAAATGATTCATAATCAAGAGACTCCAAAAGTCCATCTGCATGGAGTTTCTTCATGCGTTTAACACCGATATGACCAAGGCGGCAGTGCCACAAGTATGTGGGACTATCGTTATCAACCTTGCATTTCTTGGCATTCACATTATAAACATGTGTAACATCACGTTCGAGATTCAATAAAAATAAACCATTCACCAGCGTGGCATGACCATAAAACATATCTCTCATATAAATAGAACAACCATTATTCTCAGATTTAAATGAGTAGCCATCTCGCATTAAGCGAGATCCAGATACAATGTTCATGCTCAAAGCTGGTACTAAATAACAATTATTGAGGTTTAAAACTAATCCCGTAGGTAGATGCAGAGGTAGCGTGCCGACGGCGATCACATCGACCTTGGAACCATTCCCGACGCGCATCGTCACCTCGTCCTTTGCCAGTCTACGCTGATTCCGCAGTTCCTGCTTTGAGTTACAAATATGAGCAACCGCACCGGTATCAAATACCCAGGAACTACTACGAGTGCTGGTAAGGTACACATCAATTACATGTATATCATATATACCTTTGGTATTGCCGGCCTTCTTGTCCGCCAAGTACTTGGGGCAGTTTCGCTTCCAGTGACCGTTTCCCTTGCAATAAAAGCACTCAGTCTCAGGCTTGGGTCCATTCTTCGACTTCTTCCCGGCAGCTGACTTACCGGGCGCGGCAACTCCCTTGCCGTCCTTCTTGAAGTTCTTCTTACCCTTGCCCTTCTTGAACTTAGTGGTTTTATTCACCATCAACACTTGATGTTCCTTTCTGATCTCTGCCTCCGCTGACTTCAGCATCGCATATACCTCAGGAATGGTCTTTTCCATCCCCTGCATGTTGAAGTTCATCACGAAGCTCTTGTAGCTAGGTGGAAGCGACTGAAGGATTCTGTCAACGACCGCGTCATCCGGGAGATTAACTCCCAGCTGAGACAAGCGGCTGTGCAACCCAGACATTTTGAGTATGTGCTCGCTGACAGAACTATTTTCCTCCATCTTACAGCTGTAGAACTTATCGGAGACTTCATATCTCTCGATCCGGGCATGAGCTTGGAAAACCATTTTCAGCTCTTCGAACATCTCATATGCTCCGTGATGCTCAAAACGCTTTTGGAGCCCCGGTTCTAAGCTGAAGAGCATGCCGCACTGAACGAAGGAGTAATCATCGGTGCGTGTCTGCCAAACGTTCAAATCGTCTGGCAGTGCTGGGAGAGCAGGTGGGTCACCTAACGGTGCTTCAAGTACATATGATTTCTTGGCAGCTATGAGGATAATCCTCAGGTTACGGACCCAGTCCGCATAGTTGCTACCATCGTCTTTCAGCTTGTTTTTCTCTAGGAACGCGTTGAAGTTGAGGGTAACATTAGCGTTGGCCATTTGATCTACAAGATAGATATGTAACATTTAGACTAAGTTCATGACAATTAAGTTCATCTAATCAAATTATGTAATGAACTCCCACTCAGATAGACATCCCTCTCGTCATCTAAGTGATTACATGATCCGAATCGACTAGGCCGTGTCCGATCATCACGTGAGATGGACTAGTCATCAACGGTGAACATCCCCATGTTGATCGTATCTTCTATACGACTCATGCTCGACCTTTCGGTCTCTTGTGTTCCGAGGCCATGTCTGTACATGCTAGGCTCGTCAAGTCAACCTAAGTGTATTGCTGTGTAAATCTGGCTTACACCCGTTGTATTCGAACGTTAGAATCTATCACACCCGATCAACACGTAGTGCTTCGAAACAACGAACCTTCGCAACGGTGCACACTTAGGGGGAACACTTTCTTGAAATTTTAGTAAGGGATCATCTTATATATGCTACCGTCGTTCTAAGCAAATAAGATGCAAAAACATGATAAACATCTCATGCAATCAAAATAGTGACATGATATGGCCATTATCACTTTGCTCCTTTTGATCTCCATCTTCGGGGCTCCATGATCATCATCGTCACCGGCATGACACCATGATCTCCATCATCATGATCTCCATCATCGTGTCTTCATGAAGTTGTCTCGCCAACTATTACTTCTACTACTACGGCTAACGGTTAGCAATAAAGTAAAGTAATTACATGGCGAATTTCAATGACACGCAGGTCATATAATAAATTAAGACAACTCCTATGGCTCCTGCCGGTTGTCATACTCATCGACATGCAAGTCGTGATTCCTATTACAAGAACATGATCATCTCATACATCACATATATCATTCATCACATCCTTTGGCCATATCACATCACAAAGCACTTGCTGCAAAAGCAAGTTAGACGTCCTCTAATTGTTGTTGCAAGTTTTTACGTGGCTGCTATAGGTTTCTAGCAAGAACGTTTCTTACCTACGCCAAAACCACAACGTGATATGCCAATTTCTATTTACCCTTCATAAGGACCCTGTTCATCGAATCCGATCCGACTAAAGTGGGAGAGACAGACACCCGCTAGCCACCTTATGCAACTAGTGCATGTCAGTCGGTGGAACCTGTCTCACGTAAGCGTACGTGTAAGGTCGGTCCGGGCCGCTTCATCCCACAGTGCCGCCGAATCAAGATAAGACTAGTAACGGCAAGAAGATTGACAAATCGACGCCCACAACTACTTTGTGTTCTACTCGTGCAAGATACTACGCATAGACCTAGCTCATGATGCCACTGTTGGGGAACGTAGCAGAATTTTATAATTTTCTACGCATCACCAAGATCAATCTATGGAGTCATCTAGCAACGAGTGAGAGGGGAGTGTATCTACATACCCTTGTAGATCGCGAGCGGAAGCGTTCAAGAGAACGGGGTTGATGGAGTCATACTCGTCGTGATCCAAATCACCGATGACTGAGCGCCGAACGGACGGCACCTCCACGTTCAACACACGTATGGAGCAGAGACGTCTCCTCCTTCTTGATCCAGCAAGGGGGGAGGAGAGGTTGATGGAGATCCAGCAGCACGACGGTGTGGTGGTGGAAGCAGCGGGATTTCAGCAGGGCTTCGCCAAGCGCTACTGGAGGAGGAAGAGGTGTCACGGGAGGGAGAGGGAGGCGCCAGGGGCTGAGCTGTTTCTCCCATGCACCTCCCCACTATATATAGGGGTGGAGGGGGCTGGTTTCTTGCCCTCCAAGTCCATTGGGGCGTTGGCAAAGGTGGAAGGAAAGAAATCCCATCCTTTCCCTTCCCCACCGATTGTTATCCCCTTTTTTTAGGGATCTTGATCTTATCCCTTCGGGATATGATCTTATTCCTTCTAAGGGGGAATCTTGGTGCGCCTTGACTAGGGGTGTGGGGCCTTGCCCCCACTACCCACGTTCATGTGGGCCCCCCCATGCAGGTGGGCCCCACTCCGGAACCTTCTAGAACCTTCTCGGTACAATACCGAAAAATCCCGAACATTTTCCGGTGGCCAAAATAGGACTTCCCATATATAAATCTTTACCTCCGGACCATTCCGGAACTCCTCGTGACGTCCAGGATCTCATCCGAGACTCCGAACAACCTTCGGGTTACCGCATACTAATATCTCTATAACCCTAGCGTCACCGAACCTTAAGTGTGTAGACCCTACGGGTTCGGGAGACACGCAGACATGACCGAGACGACTCTCCGGTCAATAACCAACAGCGGGATCTGGATACCCATGTTGGCTCCCACATGCTCCTCGATGATCTCATCGGATGAACCACGATGTCGAGGATTCAATCAATCCCGTACGCAATTCCCTTTGTCTATCGGTACGATACTTGCCCGGGATTCGATCGTCGGTATCTCGATACCTTGTTCAATCTCGTTACCGGCAAGTCTCTTTACTCGTTTCCGTAACACATCATCCCGTGAACAACTCCTTGATCACATTGAGCTCATTATGATGATGTCCTACCGAGTGGGCCCAGAGGTACCTCTCCGTTACATGGAGTGACAAATCCCAGTCTCGATTCGTGCCAACCCAACAGATACTTTCGGAGATACCCGTAGTGCACCTTTATAGCCACCCAGTTACGTTGTGACGTTTGGTGCACCCAAAGCACTCCTACGGTATCCGGGAGTTGCGCAATCTCATGGTCTAAGGAAAAGTTACTTGACATTGGAAAAGCTTTAGCAAACGAACTACACGATCTAGTGCTAGGCTTAGGATTGGGTCTTGTCCATCACATCATTCTCCTAATGATGTGATCCCGTTATCAATGACATCCAATGTCCATGGTCAGGAAACCGTAACCATCTATTGATCAACGAGCTAGTCAACTAGAGGCTTACTAGGGACATGTTGTGGTCTATGTATTCACACATGTATTACGATTTCCGGATAACACAATTATAGCATGAATAACAGACAATTATCATGAACAAGGAAATATAATAATAACCATTTTATTATTGCCTCTAGGGCATATTTCCAACAGTCTCCCACTTGCACTAGAGTCAATAATCTAGTTACATTGTGATGAATCGAACACCCATAGAGTACTGGTGTTGATACCACTGTTGGGGAACGTAGCAGAATTTTAAAATTTTCTACGCATCACCAAGATCAATCTATGGAGTCATCTAGCAACGAGTGAGAGGGGAGTGTATCTACATACCCTTGTAGATCGCGAGCGGAAGCGTTCAAGAGAACGGGGTTGATGGAGTCGTACTCGTCGTGATCCAAATCACCGATGACCGAGCGCCGAACGGACGGCACCTCCGCGTTCAACACACGTACGGAGCAGAGACGTCTCCTCCTTCTTGATCCAGCAAGGGGGGAGGAGAGGTTGATGGAGATCCAGCAGCACGACGGTGTGGTGGTGGAAGCAGCGGGATTTCAGCAGGGCTTCGCCAAGCGCTACTGGAGGAGGAAGAGGTGTCACGGGAGGGAGAGGGAGGCGCCAGGGGCTCAGCTGTTTCTCCCATGCACCTCCCCACTATATATAGGGGTGGAGGGGGCTGGTTTCTTGCCCTCCAAGTCCATCGGGGCGTTGGCAAAGGTGGAAGGAAAGAAATCCCATCCTTTCCCTTCCCCACCGATTGTTATCCCCCTTTTTTAGGGATCTTGATCTTATCCCTTCGGGATATGATCTTATTCCTTCTAAGGGGGAATCTTGGTGCGCCTTGACTAGGGGTGTGGGGCCTTGCCCCCACTACCCACGTTCATGTGGGTCCCCCCATGCAGGTGGGCCCCACTCCGGAACCTTCTAGAACCTTCTCGGTACAATACCGAAAAATCCCGAACATTTTCCGGTGGCCAAAATAGGACTTCCCATATATAAATCTTTACCTCCGTACCATTCCGGAACTCCTCGTGACGTCCAGGATCTCATCCGAGACTCCGAACAACCTTCGGGTTACCGCATACTAATATCTCTATAACCCTAGCGTCACCGAACCTTAAGTGTGTAGACCCTACGGGTTCGGGAGACACGCAGACATGACCGAGACGACTCTCCGGTCAATAACCAACAGCGGGATCTGGATACCCATGTTGGCTCCCACATGCTCCTCGATGATCTCATCGGATGAACCACGATGTCGAGGATTCAATCAATCCCGTACGCAATTCCCTTTGTCTATCGGTACGATACTTGCCCGAGATTCGATCGTCGGTATCTCGATACCTTGTTCAATCTCGTTACCGGCAAGTCTCTTTACTCGTTTCCGTAACACATCATCCCGTGAACAACTCCTTGATCACATTGAGCTCATTATGATGATGTCCTACCGAGTGGGCCCAGAGGTACCTCTCCGTTACATGGAGTGACAAATCCCAGTCTCGATTCGTGCCAACCCAACAGATACTTTCGGAGATACCCGTAGTGCACCTTTATAGCCACCCAGTTACGTTGTGACGTTTGGTGCACCCAAAAGCACTCCTACGGTATCCGGGAGTTGCACAATCTCATGGTCTAAGGAAAAGTTACTTGACATTGGAAAAGCTTTAGCAAACGAACTACACGATCTAGTGCTAGGCTTAGGATTGGGTCTTGTCCATCACATCATTCTCCTAATGATGTGATCCCGTTATCAATGACATCCAATGTCCATGGTCAGGAAACCGTAACCATCTATTGATCAACGAGCTAGTCAGCTAGAGGCTTACTAGGGACATGTTGTGGTCTATGTATTCACACATGTATTACGATTTCCGGATAACACAATTATAGCATGAATAACAGACAATTATCATGAACAAGGAAATATAATAATAACCATTTTATTATTGCCTCTAGGGCATATTTCCAACAGTATGGAGATACCGACGATCGAATCTCGGGCAAGTAATATATCGCCGGACAAAGGGAATTGCATACGGGATTAACCGAATCCTTGACATTGTGGTTCAACCGATAAAAGACCTTCATGGAATATGTAGGAACACTTATGGGCATCCAGGTCCCGCTATTTGTTATTGACCGGAGAGATGTCTCAGTCATGACTACATGATTCCCGAACCCGCAGGGTCGCACGCTTAACGTTCGTTGACGCTAGAATAGTATTGGGATATTTGATGATTGGTAACCGAATGTTGTTCGGAATCCCGGATGAGATCCCGGACGTCACGAGGAGTCTCAGAATGGTCAAGAGGTAAATATTTATATATGGGAAGTCATATTTTGGGTTCCGGAAGAAGTGCAGTTTTTTCAGTATTGTACCAGGAAGCTTCCAGAAGGTTCCGGAGGATTCCGAAGGGGTCTGGAAGTTCACAAGTGGGTCCACCACATCCCAAGGGCTGGCATGGGCTGAGGGGAGGCGCCCTGGCCTTATTGGGCCAGGCGCACCAAGTCCTCAAAAGCCCATGCGGCTAGGGAAGGGAAAAAAGGTGAGTCCTAGTAGGAATAGGATTGGACTTGGAGTCCAAGTCCTCTCCCCCTTGGCTCCAACTCCTATTAGGAGTAGGGCTGGACTCCCAGCCCTCCCATGCATATAAATATAGGGGAGGGGCGCACCAAGGCACCCCAAGACATTGGCCTTGGTTGTTGCCCCGTCTCTCCCTCCCGGCATAGTTCTCGTCCACGGTTTTTTGCTTAGCGAAGCGCTGCCATTGCTCCACCACCACCATCACCACCACGCCATCGTGTTGGTTGTGATCCCATCTACTTCTCCGCCTTCTCTTGCTGGATCAAGAAGGAGGAGATGTCATTGAGCCGCATGTGTGCTAAACTCGGAGGTGTCGTCCGTTCGGCACTAGATCGGTTGGATCGTGATCGGATCGCGAAGAGTACGACTACATCAACCGCATTATGTATGCTTCCGCTTTTGGTCTATGAGAGTACGTAGACACACTCTCCCCTCTCGTTGCCATGCTTCTCCTAGATAGATCTTGGGTGTTCATAGGAAAAAAATTGATTTTCATGCTTCGTTCCCCATTATTTTGGGCAGAGGAGCTCGGCTGAGAGGAAGAACTCTGGTGAGTGGCCGGGGTGGTAACACTTCCCCGAGGAGACAAGTTTTTTCGTCCTGTTCTTCCTTTCCTTGATCTGCACAGAGTTGGAGGCATCCTCTCAGATGGTGGGGTTCTCCTTCTTAAACTTCATCTCCCTCCTCCTGGCCAGAGCGTCAGTAACGAGCTGCTCAAGCTTGGGAGTTCTAGGATCCTCGGGAAGCGGGGCTGGAGACTTCATCTTCTCGGCCAGAATGCACCAAACCTACGTTAAGAGAAAATATCATGAGCCGTCGTACAATAAATGTATGTGATTGAGAGAAAAAAATCCCAGGTAATATAATTTACCTCGAAGATAGGAAAAGCTCGGCCCGAGGGGGGAGGGAGTCCTCGCCATATTCAAGCAAGAGCTTCCACATCTCGCCGAAGTCCGCTCCACGGAAGAAATCGTCATCCTCAGGCCTGAATTCCCACATTGGCGGTGCTCGGAACTAGAGTGGAAGGACTTGGCGATAGAGCATCACGTGGACTGTGTCGGCTAGATTAACGCCCTTACCGACCACGGCCTTGAGTTTTCCTTGGAGTACTTTGACCTCTCTTAGGACCCCCTCCCCCCAGTCTAAACCCTTGGCCGCCCAGGAGGCTAACCACCTCGGCAAGTTGGCCGAGAATGAGGGAAGCCCTTCAAGACCACCAATAGAGGAGTCCTCCACATAAAACCATTCCCCTTGCCAGGCCTCCTCCATGTTAGCGAAGGAACCCTCAGGCCACACCACGCCTCCGAGATGGCTAATCACAGCCCGTCCGCACTCCACAAGTTCATGACCAACCGAATATGGCTTGATACAAAACAACTTTAGCCGTAGGCTGAAGTGGGGTTCGATGCGGAGGAAGGTCTCACAAGAAATTATAAACGAGGCAATGTGGGGAATAGAGGTTGGGGCCAAATGGTGGAAGTCAATCCCGTAATAGAAAAGAAGGCCTCGAACAAAAGGGTGAAGGGGAAAACCTAGACCACAGATAAGATGCAGAATGAAAATTACCAGCTCTCCTTCGCGTGGAGCAAGGATTGTGGATATGGAGTGAGTAGCACCCTCCTCTAAGGGAGAGCAGCACTTGGTCGTGGGGGGAAGGTATCCGGCGGCTTTGAGCTCGGCAAGGGCACCAACACTGACGATGGAGCACATCCACCACCCTCCTCTGCTACAGGATTCGACTCCGAGTCCCTTCTCTGGATCATCCATCTTGAGTGGTGGATGCAAGGCAAGGTGGATCTTAAAATGACGTCGTTGGATAGAGGTTTTATGCTGCGGTGTCAAGAGGTGAGGAGGCAGGTGAGCTAGATTTACTGCCCCCCCCCCCCCCGTCCAACCTTCTTATAGGGCACTCGAAGTCCAGGGGTTGCCCCGTTATGGGGAGCGGATCGCCACTTCCCGATGCGTCACGCAGTTAATGTGTGTAAAAATCAAGTGTGTAATAATGAGGTCGCTGGAAGACCTCCTCCCTCATGGATGGGACATGCCAATATAAAACGGCCTTGGGTGATGTCCCTCATAAAAACTGTGGATTAAATGGTTTGATTCTGCCATCGGAGGTGGCATTTTGGCCCTTGATAAAAGCTGCTAGGGTTTGACCTAGTCAAGCCCTTCTGCGGGCGGGATCGAATGCTACTTCGGCCTGGTAATGCCGATAAGGCAAGCCGAAGAGTAGATCTCGTCGCGAGATAAAGATCTCGAGAATCATATGTTGCGATCAAGGAAGCCCAAAAGACCTCGGAGTCGGGTATGACCTCGGAAGCGGGCATGACCTCGAAATTGGAAACCAACGTGGAGGATCGAACTCGTCTACAAAGCCGAAGACACAAGTGCATAAGGACAACTCGAAAAAGACGTCAAATATCCCCGGCTTGAAGACTAGTTCGGGGGCTACTATTATTGTCCTGGATTAGGGGGTGCTTTCCACGTCAGTCCGCCGGTTGTGGGCCGGGCCAATGACCCATTGAAGGTGGATGAGATGAGCCATGGCCCTGGCCCTCGGCGTGATCGAGATGAAGATTTCCTGAAGACTTGGCATTCACCTCAAGCATACTTGAATCGGCATACCTATCTCTAAGGATTGTAACCGCCCCTTTTGTAAACCCTAGATACCCCCGGCATCTATATAAGTTGTTGGGTTTAGTCTATAGAGGCACACGCATTCACCTTTGCACGGTTTAGAGCTTAGACAACATTCATACGATCTTGAGGTAGATCAATCTGTACTCTGTACCCCATCATTATCAATAATAAGAAGCAAGACGCAGGGTTTTAACTCCATCAAGAGGGCCCGAACCTGTGTAAAAACATTGTATCCCTACTTTCCTTGTTACCATCTAGCTTAGATCACCTAGCTTGGGACCCCTTACCCGAGATCTACTGGATTTAGCACCGACAATGGTTATTCAGGTACTGTATATTATCATCAACACTTTTTGTATCATAAGATGAGTTGTTATGAGTTGCATTCATTCGAGTGCAGAAGTTTCATATCATATACGCTTTTTGTACTCATGTAATGTACTATGCTCACTGAAGAGATTGTCCATAGATGGCCTATCAATGGTGGTGGAATTTGTCAAGGTCTTATGTGTCATTATGAAATGTTTTAATCCGGACAAGATCATTGGCCTGATGCGATGCTTTCCATGTCTGTAAAGGTGATTATTTCACGCACATTGAAAGTTCATGTATAGTGTACTAGAATTAACTGTCCAACTGCTATTTCAGCATACTCTTTTCTAGACCTTACGATGTTTCCAATCTTACTATTTATTTAGGCCACAGGACTGGGTAAGAAAAGTATAACATATTCATGGCGTCGTGAGCATCAAAATTTTCTTAGTTCTCATCATATTCGTTGTTGAATATGGTGACACTGGAAAACTACGAAGCCACCTGGGCAAATACTAACTTTGTCACGTTATTTCTTCTGAATGCAAGGGTGCTATCGTCCATCAGGCTTAAATTTCTTTGCACCAAAGATTTTGTGGATTAATAGTTTAAACAACAACAAGTGGGGGATTCAGGTCAAGAAAAGGGCTTCTAAAGGTGCTCGACTTCAATTTGCAACAGGTTATTCCATATAAAAATGAATTAATAACAAAAAATGTTGAATTTTTAGGATTGACCGATCCATTCGCTTCTGAATCCTTGGCATCCATGTCATTTTTTTTTCTTTGGTTCTGGGGGTTGCCGGATGTGTCGGTGTCCCTCTGTTTGCGGGCTTACGATAACGATTGCAAGAGGCGGTGTTGACCATGTTCGGATGTACGAGCGTGCCCCGTGCACGCCAACACAAATAGGGCACCCGGAAAAAATGCATACCCTGAGTACGAGAATGCAAATAGTGTGCCCGACATCCACACAGAAGCCTGACTAGGATCAGCCGCCTAGCTTACCCGACAAAGCACCTCATAGATGCCAAACGGCTAGGTCCCGCGGCAGCGAGGAACACACTTATCAACCACAGTCTGTCGGTGTACTAAGTATTGGGCCTTTAGTACCCCGTACTTGTGCACGGGCAGTTGTAGCCACACCTACGGCAAGGCTTGTCGGGGGACAGCTGAAGATTAATCCAAGATTATCAAAGAGACATTCAAGCCAAGGACCAGAAGATAAGGAGAACTGGAGATCAAGGGCTTGGCCCCCGGCAAGATCTTGCCGGGGTAGCCTGCGGAGCCCGACAAGATCTTGCCGGGGTAGCCCGCAGAGCCCGGCAAGATTCGCACCCCGGCAAGGTTCCGCCACTGTGCCACCGCTCCAACGCAGCGACCAAGCCTGGCATTCTGGCCCCATCTCTGGATGCGTGGCAAGGCGCTAGTGGAGGTGAGCTTAAGCGGTGCTGATGGGATGGCCCCTTTTTCCATCCCCAAGAAAGTAGGGACACCTTAACGGACACTTCACGGTGCATTAAATGCATTTGTCCTAAACCGCCAGTGGTTAGGTATGATAACCCTGTAGCTACTTTACACCTCTCGTATGAACAGTTCGCCACTGTGGTGACCCCTTTAAGCATATAAAAGGAGGCCCAAGGCAACTGCTACAGGGGAGAACACTATCGGCCCATTCTGCATGCGTAGCTGCTGCACGAACACACTGTTCATCGCAAGCGCTCCAAGAACTGGGACGAATACACTGATAATAAACAAAAGCAGGAGTAGGGTTTTACGCTGATCAGCAGCCCGAACCTGGGTAAAAATCCCCTCGCGCTGGTCCTCGGTTCTGCTCTTTGTGCATACCTCTCTCCCTGCCGAATCATAGAGGGGTCCTTCGGATCCCATAGGTGTCGTACGCCGACATCTTTGGCGCGCCGGGTAGGGGGATCGAGGTTGCGCGAACCTGATCCGATGATCAGCGTGTCAGTTTCTTCACCGTCTTTGTCATCATGCCGCCCAAGAAGAAGGGTGCGGCAGCGGTTGTTCCGTCTATGTCCGTCTTGCCCGTACCTACTCGGACGGGTGACGGCATGGATGCAGGAGATGGAGGTTTAGAACCTCCACGGCATTCTGGTGATCTGAGCCAGGCGAGCGGCATCGTTCGCAGTGGCGACGGCAACCCACACGCCGCTAGATCCAGGGATGAAGCCGTGCTGCCTACGGACGGCGCAGCGAACTCCAGAGATCGGAGGACGCCTTCTAAGACTCTCACGCCGGCGCAAGCGTTGCGGCCTTCCCAGGTCGCACGCGATGAGCAGCGCCGCGGCGTTGGTGGTTCTGAACGTCCCCATGGAAAGACTTCTGCGTATCAATCCCAAGGTGCGCAGGCCCAGCATGCACGCCAAACTGCTGATGGAAGTGGCGCACGGTCGCGTGATCGTGATGGTGCTCCTTCTAACACTGTTAGGAGTCAGAGCACCTCACGTACCTCGCACCTGTCGCCGCCACCTACGCCAGCAAAAGCCTTGGCACGTGCGCAGCTGCTCCTCAATTTCCCTCCTGCTCTGGAGAAGATGGAGGAGTGGCGATCTACTATCCAGAGCCTCATCGGCTTCGTCAACAAGGATGGGCCGCAGCCTGCGGGGCCCTCGCGGCAGCGGTCTATCAATCCGATGTGAGCTGATGGTGAGAAGACTAGAGGTGGTGCGACCATGGTGCACTCCCCTCCACGACAGCAGCAGCGGTCGTCAACCCGGCAGACTGACGGTCGTGATGACGATTCCACGGCATCATCCGATCCGCGGATGTGCCGCGATCAGCGTCAAGTTCTTCGGGAACGAAGCAAAGAAGACGCTCGAACTACCATCGAGCGGCGACGGGAGGCGCGTCATCAGTCCGATAAACGCGCAGGACCTACTGTTGACAAGCCTGCGCTGGGGCACATAGGCGACTTGCCCTATGAGTTAGGTTGTCCAGCGTTTACCCGTGAGCTGCGGCGAGTCCAGTGGCCCAACTCCCGAATGTTCAAACCAGAGGTCCCGGAGAAATATGACGGCAAGACTCACCCCTCAGAGTTCTTGAGCATCTACACCATTGCGGTGCAGGCTGCCGGCGGCCGAGATGACAAGATACTTGCCAACTACTTCCCGTTGGTGCTCAAACCCAACGTCAGGTCGTGGTTGATGCATCTGCCGAAAAATTCCATTTCTTCTTGGTCTGATCTGTGCCATCAGTTTGTTGGCGCCTTTGTTGGAGGCCACCAAGCTCCTGGCCAAGAGAGTGATTTGCATCTCCTCCCTCAAAAGGAGGGCGAACCTCTGCGCAAGTTTATCCAGAGATTTAGCCGGGTGCAATACAATATTCCAGACGTTCATCCTGCCGCTGTTGTTAGCACGTTTCATCTGAACGTGCGTAACCGCAAGATGCGCGAAGAGCTGGCAATGAACAAAGTCAGGAGTATTGCCGAGCTTTACGCTTTGGCCGACAAGTGTGCTCAAGCTGAAGAAGGGAGGAAACTCCCTGGCGAAGGTGTTGGCGCAGGGGGTGAATCAGAAGATGAAGACGCTGCAACACCGCCAAAGAAAGGCCGGCGGCGGAACAAGAAGCGCAGAGGCAAGGCCGTGCTTGCTGTCGAGGAATCTGGCAACCCCGGCACCGCCAAGAAGGCCAAGGTTGACGACCCCGGCAAGGAAGTTGCCGGGTGCGCCTCCTGCCAGGCCTTGGCGGCAACCGACAAGTCGGAAAACTCCGGCAAGCAGTATTGCAAGATCCATCGCACCAAAGGCCACGATCTCCAAAACTGCCGGCAAGTTGAGCAGCTTGTCGAGAAGCAGAGAGCTGAGTACGAAAGACGAGACAAGGAGAAGGCCCAGGACGGTGCTGAGGGATCTAGCAAGAAGCGTGGTGGCCGAGGAGGCCGCCGCGGCAAGGCTAAGCAACACAAGGAGAGGCCCGCCCGAGGCCGCGACAAGGACGAGGGGGGCGATGATGATGAAGAAGACGACGAATCCAGCGAGCACGAGTTTCAGAAAGCCACAGAGGCCATGTGTATTGACGGGGGCGCCTCGTTGCATTCTTCTCATCGCCGACTTAAACAGTGGGTGCGTGAGGTTAATGCAACAGAGCCGTCGTTTGATGCACGCAAACCTTTAAAGTGGTCCAGCACACCTACATTTTTTACGCCGAGGATCACCCTGATCGCACAACTGCAGTCGGGTGTTTGCCCTTGTTGGTCTCACCAACAATCCGCAACTTCAAGGTGACAAAAATGCTAGTTGACGGTGGGGCCGGGCGGAACTTAATCTCGCCGGATGTGCTCAAGAAGCTGCAAATTCCTGATGAAGATCTCGAGGAAACGGGCACATTTCAAGGGATCAATCCAGGAAGGACCCAGCCAAAAGGCAAGATTACGCTACCCGTGACATTTGGTCGCGAGCTCAACTACAGGACAGAGAAGGTAGTGTTCGATGTCGCTAAGATCCCTATGTCATACAATGGGATCCTTGGCCGCCCAGCGCTGGCTAAGTTCATGGCGGCATCACACTATGCGTACAATGTGTTGAAGATGCCCGGACCGATAAGTGTCATCACTATCCACTCTGACAAGAAGGATGCACTTATCTGCACCGACCAACTATACCGGGAGGCAGCTGCAGCACCTGCCGTCAAGGCATCTGCTCCTGCCGCTGGAACTCCCGGGGGGAAGAAGAAGACCGGCAAGATCTTTGGCGCAAACTCCGGCAAGCGCACCTCCTCAGAGTGCTGCGCTTCCGTTGAGGACGCACCAGAGAGTTCCACCGGCAAGAACAAGAAGTCCAAGGCTGCTCCACCAGAGGTCAAGAAGGTGCCCGTCAAGGAGGACGGAACGGGAGGAACTTTCACCATAAGTTCCACCCTGGATGACAAATAGGAAAGCGCGCTCATTGTCTTCCTGCGGACGAATGTCGACGTGTTTGCATGGCAACTGTCTGACATCCCCGGTGTTCCTAGGGAGGTAATTGAGCACCACCTTGTTGTCTGTCCTCACGCGCGGCCTGTCAAGCAGAGGGTCAGGAAACAAGCCTTGGAGCGGCAAGAATTCATTGCCGAAGAAATCAGAAAGCTAGAAGCGGCAGGCTTGGTCAAAGGAGTGCTTCACCCAACATGGTTGGCCAATCCGGTTGTAGTGCGCAAGGCGAATGGGAAATGGAGGCTGTGTATTGATTATACAGACATCAATAAAGCCTGTCCAAAAGATCTTTTCCCCTTGCCGCGCATCGACCAGATTGTGGACTCCACTGCTGGTTGTGACCTACTGTCGTTCCTTGATGCCTACTCGGGATATCATCAGATCTTCATGGCAAAACAAGATGAAGAAAAGACCGCATTTATCACCCCATGTGGTACGTATTGCTTTATACGGATGCCTTTCGGGTTGAAAGGTGCTGGTTCTACATTTGCGAGAGCGGTCCAAATTGTTTTGAGCCTCAGCTACATAGAAATATGGAAGCATACATGGATGATATAGTGGTCAAAACCAAGGATAAAGCGACGCTCATACAAGATTTAGAAGAAACATTCACAAATCTGCACAAGATCAATTTAAAGCTCAATCCTGAGAAGTGTGTGTTTGGCGTCCCTTCCGGCAAGCTTCTCGGGTTCTTTATATCTCAGCGTGGAATCGAAGCGAATCCCGACAAGATCAAAGCTATTGAGCAGATTGAAGCACCAAGACTCGTCAAGGATGTACGTCGTCTTGCCGGCTGCATTGCTGCCCTAAGCAGGTTCATCTCCAAATCCGCTGAGCGCGCCCTGCCCTTTTTCAAAATTTTGAAGAAGGCAGGTCCAATGAGATGGACTCCGGAAGCGGAGGCAGCATTGCAAGATTTGAAGAGGTACCTCTCCTCTCCGCCGACACTAGTCGCACCTAGGCCACAAGAGCCGTTGCTGTTGTATCTAGCGGCAACGAATCAAGTGGTTAGTGCTGCGTTAGTGGTGCAGAGAGAAGTTGACGAGGAGGCAACGGCAGCGGCAGGACCATCAAGTGACGCGCTGGGATCTTCCCCAGCAAGGTCTGGTACCGGCAAGACAGGATCTGCGCAGTTAGAGGAATCAGTTCAAAAGCGGAAGATGGTGCAGCGCCCAGTTTATTTTGTTAGCTCTCTTTTGCAGGGAGCTAGGTCAAGATACTCTGGTGTGCAGAAGCTGCTCTTCGGTCTTCTTATGGCCTCGAGGAAGCTGCGCCATTATTTTCAAGCACATGAGATTACCGTCGTCACTCGCTTCCCGTTGCAGCGGATTTTGCGAAATCCAGAGGCAACCGGCAGGATTGTGGAGTGGGCGTTGTAATTATCAAGCTTTGGTCTCAAGTTTGAAAGTACTTCAGCAATTCAGAGCAGAGCCTTGGCGGAGTTCATTGCGGAATGGACCCCAACGCCAGACGAAGAGATTCAAGAAACGACTCTTCCCGGCAAGGAAACAGATCAAGAATGGACTATGTACTTTGATGGGGCTTTCTCGCTGCAAGGCGCCGGTGCTGGTGTGCTGCTTGTCGCACCCACCGGAGAGCACCTCAAGTACGTAATTCAGATGCATTTTCCCCGGGAGAGCTCGACGAACAACACTGTGGAGTACGAAGGCCTGCTTGCCGGTCTCAGGATCGCGGCAGACCTTGGTATCAAGAAGCTCGTCATCAAAGGCGATTTGCAGCTTGTTGTCAGGCAAGTCAACAAAGATTATCAAAGTCTGTTGATGCAAGCTTATGTGGATGAAGTGAGAAAAATGGAAGAGCGCTTTGACGGCCTGCAAACAAAGCACATTCCTCGTGCCGAAAATAGTATTGCAGATGACCTGTCGAAACGCGCTGCCCTCAAGTTACCTGTGGAACCAGGGACTTTTGTGCTCCATTTGACTCAACCATCTGTAACACCATCAATGAGGCAAGAAAAGAGAAGGAGTTGAATTCTGGTCAGTACTTTCCGGCAGAGCTCCCGGGAGCCGCCGGCAAGGAAGTTGCCGGGATCAACGACAAGCCTGCCGGGGAACAACAGGCTCCAGCAGGGGCTCAGGCCCTTGCCGTTGAGACAAATGTTCCCCCGGCAGAAGAGATGCCTTTAATCCTAGTTGTCGAGCCCCATGCTCCAACTTGGGCACAGTCCATTGTCCATTTCCTTCAGACAGGAGAACTCCCTGAGGAGCAGGAAGAAGCGAAAAAAGTAGCCCGTCAGTCTAGCATGTACCAGTTTGTCGATGGTGTTCTGTACAGGAAGAGACTGAACGGTGTGAAATTGAAGTGTATTCCTCGGGAAGATGGACTGGAGCTATTGGCAGAGATACATGGAGGCATATGTGGCTCTCACATAGGATCAAGAGCGCTTGTCGGAAAGGCATTCCGACAAGGTTTCTTTTGGCCCACCGCTCTCCAGGATGCAGCTGCACTAGTAACCAAGTGTGAAGCGTGCCAGTTTCATTCAAAGAAATCACATCAGCCAGCTCAAGCTCTCTAGACAATCCCTCTCTCCTGGCCATTTTCGGTCTGGGGGCTCGACATACTGGGCCCTTTTCCCCGTGCTACCGGGGGCTTTGAGTACTTATACGTTGCAATCGACAAGTTCACAAAGTGGCCGGAGGTGGAAGCGGTGAGGAAGGTGATGGCACAATCAGCCGTCAAGTTCTTTAAAGGGATAGTTTGCCGTTTCGGTGTGCCCAACAGGATCATCACCGACAATGGCACACAATTCACAAGTCGCACCTTCATGCAGTACGTCCAGGATCTTGGCGGCAAAATCTGTTTTGCCTCTGTTGCTCACCCAAGAAGTAACGGCCAAGCAGAGAGGGCTAATGCTGAAGTGCTGCGCGGTCTCAGGACCAGAACTTTTGACAAGCTGAAAAAGTGCGGAAGGCACTGGATTGATGAGTTGCCGGCGGTTCTTTGGTCAATCAGAACGACACCAAATCGAGTTACTGGCCAGACACCCTTCGCTCTGGTTTATGGAGCGGAAGCAGTTCTCCCCACGGAACTCATATACGGGTCACCTCGAGTGCTCGCTTATGATGAGCTTGAGCAAGAGCAACTGCGGTAAGATGACGCTGTGCTCCTTGAGGAGGATCGTCTTTAGGCTGCTATGCGAGCTGCACGCTACCAGCAAGCTTTGCGTCGCTACCATAGCCGCAAAGTTCATGCCCGAAGTCTTGAGGAAGGCGACCTTGTTCTTCGGCGGATTCAGTCCGTCAAGAATTCAAACAAGCTGACGCCGAAGTGGGAAGGCCCTTATCGAGTAGTACGAGTCACCAGGCCCGGCGCTGTCCGCATGGAGACCGAGGATGGCGTTCCAGTGAGTAACTCTTGGAATATCGAACATCTTCGCAAGTTCTACCCATAAGGCGCGGTTGCCGGGGGCTCCCGACAACCTCCTTTTGTACGAGTTTTGCCGGCAAGGCATATAATCCTTTGTACAAAGCCAGGCGCAAACCCTGTGCATAGTTGAATAAGCTTAAGTGTTGTACATTTCTTGTTGATTTCCATGTTTATCTATATGCATGCTTGTCTGAGATATTGTATGACACTTGCTCCCGGTAAGCATTAACGAACCACCAAGGTTTCATATCTTTATTTTCTCTTCTTTCTTTTTCTCAAAGGATGGAAGGTTCCTTCGCGCACAAGTTTGCCGGGGGGAAGGAAGGTATGGATACCAATGGGCAACATTCAGAATTGATGTCTTACCGGAAGAAGTACAGCGACAGAAAGCTAAGTTGCGAAACTTTGAGCAAGTTTTTCAATTTTTACAATCAGGCTATTTTCTTTAGACGATTTCGGTCCTTGTATGGAAAACCTGCACGCGAAGGAACCCTTGTCGTAATTGGTTGCGCCCTTATTTTGTTTTGAGTCCGCTCAACAGTTTAAGTGGCTGCACCAAGAGCACCAAGGTGTCTTGCCGGCTGCTGCACCTCCAGCAGGCTGCTGAAGTCCCGCACCCAGCGCTCGCGGCAGGTCGCGCGCCAGCAAGTTTCCAGTAAGCGTAGGGCGTATACCATACGGGAAGAAATTGGACAGGAGAAATAGCATGCATGTATTCAATTATAGCAAATTATATTACACCGATAATTGCCGCAGTTCTAACTTAAGACTAAATTGTCTTTGGCATGGAATGGTGGCGGCAAAGAAAAGTAAGACGGCTAGTCCCTGCGCTGGCCTTCGACCCTCTTGATTGAATCCACCTTCTCAAGGATGGGCGCGACAAGCTCCTCAAGAGCTTTGAGATCTGCATCCTTCGGCAAGCGGTCGAGCACGTTGGTGAGATCAACGCCAGGGTTCTTATGTACCACCTTGACGAGTACCTTGCGAAGGACGGCCCGGCAAAGTTTGCGGGATTCGTTGGCCAGTTGGGTCGCTCAGTTGGACTGTAGCAACTTCAGAGCATCAATGATGCTTTCGAAGAACATGGTCAACCTGGCGCTCGAGGATATCCTTTCTTCAGAGGAATACCTGAAGTTTTGCAGGCCATCCTGGCCCATGGTTGACAATTGTGATGTGAGCCTCTCCGCGGTGTCGACAAGGCGATCAGTCCAGATTTTCACACCCTTCTCATAGTCGATTTGGGCGGCGGCAGCGCTCTTAAGCATGTTCTTCTCATCCTGAAGATCTTTTCTTAGGGCCTTCTCGCGGGCCCTGCCGTCCTCAAGAGACTTTTCCAGCGTGGTTAGCTTCAGCCTCATATCGGCAATGGCATCGTTGGCTGAAGAGAGCTGCTTGGTCTTGTCGAATATAGCAATTTGCATCTCCGCCAGGCTGTGGAGAGTTTTCTCCCTGTCGCCCTTGAGCGTTGAGAGCTCCTTGCTGTGTTCCTCAAGATCCACCTCCAGCTTCTTCACTTTGTTGCTCAGCTCGTTCTTGGCAGCCTCTGCAGCCTCGGCGGCATCGATGGTTTCCTTGAGCTTGCTGGCGTGATCTGCAGTTGAAGCTTCGAGCGCCTCTTTGTGTTTCTGCTCCAGCTCCTAGGTCCACTGCGCGACAAGTTTTTCAATCTCCTCGTCCTTGCCGCGGAGTTTGGCAGCAAGTGCCTGCTCGCGCGCGGCGAGATCTTCTTTGTGAGCATCAAGCCCAACGCGGTGCTCCGTTAAGAGGGCTTCCTCAGCGGCAATCCTTTGCGCATTTTCCTCTTGCGCCTTCTCTATGTCGGATTGCCTCAGGAGGAGCTCCGTCCAGCTTTGGCTCACTTGTTCCCGGCTAGCAGTCAACTCCTGAAGGGCCTCGGCGTACCAGATCTGCATCTGCTCAACGCGCTTCTAGAAATCTGCCTCGGCTGCTTCGACAACTGCAACTCTGGAATCTGCCTTCTCCTTTCGAGCACGGTGGAGTACTTGGAGCTTGCGGAAATTATCGCCCATAGCCTGAAGGAGCTGATCTTCTTCAGATTTACCACTGCTGGCGCTTGGTTCATCAACGATTTCGAGCCCGACAGCGGTGATGATTTCTTCATCAAAGGTTTCCCCTTCGGTCGGCGCTCCAATACTTGCCGTGCCCGGCAAGTTGATGAATAGGTTGTCGCCAACCTTGAGATATTTGCTCGATGAGGGAGCCTCGGATGTCGATGGTTGATCCTCGACGATCGTCTCACCGGTGGCTGGGGGCTCTGTGGCCGATGTAGCGCCTGGCGCTCCTACGGTAGGAATGCCGTCAGTATGGTCATCAGTCTCCTCGCCGGCCCTCTCGGCAGATTCCTTGGCGGCTTCCTCGGCAGCAGCCTCGCTGACCTCGACAGTGGCGTCTTTGGCGGCCTCGCTAGCAGCGATCTCGTCAGCTTCGGCGGCGGCGTATCTGGCGGTCTCCTCGATGACAACGTCGACGTCCATGTATTCCATCACAGGGAATTCTGGAGGATGAAGGAAGGAAACAAAATAAGATCAAGATTGAAGTTTAAGAAGACAAAGAGAAAGAAAGATAAAGGAAAGAATGACAAGTGTTCTGAGGCAAGCAGTCACCTGCGTCGAGCTGTTGAGGGGTGGTTTCATCCCTCCCGGCAACATGGGTTGCCGGGGAAAGGTTGTCGGTGCCCATGTTTGCCGGCTCCTCCTCCTCCAAGGTAGGCTCGTCGGTAGGAGCTCTTGCCGAGGATGCGCTTGCGGGCGGCGTGGTTGACGGAGGCGGCACAATGGGGGCGTCCTCCAATGACTCTCCCTGTTGCTGTCCTCCTCCTGCAAGCCCAAGGATATTAGCGGCAAAGGTAGAAACCTCAGCACCCGCCAGCGGAAAATGAGTAGTGAACTCACGCTGGGGGCTGCGTTGAGGGCTAAGCTCCGGGCTGATGATGATAGTTGTTGGCACGCTCGCAAAGCTTGTCGGGGGCTCGTCACCCGTGGAAGTCTTCGCCCTTTTCGCCGTCCTTTCCGCCAAAGTTTCTGCGTCACTTCAGAGACAAGACAAAGCACGACAATGAGATCAATTGAATTTAGAATTTGGGAGATAAAGGCTGTGACAGGATATTTACTCTTCCTCTTCTTGTTCCGGGCTAAAACCGGAGATGTCGAAATCGACCTCCGTTGCGGCGTCCATATGGGGAGGCGGAGGAGGGGTCCTGGATCGCTTGGCTGTAGCAGGTGCAGGGGGTTGGCGCGACTCTGCCGCCTCAACCTCTGGTGCTGTTGTGTGGGACGCCCCTGCCACCCCAGTGGTTGCTGCAGGTGTGTGTCTCGTGCGCCGCACGGGTTGCTGTCGAACTCCTTGCCGCGGTGCAGCCTTGCCGGCCGCCTTCTTGCCGGGAGCATCACTGCTCGAAGAAGGTTGATTTGCTGGGACATCAGAGACGGCTTTCCGAAGGACACGCTTTGCCCTCTTTGGAGCTGGGGCCTCCTCTTGTGGCTGTTCTTCGGCTGCGTCCTCATCAGATGAGTTTTCGGCGGCTGTGCCACTCTGCTCTCCGGCAGCCTTATCCTCCCCGGCAGGATCTTCTTCCAAAATGACCTCTGCGTTGCTGGTTTCCCATTCCGTGAAGCCGACGTTGCCGGCCTCCGCGGCAAGGTTCGCCTCTTCCACCCTAGTGGCAATATACGCCACTTCCTCGTCGGTGGTGGCGCGGACGAGTCATGTTTCTTCCCGGACGGCCCTCTCCGACAAGTTGTCGAAGAACGTTTGCGCCTGCTCCTCAGATGGCTCGACCCAAGTTGCGTCAAGGCCATGGGCGTTGAACATTGGCATCGTGGCGATGATCGACCCCAGGGCAGAGTTGTTGCACAAAGGGATAATTCTCGCTGGCAACCTATGCTTGTCATCACGCTGGAATAGCTTATGGCGGAGAGTGGCAAGCTGCATGATTGTCAAGTTGCTGTTTAATCCAGGGCGCAGCCTCATGATGTCTGCCGCGTTCTGGAACTCCCAAGCTGGTCTCCCCTTATTCTGCAGAGGGGCGATGCGGCAGCGAAGGAAGTCGGACCCAATCATCTCTATTGTGAGCCCGACAGCTTTAAGACGGAGAATCCTGGTGGTGGCAATCATGAGCTTGTCGTCTTGAGCGTCAAGATTACTCCAGTCCTCGCCACGGACCACTTTCTGCCGTCGGGGCGAACAGAATGGATGGGGATCTGCTTCCTTGATCCAGCACCACTCGGACCGCCATTCTTCCCACTTCTCGCGGTAAACCCCATCTGGATATATCTCCTTGTTCCATGCCCTTGGGATCCAGGCGATAGAACCGGAAAGGGCGTCCCCTTTTTGGATGCGAGGAACAAAGTAATGACGGAAGAGGGCAGTGTTGGGAACTACTCCGGCAAAGTTTTCGCAAAGATGAGCAAAGATAGACATGCATGTTACGGCATTCGGCGTGAAATCCAGAAGATGGAAGCCGTATGTGTACATGATGTCGATAAAGAAATCGGAGAATGGAGGACAGAGCCCGCAATAAAAGTAAGCGACGAAGAAGGGATATTTATCTGGTCCGCCTTTGAAAGAAGAACCTGGGGCCACGCGAGTTGCGGGGTGAGCCTGTGTCTCCCTCGCCCACATGCACTGGTACCGGTTCTTCAAGGCTTTCGCGTCGAGCGTCGGAGCAAAGACGACATACTTCTTCCGCATCTTCGCCAGCTCGCTCTCCGGGACATCGGCCTTCGTCTCCTTGCTCTTGCCTTTGCCCTTGCTAGCCTTGGGCGGCATGGTGATTGCGAAGGCGGAAGCCGAGGATAGAGCGGGTGCGGAGGCAGTGAGCGGATGGGGAGAAGTTCTGATCTGGGCTCAGGGGGAAGAAAATAATGGCGAATTCCAGATTGGAAAGAAGATGGGGTAAATGGGCGGCGCCTCTGCGGATTCCTTTTTACGGGGAAGGAGCGAGGCTGCCTCTTTTACTCCCCAATGTGAACATGCCTATACAAGCGCGCTACGGCCGCGGCCGTTCAGCGCACGCTTCCCACGTCGCGCATTCAACGCGCGTAGTGGGGAAGCGCAGTAAGCAGAATAATTACAAGCAGTTAACCCTGCCATGCGTGCACGTGCACTGTTTGGGCCTAGCCCAACAACGCCTCGCACTCGTGTGTGGCCTAGGCCCGGGGGCTCCTGTCGGTGTACTAAGTATTGGGCCTTTAGTACCCCGTACTTGTGCACGGGCAGTTGTAGCCACACCTGCGGCAAGGCTTGTCGGGGGACAGCTGAAGATTAATCCAAGATTATCAAAGAGACATTCAAGCCAAGGACCAGAAGATAAGGAGAACTGGAGATCAAGGGCTCGGCCCCCGGCAAGATCTTACCGGGGTAGCCTGCGGAGCCCGGCAAGATCTTGCCGGGGTAGCCTGCGGAGCCCGGCAAGATCTTGCCGGGGTAGCCCGCAGAGCCCGGCAAGATTCGCACCCCGGCAAGGTTCCGCCACTGTGCCACCGCTCCAGCGCAGCGACCAAGCCTGGCATTCTGGCCCCATCTCTGGATGCGTGGCAAGGCGCTAGTGGAGGTGAGCTTAAGCGGTGCTGATGGGATGGCCCCTTTTTCCATCCCCAAGAAAGTAGGGACACCTAAACGGACACTTCACGGTGCATTAAATGCATTTGTCCTAAACCGCCAGTGGTTAGGTATGATAACCCTGTAGCTACTTTACACCTCTCGTATGAACAGTTCGCCACTGTGGTGACCCCTTTAAGCATATAAAAGGAGGCCCAAGGCAACTGCTACAGGGGAGAACACTATCGGCCCATTCTGCATGCGTAGCTGCTGCACGAACACAATGTTCATCGCAAGCGCTCCAAGAACTAGGACGAATACACTGATAATAAACAAAAGCAGGAGTAGGGTTTTACGCTGATCAGCGTCCCGAACCTGGGTAAAAATCCCCTCGCGCTGGTCCTCGGTTCTGCTCTTTGTGCATACCTCTCTCCCTGCCGAATCGTAGAGGGGTCCTTCGGATCCCATAGGTGTCGTACGCAGACACAGTCCGAGAGGCCCTGATCTATATGGTTGTTGTGGGGTTAACGTCTATGGAGTCGAGGTCCAAGTTGAGAAAGAAGAGCGAGGTCTGGCCTATAGATTCAATCGAGTAGCGTAGCACTATTTGAAGCTTCGAGTATCTTGTGAACACAAAAACATATTAGGGGTCATGTGGATCACACATTCAGATGTGCATGGTCGGTCCTGTAATTTTGACGCGGCCATTGAACGTCGTTGCAGCTATCGCGTTGATGTAGTCGACCACTAGGTCCGTATAGCCGGTCAGAACTCGTGGGTTGTTGTTGAGATTTTGTTGATCATATGATTCGGTAGCTGCGAGCAATGCCAGCAAAATACTCCGCAACTTACGATTATTATGAGAGTCATAATATTGATCGAACGATCAACATTATGGCTATTACACATGTTCAATTGCTACTAAAGGAGCAGCCTTATACCAAACAGACTAAGAAGTACGAAAGTACCGCGGATTGAGGTGACCAGACCAACTGGCAAAGCCCAGCGGCATGTAGTTTCAAATAGTTCGCTTAAGTTTTGGGCTATAGTTGGTCTGGTGGTCGGGCATCCGGTTACGATGGCTCTTCTAGGCTGCCTGGTCGGCTCATTGTAACGCTGAAAATAGTGGCGGCATGAGGGCCCGTATTGGTACTCCACCGCTGAATACACAATGACGACGTCGACCACCCGAAGCAAAACGTTGTCTGGCTACTAAGGGCGGTTAGTCCACTACCCAGACCGAAAGGACATGTGGCCAGGTCATAGCTGCTTAAAAGAGCGCGTGCTCGGGAGTTTGAACATAGACCGATACCGCGACGCGCGGAAAAGAATAGGCCGACTCGGGCAATCCCATCTCAGATATAGAGCTATTGATGTGCTTTTTTTTACCGGCGAGGTCTATTCCAAGACCAGCTCTAATAGCAGCTATGCTAAAATAAAAGTGTCAATGCAAACATGAATGCAATTAGACTTAAGACACAAAGCTAAGAAACACATCTACTTACTTCAACGGGTCATCTGATCCTCATCCATTACACCGGGCGTAATAACAGAGATGCATTGACAATAATGGCTGCAGTTGATCTCTTCAAACAGTTCACTTAATTTCTATTTTATATTTCAAATAGTTCACTTAACTTCCGAGTTGCAGTTCGTTAGTTGGTCTCTTCAAATAGTTCAATTGACTTTTATTTTTTGTTTCACATAGTTTGATTAACTTCCAGGTTGCAGTTTGATCTCTATGCCAATTGACGCAACGATCATCTAGTGAGTTAAAAGAACTCACATTGCACACACATCCAAAAAATTCCTCTCGTATCAAATGACTCAAAAGCCAACTTCTTTTCGCAGGGAGCTTACGGAGGCATCGTGCAGATACATCCCGTGCTAGCCCGCTCAAATCCTTGTACGAAATCGTGTACGACGTCTAAAGCACCAACCAAATTGATTCAATATAGGGACAGTAAATCCTCAAATCGGGAAAAGCCATATCAACGCTCACTCCTCATCGAATCATTATCGGAGTGGAAATCGAGATCGGAGTCGGAGGACGTCTCTTGTCATTCCACGACGACATGCTCGCGCCGTGCATGCCTGGTCGCGGCAGCGGTGGCGGATCTAGTGTGGCGGGGAGAGGGCGAGAGAGCGGTGACTGAGAGATTTGAGCTATTGACTGAGCAGTACGAACGATAACATTCACTAATGAGGCACCAAATGACTAGGTCTTTGAATAGCATAGACGGAAGGTATCACCAAGATTGGAATGGGTGTTAACTACGTCGTCAGATCTGCAAACAGGACCAACGTGGCTGCCAACGGCGAGCTGTGATTGGCATGTGACCTTTTCGTCTCACGGGTTCCAAGTTTGCAACCCCATCATAACACTTTGGGAGTTTCACACCTAGGCGCAGCATGCATTTCAAGTTTGTGCACAAAGCAATTAAACTCTTAAAAATTTATGTGAAATACGTACATCTAAATATCCAGTGGACATTCATCAAGCATTAGAATGCATTGACGGATTGACCTGCAGCTGAAACATTCGGGACGAGGCATGGACCTCAAAATGTGATGCACTTTCTAGTCTTTCGGGTGATCTGTGATCACGCTGCAGGCGTCTTCGCTGGCACATATCAGCTGCCCGAGCGTCGAGGCGTCCACTCCAGTGCATCCGCCGTGCAGGAACACGTCCAGCAGCAGCCCGTGCGCGTCCGCGACGTGCCCGCCCGCCCGGAGCAGGCCGACCAGCTCCACCATCGACGGCGTGTCCCACCGCAGGCCCCGCCGCACCGCCTCCCACGCCACGTCCCTGGCAGCGCCGGCGTCCCCGGCGGACACGCACCCGGCGACCACGACGCTGAACGTCCTGACGTCCGACGGGCAGCCGGCGCGCTCCATGCACTCCACCATCCGGCGCGCGCCGGCCAGGTCCCCTTTCTTGCACAGCGCGGCGACGTACACGTTGTAGACGGCCACGCCCGGCACGAGCCCTCGAAGGAGCATTTCGTCGAACGCCTCGTCGACGGCGTCGAACTGCCCGCGCTCCCTGAAGGCGCGCAGCATCAGCTCGAAGTCGGCCACCCCGGGGGCCACGCCGTCGGAGCCCATCTTCTCCCTGACGACCTCGTATGCCTCCGCCACCATCCCCTCCCGTAGGAGGGCGCGGAGGACGGCGCGGTGGTCGAGCCCGCTGGGCGGGACGCCCCACCGGCGCATGTCGTCCAGGAACGCCGCCGCGTCCCGGGCCGCGGCACAGCGGCACAGGGAGGAGAGCACGGAGCGGCACAGCGGCGAGTCCGGGTCGAGGTGGAGGGAGGGCATGCAGCGCAGGAGGCCGGCGGCGGCGGAGGGGCGGCTTGCGCGGCAGAGCGCGGAGGCGAGGACGCGGAAGGTGGCGGCGTCGGGGGAGGCGGTGGGGGCGGCGAGGAGGAGCACGGAAGGGGCGACGCGGAGCAGCGACGGGGAGGAGCAGAGGGCGGCAAGGATGGTGTTGAGCGCGCGTGTGGTGCGGACGGCCGTGAAGAAGAGCGTGGCGGCGGCGGCGAGGCGGCCGTGGCGCGCGAGGGTTGCCAGCAGGCGGTGGTGGTCAGGTTCTGGCACCGGGGAGCAGCTCATCTCGCGGCCGGCTGGTGCCGATGTCAGCTACTCGCTGCTGGCCTAGTGCTGCACTGTATTTGCAACGCATCTATTCTACACGCATGAGCGGAGTACCACCATCGAACAAGGATCGAAGCTCTGCCCATTGCCGCTCCTGTGTGTGTGTGTGGCTGTGATCGGTCAATTGGATTTGGTATGAATACCAGGGTAGCCTTTTCAAATGGCTTAAGCACAAAACACAAACTTTTAGTCTTAAACTGCCAGTCAGCATTCAATGGTGAAATACAGGATGCCTTCACAGCTCAAAGTGACACCTATTGTCTCCTCGCATGCTATGAGATGCAAGTAAAATTTCATTTCCTCGCATCCCAGAATCCTCTTGCCAGTTGCTTCAATGCAACAACACCTCCGTTTGTTTGTGATGCCTCCAGTTCCTCAAGATAAACCTAGCAGCATCCAACACCCTTTGGCGTTCAACCTCATGCTTCATCATCTCTTAACCATCAAAATAAACCATACAGAATTCCACACAAAATATTCAGAGACCACAGCCCATGATTCTAGGCAAAAGAAACAACAATGTGTACACAGAGACAAGCTTCTTTTTCACTTAATTATTCTGAATATGCCAGATACACCCAAGGACAAACATGCATTACAACTTATCTTAAGATAATTAACTACTGTACAAATGCAGTTCATATGTACAAATGGACAATGAAGCCCTGCTATGACGACAACTGGATGATGATAGTCCAATGCTTAGAAAGAATGACCTGGACAACACCGGTTAAAGCAAGCCATAGTAACAACTCACCTCTAATGCTATATTAGCTGGAAAGGAGCATCTATCTATTGAAGAACATCTGTGAGGAGACATGTGCATGCATTCTCCTTTCCTGGCCCATATAAACAACCACTTGCCCGGGCAGACCCCGCCAGACCCGACTTATGATATGAAGCATCGACAAACCTTTTTACACTTTGGGAAAGGAAGAAAACTGACTGACAGGACAACAATCCAAATGGGGACGGCTATTTACATTTCAGTTAACCTAGGTATGATTATTGGGGAAGCCTCCAAATTCACTGACAGGACCACAACTGCCTTTCACTTTCACAACCTTCTGCAAGGGAGGCTAATGAATCTTGATTTGTATCTTACAAATTGCACACGCCGACCAGAGATGTAGATGCCCAACACAAGCAATATGGACCAAAAAGCCACAGCACTGCAATCACCACCATGTCACTGACCAGGCTTTGTATCATCTTGTATCTTGTAGCTGAACCTGCTGCGGATCCAGCAGTCGGCCAATCATATGGCCTACTGATTGTGTCGTCATTGCATGCCACAGGATGTGAACCTCATCTTACTTGATAATTGTCCTCAGCATAGATAGAGACCAGAGCATTATCACCAGCTCCAGCAGCCAGGAGAGATTTGTACGGATGGAACGAAAGGCAGTTTACACTTCCTATCCTTTGGCCCATAAAAGATGGCTGGTAGCGAATGATTGTTAGCTGTTCTCCTTCAAGACTGAACACTTTAATCATCTGCTTAGCTGAGCCACTTGCAATGACTGGGGCATGCCGGTGAACAGCCAGTGCTGTTAACGAACCCCTGTGAGCTTCAATAGTGAGGTAGGGTTCAGCAGCCCTTCTAACATCAAGAAACTGAATGTCTCCAGCTTGAGATGCGCTTACAATCTGTGATCGCAAATATTACATAGCTTTGTAAAGCTCCAGCAAACCATTTTTCAAAACCTATACCAATATAACAGAATGAAGAACACAGCAACACCAAAAAAGAAGTGGTAAGAATACCTTGTATGGATCAAATCCAGGCTGAAATCCTATACCGACGACCTTTTCAGTTCTTGGGGCATGTGGTCTTGCCATGTAAACTAGCCTGCATCATTGAAGGAAAAAACATCCAAACGAAGAAACATAAATGGGGATAAAAGGTAACAAAAACTGAATCCCATACTTAACATATGGATAATATCTCAAATATTATGAAGGGTGAAGGATAGAAACAAAGATTTATTTACCTGTCAGGGGTACGAACATCAAATATCCTTACGGATGCATCAATAAAACCGGCAGCAAATTGACCAGGTCTAACCTGAGATGCAGACTGAAACAGAAACAGCAAGCTAAACCTGATCAATACATCTTGATGCAATAGCTCAAATAGCATATACAACCCAATGAAACAAAATTCATATACTCTTAATAAGCAAGTCACCAAAATTTTAGGCTCCGTTCGGGGCACAGTTTTGTAAAACACCGGAAAGCAAAATCGTACAGGAATAGAAAAACCAGCTTGCTGCAAAACGGAGGAACCAAAACATACGAAGGCCTACGTTTGGCTATGCCTGGAAAGCGAAGGAAACTTTTATAGTGAGACGTAATCTTTCAAATATTTTAAGTGGCTGAGCCCCACAATCTGACACAAACACTGTATGCTTTATTGGCTGGAGTCATCTTACACAGTATAGAATTATTATTTTATCTGGACAACCAGCAGCGTGCCTCAGGCATCCGCCCAAACAAGAGCTCAGGCTGGATTTTTCTCTTCCCGTGAGAAGTTAAGGAAAGCGGACGTTTCCAGAGGAATGGTCATAGTCATTCCTTTGAATCGAACAGCTTCATAGGAATTTTTTCCGAAGGAACCTAAACCTGTAAAATTCCTGCAAATTTCCTTTGTAGCGAACAGGCCCTTATTTTGCTAACTGTATTCCTCGCCTACAAAGTATGGACACGGCCAAAACAGCCAGATTACCGTCCTAGTTCGGCGGAACACGGCAATACGGCTAGATAAGCCGGGATTCGCGTATCCCCCAGTATCCCCTGATTTCCAAATTAGAAAAAAGGGGGGAAAAGGAAAGACACGGCTGGGACACATATGGAATACATTAGTGACACGGGAAGCCCAATAACAGCCTTGGCCCAATACAGCGCCACAAAAGGAACGCTTCTCCATGTTACAGCAAACGCGCCACCGCCACCTGGATTCGACCATCCGCCGCTACCTAGACTCAACCGCCGAGCCTGAACTCGGCCTCCGACGGCAACCACGCTCGAGCGGGTAACCAAGCAGCCCCCCTCCTCAACCTCTTCATGTCTTTGCTCGATTTCTTGACGTTGAGTTGCTGCTGCTTGCTGTTGAGCTGCCGCTCACTTGAATGCTGGTGCTGCTGTTTTGGTTGTTGCTTGCTGTCAGGAAGCATGGCGTTTGGGAGCGCCACCGCCGGTAGCCAATTGTTCGTGGGCGAGAGTGAAGGGAACCCTGGTCTCTGCTCTCTAACAGACTAATACTAGCATTTGCCATTAGATGCATCATTTTTATTTTTAACTCTTATGTATATTACATGCATTTTTTATTTATTTTTACATACTTGCGTATCCCCGAATGGTTGTTTTTGGAAAATGCTGTATCCCATGTCCCCGAATGCTTATCGCCGTGTCCGTGTCTCCGTATCCGTGCTTCTTAGTTCCTCACATCATGGAAAGTGCAAAAAACAAGACAAGCTGACAAAACCAACTGAAACACTGGTAATACGTTTGGTCGAGTAAAAATAGGGAATAAATTTTCAGCAAACCCTTAAGCCAAAAAAATTACGCATTGCATGCATTACTAGACCCAAGAAAACGAAGTTGTTCCTACAGAAAGGAACAGTAAAGAATTTATGATCTCATTTTTCTTTGTGCGTCATTCTGCGGCATGATCTAATTTTGACACCGTCGAACTAGTTAGCAGTGGAAAAAATTGGTAATTTCTGATTAGCGTGAAGGGGGGAGCCCACGAGTATAAAGCAGGGACAGCAGATCAGAAAATAAGCCATAACAGATGAAATCCCTAGTGTCCAAAACAGACTAAACAATTTGTCATATGATTATTCTGAATACTCAAATTACACATGGTAACCAGAACTCACCAGAGCTGAAATGCCACTATCAGCAGATGATGGAATGGTGTTGAGAAGTTGCTCCTTGTCAAGATCCCATACGAGGATGGAAGACATGTCACCAGATGCATACTGTTGTACAACAAAGGAAGTAGTTCCAGTATTAGGGCGGTCTTAAATGAATACAAATTTCCAAAACTTGGAAAGAGGCATCAGAATATCACCAGATAACCAGATTGCTGTTGCCAGTCGATCACAACGCTGCGGCCTGCAGCTCGATGGCCCTGAACTGATGAGAAGGCAGTTACTAGTTTCTGTCCTCCCTTTTGAGTATAGTTTCTCCATATACGGACATTTCCATCACCTACAGTATGAAAAATATGTCACAAGGAGTACATATGTACAGATACAAGAGACAGCCATAAAGAGGTGAGGCGTACTTGAGCCAACTAAAAGCAAGCTTTCATCAAGCTCATTGATAAGTAGAAGTTTGGATAGTCCTCTGTCAGATAATTTGTGGTTTTCCAAAGTATTCACTGGTAGAGCATCGTCATAATTCCACACTCTGGCATGAATATAAAAGGACAAAACTTTAGACACCTGAAGTCATTATTTAAAACACAATTATTTTCAATTTTTAAGAGGTTCTAACAAAATATATTTTACCTTATTTGCTCGTTTTCATCAGCTGCAACGACGATTGGAGAAAAAGGTAACAACAATGCTGATTTTGTACCCAACTCAAACTTTGTATCCCAGCTAGCAATTTGGCTAGTCATCTTGCATGCTGCTATTCCCGCCAACCACAAAAAGGTAAAAGAGGAACCATCACAAATGACAGCCAAATAACTAACATACCTAATAAAAAAGCAGTAATTGAATGTAAAGTAAGCGGTCAATCCACGTACAGGAACGCTGGCACTTAGCGATGCAATCCAGTGCAGCTCGTTCTCTCTCTTCTCTTCTAGCACTTACTTCCCCATTATCATCAGAACCGGTTAGAAGTGGCCTAGAGAAGTGGCCACAACTCCAGTTGTATATTGTTGATTGGGGAAGTATATTAAGCTCACTGGTACTGGGGGCTGCAGCAGAGCTTAAGAGCGGATCAGCTAAGCCATCAGGTGAATTCAAGAGATGTGGTCTGAACTCCATAGAACACACGCGGCGCAACCCTGTAAGGTAATCATGCTGAGGTGGACTAACAGGAGGAGTCCTAAATGCCATTGAGATTCCTGCAAAGCATTGAAAACGGTCAGTCCAATTTTTAATCCCATTGGAAAAAAAAATTGAGAGGTACTACAAGCACATTGCAAGGAAAAAGGTTATAACTTACCAGAATTCATGTCGAACCAGGAAGAAGAACGTGCCATTCCTATGTTTGATGAAGGAGCAGATGTCTCTCCTGCACCCCCACTGCCAAATCTAGTATTTCTCATGACCACTTGCTCGACCCCTACAAGGGACAGTGCTCTCCGGCCAATATTTGCAATTCTAGGGTAAGGATCTTTAGCAACAGAACACATCGTCGAAATAAATAGGGAATAAATTCCACTGTCAATGATAGGCCTTGACCTGGTGTAGCTGAGACCACCGTTACTTGCATTCTCTCTCAGCAATATGCCTGAATCAGAGTGCTGAGAAGAATCATCTGACTGGGGAGACCCATGCATGATGCTATTTGTCGCAATCGGGCTGCTTGTAGAAATTCTTCCATCACGACCTGTGGCACTGGTATCACTACCAACCCTTAACACCGGACCAATATGCGAAGAAAGGCCACTGCTGCCTTGCAAAAAGTTACTGGGACTGTAAACATTGCTTGGGTTATTAATATTAGCCAATGATGGTAGTGACTTCAGCAGTGAATTGGTTTGAGGTCTCCAGTACTCCGCAGCAACAGATTTGAGATGTTTGTTGTGGCCCAGCGCAAAGCGAGTAAGAGCTGGAAGACATCAGCTTAACTCAAAATGATTGCCACAAAGCTAAAAGGAGTCTACTATGTCCCAAGACATTACTAAAAGGACTATTCTAGGAAGTACAATATATTTTCAGGTACACGTACCTACAGAAACCTCAGCTCTAACAAGAGGGCTACCATCTGAAGTGACTTGCAGAAGGCTTCGAACAACATTTATTTCAGCTCTCACCTTTTCATCATCATCAGAGTCATCACCTCCATTCACTGATGGAGATCCAATGTCCAACAGATTTCCAAGTGCAAAAACAGCAGAGGCTCTGACCTGCAAAGACCAAATATTTAATGCTCACGTTGTGAACCTGCAATGATGAAGAATTGACACACCAAGTCTACCATACCTCAGGTTGAGGCTCAGACAATAAACATGTAACAATTTCGGGTGCATTTGATTGTAGACCAAGTAACTGAGCCTCAGGGAAATCTTCCCAGAGTTTGCCAAGGCATAAACAAAGCCACTGCAAAAGCAAAGGCTCTGTCTGTGCATCATGAGGATTCTCAGGTTGCAGATGTCTCAGGCAAACATCTATAAGACCTGCACTCATGCAAGCCTCTTGACCCCTCCTATGCCCATCCACAATAACTGCTAAAACGAAAGCAGCCATTGCACGCTGCTCCGGGTAAGCATCCAAACTATCAAGAAACCTGATAAAATATGCATGCCCTCCATCTTTCACCAAATCAACCTGGCATGACTGTCATTTGAAACAAAAAAAAAGCAACTGAGGTAAACAACAGAATCTTCAAGAGAATAGGAACAGCTGCTTTAGGATTTGAAGTAGAGTGCATACCTTATCAAGAGAGAGAATTTTTGTCCATATGAACACAAGAATTTGACGCAACTCCATCGCACTTGTTTGGAGCAGTTTGAGCACGTAAGGGAAGATACCAACAGACAAGGCCTAAAACAATGAAGTGCCACAGTTTGAATATACTCGATAAGGAATAAACAGCCAGCACTAATCAAAAAACAAATGAAGGCCAGCAGAATATGCCAACTCCATACCAAATCAACTGCCCATGGCCCCATATCAAGGAATCTTCCAAGCAGAACAAGTGCTCTAAATCTGTGTGATTGGCTAAGCAGGACCTGCATAAAACATGATTGTATCAACAGCAAAGGAAAACAAGAAAGAAATATTGTTGACAACTGTCTAGAGGTGTAGCACACTCCCAAAATAACACTGGTTACATGAGGTCATGAACTAATGAAGATGGCATATACGACGATATAAATAGAACCAATATGGTACAGGTAGACAAGAAAAGGTGACTGGATCATCCAAACACTCTTGCCACTAGACTATTTGGAGAGTTTGTTACCATCTCAGATAACAAAAGCATTAGTAGGCTAAAGAATAATTGGTCCGAGAAATTGTCTTACCTGAAGAACAATGGGTAACTGTTCAGGTGGTTTCTTATCCTCAGAGCCATGATCAAGCCAAACTTCAAATGCTGTCAATTGTTCCGTGAAAAATGGGCTCGGCTGTTGGAAGTAAGGAGACAAGCAAAGTTATATGGTACTGAAGTGATAATACTGCAGTGGCAGAGCAATACAAGCAAAAAAAAATATATGTTTTTAGTGCTAAATTATTCAATGATAAAATAGGTAGCAAGACCTGAAACTCTGCATTAGGATCAACAATCAAATGAGGAAGCTTGGAAAGGCATATCTCCGCAGCCATGTCCCATGCATCCCTAACATTCAGCAAATTATGGTAAATGCAGAAAAGGTGAATAATATATATGGAAACAGAATGACTAATCTAGTCAATTACCACATATGGTGTTGATGTGTGGGTGGCAATAGTGGGTATGTAATTGGAGAACAGTTTGCAGATCTCATGATTCTCTCAGCAAGTAAGAAGTTGCGAAAGAGACTGGCGACCAAAAGATCCTGCCTGAAAAGCCTTTGGAATAATTCTGCACAAGTGAAATTTGTGTTAATAAAAGCAATGCCCCACTGATATTATTTTTTAACTCAAATGACCTTCTGTACCATGAGGAAGAACATTCCATGCAATAGTATCTGTAATAGCAGTGAAAATCCAGTTCAACTCCCCCAGAAGTGTTTTACGGTCATTTTGCCTTCCAGGAATTTGGTCAATAAGAGAGTGATCCAGAGAACCACTGAGTAATGATCGTTTACAAAACCTGCATAGTTTGTAGACAAGTTCACAGATCAGGAGAAATGTCAGCTGAAATCGGAAGGGGGGTTATACAGACCAGTATACAGCAAGACAAACTACACTGGATTGACAACTGCGCATGAGAGAGAGAGAGAGAGAGAGAACCAGTGCAATGCCATTTTTATGGGAGTGGTCAGGCAAGCTGTAAACACATCAGCGGGATATTCTGCACTCTGAGGAAGAGTTTGATGTGCCTCACAGGCAGCAAGGAGAATGCAATCCTTCACTGAAGACGCAGAAGAGCTTGAACTCCAGTCTAGGCGCTGAAGTCAACATAAGGAGCCATAATGAATATGAAACCATCCAAGAATCATACAAATAGAAAGAAAAAAAACATAAATTATGTACCTATGACTTGCAGATCGCATGAACATAAAAAAAAAGACTGGACTATAGTGTATACCTCTAGAAAAGCTTTCACAATCATTCCAGCTGCTGAGCAGTCAAAAACATAAATCGATGGTGTTTTCAGCCATGAATCGAGATCAGTAATAGGAAGAGGGATATACTGTGTATAACTCTGCACCAGAGTACAAAGGACACTTCAATAAAGACATGCAGATAAATAATGCATCAACATATGCGATACAGGTTTTGACTTAACAGCACTCACCTTGTTAAACACCCAAATCTCTCCATTAGCTGTAGGCTTTGGTACACCATGACCATTGTAATGAAAAAGAACTCTCTCTGATCTGGCATATTTGCGGCAAGTATTACAAAGCTTCTTGACTTCTTCAACTGTTGGATCCAGCTGAAGCTTGTAACGAGCCTGCAGACATCATTAGGACATGAAGATGTAAGCAGTGATATCAGTTTATCAGAACTGTTCATGTAAAAAAAATGTGGACCACCTTAGGCTGCCATCGCTCATACTGTGAGTGTAATGTTTTTCCAATAGTTTCAAGGGCTTTGGGAGGTGCCATAGAAAATGGATCTGAAAATGAAACAACGGTAAGGCCATGAGCGGATCTCAAGGCAACTGAAGTGCAATAAGATAATTGTACTACTATGCTATTTACAAAGATAGCCATCATGCTTGTTTAAATCTGGTACATTTCACGTCTCAGCAAATAATTATTGCTACTATTAATAAATCAAGTTCATATCACTCACTGAGCTAAAAATGCAATCAAGTCCATATCATTCACGACCTAAAGAACACAATATCTTCAAATGTAGCCTAGAAATCATTAGTTGCTAAGCAACCAGCACGAATAGGATATTATTATGTAACCTATAAAACTTTAATTCATCTAGAAAAAGAACGCCATCTATTTCTAAATAGATGCAGGACTGTTTCTATGCTGCAAATTTGCAATCTCCTTCAGCTACCAACACAGCCAAGTCTGGCATTCAGAAATGCAACCGTGAAAAAGAAGTGCTTTCAATGAAGTGAAAATAGTAATAGTAATTATTAATAAAAATAAAAGATTGAATCTATTCTACTCCCTCCGTCCCATAATGTAAGGACGTTTTTTGACACTAGTGTAGTGTCAAAAAACGTCTTACATTATGGGACGGAATAGTAACTAGTAAGACACGTACAGAGAATAAAATAATAGTGGAGCTGCATATCACGAACATGAAACAGAATTACCAACAGAAGGCAAAAAAAGTCCCTCTCAGCTCATTAGAAAACTAGATAAGCATATACACATGACCGTATATTTACCTATCCAACACTCCATTCTTGCACAAGGGGAAATTTTAATTACATCCGGCGGATCAACACTAATGTTTAAACATAATACAAGTGCAACACATCCAGTCTTCATCTGCAAACAAGACCACTGTTAGTATATAGCATATACGAAATGTAAACAGTTTATGAAAGTAACACCATCCAATGGTTACAAAATAAAAGAGTAGAAACACAACCAAAAGAAGAGATCAAAATGGTATGACCAAACTGACAACAAATAGGAATAGTAATTAAGCTATTTATTGGTAACATTAGCTAGTTCCACTGAAAATAAACAAACCAAAGTTGTGGCATAATTTATATACTAAATATGTGATATCCCCTTGCTGAGATCACAATAAATTTAGCATCTCTCTTTTTCACAAACAATCATTGCACACACATGGTTAAAAAGTTTAACACGATACTCTAGTCCAGACAAATCAATATAATCTGCAAACCTGCTAGAGAGTTAATTTGTATGAAGGGGAAAGTTAGCTTAATCTACACAAACTACAAAGAGCTTATACAGATTTTTTTTAAATAGGAACATGAACATCTCCACTAACATACATAGTACTCCCTCCGATCCAAAGTAAGTGTCGTGGTTTTAGTTCAATGAACTAAAACCATGACACTTACTTTGGATCGGAGGGAGTAGTACTTTGCTTGTCCAAAAGCAAACAGTCAATCACAACTCAAATTATCCGAGATGAAATTTCAAGGAGCGTAATGCTAAGTTGTTTTCAAGTAAGGCAACCTCGTCTTTATAGTCAAAACCATCCTTCTCATATTGTCATGAGTTGAAACAACCATATACCTCAGCCTCGAAGTCAATGGCACTGCCAATGTGATATTTCATAAACCACTGCGTCCTCACATGCCAAATTCTTAACAATAGAATTTCTTAGACCGTCAGTGACACTTGTACATCGGTAGGCAAATTTGCCTTGACAACTCACTAAAATGATCCAGATTTTGATTGGCGCTCAACTCACTACTTAACTTCACCACAGGCAAAATGCTGGCATTAAGTGTCTGATTTTCCACATGAAACCAATCAGCCACTAACAAGTAGAGTCACTTAGATAAGGGTGCGGACATCCTATCTGAATGTAATCAAGAGTACTAAATAACCATGAAGACTATTTGGGTCTAGCATAGTTTGAACCATTATTCTTATATACAATCTTATAACAATAACCAGATAACTGTATACATGAAGTTAAAGGCAAAAATGATCATCCTAAGAGAATGACATGCTCCGTTAAGAAAGGCCATAACAATACCGTTACTTGGCACTTGCTTATTTGATTTTTTAGCCGAGCCATTAATTACATATTACACGCTAGTGGTCGTCGTGCTACATTTAATTCTGGTGATCTCGCGAGCAGCGAATAAGCATGGATACGTTAACATAGCGACAGCTATAAATGGTTCTGTTTATCATTAATTAACAAAGCAACCACCGACAACGCGATAACATAAAACAACATCGGCTTCTCCAAGCATTTGGGAGAAAGAATGGCATCAGCTCGCAGCGAACAATAATAACTAGGCAAATCTGGATAGCCAGTTCGCAGATTTGGTTATCCTGGTGGTAAGACTATGAACTCTTCAACAAGTTTAGTAATCAGCATAACGGCCCTCATATAACTTACTTAAACGGCCAAAGCTTAAAAGTTTGGTCACATCATCCATTACACCTTAAAGGTGTGGTGATCCAATCGTAACCCCTAAACTGAAAATGGTAAATTATACTAAATTTGCACTTAGCCACTTAAGCAAACCAGCAGCTGCCCCAAATTTACCCTGGTTTAGCTCAATGAACTACACGTGCCGTTAATCATAAGCCCATGAACATCACCTGACTGAATCTCTGAGGGCCAACCCTGGCAAATCTAAGAAAGAAATGATCAACAAAAGGAGGATGAGCAATAGCTGCATGAGCTACATCCATTACCCTGTCCTTGGGGCGCCACTTGGAGACGAGCCCGCTGGTCGATGGCCCCGCCGCTGCCGCGGCGGCCTCATCGAACCCCTCGTGCCGCTGCTCGCACAGCACAACCACCTGCGGCAGGCACGGCACAAGCGCAACGGCCTTCCCCTCCTCATCCTCCTCGCCGGCGTCCTCCCTCCGAAGCTCCGGCCCGTTCGCGACAGGGAGCTCACCATCCACGCTGTCCGTCTGGTGGTTCACCGCCGCCAAGGAGGGGGTGGGCAGCGAGGACGAGGACGACGATGAGGACGAGTGCACGAGCCTGGACGCCATGAGATCTCCCAATGCCATCTACGCTTGGGCGCTCCCTCTACTACTCTCCCCTCCTCCTCGTCAACCCGCAGCAGCCATCTCGAGGCGGGGGCGCGTGTCGTGTGTACGGAGTGGGCAGCGATGCTCGCTGCCTACATCGATCGAATCGGTCCGGCGTGGCGAATCCGAATCCGGGCCGCCGGGGACGGGTGGACGCCAGGCAGGGATTGGATGGAGGCGCGGGTGGGGTTTAGGGTTAGGGTTTGGACGGGAGCAGCGGGGTGGGGGTGAGGGTCGGGGGAGGCGGGGATGCGGCGGAGAGGGTGGGGAGGAAGAGGGAGAGAGAGAGAAACAGGGGGAGGAGAGAGAGAGACGAGGAAAATAGTATAAAAACTGGAAACTGGATTCTCCTCTCTTTTTTCCTTCGGTTTGTTTTCTCCTTTGCCTGAAAGAATATGAGCTGAGATGCGCAGGCTCGTGGCCGTGTGTTTACAAGCATAGCTACTGTACTTTGAAGCCTCTTTGCTGCTTCAAGTAGTTGTGGTGTGATGTTTATCTTTTTTTTTGCGGTTGCGTGTGATGTTTATCTTACCTAAGTGTAGTTTGCAGTTACGATGAATGTGTGCGGAAATAAGATGGTAAAAAAATGTGTGCAAAACTGGTAATGCAATAGTCATTTTCATGATCGGTCGGTGACTACCACATATAAGATCCCAAATGCCATCTTGGCTAAAAGGAGAAATATGAGCTTGATCACTCCGGATGTGTATTGCATTCGACATGGCCTCGTGGAACATGTTGGTTTGCTTCGTGAGTGGAACAAACAAGAAGATGGAGAAAACGTGTGGTACTCTCATGCTTTTAAGACGGCGTGAACACAACCAGAAAAGGTAAAAGCATCAAAAAAATCCAACGATGCACACTGGATGGGATGGAGTCTATCAATAGAGCAACCAACATAGCGGCGAAGAGTGGCAAGGGGGATGATGGTTTGGGCTGGATGGAAAACTCAAAATTCATGATGTACTCAACTCGTTACAAAATGGGCCAATTAGCCTGAACTCGGCTTTAAAGGATTAAAGATGAATGATGTGTCGACTAGTGAGGGTGAATAGATGACTACATATTTTAATCTTCTCTTAGTTGATTTTATAGGCAAACGCGAAAATAGACTATATGAATGCAACTAAGTGACACACTCTATGTGATGAGCTACTACAAGCTAGAAAGTTGCACAAGGCAAACAAGCAAGCAAGTAATAACAGCAGTTAAGCTTACATATAGCCACAAGTGTCAGAAATGAAGTTGTTGAAGGAAATATGCCCTAAAGGCAATAATAAAGTTGTTATTTTATATTTCCTTATTCATGATAAAGGTTTATTATTCATGCTAGAATTGTATTGATCTGAAACTTAAATACATGTGTGAATACATAAACAAATACTGTGTCCCTAGTAAGTCTCTACTAGACTAGCTCGTTGATCAAAGATGGTTAAGGTTTCCTAACCATAGACATGTGTTGTCATTTGATAACGGACAAGACACATCTGTTAGCTTAGCATATTGATCGTTCAGCTTATTGCTATTGCTTTCTTGTTGACAAATACATATTCCTTCGACTATGAGATTATGCAACTCCCGGATACCGGAGGAATGCCTTCTATGCTATCAAACGTCACAACGTAACTGGGTGATCATAAAGATGCTCTACAGGTATCTCCGAAGGTGTTTGTTGAGTTGGCATAGATCGAGATTAGGATTTGTCACTTCGAGTATCGGAGAGGTATCTCTGGGCGCTCTCGGTAATACACATCATAAGAAGCCTTGCAAGCAAAGTGACTAAGGAGTTAGTTGCAAGATGATGTATTACGGAACGAATAAAGAGACTTGCCGGTAACGAGATTGAACTAGGTATGAAGATACCGATGATCGAATCTCGGGCAAGTAACATACCGATGGACAAATGGAATTACGTATGTTGTCATAAGGTTCGACCGATAAAGATCTTCGTAGAATATGTAGGAGCCAATATGGGCATCCAGGTTCCACTATTGGTTATTGATCGGAGAGGTGTCTCGGTCATGTCTACATAGTTCTCGAACCCGTAGGGTCCGCACGCTTAACGTTCGTTGACGATATAGTGTTATATGAGTTATATGATTTGGTGACTGAATGTTGTTCGGAGTCCCGGATGAGATCACGGACATGACGAGGAGCTCCGGGATGGTCCGGAGGTAAAGATTGATATATAGGACGATGGTATTCGGACACCGAAAGTGTTTCGAAGTGTACGAGGTAGTCATCGGAATACCGGAGGGGGTATCGGACACCCCCGGGAGGGTAATGGGCCTATTGGGCCATTAGAGGGGAGCACACCAGCCCACAAGGGGCTGGCGCACCCCCCTATGGCAGCCGGCCAAGTGGGAGAAACGAAAGGGGGGGATTCGGCCTCCCCCTTCCTTCCCTCTCCCCCCTTTCCTTTCCCCCTCAGGCAAATATGGAAGGGGGGCGCGCCAAGGGCAGGAGCCCAAGTAGGATTCGGACCTACTTGGGGCACCCCTTGGCCTCTCCCCTCTTCCCCCACCTATATATATGTTGGAGGGGGCGCCACACATAACCACGACAATTGCTTAGCCGTGTGCGGCGCCCCCTTCCACCGTTTACACCCTCGGTCATATTTTCGTAGTGCTTAGGCAAAGCCCTGCGGAGATAGCTTCACCATCACCGTCACCATGCCGTCGTGCTGCCGGAACTCATCCACTACCTCGTCGTCTTGCTGGATCAAGAAGGCGGAGGACGTCACTGAGCTGAACGTGTGCTGAACGCGGAGGTGCCGTACGTTCGGTACTTGATCGGTTGGAGCGCGAAGAAGTTCGACTACATCAACCGCGTTAACAAACGCTTCCGCTTACGGTCTACGAGGGTACGTAGATACACTCTCCCCTCTCGTTGCTATGCATCTCCATGGATAGATCTTACGCGTGCGTAGAAATTTTTTTGTTTTCCATCCAACGTTTCCCAACAGTTGTGATGTTCACGCACTTGGGGGAGTGGTAATTGCTATTGGAGAGGTGGGAAACAACGAATGCTCCCATGAAAAGGAGTGCCTCGCCTGAGCCTTGGAGTGCCTTCGCCGACGAATGTCCAACAACCCTCTCAATAGGGGTAGCTCTTGGGGCGAGCCCAAAGGCCCACAAACGAACCTGGGGCACAATGACACAACTTGGAAGCTCTCGGGTAACATTAACCGTATAGGGTCCCCCACAAACCCAAGAGTAACAAGATTCGCAAATATTCTAGTGGGGAACCAACGAACTCGAGTTTTGCTTTGGTGGATTTTGTATATTTGTATCTCCTTGTTGATCGAGATCTACTCTTATCCTCCCTAAAAGTATCGGTGAAATGGGTGGCCAAGGAGGGATCTCAAGTTTTTTCTGGGGTTCAACAATGGTGGAGAGTTAGTAGGAGTCGTCCCCTGCACTATGGGAAAGAAGGAAACATATATAGTCCCCCCAACACACAAAAAAAGATTATGCCTGTTCAGCATGAAATTTTACAACATGGGTACATATGTAATTATACTTATTTTTACTAGATGACCCGTTGAAAGGACATGTGGTGCCCCCATGTGTGGTTTTGGTAATTGATGACATTCTCTATGGACTAATGGTTGCATTGAGTTATATTTAAAGGATTTGTCCATAGACATTTCTTGAAGTCCATGTGTTGGTTTCAAGGAGTTTATGTGTTGACCAAGGTGCTATTAAGGAATTATCCAAAGATTGGTCATGTGAGAGTTGAGCTTATTGCAAGCATGTCTTGAAGAAGAAAATTGTGTGATCGTTCATGCTTACCTTCAAGGCATCATCCAAATGAACAGAGTTGGAAAGGTTCAAGGTTGATGAAGACTAAGTCAAGAGTGAATCAAGTTGATCAACACACAAAGCGTGGAAGATGTACCGAGAGGGATCAAGCGATCCCATGGTATGGTAAGCATTGTCAATTACGCTTTGTGTACTAACCCATGGTCTTTGTGAGAGTTCTTTATGGGGTTAGGTTGCGGTGTGCAAGTTCAAGTGGATCATCACGAAGAGATCATATGCTTGAAGCTTGCTGTCCATTGTGGTGGCAATGGACTTGTGAAGACGAGCCGAAGAGTGGCTCACCCACAGTGGAGTATGGGGGAGCAATCTACTAGTCTTCACCGACCCAACGCAATCAAGAAAGGTGGTCCTACTTGAGGAAGTCAAGATCGTCTACATCTAGTTCAAGTGGACTATGTGCAAGGCAAAGGTTTGCCCTTGATAGGTTTTCTATTTTACCGGTCTCATGGTGGTAGTTGGGAGACCGGGTCATAGTATCGATTACCGTACTATCAAGGGGGGCTCTCGATGAGTAGCTTGATCGTATCGTTCGTAGAGAGCTCAAACCATTGCATCCTTGCATCATCTTTCTTGGTTCTTGTTTGGTTCTATTTTTGAGTCTTAGAGCTTATGGTCATCTTGATGACAAGCTCGAGTTCATCGAAAACAGAGTTCACATGCTTCTTCTATTGCGTTTTCGGTGTTGGAGGTTTTACCGGTCCTATTCGAGGAAGGGTTCTCACCATTTTCTTATGGGACTTTTCTATTTTCCTTCTTATTGTTATTTCTATCAAGATTGTGTTAGCCCTTGTCGCTAGCTTTCCAATAAACTTGGTTTCATTGAATTCGGAGTCCGTTTGCAGAAGTTGTGTCAGTTTTGGTGTCCTTAAAAAGGCTGCAGCGGTACTACCGCTCATGGGAGCGGTACTACCGCTTGGAGGGGATGTAATTTTTTACTACCGCTCTTGGGAGCGGTACTACCGCGGCTACTTCCGTGGCTACTTCCGCTCCGGACCAAAAACTCGTCTTAAGTCCAGTGATGGTAGGCACGGATGTATTTTTTTAGTACCGCTCGCAAGCAGTAGTACCGCTACCCTTAGCGGTAGTACCGCTACCCCTAGTGGTAGTACCGTGAGGACTAGCGGTAGTACCGCTCCGGCGGTTCTACCGGCCTTTCGCCTCCTCGCTGTTGTTTTTCAAAGGGCTTCCACCGCCCTAGCGGTAGTACCGCTCCCATGAGCGGTAGTACCGCTCTGTGCGGGCTGTGAGCATAATAGTTGGATTTTTCCCCACCTATAAAAGGGGGTCTTCTTCCCCAATGAACTTTATGCTTGGAGCTCATGTTCTTTCCCCATTGTTGACCTTCTTCGATCTTGCTATCTCTCAATCCCTCCATGGATTCTTGCTAGTTTTTTGGGGAAAAGAGAGAGTTGATCTAGATCCACATTTCCACCAATCACTTTCTCCTCTACGTGAGGGGAACCCCTTGGATCTAGATCTTGGAGTTCTTGGTGTTCTCCTTCTTGTTCTTCCTCTCATTTCCCTCCCTAGCATTAGTTGCTTTGGTGGGATTTGGGAGAGAAGGACTTGGGCACTCCGTGTGCCCTTGCCATTGCATTTGGTGCATCGGTTTGAGTTCTCCACGGTGATACGTGGAAGTTACAAGTTGAGAAGCTTATTACTCTTGGGTGCTTGGTACCCTTGAGCTTGTTCCTCTTGGGTGCTTGGGCGCCCTAGACGGTTGGTGGTGTTCGGAGCTCAATCATTGTGGTGTAAAGCTCCGGGCAAGCGTCGGGGTCTCCAATTAGGTTGTGGAGATCACCCCGAGCAATTTGACGGGTTCCGGTGACCGCCCCCAAGGGTTGCCAAAGTGTACGGGTTCGGTGACCGCCCCAAGGGTTGCCATTTGTACGGGTTCGGTGACCGCCCTCAAGGGTCCCTTAGTGGAATCACGGCATCTTGCATTGTGCGAGGGCGTGAGGAGATTACGGTGGCCCTAGTGGCTTCTTGGGGAGTATTGTGCCTCCACACCGCTCCAAACGGAGATTAGCATCCGCAAGGGTGTGAACTTCGGGATACATCATCGTCTCCACGTGCCTCGGTTATCTCTTACCCGAGCACTTTACTTATGCACTTTACTTTGTGATAGCCATAGTGTTTCATGTTATATATCTTGCTATCACATAGTTGTTTATCTTGCTTAGCATAAATTGTTGGTGCACATAGGTGAGCCTAGTTGTTGTAGGTTTTGTGCTTGACAAATTAACCGATAGGTTTATTCCGCATTTGTTATAGCCTAAACCGTAATTATTTTAAAGCGCCTATTCACCCCCCCCCCCCCTCTAGGCGACATCCTCGATCTTTCACCCGTTGCGCCAATTGGCGCACAGTCCAACTGCAGCCAGGAAATTAAGTGAACTATTTGAAACATAAAATGGAAGTTAAGTGAACCATTTGAAGGATGTTTCTTGTGAATGGTTTGGAAGTAGTTATGTCTGTATTAGGTTAGTTTCTACCACATACAAATAGCGAATGAACTGCAAGTGATTTTGCTCAATTGTGTTTGTAGTTTCCGTGTATATTTACTAACAACAGACAATGAAAATCGTTTCCCATGTCCTTCTTTGGCTCGCCAAGGCAACCTAATAGCCGGGTAAATAGAAAGGACGGTCACACTCACCTACGGTACATTACCTGAACCCATTGAACTAGGGACTCCAACTCGGAACAATTGAGATGACTCAAGACCATTAGGGCGAACCACAGAGTCCAGATACCTGGCAGACATCCAAAAGCACGGCATAAGGCCAACGAGCGTGAGGCAAGAAGCTGTGGCACATCCCAACAACTACCTGACACAACTGAAAGAGCCCGTTAGGATGCGACCGACCTGAAGCCGATCTGGGCGCCTGCGCATGCCCGGCGTATTCTGGGATGTGAGCCCGGCCTTTTAGCGTCAGGGTCTGGCTGGACGGGGTGTTCTGGGATGCCTTCTCCGAATTTAAACAAACTCTATGAAGTCATCAAGATTGATGAGCCAAAGATGATGTTTGTCCTAACTCCATCTGCTGATTGTTTTACTAACGTGGCGTGTGTACTCTTAGTATAGAAGGAATGATTAAGTAAAGGCAAGTCACTTAGTTAGTTACCATTGGTATAGATGACACGTTGCGCCAATTGGCGCAGAGACCAACTGCTGCCCAAAAGTTAAGCGAACTATTTGAAGAATTTTGTCATCAACTTTGTGCAAATGATTATGTTCGTACTGTGTTTCTATTTACCTTGACAATGATCATTGCCCATAGCTTCCTTCGGTGATTTTTTTTCGTAGATGACTCATTGCGCCATTGGCGCAGATACCAAATATAGCCCAGAAGTTAAGTGAACTATTTGAAACATAAAATGGAAGCTAGTGGGTTATTTAAACAACTCAACTGTAGCCATCGACACAAAGACCAAATTCAGCAAAGAAGCGAAGCAACTAATACCGACGAAAATTTAGGTAAGCTACTTGAAGGATGCTTCTCGGGAATGGTCTGCAAATGATTTTGTTCGTATTGCATTTGTATTTGCCTTGTATATTTACCAACGACAAAAAAAGACGATCATTGCCCATGTCCTTCTTTGGCTGACCAGGGCAACCTAATAGCCTAGTCGATAGAAAGGCTAACCACAGCCCCCATGATACACGACTTGAACCATCGGAATAGGGGACTCCTACTTTGAACAACTAAGGCTACTCAGGACCATCCAGGCAGACCACGAAGTCCAAATATAGGACAAACATACGAAAGCATGGCATCTAGCCAAGGGCACGCGATGGCAAGAGGTTGTGGCACCACCTGAACCACCGGGCATGGGCGAATGATGTCTACTACGCAACCTTCTTCTTGTAGACATTGTTGGGCCTCCAAGTGCAGAGTTTTGTAGGACAGTAACAAATTTCCCTCAAGTGGATGACCTAAGGTTTATCAATCCATGGGAGGCGTAGGATGAAGATGGTCTCTCTCAAACAACCCCGCAACCAAATAACAAAGAGTCTCTTGTGTCCCCAACACACCCAATACAATGGTAAATTGTATAGGTGCACTAGTTCGGCGAAGAGATGGTGATACAAGTGTAATATGGATGGTAGATATAGGTTTTTGTAATCTGAAAATATAAAAACAGCAAGGTAACTAGTAACAAAAGTGAGCAAAAACAGTATTGCAATGCTTGGAAACAAGGCCTAAGGTTCATACTTTCACTAGTGCAAGTTCTCTCAACAATGATAACATAATTGGATCATATAACAATCCCTCAACGTGCAACAAAGAATCACTCCAAAGTTTCTATCGAAGAACGTAGGACAAAAACGTGCATCAACCCCTATGCATAGATTACCCCAATGTCACCTCGGGAATCCGCGAGTTGAGTGCCAAAACATACATCAAGTGAATCAATAGAACATCCCATTGTCACCACAGATATCCCATCGCAAGACATACATCAAGTGTTCTCAAATCCAATACTCAATCCAACATAACGAAACCTCAAAGAGCAAGACTCAATTCATCACAACAAGAGATAGAGAGGGAAGAAACACCATATGATCCAACTATAATAACAAAGCTCGCGGTACATCAAGATCGTGCCAAATCAAGAACACGAGAGAGAGAGAGATCAAACACATAGCTACTGGTACATACCCTCAGCCCCGAGGGTGAACTACTTCCTCCTCGTCATGGAGATCGCCGGGGTGATGAAGATGGCCACCGATGATGGTTTCCCCCTCCGGCAGGGTGCCGAAACGGGCTCCTGATTGGTTTTTCATGGCTACAGAGGCTTGCGGCGGCGGAACTCCCGATCTAGGTTTATTTCTGGGGGTTTCTGTATTTATAGGAATTTTTGGCGTCGAGAACAAGTCAGGGGGGTCCACGAGTCAGTGACAAGACAGGGGGGCGCGCCCTAGGGGGGTGGGGCGCCCTCCACCCTTGTCGTTGACTCGGGACTCTTCTGGCCCAACTCTTTTGCTTCGGGAGATTCTTCTGATCCATAAAAAATCACCGTAAATTTTCAGGTCATTTGGACTCCGTTTGATATTCCTTTTCTGTAAAACTCAAAAACAAGGAAAAAAAAGAAACTGGCACTGGGCTCTAGGTTAATAGGTTAGTCCCAAAAATAATATAAAATAGCATATTAATGCATATAAAACATCCAAAACAGATAATATAATAGCATGGAACAATAAAAAATTATAGATACGTTGGAGACGTATCAAGCATCCCCAAGCTTAATTTCTGCTCGTCCTCGAGTAGGTAAATGATAAAAACAGAATTTTTGATGTGGAATGCTACCTAACATATTCATCAATGTAATCCTCTCTATTGTGGCAAGAATATTCAGATCCATAAGATTCAAAACAAAAGTTTAATATTGACATAAAAACAATAATACTTCAAGCATACTAACAAGGCAATTATGTCTTCTCAAAATAACATGGCCAAAGAAAGTTATCCCTACAAAATCATATAGTCTGGCTATGCTCCATCTTCATCACACAAAGTATTTAAATCATGCACAACCCCGTTGACAAGCCAAGCAATTGTTTCATACTTTTGATGTTCTCAAACTTTTTCAACTTTCACGCAATACATGAGAGTGAGCCATGGATATAGCACTATAGGTGGAATAGAGTATGGTGGTTGCGGAGAAGACAAAAAGAAGGAGATAGTCTCACATCAACTAGGCGTATCAACGGGCTATGGAGATGCCCATCAATAGATATCAATGTGAGTGAGTAGGGATTGCCATGCAACGGATGCACTAGAGCTATAAGTTTATGAAAGCTCAAAAGAAAACTAAGTGGGTGTGCATCCAACTTGCTTGCTCACGAAGACCTAGGGCAATTTGAGGAAGCCCATCGTTGGAATATACAAGACAAGTTCTATAATGAAAAATTCCCACTAGTATATGAAAGTGACAAAATAGGAGACTCTTTATCATGAAGATCATGGTGCTACTTTGAAGCACAAGTGTGGTAAAAGGATAGTAGCATTGCCCCTTCTCTCTTTTTCTCTCATTCATTTTTTTTGGGCTCTCTCTTTTTTTTGCCTCTTTTTTTTTCGTCCGGAGTCTCATCCCGACTTGTGGGGGAATCATAGTCTCCATCATCCTTTCCTCACCGGGACAATGCTCTAATAATGATGATCATCACACTTTTATTTACTTACAACTCAATATTACAACTCGATACTTAGAACAAAATATGACTCTATATGAATGCCTCCGGCGGTGTACTGGGATGTGCAATGAATCAAGAGTGACATGTATGAAAGAATTATGAACGGTGGCTTTGCCACAAATACGATGTCAACTACATGATCATGCAAAGCAATATGACAATGATGAAGCGTGTCATAATAAACGGAACGGTGGAAAGTTGCATGGCAATATATCTCGGAATGGCTATGGAAATGCCATAATAGGTAGGTACGGTGGCTGTTTTGAGGAAGGTATATGGTGGGTGTACGGTACCGGCGAAAGTTGTGCGGCATTAGAGAGGCTAGCAATGGTGGAAGGGTGAGAGTGTGTATAATCCATGGACTCAACATTAGTCATAAAGAACTCACATACTTATTACAAAAATCTATTAGTTATCGAAACAAAGTACTACGCGCATGCTCCTAGGGGGATAGATTGGTAGGAAAAGACCATCGCTCGTCCCCGACCGCCACTCATAAGGAAGACAATCAATAAATAAATCATGCTCCGACTTCGTCACATAACGGTTCACCATACGTGCATGCTACGGGAATCACAAACTTTAACACAAGTATTTCTACAATCCACAATTACTCACTAGCATGACTCTAATATCACCATCTTTATATCTCAAAACAATCATAAGGAATCAAACTTCTCACAGTATTCAATGCACTTTATATGAAAGTTTTTATTATATCCCTCTTGGATGCCCATCATATTAGGACTAAATTCATAACCTAAGCAAATTACCATGCTGTTTAGAGACTCTCAAAATAATATAAGTGAAACATGAGAGTTCATCAATTTCTACAAAATAAAACCATCGCCGTGCTCTAAAAAGATATAAGTGAAGCACTAGAGCAACTGACAAACTATGTGAAGACTCTCTCTAAAGTTATGTTGCTATGTGAAGACTCTCTCTCATAAAAGAATTTCAGATCTTAAGTACTTTATTCAAACAGCAAGCAAAACAAAATAAAATGACATTCTAAAAATAGCACACATCATGTGAAGAAGCAAAATCTTAGGCGCAACCAAAACTGACCGATCATTGTTGAAGAAGAAAGGTGGGATGCCAACCGGGGCATTCCTAAGCTTAGATGCTTGAGACTTCTTGAAATATTAATTAGGGATGCCTTGGGCATCCCCAAGCTTGAGCTTTTGTGTCTCCTTAATTCCTCTCATATCGCGGTTTCTCTAGATCTTAAAAACTTCATCCACACAAAACTCAACAAGAACTTGTGAGAAAAGTTAGTATAAATCAAATGCAAAACCTTATCATTCTCTACTGTAGAAAATCACTAAAATTATTATTTAACATTGCATACTAAACGCCTCTGCATATTTAATATTCCTATCCTCAAATAGAATCATTAAACAAGCAAACATACGCAAACAATGCAATCATAACAGCAATCTGTCTAAACAGGACAGTCTGTAAATAGTGCAATTGTACTCATACTTCCCTAACTCCAAAAATTCTGAAAAAAATTCACACTGTAGAAAATTTGTTACTACTCATTTTGTAAAAATTTCAAGATTTTACCACGTTCTGAATTTCCATAAGAATTCAGACAATGATAGAAAACTTTCTGTTTTGAAAACAGCAACATGTAGACTTGCAAAATAAGCATGGTAGAGGCTATACTTGACACTTTTATTGAACTAAAAGATACAAAACATTACTATAAATAACAGCAAGCAAATACTAATAAAATAAAATGATGCTCCAAGCAAAACTCATATCATGTGACGAATAAAAATATAGCTCCAAGTAAGGTTACCGATAATGTTGAAGACGAATGAAGGGATGCCTTCCGGGGCATCCCCAAGCTTAGTTGATTGGATCTTCCTTGAATATTACCTTGGGGTGCCTTGGGCATCCCCAAGCTTAGGGTCTTGTCACTCCTTATTCTCCTCATATCGATATCTCACCCAAAACTTGAAAACTTCAATCACACAAAACTTAACGGATTTCGTGAGATGGGTTAGTATGATAAAACAAATCATTCACTTTGGTACTGTCAAGACAAGATTCAAAAATTTACTCACATGATACCTACTGTACCCTATCATTTCTACAATTTATATTAAGCAATATAAGCCATAGAAACTAGAAAACAAGCAAACTATGCATCGAAAACAGAATCTGTCAAAAACATAACAGTCTGTGAATATCTGAATTAAGGTCATACTTCTGTAACTCCAAATATTCTTAAAAATTAGGACAACGTAGAAAATTTTTATACCAATCAACTGTAAAAATTTCAGAAGTTTTGCACGTTCCAGTAAAATATAGAAATTTCTGTATTGGGCACAAAAGTTTCTGTTTTTGCACAGAATCAAGTCAACTATCAACCACACTATCCCAAAGGCTTTACTTGGCACTTTATTCAAACAAAAGCTATAAAACATGATTACTACAGTAGCTTAGTCATGTGAACACACAAAAACAGTAGGGGTAAATATTAGGTTGTCTCCTAACAAACGCTTTTCTTTAATGCATTTTTAGCTAGGCATGATGATTTCAATGATGCTCACATAAAAGTTAAGAATTGAAACATAACGGGAGCATCATGAAGCATATAACTAGCACATTTAAGTCTAACCCACTTCCTATGCATAGGTATTTTGTGATCAAACAATTTATGGGAGCAAGAATCAACTAGCATAGGAAGGCAAAACAAGCATAACTTCAAGATTTTCAACACATAAAGAGGAAACTCGATATTATTGCAATTCCTACAAGCATATATTCCTCCCTCATAATAATTTTCAGTAGCATCATGAATGAATTCAACAATATAACTATCACACAAATCATTCTTTTCATGATCCACTAGCATAGAAATTTTACCACTCTCCACATAAGCAAATTTATTCTCGTGAATAGTAGTGGGAGCAAACTAAAAAAAATAACTATCATGTGAGGCATAATCCAATTCAAACTTAAAATCATGATGACAAGTTTCATGGTTATCATTATTCTTTATAGCATACATGTCATCGTAATAATCATCATAGATAGGAGGCATGCTTTCATCATAATAAATTTGCTCATCAAAACTTGGGGGACAAAAAATATCATCTTCATCAAACATAGCATCCCCAAGCTTGTAGCTTTGCATATCATTAGCATCATGGATATTCAAGGAATTCATACTAACAACATTGCAATCATGCTCATCATTCAAAGATTTAGTGCCAAACATTTTATAGACTTCTTCTTCTAACACTTGAGCACAATTTTCCTTTCCATCATTTTCACGAAAGACATTAAAAAGATGAAGCATATGAGGCAACCTCAATTCCATTTTTTTGTAGTTTTCTTTTATAAACTAAACTGGTGATAAAACAAGAAACTAAAAGATTTGATTGCAAGATCTAAAGATATACCTTCAAGCACTCACCTCCCCGGCAATGGCGGCAGAAAAGAGCTTGATGTCTACTACGCAACCTTCTTCTTGTAGACGTTGTTGGGCCTCCAAGTGCAGAGTTTTGTAGGACAGTAGCAAATTTCCCTCAAGTGGATGACCTAAGGTTTATCAATCCGTGGGAGGCATAGGATGAAGATGGTCTCTCTCAAACAACCCTACAACCAAATAACAAAGAGTCTCTTATGTCCCCAACACACCCAATACAATGGTAAATTGTATAGGTGCACTAGTTCGGCGAAGAGATGGTGATACAAGTGTAATATGGATGGTAGATATAGGTTTTTGTAATCTGAAAATATAAAAACAGCAAGGTAACTAGTAACAAAAGTGAGCAAAAACAGTATTGCAATGCTTGGAAACAAAGGCCTAAGGTTCATACTTCACTAGTGCAAGTTCTCTCAACAATGATAACATAATTGGATCATATAACAATCCCTCAACGTGCAACAAAGAATCACTCCAAAGTTTCTATCGGAGAACGTAGGACAAAAATGTGCATCAACCCCTATGCATAGATTACCCCAATGTCACCTCGGGAATCCGCGAGTTGAGTGCCAAAACATACATCAAGTGAATCAATAGAACATCCCATTGTCACCACAGATATCCCATCGCAAGACATACATCAAGTGTTCTCAAATCCAATACTCAATCCAACATAACGAAACCTCAAAGAGCAAGACTCAATTCATCACAACAATAAATAGAGAGGGAAGAAACACCATATTTACCAACTATAATAACAAAGCTCGCGGTACATCAAGATCGTGCCAAATCAAGAACATGAGAGAGAGAGATCAAACACATAGCTACTAGTACATACCCTCAGCCCCGAGGGTGAACTACTCCCTCCTCGTCATGGAGATCGCCGGGATGATGAAGATGGCCATCGGTGATGGTTTCCCCCTCTGGCAGGGTGCCGGAACGGGCTCCCGATTGGTTTTTCGTGGCTACAGAGGCTTGCGGCGGCGGAACTCCCGATCTAGGTTTATTTCTGAGGGTTTCTGTATTTATAGGAATTTTTGGCGTCGAGAACAAGTCAGGGGGTCCACGAGTCAGCGACAAGACAGGGGGGCGTGCCCTAGGGGGGTGGGGGCGCCCTCCACCCTTGTCGTTGACTCGGGACTCTTTTGGCCCAACTCTTTTGCTTCGGGGGCTTCTTCTGGTCCATAAAAAATCACCGTAAATTTTCAGGTCATTTGGACTCCGTTTGATATTCCTTTTCTGTAAAACTCAAAAACAAGGAAAAAAAACAGAAACTGGCACTGGGCTCTAGGTTAATAGGTTAGTCCCAAAAATAATATAAAATAGCATATTAATGCATATAAAACATCCAAAACAGATAATATAATAACATGGAACAATCAAAAATTATAGATACGTTGGAGACGTATCAGCGAAACAGCCGGGCAGGATGCGACCGCGCACACACCGAGCTAGGCACTCGCGCATGCCTAGTGTGTTTTGGGGTGTGAGCCTGGTCTTTCGGCACTGGCATAGTCTGACAACCCACCTTACAGAACAGAATCAAAAGAAACCTAGCGTTCACATTGCATTTCTATCAATGACCACAAACGAACGCGAATCAAAGATAATTGGCAACTTACTGGCACAAAGGGTCTCGAGCAGATAATCGTTGCCCATGTCCTTCTTTGGCCAGCCATACCAACCCAGCAGTCGGGTCGATGGAAAGGCCGACCTCACCCCACATGATACATGACCCAATCCATTGGAACCGGGGACTCCTACTCGGAACAACTAAGGTGACAGGGGACCACCTGGGTAGATGGCAGCAGAATTCGCTGCCATGACAATGTTTTGCTCTGGGTGGTCTATGTCCTCACCGAGGATTCGGCTGTGGAGTACCAACACGGGCTCTCACATTGCCACTACTTTGAGAATTGTGATGAGCCGGACATGCAGCAAAGAACATGTGAGTCGTCTAGACCCCCAAGGATCGTTACCCATACAATCCCATGCCCACCAAATGACTTCGATGGGACCACAACCCCTCCCCCATGACAAATTCCCTGAACCATCGTAACCGACAGCACGACCACCAAAATCCGGCAAGCACAACAAACACGAGGCCGGGCAAGCAATGCCCTAGGGCTGACCCCCATAAGTATCTTCTTCCAGAAGGTGCTTGGTGTCTTATCCCATGATGTGCATGGCCTCCAAGGTACTTGGGCTCCAAGGTGCTTGACCATCAAGGCACCACTTGCCTTTCCACTTGGTGGGTGTGGGCTGCACTACTCGGACGTCTGCCCGGACTTTTAGAACGAACTTTCTGAAGCCATCAACAATGATGAGCCAGAGATGAAATCTACTCTACATCCATTAGTTCCTTGTTTTACTAATGCGGCGCATGGAGTCTTAAGGGATAATTGAAATAATCCACTACCACCCTCTTAGTTACATGGGATTATGGTAGCTGGCGCCAAACATGCATTACACCCTCGATACTCGATAAGCTACTCTTGTTGTTGATTTTTCCACAAAGGTGCCCCTAGTATACAGATGGATTGGAGTGTAATGGTGCCTTATATAAATCTATATGGTGTTCATGGACTATTAGCTAATTCAAGGAAAACTGATAGACATGTATGTGCGCTGCAACGGGGAAAATACACACATGTCAAAGATGACACTCCAATCCATCCATATATGCGCATGAGGTTTGCCTGGATCGTGTGCCGACCAGAAGGCAGCGTGCAACCGAGTGAACCACAACTAATTCCCTTCACTCGCCATGCCCTGAGCTAGATTGGTTGTCATTGTACGGCTTGTTTGTTTACACAAAGGCACAATATCTGCATAATAACAAAGTGTTGTTATGTACCAGAACCCGTGTATTTTGAGTAGGTATATGAACCGTTGAAAACGTTCTTTGTAACCTCAGGAAAAGGTATAATGAGCCTCAACATATCATAATTTACAAACCAAATACTTACTTTCCTAGCATCATTTGAACTGAAGTACAAAAATTAAAATGAACGCTAGGATGTCGTGCAGCATGCTTCCTCTTGAATTTATTGAATTGTTTTTTAAAAGGTTGGGGTTATTGAACACAAAAGAGAACACATTTGAGATAGTATTCTCTATATGTTTAACATAGGGTTGCTAAGCTCACGGATACCTTAATCAAGAGGGGCAATATCCAGTTTCTGCCCTGCCCAGATTCGCCCACTTCAGAGGTTCCTCCTTAGACACTGACTGCAAACAGAATCACACGGCTCATCATCGCATCCCTCACACCTTTCCGGTCTGAGGCTCTTCGGTTCATCACTGTCGGGGGTTTATTTCGTCTTCTACTTTTTTGGGTTGCATGTCTATCATGTTGTTCTTCGCTCGTTCATTCCAGCGACACCCATATGTGTCTCCAGGCTCTCCCTGCTCACGCCTGTGACCATGTTCATTGCCATTGTGTTTTACATATGATTCAAAAAAAACTCCTACAGATGGTTCATCGACCCTTTACGTTGCATTTCCTGATAATATCCTTTTGGGATAATTCATAAAATGAACATTTGATATATGTGTCGGTCATAACTAGCTTAGCTCCCTGGTTGCAATTGATCTTTGCAGCAATGGTGTAATGAGAGCAATGGCCCCTCACGCACACGTTGGATAATTAACGATCTTTCAACAATGCATCATGTTTGGTGTTGTCCCCAAACTCTAGAGGATGGATGGGAGCTCATCGACCCATTTCTCCTTTGCTTGGACCAAAAGGGTAATGAGGCTGAGCTTCAGGCCTTGCATAATTAACCCGTTAGCTCACTCACCTTGCTCGTTCGACTACGGGTGAGAAACTGAAGAGTTAGTGCTTGCCCGAGATTCCTGCATGCTCGACTGGTCAATTACTCTGCTCGCGTACGCCGTCTCGGACAATCGTTCGTGCTGGCTGGCTTGATTCTATAGATCGCATGGCCGGTTCGTGTGTGTGCACTTCCTTCCGGTCGGAAGCAGCTAAGTGGAACGCATGCTTGGCTCTTGGCTCCCATTGGATCTGGCCGCCTACCTCTTTTGCAAATTCCACCCAGCCTGGCCATGCCTGGTGGTCGGTACCGATGACCGATGGCATTTACCATGGGCAAATTAAAGGGGATGCAGTCCCACTGAAGTTGGTCATTGGGATCAGATTGTTTAGGAAAACCCGAGTGTCATTTGCTATCTGATAACCCACAAGTATAGGGGATCACAACAATTTTCGAGGGTAGAGTATTCAACCCAAATTTATTGATTCGACACAAGGGGAGCCAAAGAATATTCGCAAGTATTAGCAGTTTTTTTTTTGAGAAACATGCCACGCTTCAATATATTGCGAACGTAGTACAACGACACACGTAGCACCACACTGGAACAAACTCGAAGGACAGATGTCCCAGAAACTTTGCAGAAAGGACTCGAAAGAAAGAAAAAGTACAAATCAGTCCCTGCAAACATCCACTCGACCAGCCTCTGGAAACCGCCGCCGCCGGAGCGTCGCCGGAGAGAGCAGAGGAAGGAAACCAGCACACCCATGTCCAAGCAAGCACCATCGCATCAAGTGCTTTGTGAGTCGATGAAGCGACTCGCCGCACGCGGCGAGTTTGGGAACACTGTGGCTCGTCGACCGGAGATCATCTCCATGCCCCTTGGACCGCAGCCACGACTTCTTCATCCGACGCCGTCGGAGAAGAACAGCAGGGCCGCCTGCCGCCGTCCGCAAATGCAGATCCAGTCCAGCACGCCTTCGACAAAGGCCGCTGTCGCCGCAAGTAGCCACGCCAGCCGACCGGCTCCTATACAAACCACCCAAATCTCGCCGTAGCGCCAGAGCACGCACCGCCGCAACGGAGTCGAGATTGGAGGTCAAAAGGTCCCCCGTGTGGTCGCCGCCTCCGCCTTGGCAGCCACACGTAGACAACCAAATCCCGTCGTTCCGCAGGACCAGCGAGAAGACAGGGCCCCCAGCTCTCCGGTGTCGCCATGAGCACCGAGGTGGGCGAGAAACTGGGGCAGATTTATTCCGACGCGACGCCGGCACCGACACCGACCCGACGTCACCTAGAACTCTATCCCTACCCATATATACAGGCCGGAGAAGAACCGGGGTTCCCCCTCCCTCCCGTCGCCGGAGCGGCGGACGGAGGGCGGAGGAACCCACGGCCTGACCGGCGTTTACGCGGGGGGGGGGGGGGGGGAGTTCGCAAGTATTAGCAGTTGAGTTGTCAATTCAACACACCTGAAAGACTTAATATCTACAGTAAAGTGATTAGTAGCAAAGTAGTATGGTAGTTTGATAGTAACGGTAACAATAGCAATAGTAACAGTAGCAGGAACAGTAGCAGCTTTGTAGTGATTGTAACAGTAGGAACAACGAAAGTAACTTAGCAAAGATCAATATATGAAAAGCATAGGCATTGGATCAGCGATGGATAATTGTGTTGGATAATATTCATCATGTAGCAGTTATAACCTAGAGCGAGACAGAACTAGCTCCAATTCATCAATGTAATGTAGGCATGTATTCCGTATATAGTCATACATGCTTATGGAAAAGAACTTGCATGACATCTTTTGTCCTACCCTCCCATGGCAGCAGGGTCCATAAGGAAACTAAGGGATATTAAGGCCTCCTTTTAATAGAGAACCGGAACAAAGCATTAGCACTTAGTGAATACATGAACTCCTCAAACTACGGTAATCACCGAAAAGAATCCCAATTATTGTCACCTTGGGGTATGCGGATCATAACACGTAATAGGTGCATATAACTTGCAATATAGGATCAAGAACACACATATATTCATGAAAACATAATAGGTTCAGATCTGAAATCATGGCACTCGGGCCCTAGTGACAAGCATTAAGCATAGCAAAGTCATAGCAACATCAATCTCAGAACATAGTGGATACTAGGGATCAAGCCCTAACAAAACTAACTCGATTACATGATAAATCTCATCCAACCCATCACCGTCCAGCAAGCCTATGAAGGAATTACTCACTCCCGACTGTGAGCATCATAAAATTGGCGGTGAAGGAAGGTTGATGATGACGATGGCAATGGATTCCACCCTCCGGAGCCCAGAACGGACTCTAGATCAGCCCTCTCGATGAAGAACAGGAGGTGGCGGCGGCTCCATATCATAAAACGTGATAAATCCTTCTCTCTGATTTTTTTCTTGGTGAATAGGTATATATGGAGTTGGAGTTAGGGTTGCCGGAGGTTTAGGGGGCCCACAAGCCTGCAGGGCGCGCCCTGGGGTGTGGGCGCCCCCCTGAGCTTGTGGCTCCTGGGTGGCCCCCTCTGGTATATTCCTCCGCCAGTATTTTTTATATATTCCATAAAATTCTTCGTAAATTTTCAGGTCAATCCGAGAACTTTGATTTCTGCACAAAAATAACACCATGGCAATTCTGCTGAAAACAGCGTCAGTCCGGGTTAGTTTCATTCAAATCATGCAAATTAGAGTCCAAAACAAGAGCAAAAGTGTTTGGAAAATTAGATACGATGGAGACGTATCAAATCCCCCAAGCTTATCTCATTGCTTGTCCTCAAGCAATTCAGTTGACAAACTGAAAGTGACAAAGAAAAACTTTTACAAACTTTGTTTGATCTTGTTGTTGTAAATATGTCTAACCAATGTTCAGGTTTTCAGCAAAGCTTATGAACTGACTATATTCACGATAACACTTAGATATCACATTTACTCACATCAATGGCATAACTAACTAGCTAGCAATAATAAGGTATCTCGGATGACAACACTTTCAAAACAATCATGATACAATATGATATAATGGTATCTCGCTAGCCCTTTCTGAGACCGCAAAACATAAATGCAGAGCACCTCCGAAGTTCAAGCACTGACTAGACATTGTAATTCATGGTAAAAGAGATCCAGTCACACTCATACTCAACATCAACTAAACACAAAGCATATAAAATGACAATAGTGCTCTCCAGCTGGTGCTTTAATAAGAAGATGACGACTCAACAATAAAAATAAATAGATAGACCCTTCGCAGAGGGAAGCAACGATTTGCAGAGGTGCCAGAGCTCGAAGCTTTTAAAACAGAGATGAATATAATTTTAGGAGGTATGCTTTCATTGTCAACGTAGCAACCGAGAGTTTTCACTATGTTCCATGCTAGACACATTATAGGCGGTTCCCAAACAGAAAGGTAAAGTTTTACTCCCCCTCCACCAACAAACACAAGCCATTTCTAGCCGAATCCTCGGGTACCCTCCATACCAACAACAATCCGGGGGAGTTTTGTTTCATTATCATATTTTGATTTTGTTCATAGGACCGGGCATCCCAATTACCAGCCACTTTCTCGTGAATGACAAGCGAATAAACACTCATCGTGAGAATAACCCACCTAGCATGGAAGATACTGACAGCCCCCCGTCACATCATGAGCGATTTGTGCATACAAAACATATTATTATTTGAAGATTTAGAGTTTTGCACATGCAAATTTACTTGAAACGACAGTTAATTACCGCATATAGGTAGGTATGGTGGACTCATAAGGAATAACTTTGGGGTTTTAGGAAGTGGATGCACAAGCAGTATTCCCGCTTAGTACAAGTGAAGGCTAGAAAATAGATTGAGGAGCGACCAACCAGAGAGCGACGACGGTCATAAACATGCATCGAGGTTAATCAACATTGAATACAAGCATGAGTAGGATATAAACCACCATGAACATAAATATCGTGGAGGTTTCGTTGGTTTTGATTCAACTACATGCGTGAACACGTGCCAAGTCAAGCCACTTGAACCATTCAGAGGAGGATACCATCCTATCATACTACATCATAACCATTTTAAATGCATGTTAACACACAAGATAAACCATTATCCACTCCTAGCTATTTAAGCATGGCATGAGTAACTATGATCTCTAATTGTCATTGCAAACATGTTTACTCATAATAGGCTGAATCAAGAATGATGAGCTAATCATATTTACAAAAACAAAATAGGTCGAGTTCATACCAGCTTTTCTTCACCTCAATCATTTCATCAAATTTCGTCATTATTGCCTTTCACTTGCACGACTGAACGATGTGAATAATAATAAGAGTGCACATGCCGTGGACTAAGCTGGGATCTGCAAACAATTTATTCAAAGGAGAAGACAAAGTAATATGGGCTCTTCGTTAGATCAAGAATAATGCATATGAGAGCCACTCAACATTTTCATCGTGGTCTTCTCCTTACGACCCAAAGAAAAAGAAAATAATTTTAAAGAAACACACTGAAATATTTTTGGAGTTTTTGTTTTTTTCTGAAGGAATCAAAATGAAAGAAAAACGAAAACGAGAAAAACTATATACACGGGAAAGCTCCCAACAAGCAAAATAAGAACGAGAAATCTTTTTGGGTTTTCTTTTAATACTATAACTAACTAGCACAAACGCCTGTGCGTTGCAACGGGAAAAGAATAAAGTGGTGCTGATGATAAAAATGATATACCGATTGAAAGTGATCATGCACAGAACTAGTTGAAGGAGGGAACTTAATGGGACATACCCTATGCATTCGAGAGACTTCGTGTATCCATGTATCTGTCTTCCCTCAGCTTTCTGATCGAAATCGAATGCACAACATCAAAACATGAATAATTTGCATTTAGAACGCTTCCCTTGCCACTTAAGTCATTGCGTCTTTGCGGTGACCTCCTTTGACTAATATAACAACGGCTTCATCTCCCGTTCTGCGGAGGCGGGAGGTGAATTAAGTCTGGCGGACCTTCACAAGAGGCTCTTGCAAGCAACGAAATTGAGGTTTCGCAAGCATGCACGCTCGACTGCCCATGAGATCACAAGATGACAAAAATATGGCAATTCCATCAGAAAGGCCATATATACTTGATCGCAAGCACATGTGCTAAGTCTGATTAGCATGTACGTGAGGTTGCATGTCCTTTTGAAGGTTGTAGGTCCTTGTCCCCGGCTGTGGAAAACACCCGCCGCCAGGGTCGGGCCGCCATGGTGTGTGGTCACTGCCACGCACACCACTTCTCTCTGTTGGTCCACCTCGCCGCCGAGCTGTTGCACTATGTGGTCGGCCGATGGCCAGTGCTGGTCGAACTGCCGCGTCGTGCATGTTCGTCGGGTCGCAGACTCTCGCTTCAGTTTAGCAGCTCACAAATCCCACATCCCTGTTAACATTAAGTCATATTTATACTTTGGCATTTCAAAAATATGATGTCCAAAAGGTAAAGGGTTTACAATGCTTGGCTCTCTATTTTTGACACATTGCGACCAGCAGTAGGAGCACACCCCCCATGCCAAAATATCCACTTCTTCCCTAGACATCATCATCGGGCCTCGTTGGGGATCATGGTTAGGGCACACAGAGCTGTGGGAGTGATGGTAAAATGGAGGGGAGTGCTCCCCTATTCCAGCTGGCGTGCGGGGGCGAAACATAACATGAGCAAGATGAAGTGTTGTCGCATTCTCTCTACTCTTCATCCCTCCCTCTCCCCTTCCTATCTCACCAATGACATCGGTGACATTCAGAGTTGAGGAATATCTTAATTGTCAGCAAGTCTGAGTGAGCTCCAAATACCTTCTCCCTTTGAGAAATTTCTTGTTCCAATATTTCACTCACTTTTAATTATTGTACTTCCTCCGCTCCTAAATATAAGTCTTTCTAGAGATTCCAATGCAAACTACATACGGAGCAAAATGATTGAATTTACACTCTAAAATATGTCTATATACATCCATATGCAGTTCATATTGAAATCTCTAAAAAGACATATATTTAATGGCGGAGGAAGTATCTGATAATGTATTCATAAGATGTCGTAGGCATGGACATTAAACTATGACAATAACAACAAACATCAAGTAATTAACTGCAAAAAGATCAAGTAATTATAATTGACGAAATTACTTCACGTGCGATAGAATCTAGTACGATTTCCGTCCGACGTGACAGTGGATGGTGAGGATGCTTTTTACATATGCGATCGATGCTGCATATTCTGCATCGTACAAAAATCGTAAGAGATCCGTCGTATGTGAACTCTTATAATCGGTACTCATTTAGATTTATTTTTTCAATCGGTAGCACACATAGCTTCCAGCAGCTTCTGATCGGTGCAAGCATTAAAAAAAGCAGTAGAACGAAAATCCCCACCGCTCCCTTATCCCCTCATCCAACAATAATAGTTCGTTCCCAAAAGCGCAGATGTATCCTCTTTCTCCGCCCAGCAGCCCCAAGAGTCCGTTCCCTCCGCCCCTCATCCAACACAACAAACCAGGGACCGAGGTGCCCGGATCGATAGCACAGATGCATGCGCTCGGGTAAGGCGGGCCCTCCCGCCCCTGATTCCCTCCTCGCGACCTCACACCTCTCCGCGCGACGATGTCCGCTGTGCGCCGGGGCCGGGCCGGTGTGCACGACAGCTGGGCTGTGCGGGGGAAGGTGCGCCACACACACCAAGATCCAGCCTCGTCTCGCTCTTTTGGCGAATCGCGGGTTCGTCGAGCGAAGACGGCGCGCCGGTGGTGGTCTCCGTCGAGAGTGCACGCCGTGCTCTGACTCTTCCTCTGCTCCAACGCCCGGCCTTGTCGCGTTTCTTGGGCCTAAATAGCTCGCGAGGCTCGGCAAATTCCGTTCCATTTGCTCTGCTCCGACTCCCGGCCTTTCTTGCTTGGGGCCTCTAAAGGTTCTCTCCGGTGACCACGCCACAGCAACCTTCGTTCCTTTCCAGTCACGGGCCTTTCCCACTTTGGAGTTCATTCATCCTTCGTTCCGTTCCCTCTGACCTCTGTTTTCTTCCTTAGCCTCTTATTTCTTATTTCTAGATGGTTTCTTAACACCCAGACAAATCAAAGACGCATATAAATTAGATGCATTGGATGTAAGGGGCCGATGTGGGACTATTTAAAAAGTGAATTGACCTCACTTTAAACATCCCCTAATACCAGGTTTATTTTTTCCTCGGCCTGGCTCGTCAGAATTAGGATAGGTGGGCTGGGTCACCGGCCACAGCACGTCGTAGCTCGCATTGGTTTTTCTACGCTGAGGTTGGTTTTGAGACGGAGAAAGGAAAGCGACGTACGAAGTTTTGAGACGGACGAACAATGGGTGCAGCTGCTGCAGGATCAATCGATGCCGACTTAATCTGTTTTTTTGGATTGTCAATGAAAAAAGGTAGGCCCATCGGGACGTGCGCTTGGGTGTAGAGGAGAAGCGTGGGCTTAGGCCCTTTTTGTAGGGATCGTGGACAACGCAGGAATCGTTTTTTCACACGGACGGGCGGTAGACCAACACTCGACACTTTAAATCTGAACCGTCAATTTTTATGGTTAACATAAAATGAACGGATATAAACAGATGACGGATGGAGAACTATGAAAGCCTCCTCCCTTTATTATTAGGTAAAGATTAAACTAGAAAGAAAAGATGAAAAGAAGCAAGAAATATTTTTGGATTTTATCAAAAATTTCAAACACACAAGAAAAAAGCGAGAGAATAAAACTAACATGGATTATACAATGAAAAAGGATGAACACCGACAACTGGAATGAATGTGTGATGCATGAATGTAATATCGGTGAGAAATACGTACTCCCCCAAGCTTAGGCTTTTGGCCTAAGTTGGTCTATGGCCACGGCTGGCCTAGATGATGCCCGTAGTCGTAGTTCGGGTTGTACTGGATTGCAGCTGCTACCGCTTGGCGGGCTGCTTCGTTGAGGCGAGCGGTCTCCTTCGCCCTCTCATACCCCTCTGCTTCCTCCACAAGTATAAAATATCTCTGCTTTCCCTGAAAGTTAAAGAAGGCAGGAGCGGGAAGTGTAATATGAAAGACGCGGCGCCTGTTAAAGATTAGTCTGTACTGGAATGGCAGATCGCCCCTTTCAAGAAACTGGAAACATTCCATAGCAGCATAATCAAGGAAAGATGGCGGAAACTGAGTATCATTTTCTTTTATCGGTACCCCAATATAATTAGCTAAACGAGTAGCATAAATTCCACCATAGAAATCTCCATCTGGGGCATTATTATGTAACCGACGTGCAACAATAGCCCCCAAGTTAAATTGTTTATCGTTCATTACCGCACTCTTAAGAACGCTCAAATCAGAAGCGCAAAGGTGGCTATGGTCATGTTTACCATTAATGCATCTACCCATGAAGAGAGCAAAATAATGTAAAGCAGGAAAATGAATGCTCCCTATAGTAGCTTGTGTCATGCCTCTAGTTTCCCCCCTAGTGATGCTAGCAAGGAACTCAATGCAATCAGATTTATGAGGTTCGGTGTAAGTGCCCCATTGCAGAATTTGCATGCATCATTAAATTCTTCAAGGTCCATGCGAAATGAGTTTTCATAGAGATTAAATATAACATCATGCGTATTACGATGGATTGAATACTCAAATTTCCGCACAAAAGAATTAGTGAGATTGTAATATTGCAAGCACTTATCTGGCACGAAGTCCGTCAAGCCGGCATTGTGCACGTACATATCAAATTCTTCCTTGAAACCGGCTTAAGTCATGAAGTAATCTGACGGCCATTCGCAAGGTTGCACTAGAGCTTCCCGTGGTGGTTCGAGGTCCGGCTCACGTAGAGCGAGCCTTGGGGATTTCTTGCTCAAGGAACCACCTTGGAACATCTCTCTAAACATTTTCTCCCTCTGAAAATTTCTGAAATTTTTAGTAACTCAAAATAAAAGTGAACTAAACTCAACAAAATCGATAGCAACTACTCCTACAAGTGTCTAGAGGCCATATCATGCACCAAAACTAGTTTGAACCATATAAATTTGACATGCAAGCTCAAGAACATGGTCACCAACAATAGCTAAATGTGCAAATAGTAAACCACTAGAACAAAAACTAATTAGACCAACGGAGGAGTCACATACCGATGAGCAATCACCCAAAACAGGTTTGGAAATGAAGCTACGAGCAAGGAGATCGAAAATCGCAGTGAGGAGAGCAAGAACACGGGCTATGGAGCAAGTTTGATTTTTTCTGAAGGAAGAGGATGAGCATGGGTGGGAGCAATAAGTGAGGGGGCCTACGAGAGCCCCACAATCTTGCTAGGCGCGCCCAGGGGGTGGGCACGCCCTGTGAGCCACAAGCTCACAGGTGCACCCCCTGGGGTGTGTTCAGTGCCACTATTTTTTATATTTTGCAGAAAAAATCATATTTAATTTTCAGGGCATTCTGAGAACTTTTATTTTTTGGTCATTTTTTTATTGCACGGATAATTCAGAAAATAGTATAATCATGGCATTTCTACTTTATTAATTCTAAATAGCAGAAAGTAAAAAGTGGGTGCAGAAAGTTGTGTTCACTAAATTCATCGACCATATGCCCGTCAAAAGGAATCCATTAATAAGGTTGATCAAGTCTTATTAACAAATTTCTTTCGAATGACATGAAACCGGAGAATCTTCGTATAACACTAGGTTACCTCAACGGGGATATGCATGTCCCCAACAATACGAATTTCATATTTCTTTTTGACAGTAGGAATAGGGAATTCAAAACCTCCAATAGTGATTGTTGAAATTTTTCCAATAGAGTTGATACTATTCACTTGAGGTTGTTTCTTCGGAAAGTATACCGTGTGTTCATTACCATTGACATGAAAAGTGACATTGCCTTCGTTGCAATCAATAACAGCCCCTGCAGTGTTCAAAAGGGTCTACCAAGGATGATCGACATACTATCATCCTCGGGTATATCAAGAATAACAAAGTCCGTTAAGATAGTAGCATTTGCAACTATGACAGGCACATCCTCACAAATACCGATGGGTATAGCAGTTGATTTATCAGCCATTTGCAAAGAGATTTCAGTTGGTGTCAACTTATTCAAATCAAGTCTTCGATACAAAGAGAAGGGCATAACACTAACACCGGCTCGTAGATCACATAAAGCAGTTTTAACATAGTTTCTTTTAATGGAGCATGGTATAGTTGGTATCCCTGGGTCTCCTAGTTTCTTTGGTATTCCACCCTTAAATGAATAATTAGCAAGCATGGTGGAAATTTTAGCTTCCGGTATATTTCTTTTATTTGTAACAATATCTTTTATGTACTTAGCATTAGAGGCATGCAAAGTCCTATCGTCGTTCTTTTTATTTTTAGATGGACTAGTGCTAATTCTTGAGCTTGCGTTGGTTTTTCCCTTGAAGAGGAAAGGGTGATGCAGCAAAGTAGAGATAAGTATTTCCCTCAGTTGAGAACCAAGGTATCAATCAGTAACACACAAGTCACCAATGGTTGCACCTACACAAACAAACAAATACTTGCACCCAACGCGATAAAGGGGTTGTCAATCCCTTCATGGTTACTTGCAAGGATGAGATCTGATAGAGATAGGAATAAAAGATAAATAAAAGTGCAAAATAAAGTAAAGGTAAATAAATTGCCGCAATGTATTTTTGGGTTTTTGGTTTTGTAGATCTAAAAATAATATGATAAAACATAGACCCGGGGGCCATAGTTTTCACTAGAGGTTTCTCTCTTGAAAGAACACATACGGTGGGTAAACAAATTACTGTTGAGCAATTGATAGAAAAGCGCAAAGTTATGACGATATCTAAGGCAGATCATGAATATAGGCATCACATCCGTGACAAGTAGACCGACTCCTGCCTGCATCTACTACCGTTACTCCACACGTCGACCGTTATCTAGCATGCATCTAGTGTATTAAGTTGACAAGAACGGAGTAACGCCTTAAGCAATATGAATAAACCCCACCTTTTTATCCTTAATGGCAACAATACAAATACGTGTCATGTCCCCTTCTGTCACTGGGAATAAGCACTGCAAGATTGAACCCATTACAAAGCACCTCTCCCATGGCAAGAAAATCAATCTAGTTGGCCAAACCAGATCGGAGAGAGATACAAAGCTATCTTAATCATGCACAAAAGATTTCAGAGAAGACTCAAATAATATTCATAGATAATCTGATCATAAATCCACAATTCATCGGATCTCAACAAACTCACCGCAAAAGAAGATTACATCGAATATATCTCTAAGAACATCGAGGAGAACATTGTATTGAAGATCAAAGAGAGAGAAGAAGCCATCTAGCTACTAGCTATGGACCCGTAGGTCTGTGGCAAACTACTCACACATCATTGGAAGGGCAGCAAGGTTGATGTAGAGGCCCTCCGTGATCGAATCCCCCTCCGACGGAGTACCAGAACAGGTCTCCAGATGGGATCTCACGAGGACAGAAACTTGCGGCGGCGGAAAAGTATTTTTGGTGTGCCCTCTGGTATACAGGGAATATTTGGGTATTTACAGAGCAAAGATTAGGGTTAGAGGAGCATCAAGGGGCCCACAAGCCTGGGGGTCCGAGCTTGTCGCCAACTGGTGGCCCCTTTGACCTCCTCCCGAAGGCTCCTGGGTGTCTTCTGGTCCAAGAAAAATCCTCAAAAAATTTCGTTCCGTTTGGACTCCATTTGGTATTGATTTTCTGTAAAAGACAAAAACAAGGAAAAATAACAACTTGCACTTGGCACTAGGTTAATAGGTTAGTCCCAAAAAATGATATAAAATAGCATAATAATGCATATAAAACATTCAAGATGGATAATATAATAGCATGGAACAATAAAAAATTATATATACGTTGGAGACGTACTAAGCATCCCCAAGCTTAATTTCTGCTCATCCTCGAGTAGGTAAATGATAAAAACAGAATTTTTGATGTGGAATGCTACCTAACATGTTTATCATGTAATCTTTCTTAATGTGGCATGAATATTCGGATCCATAAGATTCAAAAGAAAAGTTTAATATTGACATAAAAACAATAATACTTCAAACAAACTAAAAAGCAATCATGTCTTCTCAAAATATCATGGCTAAAGAAAGTTATCACTACAAAATCATATAATCTTGTCATCCTCTATCTTCTTAAAACAAATTATTTATGATGCACAACCCCGATGACAATCCAAGCAATTGGTTCATACTTTTTAACGTGATTTAGCTTTTTCAACTCTCATGCAATATATGAGCGTGAGCCATGGATATATCACTATGGGTGGAATAGAATATGATGGTGGAGGTTGTGTGGAGAAGACAAAAAAGGAGAAAGTCTCACATCGACGAGGCTAATCAACGGGCTATGGAGATGCCCATCAATTGATGTCAATGCAAGGAGTAGGGATTGCCATGCAACGGATGCACTAGAGCTATAAGTGTATGAAAGCTCAAAAGAAAACTAAGTGGGTGTGCATCCAACTTGCTTGCTCACGAAGACCTAGGGTATTTGAGGAAGCCCATCATTAGAATATACAAACCAAGTTCTATAATGAAAAATTCCCACTAGTAATATATGAAAGTGAGAACATAGGAGACTCTCTATCATGAAGAACATGGTGCTACTTTGAAGCACAAGTGTGGAAAAGGATAGTAACATTGTCCCTTCTCTCTTTTTCTCTCATTTTTTTCCTCTTTTTTTTATTTTGGGCTCTTTGGCCTCTTTTTTTTTTGGGCTCTTTGGGCTCTTTTTTATTTAAGTCAAGAGTCTCATCCCAACTTGTGGGGGAATCATAGTCTCCATCATCCTTTCCTCACATGGGACAATGCTCTAATAATGATGATCATCACACTTTTATTTACTTACAACTCAAGAATTACAACTTGATACTAGAACAAAAATATGACTCTATATGAATGCCTCCGGCGGTGTACCAGGATGTGCAATGATCTAGCGTGACATGTATAAAAATATGAACGGTGGCCAAGCCACAAATACTATGTCAACTATATGATCATGCAAAGCAATATTACAATGATGGTATGTGTCATAATAAAACAGAACGGTGGAAGTTGCATGGAAATATATCTCGGAATGGCTATGGAAATGTCATAATAGGTAGATATGGTTGTTGTTTTGAGGAAGATATAAGGTGGCTTATGTGTGAAAGAGCGTATCATATCATGGGGTTTGGATGCACCGGTGAAGTTTGCACCACAACTCAAGGTGAGTAAGGGCAATGCACGGTACCGAAGAGGCTAGCAAAATGCGGAAGAGTGAGGATGCATATAATCCATGGACTCAAGATTAGTCATAAAGAACTCACATACTTATTGCAAAAGTTTATTAGCCCTCGAAGCAAAGTACTACTACGCATGCTCCTAGGGGGATAGATTGGTAGGAAAAGACCATCGCTCGTCCCCACCGCCACTCATAAGGATGACAATAAAAAATAAATCATGCTCCAATTTCATCGCATAATGAGAGACATACGTGCATGCTTCGGGAATCACAAACCTTAACACAAATATTCTTACTAAACCACAATTACTCACTAGCATGACTCTAATATCACCATCTTTATATCTCAAAACAAATGCAAGGAATCAAACTTCTCATATATTCAATGATCTTCATGAAAGTTTTTATTATAACCCTCTTGAATAACCATCATATTAGGACTAAATTCATAACCTAAGAAAATTGCCATATGATACGTCTCCAACGTATCTATAATTTTTTATTGTTCCATGCTATTATATTATCTGTTTTGGATGTTTTATATGCATTAATATGCTATTTTATATTATTTTTGGGACTAACCTAGTAACCTAGAGCCCAGTGCTAGTTTCTGTTTTTTCCTTGTTTTTGACTTCTACAGAAAAGGAATATCAACCGGAGTCCAAACAGGATAATACTTTACGATGATTTTTCTTGGACCAGAAGACACCTACGTAACTTGGAGAGAGGGCCAGAAGAGTCTCGAGGAGGCCACAAGCCTCTAGGGCGGGCCCTAGGGGGATGCCCTGAGGGCTTGTGGGCCCCTCGGGAGTCCCCTAACCCTAATTCCACCTCTATATATTCTCAAGTATTCCCCAAACATCAGAAGCATTCACAAAAATACTTTTCCGCCGCCGTAAGCATCTGTTCCCGTGAGATCCCATCTTGGGGCCTTTTCCGGCACCCTACCGGAGGGGGATTCGATCACGGAGGGCCTCTACATCAACCTTGTTGCCCTTCCGATGAAGCGTGAGTAGTTTACCACAGACCTACAGGTCCATAGCTAGTAGCTAGATGGCTTCTTCTCTCTCTTTGATCTTCAATACCATGTTCTCCTCGATGTTCTTGGAGTTCTATCTGATGTAATCTTATTTTGCGGTGTGTTTGTTGAGATCCGATGAATTGTGGATTGATGATCAGATTATCTATGAATATTATTTGAGTCTTCTCTGAACTATTTTATGCATGATTAAGATATCTTTGTATTTCTCTTCGAACTATCGGTTTGGTTTGGACAACTAGATTGGTTTTTCTTGCAATGGGAGAGGTGCTTAGTTTTGGGTTCAATCTTGCGGTGTCCTCACCCAGTGACAGAAGGGGTAGCGAGGCACGTATTGTATTGTTGCCATCAAGGATAAAAAGATGGGGTTTATGTCATATTGCTTGAGTTTATCCCTCTACATCATGTCATCTTACTTAAAGCGTTGCTCTGTTCTTATGAACTTAATACTCTAGATGTAGGCAGGAGTCAGTCGATGTGTGGAGTAATAGTAGTAGATGCAGAATTGTTTTGGTCTACTTATCACGGACGTGATACCTATATTCATGATCATTGCCTTAGATATCGTCATAACTATGCGCTTTTCTATCAATTGCTCAACAGTAATTTGTTTACCCACCTATGGCCCCCGGGTCTATTTTCCATCATATATTTTCATATCTATAAACCAAAAAACCCAAAAACACCTTGCTGCAATTTATTTATATTTACTTTAGTTTGCTCTTTTATTTATCTTTTATACCCATCTCTATTAGATCTCACTCTTGTTCGTGACCGTGAAGGGATTGACAACCCCTTTTTCGCGTTGTGTGCAAGTGTTTGTTAGTTTGTGCAGGTGCATAGATTGGAGACTTGCTTGTGCCTCCTACTGGATTGATACCTTGGTTCTTAACTGAGGGAAATACTTATCTCTACTTTGCTGCATCACCCTTTCCTCTTCAAGGGAAAAATCAACGCAAGGTCAAGAAGTAGCAGGAAGAATTTCTGGCGCCGTTGCCGTGGAGGTTCTACATCAAGCCTACCAAGTACCCATCATAAACTCTCATCTCTTGCACTTACATTATTTGCCATTTGCCTCTCGTTTTCCTCTCCCCCACTTCTAAAACGTTTTCAGAAAAATACAAAAATATTTGCCTTTTATTCGCCTTCTTTCCATTCGTCTTTTCATTTGCCTTTATGTCTTACTTGGTTTGTTTGCTCGTTCGCTTGGTATAATTGTGTGTTTATTGAAAATCAAAAAGCAAAAAGTTTATGGATCCTCATCCACTTGCTAATCTTTTTAAAGGATCCAATTCATGATGAACCAATTGCTAGTGAGTTGAGTGCACTAGATTATCTTTATGGAGTTTTGCTTGAAATTCATGAATCTGAAAATTGTGATGAAGTGTAAAAGAAGAAATTTATAAAGTAATTCACGATAGCTCCTTTAAAGAAAAGCATGATTGCAATGATGTTATTATAAATTCTCTTAATGTCAATTGTGCTAATAATATGCAAAACCCCAAGCTTGGGGATGCTAGCTTTGCTATGTCCACTACTTATTGCAATGATCATGATTGGGGTGATAACGCTTCTTATGATCTTGAAAATTTATTTAAGCCTCATGATAATAATGTTTGCAATAATATTAAAAGTAGGTTTGGAGAAGTCATGACTTTATTTGATAATCCCACTATTTTGGAAGAGTTTCAACTTTGCATGCATGTGGATCATGAAGAGAATATTTTATGTGATAGTTATATCGTTGAATTTGATTATGATCCTACATGTAATTATTATGAGAGAGGAAAATATGATTGTAGAAATTTTCATGTTACTAAATTACCTCTCGTTATGTTGAGATTGCTATTGTTTCTTTTTCTTCCTTGCATATGCTAGTTTTGCTTGCCTCGATAAATCTTTTCCCTATAAAATGCCTATACATAGGAAGTATGTTAGACTTAAACTTGTTTTTCACATGCTATATGATGCTCTCTTTGTGCTTCAAGTTTTTGTCTTTCATGTGATCATCATTAAAATTATCAATGCCTACCTAAAAAGGCTTTAAAGAAAAGCGCTTGTTGGGAGACAACCCAATAATTTTATTTTCTGTTTTTAGGATAAATACACATTATTACCTCTGTAGTAATTTTTTTTTGGTGTTTTAATTAGTGTTTGAACCAAGCAAGACCTTTGGGGTGCTTTGGTATATCGTTGATTTGGTTTTGCTGAAAAACAGAAACTTTTGCATCCAGTAACAGGATTGTTTAAATTCACTGGAGCGTGTAAAAATTCTTAATTTTTTACACAAGATTGATATATGAATTGCCTATGTTTTCCTAATTTTTCAGAAGTTTTGGAGTTACATAAGTATGATTAATATTCTGGTTACCACAGACTGTTCTGTTTTTGACAGATTATGTTTTCTATGTGTTGTTTGCTTATTTTGATGAATCTATGGGTAGTATCTGGGGGTATGAACCACGGAGAAGTTGGAATACAGTAGATATAACACCAATATAAATTTAGAATGAGTTCACAACAGTACCTAAAGTGGTGATTTATTTTATTATACTAACGGATCTTATGAGTTTTCTGTTGAGTTTTGTGTTGTGAAGTTTTCAAGTTTTGGGTAAAGATTTGATGGACTATGGAATAAGGAGTGGCAAGAGCCTAAGCTTGGGGATTCCCAAGGCACCCCAAGGTAATATTCAAGGACAACCAAGCATCTAAGCTTGGGTATGCCCCGGATGGCATCCCCTCTTTCATCTTCAATCCATTGGTAAATTTACTTGAGGTTATATTTTTATTCACCACATGATATGTGTTTTGCTTGGAGCGTCTTGTATGATATGAGTCTTTGCTTTTTAGTTTGCCACAATCATCCTTGATGTACACACGTTTTGAGAGGGACACACTTTAATCATGAATTTATTAGAATACTCTATGTGCTTCACTTATATCTTTTGAGCTAGGCAGTTTGCTCTAGTGCTTCACTTATATCTTTTTTGAGCACTGCGGTGGCTTTATTTTATAGAGATTGTTAAACTCTCATGCTTCACTTATATTATTTTGAGAGTCTTTAAACAATATGGTAATTTTCTTAGGTTATGAATTTAGTCCTAATATGATGGGCATCCAAGAGGGATATAATAAAAACTTTCATATAAAGAGCATTGAATAGATGAGAAGTTTGATTCCTTGCATTTGTTTTGAGATATGAAGATGGTGATATTAGAGTCATGCTAGTGAGTAATTATGGATTGGTAGAAATACTTGTGTTAAAGTTTGTGATTCCCGTAGCATGCACGTATGGTGAACCGTTATGTGATGAAGTCGGAGCATGATTTATTTTTTGATTGTCTTCCTTATGAGTGGCGGCCGGGGACGAGCGATGGTCTTTTCCTACCAATCTACCCCCTAGGAGCATGCGTGTAGTACTTTTTTTCGATGGCTAATAAAATTTTGCAATAAGTATGTGAGTTCTTTATGACTAATGTTGAGTCCATGGATTATACGCACTCTCACCCTTCCACCATTGCTAGCCTCTCTAGTATCGCGCAACTTTTGCCGGTGCATTAAACCCACCATATACCCTTCCTCAAAACAGCCACCATACTACCTATTATGGCATTTCCATAGCCATTCCTAGATATATTGCCATGCAACTTCCACCGTTCCGTTTTATTATGACACGCACCATCATTGTCATATTGCTTTGCATGATCATGTAGTTGGCATAGTATTTGTGGCTTGGCCACCGTTCATATATTTTTTATACATGTCACTCTTGATCATTGCACATCCCGGTACACCACCGGAGGCATTCATATAGAGTCATTTTTATTCTAAGTATCGAGTTGTAATTCTTGAGTTGTAAGTAAATAAAAGTGTGATGATCATCATTATTAGAGCATTGTCCCATGTGAGGAAAGGATGGTGGAAGCTATGATTCCCTCACAAGTTGGGATGAGTCTCCGAACTTTATAAAAAAATAATAAAAGAGGCCAAATAAGTCCAAATAAAAAAAGAGGCCAAAGAAGCCCAAACAAAAAAAAAGAGAGAAGGGACAATGTTACTATCCTTTTTCCACACTTGTGCTTCGAAATAGCACCATGTTCTTCATGATAGAGAGTCTCCTATTTTGTCACTTTCATATACTAGTGGGAATTTTTCATTATATAACTTGGCTTGTATATTCCAATGATGGGCTTCCTCAAATTGCCCTAGGTCTTCGTGAGCAAGCAAGTTGGATGCACACCCACCTAGTTTCATTTTGAGCTTTCATACACTTATAGCTCTAGTGCATCCGTTGCAAGGCAATCCCTACTCACTTGCATAAATATCAATTGATGGGTGTCGGTGTCAAAACCGGCAGACCTTGGGGTAGGGGGTCCCGAGCTGTGGATCTAGGATCAATGGATAACAGGGGACGACAAACACAATGTTTACCCAGGTTCGGGCCCTCTCAAGGAGGTAAAACCCTACGTCCTGCTTGATTGTATTGAATGTATGATGGAGTTTACAGAGTAGGTCTACCTCGAGATCAGCATGAGCTAAACCCTAGGCTATGAGATGATGAATATAGCTCTCCCCCTAATGACTACAACCCTCGGTTTATATAGAACCGATAGGGTTAGGGTTACCGAAGATAGATTACAACAAGAGGGAAAAGGATCTCGTCCACCCTTAACTTGGAGGGCACACCACGGCTTCACAAGTCTCCGGTCACCACACGGCTCCACTAGTCTGGCCCATGTACAATGGGTCGTCGCCCCGAGGACCCCTTAGTCCATGACTCCCTCAGTAGCCCCCGAACTTGCCTCCAATGCCGGGGATCGTCTTCTGGAATCTTCACATCATCATCGGCTTGCGAGACGAGTTCCTTCCTTCCGTTTGAAGCCGTGTTAGTGTCGCCAAACATTATCCGGGAGCGGCTCTAATGCACTTGGGGTCCGGACAGTCTCAAGATTCAAGGATCCAAAGACATCTCGAGATCGAGGTGGGACCATCAGTTTAATGCCGCGCCTCGGGGCAAGAGCTTCACACACCTTTCCAGAGGGCGCGCGGTCCAAAGCCGTCTTTCCATGCACCCATCCTTTCGGCTTTATGATAAGGCGCTTATTTATAGATCCAAAGGCGCTGAGAACAGTTATCTTCCCCTTCGCCAAGAACGACACCAAAAAAATTCCCCAAAGCCATGGCTGACACCCCAGGTTCTTCCTCGCGCCCTCACGGCCCGCTCCCAGGTGATTGGTTGAGCTGCTCGGTCTCGCACATCCAGCTGAGTCGCCTGCAGATGCAGCGCTTCCTCCCCTTGGCTGATCTGGTTCCAGTCCACGCCGGTCTCATCTCCATCGATGGCCGTGCCCTTGCCGAGAATTCCCCCGCCCCAAACAAGGAGGAGAGGGTGTGTCTCGTGCCCTTCCTCCTAAGAGGTTTGGGCTTTCCCATTCATCCTTTCCTACGGGGTCTATTAGAGTTCTATGGGATCCAGCTCCACAACCTCACCCCAGGGTCGATATTGCACATTTCCGGCTTCGTGGCCTTGTGCGAGATATTTCTGAGTTGCGAGCCCCACTTTGACTTGTGGAGGAAGTATTTCTGTCTTGTCCCCTGCCTCCGGGAGGGATCTATATTTGAGGTGGGTGGTGTTGAAATATGGCAAATAGCTGGGACAAGGTACCCAATCGGGACCCCACAGAAAGATCCCGAAGGATGGACTTCGGAGTGGTTCTATATCGAGGATGTTCCCCTCACCGACCCAATTCGGCAAGGGCTACCCGAATATTCAAATGATCCGCCTATAAAGCGGTACAACTGGCGGCCTAGAGGCCCTTCCCAACAGGACAGCGAAGAAGTGCGTGCACTGTCGGCCAAGATCAGGCTGCTCACTAGCAGCAAGCTGACCATGATCGAAGTTATGGCCATCGCCATTACCCAATGCGTGCAACCCCTCCAACAGCGGGGTCACCCTTTATGGTGTTATAACGGGACCAACGATGTGACACGTCACCAGCGGCAAGGGCCGGATAACAAGGCTGCTCTGGCCAAAATACTGGCCGATCTCTTCAAGGGAGATGAAGCGGAGTTCTCCCGCACTAGTATTCGAGAAGGCTGCTCCGGATACAATCCAGCGGACTGGGTAAGTCACGACCCATTACTTTGAGTCTGTAGATTACGCCGAATTCTTACCGGTCGTCATATAAACAGGGGTGGAGGCGTTAGGTTGCATCCATTAGTTGTCCTCCTCCACAACCAGAGAGTCACTCTCGAGACGGCGATCCGGGGTATCACGACGATCCAGAAACATCAATTGAATTTGAACACGGGGTGTTCTATCAGGAGGGCCTTGACGGCGCCAAGGTGGCTGTAACAACCGATCACCCCGGGGCTCTTCCCTCTTCCTCAGTAAGTGAAAAGAAGAACCCCTCCCGAACAGGACGCTCGTCTCGCGCTACCCCCCACGTGCTGACTTCTACTCCCAAGGGTCGCCGCACTACGCGTAAAACTGCCTCGGGAGGAGCGCGGACCGTGCCAACTTCGACCCTTGATGGGAGATCTAAATGGAAGGCTTCCGCCGAGGCGGACGCACCTGCCCCCTCTACGCAGAGGTGGCGTGTTTTAGAATTGTGGCGAGGATCGCCTTTGTCACTTGTTTATTAAAGCCTGCTCAACTTTGCAGAAGGCGTGTGTCTCTACATCAATCCGAAGACCTCCCGGATGCGACGAACCGCAACTCCGGTCCACAGTCTTCGGCACGGGCCGGAGCCCCCTCCGAATGCGCGGTGGCTGGCGTGCCTCCGGCGGACTCCGACGATGTGTCGGTCACTAATTCCGAAGTCGAGAGCGTAATGAACCATCACCGCCGGAGGAAGACTTTGCGCCATGCCGCCTTTACCGAACAGGAGTTTAATGCTTTTAATTCGGTAGACGCGTACCTTGGAGCGGCCCGGACAGGTCTTGATGGGATTGCCGGTCTATTCATCGCCAAGGTGAAGGTATATAGCTTTAAAGCAAGTTCCCTTAACTAACTAGCCCCCAAGCCTTAATTTGGGTGGAACGGCCGAGTTAAGGATTTCTAACGATGTGAGTTTGTAGGCCACAAGAGAGCAAAGCAAAAAACTGGCCAAGGAGCTTGAGGCTAGCCGGAAGCAGTTGGTTGACACCAAGGCTGAACTGGATGCGGCTCGAGAAGCCAGCAGCGATAACTCTGGTAAGTGAGAAGAACCGCCTCCCAACTCGGGGAAGGGTATATGGTGTATTTTATGTGTCCACACTGTTTTCGTCATGCAGCCGCGGAGGCCGCAAACGAGTTGTGCAAAGAGCTTGAGGCTGGGAAACGCGTGTTGACGCGAAGTCATGAAGAGAAAAATGAGCTCAAGGTGGAGAATAAACGGCAAGCCAAGGAAATTAAGAGTTTGAGGACTCAACTGGCGCAAGCCTTGGAGGAAAACCAGCGGCTGAAAGGTGGCATATACAGTAAGCGCTGATCATACCGCGTTGTTGGTCCATGTTAATGATGTGTGAATGATGATGTGCGACACCTGTTTGTTAGGTCTCCTGACTGGGCGACCCGAGGAAGAAGTGGGCACTTATGACGGGAACCTGTTAAAGGAACTGTCAAAGACCTACGAGAGGGCCCAGAAAGCCCTGAAGAGCATGGCGAAGGTGTTATGGCCATCTGATGCGCCTCCAGAGAGTATGGCCGATCTAGCTAGTCTCTTTAAAGGGGCTCGGCGAAGGTTTGAACTATGGAAGATCTCAGCCTGTCAAGAAGGAGCGTGCGAAGCGTGGGCTATGGTAAAAACCCGCTTCACCAAGCTCGACCCGGTGCATATGGCCCGGGTTGGTCCCGTGGGTCCAGACGGCCAGGAAATACCGCTGAGCTTGGTGTACGACGACGTGATGCAAGCAGCTCGCTATTCTCAGAAAGACTGTGCGTTAGAGCAATTGATAGACAATGTCGAGAATGAGTAGTTTTGTCAATTCTATGTATCTATGTACTTTACGTTGACCGTGCTCCATCCGCGCTCTTATATTTTTTGAAAGAATGTTGTCTTGACTGGCCATCGGCTTCTGCCTCGCCGATCAGAGATCGGGGAGTGTTCTGTACTACGTGCCATGGGAAACAAGGCAAGAATTCGGGAACCAGGCAATCCGGCCTTCTGGTTTGAATAGACGAAACATGTGCGGAGAGCTATGTTATATTACTGTTTGACGTAAGAAACATCTTCTGATGAAAATAGTTCCTCCAAGGGTTCCTTTCTTCAGGTAAAATGATAATCCAGATACGTAAGATCAACGAAAACCAATGGCTGCGAAAAAACCTTGGTGATAAGCGCGAGGCTGTATTCTCTTCCCTTAGGCCGACTTATTGTATTCTAGAAGAACGCTAGCTTTCGGCTTCACCCGTCTGAGGTACGGTCCCGGATAACCCATTCGTAGCACAGAGGTGCTCCCTTTACTCCCTAGCTGAACAATCGGGAACGTAGGGGTAAGCACAGGAGCCACGCAACCCAGCTTGGCAAAGTTCTTGAGTCAAACAAGTGCATATGTTGGCTTAACATGTATGAGAAGGGTGCAATCAGGACGAATGCTATTTAGACATTTATTCGGCTCTTCTAGGGGAGCCCCCAGGCAAGGCTGGGTATTACATTCGATGGTGTATATAGTATGAGTTCGGTTAAGCCGAACTAGTACCATGGCGAGAGAGAGAGGGAAAAGGCAAAAAATAAAAGAAGAAAAAGGGAAAGAAGGTTATGTCGGACTCAGGCGTAAAAACGCCGCTGCCATGCTGCATTCCACGGGTTTGGCTCAAGGCCGTCGTCGGTCGGACGGTGAAGTCGATATGCTCCTCCTATGAGTACTTCGTCGATGATGTACGGTCCCTCCCATTTAGGTGAGAGTTTATCCTTCTGTTTTTCAGGGAGTCGGAGGACGAGGTCGCCCATGTTGTACGTCTTTGTCCGGACTTCACGGTTGTGGTAACGTTGTGCTTGCTGCTGATAGAACGCGGACCAAGCTCGAGCTATGTCTCGCTCTTCTTCCAGAGCGTCCAGATTATCCTGCCGGTCGAGTTCGGCTTCGCTTTCTTCGTACATGCGCACTCTAGGTGCGTCATGGATCAGGTCGCATGGGAGGACTGCTTCCGCCCCATATACATAAAAAATGGTGTGTATCCGGTGGACCGGTTAGGAGTAGTGCGCAGCCCCATAGTACGGAATCGAGTTCCTCGACCCAATGGCGGTCTGATTGTTCAAGGGAGCGAACTAGGCGGGGCTTGATGCCACTCATGATGAGTCCGTTGGCTCGTTCGACCTACCCATTGGTCTGTGGGTGATACACCGAGGCATAATCGAGCTTGATGCCCATTTTGCCGCACCAGTCTTTAACTTCCTGAGTGGTGAAATTGGTACCATTATCGGTGATGATGCTGTGGGGGACACCATAACGGTGTATGACATCTGATAAGAAGTCGACGACGGGTCCGGATTCTGCCTAAGTGACGGGTCTTGCCTCAATCCACTTGGTGAATTTGTCGACCATGACCAATAGGTACTTCTTTTTGTTTGTCCCCCCTTGAGTGGCCTGACCATGTCGAGACCCCAGACCGCAAAAGGCCACGTAATCGGTATCGTCCGGAGAGCTGTGGGGGGCATGTGGCTTTGATTTGCGAACAGCTGGCATCCGACGCAGTGTTGGACTAAAGTCCGGGCATCCTCACAGGCAGTGGGCCAGAAAAAACCTGCTCGGAAAGCTTTGCTGACCAGAGCCCGAGCTGTCGCGTGGTGTCCGCCCATGCCCACGTGTATTTCTGCCAAAAGCTGTCGCCCCTCTTCTTCGGAGATGCACCTTTGTAAAACTCCTGTGGTGCTCTTCTTATAGAGTTCACCTTCATGGACCTTGTATGCTTTAGAGCGGCGAATGATACATCGTGCTTCAGTTTGATCCTTCAGAAGCTGATGTTGTGTGAGGTAGGCTAGCAAGGGTTCTGTCCAAGGCGGGATTACAGCCATTACCTCGTGTGCGGAGGGTATTTCCTCGAGTGCGGAACCGCCGATGACTTGATCGTCTTTTTCGTTTTCGGGCGGGGCATTGTGAGCGGGCTCGTCGGATGGTGCACCGGAGACATCGTCCTGCCAGACCACGGAGGGCTTAAAGAGCCGCTCGAGGAAGGTATTGTTAGGAACCGGGTCGCGCTTGGCGCCCATGCGAGCGAGGACGTCGGCTGCTTGATTGCTGTCTCTAGCGACATGGTGAAATTCAAGGCCCTCAAATCGAGCAGATATCTGGAGGACCGCGTTTCTGTATGCCGCCATCTTGGGGTCTTTGGCGTCGAACTTGCCATTTACTTGAGAGATCGCCAGATTTGAGTCCCCCCTTACCTCGAGGCGTTGTACGCCCATTGTGGTGGCCAGGCGAAGACCATGCAGTAATGCTTCGTACTCGGCTGCGTTGTTCGAGTCCGTATACATTATTTGGAGGACATACCGAACAGTGTCGCCCGTGGGGGAGATGAGGATGACCCCAGCCCCTAGTCCGGCCAACATCTTTGAGCCGTCAAAGTACATTGTCCAGTGCGAGTATGTGGAGTACTCCCTGGGTAGTTCGGCTTCGGTCCATTCGGCTATGAAATCGGCCAGCACCTGAGATTTAATGGCTTGGCGTGGCTTGTATGTTATCTTGAAGGGGAGAAGCTCGATGGCCCATTTGGCGATGCGGCTTGTAGCGTCCCTGTTATTGATTATATCATTCAAGAGGACTTCCAATGCTACTGTGACCGAACATTCTTGAAAGTAATGTTGAAGCTTTCGGGGCGCCATGAAGACTGTGTAAGCTATCTTTTGATAGTGCGGGTATCGTGTTTTGCATGGTGTTAGCACTTCAGACACGTAATAGACCGGCGTCTGGACATGAGATTTGTGGCCCTCGGATTCCTGTTCCACCACAAGCACCGCGTTGACCACCTGATTGGTGGCTGAAACATATAGCAACATGGGCTTGCCAATACTAGGTGCGGTTAGGATAGGATTGCTGGCTAGGAGTGCTTTAATCTCCTCGAGCGCTGCCGTTGCTTCGTCTGTCCATTGGAAATTCTTGGTATTTTTGAGCAGCTTGTAGAGTGGTAATGCTTTTTCTCCGAGGCGGGATATGAAGCAGCTCAAGGCTGCCACGCATCCTGCCAGCTTTTGAACATGCTTGAGCTCTGTTGGTATTGCGAGCTGAGATAGCGCTCTAATTTTGGCTGGATTGGCCTCGATTCCTCTATGGGAAACGATAAATCCGAGCAGTTTTTCGGCGGGGACCCCGAAGATACATTTTTTCGGGTTGAGCCGTATGTCATAAGCTCGCAGGTTGTCAAAGGTTTGGCGTAGGTCATTTACTAGTTGGTCTATGTGTAATGTTTTGACAACCACATCGTCCACGTATGCCTCAACCGTTTTGCCAATTTGATTTTCAAGGCATGCTTGAATCATGCATTGGTATGTGGCTCCTGTGTTTTTCAATCCGAACGGCGTGGTGTTGAAGCAGAAAGGGCCATAAGGGGTAATGAATGCGGTTGCCGCCTGGTCGGACTCTTTCATCTTGATCTGGTGGTATCCGGAGTATGCGTCAAGGAAACATAGTGAGTCGTGTCCAGCGGTGGCGTTGATGATATGGTCTATCCGTGGCAGTGGGAAAGGATCCTTAGGGCAGGCCTTGTTAAGGTCTTTGAAATCGACACAGAGCCGCCAGGACTTATCCTTCTTTGGTACCATTACCAGGTTTGCTAACCACTCGGGGTGTTTGATCTCACGGATGAATCCGGCCTCCAACAATTTTGCGAGTTCTTTGCCCATGGCTTGTCGTTTGGGCTCGGAAAACCGACGCAGGGTCTACTTCACTGGCTTAAAGCCTTTTAGGATGTTGAGGCTGTGCTCTGCTTTCCTGCGTGGGACTCCTGGCATGTCCGAGGGGTGCCAGGTGAATATGTCCCAATTTTCGCGGAGGAATGTCCTTAATGCCTCATCGACTATGGGGTCCAGCTGTGCTCCTATGGACGCCGTTTTGTTGGGATCTGTTGGATGCACTTGAAATTTTACTATTTCGTCTGCTGGCTTGAATGACGTGGATTTTTGTCTTTTACTGAGAACCACATTGTCCCTGTCGACGGTAGTGCGTAAAGCTGTCAATTCTTCGGCCGCGAGGGCTTCGGATAGTGCCTCTAGGGCAAGGGATGCCGTTTTGTTTTCGGCTCTCAAGGATCTGCTTGGGTCGCTTTTAAGTGAAATTACCCCATTGGGCCCTGGCATTTTGAGTTTCATATACCCGTAATGTGGTATGGCCTGAAATTTTGAGAATGCCTCACGTCCTAGAAGGGCGTGGTATCTGCTGCGGAAGGGTACAATGTGGAATAGCAAGGGTTCGGATCTGTAGTTATCGGGTGTGCCGAACACAACATCTAGGGTTATGCGTCCCGAGCAGTGTGCCTCCCTACCGGGTATTATACCTCGGAATGTGGTGTTACTGCGTTCGATGCGAGACCTGTTGAATTGCATCTTATCGAGCGTATCCTCGTAAATGAGATTGAGGCTGCTACCTCCATCCATTAGTACTTTAGTCAGTCAGAAACCATCGATGATGGGATCGAGGACCAGTGCGGCTGGTGCGTGGCTGATACCGGTGCCTGGCTCATCCTTCTCGTCAAAGGTGATAGGAGTATTTGCCCATGGGTGTGCGGCTGTCACTTGATATACCTGGCTGAGCTCCCGAAGAGCCTTTTTCCTTTTGCTATTTGAGGTGAACGTCTCGTATACCGTAAGGACATTATGGTCCCGTGGTGAAGCTGAGGACTGTTTATCCGGGGGTGTAAGGCCCAAGATTGGTTCGCCATGTTTGGCCACTTGTCTTACCACCCAGCAGGCTCGAAGTCTGTGGGTTGGGTTTGCGTCTAGCAAGACCGAATGTATTGGGCATGGTTTATCCAGCAACTCATCTAACACCGATCTGGGCCTGGCTTTCTTTTCATTGGGCTCGCGCTCCGGTGACCGATTTGTATTGGTTCGTTTAAGGCGAGGCTTTCCGTGATGGGCGGTGGGATATAGTCCCAAGCTCGGCTGTTGCACCCTCCATGTGTCCTCCATGGCTCAATATTTGCGCACCATGTCTGATAGTTCGGTGAAGCTTTGAATTTGGCGGCGCGCGAGGGCGTTTAAGAGGCCCTCATCCCTGCAGTTGAAATGGAAGGTTTTAACTATTTCTTTGTCACAACAAGGTGCCATCCTGTTTTTTACCAGGAGAAATCTAGCCCAATAATGATGGACTGTTTTGTTTGGCAGCTGTTTGACATACATGAGGTCCCATATGTCTGGGCTTCTCGAATCTGGAGAGTATTCCGCGTGGTGGGTGGGTGGGAAAATTTCAAGAATTCGCCCCCACCGCGGATCCAGACTATCCTTGATGGGAGGTTGAGGCGTGTCCGGTTCTAACCGCACAAGACTCGGATCTGAACTGATGTGTGGCCGGATAGGCTCAAGGCCGGGACTTGTGTCAGGTGTTGTGTACAGACATATATCCGGGCTGGTGTCTGACTCCGAGCTAGAGATTCGAGTGTACACCATCTTTAGCTTACATGGCTGTGGCCCCTCCTGGGCCTCTTCGTCCGTGGCAATGAGGTGCGTGACCGGAGGGGTGTTTATTTCTCGGTCATCGGGTTTAAGCCCGACCCGGTCGTAGGCTGTGGGCCTGATAACAGAAATTCCCATTGCACAGAACAGATCTGCCAACTGATCTGCCAGCTGGGCATGTAGGGGTGCCGAACGCTCCGGTAACTCGACGGAAGACCCTGCGGGTGGTCCGTCGAAGTTGGGCTTTGGGGCTGGACCTTGAAAGATACCGGACTTTCGTGAGTTTGCTAGCCCTGGGGTCGAAGCCCCTAAACTGACGATTCCTTCAATGGGGGTGAGGCCTTCGATCTGGTCGAGGTGGTTGGCGGGGTCGGCGCGCACTAAGATGCCGCCGAAGACGAGGAGGTGACCAGGGGCGGTAAAGCCCTCGGTACGGGTGCAGTTTCCATCGACCGGTTGAGCCATCGATCCTTTCGGCGACCGCACAGCGGAACTCTCAATGAAAGCACCAATGTCGGTGTCAAAACCGGCAGACCTCGGGGTAGGGGGTCCCGAGCTGTGGATGTAGGATCAATGGATAACAGGGGACGACGAACACAGTGTTTACCCAGGTTCGAGCCCTCTCGAGGAGGTAAAACCCTAAGTCCTGCTTGATTGTATTGAATGTATGATGGAGTTTACAGAGTAGGTCTACCTCGAGATCAGCATGAGCTAAACCCTAGGCTATGAGATGATGAATATAGCTCTCCCCCTAATGACTACAACCCTCGGTTTATATAGACACCGATAGGGTTAGGGTTACCGAAGATAGATTACAACAAGAGGGAAAAGGATCTCGTCCACCCTTAACTTGGAGGGCACACCACGGCTTCACAAGTCTCCGGTCACCACACGGCTCCACCAGCCCGGCCCATGTACAATGGGCCATCGCCCCGAGGACCCCTTAGTCCATGACTCCCTCAATGGGCATCTCCATAGCCCATTAATTTGCCTAGTTGATGTGAGACTTTCTCCTTCTTTTTGTCTTCTCCACAACCACCATATTCTATTCCACCTATAGTGCTATATCCATGGCTCACGCTCATGTATTGCGTGAAAGTTGAAAAAGTTTGAGAACACCAAAAGTATGAAACAATTGCTTGGGTTATCATCGGGGTTGTGCATGATGAAATACTTTGTGTGATGAAGATGGAGCATAGCCAGACTATATGATTTTGTAGGGATAACTTTCTTTAGCCATGTTATTTTGAGAAGACATAATTGCTTTATTAGTATGCTTGAAGTATTATTGTTTTTATGTCAATATTAAACTTTTGTTTTGAATCTTATGGATCTGAACATTCTTGCCCCAATAAAGAAGATTGCATTGATAAATATGTTATGTAGCATTCCACATCAAAAATTCTGTTTTTATCATTTACTTACTCGAGGACGAGCAGGAATTAAGCTTGGGGATGCTTGATACATCTCCAACATATCTATAATTTTTGATTGTTCCATGCTATTATATTATCTGTTTTGGATGTTTTATATGCATTAATATGCTATTTTATATTATTTTTGGGACTAACCTATTAACCTAGAGCCCAGTGCCAGTTTCTGTTTTTTTCCTTGTTTTTGACTTCTACAGAAAAGGAATATCAACCGGAGTCCAAACAGGATAAAACTTTACGATGATTTTTCTTGGACCAGAAGACACCTACGTAACTTGGAGAGAGGGCCAGAAGAGTCCCGAGGCGGCCACAAGCCTCTAGGGCGCGTCCCGGGGGGGGGTGCCCTGAGGACTTGTGGGCCCCTCGGGAGTCCCCTAACCCTAATTCCACCTCTATATATTCTCAAATATTCCCCAAACATCAGAAGCGTCCACCAAAATACTCTTCCGCCGCCGCAAGCCTTTGTTCCCGTGAGATCCCATCTTGGGGCCTTTTTCGGCACCCTACCGGAGGGGGATTCGGTCACGGAGGGCCTCTACATCAACCTTGCTGCCCTTTCGATGAAGTGTGAGTAGTTTACCACAGACCTATAGATCCATAGCTAGTAGCTAGATGGCTTCTTCTCTCTCTTCGATCTTCAATACCATGTTCTCCTCGATGTTCTTGGAGTTCTATCCGATGTAATCTTATTTTGTGGTGTGTTTGTTGAGATCCGATGAATTGTGGATTTATGATCAGATTATCTATGAATATTATTCGAGTCTTCTCTGAACTCTTTTATGCATGATTAAGATATCTTTGTATTTCTCTTCGAACTATCGGTTTGGTTTGGCCAACTAGATTGATTTTTCTTGCAATGGGAGAGGTGCTTAGTTTTGGGTTCAATCTTGCGGTGTCCTCACCCAGTGACAGAAGGGGTAGCGAGGCACGTATTGTATTGTTGCCATCAAGGATAAAAAGATGGGGTTTATGTCATATTGCTTGAGTTTATCCCTCTACATCATGTCATCTTACTTAAAGCGTTGCTCTGTTCTTATGAACTTAATACTCTAGATGCAGGCATGAGTCGGTCGATGTGTGGAGTAATAGTTGTAGATGTAGAATCGTTTCGGTCTACTTATCACGGACGTGATACCTATATTCATGATCATTGCCTTAGATATCGTCATAACTATGCGCTTTTCTATCAATTGCTCAACATTAATTTGTTTACCCACCATATGATTTCTTTCAAGAGAGAAGCCTCTAGTGAAACCTATGGCCCCCGGGTCTATTTTCCATCATATATTTTCAGATCTATAAACCAAAAATCTAAAAAATAAATTGCTGCAATTTATTTATTTTTTACTTTAGTTTGCTCTTTTATCTATCTTTTATACCCATCTCTATTAGATCTCACTCTTGTTTGTGACCGTGAAGGGATTGACAACCCCTTTTTCGCATTGTGTGCAAGTGTTTGTTAGTTTGTGCTGGTGCATAGATTGGAGACTTGCTTGTGCCTCCTACTGGATTGATACCTTGGTTCTTAACTGAGGGAAATACTTATCTCTACTTTGCTGCATCACCATTTCCTCTTCAAGGGAAAAATCAATGCAAGCTCAAGAAGTAGCACCATACTATTTATAAGACTCTCAAAATAATATAAGTGAAGCATGAGAGTTCATCAATTTCTTCAAAATATAACCACCGTCGTGCTCTAAAAGATATAAGTGAAGCACTAGAGCAACTACCTAGCTCAAAAAATATAAGTGAAGCACATAGAGTATTCTAATAAATTCACGATTGATGTGTGTCCCTCTCAAAAGGTGTGTACAGCAAGGATGATTGTGGCAAACTAAAAAGCAAACAAAGCAAAGACTTATATAATACAAGACGCTCCAAGCAAAACACATATCATGTAGTGAATAATAATATAGCCTCAAGTAATTTACCGATGGATCGTAGACAAAAGACGGGATGCCATCCGGGGCATCCCCAAGCTTAGATGCTTGGTTGCCCTTGAATATTACCTTGGGGTGCCATGGGAATCCCCAAGCTTAGGCTCTTACCACTCCTTATTCCATAGTCCATCGAAATTTCACCCAAAACTTGAAAACTTCACAACACAAAACTCAACAGAAAACTCGTGAGACCCGTTAGTATAATAAAGCAAATCACCACCTTTAGGGACTGTTGTAAACTCATTCCAATTTTATATTTGCATTATATCTACTGTATTCTAACTTCACCATGGTTCATACCCCCGATACTACCCATAGATTCATCAAAATAAGCGAACAACACAATGAAAACAGAATCTGTCAAAAACAAAACAGTCTGTAGTAATATGGACTTTAGCCAAACTGATGTAACTCCAAAAATTCTGAAAAATTTGGACAACATAGGCAATTTGTATGTCAATCTTGTGTAAAAAATCAGAATTTTATCACCCTCAAGCAAATTTTAACAATTCTGCTACTGTACGCAAAAGTTTTTATTTTTCAGCAAAATCAAATCAACTATCACCCAAATCATCCCAAAGGTCTTACTTGGCTCAAACACTAATTAAAACATCAAAACACAATCATAACCGAAGTATAATTGTATATTTATTGAAAAACAGAAGCAAAAACAAAAAACATAAAATAAAATTGGGTTGCCTCCCAACAAGCGGTATTGTTTTACGCCCCTAGCTAGGCATATTGCATAGATCTAGGTATTGTAATAGAAGTGAGGGAGATCATCCATGCTCATCTCATACTCCCTCCTTTCAGCGGCAAGTTTCCTTTGTGGCAAGCAAAAGTAATCAAAAGGACTAAATTTAATTGGGTACGGATCTATGAGATCAAGTCTGGGAGGAGGAGGTTCCTCCCTTGGCCCTTTATAGGTGATTACTATCTCTTCATTATAAACGTTCCTTTGATTATGATCCCTAAGCCTTTCTTTAAGAACACGCCCTAGCCCATTATTTGTAAAGCAAAATTATCATTGAGTTCAGAAATCTTATCAATCAAAACAGTTGGAGGAACCTTTTTTCTTAGATTTTCATTGTAAGCGGCATAATCTGGAGATTGTAATCTCCTTATCTCTTCTTGATTAAAAAGTATTTCCTCTATAGGAGGGTAACCACCATTGATATTGTAATGGGCAAATATTTCACTAGCTTCTTTCATGATATGCCCAAATTCATAAGCTAGAAATATAGTGGTAACACGCTTAACGGAAGGATCATGAATATTAGAAAATTCTAGAAAAAACGTTTGTATGGCAGGATGCATGTGCACAAATTGTCTTTCAAGTTCAACTATAAGCAAAGATATTGCATCCGCAAGACTAGAAGTTTTATTGAGAATCGATCCTCCTAGCATAGGTAACGTACCAGCACAAGTAAAGAAATCTTGAATAACACCTTTTCCAATAATATTACCGCTACCTACACAGAGTTTTTTAGTGTGCATGATAGTAGGTTCTTCCTCATGAGGATCATCATTAACAAAATCATCAAATTTTCCCTCAAGATTATTACTAGTTTTTTCAATGATAACCTCCCCAGATTCAGACATGATAGCAAAGCAAGCAATCTAGCACACAAGCAAACGAGAAGACGAACGGAAAGAAGGCAAATATTTTTGTGTTTTTCTGAAAACGTTTTAGAAGTGGGGGAGAGGAAAATGAGAGGCAAATGGCAAATAATGTAAATGCAAGAGATGAGAGTTTATGATGGATACTTGGTAGGCTTTATGTAGATCCTCCCCGGCAACGGCGCCAGAAATTCTTCCTGCTACTTCTTGAGCTTGCGTTGGTTTTTCCCTTGAAGAGGAAAGGGTGATGCAGCAAAGTAGAGATAAGTATTTCCCTCAGTTGAGAACCAAGGTATCAATCCAGTAGGAGGAACACACAAGTCACCAATGGTTGCACCTACCCAAACAAACAAATACTCGCACCCAACGCGATAAAGGGGTTGTCAATCGATTCACGGTTACTTGCAAGGATGAGATCTGATACAGATAGGTATAAAAGATAAATAAAAGTGCAAAATAAAGTAAAGGTAAATAAATTGCAGCAAGGTATTTTTGGGTTTTTGGTTTTGTAGATCTGAAAATAATATGATAAAACATAGACCCGGGGGCCATAGTTTTCACTAGAGGCTTCTCTCTTGAAAGAACACATACGGTGGGTAAACAAATTACTGTTGAGCAATTGATAGAAAAGCGCAAAGTTATGACGGTATCTAAGGCAGATCATGAATATAGGCATCACATCCATGACAAGTAGACCGACTCCTGCCTGCATCTACTACTGTTACTCCACACATCGACCGCTATCTAGCATGCATCTAGTGTATTAAGTTGACAAGAACGGAGTAATGCCTTAAGCAAGATGACATGATGTATAGGGATAGATCCAATCAATATGAATAAACCCCACCTTTTTATCCTTAATGGCAACAATACAAATACGTGTCATGTCCCCTTCTGTCACTGGGAATAAGCACCGCAAGATTGAACCCATTACAAAGCACCTCTCCCATGGCAAGAAAAATCAGTCTAGTTGGCCAAACCAAATCAATAGATCGGAGAGAAATACAAAGCTATCTTAATCATGCATAAAGAGTTCAGAGAAGACTCAAATAGTATTCATAGATAATCTGATCATAAATCCACAATTCATCGGATCTCAACAAATGCACCACAAAAGAAGATTACATCGAATAGATCTCCAAGAACATCGAGGAGAACATTGCATTGAAGATCAAAGAGAGAGAAGAAGCCATCTAGCTACTAGCTATGGACCCATAGGTCTGCGGTAAACTACTCACACATCATCGGTAGGGCAGCAAGGTTGATGTAGAGGCCCTCCATGATCGAATCCCCCTCCGGCGGAGTATCGGAATAGGTCTCCAGAAAGGATCTCACGAGGACAGAAACTTGCGGCGGCGGAAAAGTATTTCTGGTGTCCCTCTGGTATACAGGGAATACTTGTGTATTTATAGAGCAAAGATTAGGGTTAGAGGAGCATCAGAGGACCCAAAAGCCTGGGGGCGCGCCCTCCGAGCTTGTCACCAACTGGTGGCCCCTCTGACCTCCTCCTGAAGGTTCCTGGGTGTCTTCTGGTCCAAGAAAAATCCTCAAAAAGTTTCGTTCCGTTTGGACTCCGTTTGGTATTGATTTTCTGTAAAAGACAAAAACAAGGGAAAAACAACAACTGGCACTTGGCACTAGGTTAATAGGTTTGTCCCAAAAAATGATATAAAATAGCATAATAATGCATATAAAACATCCAAGATGGATAATATAATAGCATGGAACAATAAAAAATTATAGATACATTGGAGACGTATCAACTAGGTGCATTATTATTAATTCTTTGAGAATCTTGCTCAATTTTCTTAGGGTGACCTTCAGGATACAAAGGTTCCTGAGTCATTTTACCACCCCTAGTCATAACTCTAACAACATGATCATTCATCTTATTGCTCATTTCATTAAGCAAATCATTTTGTGACTTGATGACTTGTTGTACTTGAGTTTTTATCATGGATGCATGTTTACTCACACCCCTGAAATCATTAACAATTCTAATCATAAAGTCACTCAAGCGTTCAATCATATAAGCATTTCATTTCAATTGTCTACTAACATATGCATTAAAGTTTTCTTGTTTAACAATAAAGTTATCCAATTCATCTAAGCATTGACTAGCAGATTTTGTCTAAAGAACATCACCTTCATCAAATGTATAGAGAGAATTTACCTCTACTACTTGTGTCGGGGTATCGAGACCGTGTATTTCTTCAATAGGTGGTAAATTCTTAACATCTTCAGCTTTAATACCTTTTTCTTTCATAGATTTCTTTGCCTCTTGCATATCTTTAGGACTAAGAAATAGAATACATCTCTTCTTCAGAGTTGGCTTGGGTGGTGGTTCGGGAAGAGTCCAATCATTATCATTCCTCAATATATTATTCAATAGTTCTTCAGCTTGTTCAACCGTTCATTCCCTAAAAACACAACCAGCACAACTATCTAGGTGGTCCCTAGAAGCGTCGGTTAGTCCATTATAAAAGATATCAAGTATTTCATTTTCTTTAGAGGATGATCTGGCAAAGCATTAAGTAATTGGAGAAGCCTCCCCCAAGCTTGAGGGAGATTCTCTTCTTCAATTTGCATAAAGTTAAATATTTCATGTAAAGCAGCTTGTTTCTTATGAGTAGGATTTTTTTTCCAGAGAAGTAATGTATCATATCCTGGGGACTACGCACACAACCAGGAGCAAGAGAATTAAACCATATCTTAGCATCACCCTTTAATGAGAAAGAAAATAACTTAAGAATATAGTAGTAGCGAATTTTTTCTTCATGAGCAAATAGGGTGGCTATATCATTCAGTTTAGTAATATGTGCCACAACAGTTTCAGATTCATAACCATGGAAAGGATCAGATTCAACCAAAGTAATTAACTCAGGATCAACATAGAATTCATAATCCTTATCAGTAACAAAGATAGGTGAAGTAGCAAACTTAGGATCATATTTCATTCTAGCATTCAGAGATTTTTTCTTTCAACTTGACTAGTAATTTCTTAAGATCATCTCTATCCTTACAAGCAAGAAAATCCCTAGATACCTCTCCATCCATAACATAACCCTCAGGTATATCAAGCAATTCATATCTAGGAGAGCTAGGTCTAATAGGTGTTTCAAAATTTTCAGTTTCAATAGTTTCATCCGTTTCAACATTCTCAATTTCTTTAGCTTTAGCAAGTTGTTCATCAAGAAATTCACCTAGTGGCACATTATCATCAAGCAAAGTACTAGCATCATCAATAGCATCATTCATAGTGGGATTACTAGCAGGTGGTGGTGTTGTAAGCCTACTCAAAATAGAAGGCGAATCAAGTGCAGAGCTAGATAACAGTTCCTTACCTCCCCTCGTCTTAGAGGGAACGATCTTGGTTCTATCATCCTTAAGATTCTTCATAGTGATCAACAGATATAAATCCCAAGTGACTCAGCAAATATAGCTATGCTCCTCGGCAATGGCGCCAGAAAAATGTCTTGATAACCCACAAGTATAGGGGATCACAACAGTTTTCGAGGGTAGAGTATTCAACCCAAATTTATTGATTCGACACAAGGGGAGCCAAAGAATAATCGCAAGTATTAGCAATTGAGCTGTCAATTCAACCACACCTGAAAGACTTAACATCTGCAGCAAAGTGATCAGTAGCAAAGTAGTATGGTAGTTTGATAATAACAATAATAGTAGCAATAGTAACAGTAGCAGGAACAGTAGCAGTTTTGTAGTGATTGTAACAGTAGTAACGACGGAAGTAACTTAGCAAAGATCAATATATGAAAAGCATAGGCATTGGATCAGCGATGGTAATTGCGTTGGATAATATTCATCATGTAGCAGTTATAACCTAGAGCGACACAGAACTAGCTCCAATTCATCAATGTAATGTAGGCATGTATTCCGTATATAGTCATACATGCTTATGGAAAAGAACTTGCATGACATCTTTTGTCCTACCCTCCCGTGGCAGCGGGGTCCATAAGGAAACTAAGGGATATTAAGGCCTCCTTTTAATAGAGAACCGGAACAAAGCATTAGCACTTAGTGAATACATGAACTCCTCAAACTACGGTAATCACCGGAAAGAATCCCAATTATTGTCACCTTGGGGTATGCAGATCATAACACATAATAGGTGCATATAACTTGCAAGATATGATCAATACCACACTTATATTCATGAAAACATAATAGGTTCAGATCTGAAATCATGGCACTCGGGCCCTAGTGACAAGCATTAAGCATAGCAAAGTCATAGCAACATCAATCTCAGAACATAGTGGATACTAGGGATCAAACCCTAACAAAACTAACTCGATTACATGATAAATCTCATCCAACCCATCACCGTCCAGCAAGCCTATGAAGGAATTACTCACTCTCGGCGATGAGCATCATGAAATTGGCGGTGAAGGAAGGTTGATGATGATGATGGCGATGGATTCCACCCTCCGGAGCCCCAAACGGACTCCAGATCAGCCCTCCTGATGAAGAACAGGAGGTCGTGGCGGCTTCGTATTGTAAAACACGATGAATCCTTCTCTCTGATTTTTTTCTTGGCGAATAGGTATATATGGAGTTGGAGTTGGAGTTAGCGTTGCCAGAGGTCTAGGGGGGCCACAAGCCTGCAGGGCACACCCTGGGGGGGGGGGTGGGCGCACCCCCTGAGCTTGTGGCTCCTGGGTGGCCCCATCTGGTATATTCTTCCGCCAGTATTTTTTATATATTCCACAAAAATTCTCCGTAAATTTTCAGGTCAATCCGAGAACTTTGATTTCTGCACAAAAACAACACCATGGCAATTCTGCTAAAAACAGCGTTAGTCCAGGTTAGTTTCATTCAAATCATGCAAATTAGAGTCCAAAACAAGAGCAAAAGTGATTGTAAAAGTAGATACGATGGAGACGTATCACTATCTCGCGGAGCCCAATGCCAATGATGGCATTCTTAGTTTGGAATCCTTGGCCAACATTTGGATGCCATGGGACCAACCCGTCTTCTTGTCCTTTGCAGTTTTCTATTTAGCCCCATTAACCAATAGCAAGGCGCTCTCCTATCATCGCTGATTCTGGCCCGCTAGGGGCAACTTCCAATGGTTATCGTGCTTCTGCCTGGCATGTGACCTGTCTGGCTAGCATGCATTGGATCGTCTGCCCAACTTGGCCGTACGAGTAGCCGGTCCGTATGGCTGAGAACAACAACCTGCCCATGATAAGTGTGGCGAGGTGCGTGACCCCGATGACCGAGAGCATCTTTTGATGATTTTTAACCGGATACACATGCTAGGGCATGGCAACTGGGTACAACAGAAGCCATGCAACACTATATTTATCCTACTCGGGTGTCGTGCAACACCGGAGATGCGACACTGATAGTCACGATAGTCGTTATCTATCCCATCATGGGCCCTCCATCTTTGCACACCACAGGTAAGCAAAAAGAAACAAAACGAAACCTACGTGTGATGGGCAAGGCAGTGTCACTCGTCTCATTCAACATGAAACCACCACGTACGGTTGTACCCGGCAAGTCCAACTGTCCGGATAACCTAGTCAGCCAATGGCGTGTTATTGGACGGGTAACATATGGTCTGGAGGCTTGGTGCTCTGCTCGGTGGGCCAATGTGGGATGGGACGGGTAACCAATCATCGTACACACAGACACCATCGGCAGTATTGCAGCCATCATCCATGCCGCAGTGTCTCATCCAACCCAACCTTTCACTGGCGAAACCGATGAGCACTGATACGTCCATTTTGCATCATGTTTTCCTACTATTATTTATAATTTTTTGGTCATTATTTCACTTTATGATGCAATTCTAACGCCTTTTCTCTCTTAATTTGCAAGATTTATATAGAGAGGGGAATTGTCGGCAACTGGAATTCTGGACATAAAAGAGCTACATCAAAGATAGCTTTTCCACAGAGCTCCAAATGACCTGAAACTTTACGGGGATTTTGTATTGAATATGTAAAAAAAATACTGGAACGAAGATCCACCAGAGGGGGCCACTTGCTACTCACAAGGCAATAGGGCGCGCCTACCCCCCCCAAGGCGCACCCTGATGCCTTGTGGGGCCCACAGTAACCCTCCGCCCCCTCCTTCTGATATATGAAGCCTTTTGCCCTAGAAAGAAATGAGAGAAGACTTTCGGGGTGAAGCGCCGCTGTCTCGAGGCAGAACCTGGGAAGGAGTACTTTTGCTCTCTGGCGGAGCGATTTGATACATCTCCAACGTATCTATAATTTTTGATTGTTCCATGCTATTATATTATCAATCTTGGATGTTTTATATACATTTACAAGCAACTTTATATCATTTTTTGGACTAACCTACTAACTTAGTGCCCAGTGCCAGTTGATGTTTTTTGCTTATTTTTTTACTTTACAGAATATCAGTACCAAACGAAGTCCAAATTCCATGAAACTTTTTGGAGATTTTTTTCTGGTGATAAGAGACCCTGGAAAGCTTCTGGAGGCCACGAGAAGATGGAGGAGTGGCCCACTAGGCACAAGGGCGCGCCAGGGGCCTCTAGCGCGCCCTGGTGGGTAGTGGGGCCCACAACCTTCCATTTGACCTACCTTCGCCTTTATAAATACTTTAAAATCCCAAAACCCTCAGGGGAGTCCACGAAATACTTTTTCCGCCGCCGCAAGTTCCAGAACCATGAGATCCAATCTAGAGGCCTTTTCTGGGATTCTGCCGGAGGGGGAAATGATCATGGAGGGGTTCTTCATCATCCTTGCTGCCCCTTCGATGATGCGTGAATAGTTTACCACAGACCTACAGGTCCATAGTTAGTAGCTATATGGTGTCTTCTCTCTTTTTGATCTTCAATACAATGTTCTCTTCGGTGTTCTTGGAGATCTATTTTATGTAATGACTTTTTGTGGTGTGTTTGTTGGTATCCGGTGAATTGTGAGTTTATGATCAAATCTATCCATGAATATTATTTGGGTTTTCTCTGAACTCTTTTATGCATGATTATTATAGCTTCGTATTTTTTCTTTGATTTATTGGTTTGGTTTGGCCAACTAGATTGATTTATCTTGCCATGGGAAGAGGTGCTTTGTAATGGGTTCAATCTTGCCGTGCTCAATCCCAGTGACAGAAAGGGACATGACACGTATGTATCATTGCTATTAAGGGTAAAAAGATGGGGTTTATTCATATTTGAGTTTATCTTGTCTACATCATGCCATCTTGCTTAAAGCATTACTCCATTTTTCCATGAACTTAATACACTAGATGCATGCTGGATAGCGGTCGATGTGTGGATTAATAGTAGTAGATGCAAGCAGGAGTCGGTCTACTAATCTTGGACGTGATGCCTATATACATGATAATTGCCTTGGATATCGTCATAATTATTTGCTTTTCTGTCAATTGCCCAACAGTAATTTGTTTACCCACCGTATGCTATTTTCTCGAGAGAAATCTCTAGTGAAAACTATGGCCCACGGGTCTATTTTCTATCATATATTAAAACCAAAAATACCTTGCTGAAATTTTCTTTTATTTATTTTATTTTTTATTTTAGTTAGATCTATCTATCAAAACCTATACAATTTAATCTTGCTCATAACTGTTGAGGGATTGACAACCCCTCTACGCGTTGGGTTGCAAGTATTTGTTGTTTGTGTGCAGGTACTGTTTACATAGTGTTGCTTGGTTCTCCTACAGGATTGATAACCTTGGTTTAATAACTGAGGGAAATACTTATCTCTACTGTACTGCATCATCCTCTCCTCTTCGGGGAAATCCCAACGCAGCTCGCAAGTAGCACGATTCCGCCGGGGGCACTTCCCTCCAGGAGGGGGAAATCGAAGCCATCGACATCACCAATGATCCTCTCATCGTGGGAGGACCAATCTTCATCAACATATTCACCGACACCATCTCATCTCAAACCCTAGTTGATCTTTTGTATTCAATCTTTGTTCCAAAACCTCAGATTGGTACCTGTGGGTTGCTAGTAGTGTTGATTACACCTTGTAGTTGATGCTAGTTGGTTTATTTGGTGGAAGATCATATGTTCAGATCCTTAAGCATATTCAATACACCTCTGATCTTTAACATGAATATGATTTGGTAGTTACTTTTGTTCTTGAGGACATGGAAGAAGTCTTGTTATAAGTAATTATGTGAAGTTGGTATTCGTTCAATATTTTGATGATATGCATGTTGTTCTTCCTTTAGTGGTGTCATGTGAATGTCGACTGCATGACACTTCACCATACTTGGGCCTAAGGGAAGGCATTGGGGAGTAATAAGTAGATGATGGGTTGCGAGAGTGACGGAAGCTTAACCCCTAGTTTATGTGTTTCCGTAAGGGGCTAATTTGGATCCATATGTTTCATGCTATGGTTAGATTTATCTTAATTCTTCTTTCGTAGTTGCGGATGCTTGCGAGAGGGGGTAATAATAAGAGGGTTTCTTCTTCAAGTGAGAACAACACCCTAGCACCGGTCCACCCACATATCAAATTATCAAAGTAGTGAACGTGAATCAACTAAACATGATGAACATGACTAGACGAGAATTCTCGTGTGTCCTCGAGAGCACTTTGCTTTATATAAGAGAACTTTCTGGCTTATCCTTTGCTATAAAAAGTATTGGGCCACCTTGCTGCACCTTTGTTACTATTGCTACTTGTTACTCGTTAAAAATTACCTTGCTACAAAACTATCCGTTACCGCCACTTTCAGTGCTTGCAGAGAATACCTTGCTGAAAACGACTTGTCATTTCCTTCTGCTCCTCATTGGGTTCGACACTCTAACTTATCAAAAGGACTATGATTGATCCCCTATACTTGTGGTTCATCAAGGACCACGCCAGAAAAGAGCTTTGGGAGAGGCCACGGGATGCGCATAATGGGTCAAAATGATGCATGCCGAAAGGGCGTACCAGCCATCGGCCGAGCTCAGATTTCTGGCGCCCTCAACTACTTCGAGAGTGTGACGATGATCGCCTGGACAGAAGCATACATTGTGCCCATGCTGGAGTAGCTCGCAAACAAGATAGGTGCTAAAATGACTACCTATCTTTAGAAACATATACATTTGAATCAAAACCAAGTAGAAAAAATGCAAGAGAGGCGAACCGGAGAAGCGATGTACCTTGGCAAGAGCAAACCATGCTAGAAGGAAGCACATATAGATATGAAACAACATCTGCGAAGGCCTGCAAGCATAACAAAGAAAGAAAAGGATGCTGGGGAAGAAGGTAAGCAAGATAAATGGGGATTAGAAAGTACCTAACTGAAATGAAGACACAGAGGTTGGTTCACGGTTTGCTCGGTCCATCGTCTGGGAGGTCCCTTCATCTAGAGCAACGAAGAAGATGACACGACAGTGAATGACACAACCTCAAACAACCAAAGAAGTAACGGACATGGCGATGGACGAAGAGAAGCGGATGCCAGTGAAAGACAACACCATGGACGAAGTTGTAGCAACTAAGCATGGGATGCAAGAGACTCTGGAAACATGATAAAAGAATGGTGAGCGCAAGCGCCAGGAAGGGAACATGCAAAGATGAGAGAAAGCCAGAATCTCAGTCAGCCCGAGTGCAGACAATGCGGTGGCGGAGGAAGCATACAGGACGTCAGCGAGCTACAAAAGCATGGATCACCGACGAAAATGAAAATAGTCATCGACCGACCCTGTGCTCCCGTCGCCATCGCCTGCTTTCAGCGCGTGACAATGGCCGCCTGGGCAAAAAGGACACCGCGCTTATAGAAACCCGTAGTCAGACCAACCAAGAAGCTCATAGAAATCCTTCCATTGGAGGGGAGCAAGAGGAAGCCAATTTGCTTGGGCGAGAAAAAAAGGATAAAGTGGATGATGCCAAAAGCACATTACGTGCTTTTATGAAAGTCCCGGGATGCGCAATCGATGTTGCACATCCCATCAAACCGCTCATCCGACCACACTCGGCATAAAAATAATCCAAGGCAAGGAAATTGAACGTTCGGGTGTGCAGAGAGCCCGGGCAAGAGTTTCTCAAACGTGCGAGGTAGCACGCACAGCCGGGCATGGGCACAAGTGCCTGCTCGGCTCGCGCGACTGAAACAGCCAAAGCCACGAAACCACCTACGTGAAGCGCGACTGGGCAGGCCTACGCGAGACCCGCTAGTGCGACCGAACTGGCCCAACGGTAGTCGTGCGAGCCAACGAAAACGGATGCACCTCACGACCCGACTATAGCAATTGAACGAGCCTAGCAGAGGCAAAGACGCCAACAGTCGGATCCAACTAGGGTGTCATGTGCGGGCTCAGGTGCAACGCAAGACGACTCATTGTGGTGGCCCCGGCAACCCCAGTGGTCCACCTGTCATCGACTACCGAGTGGGTTGCCTTAATAGTCGTGGAGGGCATGGGCGTTGCGTGAGTCGGCGCACCGCATGTGCCGACTGTAACGACCGAACCAGCCCGCATAGGCAAAGACGTCACCAGGAGGGTCCGAACACGCTCTCGCATGCGGGCGATGACGCGCTGAAGTCCACCGCATGATGGTGGACCCAAGCGTGCCCTCGGTCCACCCGTCATGGACACACGCCGACTGTAGCAATCGCATGCCCTCGGTACACTCATCATCGACGTCCTAGCCGAGTCGTCCGCGTCTGAGCCGTCCGGGCAGATCGCACGGCTCGCATCGGCCCCGAGTAGCCCCTGTGGCAAGCCACCATGGGACGAACGACCATGAGGCTCTATCCGCCCGCGAGCAGCCTAGGAAGGCGGGTACCCCACCATCCTTTATAGGAGTAATGTGACTACTAGGATTGAATCACTTCGTCTCTCCTCTAAGGGAAAAACATGGCCAGGGTTTCTGCCTCTCATCGGCGGCACCGCCGATCTGCCTCGTCTCCTGTGGCCTTAGGGTCATGGGAGCATGGTGTATCCCGGCCCTTGCCGACGGGAGGGATCCATTTTTAGATGTTTCTTTGAGTTTTGTTAGGGTTCGTATCCTACTCAGGAAGGCAGTTCCCTAAAGATGGAATAAGGTTCTCCCCACCTAGTCCTCGTCCAGGTGGTGCATCTAGCATCGTCAGAGGACATGTGGAGGTGTGTCTCCGAGGGATGTCGCAGGATTCGGCCGGTGTTGTCTTTGTTGGGTCTGCTCGGAACCTGTCTTCCTTCATCTATGTTCATGTGTCTTCAGGTTGTATCCTTTCGATCTACGCTTCTCTTTATCGGTGACGGTTGCTATTCTGGTGCGCGGGTCCTATGGGCCTTAGCATGATGACTTCTTGACTGTCTACTACAACAAGTTTTTCCCGGCTCTAGCGAGGGAGGGGCGATGATGGCGGCGCGCCTTCGGTCCGCTTCCGTGCTAGTAGTCGTCGCTAGATGGTCTATGGATCTGGATGTTATTTTTATTATTTCGGTATTCATTGTACTACTATGATTGAAAATGAATAGATTGAAAGTTTCCCGCAAGGAAAAACTTATTTTTATGGGTTACCAAGTGTACGAGAGATGCTTTTAGCAAAGTTATAAACCATGGTCCAGTTTTCTACACAAGAAAAAAATTGTAATAATATTTTAGTTGTTTTTTAATAATTACTAATATTTATTTCTGAAATACAAAAATATTTTATCCATCGTGTTGAGTATTATGATTATTAGGAAAGATATGATAGCGTAGGATCTTACCCTACCTTGTCTTGTACTCCAAGTTGGTCATTGTACTCCTATATATACGCCCACGAGGCTCAAGCAATAAACAATTGATTCCACTAATATCCCTCTCTATCCTTTCTAACATGGTATCAGCCTAACATCGATCCAAAACCCTAGACGCCACCACTTTTGCACCGCGCCGCCCCCGGGGTGGTCAATCTCCATGCATGATTGCCACCGGGGGCCGCGCCACTGGTAACTAGGGTTCGTCTGTCGATCGTGTTGATCGGCTGCCCTAGAGAGTCTTTTTTTGATGTGTTGATTGGAGTTCTCTCTCGGCAATCGATTAATCGGTGTTCTTTTTTGGTTTTCCCATCTGTGATCGGTTTGCGTCGCCCACGGCATCGTCTATAGTGCACATCTACTGCATCGACATCTTCATCATCCATCGAGCTTGAATGCATCACGGTGTCCAAAGCAGCGGCGGCTGCACGCACCTAGCCCATCGTGGCACGCCGGGTGGCCTGTTGCCACACTCTTGTCCCACACGGGCGTGGATGGTTGCTCGCGCGCTCGCGTGGTTGCCTACACGAACCCACCGATCCACCTACAGTGTGTAGGCTGGCTCGTCTGTCTCTGCGTGCAGGTCTTTGCGTGGTTGTGTCTCACGTGTGTTCACGCCTGGACGTGTGATGCACATCACGGGTACCCCTTGACGTTTGTCTTCTCAATCTTACTCGTTGCCTCTTCGGTCTGATCAACCGTCTATGCGCGACTTTATCGGATTCTATGAAGATCGTCCTCTAGTATATGTGCATCTTCTCCGATCGAGCAACGGGTTGCCGCTGCATCATCCCGTCGGATAGCAGCGCCGTCGCCCCGTGGTTCTCACCGCAACTGCATTGACCCATGCGCCGCCGCTGCGTTGCCCCTTCGGGCCATAGCACTGCGGCATGCGGTCCACGCCGCCGCCCCGAGACCATTCCCACGATTGCACCAACCCGCACGATCTCGCTGCGTCACCCCTTCGGGCTGTAGTGCCGCGGCCCGCGGTCCATGATACGTCTCCAACGTATCTATAATTTTTGTTTGTTCCATGCTGTTATATTATCATTCTTGGATGTTTTACAATTATTTTATAGCAACTTTATATCATCTTTTGGGACTAACCTATTGACATAGTGCCCAGTGACAGTTGTTGTTTTTGCTTGTTTTTTACTTCGCAGAATATCCATATCAAACAGAGTCCAAACGCAGCGAAACTTTTTGGAGATTTTTTTTTTGGACCAGAAGACACCCAGTGGGCCAAAGAAGTACCAGAGGGGAGGCCCGAGGTGGGCACAACCCATCAGGGCGTGCTAGGAGGCCCAGGCACGCCCAGGGGGGTTGTGCCCCCCTCGGTGACCTCCCGCACCGCCTCTTCGCCCTATAAACTCCCAAATATTCCAGAAACCCTAGGGGAGTCGACGAAACACAATTCCAGCCGCGGCAAGTTCCAGAACCGCGAGATCCAATCTAGACACCATCACGGAGGGGATCATCATCCTCATTGGTGCCTCTCCGATGATGCGTGAGTAGTTCATCATAGATCTACGGGTCCGTAGGCAGTATCTAGATGGCTTCCTCTCTCTCTTTTGATTCTCAATACAATGGTCTTTTGGAGATCTATTTGATGTAACTCTTTTTTGCGGTGTGTTTGTTGGGATCCAATGAACTTTGAGTTTATGATCCATGGATATTATTTGAGTCTTCTTTTGATTTCTTATATGCATGATTATTTATAGCCTCGTATTTCTTCTTTGAATCTTTGGTTTAGTTAGGCCAACTAGATCGATTTTTCTTGCCATGGGAAGAGGTGCTTTGTGATGGGTTCGATCTTGCGGTGTTCTTTCCCAGTGATAGAAGGGGCAGCAAGACACACATATATCGTTGCCATTAAGGATAACAAGATGGGGGCTATTCCTACATGAAAAGATCTCGTCTACATCATGCCATCATTCTTATTGCATTACTCCATTTCTCCATGAACTTAATACACTAGATGCATGCTGGATAGCGGTCGATGTGTGGAGTAATAGTAGTAGATGCAGGCAGGAGTCGGTCTACTAATCTTGGACATGATACCTATATATTGATCATTGCCTTGGATATCATCATAATTATTCGATCTTCTATCAATTACCCAACAGTAATTTGTTTACCCACCGTGTGCTATTTTCTCGAGAGAAGCCACTAGTGAAATATACGGCCCCCGGGTCTATTCTTTATCATATTTGCTTTGAGATATATTTTTATTCACTTTTATTTTTAGATCTATTATTCCAAAAACCCAAAAATACCTTGCTGCACTTTTTATTTACTTATTTTATTTCGCATTTTATTGAGAGCTATTTATCCAATCTATCACAAATTTTATCCCGTTCACTTGCCAATTTCTGGCGCCGTTACCCAGGAGGGATTGACAACCCCTCTTACGCGTTGGGTTGCAAGTATTTGTTCTTTGTGTGCAGGTACCGTTTACATAGTGTTGCTTGGTTCTCCTACTGGATTGATACCTTGGTTTCATAACTGAGGGAAATACCTACCGTAGCTGTACTGCATCATCCCTTCCTCTTTGGGGAAATACTGACGCAGTCTCAAGCGACATCAAAAGGAATTTCTGGTGCCGTTGCCGGGGAGACATCATCAACATCTATCAGGTTCCTAATCACAAATCTCATATGCTTGCAATTTACATTATTTGCCATTTGCCTCTCGTTTTCATCTCCCCCACTTCACAAAAAAATTGCCATTTTATTCGCCCTTTCTTTTCGTTCGCCGTTTTCTCGTCAGATCTCTTATTTGCTTGAACTTGTCATCATGAGTGACTTTGGTATGGCAGAAACAGATGATGGCCTAACTCCTAAAATTGGACGATCTGGCAATCTGGATGCTAAAACTTTTGTTTTGGGGCAAGGGAATGTTATGGGAAAAGAACATATCCAAGAATTTTCAATTGTGTTGGAAATTTGACTCTTGATGATGCTCCTATACTTAAAAGAACTAAATCTTATGCGGAAGCTATTTCAGCACTAGTTCTGAAACTTGAAAATAGATTTATCCGTACCCACCTTACCTTGCAAAGATTGTTTTATGAGCTACCCGTCATAAAGGATCCTAAAAGCTAAAAAGTTAGCTACCCTTATTCTTATGAATGAATTTGACTACATAGTATGGGAAGCTAGGGAATTTTTTTATTTTTATGGTATGAACCATGAAAAACTGGTGATAAGTGAGATCCTTTATAATAGTGATTATATGTCGAGACATTTTCTTAGAAATAATCAAATTTTTGATGAGAATCTTAAAAAGGAAATCCCCGTTTTAGATATAATCCAACAAGTTTTCAATGATGTTAATCAACAATATACTTGGATTGTTGCCGGAAATCAAAGGGGATACGTAGATGGGCAACTTGATAATGCTAAAATTTCTATGGATAATGTGTTTCAAGTTATTTTTGCAAAACCTCCTGACAAGAACACATCTATGGAAAATAAGAAGAAAGATGACAAAACTTGAATCCTTGCGTTATGCCTATCTAGGGGCATAAAACGATAGCGCTTGTTGGGAGGCAACCCAATGAATAAAATTTATTTTTGCCTTTTTCTTTCTGTTCTTAAGTGTTTACACAATTATGCCTCTGTTATGATTGTGTTTTTTGGTTTAATTAGTATTTGTGCCAAGTGAAGCCTTTGGGATAGCTTTGGTGATAGTTGATTTGATCATGTTGAAAAACAGAAACTTTTGCGTCTAGTAATAGAATTGTTTAAATTCACAGAAGCGACGAAAAAATCTGAAATTTTACACAAGATTGATATACAAATTGCCTATGTTGTCCTAATTTTTCAGAATTTGTGGAGTGACAGAAGTATGGGAACAATTCGCATCTTTATAGACTGTTCTGTTTTTGACAGATTCTGTTTTCTTTGCATTGTGTGCTTATTTTGATGAATCTATGGATTGTATCGGGGGGTATAAGCCATGGCAAAGTTAGAATACAGTAGATATAATGCAATAACAAAATTTGAATGGGTTTGCAATAGTACTTAAAGTAAAGATTTGTTTTCTTATACTAACGGATCTAACGAAGGTTTTGTTAAGTTTTGTGTGATTGAAGTTTTCAAGTCTTGGGTGAGATCGCGATGGATGAAGGAATAAGGAGTGAAAAGAGCCTAAGCTTGGGGATGCCCACGGCACCCCAAGTTAATATTCAAGGAGAACCAAGCAACTAAGCTTGGGGATGCCCCGGAAGGCATCCCCTCTTTCTTCTAACGACCATCGGTATTTTACTTGGAGCTATATTTTTATTCGTCACATATCATGAGTTTTGCTTAGAGCGTCTTGTATTATATGAGTCTTTGCTTGTTTTGCTTTTTAGTTTGTCACAAGTATCCTTGCTGGACACACCTATTTGAGAGAGCTAAAATTATGCTATGATTTGTTAGAATTGCTCTTTATGCTTCACTTAAATTTTTTGAGCTATGGAATTGCTCTAGTGCTTTACTTATATCTTTTTGAGCACGGTGTGCTTTAATATTTTTGAAGAAATGCTCTCATGCTTCACTTAGATTTATTTGAGAGTTAGTAATTTTTTGAAGAAATTCTCTCATGCTTCACTTATATTATTTTGAGAGACGAAATTTTTTATGCTCGTGTTCTTCACTTAGATTTGTTTGAGCTTGTCAAAAGCAATTGCAGTATATGAAACTAGTCCCAAAGTGATAGATATTCAAGAGGGATATAATAAAAACTTTCATGAAGATCATTGGACAAAATAAACTTGATTCTTTGTAATAGTTTTGAGATATGATGATAGTGATATGTGAGTCATGTTGGTGAGTAATTATGCTTTAGTAAGAATATTGGTGTTAAGGTTTGTGATTCCCTATGCAAGCACGAAAGTCAATAGTTATGCAATGAAATTACATCCTACTTGTGGTGCATTATTCGGTGTTAGTTATGCTTAATGCTCGCTTATGTGATTTTTCGTTTCTTGGTTGGTTGCTTCTCAATCTTTTGCTAGCCTCCACTTGTACTAAGTAGAAATACTACTTGTGCCTCCAAAATCTTTAAACCCAGTTTTGCCATATGAGTCCACCATACCTACCTATATGCGGTACTTCCGTGCCGTTCTAAGCAAATTTTTATGTGCCATCTCTAATTTTCAAAATGAATTTCCTTTTTGTGTGCCCGTATCGCTTATGAAGCGGCAGGGGGTGGCCAATATTTTCTATGCTAGATGTGTTATTCTCAAGATGAGTGTTTATTCACTTGTCATTGCACGAGAGTACGATGGTAATAGGGATGCCCAGTCCCGAAATGAAAAAGAAATTTACTTTATGTTGTCAAATAATAAATTCCTTGAAAAGTGTTGGTATGGAAGGCACCCATGGATACAGCTAGCCATGGATTGTGAAAGAATGGTGGAAAAAGGAATAAACTTTATTTTCTGTTTGGGAACCGTCTATGATATATCTAGCATGGAAAGTGTTGGGAATTACTCGGTCATTTATTTTGACTGGAAAAGTATGCCTCTCAAAAAAAATTATCTCTCAATCTAAGCCTTGAGCTCTGGCACCTCTACAAATCCCTATTTCCCTCTACGAAGGGCCTATCTATTTACTTTATGCAATTTTTATTTTTATTTGAGTCTCCATCTTCTCTTATAAAGCACCAACTAGGGAGCACTATGATCATACTTGAGCATTGGATGTAGCTAATATGCGAGTGTGTTTCATGAATGGATCAATGATTGAGCATGATGGGCCAGGGATAACTTTCTTTAGTGTTGATATTTTGAAAGACATGGTTGCTTGTTGATATGCTTGAGTATTGAAATCTTCATGTCAAAACTAGACTATTGCTTTGAACCATATAAAAGTCCAAATGTCCATGCTACAAAAGAAAAGAATATGTGATGAACATGTTAGGTAGCATTCCACATCAAAAATTCTGTTTTTATCATTTACCTACTCGAGGACGAGTAGGAATTAAGCTTGGGGATGCTGATACGTCTCCAACGTATCTATAATTTTTGCTTGTTCCATGCTGTTATATTATCATTCTTAGATGTTTTACAATCATTTTATAGCAACTTTATATCAATTTTTGGGACTAACCTATTGACATAGTGCCCAGTGCCAGTTGTTGTTTTTGCTTGTTTTTTACTTCGCAGAATATCCATATCAAACGGAGTCCAAACGCAGCGTCACTTTTTGGAGATTTTTTTGGACTAGAAGACACCCAGTGGGCCATAGAAGTACCAGAGGGGAGGCCCGAGGTGGGCACAACCCACCAGGGCGCGCCAGGAGGCCCAGGCGCGCTCAGGGGGGTTGTGCCCCCCTCGGTGACCTCCCGCACCGCCTCTTCGCCCTATAAATTCCCAAATATTCTAGAAACCCTAGGGGAGTCGACGAAACACAATTCCAGCCGCCGCAAGTTCCAGAACCATGAGATCCAATCTAGACACCATCACGGAGGGGTTCATCATCCTCATTGGTGCCTCTCCGATGATGCGTGAGTAGTTCATCATAGACCTACGGGTCCGTAGGCAGTATCTAGATGGCTTCCTCTCTCTCTTTTGATTCTCAATACAATGGTCTTTTGGAGATCTATTCGATGTAACTCTTTTTTACGGTGTGTTTGTTGGAATCCAATGAACTTTGAGTTTATGATCAGATCTATATCCATGAATATTATCTGAGTCTTCTTTTGATCTCTTATATGCATGATTATTTATAGCCTCGTATTTCTTCTTCGAATCTTTGGTTTAGTTAGGCCAACTAGATCGATTTTTTTTGCCATGGGAAGAGGTGCTTTGTGATGTATACGATCTTGCGGTGTTCTTTCCCAGTGACAGAAGGGGCAACAAGACACGCATGTATCATTGCCATTAAGGATAACAAGATGGGGGCTATTCCTACATGAATAGATCTCGTCTACATCACGTCATCGTTATTATTGCATTACTCTGTTTCTCCATGAACTTAATACACTAGATGCATGCTGGATAGCGGTCGATGTGTGGAGTAATAGTAGTAGATGCAGGCAGGAGTCGGTCTACTAATCTTGGACGTGATGCCTATATATTGATCATTGCCTTGGATATCATCATAATTATTCGATCTTCTATCAATTGCCCAACAGTAATTTGTTTACCCACCGTGTGCTATTTTCTTGAGAGAAGCCACTAGTGAAATCTACGGCCCCCGGGTCTATTCTTTATCACATTTGCTTTGAGTTCTATTTTTATTCGCTTTTATTTTCAGATCTATTATTTCAAAAACCAAAAAATACCTTGCTGCACTTTTTATTTACTTATTTTATTTCGCGTTTTATCGAGAGCTATTTATCCAATCTATCACAAATTTTATCTCGTTCACTTGCCAATTTCTGGCGCCGTTACCCAGGAGGGATTGACAACCCCTCTTACGCGTTGGGTTGCAAGTATTTGTTCTTTGTGTGCAGGTACCGTTTACATAGTGTTGCTTGGTTCTCCTACTGGATTGATACCTTGGTTTCATAACTGAGGGAAATACCTACCTTAGTTGTACTGCATCATCCCTTCCTCTTTGGGGAAATATCGACGCGGTCTCAAGCGACATCAGTCCACCACCACCCTGAGGCCTTCCGCTCCAAGCCGTCCCTGTGGTTGCACCGACCCTCGCGCTGCTGCAGTGTCGCCCCATTGGACCGTAGCGAGCGTGGCACACGGTCCCTGCCGCCGCCCTGAGGTCTTCCCCACCGTCGCCCGACCCCCGCGTTGTGGCTCCGTCGCCCCTTCGGGTCGTAGCACCTTGACACGTGGTCCACTTCGCCGTCCACGCGTGTCTACTTCTGTGTGGTATGCGCCGCGCTGCCTTCCTAGGCGCGAGAACGCCACCGTCCGCGCCGGTCTTCGTCACCCTGTAAGGTTCTTCCTCGCCTACTTCAAGCACCGCCGCCGCGCTCCTAACCTAGTCGTCGTCGCCGCTGCTCTTCTTCCTCTGTGCCGCTACCGCTCGCTCACCTGAGCCGCGTTACCCTTCCTCCCCCTTCGTCTTCGTCCAGCACCAGCTCATCGCTAGCGTCGTCGTCATCTTCCCCGACCACTTCATCTACTCCAACAACCGCGGTCGACATCGGCATCTTCTACCCCACGTCGACTGGCGCCGCAACCGTCGTCGAGTCCTTCTCCGCTGGCCCCTTCGACATGGCGTACAACTCGTGTAGGTTCCTGTCTACTCATGCCCGGTGCTGTCAACACCAGCGCGTGCCTTCGTCCACGATGTGTCCCAGGGCATGGCAAGTCTGGTGTGGCGCATCGCAACATCGCCTTCGTCCGTCTACGCATGCCCGGTGCTGGCAACACCAATGTGTGCCTTCGTCCACGATGTGTCCCCGGGCTTGGCAAACCCAGGGCGACGCGTCATCAACAACGTCTTCTTCCCAACGCACTACTACTTCGACACCACTGCGCCTATGACTAACTCAGCGCCTTCTTGCGCCCGCGGCTCCATGGCGACTTCCTCGACACCGGCCACACCCCGACTCGACATCGACCACGGCGTTCTTCGCACGGCTACCTCGACCACAGCTCCACCAGCCTATGCTCTCGGCTACCTCGACAACGACACAAAGGGCTACCACCTTGCTTGAGCAACCTTGTCGGTTTCCACTCCAGCCAGGACTTCCATGATGCATCGACTGTTTCGATTGTGGGGGATGTCCGTCGGCTTACCTTCAGATTCTTCTACAGTCTCACCGTTTGCATATCGTTGCGACTGCGGGGGGATGTTGAGTATTATGATTATTAGGAAATATATGATAGCGTAGGATCTTACCCTACATTGTCTTGTACTCCAAGTTGGTCATTGTACTCCTATATGTACGTCCACGAGGCTCAAGCAATAAACAATTGATTCCACCAATATCTCTCTTTATACTTTCTAACACATCGTTATCTAGTCATGTCTTGTGGCAACTAAGAATTTCATTGCCTGCTATACTCCTCACATGTGTATGTGCTCGGTGCATAACATTCACCATCGACGTGGTGGAGCTAAAAATCATGATATAGTCCCTAAAAAGCGACAAATTTTGAACCTGTGATTTGAAAATGTCGCTAAACAACTTTTCCCCTATGTAAGAACTTTCTAATGCAATGTTAGCTCAACTTATTGTTTTAATGCCTCGAACTGAGTGTCTGACTATTGCGTTGATGCAACAACAAAAGACATAAAATAAAAAAGATATGGAGGTTGCCAATATGACGACTTTGGTTTTACACTTCGCCTAGACGGCCTCCATAATAATATGGAGCGCACTCTATACCCGTAATGGAGGCCGTCAATGATGAAAATGCTGGAGTTGCTCTAATTGCATCAAACTAAAGGCCTATCTTTAAGCAACTCAATTAGTACTGGCTAGCTAGTGCGCCCTTTTGTAACTTGTGTTGCTTCTCGACTATACATATCCTGAAGTGCAGGTTGCATATATCAATATATGCATACATGTATATATATATGCATACATGTTGACCTGTGAAGACTAGGATGTACTTATTGCCGTGTTGGTCTTCTTTGATCCACCCACATACTATACTATCAAAAGGGCAAAAAGGGTTGCTGCATGATCTACCACTGTAGCATTAGTTTTTGGAAGAAGACGAGAGCTCACGGCTAGGCCACATCTCCTTCATTTGTATGACGTTGGCACGCCAGCAGCCGCACGGCCTGAGATAGTTTTCTCAACAATGCTGTATTTGAGTTACTATGAAACAGTGCTAAATTTGCGGTATTAGAAAAGGAAACAAGCCTTTGCTTAAGAGTTTTCCACTAACCGAGACAATCATACGCAGTACGTACCCAGCATATTGTGATCTATACTTATTTTTGAAGAGAGAGAAAGAGAGAGAGTAGCTAGTGTACTTGCTTGTTGGCTCACACACCCTGGCACAGCACAGCATGGGGACACCGCTGCGGTGCTGTGCCCAGATTTGGTGAGCTCCAAAAAATGGGAGGCATCGATGGAGCTCCATGGTCGTTATTGGCAGCCAATGTCCAGCTGTCACACACCCACTCGCTCCCCCGCACGCACTCGAATACTCAATTAGGGCAACTCTATTTTTTGCGGGGAAAAGAAACTCATTGTTTAAATGTTTGAATTTTTAAAAATATACCCGAATATGATAAAATTGTCATATTTTTAAAAAATGTTCACAATTTTGAAGGAACATTTATGAACTTGAAAAATGTTCAAGAATTTAAATTATGTTCCTGAATTTTATTTTATTTTGAAAAATATTCATGAATTAAAGAATGAAAAGAAAGCAAATATAAATACGTAGAGGAAAATAAAACATGAAAAGAAAACTGCTAGAGAAAAAAGAATAGAAAAAACCCGAATGGAACCTTCTCAAAACTGAAAGAATAGGCCTACATGGCCAACCAAATAGCGCCCGCTACGGGTCCCCATTTGCTCACCACCTTTGCAGTATGCACATACTGTAAATTACTATAATAACCCTTGAGATAAAAACAAAATTAGTTCCAAAACCAAAGGACGAAGCGGCAAAGCGCGCGTTACCTCTAGTCCTAACCAAACATCCTTCGTTAAAGGTTGGTTTATTTTGGACAGGGTTTTGGTCTTGCACGAGGTGATCCACGATGTTAAGGTTAAACACGAGAGGGTGGTGTTTTTCAAAATAGACTTTCACAAAGCCTACGATGCAATGCACCAGTCCTTCCTTTGGGAAGTCATACAATGTAAAGGTGTCACGACCGTTGGATTACCATGGCCATGTAGCTTGTATCTAGTGGCAAATGGGCGGTGAACACCAACAGTGAGGTCGGATACTTTTTCCACACTTCGCGTGGGGCTAGATAATATGTCATCAATAGTCACGATGCCACCGGCAGGATCACAAAATGGCCATCGAGCTATTGCCTTTCGAAATCCTGTATCGACCATGTCGGGCTATTAAATCCTAGGTGTTGGCTGATTTTATTTTGAATGGACAGAAGCCAAGCTCCCTAGAGAGCAGGAATCCTACAACAACTGGGTGATGTACTTCGACGACTCCAAAATGCTTGTCGGACAAGGAGCGGGGGTGGTCCTCACCTCAACAACCGGCGATACTATGAAGTACGTACTGCAAATCCTGTACACAGACTCCAAGAATGCGGCGAATACGAAGCACTACTTCACGGGCTTCGAATTGCTGCCTCCATGGGTATCCAGTGTCTCGAGGTCTGAGGTGACTCTAACCTCGCAAGATCCCAAATAAATGGAGAATTTGAGCCAAGGACCCAAAGATGGCGGCATACCGAAACGTTGTGATAACCTTATCGACTCGATTTGAGGGCCTAGAATTCCACCACACCCAGTGGGACGTTAGGCTGCCGATATTCTCGCTAGAATGGGAGCACGGCAGGAACCAGTACCTCAGAGCATCTTCGTCGAGCGATTGTTCAAACCATCGCTCAAGTGGCAAGGTGAGGCTGAGCAAGACGCCAAACAAGACGAGCAACCAACACCTGAATTGGTCACCCCTCCGGACATAGAGCCAGATGAGGGGATAATTGGGGGGCTTGGTACTCTAGGAAACCTCCTCGGCCCATGAGATCATGGCGGTAATCGCGCCATGGACTGAGCTAATCCTTGCATACTTAATACATAAGGATTTACCCAAGGACCAGACAGATGCACGACATATCGTTCGACGATCAGCAGCGTACAAGGTCCATGAAGGGTAACTATACAAACACATCATTACTGGTGTACTCCAACGCTGCATTTCCGAGGAGGGAAAAGAGCTCCTCTCAGAGATTCACTCTGGTATGTGCGGGCATCATGCAGCCCCCCTCAGACTTTGGTGAGCAAAGCCTTCTGAGCCGGGTTTTATTAGCCCACGACATGAGCCAACGCACGAGACCTAGTCGACAAGTGTGTGGGGTGCCAACTCTTTGCCAAGCAGAGCCACATGTCGGCCATGACACTAAAAACCATCCCAATAACACGTCCGTTCGCGGACTGGGGGCTGGACATGGTCGGACTACTTCGTCAAGGAACGGGCAAGAAGAAATATCTTCTGGTCATGGTCGACAAGTTCACCAAATCGATAGAGGCAAATCCCATGGCATCGGGAAAGGCCAAACCAGTAATCAACTTTATATGTGGGGTAGTGCACCATTATGGGGTACCCCACAGCATAATCATGGACAATGGGTCCAACTTCACGGCCGAGGAGGTAAAAGCGTGGTGCGCCATGCAAAATATTATGCTTGACTACGCCTCCGTCTACTACCCGCAAACAAACGGGCAGGTTGAATGGGCCAATGGATTGATTCTAAGCGGCATAAAACCTCGACTGATTCGATCTCTAGAGGAAGCCGATAGCACGTGGATCGAAGAGCTCGACTCCATGCTATGGGGACTGTGCACCACACCCAACCGATCCACATGCTATATGATAACCCACGAGTGTAGGGGGTCAATTGTAGCCCTTTCGATAAATAAGAGTGTCGAACCCAACAAGGAGCTAAAGATAGAATTAATACTCTCTCAAGTTCTATCGACCCGATACAACTCTACACACACTAACATTTGTTTTACCTAGAACAAGAAATAAAACTACTTTATAAGTGTAATGGGATATGTTTGCAAGATAATAAAGAACGTGGAAATAAAAGTTAGGTGCTGTTTAAATAAAGAACAATAAAGTAAATATAGGGAGTGTGGAAAAGTGGTGGTAGGATGTGCGGAATTGTCCATAGGCAATTGATAACTAGACCGATCGTCGTCATTATAGTTTTATGTGTGGGAGAGGCCTCTGCTAGCATGTCATCCTTTACTCGAAATTGTATGCACTTATGATGGGAACTATTAGCAAGCATCCACAACTACTAACAAGTTCATTAAGGTAAACCCAACCATAACATTAAGATAAAATTGGTCCCCCCTTCATCCCATATGCAACAACTCACGAACTAGGTTAGGCTTCTATCACTCCCGCAACCCATCATAAGTCAATCACATATTGCAACACCCTATAGTGTAATCCATATACATGCGCGCTCATATAATGGGCACCAAAGGACATCAACAAAATAAAACATGCAACTCGAACCAATCATGATCACCAATTAACCCATAAGACAAAAGTGATCTACTCAAACATAATAGCTATGGCACAAATCAATGGATAATAATTCATAGCACCGAAAACCATGTTCAAGTAGGGGATTACAATAGGTTGTGGGGGGAGTGGACCGCTGATTATAGAGGGAGGAAGGTGATGGTGGTGTTGATGAAGACAACGATGTTGATGAAGATGCTTGCGGTGATGATGGTTCCCCCGCTGGTGCCCCGGCGCCACCGGGAGAGAGGGGGAGAGGGACCCCCTCCTTCTTGCTCTTGATTGGCCTCCCCTCTAGATGGGAGAAGGGTTGCCTCTCTGGTCCTTGGCCTCCATGGCCCCCGGAGGGCGGGAGCCCCTCCGAGATTGGATCTCTCCTCCTCTTTTTATCTCGTCTTTCCTCTGTGTTTTGGTACAGTTTTTGTAGCCGAGCAACGTTTATTGAATAGCTGGAGTTACGTAACTCCGATGGGGATGAAATTTTAACACAAGTGGGTGGGCCCCAGGCCGCACGACCTGCCCAAGTGGGGCTGATACGCCCATTTTGCATCATGTTTTCTTACTGTTATTTATAGTGTTTTTAATCAATATAAAACTTCGTGGAGCAATTCTAATGCCTTTTCTCTCTTAATATGCAAGATTTACATGAAGAGGGAGTTTGCCGGCAGCTGGAACTGTGGACTTGAAAATGCTATGTCAGAGATACCTATTCTGCACATCTCCAAATGAGTTGAAATTTCACGGAGATTTATTTTGGAATAAATAAAAAATATTGGAGAAAAGAAATACCAGAGGGGGCCACCCAGTGCCCACGAGGCACCAGGGCACGCCCACCGCCTGGTACCCTGGTGCCCTGGTGGCTTGTGGGCCCCTTGGCCAGCCTCCGGTGCCCATCTTCTGGTATATAAGCCCATTTGCCCTAGAAAAAAAAATAAAGAGAAGACTTTCAGGACGGAGTGTGATACGTCTCCAACGTATCTATAATTTTTGATTGTTCCATTCTATTATATGATCAATCTTGGATGTTTTATATACATTTATTTTTTTGGGGACTAACCTATTGACATAGTGCCCAGTGCTAGTTGCTGTTTTTTGCTTGTTTTTTACTTTGCAGAATATCAATACCAAACTAAGTCCAAATGCCACGAAACTTTTTGGAGATTTTTTTTCTGGCAGGAAGACACCCAGGAAGCCTCTGGAGGACAAGAGGGGACGCTTGTGGGGCCCACTAGGCACCAGGGCGCGCCAGGGGCCTTAGGCACACCCTAGTGGGTAGTGGGGCCCACAGGCACCCCCTTGACCTACCTCCACCTCTATAAATACTCTAAAATCCCAAAAACCCTAGGGGAGTCGACGAAACACATTTTCCGCCGCCGCAAGTTCCAGAACCATGATATCCAATCTACATGCCTTTTCCGGCACTCTGCCGGAGGGGGTTGATACATCCATTTTTCATCATGTTTTCCTACTGTTATTTACAATGTTTTTATGCATAATAATGCTTTATGAAGTAATTCTAATGCCTTTTCTCTCATAATATGCAAGGTTCACACAAAGAGGGAGAATACCAGCAGCTGGAATTCTGGACCTGAAAAAGCTACGTCAGAGATACCTATTCTGCACATCTCCAAATGAGCTAAAAATTTACGGAGAATTATTTTGGAATATATAAAAAATACTGGAGCAAATAACTGCCGGAGGGGGGTCACTTGGTGACCACAAGACACCAAGGCACGCCAGGCCCCCCAGGCGCGCCCTAGTGGGTTGTGGCCATCCCAGCCCACCTCCGGTGCCCATCTTCTGGTACTTAAGGTCTTTTGACCTAGAAAAAATAAGGAGAGGACTTTCGGGATGGAGCGCCGCCGTCTCAAGGCGGAACTTGGGCAGGAGCACTTTTGCCCTCCGGCGGAGCTATTTCGCCGGGGGAACTTCCCTCCCGAAGGGGCAAATCGAAGACATCGTCATCACCAACAACCCTCTCATCTTTGGGACGCCAATCTCCATCAACATCTTCAACAACACCATCTCCTATCAAACCCTAGTTCATCTCTTGTGTTCAATCTTTGTACCGGAACCTCAGATTGGCACCTGTGGGTGACTAGTAGTGTTGATTACATCTTGTAGTTGATTACTATATGGTTTATTTAGTGGAAGATTATATGTTCAGATCCATTATGCTATTTATTACCCCTCTGATCTTGAGCATGAATATCGTTTGTGAGTAGTTACTTTTGTTCTTGAGGTCACGGGAGAAGTCATGTTGCAAGTAATCATGTGAATTTGATATGTGTTCGATATTTTGATGATATGTATGTTGTGATTCCCTTAGTGGTGTCATGTGAATGTCGATTACATGGCACTTCACCATCTTTGGGTCTAGGGGAATGCATTGTGGAGTAGTTATTAGATGATGGGTTACTAGAGTGATAGAAGCTTAAACCCTAGTTTATGCGCTACTTCGTAAGGGACCGATTTGGATCCATATGTTTAATGCTATGGTTAGATTTTATCTTAATACTTTTCTGGTAGTTGCGGATACTTGCGAGGGGGTTAATCATAAGTTGGAGGCTTGTTCAAGTAAGAACAGCACCCAAGCACCAGTCCACCCACATATCAAAGTAGCGAACGCAAATCAAACCAACATGATGAAAGTGACTAGATGAAATTCCCGTGTGCCCTCAAGAACGGTTTGCTTATTATAAGAGACCGTTTTGACCTGTCCTTTGCCACAAAAGGATTGGGCTACCTTGCTGCACTTTACTCACCGTTACCGTTACTTGATTGTTACAAATTATCTTGCTATAAAACTACCTGTTACCGACAATTTCAGTGCTTGCAGAAATTACCTTGCTGAAAACCACTTGTCATTTCCTTCTGCTCCTTGTTGGGTTCGACACTCTTACTTACCGAAAGGACTATGATTGATCCCCTATACTTGTGGGTCATCAAGACTCTTTTCTGGCACTGTTGCCGGGGAGTGAAGCGCTCTTTGTAAGTGGAAATCGGTAAGAAAAAAATTTATACTACGTGTTGAAATTTATTATCACTTGTTACTATGGAAAACCATCCTTTGAGGGGTTTGTTCGGGGTATCTTCACCTCGACCGAAAGCACAATTAGTTGCCCCTCAACCTACTGCACCTACTAAAAATATTGGTTATGAAATTCCTTCAGGTATGATAGAACAACTGCTAGCTAATCCTTGTGCGGGAGATGGAACAGAACATCCTGATATGCATTCGATATATGTGGATGACATTTGTGGATTATTTAAGCTTGCAGGTTTATCTGGAGATGAAGCTAAGAAAAAGGTTTTCCATTTATCTTTGAAGGGAAAAGTATTGACATGGTATAGGTTATGCGATGATATTGGATCTTGGAACTGGAACCGATTGAAATTGGAATTTCACCCAAAAATTTATCCTATGCATCTAGTTTATCGTGATCGGAATTATATATATAATTTTTGGCCTCGTGAAGGAGAAAGTATCGCTCTAGCTTGGGGGAGGCTTAAGTCAATGTTATATTCATGCCCCAATCATGAGCTCTCGAGAGAAATTATCATTCAGAATTTTTATGCTCGACTTTCTCATAATGATCAATCCATGCTCGATACTTATTGTACTGGTTCTTTTATGATGAAGACTATTGAATTCAAGTGGGATCTCTTGGAAAGAATTAAACGCAACTCTGAAGATTGGGAACTCGACGAAGGTAAAGAGTCAGGTATTAAGCTTGAGTTTGATTGTGTTAAATCTTTTATGAATACCGATGCTTTTCACAAGTTTAGCACTAAATATGGACTTGACTCTGAGATTGTAGCCTCTTTTTGTGAATCATTTGCTACTCATGTTGATCTTCCTAAGGAGAAGTGGTTTAAATATCATCCCCCTATTAAAGAAGAAATTAAAGAACCGGTTATAGCTAAAGATGAAACTATCATTTACAATGTTGATCCAGTTGTGGCTACTGCTTATATTGAAAACCACCTTTCCCTATTAGGATAAAGGAACATGCTAAGGTATCAACTGTGGTTCGCAAAAGTAATATTAAAGCACCTAAACCCTCTGGACAAATTAAAGTAGAACCTGGCGTTGCTATGGTTAAAGATCTCTTGGTAGAAAACATTGATGGGCATGTTATTTACTTCTGTGATGAAGCTGCTAGAATTGCCAAACCCGATGAAAAAGATAAACATAGACCTGTTGTTGGCATGCCTGTTGTCTCTGTTAAAATAGGAGATCATTGCTATCATGGTTTATGTGACGTAGGTGCTAGTGTGAGTGCTATTCCTTTTACCTTATACCAAGAAATTATGAATGATATAGCACCCGCTGAAATAGAAGACATAGATGTTACTATTAAACTTGCAAATAGAGACACCATCACACCACTTGGGATCGTCAGAGATGTTTTAGTCTTGTGTGGGAAAATAAAATACCCTACTGATTTTCTAGTTCTTGGTTCCCCACAAGATGACTTTTGTCCCATTATTTTTGGTAGACCTTTCTTGAACACTGTCAATGCTACAATAGATTGCCATAAAGAAACTGTCAGTGTTAGTTTTGGTGATGAGTCTCATGAATTTAATTTCTCCAAGTTTCGTAGATAACCCCGTAATAAAGAATTACCTAGCAAGTATGAAATAATTGGTCTTGCTTCTATTGTCGTGCCTCCTACTGATCCATTAGAATAATATTTGCTAGACCATGAAAATGATATGCTCTTGCGTGAAAGAAATGAAATAAATAAAATATTCTTTGAACAAAAAACTCTCCTTAAACACAATTTGCCTATTGAAACTCTAGGAGGTCCTCCTCCACCTAAAGGTGATCCTGTGTTTGAATTAAAGCAATTGTCTCACACTTTGAAATATGCTTATCTTGATGAGATGAAGATATATCCTGTTATTATTAGTGCTAACCTTTCAGAACATGATGAAGAAAGATTATTAAAAATTCTGAAGAAGCACCGTGCTGCTATTGGATATACTCTTGATGATCTTAAGGGCGTTAGTCCCACTCTCCGTCAGCATAAGATTAATATGGAACCTGATGCTAAACCCGTTGTTGATCACCAACGACGATTGAATCCTAAGATGAAAGAAGTGGTGAGAACTGAAATACTAAAACTTCTGGAAGCAGGTATAATCTATCCCATAGCTGATAGTAGATGGGTAAGTTCTGTTCATTGTGTCCCTAAGAAGGGAGGTATTACTGTTGTTCCTAATGATAAAAATGAACCTATCCCACAAAGAATTGTTACTGGCTATAGAATGGTAATTGATTTTAGAAAATTAAATAAATCTACTAGAAAAGATCATTACCCTTTACCTTTTATTGATCAAATGCTAGAAAGATTATCTAAGCACACACACTTTTGTTTTCTTGATGGATATTCTGGTTTCTCTCAAATACCTGTTTCACAACCTGATCAAGAGAAAACCACTTTTACTTGCCCTTTTGGAACCTATGTTTATAGACGTATGCCTTTTGGTTTGTGTAATGCACCTGCTACCTTTCAAAGATGTATGACTACTATATTCTCTGATTTTTGTGAAAAGATTGTTGAAGTTTTGCAGAGATGTGAACAAACTAATCTTGTCTTGAATTGGGAGAAGTGCCACTTTATGGTTAATGAAGGCATTGTCTTGGGGCATAAAATTTCTGAACGAGGTATTGAGGTGGATAAAGCTAAAGTTGATGCAATTGAGAAAATGCCATGTCCTAAAGATATTAAAGGTATTCGAAGTTTCCTTGGTCATGCTGGTTTCTATAGGAGATTTATTAAAGACTTCTCTAAAATTTCTAGGCCTCTTACTAATCTTTTACAAAAGGATGTTCCATTTGTTTTTGATGATGATTGTGTAGAAGCCTTTGAAACACTTAAGAAAGCCTTAATTTCTGCACCTATTGTTCAACCACCTGATTGGAACTTGCCTTTTGAAATTATGTGTGATGCTAGTGATTATGCTTTTGGTGCTGTTCTAGGACAAAGAATTGATAAGAAATTAAATGTTATCCATTATGCTAGCAAAACTCTAGACAGTGCCCAAAGAAATTATGCTACTACTAAAAAAGAATTTTTAGCAGTTGTATTTGCTTGTGATAAATTTAGATCTTACATTGTTGATTCCAAAGTAATTGTTCACACTGATCATGCTGCTATAAAATATCTTATGGAAAAGAAAGATGCTAAACCTAGATTCATTAGGTGGGTTCTCTTGCTACAGGAATTTGATTTGCATATCACTGATAGGAAAGGAGCTGAGAACCCTGTAGCTGATAACTTGTCTAGGTTAGAGAATGTTCTTGATGACCCACTACCTATTGATGATAGTTTTCCTGATGAACAACTAGCTATAATAAATGCTTCTCATAATACTCCTTGGTATGCTGACTATGCTAATTACATTGTTGCTAAATACATACCACCTAGTTTCATGTACCAACAAAAGAAAAAAAATTCTATGACTTAAGACATTACTTTTGGGAGGACCCACATATTTTATAAAAAGGAGTACATGGTATTATTAGACATTGTGTACCTGAGCATGAACAGGAACAAATCCTACAGAAATGTCATTCCGAAGCATATGGAGGACATCATGCAGGAGATAGAACTCCACATAAGGTACTACAATCTGGTTTTTATTGGCCTACTCTTTTCAAGGATGCCCGTAAGTTTGTCTTGTCTTGTGATGAATGTCAAAGAATTGGTAATATCGGTAAGCGTCAGGAAATGCCTATGAATTATTCACTTGTTGTTGAACCATTTGATGTTTGGGGTTTTGATTATATGGGACCTTTTCCTTCCTCTAACGGGTATACACATATTTTGGTTGCTGTTGATTATGTTACTAATGTTGGAAATATGCCCCCACAGGCAATAATAAAGTGGTTATTATTATATTTCCGTGTTCATGATAATTTTTTATTATCCATGCTATAATTGTATTGGTTGGAAACTCAAATACATGTGTGGATACATAGACAACATGTCCCTAGTGAGCCTCTACCGGACTAGCTCATTGATCAAAGATGGCTATGGTTTCCTAGCCATAGACATGAGTTGTCATTTGATAATGGGATCACATCATTAGGAGAATGATGTGATGGACAAGACCCAAACTATAAGCGTAGCATATGATCGTATCAAGTTTATTGCTATCGCTTTCTGCATGTCAAGTATCTGTTCCTATGACCATGAGATCATGCAACTCACTAACATCGAAGGAGTACCTTGTGTGTATCAAATGTCGCAATGTAACTGGGTGACTATAAATATGCTCTACAGGTATCTCCGAGGGTGTCTGTTGAGTTGGCATGAAACAAGACTGGGATTTGTCACTCCGTATGACGGAGAGGTATCTCGGGGCCCACTCGATAATACAGCATCACAATGAGCTTGCAACCAATGTGACTAAGGAGTTAGTCATAGGATCTTGTATTATGGAATGAGTAAAGAGACTTGCCGGTAACGAGTTTGAACTAGGTATAGAGATAACGACGATCGAATCTCAGGCAAGTAACATACCGATGGACAAAGGGAACTGCATACGGGATTAGCTGAATCCTTGACATCGAGGTTCGACCGATAAAGATCTTCGTAGAATATGTAGGAACCAATATGGGCATCCAGGTCCCGCTATTGGTTATTGACCGTCGATGTGTCTCGGTCATTTCTGCATAGTTCTCGAACCCGCAGGGTCTACACACTTAACGTTTGGTGACGATCTAAGTATAGTTGAGTTATTGTGTTGATGACCGAAGGTTGTTCGGAGTCCTGGATGAGATCCCAGACATCACGAGGAGCTCCGGAATGTTCCGGAGGTAAAGATTCATATATGGAAAGTTGTTATCGGGATTCCGGAAAAAGTTCGAGTTTTTTTGGTATTGTATCGGGAAGGTTCTAGAATGTTTCGGAGTGGGGACCACCTGCATGGGGGCCCCACATGAACTTGGGTAGTGGGGAAAGTACCCAAAACCCTAGTGTAGGCACTCCCAGATCCTCCCTTAAAAAGAATAGTATCATATCCCAAGGGGATAAGATCAGGATCCCTAAAAAGAGTGATAGCGATCGGTGGGGAAGGAAAGGTGGGATTTCCTTCCTCCCCCTTTGGCCAATGACCCTAGGGCCTTGGAGGGCAAGCCACCATCCCTCTCCATGCCTATGTAAAGGTGGGGAGACGTTGGGGGCAGCCACCCTTCAACCCTTGCCCGTTACCTCTCCCAACTCCTCCCACGTTTCACCGGTACGCGCTTGGCGAAGCCTTGCCGGAATTCTGCTGCCACCACCACCACCATACCGTCGTGTTGGTCCTGATATCATCTACCCCCTCTCTCTTGCTTGCTATATCAAGAAGGAGAGGACGCCACCGAGCCGCACATGTGCTAAACTCGAAGGTGCCGTCCGTTCGGCACTTGATCGGGAGTTCGTGGACGGATCGTGATTGGATCGCGAAGACGTTCGACTACATCAACCGCGTTTCTTAACGCTTCCACTTAGCGATCTACAAGGGTATGTAGATCCAATCTCTCCTCTCGTAGATGGTCATCTCCTAGATTGATCTTGGTGAGTGTAGGAATTTTTTTGTTTCCCATGCAATGTTCCCCAACAGTGGTATCAGAGCTAGGTCTATGCGTAGATGACATCACATGTAGAACACAAAGGAGTTTGTCGGTGTTGATATTCAGATTGCTTCCTTCCTTGGTCTTTTCTTGATTCAGTGGTATTGTGGGATGAAGCGGCCCAGACTAACTTTGCACATCCACGTACATGAGAGTGGTTCCATCGACTGACATGCAACTTGTTGCATAAAGATGGCTGGCGGGTGTCTATCTCTCCCACCTTAGTTGAATCGGACTCGACAAAGGCGGTCCTTGTAGAAGGTTAAATAGCAACTTGCATATCACCATTGTGGCTTTGCGTAGGTAAGAACAGTTCTTACTAGTTACCCATAGCAGCCACGTAAAACATGCAACAACAAAGTAGAGGATGTCTAACTTGTTTTTGCAGGGTGTGTTGTGATATGATATGGCCAAAGACATGATGAGATATATTTGATGTATGAGATGATCATGTTTTGTATAGATTATCACGATTTGCATGTCGATGAATACGGCAACCGATAGGAGCCATAGGGTTGTCTTTAATTATTGTATGACCTCCGTGTCAATCATTAAACGCTATGTAATGCTTTACTTTATCGCTAAGCGGTAGCAATAGTTGTAGAAGCATGGTTGGTGTGACAAACTCAATGGCGACACGATGATGGAGATCATGGTGTCATGCTGGTAACGATGGAGATCATGCCGGTGCTTTAAAGATGGAGATCAAAAGCACAAGATGATGGCCATATCATGTCACTTATGATTTGCATGTGATGTTAATCCTTTTATGCATCTTATTTTGCTTAGGACGACGGTAGCATTATAAGGTGATCCCTCACTAAAATTTCAAGATAAAATTGTGTTCTCCCCAAGTGTGCACCGTTGCGAAAGTTCGTCGTTTCGAAGCACCACGTGATGATCGGGTGTGATAGACTCTACGTTCACATACAATAGGTGCAAGCCAGTTTTGCACATGCGGAACACTTGGGTTAAACTTGACGAGCCTAGCATGTACAGACATGGCCTCGGAACACAAGAGACCGAAAAGTCGAACATGAGTCATATAGTAGATATGATCAACATGGAGATGTTCACCATTGAAACAACCTCATCTCACGTGATGATCGGACTTGGGTTGGTGAATTTGGATCATGTTACACTCGGACGACCGGAGGGATGTCAATTTGAGTGGGAGTTCTTTGGTAATATGATTAATTGAACTCATTATCTTGAACAATAGTCTAAAGTTATCTTTGCAAATTATGTTGTAGATCAATGGCTCGCGCAGTAGCTCCCCTGAATTTCAATGCGTTCCAAGAGAAAGCTAAGCTGAAAGATGATGGAAGCAACTTTGTGGACTGGGCCCGTAATCTGAGGATTATCCTCATGGTTGCCCAAAAGTCTTCTGTCCTTGATGCACCGCTTGGTGCACCACAGACGTTGTGAACGCCTGGCAGTCGTGTGTTGATGACTACTCAATAGTACAGTGCGCCATGTTGTATGGCTTAGAACCGGGACTTCAAAGGCGTTTTGAATGTCATGGAGCATGTGAGATGTTCCAGGAGCTGAAGTTTATTTTTGAGAAGAATGCCTGGATCGAGAGGTATGAGACCTCCGATAAGTTCTATGCCTGCAAAATGTAGGAGAACGGGTCTGTCAGTGAGCACATACTCAGAATGTCTGGGTATTACAACCATCTGGCTGAGTTGGGAGTTGAGCTCCTGCCTGAGGCGGTCACTGACAGAGTTCTTCAATCGCTACCACCTAGCTACAAGAGCTTTGTGTTGAACTATAACATGCAAGGGATGAACAAGTTAGTCTCCGAGCTGTTCGCGATGCTGAAAGTCGCTGAGTCAGACATCCAGAAGGAGCATCAAGTGTTGATGGTCAATAAAACCACTAGTTTCAGGAAGAGCAAGGGAAAGAAGGGAAACTTCAAGAAGAGTGGCAAAGCAGTTGCCCCTCCCGTGAAGAAACCCAAGGCTGGACCCAAGCCATAAACTAAGTGCTTCTATTGCAAGGGAACTGGCCACTAGAAGCGAAATTGCCCCAAGTACCTGGCCGACAAGAAGGGGGCCAACGTCAACAAAGGTATATATTATATACATGTTATTGATGTGTACCTTACCAGCTCTCGTTGTAGTGCCTGAGTATTTGATACCGGTGCGGTTGCTCACATTTGCAACTCTAAACAGGAACTACGGAATAGACGAAGGCTAGCGAAGGACGAAGTGATGATGTGATGACCCATAAGTATAGGGGATCTATCATAGTCCTTTCGATAAGTAAGAGTGTCGAACCAAACGAGGAGTAGAAGGAAATGACAAGTGGTTTTCAGCAAGGTATTTTCTGCAAGCACTGAAATTATCGGTAACAAATAGTTTTGTGATAAGATAATTCATAACGGGTAACAAGTAACAAGTGTAACAAAGGTGCAGCAAGGTGTCCCAATCCTTTTTGTAGCAAAGGATAAGCCTGGAAAAACTCTTATATAAAGCAAAGCGCTCCCGAGGACACATGGGAATTGTTGTCAAGTTAGTTTTCATCATGCTCATATGATTCGCGTTCGTTACTTTGATAATTTGATATGTGGGTGGACCGGTGCTTGGGTATTGTCCTTAGTTGGACAAGCCTCCCACTTATGATTAACCCCTCTCGCAAGCATTCACAACTATGAAAGAAGAATTAAGATAAATCTAACCATAGCATGAAACATGTGGATCCAAATCAGCCCCTTACGAAGCAACGCATAAACTAGGGTTTAAGCTTCTGTCACTCTAGTAACCCATCATCTACTTATTACTTCCCAATGCCTTCCCCTAGGCCCAAATCATGGTGAAGTGTCATGTAGTCGACGCTCACATAACACCACTAGAGGAAAGACAACATACATCTCATCAAAATATCGAACGAATACCAAATTCACATGATTACTTATAAGAAGACTTCCCCCATGTCCTCAGGAACAAATGTAACTACTCACAAAGCATGCTCATGTTCAAGATCAGAGGGGTATTAATTATCATTAAGGATCTGAACATATGATCTTTCACCAAATAAACCAACTAGCATCAACTACAAGGAGTAATCGACACTACTAGCAACCCACAGGTACCAATATGAGGTTTTGGGACAAAGATTGAATACAAGAGATGAACTAGGGTTTGAGAGGAGATGGTGCTGGTGAAGATGTTGATGGATATTGACCCTCCCTCAATGAGAGGATCGTTGGTGATGACGATGGCTTCGATTTCCCCCTCCCGGAGGGAAGTTTCCCTGGCAGAATAGCTCTGCCGGAGCCCTAGATTGCTTCTGCCCAGGTTCCGCCTCGAGACGGCGGCGCTTCGTCCCGAAAGCTTCTCTATGATTTTTCCAGGTCAAAACCTTTCATATAGCAGAAGATGGGCACCGGAGACTTGCCAGGGGGCCCACAAGCCCTGGGGGCGTGCCCCCAGGCTTGTGGCCACCTGGTGGGTCCCCTCTGGTAGTTTCTTCGCCCAATAATTTTTATATATTCCAAAATAATTCTCCGTAAATTTTTAGGACTTTTGGAGTTGTGCAGAATTGGTCTCTCAGATTTGCTCCTTTCTGGTCCAGAATTCCAGCTGCCGACATTCTCCCTCTTCATGTAAATCTTGTAAAATAAGAGAGAAAATGCATAAGTATTGTACCATAATGTATAATAACAGCCCATAATGCAATAAATATTAATATAAAAGCATGATGCAAAATGGACGTATCACGATGTGCGTGGGAAATGGTTCCAAGGTTGATGTGATCGCCGTCGGCACGCTCGCTCTTCGATTACCATCGGGATTAGTGATAAACCTGAACAATTGTTATTTAGTGCCTGCATTGAGCATGAACATTATATCTGGATCTTGTTTAATGCGAGACGGTTACTCATTTAAATCAGAGAATAATGGTTATTCTATTTATATGGGTAATATCTTTTATGGTCATGCACCCATTGTGAGGGGTTTATTCTTATTGAATCTCGATAGTGATGATACACATGTTCATAACATTGATGCCAAAAGATGTAGAATTGATAATGATAGTACCACTTTCTTGTGGCACTGCCGCTTAGGTCATATTGGTGTAAAGCGCATGAAGAAACTCCATACTGATGGACTTTCGGAGTCACTTGATTTTGAATCACTTGACACATGCGAACCATGCCTCATGGGCAAGATGACTAAAACCCCATTTTCCGGAACAATGGAACGGGCAAGTGACTTGTTGGAAATCATACATACTGATGTGTGCGGTCCAATGAGTGTTGACGCGCACGGTGGGTATCGTTACTTTCTCACCTTCACCGATGATTTGAGTAGATATGGGTGTATTTACTTAATGAAGCATAAGTCTGAAACATTTGAAAAGTTCAAGCAATTTCAGAGTGAAGTTGAGAATCATCGTAACAAGAAGATTAAGTTCCTACAATATGATCGAGGGGGAGAGTATCTGAGTTATGAGTTTGGCAATCACTTAAGACAATGTGGAATTGTTTCACAATTGACGCCACCTGGAACACCATGGCGTAATGGTGTGTCCGAACGTCGTAATCGTACCTTATTGGATATGGTGCATTCTATGTTGTCTCTTGCCGATTTGCCACTATCGTTTTGGGGTTATGCATTAGAGACAGCTGCATTCACTTTAAATAGGGCACCATCTAAGTCCGTAGAGACAACACCGTATGAACTATGGTTTGGCAAGAAACCTAAGCTGTCGTTTCTTAAGGTTTGGGGCTGCGATGTTTATGTCAAAAGGCCTCAACCAGAAAAGCTCGAACCCAAAGCGGACAAATGTGTCTTCATAGGATAACCAAGGGAGACAGTTGGGTATACCTTCTATCTCAGATCCGAGGGCAAAGTGTTTGTCGCTAAGAATGGGTCCTTTCTCGAGAAAGAGTTTCTCTCGAAAGAATTTAGTGGGAGGAAGATAGAACTTGATGAGGTTGTTGAACCCTCACTTCAACCAGAGAGTAGTGCAGCGCAGAAAGATGTTTCTGTGGCACCTACTTCAGTTGAAGAGGAAGCTAATGATAGTGATCATGAAGCTTCGGATCAAGTTACCGTCGAACCTCGTAGGTTGACAAGGATACGTACTTCTCCCGAGTGGTACGGTAACCCTGTCTTAGAGGTCATGTTGTTGGACAACGATGAACCTACGAGCTATGGAGAAGCGATGGTGGGCCCGAATTCCAACAAATGGTTAGAGGCCATGAAATTCGAGATGGGATCCATGTATGAAAACAAAGTATGGACTTTGGAAGTATTACCTGAAGGGCGGAAGGCCATTCAGAATAAATGGATCTTCAAGAAGAAGACGGACGCGGACGGTAATGTCACCGTCTATAAAGCTCGACTTGTGGCAAAGGGGTTTTCACAAGTTCAAGGAGTTGACTACGATGAGACTTTCTCACCCGTAGCGATGCTTATGTCCGTCAGAACCATGTTGGCAATAGCTGCATTTTTCGATTATGAAATCTGGCAGATGGATGTCAAAACAGTGTTCCTTAACAGTTTCCTTAAGAAAGAGTTGTATATGATGCAACCAGAAGGTTTTGTCGATCCAGAGAATGCTGACAAAGTGTGCAAGCTCCAGCGATCCATTTATGGACTGGTGCAAGCATCTCAGAGTTGGAATCTTTGCTTTGATGAGGTGATCACAGCATTTGGGTTTATACAAGTTTATGGAGAAGCTTGTATTTACAAGAAAGTGAGTGGGAGCTCTATAGCGTTTCTAATATTATATGTGGATGACATATTGCTCATTGGAAACAATATAGAACTTTCAGAAAACGTGAAGGCATATTTGAGCAAGAGTTTTTCAATGAAGGACCTACGAGAAGCTGCTTTCATATTGGGCATTAAGATCTATAGAGAGAGAGAGATCGAGACGCTTAATAGGACTTTCACAAAGCACATACCTTGATAAGATTTTGAAGAAGTTCAAAATGGATTAGTCCAAGAAGGGGTTCTTGCCTGTTTTGCAAGGTGTGAAGTTGAGTAAGACTCAATGCCCAGCGACTACAGAGGATAGAGAAAAAATGAGTGTCATCCCCTATGCTTCTGCCACAGGATCTATCATGTATGCGATGCTGTGCACAAGACCAGATGTCAGCCTTGCCATAAGTATGGCTGGAAGGTTTCAAAGTGATCCATGAGTGGAACACTGGACATCGGTCAAGAATATCCTTAAGTACCTGAAAAGGACTAAGGAAATGTTTCTTGTTTATGGAGGTGATTGATGACCCACAAGTATATGGGATCAATTGTAGCCTTTTCGATAAGTAAGAGTGTCGAACCCAACGAGGTGCAGAAGGAAATGACAAGTGGTTTTCAGCAAGGTAATGTCTGCAAGTGCTGAAATTGTAAGTAACAGAGTAGTTTGATAGAAAGATAATTTGTAACGAGCAAGTAACGGTAGTAGTAACAAAAGTGCAGCAAGGTAGCCCAATCCTTTTGAGGCAAAGGACAGGCCAAAACGATCTCTTATGATAAGCAAAGTGTTCTTGAGGGTACACGGGAATTTCTTCTAGTCACTTTCATCATGTTGGTTTGATTCGTGTTCACTACTTTGATAATTTGATATGTGGGAGGACCGGCGCTTAGGTGCTATTCTTACTTGAACAAACCTCCTACTTATGATTAACCCCCTCACAAGCATCCGCAACTATGAGAAAAGTATTAAGAATAAATTCTAACCATAGCATTAAACTTTTGGATCCAATCGGTCCCTTACGGAATAGCGCATAAACTAGGGTTTAAGCTTCTGTCACTCTCGCAACCCATCATCTAATAACTACTCCACAATGCATTCCCTTAGGCCCAAATTTGGTGAAGTGTCATGTAGTCAACGTTCACATGACACCACTAAGGGAATCACAACATACATATCATCAAAATATCGAACGCATATCAAGTTCACATGATTACTTGCAACATGATTTCTCCCGTGACCTCAAGAACAAAAGTAACTACTCACAAATAATAATCATGCTCAAGATCAGAGGGGTATTAAATAGCATAATGGATCTGAACATATAATCTTCCACCAAATAAACCATATAGTAATCAACTACAAGATGTAATCAACACTACTAGTCACCCACAAGTACCAATCTATAGTTTCGGTACAAAGATTGAACATGGGAGATGAACTAGGGTTTGAGAGGAGATGGTGCTGTTGAAGATGTTGATGGAGATTGCCCTCCCCAAGATGGGAGAGTTGTTGGTGATGATGATGACGATGATTTTCCCCTCCGGGAGGGAAGTTCCCCCGGCGGAATCGCTCCGCCGGAGGGCAAAAGTGCTCCTGCCCAAGTTCCGCCTCGAGACAGCGATGCTTCGTCCCGAATGTCCTCTGCTTATTTTTTCTAGGTCAAAATGACTTATATACCAGAAGATGGGCACCGGAGGTGGGCTGGGCTGAGCACAACCCACCAGGGCGCGCCTGGGGGGTCTGGCGCGCCCTGGTGTCTTGTGCTCACCAGGTGGCCCCCCTCCGGTAGTTATTTGCTCCAGTATTTATTATTTATTCCATAAAAAATCCTCGTGAAGTTTCAGCTCATTTGGAGTTGTGTAGAATAGGTAGCCTGACGTAGCTTTTTCAGGTCCAGATTTCCAGCTGCCGGAATTCTCCCTCTTTGTGCATACCTTGCATATTATGAGAGAAAAGGCATTAGAATTACTCCAAAAAGCATTATTATGCATAAAAACATTATAAATAACAGTAGGTAAACATGATGCAAAATGGACGTATCAACTCCCCCAAGCTTAGACCTCGCTTGTCCTCAAGCGAAAACCGAAATCGAGAAACATGTCCACATGCTTAGAGAGAGAGGTGTCGATAAAAACAAAAATACGGACATAGAAGCATCATGTAAGTTATTATAACATCAACAAACTTTAACATAAAAATTTCATCATAGAACTTTTATCATAGACTTCTCATGAATAAGTAACAATTCATCACAACATTGAAGTATGAAGCATAAACTTTATTGGAAACCAACAAACTATGTTCTCAGTCAACTTTGCAACTACAATTCATCATCTTTTCAGGAAGGGTCACGTATCGGAGCCTTTAGGCAAGTCCACATACTCAACCATCATATAGTCTTCTATGATTGCTAACACTCACCGCATACACATGAGCAAAACGTTTCAACCGGACACATAGAAAGATAGGGGCTTATATTTAGCCTCCCAACGTATTCACCTCGAGGGTGATGTCAACAATAATAACTCATGCTACCCATATTCAACTGGATATATGTGCCTAGATCTTTCCTCACCACATGATGCTTGCCAAAGGAGAAAAATAAAAAGGAATAGAGATAAAAACTTTGACTCTTGCATGAAAGTAAATACATAAAGGTAAAAGATAGGCCCTTCGCAAAGGGAAGCAGAGGTTGCCATGCGCTTTTTGTTTGTATGCTCAATCCCTTAGTGCAAGAGAACGTCATGTTATATTGCCCCTTGTGATAGCAACCTTTATTATGCAGTCTGTCGCTTTTATTCTTCGCCATCACAAGTTCGTACAACGCTCAATTTTCTCTTACGCTAAATGATCCAACACTTTTAGAAGCAATTTTTATTGCCTTATTGCACCGATGACAACTTACTTGAAGGATCTTACACAATCCATAGGTAGGTATGGTGGACTCTCAAAACAAGATTTGGGTTTAAGGGTTTTTGGATGCACAAGTAGTATCTCTACTTGGTGCGGAATTTTTGGCTAGCAAAGATAGGGGGCAAGCACCACATGTTAAAGGATCTATGACAATATAACTTCTATGTGAATATGAACAAACATAAATCATTACGTTGTCTTCCTTGTCCAACGTCAACAATTTTTGCATATAATATTTTGATGGGTGCTCACAATCACAAAAGATTTCCAAGATAGTGTATTTGCATGTGAATCTTCTCTTCCCTTATTAATTCTTTCATGAGTTGCTTCATTGACCAATGCTATGTTTGTCAATCTACAATAAAATTTTCTACTTATACTTTTCCTTATGTAATGTCATTACTTACCATAAGATTAGCATATGATCTTTTCATTTATTTCCTTTCTTTTTATTGAAACATGAAAGTAAAGAAAGTAAAACTCAAACTAAACTTTATTACATATCTCGCACACGATTACAAGGATAGATCACTAAGCAAACTCACTAACACCAGAGGAGTACCTTATGTGTATCAAACGTCGCAATGTAACTGGGTGACTATAAAGATGCTCTACAGGTATCTTCGAGGGTGTCTGTTGAGTTGGCATGAAACAAGACTGGGATTTGTCACTCCGTATGACGGAGAGGTATCTCGGAGCCCACTCGGTAATACAACATCACAATGAGCTTGCAACCAATGTGACTAAGGAGTTAGTCACGGGATCTTGTATTATGGAATGAGTAAAGAGACTTGCGGGTAATGAGATTGAACTAGGTATAGAGATACCGACGATCGAATCTTGGGCAAGTAACATACCGATGGACAAAGGGAACTGCATACGGGATTAGCTGAATCCTTGACATCGAGGTTCGACCGATAAAGATCTTCTTAGAATATGTAGGAACCAATATGGGCATCCAGGTCCCGCTATTGGTTATTGACCGTAGAGGTGTCTCGGTCATTTCTGCATAGTTCTCGAACCCGCAGGGTCTACACACTTAACGTTTGGTGACGATATAAGTATAGTTGAGTTATTGTGTTGGTGACCGAAGGTTGTTCAGAGTCCTGGATGAGATCCCGGACATCACGAGGAGCTCCGGAATGGTTCGGAGGTAAATATTCATATATGGAAAGTTGTTATCGGGATTCCGGAAAAGTTTGAGTTTTTTTCGTATTGTACCGAGAAGGTTCTAGAATGTTCCGGAGGGGGGCCCACCTGCATGGGGGAACGTGGGTAGTGGGGAAAGTCCCCACAACCCTGGTCTAGGTGCTCCAAGATCCTCCCTTAAAAAGAATAGTATCATATCCCAAGGGGATAAGATCAGGATCCCTAAAAAGGGGGATAGCGATCGGTGGGGAAGGAAAGGTGGGATTTCCTTCCTCCCCCTTTGGACAACGACCCTAGGGCCTTGGAGGGCAAGCCACCAGCCCCCTCCACGCCTATATAAAGGTGGGGAGACATTGGGGGCAGCCACCCTTCGACCCTTGCCCGTTACCTCTCCTAACTCCTCCCATGTTTCACCGGTACGCACTTGGCGAAGCCCTGCCGGAATTCCGCTGCCACCACCACCACCATACCGTCGTGTTGGTCCCGATCTCATCTACCCCCTCTCTCGCTTGCTGGATCAAGAAGGAGAGAATGCCGCCGAGCCGCACATGTGCTAAACTCGGAGGTGTCGTCCGTTCGGCACTTGATCGGGAGTTCGTGGACGGATCACAATTTGATCGCGAAGACGTTCGACTGCATCAACCGCATTTCTTAATGCTTTCGCTTAGCGATCTACAAGGGTATGTAGATACAATCTCTACTCTCGTAGACAGTCATCTCCTAGATTGATCTTGGTGAGCGTAGGAATTTTTTTGTTTCCCATGCAACGTTCCCCAACAACTAAGTGGGTAGAAGCTATTCCAACTAGTAGTGGTGATCATAACACCTCCATTAAAATGCTTAAAGAAGTTATTTTCCCAAGGTTTGGAGTCCCGAGATATTTAATGACTGATGGTGGTCCACACTTTATTCATGGTGCTTTCCGTAAAATGCTTGTTAAGTATGATGTTAACCATAGAATTGCATCACCCTATCATCGTCAATCTAGTGGTCAAGTTGAACTTAGCAATAGAGAAACAAAATTAATATTACAAAAAATTTCAATAGGTCCTGAAAGAATTGGTCTAAGAAATTGGATGATGCACTTTGGGCCTACAGACAGAACATCCTATAAAAATCCTATGGGAATGTCTCCTTATAAAATGGTTTATGGAAAAGCTTGTCATTTGCCTCTTGAGTTAGAACATAAAGCATATTGGGCAATTAAAGAATTAAATTATGACTTCAAACTTGCCGGTGAAAAGAGGTTATTTGATATTAGCTCACTAGATGAATGGAGAACCCAAGCTTATGAAAATGCCAAACTATTCAAAGAAAAAGCTAAAAGATGGCATGACAAAAGAATCCAAAAGCGGGAATTCAAAGTTGGAGAATACGTTCTTTTGTACAACTCTCGTTTTAGATTTTTTGCAGGAAAGCTTCTTTCCAAATGGAAAGGACCATATATTATCGAAGAGGTTTATCGTTCTGGAGCCATCAAGATTAATAATGCCGAAGGTACTAACCCGAAGGTGGACAATGGACAAAGAATTAAACACTATATCTCAGGTATGCCTATTAATGTTGAAAGCAATATTATCCAAACCATGACACCGGAGGAACATATAAAAGAAACCTTCCAGAACACTCCAGAACCCTGAAAAAGAGGAGGTACGTGATACGGTAAGTAAACGGACTTCGAAAATCCGCAAAAATATTTTCTATCAGTTTTGGAGTATTAGAAAAAATAGGAAAATAAGAAACAACCAGGAAGGCAACTGAGGTGGGCATGATACACCTGGGCGCACCTGCCCTCCCTGGCGCGCCCTGGTGGGTTGTGCTCCCCTCGGGAATCTTCCCGACTCCGTTTTCCTTCCATATTACTTGTTTCCCAAGATAAAAAATCTTTATATATACCCCCGAACGATTTGACCACCGTACCGCAGAAAAATCCTCTGTTCTTGTTTCGTGCTGTTTCTCTGTCAGATCCGTTAAGCCAGGCATCATGTCTTCTCCCTCCTCCAACAAGAAGATGCTTGGCTGATGAAGATGGAACTAAAAAGAGAGGGACCAGAAGAAGCCATCAAGGTGGACAAGGTCAAGGAAGCTACGGGAGATCAGGCTCAAGCAGGAGGGCATGCCATGCCGACAGAAGAAGAGGAGGAAGATATCCTCCAACCATACTACGATCATCTCACCCCTACTGAAATTGAAGCCTTTAGGGCCTTCGAAATGGTTCATGTTCAAAATAAATATCTCACTCGTGAAAATATTTTGTTACAAGTGCAAATTATCGCCCTCCGGAGCATCATTCGTAGATTGGAGTACCTATTGAGCCTGAAGTGTGAAGCTACCACCTCATCACCATCACCATCATCATCTTCCCCACCAAAGGAGACTTGAGTACACGGGTATGGGCACTCCCCTTGGCTTGTGCCAAGCTTGGGGGATGTGCCCCGGTATCGTATCACCATCACTTTTATTTCCTTTACCTATTTTTAGTTCGATCATTATCTATTTCGTGATTTAGTTGAATAAAAGTTTAGTATGATCTATTTTTGAGTTCTAGTTTCGTGATCTATCTATCTATGTAATCAAGTAAGAGTTATATAATAAAGTTTAGCTTGAGTTTTTGTCTCTTTACTTCTATGTTTCAATCAAAATAAAAAAGAAATAAATGAAAAAGATCATATGCTAATCTTATGGTAAGTAATGACATCACATAAGGAAAAGTATAAGTGGTAAAATTTGTTGGAAGTTGACAAACATAACATTGGTCAATGATGCAATTCATGAAAGAATTAATAAGGGAAGAGAAGATTCACATGCAAATACACTTACTTGGACATCTTTTATGATTGTGAGCCCCCATTAAATATTATATGCCAAAACTGTTGACGTTGGACAAGGAAGACAACGTAATGATTTATGTTTGTTCACATTCACATAGAAGTTATATTGTCATAGATCCTTCAACATGTGGTGCTTGCTCAATATCTTTGCTAGCCAAAAATTCCGCACTAAGTAGAGATACTACTTGTGCATCCAAAACCCTTAAACCCAAATCCATGTTTTGAGAGTCCACCATACCTACCTATGGATTGAGCAAGATCCTTCAAGTAAGTTGTCATCGGTGCAATAAGGCAATAAAAATTGCTTCTAAATGTGTTTGATCATTTAGTGTAAGAGAAAATTTAGCGTTGTACGAACTTGTGATGGCAAAGTAATAAAAGCGACAGACTGCATAATAAAGGTTGCTATCATAAGGGGAAATATAACGTGACGTTCTTTTGCACTAAGAGATTGAGCATACAAACCAAAAAGCGCATGACAACCTCTGCTTCCCTTTGCAAAGGGCCTATCATGTACTTTTATGAATTTACTTTTTATGCAAGAGTCAAAGTGTTCTTCTCTATTCCTTTTCATTTTCTCTTTTGCAAGCATCATGTGGTGGGGAAAGATCTAGACACATATATCCAGTTGAATGTGAGTGAGCATGAGTTATTATTGTTGACATCACCCTTGAGGTGAATGAGTTGGGAGGCGAAACTATAAGCCCCTATCTTTCTATGTGTCTGGTTGAAACTTTTTGCTCATGTGTATGCGGTGAGTGTTAGCAATCATAGAAGATTAAATGATGGTTGAGTATGTGGACTTGTCAAAAGGCTCCGATATGAGACCCTTCATGAAAATATGATGAATTATAGTTGCAAAGTTGATTGAGAACATAGTTTGTTGGTTTTCAATAAAGTTTATGCTTTCTACTTCGATGTTGTGATGAATTGTTACTTGTTCATGAGAAATTATATGATAAAAGTTATATGATAAAGCTTGATGATGAAGTTTGTTGCTGTTATAATAATAAGCATGATGCTACTATGTCCGTATTTTGTTTTTATCGACACCTCTCTCTCTAAACATGTGGACATGATTTTCGATATCGGCTTTCGCTTGAGGACAAGCGAGGTCTAAGCTTGGGGGAGTTGATACGCCCATTTTGCATCATGTTTTCCTACTGTTATTTACAATGTTTTTATGCATAATAATGCTTTATGGAGTAATTCTAATGCCTTTTCTCTCATAATATGCAAGGTTCACACAAAGAGGGAGAATACCGGCAGTTGGAATTCTGGACCTGAAAAAGCTACGTCAGAGATACCTATTCTGCACATCTCCAAATGAGCTGAAAATTTATGGAGAATTATTTTGGAATATATAAAAAATATTGGAGCAAATAACTACCGGAGGGGGGCCACCTGGTGACCACAAGACACCAGGGCACGCCAGGCCCCCCAGGCGTGCCCTGGTGGGTTGTGGCCAGCCCAGCCCACCTCACCTCCGGTGCCCATCTTCTAGTACTTAAGCTCTTTTGACCTAGAAAAAATAAGGAGAGGACTTTCGGGATGGTGCGCGCCGTCTCGAGGCAGAACTTGGGCAGGAGCACTTTTGCCCTCCGGCGGAGCGATTCTGCCGGGGGAACTTCCCTCCCGGAGGGGGAAATCGAAGCCGTCGTCATCACCAACAACCCTCTCATCTTTGGGAGGCCAATCTCCATCAACATCTTCAACAACAGCATCTACTCTCAAACCCTAGTTTATCTCTTGTGTTCAATCTTTGTACCAAAACCTCAGATTGGTACCTGTGGGTGACTAGTAGTGTTGATTACATCTTGTAATTGATTACTATATGGTTTATTTGGTGGAAGATTATATGTTCAGATCCATTATGCTATTTAATACCCCTCTGATCTTGAGCATGAATATCATTTGTGAGTAGTTACTTTTGTTCTTGAGGTCACGGGAGAAGTCATGTTGCAAGTAATTATGTGAATTTGATATGTGTTCGATATTTTGATGATATGTATGTTGTGGTTCCCTTAGTGGTGTCATGTGAACGTCGACTACATGGCACTTCACCATCTTTGGGCCTAAGGGAATTCATTGTGGAGTAGTTATTAGATGATGGGTTGCTAGAGCGATAGAAGCTTAAACCCTAGTTTATGCGCTACTTCGTAAGGGACCGATTTGGATCCATATGTTTAATGCTATGGTTAGATTTTATCTTAATACTTTTCTCGTAGTTGCGGATGCTTGCAAGGGGATTAATCATAAGTGGGAGGCTTGTTCAAGTAAGAACAGCACCCAAGCATCGGTCCACCCACATATCAAATTATCAAAGTAGCGAACGCAAATCAAACCAACATGATGAAAGTGACTAGATGAAATTCCCGTGAGCCCTCAAGAACGCTTTGCTTATTATAAGAGTCCGTTTTGGCCTGTCCTTTGCCACAAAAGGATTGGGCTACCTTGCTGCACTTTACTCACCATTACCGTTACTTCCTTGTTACAAATTATCTTGCTATCAAACTACCTGTTACCGACAATTTCAGTGCTTGCAGAAATTACCTTGCTGAAAACCACTTGTCATTTCCTTATGCTCCTCGTTGGGTTCGACACTCTTACTTATCGAAAGGACTACGATTGATCCCCTATACTTGTGGGTCATCAAGGGCAACGATCACGAAGGGGTTCTTCATCATCCTTGCCGCCCCTCTGATGATGCGTGAGTAGCCTACCACAGACCTATGGGTCCGTAGTTAGTAGCTAGATGGCTTCTTCTCTCTTTTTGGTCTTCAATACAATGTTCTCCATGATGTTCGTGGAGATCTATTTGATGTAACTCTTTCTTGCGGTGTGTTTGTTGGGATCCAATGAATTCTGAGTTTATGATCAGTTCTATCCATGAATATTTTTTGAGTCTTTGTTGAACTCTTTTATGCATGATTGTTATAGCCTCGTATTTCTTCTCCGATTTATTGGTTTGGTTTGGCCAACTAGATTGATTTATCTTGCCAAGGGAAGAGGTGCTTTGTGATGGGTTCGATCTTGCGGTGCTCAATCTCAGTGACAGAAAGAGACATGACACGCATGTATCGTTGCTATTAAGGGTAACAAGATGGGGTTTATTCATACGTGAGTTTGTATTGTCTACATCATGCCATCGTTCTTATCGCATTACTCCGTTTTTCCATGAACTTAATACACTAGATGCATGCTGGATAGCGGGCGATGTGTGGAGTAATATAGTAGTAGATGCAGAATCATTTCGGTCTACTAATCTTGGACATGATGCCTATATACATGATCATTGCCTTGGATATCGTCATAATTATTCGCTTTTCTATCAATTGCCCAACAGTAATTTGTTTACCCATTGTATGCTATTTTCTCGAGAGAAGCCTATAGTGAAAACTATGGCCCCCGGGTCTATTTCCTATCATATTAAAACCAAAAATACCTTGTTGCAATTTTCTTTTGTGTTTTAGTTAAATCTATTTATCAAAACCTATACAATTTAATCTATCTCAATACCGTTGAGGGATTGACAACCCCTTCACGCATTGGGTTGCAAGTATTTGTTGTTTGTGTGCAGGTGTTGTTTACATAGTGTTGCTTGGTTCTCCTACTGGATTGATAACCATGGTTTCATAACTGAGGGAAATACTTACCTTTGCTGTGCTGCATCATCCCCTCCTCTACTGGGAATTACCAACGTAGATTACAAGCAATCAGTGCGCCGCTGTCTCGAGGCGGAACTTGGCAGGAGCACTTTTGCTCTCCGGCGGAGCGATTCTGCCGGAGATACGTCCCTCCGGGAGGGGGAAATCGAAGCCATCGTCATCACCAACGATCCTCTCAGCGTGGGAGGACCAATATTCATCAACATCTTCACCAGCACCATTGTAGTTCATGCTAGTTGGTTTATTTGGTGGAAGATTATATGTTCAGATCCATTATGCTATTCAACACCCCTCTGATCTTGGACATGAATATGATGTGTGAGTAGTTACTTTTGTTCTTGAGGACATGGGAGAAGTCTTGTCATAACTAATCATGTGAATTTGGTATTCGTTCGATATTTTGATGGTATGTATGTTGTTGTTTCCCTTAGTGGTGTTATGTGAACGTCGACTACATGACACTTCACCATCTTTGGGCCTAAGGGAAAGCATTGTGGAGTAGTTATTAGATGATGGGTTGCTAGAGTGACAGAAGCTTAAAACCTAGTTTATGTGCTATTCCATAAGGGGCTGATTTGGATCCATATGTTTAATGCTATAGTTCTTGGTTCCCCATAAGATGATTTTTGTCCCATAATATTTGGTAGACCTTTCTTGAATACGGTTAATGCTAAGATTGATTGCACTAAGGAAACTGTCAGTGTTAACTTTGGTGATGTGTCTCAAGAATTTAATTTCTCTAAATTCCGTAGACAACCTCATGATAAAGAGTTTCCTAGTAAAGATGAAATTATTGGTCTTGCTTCTATTGTCGTACCTCCTACTGATCCGTTAAAACAATATTTGCTAGACCATGAAAACGATATGCACATGAATGAGAGAAATGAAATAGATAAGAATTGTTCTTTGATCAACCACCTATCCTCAAACATAATTTGCCTATTGAAACTCTTGGAGTTCCTCCTCCACCTAAAGGTGATCCTGTGTTTGAATTGAAACAATTACCTGATAAATTGAAATATGCTTATCTTGATGAAAAGAAGATATATCCTGTTATTATTAGTGCTAACCTTTTAGAGCATGAATAAAATAGATTACTAAAAACTCTAAAGAAGCATCATGCCTCTATTGGATATACTCTTGATGATCTTAAGGGCATTTGTCCCACTCTATGTCAGCACAAGATTAATATGGAACCTGATGCTAAACCAGTCATTGATCACCAACGATGATTAAATCCTAAGATGAAGGATGTGGTAAGAACTGAAATATTAAATCTTCTAGAAGTAGGTATAATTTATCCCATAGCTGATAGTAGATGGGTAAGTCCCGTTCATTATGTTCCTAAGAAAGGAGGCATTATCGTTGTTCTTAATGATAAAAATGAACTCATTCCACAGAAAATTGTAACTGGTTATAGGATGGTAATTGATTTTAGAAAATTAAACAAAGCTACTAGAAAAAGATAATTACCCCTTGCCTTTTATACATCAAATGTTAGAAAGACTATCTAAGTACACACACTTTTTGCTTTCTTGATGGATATTCTGGTTTCTCTCAAATACCTGTATCACCAGAAGATCAAGAGAAAACTACTTTTACTTGCCCTTTTGGAACTTATGCTTATAGACGTGTGCCTTTTGGTTTATGTAATACACCTGCTACCTTTCAAAGATGTATTACTGCTATATTCTCTGATTTTTGTGAAAATATTGTTGAAGTTTTCATGGATTATTTCTCCGTTTATGGGACTTCTTTTGATGATTTCTTAAGCAACCTTGACCGAGTTTTGCAGAGATGTGAAGAAACTAATCTTGTCTTGAATTGGGAGAAGTGCCACTTTATGGTGAATGAAGGTATTGTCTTAGGTCATAAAATTTCTGAAAGAGGTATTGAGGTAGACAAAGCTAAAGTTGATGCAATTAAGAAGATGTCATGTCCTAAAGATATTAAAGGTATACGAAGTTTCCTTGATCATGCTGGTTTCTATAGAAGGTTTATTAAAGATTTCTCTAAAATTTCTAGGCCTCTTACTAATATCTGCAAAAAGATGTTCCATTTGTTTTTTATGATGATTGTGTAGAAGCCTTTGAAACACTTAAGAAAGCCTTAACCTCTGCACCTATTGTTCAACCACCTGATTGGAACTTGCCTTTTGAAATTATGTGTGATGCTAGTGATTATGCTGTTGGTGCTATTCTAGGCCAAAGAGTTGATAAGAAATTAAATGTTATCCATTATGCTAGTAAAACTCTAGACAATGCTCAAAGAAATTATGGTACTACTGAGAAAGAATTTTTAGCAGTTGTGTTTGCATGTGACAAATTCAGATCTTACATAGTTGATTCTAAAGTAATTGTTCACACCGATCATGCTGCTATTAAATAACTTATGGAAAAGAAAGATGCCAAACCTAGACTCATTAGGTGGATTCTATTGCTACAAGAATTTGATTTGCATATTACTGATAGGAAGGGAGCTGAGAATCCTGTAGCTGATAATCTATCTAGATTGGAAAATATTCTTGATGACCCACTATCTATTGATTATAGTTTTCCTGATGAACAACTAGCTGTTATAAATGCTTCTCGTAATACTCCTTGGTATGCAGACTATGCTAATTACATCGTTTCTAAATTTATACCACCTAGTTTCACATACCAACAAAACAAAAAGTTCTTGTTTGATTTAAGACATTACTTCTGGGATGACCCACATCTTTATAAAGAAGGGGTAGATGGTATTATTAGACATTGTATACCTGAGCATGAACAGGAACAAATCCTACGGAAGTGTCATTCCGAGGTTTATGGAGGACACCACGCTGGAGATAGAACCACACATAAGGTATTATAATCTGGTTTTTATTGGCGTACTCTTTTTAAGGATGCCTGTAAGTTTGTCTTATCTTGTGATGAATGTCAAAGAATTGGAAATATTGGTAGACGTCAGGAAATGTCTATGAATTATTCAGTTGTTATTGAACCATTTGATGTTTGGGAATTTGATTATATGGGACCTTTTCCTTCCTCTAATGGTTATACACATATTTTAGTTGTTGTTGATTACATTACTAAGTGGGTAGAAGCTATACCAACTAGTAGTGCTGATCATAACACCTCTATTAAAATGCTTAAAGAAGTTATTTTCCCAAGCTTCGGAGTCCCTAGATATTTAATGACTGATGGTGGTTCACATTTTATTCATGGTGCATTCCGAAAACTACTTGTTAAATATGATGTCAACCATAGAATTGCATCTCCTTATCACCCTCAATCTAGTGGTCAAGTTGAATTGAGCAATAAAGAAGTAAAGTTAATTTTGCAAAAGACCGTAAATAGATCTAGAAAGAATTGGTCTAAGAAACTCGATGATGCATTATGGGCTTATAGAACTGCTTATAAAAATCCTATGGGTATGTCCCCGTATAAAATGGTTTATGGAAAAGCATGTCATTTACCTCTTGAGTTAGAACATAAAGCATATTGGGCAATTAAAGAACTCAATTATGATTTCAAACTTGACGGTGAGAAGAGGTTATTTGATATTAGCTCGTTAGATGAATGGAGAACCCAAGCCTATGAAAATGCCAAGTTGTTTAAATAAAAAGTTAAAATATGGCAGGACAAAAGAATTCAAAAACAGGAATTCAAAGTGGGTGAGTATGTTCTATTGTACAATTCTCGTTTCAGATTCTTTGCAGGAAAACTTCCCTGTAAATGGGAAGGACCGTATATCATCAAAGAAGTCTATCGTTCTGGAGCTATTAAGATCAATAATTCCAAAGGCAACAATTCGAGGGTGGTCAATGGACAAAGAATTAAGTTATATCTCAGGTACGCCTATTAATGTTGAAACTAACATTATTCAAACAATGACACCAGAGGAATACATAAGAGAGACCTTCTAGAACACTCCAAAACCCTGAAAAAGAATAGTTATGTGATACGTAAGTAAACCGACTCCAAAAATTTCATAAAAAAAATTTCTGTCACTTTTGGAATATTAGAAAAAAAACAAAAATAAGAAACATCCGAGGGGACCCACGAGGTGCACACAAGGCACCAGGGCGTGCCCTAGTGACTCGTGGGCCCCTCGTGAGCCTTCCCGACTCCCTTTTCTTCTGGAATACTTGTTTTGCAAGATAAAAATTCTTTATATATACTCCCGGACGTTTTGACCACCGTATCACAGAAATATCCTGTGTTCTTGTTTCGTGCTATTTTCTGACAGATCTAGATCGCCATGGCTCCCCAAAGGCTCCGTACCAAACACCGTATTGTGCAACCATCGCCGGGAAAACACCCCTACATCGAGGTCTACTACGAGTGGTCCTCAGGAGAGGAGGGCAATGGCAAGGAGGACAAGGTCGAAGAAGTTGTGGGAACCCAGGCCCAAGAAGGAGAGCAAGCCATGCCCTTGGAGGAGTCCGCAGAGAAGGAGATGTCCTTCAACCCTTCTATGATCATCTCTCCCCATCTGAAATTGAAGCCCTAAGGATCTTTGAAACAATTTGTGCTCAGAATACATCTCTGACCCATGAAGTTATTTTGTTGGAAGAGCAAAACATCGCCCTTCGGAGCATCAACTGTAAATTGGAGTATCTGCTAAAGCCGAAAGACAAGCCCACCACTTCATCACCACCATCCTCACCGAAGAAAGAAACTTGAGTACACGGGTATGGGCACTCCCCTTGGCTTGTTCCAAGCTTGGGGGAGGCGCCCCGGTATTCCTTTTTACCCGTAGGTTTGTTGTAAACTACTCACGCATCATCGGAGGGGCAAGGGTGATGATGAAGAACCCCACCATGGTCGTTGACCCCTCCGGTAGAGTACCGGAAAAGGCCTCTAGATTGGATCTCATGGTTCTGGAACTTGTGGCGGCTGGAATTGTGTTTCGTTGATCCCCTAGGGTTTTTGGGATTTTAGAGCATTTATAGAGGTAGAGGTCGGTGGAGGGGGTGCCTGTGGGCTCCACTACCCACCAGGGCGTGCCTGGGGGCCCTGGTGCCTAGTGGGCCCCATAGGATCCCTCTAGTGCACTTCTCGGGCCTCCTGGGTGTCTTCTGGGCAGAAAAAATTCTCCAAAAAGTTTCATGCCATTTAGACCCCGTTTGGTATTGATATTCTGCGAAGTAAAAAACAAGCAAAAAACAGCAACTGGCACTAGGCACTATGTCAATAGGTTAGTTCCAAAAAATGATATAAAGTTGCTAGTAAATGAATATAAAACATCCAAGATTGATAATATAACAGTATGAAACAATCAAAAATTATAGATACGTTGGAGACGTATCAATCTCTACTGAACACACTTGTTTGAGAGAGCCACACGCATATCGTAATTTGCTAGAATACTTTATGTGCTTCACTTAAATCTTTTAAGCTAGGTAGTTGCTCTAGTACTTCACTTATATCTTTTTTAGCACGGCGGTGGTTATATTTGAAAGAAATACACTCTCATGCTTCACTTATATTATTTTGAGAGTTGAATTTTTTGAAGAAATATACTCTCATGCTTCACTTATATTATTTTGAGAGTTGAAAATTTCTGAAGAAATATTTGTACTCTCATGCTTCACTTATATCTTTTTGAGAGTTTATAATAGCAATGGTAATTTGCATAAGATACGAATTTGGTCCCAAAGTGATGGATATCCAAGGGGGTATAATAAAAACTTTCATATAGATCACTAGATATGATAAACTTGATTCCTTGGAATAGTTTTGCGATATGGAGATAGTAATATGTGAGTCATGTTGGTGAGTAATTATGCTTTAGTAAGAATATTGGTGTTAAGGTTTGTGATTCCCTATGCATGCACATAAAGTTAATAGTTATGCAACGAAGTTATATCCTACTTATGGTGCATTATTCAGTGTTAGTTATTTTCAATGCATGCTTATGACTGTTTTTGGTTTTTGGTTGGTCGCTTCTCAATCTATTTGCTAGCCTTCATTTGTACTAAGCGGGAATGCTGCTTGTGCACCCAACTCCTAAATCAAAAGTTGTGCCATATGAGTCCACCATACCTAGCTATATGTGGTATTTCCATGCCGTTCCAAGTAAATTTGCATGTGCCAACTCTAATTTTCAAAATGAATTTCTGTTTTGTGTGCCCGTACCGCTCATGAAGCGGCAGGGGGTGGCCAATATTTTCCATGCTAGGTATTTTATTCTCACGATGAGTGTTTATTCGCTTGTAATTGCACGAGAGTGTGGCAGGTAATAGGGATGCCCATTCCCGAAATGAAAAAAATACTATGATAATAAATTCCTTGGAAAGTGTTGGTATGGAAGGCACCCATGGATATGGCTAGCCATGGATTGTGAAAGAATGGTGGAAAGGAAATAAACTTTATTTTATGTTTGGGAACTGCCTATAATTTGTCTAGCATGGAAGATATTGGGAATTCTCGGTCGTTTTCGTCGACAGGAAAAGCATGCCTCTCAAAATAATTTTTATCTCTAATTTAAGCCTTGAGCTCTGGCACCTCTGCAAATCTCTGCTTCCCTCTGTGAAGGGCCTATCTATTTACTTTTATGCAATTTTATTTTTACTTTGAGTCTCCATCTTCTCTTATAAAGCACCAACTAGAGAGCACTATTGTCATATCTTTGCATTAGATATAGCTAATGTTGAGTGTGTATCATGAATGGATCAATGATTGAGCATAATGGGCTAGGGATAACTTTCTTTAGCATTGATATTTTGAAAGATATGGTTGCTTGTTAGTATGCTTGAGTATTGATGTCTTCATGTCAAATTATAGACTATTGCTTTGAATCATTCAAGTCCAAATATCCATGCTACAAAAGAAAAGAATATATGATGAATATGTTAGGTAGCATTCCACATCAGAAATTCTGTATTTATCATTTACCTACTCGAGGACGAGCAGGAATTAAGCTTGGGGATGCTTGATACGTCTCCAACGTATCTATAATTTTTTATTGTTCCATGCTATTATATTGTAAATCTTGGATGTTTTATATACACTTTCAAGCAATTATATATCATTTTTTGGGACTAACCTATTAACTTAGTGCCCAGTGCCAGTTGCTATTTTTTGCTTGTTTTTGGTTTCATAGAATATCAGTACCAAATGATGTCCAAATGCCACGAAACATTTTGGAGAATTTTTTCTGGACAAAAGAGACACTAGAAGCTTCGGGAGAAGACCAGACGATGGACCATGGGCCCATAAGGCACCAGGGCGCGCCGAGGGGGGTAGGCACGCCCTGACCTAACTCCGCCTCTATAAATTCTCTAAAATCGTGAAACCAACAGAGGAGTCCACGGAATACTTTTTCCGCCGCTGCAAGTTCCAGAACCACGAGATCCCATCCGAAGGCCTTTTCCGGCACTCTACCGGAGGGGGATTCGATCACGGAGGGGGCTCTTTATCATCCTTGCTGCCCTCCGATGATGCTTGAGTAGTTTACCATGGATGGGTCCATAGTTAGTAGCTAGATGGCTTCTTCTCTCTATTTGATCTTCAATACAATGTTCTCCTCGGTGTTCTTGGAGACCTATTTGATGTAATGACTTTTTGCGGTGTGTTTGTTGGGATCCGATGAATTGTGAGTTTATGATCAGATCTATCCATGAATATTATTTGAGTTTTCTTTGAACTCTTTTATGCATGATTTTTACAGCCTCGTATTTCTACTCCAATTTATTGGTTTGGTTTTGCCAACTAGATTGATTTATCTTGCCATGGGAAGAGGTGCTTTGTAATGGGTTTGACTTGCGGTGCTCAATCCCAGTGATAGAAAGGGACATGACACACATCTGTCATTGCTATTAAGGGTAAAAAGATGGGATTTATTTCATACTTGAGTTTATCTTGTCTACATCATGTCATCTGGCTTAAGGCGTTACTCCGTTCTTCCATGAACTTAATACACTAGATGCATGTTGGATAGCAGTCGATGTGTGGAGTAATAGTAGTAGATGCAGAATCGTTTTGGTCTACTTGTCTCAGACATGATGCCTATATACATGATCATTGCCTTGGATATTGTCATAATTATTTGCTTTTCTATCAATTGCCCAACAGTAATTTTTTACCCACCGTATGCTATTTTTATGAGAGAAGCCTCTAGTGAAAACTATGACCCCCGGGTCTATCTTTTATCATATATTAAAACCAAAAATACTTTGCTGCAATTTTCTTTTATTTATTTTATTTTTTATTTTTGTCCGATCTATCTATCAAAAACTGTACAAGTTAATCTTGCTCGTGACCGGCAAGGGATTGACAACCCCTTGTTCGCGTTGGGTTGCAAGTATTTGTTGTTTGTGTGCAGGTGCTGTTCACTAGTCGTTGCTTGGTTCTCCTACATGATTGATAACCTTGGTTTCATAAACTAAGGGAAATACTTATCTCTACTGTATTGCATCATCCTCTCCTCTTCAAGGAAATCCCAACGTAGCTCACAAGTAGCAAAAGTCTTCTTGTTATATTTTCTAGGGCAAATGGCCTCATATAGTAGAAGATGGGCGCCGAAGGCCTGCTGGGGGCCCACGAGCTCATAGGGCGCACCCTGGGGGGGTGCGCCCCCTGAGCTCGTCGCTCTTTGGTGGCCCCCCTCTGGTATTTCTTCTTCCAATATTTTTATATATTCCAAAATAATTCTCCATAAATATTCAGGTCATTTGGAGTTGTGGAGAATATTCATCTCTCCTATAGCTTTTTCAGGTGCATAATTCCAACCGCCAGCAATCTCCCTCTTCATGTGAAACATGCAAAATAAGAGATAAAAGGCATTAGAATAGCATGATAAAGTGAATAATGACCTAAATCATAATAAATAACAGTAGGAAAACATGATGCAAAATGGACGTATCACCAGACATAGGTGACTACATCATGGGATGACGAAACATGATAACGAGAAAGAAGAACAAAACCGGCAAACGAGGAGACCGGTATACTGAGCATGAGTATGACTCAAGGGGACACCGACACATCTCACCTAGGGTTTTGTAAAGTATCGAGAAGCAAAGGGAATATCACATGATAACCAAAGGTTCACTCGAATGTCATTCGTGTAATGATAGGGATCGATATCGACGTCCACAGTTCCGTTATTGGTCATTGAACGAAGGGGTTTCGTTCATGTCTATGTTTTACCGAACCTACAGGGTCACAAGCTTAAGGTAATCATGATCTGGTGAGTGTTAGTAGGATGAGAGTATCGAGGATTTATTTTTTGGATTTGATTCATTAATATTCAAAATAGTTTCGAGAGGAACCGGAAGCATTTTGGGGTCACCGGAAGGGTTTCAGAGTTTATCGAGCATTACCGGGTATTACCGATAAATAATATATAGGTGGAAAATTTTTCTAGAGATGTTAGATTAATAATAAAAGGCTCTAGTAATTGTTATGAGGCTTTTATATTTAATTTAATATCAACGGCCCTTAAAGGCCAATCGGTGGAGGGAGAATTGGGCCACAAGGGCCCAATAGGGGAGGCGCCCCCTTTTCCCTTGTAGGAGGCCGAATTGGAGAGGGGGAAGGAGGAATCAAGGAGGGGAGTCCTTCCCCTACTTGTGGCGCCCCTCTCCCCTCCCCTCAACCTATATATACTAGAGGCTTTGGTGCTTTTTTAACACACAAGTTTTGGAGCGTCCTCTAGTTCTAGTTCTAGTTGATCCTAGTTGATCAATTAGATCTTGACCTTTATCCTCTAATCCTCATAATTAGAAGCCCAGTGTGATTCTAATATCCTCCCTCTAATTCTTCGGTGATGATTAGCTCTGGACGGTGAAGCGCTGCCAGATCGTGAAGACCGTACGCTTGCAACTCATAGAGAGGCCGCATTTTCAGTCTTCTGTTTGAGGGACTATTTGTGGGCGATTCGCGGGATCATTCATCTACGGTTCAAGGGAATCCAAGTATGGTCTACACCGACTCGTCTACTTCCACTGCTACTCAGAGTCGGTAACGATCAAATCATAACCGTTAATGCATCTTCATATTGTTCCTGGGTGATCGTAGGGCGATTTTGTTTTGTTTTCTAATATGTTTCCCAATAGTGGCATCATGAGCGATTCTATGAGTAGATGCAGGTTACGATCTAGATCACATGTTAATGTGAGGGTTGATGTTCTTGCTATGCTTCCCTCGAGTGTTGCTTCGGTTAAGTTCATTGAAGGCATAATGTAGCTTTCCATAAAGTTCTGACAATCGATCGGCTCTGGCTGTTGACGATCTGCTAACAGTTCTTTGGGCTTCATCATAGTCAAGTATAGTGTTGGGGATGTTCCCCACCATTGTATCCCGGCATGAGTGTGACCCGACCCTGAGGCTTGGGGCTCTATGAGTCACATGAGTTTCTGGGTCATGATGAAGGCGATCCAGATGGGCTAGAAGCCCAGAGCGAGAACCGGCGGGAGGCCGGATCTCACGGACCTTGTGGGCTGGCTCACGAAGAAGGCCTAGGAGGGGATTCCTAATTTATAGGACAAGATAAATTAGAGTTAGAGTAGGATACGGGTTGAGAGTATGACCCAGAATCTTCTGTAAATCTAGGGACTCAACCTGTTATATAAAGAGGACCAAAAGACTAAGTTGCAATCTATCGAAAGCTAGGTTAGGGAATCCACATCCTTGTAATCGAGATCATCATCAATATCAATCAAGCAGGAGTAGGCTTTTACCTCCACCGTGGGGGGGGGGGGCGAACCTGGGTAAACTTGTGTCCTTCGTTCCCGATCAACCCCGTTCAAGCAACCACCTAGTTACGATGGCCTCAGGACTTAGTCCTTTCATGAGGACATCTGCCGTGACAAAACCACGACAGTTGGCACCCACCATGGGGCCAGCGCACGGTGGTGTTGATTTCTTGGAGGGAGCTCTTCCAGAGATCGAGGGATACGTAATCGGCCGAATGACGAAGAGCCAGTGCGGCAAGCTCTACATCGACGACTTAGGCTAGGGTCCCAAGGCCGACTCAATCGAGTCAGGATACCGGTTCCCCTTTGGCAAGATCCACATCTTCATAGGCATAATTTGCGAGTCTGGTCCAAAGACGGAGGGGACCGATGACATCATTGAATCGACACGTCGCTCTCAACCCAGCCGCTCCCAAGCCGGCTCACCCAGCGTTTTCATCGGTTTCATCGATGGGGCAAGTCAAGAGTGCGAGCCGGCTTATGGCTCAATGTTGGGAGGTGACATGCTCATCCACTCAGACGGCGAGTTGTCCATGGGAGAGACGGAGTCCGTCCTCCCCCTCGTTGATGAAAGATTGGGTGGATATTCAGATGATGAGGTCAGCTCAGAATCTAACGAGATGCCTCATCGCGTGGCCGTGTATATGGCAGGAACCTAGGATGAGCCTAGGTATGATGACGCAGGACGTTTGATTGCCGACCTGGCCGCTAATCAGAACGCAGCGATAGTACGACCGAGTCAGAATCCTGCGGCGGCTGGGGTAGCGGCAACGGCCTCGGTGCCTGTCAGCTCAGGGAAATCCAGGTCTCAGGCACTTACAGAGCTGGTGGCCACTTTGACCACGCTTCTCACGGATGTGACCCCGGAGAATGCGGCCGCACGTAACGCGAAGATCGCGAAGTGCCGTGAGCAGATGGCCAAGATCTGGGAGGAAATCAACACAGAGAACGCACTTCTGGCACAAGCACAGGCTGGGGTCCTCAACGAGACCAAGCACATGCAGGAGGAGGCCATTCATCTAAGTTTTCATCAGACGAGTCATCCATGGTTCATCGACGAAAGTTCCAGACTCAGCTTCCAGCCCGGATTGATCAAACAAGTCTTTTTCCCTCGCCAGAGCTGGCACCTCAGGTGGATTCGGGGGTAGGCACGTCGACACCAGGTGCGGGAATAGCCGTACCACAATTGGCCCTAGTGGTTCCCCCAAATATAGTACAAGCTCCGCCGCCAGTTCATCAGCCGCAACCGATCGCGCAGCGGAAGGTGGTCGAGACTCAGCCTAGGCGTTTCCAGACACTGGTGGGTCATTATTCGAACCCGGTTGATAATGTGTTAGCCGCTACATACAACCTTGCATCAATGTCGATCAATGGAAATACTCCGATGGAGCGAGAGGCCGGGAACGTGATTGCGATGCTGCAGACAGCAGTCACGCAGCAGGCAAATTATTCTCGCAGTCAGCATCGACTCCATTCTACTCCTCTCGCAAGCCATAGCAGGCGCCGACATGTTGAGTCACCAGCTGTTTCCAGTAGTGCACGACGCCAGAGGGAGCAGCCTCCGCACCCAGTTCGGCCTGCAGTTTCTGATGCTCAAGCCATTGTTGATAATGCGTGAGCTCTTTGCAATGTCGCTAACCCTGTGCCTGGGTGCGTTCAGCTGGCAATTCCCAACCCGCCCGCCACAACTCAGCCGACAATATGTACCACTGAACGAACTATCGGGACTCCCTTCTTAGGGCCGATACTACAGGATGCACGCATGCCTCAAGACTTCAAGGGTCCTCGCAAGGTCTCTAACTATACTATCGGATTCAGGGCTCCGTGGACCCAAGAAGGTTCGAACTCTGGGGCGTGTGCAAAGATCTCAACCTCTCAAGCCTCGAGCTCGTCGCCCTACAGCCTAGCCTAGCCGGATTCGCGTGAGCGGGGAAGAAGATGAACACGGCCGTTTACCCAGGTTCGGGCCACCTTGCGGTGTAAAACCCTACTCCTGCTTTGTGGTGGATTGGCCTCACGAGGAGGTTGAGGATGAACTAGTACAGTGGATGAGCTACCTCGCGAGGGCTCGGGGGCGAGAACGAGTCGACCAACCCCTCTCTACGGTGGAGACTAGCCTATATTTATAGTGGCCTTGGTCCTCTTCCATGGAAACTTAGGCGGGAAGGGATATCACAACGGCCAATTTGAAAGGGGACAAGAGGTACACCCTATCCTGACAAAAGGTGGTATTCTCCTGCAAAGCTTCTGGTTGTGACGCAGCAGTGGGCTCGGCGATGACATCCGTCCTGCCGAGCTCGTGGTCTTGGTCTTGTTGCACCGGAATGGAAACCTTTGGAGGGCTCCTTGGGAACCCACGTCTGTCCTCGCTCCCTTAGCACCAAAAGGGAAACTGTCTCCTCTGTGCCCGCTGGCGCCCGCCTGGCCTTGGTTGTCATGGCTCACATCATCGCAGCCTCGTGAGGCTGGGCACTTGCATAGGAATCTCTGCTCCTCGGGAGGCAGCCTGGGGAGGCCGCTCCCTCTGGAGGTCTTGGTGTCGTTCGCCTCGCGGGGCCAGGGGGCCCTCGCGAGGGTCTTGTCTTGGTAGTCTTGCAGATGGGCCGTACCAGGCCGTCGAAGAGCCACGTCGTGGGCCGCAGGCAGGCAAGTATGGGTACCCTGGTTCCCAGAATGTTGACAGTAGCCCCTGGGCCCAAGGCGCGCTCGGGCTTGGCTTCGAGGCGAAGCCGAAGGGCAAGGGCGAAGCGCCGCGGGCCCCAAACCTCCTGCGGGCCAGGCTGACGTGTGGCGCTTGATGGGACATGGGCGCCTCCACTTCCCCATGCCGCCTCGGCAACTACCCCGACTTGACAACTGCCTGGCGCATGCAGCATGACCATCATTGCCCGGAACGTGGAGGGGCGTCGGTTGGCCTTCGGCTTCCTATAAGAGGGCGAGGGAGGCGGAGCCCCCAGCCCGTCTTCATCTTCTTGCTTCTTACTTCTCCTTCATCTCCATCGTGCCGCCACCTTGCTGAAGTGACAATGGCACCAACGAGGAGGTTCTCAGCCGAAGAGAAAGGCAAGTCCCCACGAGAGGAGCCGGAGCTGCTCCCGCCGAGGAAAAGACGCGACCGCCCTCACAAGGCCACCGCAGCGCCCGTAGCCCTCCTACCCTCGTGCGAGCGTGCCCCGCCGGGATTCCCCGCCGGCGCAAGCATTTGCACACAGGGCCCCGCGCATGGGAGCAACCGTGGAGGACGAAGCCGAGAAGGGGAACAAGTGACGACCGCATGACCACCTCACCTGCCGGCCCAAGCTGGTGGCACGGCCCGCGAGTTTGTGGTGTGGGCGGCGATGGCACCGCGTACCTGGATCCGACTCCCATGATGGCGGAGGAGCTGCTAGCGAGGGGGCCTGTCGAGTTGTGGCTACAGCACGACGGCTGCTGCGGCCAAGCTTCAGAGGCGGAGGTCAAGGCCACCCCCTCCGGCGATGTCTTCATGACCCGAGGATGGGGAGCGATCGCCCGGGCCTGCAATTCGGAGGGGAGGCTCGCCCTCCACTTCACTTCAAGTACGATGGGGCGTCGATGCTCTTCTTCAAGGTCTTCGGAGAGGACGGCGAACACCTGGAGTGTTGCCCCAGGGGCGGCGTCCGCGGTGGTGACCATCCTTCTGGCAGACAAGGCGGCGAGGCCCTCGGCAGTGAACTTGCCCTTGGCCTTGTCCGTGACACCTCCAGCAGCGGTGGTACCTCCCCCGGAGAGAGTTCCAGTGACGACGACTACACCGGGCCTAGGAGGAGGATGCAACACCAGAGCCTGCATCTCCTGAGCAGCGGCCCTCGTCGGTCTTTTCTTTTGCTTCACTCCTTGTATCAGAACCATGAAGGGCCCTGAGGGGGCGTGCAAGAACCACTGCGCTTGCGCCTTTATTTTAACATTTTCGGCCAATTCTTTCGGTTATACTCGCGTTCCTTGTTTGGGCATTGGTCCCTTTTTTTTATCTCGCGACAGCGTGTTGCTCTGCGTCGGCGGGACCTAGTCCCCAGGTGGGCTTCAGCCGTCGCTGGTATGCCAGGTCGCGATGCCGTGTGCAAGGCCAGGAGGTGAGCGATCCGAGGTCTGGTAAGAGCCCTTGAGGCACGATGCCCAGGAGGTCCCCCTTGGTGCTCAAGCGACTATCAAAGGATTAGAAAAAGGGGGGTCCCTTGCCCGAGTGAGGCCGTGAAAGGCTAAAACGTTAGCGGCAGAGCTCATGCTGGCGTGCGCAGGATAACTTAGCTTGGCAGGGTTGCGTTCCATGGTGATTCCTTCGCCGCGGAGGTGAGCTTCCCTGGAGCTCCCGACCCTGTGCATGTCCCCTGTTCTGCAATGGATTAGAATAAGCCCCCGCTAGAGGCGCGTGGGGAGACTGATGCCTGTCATATTCCAGAAAGCGGTCAAGCGAATGCTAGCGCTAACGGGTTATGCCCTTTTCCCTGCTTTCCCCGCAAGACTGGCGATTCCCCTCCCTTTGCTCATCATGATGCTCTACATCCTCAGGACCCGGCCCTGGAGCGGAGCTCAGCCGCCGCTGGTATGCCAAGTCACGATGCCATGGTCAAGGCCAGGGGGTGAGGGCTCAAGAGCCAGTAGGAGCTCCTGAGGCGCGATGCTCAGGGGCCCCCCTCCCCCCTTTTAACGTGCAAGCGATTTGCGCAAAAGAGGAATGGCTCACCTCGCGGAGGTGCTTGGTGGAGGCCATACCCGTCGTCACACAGAATTTAGGGCGACGTTCACTTAGCCTTTGCGAAATGCCGAAGCTGGAGCGTCGTAATCGCTATGTCATGTCTCCTGAGACCCCTGCGGGTTAGTCACGAAACACGAGGGGCAACGCGCGCTTGCTGGTTTGCTCGTCATCGTTCCATGAGAAGACGAAGGCACTAAGGACCTGGTGAGGTGACGTACACGGGGCCGGCCCGTGAGCTAGAGCTCAGCCTCTTAGATTTATCAGCGCTGCAGGGACGGACCCGAGCACAGGCGCCGTGCCGGTAGCCCCCTCGCACGGGATGTTCAAGGGGAGAGCTGCCAACGCGCGGGGCTCACATAGGTGACTCCGAAGGCAATGCATATCCAGACGCAAGGTTAACAACCAAAGTAGCTCGCGAAAACATAACCGATTCAGGGTACATGAATTGAGACAATATAACTGGGGGAAGCGGTCCCTGACAGATAGAGGACAATGCGGCCCGAGGGGCGCCCTCAACTGAGCAAACAAAAAAGGTCACCTGGCACCATCGTTGTAGAAGAGTCGAGGCAGCTGAAGGTACTTGCCGTGGAGATCGCTCCTCATGAGTCGTGCGGCTCTGGAGGCCTGGGAAGCTCGCGAGGCCCGGGAGGCTCGTGAGGGCCCGGGACGTCCTCTGACATGATCGCCTGGCGTCTGGCCTCGTGAGCCGCCATTGCACTCTGCGCGAAGCGCTGGTACAAGGCGCCCACCTTCAGTAGGCCGAACGGCATGCAGACGTAGTTGCAGGGGTAGCCCCCACTCCGGCCAACATGGGACGGCCAGAAGAGGTCCTGCGATGCGGCCCTGTTGAGGCCCGGGATGTTGACGCAGACGCGCAGCTTGCTGCCCACGTTAGGGGCCGCAGCTGCACTGGGAGGCCGTGCAGGGCGGCGCTCGCTGCGCATGGCCCTTGCCTCCTGAAGCTCCTGGATCGCCTTGGTGATGAACTCTCGCGCACATGGTGCCTCACGCCGTGCGTCTTGCTCGTGGGGATGCGCATCAAAGCACGCCTCCAGGTGGAGCCCGAACAGCTCCCTCATCGCACCGGTCAGAGGCCCTCCAGACGAGAGCCCCCAAGCCCATCTTGAGGGGGCGCCGAGCGCGCCTTCCTATGCGAGAGGAAAAGGCGCCCCAGCAGTGGGCGCGGGGCCTGAGGCACCGCTAGCGGGCGCTCCGGGCTCCTGACAGCCCTTGGGAAGGAGTTGCTTCTTCTTTTTGGGGGTGGCCTCCGAAGGTGGGACGACGCCCTCGTCGTCCGGGTTGTCAGCCGCTGCGACTTGGTAGGTGCGCTCGAGGGAGCACACCGCATCCTTCTCATCGCAGGCGACCGTGATGATGCCGCCGCTCCCTGGCATCTTGAGGATGTTGTAACCATGGTGAGTTGCTGCCATGAACTTGGCGAGGGCCGGATACCCAAGGATGGCGTTGTACGGGAGGCCGATGTGGGTGATGTCAAAGTCAATGAGCTTGGTGTGGTAGTTGTCGCGCTTGCCGAAGGTGACGGGGAGGCGTATCTGCCCCAGGGGGATGGTGGAGCCATCGGTCACTCCTGAGAAGGGCTTGGTTGGCAGAAGCTGATCATAAGGCACTTGGAGCATCTCGAATGTCTTGATAGAAAGGACATTAAGCCCCACGCCACCGTCGATGAGGGTCTTGGTGACGAGGACATTGCTGATGGTGGGCGCGCAGAGCATGGGAAGGGCGCCAGCGGCGGCCGAGCACTTGTGCTGGTCCATGGAGTCGAAAGTGATGGCGTGCTTCGACCACCTGAGGGGACGCATCGCCTCAAGCTTGGGGAGGGCCGCGTTCACCTCACGGGCGAACTGCTTGAAGATGCGATGTGAGGCTGGGGCCTGAGCACCGCCCAGGATGCAGGCAATAGCGCGAGGCTCCTGGAAGCCCCCAGCCCCACCATCTTGCCGGTTGTCGTCATTTCTCCTTGGCGGCGGCGGCACCGGAGGGAGGCCGGCATTCCCCTGAGGATGGACCTCACGAGGCTGGTCATGCCAGGGCCCGTCGCGAGGCTCATCACGCCAGCGGTCCTCACAAGGCTGGTCGCGCCAGTCCTGGCGAGGGTCGCAGTTGTCCGAGCGGGCTCCGCCGCGGCCTCCTCCACGGCCGTAGCCACGGTTAGCCCGCTCGGGGCGGCGGCCAAGGTGCCCCTCGTGGAGGGCCCTGAGCTCCTGGTAGTCGTTGGTGTTGTGGCTATGGACGTTGTGGAAGATGCAGAATGGGCGGTTGCCCCGGGGAGGTTCGTCGTGGTCGCGACCATGCTTCATCTCAGGTTCAGCCGCAAGCACAGCAGGGCCCTTGCGCTTCGCCTCCTTAGCCTTGGCCTTCTTGTCTTCGGGATCGGCCTCCGGAAGCTCCAGGAGGGAGAGGCAGCCTTCCTCAGCCCTTGCGCACTTGGTCGCCATGTTGAACATCTCCAGGGCCGAGCACAGGTCCTCGTGGATGGCGAGCTCCTCCTTTATCTTGACATCTAGGACGCCATCAGAGAATGCTGAGATGATGGCCTCATCCGATGCCTTCGGGATCTTGAGGCGGACATTCGTGAAGCACTATATGTACTTGTGCAAGGTTTCGCCTGGCTGCTGCTTCACGTGCCGCAGGTCACCCACTGCAGGAGCGTGGTCCCGGGTGCCCTGGAAGTTGGCGATGAAGCGCTCGCGGAGCTCCTCCCAGGTGGAGATTGACCCCTTTGGGAGGTTCAGGAGCCAAGAGCGCGCGCCATCCTTGAGGGCCATGGGGAACCAGTTCGCCATGACCTTCTCGTCACCGTTCGCCGCTTCGATGCTCAGCGCGTAGAGCTGGAGGAATTCCGCGGGGTTGGGGGTGCCATCATAGTGCGGAGGCAGATCCGGCTTGAACTTATTGGGCCAGACGACACGGCGCAGCTCCAGGGAGAAGGCAAGGCAGCCCACCGCACTCACGGGGGCCGCGTGTGCGAGGGGAGCCCGGCCTTGACGTCCACGCGCTGCAGCCTCGGGCGGCATGTGGTCTTGGTGCTGGCGCTGCGGTGGTGGGAGCGCGTGCGCATCGGTTTGTGGCCGCTGGACCACTTGGCAGCTTGCTTCATCGCGCGCCGGCGCTCCGCGCGGCGGGTCACGCCGGGGCGCATCGCGCCTAGGCTCGGGGTCGACGCCGCGCAGTGGAGGAGGAGGGGGCGCGCCGTGAGCCACGTCGCCCGCCTGAGATGGTGGGGGAGGGAGCGAGCGAGCGAGATGGTGCAGGGGCCTCGCCGGCGGCGTTGATGAGCTCAGCGATGCGGCCAAGCCAGTCGTCGTAGAGGTTGTTGGTGGGGCGATAATGCAGGAGCTCGCACACCATGAGCAGCGCAGCCTGCGCGTTTGCCGGCCTGCGGCGAGCGTGGGAGGACGACGCCGTGGCAGGAGTAGCCGACGGAGTAGTGGTACGGCCGTCACGCCGCATGGAGGGTGGCAACGACGAATCCTGCTGCTCGCGAGCAGCGGGGTCAGTGGCAGCGTTAGCCACGGGGGAGGTGGAGCGGCGAGGAGCGTCGTTGCCCACGGGTGCCGTCTGGGCGACACGAGGGGCCCGATGCTCGGCGCGAACACAGCGTGTGTCGGCCATGGGAGCGACGGAGCGGAGGCGAAGCGGAGGTGGAAGAAGGACTTCGACACGCCCCTACCTGGCGCGCCAAATGTCGGATTCAGGGTTCCGCAAACCCAAGAAGGTTCGAACTCTGGGGCATGTGCGAAGATCTCAACCTCTCAAGCCTCGATCTCGTCGCCCTACAGCCTAGCCTAGCCGGATTCGCGTGAGCGGGGAAGAAGATGAACACGGCCGTTTACCCAGGTTCGGGCCACCTTGCGGTGTAAAACCCTACTCCTGCTTTGTGGTGGATGGCCTCACGAGGAGGTTGGGGATGAACTAGTACAGTGGATGAGCTGTCTCGCGAGGGATCAGGGGCGAGAATGAGTCGACCGACCCCTCTCTACGGTGGAGACTAGCCTATATTTATAGTGGCCTTTGTCCTCTTCCATGGAAACTTAGGCGGGAAGGGATACCACAACGGCCAATTTGAAAGGGGACAAGAGGTACACACTATCCTGACAAAAGGTGGTCTTCTCCTTCAAAGCTTCTGGTTGTGACGCAGCAGTGGGCCCGGCGATGACATCCGCCCTGCCGAGCTCGTGGTCTTGGTCTCATTGCACCGGAATGGAATCCTTTGGAGGGCTCCTTGGGAACCCACGTCTGTCCTCACTCCCTTAGCACTGGAAGGGAAACTATCTCCTCTGCGCCTGCTGGTGCCCGCCTCGCCTTGGTCGTCATGGCTCACATCATCGCAGCCTCGTGAGGCTGGGCACTTGCATAGGAATCTCCGCTCCTCGGGAGGCAGCCTGGGGAGGCCGCTCCCTCTGGAGGTCTTGGTGTCATTCGCCTCGCGAGGCCAGGGGGCCCTCGCGAGGGTCTTGTCTTGGTAGTCTTGCAGATGGGCCATACCAAGCCGTCGAAGGAGCCACGCCGCGGGCCGCAGGCAGGCAAGTCTGGGTACCCTGGTTCCCAGAACGCCGACATATAGAGCCGATCTGGAGCCGGTTGAGTGATTGAGAGTTATGAGTTAGCCATGGATATGTTGGAAGTCAATGATGCGGTCTATGCTCATTATATGACCATGATGTTAGAGGGGCTAGCACGCACATGGTTGAAAAACTTGCCTCCCAACTCAATCAACACCTAGGAAGAACTAAAGGAGCGTTTCATCAAGAATTTCCAGGGAACCTGCAAACGCCCAACAACGATTGTTGATCTAGAGCACTGCATTCAGCGTGACGATGAGTCTGCGCATCACTGGTCACGTCGAGTTGCAGAGATTATTCATTCTTCAAACAACATCACAGCTGCTCAGGCCATCCCCGTTCTATAAAAGAATTGTCATTTCCAGCCTTTGGTTAAAAAGCTCGGTCGTTTAAAGCGGAAGGTAAATGATATGGGTGATCTCATGGATGTTCTGACTCGGTATGCTGAGTCCGACAATACAAAGGATCCAAGCTATGATGATGAGAAATCTGGCAAGGACAAGAAAAACGGTGGCAAGGGTCATCAGCACAATGGCAACAACGACAACCATGGCAACAATGGTGGCAATAAACGCAAGAATACTAATGGAGTTTCAGATTTTGTTGCCAATACAAACATCAACTTCAGGAATCAGCGTCGGAATAACAATTCTGGTATGCCCTACTCTAGAAATCATCCTCATAATTATGAGCAAGCCCCCAAAGGCCCGTGCCCAAAACACAATGTGGATGGCAAGCCAGCAAATCATTCCTGGGAAAACTGCTTCATCATGCAGGAGTTTCAGAATCAGGCCTTTCAGAACCATCACAATGGTGGGGGTAGCAGTGGGCCTCCAGGAAATCCTGGAGATGGCGGCTCAGGAGCTGGCTTCCCAGGTGTCGGATGATAACCCGCAAGTATAGGGGATCGCAACAGTTTTCGAGGGTAGAGTATTCAACCCAAATTTATTGATTCGACACAAGGGAGCCAAAGAATATTTGCAAGTATTAGCAGTTGAGTTGTCAATTCAACCACACCTGGAGAACTAAATATCTGCAACAGAGTGATCAGTAGCACAGTAATATGATAGTTTGATAGCAGTGGTAACGATAGCAACAGTAATGGTAACAGCAGTAGCAGTAATTTTGTAGCAATTGTGACATCAGCAGCAATAGTAATAACTTAGCAAAGATCAATATGTGAAAAGATCATAGGCATTGGATCGGTGATATATAATTATGTTGGATAACATTCATCATGTAACAGTTATAACCTAGGGCGACACAGAACTAGCTCCAATTCATCAATGTAATGTAGGCATGTATTCCGTATATAGTCATACGTGCTAGCGATAAGAACTTGCATGACATGTTTTGTCCTAACCTCCCATGGTAGCGGGGTCCATAAGGAAACTAAGGGATATTAAGGCCTCCTTTTAATAGAGAACCGGAACAAAGCATTAACACATAGTGAATACATGAACTCCTCAAACTACGGTAATCACCGGAAAGAATCCCAATTATTGTCACCTTGGGGTATGCGGATCATAACACGTAATAGGTGCATACAACTTGCAAGATAGTGTAGGAACGAAGTATGTCTACCAGAGGGGGGGTGAATGGGAGTTTTAAATTTTCTTCGAAAAACTTAAATCTCTCAGAACCCAGCAGCGGAATGAAAGAAGAGTAAACTACAGTGAACTAGAACAGAGCATCGAAAGAGAACTAAGGCATGCATCGAAGTGAATCATACGAATGAAAGTGCATCGAAGGTAATCATGAGTGACAGAGATAACTGAAGATGCTCGATGTCGACAAGGAATTTGTTTGACCAGTTCGTCCTTCTGCACAAGGACTACGTCTAGTTGGAGGGGATGTGACTTAACACGGAAGATAAACTCTCTTCACCCTATTCTCCTCGACAATCGATTCGTGATCACTCGTGGTAGATACTTGAAGGCGATCTCCGAACCTTTACAGACTTCTTCTTCGAGAACCACAATCACTCTTGGTCTCTGAAGAAATTGACACCTAACCGTCTAGAGAGTTTGCAGCTCTCAAGAGTAATAGGCGAAGCATACTAAACTTAGATTCCAGTGATGCTAAACCACTATCTAATTCTTCGGCTCTAGGGTTTTTCTCTCGGTGGATTTTAAACTCAAATCGCTCAGAGAGTGGGTTGCTCAACAATCTTCTCAGAATCAAATAGAGCAGCCACCGGACAAAGCCGGCGCGGGGTGGCTATTTATAGCCGCAGCCTTCCCTGACGAGAAATGACCATTTTGGACACGAGGTCCAGCCAATGGCCAACCGAGACGTTCACAACGGTCGGATTTTGGGGCAACGGTAAACTTACTTGAGGAACAAGTAATGCTAACTCCTCGGTCTGAGTCAAATCTCTCGCATCGAAGAAGATCATAGTATCTTGCTGGCAAGTATTTGCTCGGAACACAAAGAGATTTCTCTCACATCTTTCATAGGATTTGGGTTTAGCATCAGAGAATCAAAGCGTTGAACGCTACACCCCTCTTAATAGTATGATGGTCCTATGACTCAATGGAAGAAGAAGAATAACAAAACAAATGCTACGTCTTCACTTTGTCTTTATTCTTCCTCAAACGTAGTCATATTCTTCGAACATACACCGAACCAATCGCTTGAGCTTCAGCAATTTTTAGGGGTCACTCTTGTTGGCTTTATCTTCGATGATAATCTTCCCTACCTCGCAGGGAGATTATCTTCGTCATTTGCATCAAACTCCTCGATACCTCAGGGACCTTTTACTCTGTGTGCAATAGCAAACACATAAGTCCCATACTATTTATGTCAACAAACTCCAAAACATAAGGGGCTATCATTGCACCAACAATCTCCCCCTTTTTGGACGATTGTTGACAAAACAGATAATCATCAAAGTGAAGATAGATAAGTGAATGTAAATCGAACAAGAGTGAACTTGCGTTACGTGACTCGATGATGAAATTGTTGGAAATATGCCCTAGAGGCAATAATAAATTAGTTATTATCATATTTCCCTGTTCATGATAATCGTTTATTATCCATGCTAGAATTGTATTGATCGGAAACTCAAATACATGTGTGGATACATAGACAACAACATGTCCCTAGTAAGCCTCTACCGGACTAGCTCGTTGATCAAAGATGGCTATCATTTCCTAGCCATGGACATGAGTTGTCATTTGATAATGGGATCAAATCATTAGGAGAATGATGTGATGGATAGGACCCAAACTATGAATGTAGCATATGATCGTGTCAAGTTTATTGCTATCGTTTTCTGCATGTCAAGTATATGTTCCTATGGCCATGAGATCATGTAACTCACTGACACCGGAGGAGTACCTTGTGTGTACCGAACATCGCAACGTAACTGGGTGACTATAAAGGTGCTCTACAGGTATCTCCGAGGGTGTCTGTTGAGTTGGCATGGATCAAGACTAGGATTTGTCACTCCGTATGACGGAGAGGTATCTCAGGGCCCACTCGGTAATACAACATCACAAGAAGCTTGCAAGCAATGTGACTAATGAGTTAGCCACGGGATCTTGTATTACGGAACGAGTAAAGAGACTTGCCAGTAACGAGATTGAACTAGGTATGGAGATACCGATGATCGAATCTCGGGCAAGTAACATACCGATAGACAAAGGGAACTGCATACGGGATTAGCTGAATCCTTGACATCGAGGTTCGACCGATAAGATCTTCGTAGAATATGTAGGAACCAATATGGGCATCCAAGTCCCGCTATTGGTTATTGACCGTAGAGGTGTCTCGGTCATGTCTGCATAGTTCTCGAACCCGCAGGGTCTACACACTTAACGTTTGGTGACTATATAAGTATAGTTGAGTTGTTATGGTGGTTACCAAAGGTTGTTCGGAGTCCCGGATGAGATCCCGGATATGACGAGGAACTCCGGAAGGGTCCGAAGGTGAAGATTGATATATTGGACGAAGGGTATTGGAGTCCGGAAGTGTTCCGGGGGTACCGGGTGATGACCAGCATGACCAAAAGGGGTTTCGGGGGGCCCCGACAAGTGTTGGGGGGCCCCATGGGCCAAGGGGAGGGGGCAAACCAGTCCACTAAGGGGCTGTGCGCCCCCCTCACCCTTTCCCATGTGACCAGGAGAGGTGGGGCGTCCCCCTCTAGGGTTTCCCTCCACCCAGCTTGGGGGCAAGTCAGCCTAGGGGAGATCCCATCTGCCCTGGCCGCCGTCCCCCCAGGGGAAACCCTAGGGGCGCCACCCCCTCCTCCCTTCCCCTATATATAGAGAGGTAGAGAGAGGGTAGCCGCACCCCCTTGAGCACCCTTCTATTCCACGGCGCTGCCTCTCCTCTCCCTCGCATCCCTCTTCCTCTCCGTAGTGCTTAGCGAAGCTCTACTGAGATTCCGCCACCACCACCGCCACCATGCCGTCGTGCTGCCGGAGGACTCGAGCTACTACTTCACCATCGCTCGCTTGATCGAGGAGATGAAGGCGTCATCAAGCCGTACGTGTGTTGAACGCGGAGGTGTCGTCCGTTCGGCACTTGGATCGGGAGTTCGCGGGACGGATCGTGATTGGATCGCGAAGACGTTCGACTACATCAACCGCATTTCTTAACGCTTCCGCTTAGCGATCTACAAGGGTATGTAGATGCAATCTCTCCTTTCGTAGATGGTCATCTCCTACATTTAATCTTGATGAGCGTATGAAAATTTTGTTTCCCATGCAACGTTCCCCAATAGTGGTATCAGAGCTAGGTCTATGTGTAGATGACATCACTAGTAGAACACAAAGGAGTTTGTGGGCGTTGATATTTATATTGCTTCCTTCCTTGGTCTTTTCTTGATTCAGCGGTATTGTGGGATGAAGCGGCCCGGACCAACTTTACATGTCCACATACATGAGACCGGTTCCATCGACAGACATGTGACTTTGTTGCATAAAGATGGCTGGCGGGTGTCTGCCTCTCCCACCTTAGTTGAATCGGATTCGACAAAGGCGGTCCTTGTAGAAGGTTAAATAGCAACTTGCATATCACCGTTGTGGCTTTGCGTAGGTAAGAATCGTTCTTGCTAGATACCCATAGCAGCCACTTAAAACATGCAACAACAATTAGAGGACGTCTAACTTGTTTTTGCAGGGTATGTTGTGATATGATATGGCCAAAGACATGATGAAATATATTTGATGTATGAGATGATCATGTTTGTAATAGTTTATATCGACTTGCATGTCGATGCATACGGCAACCGGCAAGAGCCATAGGGTTGTCTTTAATTATTGTATGACCTGCGTGTCAATCATTAAGCGCTATGTAATGCTTTACTTTATCGCTAAGCGGTAGCAATAGTAGTAGAAGCATGGTTGGCGTGACAACCCCGATGGCGACACTATGATGGAGATCATGGTGTCATGCCGGTGACGATGGAGATCATGCCGGTGCTTTGGAGATGGAGATCAAAAGCACAAGTTGATGGCCATATCATGTCACTTATGATTTGCATGTGATGTTAATCCTTTTATGCATCTTATTTTGCTTAGGAAGACGGTAGCATTTTAAGGTGACCCCTCACTAAAATTTCAAGATAAAATTGTGTTCTCCCCAAGTGTGCACCTTTGCGAAAGTTCGTCGTTCCGAAGCACCACATGATGATCGGGTGTGATAGACTCTACATTCACATAAAACGGGTGCAAGCCAGTGTTGCACATGCGGAACACTTGGGTTAAACTTGATGAGCCTAGCATGTACAGACATGCCCTCGGAACACAAGAGACCGAAAGGTCGAGCATGAGTCATATAGTAGATATGATCAACATGGAGATGTTCACCATTGAAACCACCTCATCTCACGTGATGATCGGACTTGGGTTGGTGAATTTGGATCGTGTTACACTCGAACGGCTAGAGGGATGTCAATTTGAGTGGGAGTTCTTAGGTAATATGATTAATTGAACTCATTATCATGAACATAGTCTAAATTGTCTTTGCAAATTATGTTGTAGATCAATAGCTCGCGCTGTAGCTCCCTGTTTTAATACGTTCCTAGAGAAAGACTAAGTTGAAAGATATTGTAAGCCAGTATGCGGACTAGGTCCGTAGTCTGAGGATTGTCCTCACTGCTACACAGAAGGCTTATGTCCTTGATGCACCGCTCGGTGTGCCAATCCCTTTAGCGTCGTCTGTGGATGTTGTGAACATCTAGCAGACACGTTCTGATGACTACTTCATAGTTTAGTGCACCATGCTTTACGGCTCAGAATCGGGGCTCCAAAGATGTTTTTGAACGCCATGGAACATATGAGATGTTCCAAGAGTTGAAATTGGTATTTCAGGCTCATTCCCGTGTTGAGAGGTATGAGACCTCTGACAAGATCTTTGCCTACAAGATGGAAGAGAATAGCTCAGCCAGTGAGCATGTGCTCAAAATGTCTGGGTGCTACAATCGCTTGAATCAAGTGGGAGTTAATCTTCCAGATAAGAAAGTGATTGACAGAGTTCTCCAGACACTATCACCAAGCTACTAGAATTTCATGATGAACTATAACATGCAAGGGATGGAGATGATCCCGGAGCAGTTCGCGGTAGGCCGCAGAGGTAGAAATCAAGAAGGAGCATCAAGTGTTGATGGTTAACAAGACCACTGGTTTCAAGAAGGGCAAGGGCAAGAAGGGAAACTTCATGAATGGCAAGCCAGTTACCGCTCCAGTGAAGAAACCCAAGGTTGAACCCAAACCCGAGACTAAGTGCTTCTATTGTAAGGGGAACAGTCACTGGTAGCAGAACTGCCCCAAATACTTGGTAGATAAGAAGGCTGACAACTTCAACAAAAGTATATTTGATATACGTGTTATTGATGTGTGCCTTACTAGTACTCCTAGTAACACCTGGGTATTGGATACCTGTTCAGTTGCTAATATTGGTAACTCGAAACAAAAGCTGCGGGATAAACGGAGACTAGCTAAGGGCGAGGTGACGATGTGTGTTGGAAGTGTTTCCAAGGTTGATGTGATCACCATCGCACGCTCCCTCTACCTTCGGGATTAGTGTTAAACCTAGATAAATGTTATTTGGTGTCTGCGTTGAGCATGAACATGATGAGATCGTGTTTATTGTAATGCGGTTATTCATTTAAGTCAGAGAATAATGGTTATTCTGTTTACATGAATAATACCTTCTATGGTCATGCACCCAATGTGAATGGTTTATTGAATCTCGATCATAGTGATACACATGTTCATAACATTGATGCCAAAAGATGTAGAGTTGATAATGATAATACCACTTTCTTGTGGCACTGCCGCTTAGGTCATATTGGTGTAAGGCGCATGAAGAAACTCCATGTTGATGGACTTTTGGAGTCACTTGATTTTGAATCACTTGACACATGCGAACCATGCCTCATTGGCAAGATGACTAAGACCCCGTTTTCCGGAACAATGGAACGGGCAAGTGACTTGTTGGAAATCATACATACTAATGTGTGTGGTCCGATGAGCGTTGACGTGCGCGGCTGATATCGTTACTTTCTCACCTTCACTGATGACTTGAGTAGATATGGGTATATTTACTTAATGAAGCATAAGTCTGAAACATTTGAAAAGTTCAAGCAATTTCAGAGTGAAGTTGAGAATTATCGTAACAAGAAGATTAAATTCCTATGATCCGACCGAGGGGGAGAATATCTGAGTTATGAGTTTGGCAATCACTTAAGACAATGTGGAATTGTTTCACAGTTGACGCCACTTGGAACACCACAGCGTAATGGTGTGTCCGAACATCGTAATCGTACCTTATAGGATATGGTGCATTCTATGATGTCTCTTGCCGATCTACCGCTATCATTTTGGGATTATGCATTAGAGACAACTACATTCACTTTAAATAGGGCACCATCTAAATCCGTTGAGGCAACACCGTATGAATTATGGTTTGGCAAGAAATCTAAGTTGTCGTTTCTTAAGGTTTGGGGCTGCGACGCTTATGTGAAAAGGCTTCAGCCTGATAAGCTCGAACCCAAAGTGGACAAATGCGTCTTCATAGGATACCCAAAGGAGACGATTGGGTATACCTTGTATCTCAGATCTGAGGGCAAAGTGTTTGTCGCTAAGAACGGGTCCTTTCTCAAGAAAGAGTTTCTCTCGAAAGAATTGAGTGGGAGGAAGATAGAACTTGATGAGGTTGTTGAACCTTTACTTCAACCAGTGAGTAGTGAAGCGTAGAAAGATGTTTTTGTGACACCTACGTCAGTTGAAGAGGAAGCTAATGATAGTGATCATGAAGGTTTGGATCAAGTTACTATCAAACCTCGTAGGTCGACAAGGATACGTACTACTCTTGAGTGGTACGGTAACCCTGTTGTTGGACAACGATGAACCTATGAGCTATGGAGAAGCGATGGTGGGCCCGGATTCCAACAAATGGCTAGGAGCCATGAAATCCGAGATAGGATCCATGTATGAGAACAAAGTATGGACTTTGGTGGACTTGCCCGATGATTGGCAAGCCATTGAGAATAAATGGATCTTTAAGAAGAAGACAGACCCTGATGGTAATGTCACCATTTATAGAGCTCAACTTGTCGCAAAGGGTTTCCAACAAGTTCAAGGAGTTGACTATGATGAGACTTTCTCACTCGTAGCGATGGTAAAGTCTGTTGGAATTATGTTAGTAGTTGCTGCATTTTCAATTACGAAATCTGGGAGATGGATGTCAAAACAAAGTTTCCTTGACGATTTCCGTGAGGAAAGGTTGTATGTGATACAACCAGAAGGTTTTGTCGATCCTAAGGATGCTAAAAGGTATGCAAGCTCCAGAGATCCTTCTATGGACTGGAGCAAGCATCTCGGAGTTGGAACATTCGCTTTGATGAGGTGATCAAAGCGTTTGGGTTTATACAAGTTTATGGAGAAGCTTGTATTTACAAGAAAGTGAGTGGGAGCACTACAACATTTCTGATAAGTAGATGTGGATGACATATTGTTGATCGGAAATGATGTAGAATTTCTGGAAAGCATAAAGGGTTGTTTGAAAGGAGTTCTTCAAAGGAAGACCTGGGTAAATCTGCTTACATATTGGGCAACAAGATCTATAGAGATAGATCAAGACACTTGATAAGACTTTCATAGAGCACATACCTTGACATGATTTTGAAGGAGTTCAAAATGGATCAGTCAAAGAAGGAGTTCTTGCCTGAGTTGTAAGGTGTGAAGTTGAGTAAGACTCAAAGCTCGACCACGGCAGAAGAAAGAGAAAGGACGAAGGTCGTCCCCTATGCCTTAGCCATAAGCTCTATACAATATGCCACGCTGTGTACCGCACCTGATATGTTCCTTGCCACATGTCTGGCAAGGGGGTACAAGAATGATCCAGGAGTGGATCACTGGACAGCGGTCAAAATTATCCTTAGAGGAATAAGGAAATATTTCTCGGTTATGGAGGTGATAAAGAGTTTGGCATAAAGGGTTATGTCGATGCAAGCTTTAACACCAATCTGGATGACGCTGAGTAGAGTTTCTCGGTTATGGAGGTGATAAAGAGTTCGGCGTAAAGGGTTACGTCGATGCAAGCTTTAACACCAATCCGGATGACTCTGAGTAGCAAACCGGATATGTATAGTGGAGCAGCCATTTGGAATAGCTCCAAGTGGAGCATGGTAGCAGCATCTACAGTATGACATAAAATTTGCGAAGTACACGCGGATCTGAATGTTGCATAGCCGTTGACTAAAACCTCTCTCACAAGCAAAACGTGATCAAACCCCAGAACTAATTGGGTGTTAATCACATGGTGATGTGAACTAGATTATTGACTCTAATGCAAGTGGGAGACTGTTGGAAATATGCCCTAGAGGCAATAATAAATTAGTTATTATCATATTTCCCTGTTCATGATAATCGTTTATTATCCATGCTAGAATTGTATTGATCGGAAACTCAAATACATGTGTGGATACATAGACAACAACATGTCCCTAGTAAGCCTCTACCGGACTAGCTCGTTGATCAAAGATGGCTATCATTTCCTAGCCATGGACATGAGTTGTCATTTGATAACGGGATCACATCATTAGGAGAATGATGTGATGGACAGGACCCAAACTATGAACGTAGCATATGATCGTGTCAAGTTTATTGCTATCGTTTTCTGCATGTCAAGTATATGTTCCTATGACCATGAGATCATGTAACTCACTGACACCGGAGGAGTACCTTGTGTGTACCAAACATCGCAACGTAACTGGGTGACTATAAAGGTGCTCTACAGGTATCTCCGAGGGTGTCTGTTGAGTTGGCATGGATCAAGACTAGGATTTGTCACTCCGTATGATGGAGAGGTATCTCAGGGCCCACTCGGTAATACAACATCACAAGAAGCTTGCAAGCAATGTGACTAATGAGTTAGCCACGGGATCTTGTATTACAGAACAAGTAAAGAGACTTGCCAGTAACGAGATTGAACTAGGTATGGAGATACCGACGATCAAATCTCGGGCAAGTAACATACCGATAGACAAAGGGACTGCATACGGGATTAGCTGAATCCTTGACATCGAGGTTCGACCGATAAGATCTTCGTAGAATATGTAGGAACCAATATGGGCATCCAGATCCCGCTATTGGTTATTGACCGTAGAGGTGTCTCGGTCATGTCTGCATAGTTCTCGAACCCGCAGGGTCTACACACTTAACGTTTGGTGACGATATATGTATAGTTGAGTTGTTATGGTGGTTACCGAAGGTTGTTCGGAGTCCCGGATGAGATCCCGAACATGACGGGGAACTCCGGAAGGGTCCGGAGGTGAAGATTGATATATTGGAGGAAGGGTATTGGAGTCCAGAAGTGTTCCGGGGGTACCGGGTGATGACCAGCATGACCGAAAGGGGTTTCGGGGGGCCCCGGCAAGTGTTGGGTGGGCCCATGGGCCAAGGGGAGGGGGCAAACCAGCCCACTAAGGGGCTGTGCGCCCCCCTCACCCTTTCCCACGTGACCAGGAGAGGTGGGGCGCCCCCCTCTAGGGTTTCCCTCCACCCAGCTTGGGGGGCCAGTCACCCTAGGGGAGATCCCATCTGCCCTGGCAGCCGCCCCCCTAGGGGAAACCCTAGGGGCGCCACCCCCTCCTCCCTTCCCCTATATATAGAGAGGTAGAGAGAGGGCAGCCGCACCCCCTTGAGCACCCTTCTATGCCACGGCGCTGCCTCTCCTCTTCCTCGCATCCCTCTTCCTCTCCGTAGTGCTTAGCGAAGCTCTGCTGAGATTCCGCCACCACCACCGCCAGCACGCCATCATGCTGCCGGAGGACTCGAGCTACTACTTCACCATCGCTCGCTGGATCGAGGAGGTGAAGGCGTCATCAAGCCGTACGTGTGTTGAACGCGGAGGTGTCGTCCGTTCGGCACTTGGATCGGGAGTTCGCGGGACGGATCATGATTGGATCGCGAAGACGTTCGACTACATCAACCACGTTTCTTAACGCTTCCGCTTAGGGATCTACAAGGGTATGTAGATGCAATCTCTCCTCTCGTAGATGGTCATCTCCTAGATTTGATCATGGTGAGCGTAGGAAAATTTTGTTTCCCATGCAACGTTCCCCAACAGAAATATACTCCCCCTAGATGTATGCAGGGCCAATTGATATACAATGAAATTCCTTGCAATTCATTTACTTATAAGGAGGATTTTTCAATCAAGCGAGGTAATGATTCGCACTGATGATAAGTAATCCAACGAGAATATAGTGCAATCATTTATGACTTCTGACAATAATTCCACCTGCAAAACAAATACTTCGAGAGAGAATAGTGCAGCAGGCGGGGTTATTAATATTACAGCTCATATCAGAAGTTTTACATCAGAGCACATCAAGTGGCATAAAAGGTCTTTGAAACATACAACGCAAAAGACTCATAAACTAGAGCAAATAAACATGGAGACCAAATCCAACAGAGCAAATCTATCAATAAACATGGAGACCAAATCCAACAGAGCAAATCTATCAAAACTCTTGATGTAATTCTCCCCCTTTTTGTCAACTAGTGTCAAAAAGGTGAAGAAAACCATGAGTGCGAGAAATAGGTGAATCTGATTCACTCTGAGGCATCGCCCAAAGAACTTCCCGAAGACATTTCTGATTCAGAGGTGGCTGGTAAATCTTCAACGTCATCATCAGCAGCAGATCCTTCAAGACTGGCGTGGTGCTGAGAGGACGAAGGAAAATTGGGATCAGCCTGTTGGGACTTGTGAGACAGAATATTTTCTTCAGTAGGTTTCTCAGTGGGCGAAGTGGCTTCTGACTCGTCGAGCAATTTGCGCAGCTGGATCCAAAGTAAATTCGTTGTTGGTTCACGAGCTGGCAAAGGCGGAGTAATGCGGTCTTGAAAATCTTCAACAGTAAATCCCTTGATCAATATACTCATAGAGTTCTTTGAGATGGGAGTGGCTCAACTGCTTCTTTGAGAAGAATTTCCGAAGCAATTTCCATAAACGCTTCTTGTTTTCTGCTGTGATCATGTGCACAACTTTTGTTCGGTTGTGAAATGCATTAAGTTCAGCAGCCAGATGTTCTTTCTCTTGACAGTCTTCAGCCATATGCTTCAGCAACAGCTGTTGAGTGCGCATGCTCACTTCAAGATGTGAAGGAGGTTGAGTGTTCGGAAGACGATCACGCTTAGGTAGCTGTGGTCCATTGAAGGTGTTATGATAATCAGGAGGGTTTGACACTGGTGCTTTCTCCGAAGAGAAGTCTTCCATTACATTTAGCGTATCACGCACATGAGGGATGAAGCTTTTGTGACTGACTTTGGCAAGATATTCGGTTTTCATTGCATAGTCAACCACTTTCTAAATCTAGGGCGCAAATACCTTAATAGTTTTTGGGCACTGAGCTGATCCATCAGTATGCGCAAGAACATGTCTTCGACATCGAAGATATAACCTTGTGAGATGGCATGGATGGTGTTGCGAAGAACATCAGATACCATGTTGTCTGTATTCATCCCGGCCAGCGGACAGAGGGTGTAAGTGAGAATATGGTATAAAGTTTGATTGTTGAATGTCAAGTGCTCAGGCAGAGGAGGACCATTGTAGTCACGAATTTTATCTTCATCCATTGTGCATCGGAAATCTTCATCGGTGATTGCATCAATGTTATGAACCCAAATCTCAGTCTTGCCATGTTCAAACCGAGGGAAATGAAAATGAGATACAAAGTCCATGGCAGAGCATTTTATTCACTTTCCTTCAGTCATCCATTCCATGATCCACTTTGTGCTATCTGATTCATCACCGGAGATATATAATGTTGCATAAAATTGAAGAATAATCTCCCTGTTCCATGGATGCTGATATCCAAAGACATGTGTGAGACCAAAGTCTTCGATGTCTTGCAGTATTTGGTTGAAACAACCGATGTTTTTCATAGCAGCAATATCTGGGAACTCATGAGGGAAAATTTTGAGGCTGTCATAAAGAATCCGCAAATAGTATATTGCCTGTCCCTGAGTCCAGAACCGAGGAGATTTAGACGTACGGGGCTTGCTGTATGGACTCTCTTGAAAGAAAAGCGGATGAGTGTTCTGATTGAAAAGAGGCCCTTTGACGTCAACGCTGATGGAAAACAACAGCAGTCGCTCACGAGGATAAGGGTACTTGAGTTCATCTTCAACAGAAATCATTCATCGCCATATATTACTGAGTCTGAGTGATGAGCAGAGGCAGATTTTGTTGCAGAAGGATCAACATCTGAGGTTCATCGTGCTGTATTGAGTGAAACACTACTGCAGGATGCTGCTAACGCGATACTACGATCAGAGACCCTTTGACGAAATTGTGTGCGATGCATTAATCACAAACGGGGATGTAAAAAAACCGTCAAAAAAGATGCAAAACATTTGTGATGGCGGAGACATCAAACACGGTTCAGATTTTAGTTACGTGTGCGATGCTGGGCATACGATTGATCCATATGAACTTTTTGCGATTAGACAGAACAACAGAAACGGGCAGCCATATCAATGTGTGTGCGATATACGGCATACAGTTCACTCCGATGAACTGTTTGCTATTAGGGAATGCAACAGAAACGGTCAGCCAGATCAAGGTGTGTGTGATATACGGCATACGGTTCACTCGGACAAACTGTTTTCGATTAGGGAACACAACAAAAATGGTTCAACTTAACAAGATGTGTGTGATATGCGGCAGACAGTTCACATAGATGAACTGTTTGCGATGAGCCAAAAAAACACAAATGATTCGTGTAAACAAGATGTGTGTGATACGCGGCAAACAGCCCACTCGGATGAACTGTTTGCGATGAGAAAATATAACACACACGGTTACTAGAGTTAATTCGTGTGCGATTATGTGTGTACTAAAAACTTTGAAAATGCATACTAGTTGCTTGCGATGGCTAGGAGTATCGCACATGATGTGTATGCGAGTACTCGTGTGCGATGATTAGTAGGTTACACATACGTTTCCTTATGTTAACACGTGTTCGGTAACACGTGACAACGCATATGGTTGTCGGGTTTTGTGCTCAAGTCTTCCCGCGCTCTAGCGAAGGCTTCCTGCGCACCACAGGGGTGAATTGTAAAATCCTCAATCCCCTAGCCAGCTGCTAGCTATAAATAACCACAGCAATGGCAGCTGGCGGCGACTCGCTACTGATCCACTTGCTAGCTAGTTACCCACACATACCGGCATACCCCCAACGGCCGACGACAGGATGGAGTTGCACGACGGGAACGGGCGCCGGAGATCATAGTTTAGGTTAATTAATTATACCTCCAGAGCCGGATGATTCCGGCTCTGGAGGTATAATTAATAAACATAATCTAAGATCAACTAATTAAAGCTTCCCCAACCGCTAGCAGAGCGCGCGCGGAGGGACGACGCGACCCGAGCGAGACTTGGCGCCTAAACGGCGAGCAGAGCACGCAGAGGGACGCGACCCGAGGGTGCCTAAATGGTGAGTAGAGCGCGCGGAGGCACGCGAGCAGAGCGCGTCGCGGCCGCCTAAACGGCGAGCAAGCACATGCATAATTATTGCATATAGCAGATGAACATAGCCGGGAATAGCCGTCCAACAATATTATTTTCGATGACATGCATTAGTATATTCTTAGTTAAATCTAAGGTCAATGTTTGGTACTACAAAATACGAAGGGGGCCAATAAAGAATAAACCACGATAGAGGTAGTACCTATAGGAACACAGATGCCCAGTATGAAAGAAAATGTGGGTCAAACCCTAGTTGAAAAGGGCAACAATGTCTAACTCCAGCTTACAAAAGGTACAAAAGCACGAGGATTAATTGTTCATCAGGTTTACACATAACCCGGATTGAACAGGGCAATAACATCTAACTCAACCAAAGTTTTTGGCAGTCACAATCAAATGGATCGGTCCGATCCATAAAATCAAGATCCCGGTACAAAAGATCTACTGGTCCATGATGATGACAAGTTGTTGTAAATATAAGCCGAGCACGATCAGAAGCCCTTAGGTCCACCTAAAACTTCTTTTTATGCTGTTCAACATACAATTCCGTGAGAAATTTCTTGTTGAAAAACTTAATCCTCACGGACAATAGTGCCCTCGCATTCCTCATGAAGAATGTGACAAAGCTAGTGTTTACATGGTTGGATGCATATCCTTCCACCGTTATTGTCTTCAAACGAATGTCATGAGATCTGAGAAAATCCTTGTGCTTCCTCTGCCATTGATTGGTTAGACCTTTTTCTTGAAGTTCTAGTACCTAAATAGACATGAAGATTGAAAACAGTTAATGTCTAAAATAGAGTATGTCGAAGGAGCGACAACTGAACGGTTAATTCTAGTACATTATATATGGGCTTTCAATGTGTGTGAAATCATCACCTTTATATACAAATTCTCCAGACATGGAAAGCATCACAGCAAGCCAATAGTCGTGTTCAGATCAAGACACCCTATATAAATATATAAGGTCTTGACAGAATACAACACCCCTGATACGCCATCCATAGACAAGCTCTTCATTCAGCATAGAACATAATATTAGCACCGAAAGTGTACTCCAAGATGATATTTAACTTATGCGCACAAATGAAAAATGTAGATTACTAAAGTGTACATGGATAACATACAGTACCTGAATAAGTGTGGAGCCAACCACCAACTTGTTACCTTCAAACGGATCAGGAAATACACCCAAGGTCTCCAGTTTAGGCGCAGAGACCACAGTTATTTGCGAAGGTTTATAACAACAATCAAGGAGCAACCTTTGAAGTGAAGGGGCATCTTCGATGATGAGCTCCTGTCCTTCAAAATGAATTCCAATGCTTACAAGGTGAGGCAACTTTATTTTGAGACAAGGGATATGGATTCCTAGTCCAAAAACAAGCACCAAACGCTCAAGTGCAGGGCAGCTGGAGTGGATGATGCTGTGCAGTGAGGCCACCGACAGATCAACCAACACAAGCGCAAGTTTTTTCAGCAGTGGGAGTCGAAGCATTTGTACCAGATTGTCTGCTAGATGGCACCGGGTCAAGGTGGTGGTGTGGAGAGAGGAGGAAAACCATGAGATGGGCATCGGTGGCGAGGGCACGGATGCAGCTCTTGGTGGTAACCTATCGCTGTAGTAATGGTAGAACTCAAGCTGCTGGAGTTTCTCGAATTGACGGGATGTCAGCGAGGCGGCCACCGTGCAGGGTACGTCCAACAGGTAGCATGCCGGGATGCAGATGCGTTGAACGGAGCCCTGGTAGGAGGAGATGATGGCTCCGAGGAGTTCAGAATCATCATCGACAGATAGCTGACGACAGTCGAGATTAAGAGGCGCGGCGTGCCACAGAGTGCGCCACCGAGATGCGAGGACTTGTGTGCGGCAGCCATCCTTGGTGGGGAGAAGGGAGATGATCTCCCCAAGGATGCCGTCTAGGAGATCGCTGATGTGGTCCGCCGGAGATTCTACTGGTTCCTCAGGTCCAGGGGGGCGTGGCCGCTTCTGGCCGCGCAGCCGGGTCCAAGATCTACATCTGGCGGCGGCGCTGGCCGGAGCCTCATCTGTGTACATACCAATCTGAAAGAAAAAAAATGGCAGAAACATACATGTAGGACATTCAAAATCAATTCTCAAGATCTGGAAGAAAAAAGGCACAAACATATATGTAGGACATTCAAAATCAATTCTCAAGATCTGGCCACGAAATATTAGCATGCAAGCTAACCCTAGTCGGATTATTAGCAAAAATTATTTGTACAGAACAAACAATTAATCACTAACTCTATAGGGATAACATTCAAACAATCAATACACTACGTGCATCTAACGAATCTTAATTACTCTGATTTCATGGACTGAGAGAACATAACCATAGGGTTTGTATTCCAAAAAAATTATAGAGGGGGGGAGTAACCAGAGAAAACACATGATATGTTTGCCGCACAAATGGGTATATAGATGACTAACCGGTTTTCCGTCGGAGTCGCAGTCATTGCCGGAGTTGCTGTTGACCTCCGGCTCCGGCTGGGGGGGCACGACGGCGCCGACGAAGTCAAGGTCGTGCTGCTGCCCGCGCGAGACCTCGTCGGCAGCGACGGCAACCTCTGTGCCCAGCTTCACGCGTTGCGCGGGTGCTTCACCAGCCCTGGCGTTGCCACCACTCTGATGGTGCGCTTCGGCGGCATCCTCATACACTCCAGAGTCTAGACGTTGGTGACCACTGTGGACCGGGGGTGCGGCCACCTATTATGGCCGGCGTCTCAGGCGCGTAATTAATATGGACCAGTGGGAGCGAGGCGGGCGGCGGTCAAAGGCTGTCTCGCCTCCCGGTGAGCCTGCGCGGCGGACTTCTGCCATTCCTACCATCATTTCACACAGCTACTCGCACGCCTCCCGTCAATACGCAGACCTGCGCGCACGCCTCCCGGTATGCCTGCGCGGTGGACTGCTCGCATGCATCCCGTTAACTCATGCCTGCTCGCACGGCACACGGGGCGTGTGGCAGCCCGTATATTTTTTGGTTTATTGATGATCCATTCTGCCGCTTTACTGCTTAACCGAAGCATGGCACGGTCTAATGCACACGGTCCGAATAAATAATCCGTATGAGATATTGGTTGCCAGTTTTTAATAATCTCCTGTTTGTAAGAAGATTATATCAAAACGGGTCTCAAATTTGACGAAAAAATACAATATCACAGTCTACTGGTGTCCATATATGACACCACGATAAGTTTCATGAATTTCAACTAAGTTTTGGATTTACTGAATTTTAAAAATCTATATTCTCAATGTTTTGAAATCTCCTGCACAGGGAAACATGCACCCAGGGACACATATGATTTTGCAATCCATTTTGGTGCACATGTAGCTCAAATTTGATTTTTGCATATTAAATCACTAGGAAATCAATCAATGTATAAAAACGGTCGAATGATGTATGTTTTTTTAAAATTTTAACACGACACTCCGCCTTAGGTCACATGTTCACTGCAGAAAAAGTTTGACATGCCTCAGAGTGGTTGTGGTGGTGCGGGATGTGTGTGTCTGTGTGTGTGGGGGGGGAGGGGTCCGGCAGTACACTACGAGTCGTGAACCTCCGTGTGGGATTATTGATCATTTTGTGAGTCATATATGCCACATCAAAGTCATGAATTGGTTATTTAAAGCATTACACAACCCTTTCATACATACATGTTCAGGCCACATGCATGCATTGGTGGTTCTCTCAGACACTCTCCCTCGTGAGGTTATCAGCGGCGTGCCCATTCGTTAGCCCGCAAAGGTTTTCAGTTTCCACCGACAACGAGAGGCATTTGACCAAAAGGTGGATTCATCTTGGCATTTGTGTGGTGTGGATCATGGTGAGATTCCATATCAAAGTTCGAGCACGTGCGTACACACCCTCCCACCGGCTTGAAGTGAGGGGGCTACACGCATCGTGGTGTAGTGCGTTTCCGGTTTGCGAAGCATGTGCCACGTCAAAGTTGTGCATTGGGTATTCAAACATCACATAACACACGGGCGCATGCATGTGGTGGTTTTGTCCTATGACATCACTCGCGTGTTCCACTCTCTGTGGGCCCACGAGGTCGTCGTCGACCAGTTGAACGTCCAACGAGAGAGAGGTTAATTTGACCAACAAGGATGGTTCTTTTTTGGTTTGTGTTACGTATATGCACGGTAGGAGTATGTACATGTCAAAGAGGGGGCAACATGGATACTCTATATATATGTGTGTCATAACCTCGCTCCATGTGGGGACTTTCTGGTTCCCGAGGCAAGTGCCACATCAAAGTTGTACATTATATTGGTATTCAAACATCACGCAATACCATGCAGGCGGTGGTTGCCCTATAGGAACTCAATCGCGTGTGGCGCTTCCATCCGTGGGCATGCGAGGTTGTCCTCCATCACTTTGACCCAATGAGAGAGAGGTTAATTTGACCATCAAGGAATGATTCTTTTTTGGTTTGTGCTATACAGTAGAAGTACATATATACCACGCGTCGAGAATGGGGGCGTACATATAGCACATACCACGCATCATGAACCTCGCGCTCTCTGTGGGGACTTTTTGGTTTCCTATATATGTGGTGCCACATCAAAGTTGTGCATTGCGTATTCAAACATCACACAAACACCTCTTTGGGCCACATGCAGACGGTGGTACATAGTCCTATATAGGATGATCACTCGCGTGCGACGTACGCTTCGCTTCTGTGCTGGGCCCGCGAGTTCGTCGTCCATCACTTTGACCCGTTTGACAAACAAGGAGGATTAATTCTTTTAGGGTTGCGTTACTAGGTGTATAGTACGTGTCGAAGCGGGGGGGGGGGGGGGGGGGGGGGGGGGGGGGGTGTGTGACCAGCATATATATATATACTAGGTGTCACATGAACCTCACTCTGTGTGGGGACTTTGCGGTTTTTGAGGCAAATGCCACATCAAAGTTGTGCATTAGGTATTCAAAACATCACAACACACCTCTTCATATATATGTTCTCGCACACGTGCAATCGCGATGGTTGTTGTCCTATATATGGCACTCACTCACGCGGTTATCAGCGATGCTTCCATCTGTCGGCCTGCTTGGTCCATCACTTTCACCGACAACGTGAGAGAGGTTAACTAATTTGACTTAGGAGGGGATTAATTTTTTGTTTGTCTCATGATATAGATCATGATGTGAGATTACATATATATAATAGCGCATGTGTACACATGAATCCATCCCGCTAGATCGAAGGGCGGGGGCGAGCACACGGCACGTCATGAACGACCTCTTGCTCTGTGTGGGGACCTCTACGATTTTCAACGCATGCACCACATCGATGTTGTGCATTGGGTCGGGTATTCAACACATATGCATGCATCACACACCTCCATAAATATGTTTGGGACACACGCAAGCAATGGTTCTCTTTGGACACACTCTCACTCGCTTGGTTATGGGTGGCAAGCCTATATATATTCGTGGGCCCGCGTGGACGTCCATCATTTCGACCAACGACGAGAAAGGTTACCAGGGTGGATTCTTCTTCTTTGCTTCGAGTTACCATATAGTAGGTCGACCATTCCAAGCCTAATTAAGTTCGAGCGCATGTACGTGTCGTGAACCCTCCCTCAGTGTGGGGATTTTACGGTTCCAAAGCATGGTGCCACATCAAATTTGCGCATTGGGTATTCAAACACCACACACACCACTTCCATATACATACTTGGGCCACATGCATAGAGTGGGTTTTTCTTCATACAGTACTCCCTCGCGAGGTTATCGGCGACAAGCTAGCCCATTTTGCGGGGCCGTGTGGACGTCCATCACTTTGACCAACAACGAGCGGGAGAGGTTGTACGACCAAGTTGGATTCTGCTTGGTCCGTGTTACAGTACGTCTTGGTGAGATGCCCTCCCCCCGACGTGTGTGTGTGGGGGGGGCTACTTCGTGCTACCTGCAACCTCCGTGGGGTCGGGGAAGTCCGATTAATTTGCGATGCACATGTGCCACATCAAAGTTGTGAATGGTAGTTAAATATCACACCACACCCTTTTCATACATATAGTAGGGCCACCCGCATGTGGTTCATATGTGGTCTCACCCATCTCGCGCCACAAGCACACATTTGTGGGTCGGCACATGGTCCACCTTTGTCGGGAAGCAAAAGGGGAAGTTTGACCATATATATATGATGGACTCCTATAGGTTTTGTGTTACGGTAGGGTGAGATTTCAGACCTAGCTATTTGGGGGCATGCATTCGTAGCTAGGATTCCCTTACCGCCGACACGAAGTGGGGTTCGTAGGGGGTGGCTAAATAGCAATACTGTGCTTTTGTGCGACAGGTGCCACATCAAAGTTGTGCATTGGGTATTTGAACATCAAACCACCCTTTTCATACATATATTTGGTCCACATGCAAGTGTGTTCGTGTTCTGACCCTCTCCCGCGTTATTCTTTTTGCCAAATTTATAAATAGCACACGAGTTGGATGTAGAAACCATCTGCGATTGGGTATGCAACAGACACGGTTCGGTCAGACTACCCGTGTGCCACGCCCATGCCCTGCAGTCACTCACATCAGCACTGTAGATTGGGCTCCATGAGGCTTGTCTCCCGGTCTCGAAAATATCTACTGCCTCGTAATCTCAAAAATATCTACCGCCTGGAAGGTTTTAATGTTTGATAGCACACGATTAGTATGTGCGGACCGTGTGCGATGTCTGTTACTCCCACTCTGCTTCAATCCCTTGATTCAAATTTTCAGTAGCCCCGGCATTTTACTCCTGCCTCTGCATCCCTCGCAATCTCAAAAATATCTGCTCGCCCTTGATTCAAATTTTCAGTAGCCCCGCCTTGTTACTCCCGCCTCTGCATCCCTCGCAATCTCAAAAATATCTGCTCGCCCTTGATTCAAATTTTCAGTTGCCCCGGCATTTTACTCCCGCCTCTGCATCCCTCGCAATCTCAAAAATATCTGCTCGCCCTTGATCCAAATTTTCAGTAGCCCCGCCTTGTTACTCCCGCCTAGTAAAATTTTCAGTTGCCGTGGTATTTCCTCAAACACCACCTTGCCCCCCCTCCACACACACCACACACTCCCCAAAACCTCCGCTCACACAGACACACACCACCCCTCCCTCACTCGAAACCATTGGTAGGTCGCCGCCATCGCCGCCGCCTCCATCCTCAACCTCTGCCTGTGTGCCAGGAAGCTCGAGGAGCCAATGGCCAAAAAGAGGTTTACCGCGGCCTCTTCGCCCGACGCCGGCGAGGTGGCCGCCGAGGTGTCCCCGTCGTCCTCCACGGGCTCTTTATCGATCCGCCATCGCCGGTCGCCCGATCCGCCCACCGCTGCGCCCCTACGCCGGTTCGAGGACTTCCCCGTCCTCCCTCGGGCCCGGCCGCCGACGAGGTCCTACCTCGGGGTCCGGCAGCGGCGGTGGGGGACGTGGGTCGCCGACATTATGGATCGCGAGACCCACACCCACCTATGGCTCGGTAGCTTCCACACGGCCGAGCTCGCGGCCATGGAATACGACCGCTGGCAGATCCGCTACCACGGCGCGGCGGCTAGGCTCAATTTCCCCTTCGGCACACGTCCGGTCGATCTCGTTCCGCCGGATCCAGGGGTGGTGAGCTCGGCTATGGCGCGAGAGGACCGCGAGGCATGGGAGCGCCTCGAGGCTGAGGCCGCCGACGAGGCCTACATGCAAGAGCTCTGCCGGCAGCACCCGGAGCTCATGGAGGCGGAGCGGGTGATCTTTGCCGGCGCGGAGGGTGGTGAGGTTATCGTGCTCTCCTCCGATGACGAGTTCGAAGGCGGCGAGGACGACGGCGCGGAGGGTGTTGAGGTGGGCGGCGCGGACGAGGAGATCGATGTCGACGAGTGGAGGAGTGTCTTCCCCAACGACCCCGACGATGGCACCAGCCCGGACCCGGCTCGCGGCACACCGTACCTGACGAGGAAGGATTGGCTCGACCTCCACTTCGACCGAAAGTAGTTTAGCTTAGTTTAGATTTATGTTTTATGTTCGGTTATGCAAAACTATCTATGTTTATGTTTGAATGCATGCTACTTTCGGTTGAACCTGCTTTGAACTTGATCAAATTGAAGTTTACAACGTTAAGTTTAGGGGATCGACTAGAAACGGCCAAAAATTGCTGGAGTATATATATATATATATCCACTAAGGGTTTTAGTCCATTAACTTTTAAAGGATCAGCTAGAGATGGCCTTATGCCTTGTTTATTTCAGTTCTTCACAATGTGATGCTCTATATGTGCAACTATTTGCCGTGCAGTTCAATTTCATCAATAACAGTTTCAACAATACCACTATGAATTACGATATTTGGTTGCTGTTAAGGATGTTGCAGTTAACATGCCTTTTCGTTTTTTTAACAATAACTAGTGTACTTTAGACCTACACAATACCAGTTTGAATGACTATTTGCTTGTTTTTAAATGTTATGCCTGATGCAGTTAACACACCTTTCCACTTCTTGTTTTGCCCTACTAGCGTGCTTAAACCTGCACACTGAAGCTATCATTTGTAGATTATGTTGTCTACCATGGATATATTTGGTTGATGTTTAGCCTGTTGTGCTTAACATGCCTTTATATGTACTCATACAGGACAATATTGAGAACAGTGCTGTTTTCGATCGAGGTTAGTTTCATCGCATTGCTTATATGTACTCACTGTTCAGGATATCGGTAGCTGGTACCATATAGCCTGGGGGATGATAAGGGATTAATCATCGAATCGGACATTTCACTAAATATATCTGTAACCCATTTATCAGTAGGTTAACTAGGGCCATATTTAATATATCTGAGGCTACATAGCAACATGCATTGTACTGAATGACTAAATATGCAATCCCAGGCTACATAGCAACAAGGAAGAGTGTTACCTTAATGTTCTGATGATGTCTAGATATACATGTAATAAAATCTTATATAATGGGATGGAGGGAGTGTTGTACTACATCATTTTGCAATTGTTTTTTAGCTTCTAATATTAACTTGGTGCTTTTAGGTACATATGTCATTGCCAAAGATCCACACTTCGACCCTTTCTGCGTATGGGGCAATGAGATATTCATGAACCAGCATCAAGTGAGGAAACTGATAAAGATTGTTAATTAAATGGGTCAAAAGATGTCAATCGAACTATTTGTTTACACTTTATGCAAGACAACAGTGAACTGCAGGATGGTAAGTAAGAACACCGCAGCCTTCTTTTTACTGCCCTTAATGAGTTGTGTTAGATGACAATGTCTGAATCTTTTTTCCTTTGCAGTGGATCCTGAAGCAGTTTACTCAAGATTACCTCTCAAACTACATGATTGGCGGCCGGCCATCACAAGGGGTTGGACTAGAGTCGTGTGTGCCTTCTGCATCCAGGAGAGCACAATAGGGCCATTCCGCTTCACCTTGTTCAGCAACCAGAATGTCTGTCCCCTCTTTCTTTACCATCTGTAATAGTACAAGTATAGAACCCTAGTTCATCATTCTTTATTTGGTTCTTATGTAATTCTTAAACATATGTACCTATGAATCGAATAATGCATTGGTTGTTTGAACCTGATGGATATGAATAAAGCTATAGCCTAGTTTCAAGTTCAAATTAGGTACAATTTTAAATAGCAGCAATTAAATTAGGGTGAAATTACGGTGTGTAGGTCATTACGGCGCACACGGTCTATAAAGCACAGCGTGTGCGATATACATCATAATCCGACATGGTTCATGGAGAGGAAACGTATGTAACAATGCACACAGTTACCGTTTGCAAAGTGTGTGTGATCTCAGACACTATCACAAACGATGCAGGAAAACTAAATGTGTGTGATTGTCTACCTATCGTACATGGTTTACAATCATGAACTGTTTGTGATGTGACAGGCATCATAAACGTAGAGCCAGTTTGGTACGTGCCTGGAAAACTCCCGTGCCTGGAATGTGTCTGGTTTTAGGTAAAACCACAAAACTCCGACTGCGATGGCAATGCGAGCACAAACGAGTAGCAAGGATGAAGCATTTGGGATATTCGAGATATCGGAAACGGTTATATAGGGACAACTGTATGCATCAAGGCTCCCTATCCCCGACGGTTTCTGGGTCGTGTGGGAAGGACCCCCCCTATCGCAGTCACTCACTAGGCAACGGTTCCAAATGCCGTCGCGGAAAGGGGTTAAAAACTGTTTGTATAGCACCTCGCTGTACCAGTGAAATTCTTAGAGGAGAGGGATCAGACACTTTGTCAGGAACTGAATCTTTATCGACCACTGGAGATAGTTGAAGATGTGCTTCAGAAGTCATTGGAGGAGTAGAGGGAGGAACCGAATCATTGGGTTCAACACGGGCTGGAGAAGCTGGCATTTAGATTGAGGAATTTCACCTTCTTCCGAAACATTTGGCTGAGCCGGATTTTCTTCATGAACTGGTGAAGCCACAGGCACTCATTCAGTTGGCCTTGGTGAAGTAGTTGCATCTGCAGCTGGTTCAAGAGTTGGTGAAGGAATTGCTTGTTCCGGAGACTTTTCTTTCTCTGGCTCAGCAACTGGTGGAGGAGGAGGAGGAACATTCTTCTTTGCTATCTTTTTCTTCTTCTTTTGCTTCGACGGATCGATGTGCCCTTTGACAAGATCATTGTACCCAGTCACTTGGGCTTGATGATCGAGGCAAATTTTGCGAACGATTTGATCCAAATCTGAGTGAAATCCCAATCTTCTGTGCCGAAGGATAGTCAGAGCCTTATTGACATCCTCATAAGATTCTTCAAGTTGCTTGATGACAAACTTGGATTTCGCATTTTGCATTAGTTGTTAAGCTCATGTAGTTGGGCAGTGAGGTCATTGATCTCAACTGAGTCATTTCTCATGTCGTTGATCAGATCAGAAGCTTGAGTAATTACTGCAGAGGGAATGGACAAAGATGCCACTTCTCCATCAAACAAGTTTTCCACAAATCTGTCAAGTTGTTCCATGATGAACACTTGATTGAAATAGTGTGGTGCAGCAGAATCATCTTGAGGCTATGCAGCAGGAGCATCTTGTGCTACATTCTGTTCGGTCGGACGCACCGAAGCCAAATGTTGTGTCAGCTTAGGAGCAAACTGCGCAGCCTTTTCCTTCGCAATATCAACACTTGGAACATTTTTCTTAGCAGCTGGGGCTTTGGTTTGCTTCACTTTCTGCGTCGGGAGCTTTTCTCCTGGCTTAGCTGTGCCAACCGGGGCAACAACTACCAAATCTTGCAAGTTTATTGCATCAGGATGAGGATCTGCATTCACTTTGTCAACCATTGTGACAGTGGTAGGAGGAGTCTTTCTTTTCAAGGGGTTCTTCTTCGGAGGTGCAATTGGGACTGCACTTGCTCAAAGATCAGGCAGAATAGTGGAAGTGGTGATATTCACTTGTTCAGAGAGAGTTCCATCAATTTCTTCTCTGGTGAGTGGAGAGTCATCTTGATCGGAAGAATCTCTCTTAGATTCAACTGGCTTAGCAGGTCTTTTCCTCGGTGCGCTCTTTTTCTTCAGAGCAGCAGATTTTGGATCATGTTTGTTCTTCGTGCGGTGTTCTGCTTTTCCTTCATCCTTTTTCTTTTCGACATCTGATTTGATAAGAAGACGATTTGCTTCTTCTCTTGCCTGCTCCTTTTCAGCTTTCTTGGCTCTCTTTTCAGCATTCTTGAGGCGCTTGGCCTTTTCTTTGGGGTAGGAGTCAGGTGTCTTGAGAGATGACTCATGAGCTTCTGGAGGTGGTTGAGGCCTTTCCTAGGGCTCACCTGCCCCGATGAGTCCAATTTCGCGACAATCACCCCACGAGGGATGGAAGGCAAAGTTCTTGGCATAACGAGGATGAACCATTTTGTAGTTAAACCACTTCCATACCCAGTGACGCCGAATATTTTGCACACGCCTTTTTCTCTGAGTCGAATCTTCTCCAGGTACTGTGTTATAATCATCATGCGAGATATACTATGTTGAATTTGCGAGAGGTTGCCTGCCACCTTTCCTTTTCTTCGGAGCATCTGCTTCTTGCTCATTTGCATTTGGTTCAGATCTTTTTCTTTTGCTGGTAGATGGGACTACCATTGGGCCCTTTGTATTTGGTGCTTTGGATTCGTCAGCAGTTCCCATGAATGCATCCTCGTCATCAGCCATACTGTGCGGTCTAGCAGAATCCTCAACAGAGTGCATACACCTGTGAATCAGAATAGGTACGAGGGAAAATGGGGACAGGGTTACAAATGCTCACAGCGAATACTTTTTCAAACGAAAACATTTTGAGGAAGAAACAAATACAGACTTTGAGAAATGTTTCGAATGAATGAAACATATAGATCGAGCTAGTAGATCCGAAGAAAATACTAGACAGTGAACTAGGCATATCATTCGAGCAAAGCATAACACAAACCCTAGATCTAATGAATTCGGATGCGAAGAGCAACTACAAACCACATCCGCACTAGAAGGGTAAAATCCTAGATCTAAGATATGCGGTAAAATCGAAGATTATTAACCGCGGATGAACTCGACTTGAAAAGGAAGGAGACCCGAGTTCTAATCACACGTACCCTAGCTTGGTGACGTGCGACAGCTACGGCGGCACGGGGAAGAAGATGTCCCGTGGCGGCGTGGAAGGACTCCGGTGACCTCTTTCCGGCAGTTAAGCTGCGAAGGGGTCGTCGGCGTCGAGCTCAAGGAGGAGTGCTGCGGCGAGGGTTTTGTCAGAATGGTGGCGAGGAGAAGAGGGGTAAGGTGGAAGAAGGGAGCGATACGGTTTATATAGAGGCGAATGGAAATAACCGTACGCGGAGGATTTTGATCGAACGGACTCAAAGCAGAGACGATTGCGATTCAAAGGTTAGGATGAACTGACAGTTGATGTGCAACACATGGCAACCGTCAAAAGATCATGGTCCTGACTTGGGCGGGAAACCCCAAACTTTGGACAGCTTTCGCCAAAACAGATTAATGTTCGGACCGAATATTAATCGTGGTCAAGGACACCAGATAAAGTTTCGTTCCAGATAAAAGTTGAGCATATGTAACTGATCAGCATAGACTGGAGGACATAGAATAGAAAGAAAATAGGGTCCTAAGCATTTCGCTGAGTTAGAAACACAAACACTCGAGCAAATAGCTATGAATGAAATGCATTCGGACGAAGTCAAAAACTGTTGATCGATGAGAGATCCAACGAAAGAAAATTGTGGTGGCGTTACCCACCGTATAAGAACTGTATGACCCCGAGCGTCGCACAATTATCGTGGCACCCGGTTAGCCTAGCTTCGTTAATGTATTCACTCTCAGAAAGAAAATTTCACTATGTCTAAATTTTCAAACTCTTCGAGTGTTATGCACCCATTCCTTCATAGATGTGGAAGTGTTAGCACGGGTGCCGAGTCCAGCTTACTGCACGTTTGCGAAGTCTAGGATATTTAGCTCACACCGTAATGCACATAATCTTTTCTCATTGAGAGGCTTGGTGAAAATATCTGCAAGATTGTCTTCGGTCTTGACGTGATTGATAACAATATCCTCTCGAGCAACATGATCGCGAATAAAATGATGTCGAATGGCAATGTGCTTCGTGCGAGAATGCTGCACAGGATTGTGTGTAATTTTGATGGCACTCTCATTATCACAATACAGAGGAATATGCTTGACCTTGATGCCATAATCTTTCAATGTCTGCTTCATCCACAATAACTGAGTGCAACAAGCGCTAGCAGCAATATATTCGGCCTCAGCCGTGGAGAGAGATACACAATTCTGCTTCCTTGATGACCAACAGACCAATGATCTACCGAGGAAATGACATGTCCCCGAAGTAGATTTCCTACCAACCAAGTCACCAGCCCAATCTGAGTCTGAATATCCAACGAGATCAAACTGTGCTCCCTTAGGATACCATAAACCTAAGGTGGGGGTGTGAGCCAAATATCTCAGAATGCGCTTGACCGCTTGGTGATGCGATTCTTTTGGTGCAGCTTGATAGCGGGCACACATGCAAACACTCAACATAATGTCAGGTCTGGATGCACATAGATAAAGAAGAGATCCAATCATCGAACGATAAGCTTTCTGATCGTAATCCTTACCATACACATCTGCATCCACCTTACCATTCATGGGCATAGGAGTTTTATAGCCCTTCATTTTGGAATCTTGCATTTTGAATTTCTTCAGGCACTCTTTCAGATATTTTTCCTGAGAGATGAAAATGTCATTTGCTTGTTGACAGATTTGCAGTCCGAGAAAGAACTTGAGTTCACCCATCATGGACATTTGATATTTATCGGACATAATTTTCCCGAACTCTAAGCTGCAAGCATTGTTAGTACAGCCGAAGATAATATCATCCACATAGATTTGACAAACGAATAAATCATTGTCAACAGCACGAGTGAAAAGTGTGGGATCAGTGGATCCTGGCTTGAACCCTTTATCGAGCAGAAACTTCTTCAGAGTGTCATACCAGGCTCGAGGGGCTTGCTTTAGCCCATATAAAGATTTGTTCAACCTGAAAACTTTGTTAGGAAACTCAGGATGTTCAAAGCCAGGTGGCTGTCTAACATAAATTTCCTCATCAATTTCACCATTGAGGAAAGCACTTTTCACATCCATTTGATAAAGCAAGATATTATTGTAGTTTGCATAAGCGAGAAGAATACGAATTGCCTCAAGGCGTGCAACAAGAGCATATGTTTCACCGAAATCAATACCTTCTACCTGTGTGTACCCTTGAGCAACAAGTCATGCTTTGTTTCTCACCACAATGCCATTCTCATCTTGCTTATTGCGGAAAATCCATTTTGTGCCGATGATATTGTGCTTCTTGGGATTCGGTTTGTCAACCAATTCCCACACATCATTTAATTCGAATTGCACCAACTCCTCTTGCATGGCATTCATCCAATCTGGATCATTCATGGCTTCCTCATACTTGGTAGGTTCTGCCAATGAAACAAAGGAGAAACTTCCACAGTAGTTAGCCAAACGAGTGCGTGAGCGAGTTGTGGGTCGATAACCTGGATTCTCAATTTCATCGAGAATTAGTGAAGGATCAACTCGATTTGCCACACGAGGATTAGCATTTTCTTCGTGATGACCATTGTCATTTTCATCAGCATCAGTATTTGTATCATCATTCCCTTCAGGGTTGCCATTTTGATCGGCATTTGAATTTTGATTGCCATTTCCATTCGAAGGAGCATTTGCTTCGGTAGTGGCTTCATGAGTTCTGCTTCGAGTCCTAGGAGGAGCATCATCAGAGGAATCAGGTGCATTTCCTTCTATAGGCTTGACGCTCCCAATGGCCATTTGCCGAATAGCATCCAATATCAATGGTTCATCTATCACATTCGGCAGGTGCTCCTTTTGGGAGCCGTTAGATTCATCAAACCGCACATTTACCGTTTCCATAACTTTCACGTGGTGAGAGTTATAGACACGATACGTATGCGAGTTTGAGCCATAACCAAGAAGAAAACCTTCATGTGCCTTGGGTGCAAACTTGGAAGAATGATTCATATCAAGAATGTAACAAGGTGCACCGAAAACACGCAGATAAGAAACATTCGGTTTCTTGCCAGTGATAAGCTCATAAGAAGTTTTCTTAAGGAACTTGTGAAGATAAACACGATTGATAACATGACAAGCAGTGTTTATAGCATCAGCCCAGAAATGAATGGGAGTTTTATACTCACTTAGCATTGTTCTCGCCATTTCAATGAGAGTTCTGTTCTTTCGTTCAACAACTCCATTTTGTTGGGGAGTGTATGCAACAGAGAACTCATGAGTAATACCATGTTCATCGAGAAATTCAGCAATATGAGTATTTTTGAACTCAGTTCCATTGTCACTTCTGACATGCTTAATTCGCACATCATATTCATTCTGGGCCTTCTTAGCGAAGCTTTTGAAGATATCTTGAGTACATGTCTTGTCTTTGAGAAAGAATACCCAAGTGTATCGAGAGAAATCATCAACAATAACCAGACCATAATGACTGCCACCGAAGCTTGCATAATTTTGAGGACCGAATAAATCCATATGAAAAATTTCCAATGGTCTTGTTGTGGTCATAACTGTCTTGGATGAATGATGCTTCTTTCCCAATTTACCAGCCTCACAAGCAGCACATAGACGATTCTTGTCGAATTTTACATCAGGAATGTTGCGAAGATGATTTTTCTTCACCAGGTTCTGCAAATTTCTCATACCTGCATGACCAAGTCTTCGGTGCCACAGCCAACCTTCAGTTGCTTTTGCAAGCAAACAGGTTTGGACTGAGGGACCCTTAGAGAAATCCACAATATACAGATCACCCTTTCTAATTCCCTCAAAGATGAAGGAATTGTCAGAGGCCATGAAGACAATGCATTTGGATATAGAGAATAATACTAGCATGCCTAAATCACATAGCTTGCCAACTGACATAAGATTGAATCCGAGAGATTGAACAAGTAACACATCATCAATGGACTTATCTTTGGATATGGCAATTTTAGCCCAATTACCTTTCCTTTGTTGTTGTCGCCAAAAGTGATATACTTCAGAGGAGAAGCAGTTAAGTTGGGGTCGACAAACAACGACTTGTCTCCGGTCATATGACTAGTGCATCCACTGTCCATAATCCATTCGGTGCACCCGGAGACATAGTCCTGCAGAAGAATTAGGCTTTCTTAACCACCCACATCTTTGCAGGTGGCTTCGAAACAATTGAACGAGCAGGATATGATTTCTTTCGATAGGCATAGTTGTTACTCGATGAGGTACGAGCATAATTGAAAGAGTAAGCATTGAAATTCTTTCCAGACGAATGAGCATAGTGATTGTATTCAGTATGCATATACTCATTCTGTCGAATTCTTTGTGTCTGCATGGTTAGACGAGCAGAAATAGGCAAAGCATCAACAGTTTTCTTAGGCACCCAAATAGCTTTCTTTGGCGAGCCATTTCTGCTGTTAGGTCCAACATAGTGAGCCACAGTCTCACCATGTTGATTCTTGAACAACTTATAATTGTCTAGGGAGTCATCATCAGGATATTCAGGAATAGGAGAGTTGTATCCCAAAAGTAATGCTGGATCGAGCGTTTTGCTCTTTGCAGGAACCCACACAGTTTGAGGATATTGACGTGGTTCCCAGTAAGAACCATATTCATTCAGTTTCCTTTCGAAACCGATGCCTTCCTTTCTGGGATTTTTGTGAAGAATAGATTTCTTCAGAACATCACAAAGGGTTTGGTGTCCTTTGAGAGATTTGAACATCCCAGTATGAAGAAGATCCTTCAACCTAGCATTTTCATCAGAAACAGAACCACTTTCCTCAATCGAGGGGTTAGCATTCACAGATGATTCCGCATTTGATTCAGCATTGGTTCGTTCAAGGCATTTTAGACACGGTGGCTCAAACACCTTAGGTTTATCCTTGAGTTGTTGGGTGAGAAGAGAATTTTCTCTGATCAAATCCTCATGAGCCTCTCTCAGCACCTCGAGTTCCTGTTTCCTTTTCAGGTAATCATAGGTCAATCTTTCATGGTCTGCTGAGAGAAAATCATGCCGAGTTGAGAGTTCATCTATTCGTGACTTGAGAGTGGAATACTCTTTGGTCAACGACTGATTTTTCTCCACCTCCTCAACCAACAACCCTTCAGATTTTCTGAGGGGTTTCTCAATTTTCTCAATAGAGTTTTGTTGTATGTTGGCTATTTTGATCAACTTAGCATGGTCATCCTCATCAGAAGAATATTGATCACTAGAGTGAACCTTGTGATGTTTGGAGGGTACCTTTTCTTTCGAAGCTTTGGCTATGAAGCAGTAAGCAGGAGATTCATCGTCAGTTGACGGATTCCTGAAGAAGTTTGTCGTGGCCGAGGAGGCATATGCTATGCCAACCATGCCCGAGTCGGAATCCTCATCGGATTCATCAGCTTCTTTGGAGGCAGATGATTCTTCTTCTTCTTCAGAATCCATCTCTTTTCCGATGTACGCTTTGGCCTGGCGAGAAATATTCTTGCGGTTGGAGGAGGACTTGGAGGGGTTCCTTGATGAAGATCTTGACGAAGATTTTGAAGTAGAGCTGTCCTTCTTCTTGAAGAATTTCTTCGTTTTCTTTTCTTCATCGGAATCGTAGTTCTTGCTCTTGCTTTTGCTTCGATAGTTGCTAGAATCATATCTCCCACTAGCACGGATTTCAGCTTCCCAGAGAGGGCAGTCCGAAATGAAGTGTCTAGGCTTTTTGCACTTGAAACATGTGTATCTCCAGCAGGTTTTGATGAAGATTTTGAACCCCCCAAGTTGCTTGAACTTCTTTTCTGGAACTGGCTCTTCTTGTGAAAGCGTTGGAATCTTTTCATGATCAGTGCGAGGTCTTTGCTGAGTCTTTCTGGGTCATCAGAATCTTCTTTAGCATTTCCTTCGGAGGAGGAATCAGCCACAACCTTGAGAGCATGATTTTTGCATGAACTTGAGCCATACAAATCTCTTTTCTCTTCTTCCTGTTCCTCGTGAGTGTTCAGTCTCTCCATGATATCAGCAGAGTCAAGGTGCTTGAAGTCAAGTCGTTCACGTATCATCAGAACTAGTGTGTTGAAAGAACTGTCAAGAGATTGAAGCAGTTTCTTCACGACATCATGGTCAGTGATGTCTTTGGCGCCGAGACCTTGAAGTTCATTTGCGATATCACTCACGCGATCGAAGGTTTGTTGGCAGCTTTCATTTCCAATGTGCTTGAAGCGATTGAACTTGGCTCGAAGAGTATCAATTCTAGCTTCTTTCTGGGTTGAAACTCCTTCATTGATCTTTTCGAGGACGTGCCAAAATTCCTTCGCAGTTTCACACTGGCGGTAGCGAAGAAATTGTGCCCGATTGAGATGGCCACCAATTTCATCTTTGGCCTGAGCATCCAACTGAATGAGCTTCTTCTCTTCATCAGAAGGGGCTTGAGGTACAGCAACGTTGAGTCTAAATTGCACCACATTCCACATATCATCATCTATTGCTCGGATACGGATCTTCATCTTCTCCTTCCAGAAGGGGTAGTCCGTCCCATAGAATATGGGAATCTTGAGATGCGACTTGTAGTTCACTGAAGACATACTTAAACTCCAAAGTCGTTAGACTAAAATGAGCAGAGTCAAAGAGTACCTCGCTCTGATACCAATTGTAGGAACGAAGTATGTCTACCAGAGGGGGGTGAATGGGAGTTTTAAATTTTCTTCGAAAAACTTAAATCTCTCAGAACCCAGCAGCGGAATGAAAGAAGAGTAAACTATAGTGAACTAGAACAGAGCATCGAAAGAGAACTAAGACATGCATCGAAGTAAATCATACGAATGAAAGTGCATCGAAGGTAATCATGAGTGACAGAGATAACCGAAGATGCTCGATGGCGACAAGGAATTTGTTCGACCAGTTCGTCCTTCTGCACAAGGACTACGTCTGGTTGGAGGGGCTGTGACTTAACACGGAAGATAAACTCTCTTCACCCTATTCTCCTCGACAATCGATTCGTCAACCGATGTCGATCACTCGTGGTAGATACTTGAAGGCAATCTCCGAACCTTTACAGACTTCTTCTTCAAGAACCACAATCACTCTTGGTCTCTGAAGAAATTGACACCTAACCGTCTAGAGAGTTTGCAGCTCTCAAGAGTAATAGGCGGAGCGTACTAAACTTATATTCCAGTGATGCTAAACCACTATCTAATTCTTTGGCTCTAGGGTTTTTCTCTCGGTAGATTTTAAACTCAAATCGCTCAAAGAGTGGGTTGCTCAACAATCTTCTCAGAATCAAACGGAGCAGCCACCGGACAAAGCCGACGCGGGGTGGCTATTTATAGCCGTAGCCTTCCCTGACGAGAAATGACCATTTTGGACATGAGGTCCAGCCAATGGCCAACCGACACGTTCACAACGGGCGGATTTTGGAGCAACGGTAACATTACTTGAGGAACAAGTAATGCTAACTCCTCGGTCCGAGTCAAATCTCTCGCAGCGAAGAAGATCACAGTCTCTTGCTGGCAAGTATTTTCTCGGAACACAAAGAGATTTCTCTCACATCTTTCATAGGATTTGGGTTTAGCATCAGAGAATCAAAGCGTCGAACGCTACACCCCTCTTAATAGTATGGTGGTCCTATGACCCAATGGAAGAAGAAGAATAATGGAACAAATGCTATGTCTTCACTTCGTCTTCATTCTTCCTCGAACGCAGTCATATTCTTCGAACAGACACCGAACCAATCGCTTGAGCTTTAGCAATTTTTAGGGGTCACTCTTGTTGGCTTTATCTTCGGTGATAATCTTCTCTGCCACGCAGGGAGATTATCTTCGTTGTTTGCATCAAACTCCTCGATACCTCAGGGACCTGTTACTCTGTGTGCACTAGCAAACACATAAGTCCCATACTGTTTATGTCAACAAACTCCAAAACATAAGGGGACTATCATTGCACCAACAGATAGGATCAAGAACACAAATATATTCGTGAAAACATAAAGGGTTCAGATCTGAAATCATGGCACTCGGGCCCTAGTGACAAGCATTAAGCATAGCAAAGTCATAACAACATCAATCTCGGAACATAGTGGATACTAGGGATCAAACCCTAACAAAATTAACTCGATTACATGATAAATCTCATCCAACCCATCACCGTCCAACAAGCCTAAGAAGCAATTACTCCCTCCCGATGGTGAGCATCATGAAATTGGTGATGGAGGAAGGTTGATGATGACGACGGTGTCGAATCCTCCTCTTCGGAGCCCAGAACGGACTCCAGATCAGCCCTCCCGATGAACAGGAGGTGGCGGCAGCTCTGTATCGTAAAACACGATGATTCCTTCTCTCTGATTTTTTTTCTTGGTGAATAGGTACTTATGGAGTTGGAGTTAGGGTTGCAGGAGCTGTCAGGGGCCCACAAGCCTGCCAGGCGCGCCCTGGGGGCGCCCTTTGGGCTTGTGGCACCCTGGTGGCCCCCCTTTGGTAAATTCCTTCGCCAATATTTTTTATATATTCTGAAATAATTCCCCGTAAATTTTTAGCTTAATCCGAGAACTTTTATTTCTGCACAAAAACAACACCATGGCAATTCTGCTGAAAACAGCGTCAGTCCGGGTTAGTTCCAATCAAATCATGCAAATTAGATTCCAAAACAAGAGCAAAAGTGTTTAGAAAAGTAGATACGTTTGGGACGTATCAACTCCCCCAAGCTTAACTCATTGCTTGTCCTCAAGCAATTCAGTTGGCAAACTGAAAGTGATAAAGAAATACTTTTACAAACTCTTTTTGTTCTTGTTATTGTAAATATACTTAACTAATGCTCAAGTTTTCAGCAAGGATTATGAACTAACCATATTCATGATAACATTTAGGTCTCACATTTACTCATACCAATGACATAACCAACTAGCGAGCAATAATAAGATATCTCGGATGCCAAAAATTTATCAAAACAATCATGATATAATTTGATAACAGGGTATCTCGCTAGCCCTCTCTGAGACCGCAAAACATAAATGCAGAGCACCTCTGAAGTTCAAGCAGCGACTAAACATTGTAATTCATGGTACAAAAGATCCAGTCATGTCACACTCAACATTAACTATACTCAATGCATAAGAATGACAATAGTGCTCCCAACTGGTGCTTAAATGAGAGGGTGGTGACTCAATAATAAAAGTAAAATAACATAAAAGTAAATGGATAAGCCCTTCGCAGAGGGAAGCAGGGATTTGTGGAGGTGCCAGAGCTCGAAGCTTAAACAGAGATGAATATAATTTTGGGAGGTATGCCTTTCCTGTCAACATCACGACTGAGAGTTTTCAATATCTTCCATGGTAAACAAATTAGCTGCGGTTCTCATGCGGAAAAAGTAAAGTTTACTCCCCCTCCACCAACAAACACAAGCCATGGCTAGCCGAATCCTCGGGTGCCCTCCATACCAACAACTTTCCGGGGGAGTTTGTTTCATTAGTTTGCGATTTGATCGTGGGACTGGGAATCCTGATTACCAGTCCCTCTCGTGTGAGGACAAATAAATAAAGACTCATCATGAGAATAACCCGCTTAGCATGGAAGATACTGACCGCCCCCTGTTGCTTCATGAGCGGTACGGGCACACAAAACAGGTTTATTTGAATGTTTAGAGGTGGCACATGCAAATTTACTTGGAACAACAGGGTAATACCGCATATAGGTAGATATAGTGGACTCATTTGGAACAACTTTGGGTTTAAAGATTTGGATGCAAAAGCAGTATTCCCGCTTAGTACAGGCGACGGGTAGCAAATAGATTGAGAAGGGGCCAGCTAGAGAGCGAAAACGGTCATAAACATGCATTGAGAATAATTAACATTGAATACGAGCATGAATAGGATATTAAACACCATGAACATAAATATCGTGGAGGCTATGTTGGTTTTGAATCAACTACATGCGTGAACATGTGCCTAGTCAAGCCACTCGAATCATTCAGAGGGAGATACCATACTATCATACTACATCATAACCATTTTAATGCGTGTTGACACTCAAGATAAATCATTATTCACTCCTAGCTAATTAAGCATGGCATGAGCACTATAATCTCTAATTTCCATCACAAACATGTTTAATCGTAATAATACTGAATCAAGAGCGATGAGCTAAACATATTTACAAAAACAAAAACAAGAGGAGTTCATACCAGCCTTTCTTCATCTCAATCACTTCATCAAATCATCGTCATTATTGCCTTTCACTTGCACGACCGAATGATATAAAATAATAATAATGCAAGTGTGTCGTGGACTACGCTGGAATCTGCAAATATTTTATTCAAAGGAGAATACAAGGTAATATGGGCTCTTTGTTAGATCAACAATAATGCATATGAGAGCCACTCAACATGTTCATCATGGTCTTCTCCTTACGATGACTCAAAGAAAAGAAATTCAGAAAAACACACAGAAATATTTTTGGAGTTTTTGTTTTTCTAAAGAAAGCAAATAAAAGAAGGAAAGAAAAACAGAAACGAGAAAAACTATTTACATGGGAAAGCTCCCAACAAGTAAAAGAAGAACGATAAATCTTTTTGGGTTTTCTTTTAATACTACAAACTACTAAGCAAGAAGGAAAAACGAAAAAAGCGAGAAATATTTTTGGATTTTGAAGTTTTTCAAACACACAAGAAGAAAGTGAAAATAAAACTAGCATGGATATACAATGAAAAAGGATGAACACCGACAAATGGAATGAAATTTGTGGTACATGAATGTAATGTCGGTGAGGAATACGTACTCTCCCAAGTTTAGGCTTTTGACCTAAGTTGGTCTATGGTCCCTGGTAGCCAGGGTAGTACCTGTAGTCGTAGTTTAGGTTGTACTGATATGCAGCTGCCACCGCTTGGCATGATGCCTCCTCAAGGCGGGCGGTCTCCTTCGCCCTCTCGTACTCCTCGGCCTCTTCCTGAAGTATGAAGTGTCTATGTTTTTCCTGAAAACTAAAGAAGGAAGTAGCAGGCAAAGTAATATGGAAGACACGATGCCTGTTAAAGATTAGCCCGCATCTGAACGGAGGGTCGTTCCTCTCAAGAAACTGGTGGCGTTCCATAGCATCATAATCAAGAAAACTAGGTGGCAACATGGTATCATTTTCTCTAATGGGTACCCCTAGATGAGCGGCTAAGCGAGTAGCATAAGTTCCACCAAAGAAATCACTAAGGCATTGTTGTGTAACCGACGTGCAATAATGGCTCCCATGTTAAATTGTCTATCTCTCAACACCGCACTCTTAAGAATACTCAAATCAGGGGCACAAAGATGGTTTAGGTAATGTTTACCATTTAAGCATCTTCCTATGAAAAGAGCAAAATAATGTATGGCAGGAAAATGGATGCTCCCTATAGTTGCTTGTGTTATGCCTCTAGTTTCTCCCCTAGTAATATTCAGCAAGAATTCATTGCAATCATATTTATGAGGTTCAGTACATATCCCCCAATAGGGAATTTACATGCTTCACAAAACTCCTCGATATCCATGCGAAAAGGATTTTCATATAAGTTGAAGATGACAACTTATGAATTGCAATGAGACACGTACTCAAATTTTCGCACAAAGGTAACATTGAGATTATAGAACTGTGGGCACTTATCTGATACAAAGTCTGTCAACTCGGCATTGTGCACGTACATGTCAAACTCCTCCTTAATACCAGCTTGAGTCATGAAGGAATCCGACGGCCATTCACATGGGCACACAAGGGCTTCCCGCGGAGGCTCGAAGTCCGGCTCACATATATCAATCCTTGGAGAGCTCTTGATCGAGGAACCACCTTGGAACATTTTCCTAAAAAAAATTCTCCCTCTGAAAAATTTCTGAAATTTTTAGTGACTCAAAATAAAAGTGAACCAAACTCAACAAAAATGATAGCAACTACTCCCATAAGCATCTAAAGGCTATATCATGCATCAAAACTACTTTGGACCATATAAATTTGACATGCAAGCTCAAGAACAAGGTCACCACAGCAACAAAAATTTGCAATATATAAAGCACTAGAACAAAAACTAATTGGACCATGGGAGGAGTCACATACCGAAGAACAATCTCCCAAAACAGTTTCGGAAACGGAGTTCCGAGCAAGGAGATCGAAATTTGCAGTCAAAGGAGCAAGAACATGGGTTTGAGGAAGCAAGTGATTTTTTTTGGAGGAAGAAGAAGGGAGTGGGCGGCTGGAATAAGTGAGTGGGTCCCTGTGGGACCCACAAGCCCACATGGCGCGCCCAGGGGGATGGCGCACCCTGTGAGCTTGTGGCTCATAGGTGCACCCCCTGGGGTGTGTTCAGTGCCAAAAATTCTTCAACTTGCAACTAGCCATGAAAACACCGAAAACCAGCTTCTGCCAATGTGGATATCGATGTTTTGACTCGGTCAAAAACTCACTGACATAATAAACTAGCCTTTGGACTGGATATTCTTTTCCCTCATCCTTGCGTTCTACGACAACTGCCACACTTACTGCTTTATTATTACCAGCAATGTATAAGAGTATCGGCTCGGACAACTGCTTCTTGAGGGACTCAAAAGCTTTATCTGTTGCGTCACCCCAGGTGAAGTCATCTGTCTTCTTCAAGAGCTGATAAAGAGGGATGGGTTTCTCCCCAAGCCGGCTTATAAACCGGCTCAAAGGTGCCACGTGACTCGTCAGCCTCTAGACGGCATTGATATTTGTCGCCTTGGCTAACGCTGTGATAGCTTTGATCTTTTTTGGGTTAGCTTCAATACCACGTTCCAATACCAGGAAACCCAATGGTTTACCTCCAGGAATACCAAACACACATTTTGCTGAGTTGAGCTTCATCTGGTAAGCTCGAAGGTTATCAAACGTCTTCTTGAGATCGTCAAGCAAAGTTTCCTTCTTCCGAGATTTGACCACGATGTCATCAACGTAAGCGTGGACGTTATGACCGATCTGCTTGTGAAAACAATTCTGGACACAACGCTAGTAAGTTGCACCTGCACTTTTCAGTCCTAATGGCATAGATATATAGCAGAAAGCTCCAAAGTGTGTGATAAAGGCTGTCTTCTCCTGATCTTTTTCTGCCATCTTGATCTGATGATATCCAGAGTAAGCATCTAGGAAACACAGACACTCACAGTCAGCAGTGGAGTCGACGATCTGATCAATGAGAAGCAGAGCGAACGGATCCTTAGGGCAGGCTTTGTTCAAGTCTGTGTAATCAACACACATCCGCCAAGTTTCGTCCTTCTTCAGAACAAGCACTGGGTTAGCTAACCACTCTGGGTGAAAAACTTCAACAATGAACCCGGTAGCTAGGAGCCGGACCACTTCTTCTCCAATGGCTTTGCGTCTCTCCTCGTTAAAACCTCCTATTGGTTCAATAAACCTTGGTTCTTAATTGAGGGAAATACTTTCTGCTACTATACTATATCACCCTTCCTACTATACTACATCACCCTTCCTCTTCGGGGAAATCCTAACGCCTATCACAAATAGCAAGGCCTTGCCCTCTATTGTTGTGTGGCCGGAGACGGATGCGCCGGGGCCGCGTGGTGACCACTAGGTCATCCATGTGGAGATCGCTCCGCTTATCACCGGTAGAAATTTCCTTGAGCTCTTCTTCACTTTGGCTTGTGTTTGACCTTTAGTCGTGGAGGCCGCGACTGGACCCCTATTGGGGCCTTTGGCCTGCCTTGACATTGCGCGGTCCTCTGGTGATGTTGTCACCTAAGAGGTCGCGCTCCCTTGCGGAGGGCCAACGAGGAAGGTCGTCGAGAGCCTGTCCACTGTCTCTGCAACCCCTCAGCTCCTGCATCGTTGGTCGCTGCGGTCGCAAGCGCGAAGGACGCCCTGAACGCCTGGCTGGACGGGCTTGGCGGCCTTGTTGAAGCCAACTGCTAGGTGAGGGTTTTGCATGACGTTTGGTATGGCATAGGTAGTAGCTCTTCCTCTAAATCTTTCCCTAAAAAGTGCCATGTCGTCGCTGTCGGAGTGCGTCGCGCCGCCATACCCATCGTTCTACCGCCGCCGCCGACCACCACGCCCCCGCCATCGACCACCGCGCTGCCACTACCAACCATTGTCGCCGTCGCCCGCCATCGGTCATAGTCGACCACCGCCGATCACCATTTCTCCACTGCCGTCCGCCCACCGCCGCCGACCATTGCTTTCTATTGTTCGCCGCATCCCACTGCCCGCCGTTGCCGTCATGCCACCACCAAAGACTACTTCTAGAAAAGTTTACAAGCGGACTCGTTGGAGATACTCACCTGCAAACCTGCGCTCATATATACGCGCATACACTCACCCCTATGAACGCACACACGCACCCCTACCCCTATGAGCACCTCTGAAAGACTGAGCCCGGCATATCATCTTGAGATTTCACGAAGTCACCGTAGGCGCCTTGTAGTCGACGGGAACGTCTCCTCCCACTGAACGGTCATCGCCGGAAATCCTGAAATAAATACAGGATAAATGCGAGCACCAAGACTTGAACCCTGGTGGGCTGGGGATACCACTGTCCACCTAACCATCCAACCACAGATTGCTTCGCAATTCCCTTCTGTTTATAGTGATGCTCTTACGCAGACTTCTTTGGACAGCAGCCCAACCTCCCCTCCATCTAGGGGAAGATAGCTCTCCCTCTAAACCTTCTCTTAAAATGCCACATCAGAGGGCCATCGTCGGAGTACGCGGCGCTGCCACCATACCCACAGCACCGCCACCGCCAAACCATCGTTGTCGCGGCCCGTCTGCCCACCATCGACAACCACCATTCGCCCGCCTGCTGCGTCGACCACCGCGCCGCCATCGCCGACCATCCCCGTCGCCCGCCCGTCCGCCACCACCGACTATCATTCAACCGTTGTCTGCTCCCGCGGCTGTGCCACCGGCAAAAACCATTTTTAGAGTCTGTATGAGGACTTGTCGAAGATTATCACCTGCAACCCTTAACGAACGTTTGATTTGTCATAAGATTCTCACCTGCAATCCTTCACAAACGTTTGATTTGTCATGGTTAAAAATCTAACGTCAGACAGTTAGCATTGCCGAAATAATATGAACACACCATACAACCATTTAGAAAAAGATTTTAAGGGAGGAGATGCTCTTAATTCCGAAGACCCGTTCCCTGTTCCCTCTATTTGTAGCGATGCTCTTACGTGGACTTCTTTGTACAGCAGCCCGAGCCCGACGCGGTTCCTCCCCCCATCGCCGCCGCCACCCGCCCCCATCTCCGGCCGCCGGAGCCCTCCCCCCCGGCTATTGTCCCGACCTGTCTTCCTCCCGCCTCCGTCCCGAACGCTGACACCGACGCCCCGATCTCACCGAGGCCGGCGAAGCACAAGTCACGAACAACGCCGCCAGCCCCGTCTTCTTCCCGCGTAGACATCGCCTTCTCCACCCCGAGCTGCTTCTGTCCCGCTACCGAAGGCGACGCCCCCGTCCTGCTTTGCCTCCTCTCCCTCATTGGGGTATCTCAGTTCCTCCCCTCCCTCGTTCTGCTCTCTTGATGCACGCTGCCACTGGGGCGTATATGTGGGATGATGCGCGTGCTGGCTGGTGTGTGTTCTAAAATACGAGCGATGGCTCCATGATTTTGTTTGGATATACCCAACTTCCCGTGCTGATAAAGGGAATCTGACAGGGTGGTTATGCTAGAACTGTTGGTTTTGCTACGCTCCATACATTATTTTGATGCAACTTAACAGTTGAATGATCGTTGCAGGGTGTTAATTTGTAGTATAGTTAATCTTCTATTTCTAAATAGCTAGTCTCCACTAGTATATTTCTCTGCACATTCACCTCAATATTTGATAGCCATCCGATCGAAATTGTGTGACATGTACTCATATGTTACTTCTTTGCATTAATCTATCCATGCAAACCATGCCACCTAATCAAGTCACGCATGTCTTTTTTGGGGGAAATCAAGTCATGAATGCATGTGAGTCACAAATTAATTTTATTGCGTTAATTTTACCATGGTCATGGATGGTATATGTCGTGGAAATTTGGAGCAAAATATGTAGTTCATGCTTGCCATTGTGTTAAGTTCAATTAAAAAAATCTTTGTTAAAATCGTTTTGTCAGATACTTCACTAAAGTAGTGATCTAAACACTCTTATATTAGTTTACAGAGGGAGTAGGTTTTATTGTTTTTAAAATGTAAACCCAGAACACTCTTGCATTTGTTTTTCCATTAGTTTTAGTTGTTTTAAGCACCTTTTTATGCATTTTTTTAATGTGGTTCCTGCGGCAACGTGTAGTGATATGAGCTCATTGTTTTTGTTGTGCTTATTTTTCTCTCAAGCAAATTTTGTTGTGAATTTCACTGCAGATTGCTGATCTCCAGTTGTTAGTTCTTATTCGATACTTCTCCCATCATATGATGCTCTAGCTTATCTATATGGCAAGATAAAATAGAGCTGACATGTTGGATGGTGCGCTGGATTAGTGTCACACCTCTAATTGCATGGTTCATCCTAGTGTTAGGTGCTTGCTTATAAATTCTTGCAAATTGCAAACTTACATAGATAAAATGTGGTCTATATGGGCAAGATAAAAAACATTGTGATTCTGCCACCAAAATTCTGCCTATCTGCTGCTGTCGTTGGCAAACTGATTTCAGGTTGCACCATACAACCGCGCAGGCTGAGGCCACCATAAAAATCGCTGACTCGCAAACCTCCTGCCTTGTTCTCTGTGATCCTCCGAAGCAAGAGCCAGCCGAAATAACCTCTGTCCCTGCTTCGTCACTCTGTCCCGCCCCCCTGACGGTAGGATGCAGAACCCTGGCGGCAATCATCCTGCTTCAGCCGCAGCAGCGGCGGGCAAGTCCAAGTCCTCTGCGCAGGGTGCGGTAGTGGCCTCGGGCAATGGCCATCAGCCCTCCCCAGCCACACCTGCGGCTGCCAAGTCCAAGTCCTCAGCCACGGCAGGGGCCTCCGCCCACTGTCATCACTCCTCCCCGTCCATGCCTGTGGTGGGCAAGCCCAAGCCCTCAGCGCATGCCGTGGCACCGGGCCAGGCGTCCACTTCTCACCAACCACACTCCGTCAGCGTTGCTGATGCAGCTGCATCGAGCCTTAAGCGCAAGCGTAGCGTCTTCCAGAAAGACCGTAAGGCCTTCTTCTGTTTTCTGAATTGTGAGTTCTTTTCTGTTTATTTTTCTCCTTAAGTTCCATACTTATGGTTTACTTCTATTTGTATTCTTGCAGTGCAGCACATGATGTATGGGTTTGGGGACGATCCAAATGTAAGTTGACCCATGACCAATTCTCTCTTTATTTTTCGGATAAGAAATCTGTAGAACAGAATGCAATCAGTGTTGTCTACTTAGAAATTCAGGATGCAACGGGTGATAACTGACATTTTGCAAGAAGATTGTAGCAAACACGGCGTGGGTTTACCATGTTAATATTTAATGGTTGAAATATCTTTAGATAAAGTAAAAGGGACATAACTGGAAGCGGTACACATTTTCTTAGACTGTGTTTATCAACGATTTTTGGTTGTTGTTTAGCTTACGCCTTTGCAAGCAGACAACAACCAATCCCTATCAAGTGTCAGTTCATATGGGGAATAGTGGTCTCATGCAAATCGACAAGGAACCTCATAAATTATGCATGTTGTTCATCTATGTTATGTTAAATCTGTGGAAGGAACTGCTAATATTTTGGTCATGAGTAGCTACTGGCCATTTGGCCTAACCGGATGCCTTTCTGTTGGGCAGGTCCTAGAGAAACCCATAGATTTTTGCCAGCTAGCATCTATTGCCTCTCATTTCTTTTCGGCGCTGCTGTGTGGGCAGCCTGACATGCCTTGTAATAATTTTTTTTCACTCTTTGCATAATAAATAAATAGGAAATGCTCCTACCAAGGATCTCAAAAAGGAATAAGACAGTAAAATGAACACGTTCTCGTTCTAAAGCTTAGGTGTTCTGCACTTAAGATGCAAGTGACTTCATCTTTTCACTGGTTTTGCAGCCACTTCCTGAAACAGTTGCACTTGTGGAGGACATTGTTGTAGAATATGTTACTGACCTCGTAAGTTTTTCTTGCATTTGTACAACTATGTAATTTATGTTTGGCAAGTGCATCTGCACCTGGGTGTGGACAGTAAATTCAAATAAAATAGCAAAAAATATCTGAAGTTTTTTAGCATCCAAGATGCTCCATTGCGTGATGTGTTTGCAAAAATTCGTGATGTTTGGACATTCAAGGAGTTGGTGGCAAAAAAAAAAATCTGTGAAAGAAACTTTGAAAAAGAACACTGTTTGGACCCGATTTTTTCTTTTTTGCCTAGAGGTCCTGGAATGTCCAAACACCATGAAAATTTGCACACTCCTTGCGCACCTAAGCATCTTTGATGTAAAAAAAATCAGAATTTTTTGATTTTTTTTTCCTTTTTGAATTTACTGTTCATTAGGTGCAGATGAGCCCGGGCTCAGATGCGAATTGCCTATGTTTGGCCTGCTAAGATTATACTCCCTCTCTACTCTCTAGTGATCTAAACGCTCTTATATTTCTTTACAGAGGGAGTACAAACTATTCGCACATAGAAAGGTCTTGTTGAGGGTTGCGTGATCATTTGAACCATTATTCTTCTTTTCACTAGAGTCCATTAAGTAAACTGAGGAAGTTTTGGCTAGTTTCGTATACAAACAGATACAATTAGGTAACTGATTTTCTTGATTAATAATCTGAATATATATCAGCATCTTGCACTGTACGATAGTGAGTCAATGTGATTTCGTATAAATGTAGTATAGACAAATGAGCACCATCTACCTGCCACAACTTTCAACACAATCCATTCATGTTGAACCAAGAAATCCATAGTCACGCCATATTTAGCAAGTTATGCAAGTTTGTTTATAATTCCATAGTTTTTTTAAGAATAGTTAATGGTTCCATAGCTGAGTGAATCCAGCCTTTTCCCAGGTCCACAAGGCTGAGAATGTGGCTTCAAAGAGGGGAAAGCTCTTGACAGAGGATTTTCTTTACCTTATCAGAAAGGTATGTTTCTGAATTTCACAAGAGGACATGTGTTTTCCTCTTCACTTGTGCCACCAGAGTTCGCCAAAACTAAGCATTCACACTTCACTTTTTTATGTAGGATATGCGGAAATTGCACCGCTCTACTGAGCTACTCTCCATGAATGAAGAGCTCAAGCAAGCAAGCAAAGCTTTTGATGTGAATGAAGAAACACTAGTAGTAACTAATGAGTGATACCTCCTTGAGGAGCCACAGAGACTTCAATATCTGCAATATTCCACTAACTTGGTACTTGGTCATACGATGCATATTGCTTCAGTTGGATGCCAGTCAGCATCCGTTATGTTTGCAGAAGTTTGTTTCCTGTCAATTTGGCGTCAGGTAGCACTTTCCACTGTACTGAATGGATAATTGTACGCTTTGCTCAGTCATACTAGGCACTAGAACATGAAACGCACCCGTTAATCTTTTAAAAAATAATGGTAAAAGTATTTGAGAAAATACGGTTTGTTAAAACATTTTTAATAAAATTTGAATCATTCAAATTGCAGTGCCTTGATAGCGAGCGGATCATTATACTCCTATAAAATGTTGTAGTACTCGCCTCCTGAGGGCATCCTCGCTCGTGAGTGTCCTCTGCGCCGTTCGATCCACGCGTGTCTTGCGCTGCTGGCTCCTTGGCACCCCTCCCCCTGCTGTCCGATCTTCATGGGCGCTTCTCGCCTAGCCGGCGTCCTTGGTGTCCATGACGGGTGGGCTGCAGGCGCGTCCGGGGCGTATATTATGTCTTTTCTCTGCGTGGCCGTTTCCTGTGTTGGGTAAGAGCGGGTATAGTTCTGTCCTGCGTGGGTATCAGCCCCTTTCCATCACTAGGCTGGGAGGGGGTTGCTAAGTGTGTGTTAGGTCGTTTTTCCCCGGTCCGGTACACGGGGTGCACCCGGCTCGGTCAGTGTTTCTCGGTATTCCATGGACCTGAGCCGTTGCGACTACCCCGCGTGGGGATAGCCAGGGAGGGTTCTTGGTTTGCGCTAATCGGAGTCCCTGGGTCGGCCATTTCTCGACGCTTGCCGGAGGACCCGGTGTGTTGTGTGTGGCCGGGGGGGGGGGGGGGGGGGGGGGGGGTTTCTTGCGAGTCTGGGTAACCGTTGTTTGTTGTGTTCCCTGTGTTGTTCGACGTCGTGTGGCATCACATCGTCGCGGTTGGGTTGTGCGGGTAGTGTGGGCGTTCAGCTTGTGCGAGCCGAGTTGTCTAAGTCGGAGTTCGTTGCGACGTGCTTTGTGTGCGGTTCGTTTGGCAGTGTTGTGTTGGATCGTTGCAGTTGCATTGCACGGGAAGTGGGTGTGTTGTGTGCTTGGTCGATACAGTGTTTGACTATTTGTTTGTCTCATGTGTACTTTGCCATCATATGTCGTTGCTTTTTTGGGTGTTCTATCTCTGCTACTGGCCCCGTGGCCACGTGTCGTGTGGTGGGTTTAATCGTTTTGCTTGCTTGCGTGGTCACGTTGCTCGCATGCCTTTTTCTTAAGGCAGTTGTGTTTTCCTTTGCATTTGTTATTTCATGCCGCGCGTCAGATGTCGCGCACACTGGCCTACCTCTCGCTTCGCTTTGTAGCTCCTGGTTCGTCCAACTTTGTAACTGGTGATGATGTTCTCGTCGGCCAGTGTGTCGTTTACTCCTCCCATCCACTGAGGTTTGGATATTTTCACACTTACTCGTGACCTATGGACACCGCGCACACTAGCCTACCTCTTGCCTCGCTTTGCAGCTCCTGATTCGTCCAACTTTGGCTGGTGGTGATGTTCATGGTCGGTCGGCGCACCATTTGCTCCTCCCATCAGCTGAGGTTTTGATATTGTCCCGCTTGCTTGTGACTAATATGTTGCCTTCGCTCACCGTCCATCTCCTATCCTCTTTTTTAACAGAAAGACTCTAAGAGAGGCCCCTTACAGTATAATTGGTACAAGAAACCCAAATTGCAAGTATCATGCCTTAACTTGGGCGGAAGGCATCAGCCCCTTTCCACCACTAGGCTATGCCTTAGTTTGCTCTCCTCTCCTCTTCGTGTTAGCAGATGTTCGGGTTGGTTGCTCTGTTCTTCGGTTCTGGTCGTTCTTCTCCCTTGCTCCTCACGTTGCCTAAGGTTTAGGTTTGGTTTGCCTCTTATCCATGCTCGATTCAATTTTACTATCGTGCTCCTTTTTCATGTAGTTGCCAGCAGGTGTTTGGAGCCACGGGTTTGTTGTTCGGTTGTATCTGGTTCGTTGAGCTTTGTCGGTTGGCGAAGGCAGCTCCGAGGCACCCAAAACCGAAGGCACCTGTTCGTTTGCTCTTCTTTGCTTCATCGGCCGGCGTCCGTTTGCTCCTCCCGTCGGTTGAGGTTTAGGTGTTTTCCGGCTTGCTTGTCATTAATATGCTGCCTTCGCTCATCGTCCCTCTTCTCTCCTCTTCATGTTTGCAGGCGTTCGGGTCGGTTGCCTTCTTCTTCGGTTCTGGCTGTGTTCTCTTCCATTGACGTCTTTTTCCTTCCATCATGGCACCACAAGACGCTAGACTCTGTAATGGGTACTGAACAATGAAAGTTCTTGGTGTTGTTCCCTTTATTTATTTATTTTTTTTGTCATTTTTTACTCTCAAGAATGGAAGTTATGGCTGCTGCATTTAATATTGTGTTTCAAGAAAGGTTCACTCAAGGATTTAACCATCCACTACGTCTAGAATTTTGACTTTGTTTCGTGCTAGAGATTAGCATTTATTTGGAACAGAGAATTAGGCATGCATTACAAATAGGGTTTGAACACCCATCTAGGTTATGATCTTGTGCTAGGGTGTGAGCTATGGACTCTTCTTCCATTTGGAAGCAACCTCATAGGCGGGGAAGGCTTCAGGTGCTTCGGTTTCCATGCCCACACCTTGGACGAACACGTGCGCGTCCTGGATGTGGGATAAGGCCACACTTTGAGGGTCAGCATGAGCATGGAGTCCATTTCTTCCCAGGACACCATCGTTACTTGCTCAAAGTAGGCGAGAGCGGTGGGAAACCGGGAGTGGTCAGCGGCTGTTTCGGCCTTATGGCGCTCGTCCTGCTCGACCCACTCGGAGTACTCCCAAGCTATCTCCCAGAACTCTCTCTCAACGTGGTCCTCTTCAGTTTCACTGGGGAAAGGACCGGGAGGAGGCCGCGCTGAGAGTGGGCATGGTCTATGGGGTTACTATGGCGGCGAGTTTTACGACGACGATGACGGGTTAGGCCATGCTGCATTTTTCGCGCCGTCGAAGTCCAAGGGGAGGGGGTGGTTATATAGTTGCAAAGCATAACAATGATGGGTAATGCATTGGCTACCAGGTTGTTGGTTCACCACGACGTTGACGAGTCCAATTTCTTACCACTTTTTACCTTTTGTTTTGCTTCGTAGTCTTAGATTTTATTGCGCTCACGCACGCCTTTTTGTCCATTTTCACCAGGATCCCAACCACAAGGAGTTTTGAGGCATTAGGAGGAAAGCCCAAGAATATAGGGTAAAAATCATGTTAATTTGCGTGATAGAAACCTAACATATGAAGCCTTGATAAAACAGGGAGAAAACCAGCCTCACAGGGGAATCCAGATAAGAAGACGACCTCTCATACGAGCATGAACGCTCATACCAGCTGCCTCCGCCTCCCCTGGTCGACTGTATTATCCTCGTGCCTTCAGATCGGGGGTATGACATACAGAGAGAACAGGAACTCAACAGGAAGGGGTCCGAATGTGGAATCGACGGGAGGGGCTCTGCCACGCCATCATCTCATTCAAGGAGACTCCGACATCTACCATCTTCATCAGCATTCCCACTTCCATCTCTTTGTAATTCCGAACCCTAATGGACTCTTGCGTGTGTTGCTTTAATCTATCGTTCATGATTATCACAATTATCCATAAGATGCTTATTGTTTCTATGTCTGAGTGATTTCCTAGTTCTCGGGGATATGAAGGAACCATAGTATGTTTAGGTGTTGAACGCCGATAGGATATGGCACCCTCATTTGCATTTTTTGAGTTAATAATGTGTAAGGATGCCCACTCAATATTTTTTCCTTCAATGGCTATGAAGTGTATTACTGTCGTTGTAGAGGTAAAGAGGTGACTGTAATATACTCACTTCATTATCTTTGCAATTGATAGGGAAGCAATGGAGAGCGACCATTTGCTGTGTCCATGAGGTGACTCTTAATTATCGTTGTCGTAACCTAAATATGGGGAGGAACGATAGTGGCGTGTGCAATAGGAGACTATGATTGTAGCACGTATGTTGTACCAATCTTCGCCCACTATAAACATCAAAAGGAGGCTTAGTTACCCTCCAACCAGACGTAGAGTTGTGTTAGCAACTTGAACTGGGCGAACAAATTTCTCTTCACCAAGCCTTCGGGTTCTATTTCCTCGCACTCAATTTACTTTTGTACTTCGTATTCCAAAAATCTTGCTCCCTTTATGTTTTTTATTGCGAAGACTTTGATATATCCCTTTCTATTCCATGGCATGAGCTATGCCTAGTTTAGTCTTTGCTATGCTCCATGCTACCATGCTTCTGCTTCTGTCTTCGACATGCTAATGTGTATGTTTGCTAAGTACTTTCTTGTCTATGTAATTAGTCTTCACTGTAGCATTTGTCCGTCCATGTTGTCTTTGTTAAACTTTGGTTAGTTTATTTTATTTGAAATAATTTTCAAAATCTCCAATTCACCCCCCTCTATTCGATAACTGCCCTTACACCCGCACATGTTGTCTAAATGATCAAGTCAGAACTTTAGATAATATGTGCCCCTCTCTAACCAGTCCTATGATGCAGTTTGTTGTCATTGTTTTGTGCAATCAACTTAAGTCCATGCTCATTGATTTGCATTCAGGGCAGCAACAAACATATATTTATTTTTCCTGCCTTCTCATACTTCAAATCTGAAGGAAATATGCCCTAGAGGCAATAATAAAGTTGTTATTTTATATTTCCTTATTCATGATAAAGGTTTATTATTCATGCTAGAATTGTATTGATCGGAAACTTAAATACATGTGTGAATACATAAACAAATACCGTGTCCCTAGTAAACCTCTACTAGACTAGCTCGTTGATCAAAGATGATTAAGGTTTCCTAACCATAGACATGTGTTGTCATTTGATAATGGGATCACATCATTAGGAGAATGATGTGATGGACAAGACCCATCCGTTAGCTTAGCATAATGATCGTTCAGTTTATTGCTATCGCTTTCTTCATGTCAAATACATATTCCTTCGACTATGAGATTATGCAACTCCCGGATACCGGAGAAATACCTTGTGTGCTATCAAATGTCACAACGTAACTGGGTGATCATAAATATGCTCTATAGGTATCTCTGAAGGTGTTTGTTGAGTTGGCATAGATCGAGATTAGGATTTGTCACTCCGAGTATCGAAGAGGTATCTCTGGGCCCTCTCGGTAATACACATCATAAGCTTGCAAGCAAACGACTAAGGAGTTGGTCACGAGGTGATGTATTACGGAACGAGTAAAGAGACTTGCCAGTAACGAGATTGAACTAGGTATGAAGATACCGACGATCGAATCTCAGGCAAGTAACATACCAATGGACAAAGGGAATTACGTATGTTGTCATAACGGTTCGACCGATAAAGATCTTCGTAGAATATGTAGGAACCAATATGGGCATCCAGGTTTCGCTATTGGTTATTGACCGGAGAGGTGTCTCAGTCATGTCTACATAGTTCTCGAACCCGTAGGGTCCGCACGCTTAACGTTCGATGACGATATAGTATTATATGAGTTATGTGATTTGGTGACCGAATGTTGTTCGGAGTCCCGGATGAGATCACGGACATGACGAGGAGTCTCGAAATGGTCGAGAGGTAAATATTGATATATAGGACAATGGTATTCGGACACCGGAAGTGTTTCGGGGGGTACTGGGTACTTATCGGGTCACCGGAAAGGAGTTTCGGGCACCCCCGGCAAAGTTATGGGCCTTATGGGCCAAGAGAGGGAACATACCAGCCCACAAGGGGCTGGTGCGCCCCATAGTAGGCCGGCCTATGAGGAGGAGAAGGAAAGAGGGGAGGGCAAGGAAAGTGTGGAGTAGGACTCCCCCTTCCTTCCCTCTCCCCTCCCTCTTTCCTTCCCCCTTCTTCATACAAGGAAAGGGGGGCGCAGGAGGGCAGGAGCCCTAGGGCCGACGGCCAGCCCCTTGGGGAGCGCCATGGCTGCCCTAGGCTGCCTCCTCCCCCTCCCACCTATATATATGTGGGGAGGGGGCGCCACACAAGGACACAACATTGTCTTAGCCGTGTGCGGCGCCCCCGTCCACCGTTTACTCCCTCGGTCATATTTTCGTAGTGCTTAGGCGAAGCCCTACGGAGATCACTTCACCATCACCGTCACCACACTGTCGTGCTGTTAGAACTCATCTACTACCTCGCCATCTTGCTGGATCAAGAAGGCGGAGGACGTCACCGAGCTGAACGTGTGCAGAACGCGGAGGTGCCGTGCGTTCGGTACTAGATCGGTTGGAGCGCGAAAAAAGTTCGACTACATCAACCGCGTTGTGAAACACTTCCGCTTACGGTCTACGAGGGTACGCAGACATACTCTCCCCTTCGTTGCTATGCATCTCCATGGATAGATCATTGCGTGTGCGTAGATTTTTTTTTGTTTTCGATGCAACGTTTCCCAACAGTGGCATCATGAGCCAGGTCTATGCGTAGATGATATGCACGAGTAGAACACAAAGAGTTGTGGGCGGTGATAGTCATACTGCTTACCACCAACGTCTTATTTTGATTTGGCGGTATTGTGGGATGAAGCGGCCCGGACCAACCTTACATGTCCACGCACATAAGACCAGTTCCACCGACTGACATGCAACTAGTTCTGCATAAAGGTGGTTGGCGGGTGTTTGTTTCTCCTACTTTAGTTGAATCAAATTTGACTGCGGCCGGTCCTTGAAGAAGGTTAAAACAGCAAACTTGATGAATCACCGTTGTGGTTTTTGCCGTAGATAAGAACGGTTCTTGCTAGAAGCCCGTAGCAGCTACGTAAAACTTGCAACAACAAAGTAGAGGACGTCTAACTTGTTTTTGCAGGGCATGTTGTGATGTGATATGGTCAAGACATGATGTGATATACGTTATTGTATGATATGATCATGTTTTGTAAGTTATCGGTAACCGGTAGGAGCCTTATGATTGTCTCTTTATTGTATGAAATGCAAACGCCATGTAATTGTTTTACTTTATCACTATGCGTTAGCGATAGTTGTAGAAGCAATAGTTGGCGAGATGACCACGATGCAACGATGGAGATCAAGGTGTCGAGCCGGTGACGATGGAGATCATGACGATGCTTTGGAGATGGAGATCAAAAAGCACAAGATGATGATGGCCATATCATGTCACATATTTTGATTGCATGTGATGTTTATCCTTTATGCATCTTATTTTGCTTAGAACGGCGGTAGCATTATAAGATGATCCCTTCACTAAATTTCAAGGTAAAAGTGTTCTCCCTGAGTATGCACCGTTGCTACAGTTCGTCGTTTCGAGACACCACGTGATGATCGGGTGTGATAGACTCTACGTTCACATACAATGGGTGTAAGACAGTTTTGCACATGCAGAATACTTGGGTTAAACTTGACAAGCGTAGCATGTACAGACATGGTCTCGAAACACTGAAGACTGAAAGGTCGAACGTGAGTCATATGGTAGATATGATCAACATAGAGATGTTCATCATTGATGACTGCCCCATCTCACGTGATGATCGGACTTGGGTTAGTTGATTTGGATCACGTATCACTTAGATAACTTGAGGGATGTTTATTTAAGTGGGAGTTCATTAGTAATTTGATTAATTGAACTTAATTTATCATGAACTTAGTCGTAATAGTTTTTGCATATCTATGTTGTAGATCAATAGCTCGCGATATAGCTCCCCTGTATATTTTTGCTATGTTACTAGAGAAAACTAAGTTGAAAGATGATAGTAGCAATGATGCGGACTGGATCCGTGATCTGAGGATTATCCTCATTGCTGCACAGAAGAATTATGTCCTTGATGCACCGCTAGGTGACAGACCTATTGCAGGAGCTGATGCAGATATTATGAACGTTTGACAAGCTCGATATGATGATTACTTGATAGTTTAGTGCGCCATGCTTTACGGCTTAGAATCGGGGCTTCAAAGACGTTTTGAACGCCATGGAACATATGAGATGTTCCAAGAGCTGAAATTGGTATTTCAGACTTATGCCCGTGTTGAGAGGTATGAGACCTCTGACAAGTACTTTGCCTACAAGATGGAGGAGAATAGCTCAGTCATTGAGCATGTACTCAGAATGTCTGGGTACTACAATCGCTTGAATCAAGTGGGAGTTAATCTTCCAGATAAGATAGTGATTGACAGAGTTCTCTAGTCACTATCACCAAGCTACTAGAACTTCGTGATGAACTATAATATGCAAGGGATGACGAAAACGATTCCCGAGCTCTTTGCGATGATGAAATCGGCGAAGGTAGAAATCAAGAAAGAGCATCAAGTGTTGATGGTTAAACAAGACCACTAGTTTCAAGAAAAAGGGCAAGGGAAAGAAAGGGAATTTCAAGAAGAATGGCAAGCAAGTTGCTATTCCCGTGAAGAAGCCCAAAGCTGGACCCAAGCCTGAAGCTGAGTACTTCTACTGCAAAGGAAAAGGTCACTAGAAGTGGAACTGCCCCAAATACTTGGCGGATAAGAAGGATGGCAAAGTGAACAAAGGTATATTTGATATACATGTTATTGATGTGTATTTTACTAGTGTTCATAGTAACCCCTGGGTATTTGATACCGGTTCAGTTGCTAAGATTAGTAACTCGAAACAGGAGTTGCAAAATGAACAGAGATTAGTTAATGGCGAGGTGACGATGTGTGTTGGAAATAATTCCAAGGTTGATATGATCACCATCGCACACTCCCTCTACCTTCGGGATTAGTGTTGAACCTAAATAAATGTTATTAGGTGTTTGCGTTGAGCATGAATATGATTAGATCATGTTTATTGCAATACGTTTATTAATTTAAGTCAGAGAATAATTGTTGTTCTATTTACATGAATAAAATCTTCTATGGTCATACACCCAATATGAATGGTTTATTGAATCCCGATCGTAGTGATACACATATTCATAATATTGATGCCAAAAGATGCAAAGTTGATAATGATAGTGCAACATACTTGTGGCATTGCCGTTTAGGCCATATTGGTGTAAAGCGCATGAAGAAACTCCATGCAGATGGGCTTTTGGAATCACTTGATTATGAATCATTTGATACTTGCGAACTATGCCTCATGGGCAAGATGACTAAAACTCCGTTCTCCGGAACAATGGAGCGAGCTAACGACTTATTGAAAATAATACATACCGATGTATGCGGTCCAATGAGTGTTGAAGCACGCGGCGGGTATCGTTATTTTCTGACCTTCACAGATGATTTGAGTAGATATGGGTATATCTACTTAATGAAACACAAGTCTGAAACATTTGAAAAGTTCAAGGAATTTCAGAGTGAAGTGGAGAATCATCGTAACAAGAAAATAAAGTTTCTACGATTCTATCGCGGAGGCGAATATTTGAGTTACGAGTTTGGCCTTCATTTAAAACAATGTGGAATTGTTTCACAACTCACGCCACCTGGAACACCACAGCGTAATGGTGTGTCCGAACATCGTAACCGTACTTTATTAGATATGGTGCGATCTATGATGTCTCTTACCGATTTACCACTATCATTTTGGGGTTATGCATTAGAGACAGCCGCATTCACATTAAATAAGGCATCGTCTAAATCCGTTGAGACAACACCGTTTGAACTATGGTTTGGCAAGAAACCTAAGCTGTCGTTTCTTAAAGTTTGGGGTTGCGACACTTATGTCAAAAGGCTTCAGCCTGATAAGCTCGAACCCAAATCAGAGAAGTGCGTCTTCATAGGATACCCTAAGGAAACAATTGGGTACACCTTCTACCACAGATCCGAAGGCAAGATCTTTGTTGCTAAGAATGGATCCTTTCTGGAGAAGGAGTTTCTCTCGAAAGAAGTGAGTGGGAGGAAAGTAGAACTTGATGAGGTAATTGTCTGTTCCAATGATGCCTACACCAACTAGAGAGGAAGCAAATGATATTGATCATGAAACTTCAGATCAAGTTACTACTGAACCTCGTAGGTCAACCAGAGCACGATCCAGACCAGAGTGGTATGGTAATCCTGTTCTGGAAGTCATGTTACTAGACCAAGGCGAACCTACGAATTATGAAGAAGCTATTATGATCCCAGATTCCGATAAATGGCTTGAGGCCATGAAATCTGAGATAGGATCCATGTATGAGAACAAAGTGTGGACTTTGGTGGACTTGCCCGATGATCGGCAAGCCATAGAGAATAAATGGATCTTCAAGAAGAAGACTGACGCTGATGGTAATGTTACTGTCTATAAAGCTCGACTTGTCGCGAAAGGTTTTCGACAAGTTCAAGGAGTTGACTACGATGAGACTTTCTCACCCGTAGCGATGCTTAAGTCCGTCCGAATCATGTTAGCAATTGCCGCATTTTATAATTATGAAATCTGGCAAATGGATGTCAAAACTGCATTTCTTAATGGATATCTTAAAGAAGAGTTGTATATGATGCAACCAGAAGGTTTTGTCGATTCTAAAGGTGCTAACAAAGTGTGCAAGCTCCAGGGATTCATCTATGGACTGGTGCAAGCATCTCGGAGTTGGAATATACGCTTTGATGAGGTGATCAAAGCATATGGTTTTATACAGACTTATGGTGAAGCCTGTATTTACAAGGAAGTGAGTGGGAGCTCTGTAGCATTTCTGATATAATATGTGGATGACATATTGTTGATTGGAAATGATATAGAATTTCTGGATATCATAAAAAGGATACTTGAATAAGAATTTTTAAATGAAAGACCTCGGTGAAGCTGCTTATGTATTGAGCATCAAGATCTATAGGGATAGATCGAGACGCTTAATAGGACTTTCACAAAGCACATACCTTGACAAAGTTTTGAAGAAGTTCAAAATAGATCAGTCAAAGAAAGGGTTCTTGCCTGTGTTGCAAGGTGTGAAGTTGAGTAAGACTCACAACCCGACCACGGCAGAAGATAGAGAGAGAATGAAAGTCATTCCCTATGCCTCAGCCATAGGTTCTATAAAGTGTGCCATGCTGTGTACCAGACCTGTTGTGTACCTTGCCATGAGTTTGGCAAGGGGGTACAATAGTGATCCAGGAGTTGATCACTGGACAACGGTCAAAATTATCCTTAGTTACCTAAGAGGACTAAGGAAATGTTTCTCGGTTATGGAGGTGATAAAGAGTTCGTCGTAAAGGGTTACGTCGATGCAAGCTTCAACACCGATCCGGATGACTCCGAGTCTCAATCTGGATACATATTGAAAGTGGGAACAATCAGCTAGAGTAGCTCCATGCAGAGCATTGTAGACATAGAAATTTGCAAAATACATACGGATCTGAATGTGGCAGACCCGTTGACTAAACTTCTCACACAAGCAAAACATGATCATACCTTAGTACTCTTTGGGTGTTAATCACATGGCGATGTGAACTAGATTATTGACTCTAGTAAACTCTTTGGGTATTGGTCACATGACAATGTGAACTATGGGTGTTAATCACATGGCGATGTGAACTAGATTATTGACTCTAGTGCAAGTGGGAGACTGAAGGAAATATGCCCTAGAGGCAATAATAAAGTTGTTATTTTATGTTTCCTTATTCATGATAAAGGTTTATTATTCATGCTAGAATTGTATTGATCGGAAACTTAAATACATGTGTGAATGCATAAACAAATATCGTGTCCCTAGTAAACCTCTACTAGACTAGCTCGTTGATCAAAGATGGTTAAGGTTTCCTAACCATATACATGTGTTGTCATTTGATAACGGGATCACATCATTAGGAGAATGATGTGATGGACAAGACCCATCCGTTAGCTTAGCATAATGATCGTTCAGTTTATTTCTATCGCTTTCTTCATCTCAAATACATATTCCTTCGACTATGAGATTATGCAACTCCCGGATACCGGAGGAATACCTTGTGTGCTATCAAACGTCACAACGTAACTGGGTGATCATAAAGATGCTCTACAGGTATCTCCGAAGGTGTTTGTTGAGTTGGCATAGATCGAGATTAGGATTTGTCACTCCGAGTATCGGAGAGGTATCTCTGGGCCCTCTCGGTAATACACATCATAAGCTTGCAAGCAAACGACTAAGGAGTTGGTCACGAGGTGATGTATTACGAAATGAGTAAAGAGACTTGTCAGTAACGAGATTGAACTAGGTATGAAGATACCGGCGATCGAATCTCGGGCAAGTAACATACCAATGGACAAAGGGAATTACGTATGTTGTCATAACGGTTCGACCGATAAAGATCTTCGTAGAATATGTAGGAGCCAATATGGGCATCCAGGTTCCGCTATTGGTTATTGACCGGAGAGGTGTCTCGGTCATGTCTACATAGTTCTCGAACCCGTAGGGTCCGCACGCTTAACGTTCGATGACGATATAGTATTATATGAGTTATGTGATTTGGTGAACGAATGTTGTTCGGAGTCCCGGATGAGATCACGGACATGACGAGGAGTCTCGAAATGGTCGAGAGGTAAAGATTGATATATAGGACGATGGTATTCGGACACCGGAAGTGTTTCAGAGGGTACCGGGTACTTATCGGGTCACCGGAAAGGAGTTTCGGGCACCCCCGACAAAGTTATGGGCCTTATGGGCCAAGAGAGGGAACACACCAGCCCACAAGGGGCTGGTGCGCCCCATAGCAGGCCGGCCTATGAGGAGGAGAAGGAAAGAGGGGATGGCAAGGAAAGTGTGGAGTAGGACTCCCCCTTCCTTCTCTCTCCCCCCCTCTTTCCTTCCCCCTTCTTCATACAAAGAAAGGGAGGGGGGCAGGTGGGCAGGAGCCCTAGGGCCGATGGCCAGCCCCTTGGGGCGTGCCCTAGGCTGCCTCCTCCCCCCTCCCACCTATATATATGTGGGGAGGGGGCGCCACACAAGGACACAACATTGTCTTAGCCGTGTGCGGCGCCCCCGTCCACCGTTTACTCCCTCGGTCATATTTTCGTAGTGCTTAGGCGAAGCCCTGCGGAGATCACTTCACCATCATCGTCACCACGCCGTCGTGCTGTCAGAACTCATCTACTACCTCGCCGTCTTGCTGGATCAAGAAGGCGGAGGACGTCACCGAGCTGAACGTGTGCAGAACGCGGAGGTGCCGTGCGTTCGGTACTAGATCGGTTGGAGCGCGAAGAAAGTTCGACTACATCAACCGCATTGTGAAACGCTTCCGCTTACGGTCTACGAGGGTACGTAGACATACTCTTCCCTTCATTGCTATGCATCTCCATGGATAGATCATTGCGTGTGCGTAGAATTTTTTTTATTTTCCATGTAACGTTTCCCAACAAAATCCTCTACTAAATCATACAATATTGACATGCAAATTTTCCTAGCATCACGGAAATCATAAAAGACCTTTCCATTAACATAAGAGATAAGACCTATTCGCCCCATTATACAAAAGAAAAAACCGTAATGCACTAACTCTATAGTGTAGAAGTCAGTGCCTTTATCTGTCAAGCGAGGAAAAAACAAAGCTCCAACATAGCTGACTGAAACCCTACAATTTCGAGTAGGAAAACGAGCTTGAACTGAACTTGAATTTTAGTATAAAAAATCGTCCGAACACAATTAATTGCTCACAATTGAACACCAAAACAACCAGGGGTTCTTACCGTACTGCGGAAGGGGGCTCAAGATCGGTCGTGCAAGAGCCTCTTCGGTCGACGCCACAATGATGATCACGTCGCACCGCCGCGGGACCTCGTCGTCCTCGAGGGAAAGGGAAGAGGCGTTTCAGGTGGCGGGCTTGAATGGATTTGGGATGTAGTAGGGGCCACATCGCAAAGGTACAACAGTCGGTTGTCGTGTGGTACGACGGGATTATGAAAATAGACGGGGCTTTCCGCTAATTGTGCATCGAACGCGCGAGGAAAAGGGGAGGGAAGGGGTATGTGGCAGAACCGCATCATTCCAGAATACACATAACCGTATGAAAGACCGTAGATGTGATGCATTTTCGCATTTAGTCGATTATTTCTCAACTTAGGATCGGTTATGATAAACTCCCAACTTAGAGGACAATTTTTTGTGCAAATGCTAGCTTTTTGTTGTCTTTTTAGTTTTGTCAGGGCCGGTGTTTACGTGACTTGTAGTATGAAAACGTTTACCAAGGGAAAAACCTTGGAGGATAAAATGTTTATTTTCCCATTTTAAGTCGCATACGGTGGACAGTGGCGAGAGTGCAAGACCTTCTCGCGCTAATGGCGACCACTCCGCTCGCGACCGCCTCTCCCTATCCATTCCCCTCCCTGCTCTCCAAAACCCTAAACCCCACCTCCACCTTCAAGCTCTCTCCTGCGCACTCCCTCTCCCTCTCCCTCCTCACCACCCCAGCGCCCCTCCTCCTCCCCCGCAGGCAGGGCCGGCGGCAGCGTGACATCTCGGCGGCGTACGGTGACGGCGACATGGACGACGACTTCGGCGATGCGGGCGACTTCGACCTCGACGGAGACGACGGTGTGGGGGACGACGACGACCTAGACAACGAGCAGGATTACGACGTCGACTACGACCGCCTCCTCGCCCCCGTCAAGCCTCGGCCGCAGCTCTCCGGGGTTGGCAGCGGAGGCGAGGAAGGGGAGGGAGACATCGCCATGGTCGCGGCCGAGAGCTTCGTGTCCACTGGGGCGTCCGCCTCCGACACCGTCGTCGACTACACCGTCGACGAAGATGAGTTCCACAAGATTCGCCTGCTCCACTGCGACTTCTTCATCCGCAAGGTGCCCGACCCTGACCAAGACGTCTACGACTTCCGAGAGGTATCCTAATAATTCCCCTTAGCTACTACATTTTCCAGTAATTTCCTGCTCTATTTGAAATAGACTATTTCACCATTCATGTATGCCAAAATGCGTTTGGCCTATGTGACATTTCATCTAACGGACTAACATGTCAATCGACAGCAATGTTAGGACAGTTACCAACTACTAGTATTCTTCAAGCTAACTGTGTGCTGCTTATTCTGCTCAATGTGGGATTGTGCAACAGATGTATGTCACACCGCCTGATACCGACATCTACTCCATTCCAAGGGTTCTTGCCCCAATGCCACAAAAGGTGCACATATCTTGCTATTTCTTATTTTAGGTGAATGTAAAATGCATCAAGTTATTAATTGTTGTTTTTCTCTTTGAAATTCAGTACGTGAGGTGTGCGAAGAAAAACTTTGGCCGCTACCATGTAAGTGAGCCACCGGTTGAGCATCTGCGTGATACCCTGTACAAGACAGAGAGGGAGATTATGAAGGTACTAGCTAATTGCCCGTGTGCTGCAAATATTGGCCAGTTAATCGTTATCTCGGACAGTTAATCACTACTCTGTGGGTCACTGAATAGCTGATTAACCGATTTATCGGCCGATTAACTGGAAAATTCGCCTATTTATCCCTACTCAGCACCCCACTGATATGGTACCAGTTACCGATTTCCTGAACATTGCTCTGTTTATGTTGGTTTCTATTTTGTGCGTCATCAGTTGAGATTGCCAAAAAAAATCAATAGGAAACCAAAAGGGGGGCATGGAGAGGCAAAAACCAGGGAGGAGGTGAAGCGAACCTACCAACTCCCGTTTAATAGTAGAGATGTGTTAGAACGTCGCATACTTTGCTAGTTTGTTGTGCCATTCCGTTATGTTCCTTCTGTTGTAACCAGATGAACTGGCTGAATGTGGCTTGAGAGTTAAGTATTTAACAGTAGAGATGTGTTAGAACGTCGCCTACTTTGCTAATTTGTTGTGCCATTCCGTTGTGTTCCTTCTGTTGTAAACCAGATGAACTGGCTGAATGTGGCTTGAGAGTTAAGTATTTAACAGCCATAAAGGTTCTGAAGTTCTGTCCATGGCTTTTGCTAGGGATGCAAGCGGTGGCCTGCTTGTCCTGCTAAACATGCCATTTAGTGTACTAATGGCCTTAACATTTATACTAGAGTGTACTAGTATGCGGGAAACGAGGTGCACTGCTTGCATCCTTAGTTTTTGTCACTCGTTTTGCAGTAGGAATTTATCGTAGTTGCTTGGTGAGACATGTCCTTGCCGATCGTAATTTTGACTGGTGAGGTAAAATTAATCTTAATATGCATATCCAAGCTTCAGCTGACGTGAAAGTGCTGAAAAACATCCCACGTTGCAGATTATACACCTGATTTTATAGCTTCTTTATGGGATGTGCAATGCATTGTTTATTGACCTCACAGTGCAAATTATTGTAGGTGCTAAAACAGGAAATCCGCAAATAAGTATAGTTACTTACTTAGCGCTGCTTAAGCTGCATGGCTACATCAGTGGGCTTTCTATTAGCCGAGCTTTAACTCGATTCCCACCCTGAGATTTGGGACACATAACTATTGTAACTGCATCATTTGATTTGCTGCTTTCACCTTAGTATGTTTACAGGCCAGCAGTTCTGCTCACCTGACATGCTAGCTTATTGTTAATACTAAATATTCTTTTCCATGATATGATATGTTAAGTACATATGCATCTAGCTTCATGATCTTATTAAGTACTCCCTCCGTTCGGAATTACTTGTCTCGGAAATGGATGTATCTAGAACTAAAATATGTCTAGATACATCCATTTCTGCGACAAGTAATTCTGAACGGAGGGAGTATATGTATTTCATTTTTGTTTCTTCTGCTGTAGGTTTTCTTAACAAAACACTACAGAAACAGGCGGTTCAGCGATACAGATTTTTTCCTTGATTTTGAGGAGATATATGTCATTGACTCGAAAACAAGGTCAATTACAAGAGCAAAAGTAGTGGTAAGACAATTGAAATCTAAATTCTTTCAGGATATAAAAATAATAGTTTCTTTTATGTATTTAAGTAATCATGTACTCCCTCCGTCCCACAAAAAGTAATCATGTATATGGAATGTACTGTAACTAATTTTATACTAGTTACTCTAGTTTCTCATCTAATCTAAATAGCCCAGCCATCTCACCTATGTGCCTGAAAGATAAGTTTTCACTAGTCATTGTTCATTTCATTTGCTCTGTTTGTTTACTAGTGATGATTCTGGATTCTAATCGGATGTATCAGTGTCAAGTGGTGCAATTTCTTCTGGATTGCACAATGTCAATCATATTAGTCTGGGTCCATATTTGTGGATTCTCATGTAAATATTAATGTTATATGAATTTACTACAGTTCAAGTGCCTTCGCAATGAAATTTATGGTCGGCCACTGAGATTCTCAATCCTTTTATTGATCATTTAATGAATATCTGTAACCCATAAAATATCAAATTAAAGGACAAATAAAATTTGTTAGCAGTCTGATGATGTCAAGAAACTAGGGTGGGTGAATTGCAGACTTTTCTAACACCAAACACTTGTTTTTAAGTGTTTTTTTTCTTTGTTAATTACTAATTTTGGTGTACTGTCTGAGGTGATTGATATGTGTCTTTGACAGGTGAATGTCCCTGAAGGAAAAAGGAGAGATAGGAGAAATGACCTGCTACTCATACGGGACGGAGGGGAGTCTTTCAGAATAACTGACAAGGTAGTTTGCTTGCTTCACAATTATTATTCTCTTGTTAGTAACAAGCTTGTAGAGCTAATTTCGGTCATTGGTATCACAGACTCAAAGAGACGACGCCACCACTATCATCCAGAGAGAAGAGTGGACGAAATCGAGACAGGACGTGGAGAAGCATTTCCGGAAGCTCAGAGATTTTGACTACTCGAATTGGTTCTGAAGAAACTGCCGTCGAACTTCGTTTATGCAGAGAAGAATGTGCAGCGATTTTGTTGTTTCTTTAGCTGCTGCTTGTGCTAGAGCTAATTAACCGTGGTGGTCAAGTATATGGTACGTGTAGCATCCTAGCAAGTAGAATCGAGATGTATGCATTTGAGCAGTATGTCTGTACGAAAATTCAGAGTAGCTAGCCCGCAAAAAAAAAAAATATATATATATATTTCAGAGTAGCTAATGGGTATTTTACGTTGGCTTGAGGCAAAAAAAAAAAGTCGGGGTGTTCCGAGAATCGAACTCGGGACCTCTCGCACCCGAAGCGAGAATCATACCACTAGACCAAGCACCCGGATTGATTTTTACATTCTACATAATTATATATATAATATAAAAAAAAATTTATTTCCAAGAAAATCCCCATCCCCATCACCATGCACATCCCCCATGACTTAAATATTGAGGAAAGGAGGCTAAACTAATTTCATTGGATGTCAATTCACAGTTCTCCTCGAACCTCTTTGCTTTTCCTGATTTTTTTTAAGTGATTCATAGTAGAAGTATAAAGGACAATCGAATAGGTTCAACTCTATATCTTCCCGAAAAAAAAAGCATAACTCTAACATGGTAAGATTCGCCTCTTGGCAGGGTGGTGGATTTTGTGTGCAGGTATTTGTACACATCTTCTCGTGACTGAGAAAACGTTCAAAGTCGGCTGGAGTCAGATAGGTCGATTAACGATGGGCTCAGGATTAACAGGCGTTGTTGCACGCATGCTCTTTTGTATCTGTACCGACACAAGCCATCGATCCCTGCTGTCCCAGCGTGGCGTTTCACACAGTGTAATATTATCAAGTGATCTTGAAAGCTGGTAACCGAAACAGTGTCTAGCAAACTGGATGCCTATTTACAGTTTTACATCATACCCAATCACAGGGTGACATAAAAAAGGAGTCTGAATAACATAGTGCTTATTACAAACATACCCCAAAAGAGCCACCTAACGTCAGCTGCCTAGAACTGCAAACTTCATGTGCTACTCCCTGTTGCCTTTCTTCTTTCCTGTCCCAGCCCCTTCAGTAGATGTAGTAATTTTCGTCTTCTTAGGCACAGTCTGCAGTTTCTCTTCAGGTGTTGCAAAATGTCACATTCAAATTTTTAACAATGTTGGCAGCAGCAACAACAGGTGGATCAGGTAGTAGCAACGTACATGCGTTGTTGTCATCTTTAAGGTGTTGCTCTGAGTTCCGTTTTAGGGGTGGCAACTTCACATCTGATCGTTCTGGTTGGACGAGGCAACATCGACACTTAGCAATGATTTCTTCTATGTTGTCTTGAGCATCGTTTTCCTTGCCGAATTCCTTGTTTTGCTTGTGGACGTTGGTCCCGGGTAATAAGATAGTGAAAGAGGATAGAGAAGATGACTACCGCAAGGCTAACTTGACGGTGGCCTCTGTAATATTTTCTTTATTTTATGCAATTATTAATTAGTGGCTTGGTGCACCTGCATGCGATTCAAAGGTACGTTTAAAGCTGCATCTCCAACGACGACCCTCAAACATCCCGCAATCGTTCGGGCTGCGGAGCGGTCTGGACACGATTTCTTCCGCAAACCGAAGACAAGCTTCGAAGTCCTCTGCGGGAGTCCGGACACGTGAAATGCCGCTTCCGCCCCTCGGCCCACCCAAAAGGAAGACGGAGTCCGTGTTTCTGTAGCATCCTGCACTGTTTCCGCGCTAAAATCCCCCACTCTCTTCTTCCATTCCTCGCCGCTGTCCGTCCAATTTCCGCTCTTTTCTCCCACCCTCTCCTTCCTTCCGCCGTCGTCGCATGGAACCGTCGGAGAACCTGTCGGAGATGGAGCCGGAGGATCCGAGCATCAGGCTCGCCCGGAAGATCAGCTCGGAGACGCGGCAAAATCACCGCATCAAACCGAAGGCCGCAAAGGAGGAGAAGCTAAAGAAGCGGTTGGCTGCCGGTGGGCCTGGTGGTGGCGATGGGTGTGGAGGTCATGGCGGACGAGGCGGTCGACGCGGCCATGGCGGACGCGGCAGATGGGCGCGCAGACAGTACAGACAACGTCGTGGCCGGAGCAAGCCTCCATACTACTAGGCCGCCAAGCAGCTCGGAACCCCCGCCGGTACGGTGCCTTACATCGTCGACGTTAACGTGGCGCCGCTCTTCTCCGAGTATTCTTCGCTGCAGCTTGACGGTGTCCTGGACTAGGGGGTACTCACCACGTCGTCTCACGACCAGGTGGGTCGGGCCAAGGACCCCCATGGCGGTTCACTAATGGGCCACTTCAGGCAGCCCATGACACATACGAGGAAGATTCCACAAGACTTGATGATCAAGACAAGAACTCCTCTCCATCGACGTAGCCGACTAGGACTCTTGTTATCCTAGGCCTTCGGTGCATTATATAAGCCGAGGCCAGACTAGTGAATAGATCATCATCCATCCATACACCCATTCACCATACTCCTAGGGTTTAGACCACAAATTACGATCTCGGGGTAGATCAACTCTGTACTTTGATACCTTCATAATATAAACAAGAGCAGGACGTAGGGTTTTACCTCCATAGAGAGGGACCGAACCTGGGTAAATCCCTTGTGTGTTCTTCTCCTATTACCCATCGATCTGATCTAACAGCTCGGGCCCCCTACCCGAGATCTGCCGGTTTTGACACTGACACAGCTCGTCCGGTCGCGGCCGGCAGCCGAGGAGCAGATGGGTGCTCGCACGTTGTTCACTGCATTGCGCAGAGCAGGGGAGCCAGACAGGGAGATACTCGACATCATCCATGACAGAGGCGAGGGAGGAGGAGGGGGCTATGAGGACGGGTAGGTGGAAGACTCGGATCCCACCCAGTCCGTCAACTACTAGCATCAGCAGTCCTACACCCAGACGGCCACGCAGCAGTCCTACACCCATACCGGCGATGGCACACAACAACAACAACATTGGGCCACCGGAGAGCAGCATCCAGAGGGGAAGGAGGAGGAGGAGGACGGCGATGACGATGATACGGATGATACCGCTGGCGATCCAAAGAAGAAGGGTAGAGGAGAAAGCTTCAACATGCGGGAGGACAAGCTATTGTGCGATGCATGGTTGGCCACTATCCTTGATCCTCTCCACGTCACGGAGCAAAAAGGCACAACCTTTTGGAGGAACATTCACATATGGTTCCATGAACACAAACATTTCACGCTCTACTCCAACGCGGTCATCCACGAACGTGAGTAGAAGTCTCTCAACCATCGATGGTACACCATCCAAGAGGCCATATCCAGGTATTGCGGACACTTGAAGCATCTCATCGCACGGTGGCCTAGTGGTGCACAAATCACCGAGCAAGTAAGTTGATCACTAGCCGGATATGCTTTAGTTTTGTTGATCACTAGCCGAACATGTATTGTTTTGTTGCTCATGATACGTCTCCATCGTATCTACTTTTCCAAACTCTTTTGCCCTTGTTTTGGACTCTAATTTGCATGATTTGAATGGAACTAATCCGGATTGACGTTGTTTTCAGCAGAATTGCCATGGTGTTATTTTTGTGCAGAAATCAAAGTTCTCGGATTGACCTGAAAATTTACGGAGAATTTTTGTGGAATATATAAAAAATACTGGCGCAAGAAGTAACCAGAGGGGGGCCACCTAGAGGCCACAAGCCCTGGGGGCACGCCCTGCAGGCTTGTGGGCCCCCTGGACCTCCTCTGACCCTAATTCCAACTCTATAAGTACCTATTCGGGGAGAAAAAAAATCAAAGAGAAGGATTCATCGCGTTTTACGATATGGAGCCGCCGCCGCCTCCTGTTCTTCATCGGGAGGGCTGATCTGGAGTCCGTTTGGGGCTCCGGAGAGGGCGATTCGTCGCCATCATCATCATCAACCTTTCTCCATCACCAATTTCATGATGCTCACCGCCGTGAGTGAGTAATTCCATCGTAGGCTTGCTGGAAGGTGATGGGTTGGATAGGATTTATCATGTAATCGAGTTAGTTTTGTTAGGGTTTGATCCCTAGTATCCACTATGTTCTGAGATTGATGTTGCTATGCTTAGTGCTTGTCACTAGGGCCCGAGTGCCATGATTTCAGATCTGAACCTATTATGTTTTCATGAATATATGTGAGTTCTTGATCCTATCTTGCAAGTTATAGACACCTATTACGAGTTATGATCCGCATACCCCAAGGTGACAATAATTGGAATTCTTTCCGGTGATTACCGTAGTTTGAGGAGTTCATGTATTCACTAAGTGCTAATGCTTTGGCCCGGTTCTCTATTAAAAGGAGGCCTTAATATCCCTTAGTTTCCATTAGGACCCCGCTGCCACGGGAGGGTAGGACAAAAGATGTCATGCAAGTTCTTTTCCATAAGCACGTATGACTATATACGGAATACATGCCTACATTATATTGATGAATTGAAGCTAGTTCTGTGTCACCCTAGGTTATGACTCTACATGATGAATATTATCCAACACAATTATCATTGCCGATCCAATGCCTACGAGCTTTTACATATTGATCTTTGCTATGTTACTTTCGTTGCTGCTACTGTTGCAATCACTACAAAACTGCTACTATTACTTTTGCCACCGTTACCGTTACTTCCATACTACTTTGCTACTAAATACTTTGCTGCAGATATTAAGTCTTTCAGGTGTGGTTGAATTGACAACTCAACTGCTAATACTCGTGAATATTCTTTGGCTCCCCTTGTATCGAATCAATAAATTTGGGTTGAATACTTTACCCTCGAAAAGTGTTGTGATCCCCTATACTTGTGGGTTATCAAGACCTTTTTCTGGCGCCATTGCTGGGGAGCATAGCTATATTTGTTGAGTCACTTGGGATTTATATCTGTTGATCACTATGAAGAATCTGAAAGATACCAAAACCAAGATTTTCCCCTCTACTAGAGGGGAGGTAAGGAACTGCCATCACACTCTGCACTTGATTCACCTTCTGTTTTGAGTAAGCTTGCGACACCTACACCTGCTATTAATTTTGATATGTCACAAGTAATTGATGATGCTACTTCTGCTATGCATGATGCTTATGATGATACTATTATTTTTCTTGATAATACTGTGCCACTGGATGAATTTCTTGATGAACAACTTGCTAGAGCTACAGATATTGAGAATGCTGAAACTGATGATATTTGCGAAACTGATGAAATTATTGAAACTGAAAACTTTGAAACACCCATTAGACCTAGCACTCCTAGATATGGATTGCCTGTTATACCTAAGGGTTATGTTATGGATGGAGAGGTAGCTAGGGACTTTCTTGCTTGTAAGGATAGAGATGATCTTAAGAAATTACTATGCAAGTGGAAAGAAAAATCATTGAATGCTAGAATGCAATATGATCCTAAGTTTGCTACTTCACCTATCTTTGTTACTGATAAGGATTATGAATTCTCTGTCGATCCTGAGTTAATTACTTTGGTTGAATCTGATCCTTTCCATGGTTATGAATCTGAAACTGTTATGGCACATCTTACTAAATTGAAGGATATAGCCACCCTATTTGCTCATGAGAAAAAAATTCGCTATTACTATATTCTTAAGTTGTTTCCTTTCTCATTAAAGGGTGATGCTAAGATATGGTTTAATTCTCTTGCTCCTGGTTGTGTGCGTAGTCCTTAGGATATGATTTATTACTTCTCTGAAAAATATTTTCCTGCTCATAAGAAACAAGCTGCTTTAAAGGAAATATTTAACTTTGTGCAAATTGAAGAAGAGAGTCTCCCACAAGCTTGGGGGAGGCTTCTCCAATTACTTAATGCTTTGCCTGATCATCCTCTCAAGAAAAATGAAATACTTGATATCTTTTATAATGGACTAACCGATGCTTCTAGGGACCACCTAGATAGTTGTGCTGGTTGTGTTTTCAGGGAACGAACTGTTGAACAAGCTGAAGTACTATTGAATAATATATTGAGTAATGATAATGATTGGACTCTTCTCGAACCACCACCTAAGCCAACTCCAAAGAAGAGAGGTGCTACTTCTTGAGCTTGCGTTGGTTTTTCCCTTGAAGAGGAAAGGGTGATGCAGCACAGTAGAGGTAAGTATTTCCCTCAGTTAAGAACCAAGGTATCAATCCAGTAGGAGAAGAACGCATAAATCACCAACACCTGCACAAACAATCAAACACTTACACCCAACGCGATAAAGGGGTTGTCAATCCCTTCACGGTCACTTGCAAAGGTGAGATCTGATAGAGATAGATAAACAAAAGATAAAATATTTTTGGGTTTTTTGGTATATAGATCTGAAAATAAAAGATTGCGAAATAGTAGATCGGAAAGTAATATGATGGAAAATAGACCCGGGGGCCATAGGTTTCACTAGAGGCTTCTCTCATGAAGGCAAATAATACGGTGGGTGAACAAATTACTGTCGAGCAATTGATAGAAAAGCGCAAAGTTATGACGATATCCAAGGCAATGATTATGCATATAGACATCACGTCCGTGTCAAGTAGACCGACTCCTGCCTGCATCTACTACTATTACTCCACACATCGACCGCTATCCAGCATGCATCTAGAGTATTAAGTTCATAAAGAACGGAGTAACGCCTTAAGTAAGATGATATGATGTAGAGGAATTAACTCAAACAATATGATGAAAACCCCATCTTTTTATCCTCGATGGCAACAATGCAATACGTGTCTCACTACCCCTACTTTGTCACTGGGTGAAATCACGCAAGATTGAACCCAAAGCTAAGCACCTCTCCCATTGCAAGAAAAACCAATCTAGTTGGCCAAACCAAACCGATAATTCGAAAAGAAATACAAAGATATTAAATCATGCATAAAAGAATTCAGAGAAGATTCAAATAATATTCATAGATAAGCTGATCATAAATCCACAATTCATCGGATCTCGACAAACACACCGCAAAAGAAGATTACATCGGATAGATCTCCAAGAACATCAAGGAGAATGTTGTATTGAGAATCAAAGAGAGAGAAGAAGCCATCTAGCTACTAGCTATGGACCCATAGGTCTGAGGTAAACTACTCACGCTTCATCGGAAGGGCAATGGTGTTGATGTAGAAGCCCTCCGTGATCGATTCCCTCTCTGGCAGGATGCCGGAAAAGGCCCCAAGATGGGATCTCACGGGAACAGAAGGTTGCGGCGGTGGAAAAGTGTTTTTGTGGATGCCTCTGATGGTTTGGGAATATTTGTGAATATATAGGACGAAGAGCTAGGTCAGGGGAGTCCCGAGTGGCCCACAAGGTAGGGGGCGCGCCCCCCTAGGGCACGCCCTCCACCCTTGTCGCCGCCTCGTGGCTCTTCTGACTTGGACTCCAAGTCCCGTGGGTGTCTTCTGGTCCAAGAAAAATCATCGTGAAATTTTATTCTGTTTGGACTCCGTTTGGTATTCCTTTTCTGCGAGGCTTAAAAACAAGGAAAAACAGAAACTGGCACTGGGCTCTAGGTTAATAAGTTAGTCCCAAAAATAATATAAAATAGCATATTAATGCATATAAAACATCCAAAACAGATAATATAATAGCATGAAACAATCAAAAATTATAGATACGTTGGAGACGTATCAAGAGGTATTATATTTCTCAGTCTTGAAGATATGCAAGAGGCAAAGAAATCTATGAAAGAAAAAGGTATTAAAGCTGAAGATGTTAAGAATTTACCACCTATTGAAGAAATAAATGGTCTTAATACTCCGACACAGGTAGTAGAGGTAAATTCTCTCTATAGATTTTATGAAGGTGATATTCCTCATAATAAATCTGCTAGTCAATGCTTGGATGAATTTGATAACTTTATTGTTAAACAAGAAAACTTCAATGCATATGTTAGTAGACAATTGAAACGAAATGCTTATATGCTTGAACACTTGAGTGACTATATGTGTAGAACTGTTAATGATCTCAAGTTTGTTAGTAAACATGCTTCCATGGTAAAAACTCAAGTAGAACAAGTTCTCAAGGCACAAAATGGTTTGCTTAATGAAATGAAAAATAAGATGAATGATAATGCTGTTAGAGTTATGACTAGAGGTGGTAAAATGACTCAGGAACCTTTGTACCCTAAGGGCCATCCTAAGAGAGTTGAACAAGACTCTCAGAGAATTAATACTGATGCACCTAGTCCTTCTAATAAAAAGAAAAATAATGATGATAGGACTTTGCATGCTCCTAGTGAACCTGTTATAGACACACCTGAGAATCCAAATGATATTTCTATTTCTGATGCTAAAACACAATCAGGTGATGAACATGAACCTAGTAATAATGAAAATGATGATGTTCATGTTGATGCTCAACCTAGTAATGATAATGATGTGGAGATAGAACCTGCTGTTGATCTTGATAACCCACAACCTAAGAATAAAAGATATGATAAGAGAGACTTCATTGCTAGGAAACATGGAAAAGAAAGAGAACCATGGGTTCAGAAACCCATGCCCTTTCCTCCTAAACCATCCAAGAAAAAGGATGATGAGGACTTTGAGCGCTTTGTTGAAATGCTTAGACCTGTCTTTTTGCGTATGCGTTTGACTAATATTCTGAAAATGTCTCCTTATGCTAAGTATATGAAAGATATTGTTACTAATAAAAGAAAGATACCGGAAGCTGAAATTTCCACCATGCTTGCTAATTATACATTTAAGGGTGGAATACCAAAGAAACTAGGAGATCCCGGAATACCAACTATACCATGCTCCATTAAAAGAAACTATGTTAAAACTGTTTATGTGATTTGGGAGCCGGTGTTAGTGTTATGCCCTTCTCTTTGTATCGTAGACTTGATTTGAATAAGTTGACACCTACTAAAATCTCTTTGCAAATGGCTGATAAATCAACTGCTATACCCATTGGTATTTGTGAGGATGTACCTGTCGCAGTTGCAAATGTTACTATTTTAACGGACTTTGTTATTCTTGATATACCCGAGGACGACAGTATGTCGATCATCCTTGGTAGACCCTTTTTGAATACTGCAGGGACCATTATTGATTGCAACAAGGGCAATGTCACTTTTCATGTTAATGGTAATGAGCATACAGTACACTTTCCGAAGAAACAACCTCAAGTGAATAGTATCAATTCTATTGGAAAAATTTCAACAATTACTATTGGAGGTTTTGAATTCCCTATTCCTACTGTCAAAAAGAAATATGATATTCTTATTATTGGGGACATGCATATCCCCGTTGAGGTAACCTACTGTTATACGAAGATTCTCCGGTTTCATGTCATTCGGAAGAAGTTTGTTAATAAGACTTGATCAACCTTGTTAATGGATTCCTTTTGACGGGTATGAGATGGATGAATTTAGTAAACGCAACTTTCTGTACCCACTTTTTACTTTCTGTTATTTAGATTTAATAAAGCAAAAATACTATTATTTTTCTGTTTTCTGAATTATCCGTGCAATAAAAAATGACCAGAAAATAAAAGTTCTCCAAATGCCCTGAAAATTTAGTATGATTTTTTCTGCAATATTTAAGAATTTTTGGCACTGAACACACCTCAGGGGGGGTGCACCAGTGGGCCACAAGCCCACAGGGCGCGCCCCTAGAGGGCTTGTGGGTCCCACGTGGGTCCCCTCACTTATTCCAGCCACCCATTCACTTCGTATTCCTCCAGAAAAAATCACACCATTGCTCAAACCCGTGTTCTTGCTCATTTTGCTGCCATTTTCGATCTCCTTGCTCGGAACTCCGTTTTCAAAATTGTTTCAGGGGATTGTTAATCGGTATGTGACTCCTCCGTTGGTCCAATTAGTTTTTGCTATGGTGCTTGATATATTGCAAATTTTTGCTGCTGTGGTGACCTTGTTCTTGAGCTTGCATGTCAAATTTATATGGTCCAAAGTGGTTTTGTTGCGTGATATAGCCTCTAGACACTTGTAGGAGTAGTTGCTATTAGTTTTGTTGAGATTGGTTCACTTTTATTTTGAGTCACTAAAATTTTCAGAGGAAAAAGAAACCATGAGGAGGTGGTTAAGGGGCTCTCCAAGCCGGAATTCGGAAGAAAATGAAAATGAGGAGAAGAAGAAGCCCAAGTACAACCTTCCTCGCGCTGCGGAGGTTCGGCCGTGTGAATGGCCAAGTGAAACATTCTTGAGGGAGGCAGGAATTTATGATGATTTTTACTATTTGGAGGAGAATGCAGGCCTCCTTACTTTCCTCCAAGATAAGCGTGATCAATACCTCCTACTCACTAATACCTTCGTGCAAAATTTTCACTTTCATTCTAGGAAGGATCCTCCCATGGTAGAATTTTACTTGTATGATGAGGCTAAAGATATGACGCTTTATGATTTTTGCAATGTTTGCAAGATACCTTATGAGGGCAGCCTCCGTGAGCCACGTCCTAGAGACGTGGAGGATTTGTGGGGGAAGAGAGAGGAGTGTCGGAAGCGAGAGTGGCTAGTTTACATTTTCCTGTTTTACGCTATTATTCATTATTTGCCGAGAGATGTTTAATTGGTCGAGGGGAGAGTGGAGGCCTCAGTGCCCCTGACCTTGCCATTCTACGCCATGTTTTATACGCTAAGAGAACTTTTAGTTTGGGCGCTATTGTTGCCTGACGGTTAAACACAAACCGTTCAAAGGGTACTATTTTTGGAGGTGTCTATGCCTCCCTCCTTGCTAAACATTTTGAGATACCTATTAGGCATGATGAGAAGGAGGAGATGTTGTTACGCACTAAATACTTACACTATGCTAGTATGGTAGCACATGATTTTATTAAAAAAGACGATGACAAGCGGCTCCTCTACAACCTAGTATTTAGTCAGGGTACTTGTGAGATTATTACCTTGCCTGCACCTTCTTTGTTCGATATTCGTTCAGGCAGGTACACTATTATGCCCGAGGATATTTACGCATACTGGAGGCTGACACAACCTCTAGCACCTGAGCTAGCACCAGTTCCTGATCCTTATCAGGAGCCTGTTTATCAGTGGGAGCCACAGGAGCTCGCCAACCAGTGGAACCCTCAGGACCCTCCGTAGTATCGAGGAGAGGGTTATTTCCAGCCGTGGCTCTAGACCAACTTAGGCCAAAAGCCTAAGCTTGGGGGAGTACGTATTTCTCACCGATATTACATTCATGTTCACACATTCATTCCAGTTGTCGGTGTTCATCCTTTTTCATTGTATAATCCATGTTAGTTTATTTTTCTTTCTTTCTTCTTGTGTGTTTGAAAAACTTTGAAAAAATTCAAAAAAAATTAGTTCTTGCTTCTTTTTAGTTTTTCTTTCTAGTTTAATTGGTTGTAGTATTAAAACAAAACCCCAAAAGATTTCTCGTTCTTCTTTTACCTGTTGGGAGCTTTTCCGTGTAAATAGTTTTTCTTATTTTCGTTTTACTTTCTTCAGAAAAACAAAAACTCCAAAAATATTTTAGTGTGTTTCTTTGAAATTCTTTTTCCTTTTCTTTGGGTCGTAAGGAGAAGACCACGATGAAAATGTTGAGTGGCTCTCATATGCATTATTGTTGATCTGACAAAGAGCCCATATTACCTTGTCTTCTCCTTTGAATAAATGTTTGCAGATCCCAGATTAGTCCAATGCACATGCACTCTTATTATTATTCACATCGTTCGGTCGTGCAAGTGAAAGACAGTAATGACGATATATGATGAAATGATTGAGATGAGGAAAAGCTGGTATGAACTCGACCTATTTTTTTTTTGTAAATATGATTAGCTTGTCGTTCCTGATTCAGCCTATTATGAATGAAACATGTTTGCAATGATAATTAGAGATTATAGTTACTCATGCCATGCTTAATTAGCTAGGAGTGGATAATGGTTTATCTTGCGTATCAACATGCAATTTAAAATGGTTGTGATGTAGTATGATAGGAAGGTATCCTCCTTTGAATGATTTAAGTGGCTTGACTTTGCACATGTTCACGCATGTAGTTGAATCAAAATCAACATAACCACCACGATATTTATGTTCATGGTGATTTATATCCTACTCATGCTTGCATTCAATGTTGATTAATCTCAATGCATGTTGATGACCGTTGTCGCTCTCTAGTTGGTCGCTCCTCAATCTTTTGCTAGTCTTCACTTGTACTAAGCGGGAATACTATTTGTGCATCCACTTCCTTAAACCCAAAGTTGTTCCATATGAGTCCATCATACCTACCTATATGCGGTATTTACCTGCCGTTCCAAGCAAATTTGCATGTGCCAAACTCTAAACCTTCAAATAATAATATGTTTTGTATGCCCAAATCGCTCATGTAGCGACTGGGGGCTGTCAGTATCTTTCATGCTAGGTGGGTTATTCTTACGATGAGTGTTTATTCACTTGTCATTCACGAGAAAGTGGCTGGTAATCGGGATGCCCAGTTCCATGCTCAAAATCAAATCAAAATATAATAATGAAACAAAACTCCCCCAGGACTGTTGTTAGTATGGACGGTACCCGTGGATTCGGCTAGCCGTGGAGGGGGAGTAAAAACTTTACCATTCTGTTTGGGAACCGCCTATAATGTATCTAGCATGGAAGACAGTGAGATCTCTTGGTTGTTATGTTGACAATGAAAGCATACCGCTCAAAATTATATTCATCTCTGTTTTAAAAGCCTCGAGCTGTGGCACCTTTGCAAATCCCTGCTTTCCTCTGTGAAGGGCCTATCTATTTACTTTTATTGTTGAGTCATCATCCTCTTATAAAAAGCACCAGTTAGAGAGCACCACTGTCATTTATATGCTTTGTTATTAATTGATGTTGAGTATGACTGGATCTCTTTTGCCATGAATTATAATGTCTAGTCAGTCCTTGATCTTCAGGGGTGCTCTGCATTTATGTTTTGCGGTCTCAGAAAGGGCTAGCGAGATACCATTATGTCATATTATATCATGATTGTTTTAAAAAGTGTTGTCATCCGAGATTTATTATTATTGCTCGCTAGTTGATTATGCCATTGATATGAGTAAATGTGAGACCTAAATGTTATTGTGAATATGGTTAATTCATAATCTTTGCTGAAAACCTGAATATTGGCTAGACATATTTGCAACAACAAGATCAAACAGAATTTGTAGAAGTTTTTGTTTGTGACTTTCAGTTTGTCAACTGAATTGCTTGAGGACAAGCAATGGGTTAAGCTTGGGGGAGTTGATACGTCTCCATCGTATCTACCTTTTCAAACTCTTTTGCCCTTGTTTTGGACTCTAATTTGCATGATTTGAATGGAACTAACCCGGACTGACGCTATTTTCTGCAGAATTGCCATGGTGTTATTTTTGTGCAGAAATCAAAGTTCTCGGATTGACCTGCAAATTTACGAAGAATTTTTGTGGAATATATAGAAAATACTGGCGCAAGAAGTAACCAGAGGGGGGCCACCCAGAGGCCACAAGCCCTGGGGGCACGCCCATCCCCCTGGGGCGCGCCCTGCAGGCTTGTGGCCCCCCTGGACATCCTCCGGCCCTAATTTCAACTCTATAAGTACCTATTCGGGGAGAAAAAAAATCAGAGAGAAGGATTCATCGCGTTTTACGATACGGAGCCGCCGCCTCCTATTCTTTATCGGGAGGGCTGATCTGGAGTCCGTTCGGGGCTCCAGAGAGGGGGATTCGTCGCCATCATCATCATCAACCTTCCTCCATCACCAATTTCATGATGCTCACCGCCGTGAGTGAGTAATTCCATCGTAGGCTTGCTGGACGGTGATGGGTTGGATAGTATTTATCATGTAATCGAGTTAGTTTTGTTAGGGTTTGATCCCTAGTATCCACTATGTTCTGAGATTGATGTTGCTATGATTTTGCTATGCTTAATGCTTGTCACTAGGGCCCGAGTGCCATGATTTCAGATCTGAAACTACTATGTTTTCATGAATATATGTGAGTTCTTGATCCTATCTTGCAAGGTGTAGACACCTATTACGAGTTATGATCCGCATACCCCCAAGGTGACAATGATTGGGATTCTTTCCGGTGATTACCGTAGTTTGAGGAGTTCATTTATTCACTAAGTGCTAATGCTTTGGTCCGGTTCTCTATTAAAAGGAGGCCTTAATATCCCTTAGTTTCCATTAGGACCCCGCTGCCACGGGAGGGTAAGACAAAAGATGTCATGCAAGTTCTTTTCCATAAGCACATATGACTATATACGGAATACATGACTACATTATATTGATGAATTGGAGCTAGTTCTGTGTCACCATAGGTTATGACTGCTAGATGATGAATATTATCCAACACAATTATCATTGCCTATCCAATGCCTACGAGCTTTTACATATTGATCTTTGCTAAGTTACTTTCGTTGCTGATACTGTTACAATCACTAGAAAACTGCCACTGTTACTTTTGCCACCATTACCGTTGCTTCCATACTACTTTGCTACTAAATACTTTGCTGCAGATATTAAGTCTTTCATGTGTGGTTGAATTGACAACTCAACTGCTAATACTCGTGAATATTCTTTGGCTTTCCTTGTGTCGAATCAATAATTTGGGTTGAATAATCTACCCTCGAAAACTGTTGCGATCCCCTATACTTGTGGGTTATCAGCTCACTAGATGGATATGCATTGTTTCACTTTGTAGCCTACTCGTACTTGTATGGTGTACAAGAAGTGGAGAAGAAGTCCTTCACCATCATGCATTGTTATTTGAAGTTGAATGTGCAACCAAAGTGGAACCTTTTCATTGCCAAGACCGCCGCTCAAGCCAAGGAGGAAGAAACCGGTGACCCTACCGACCCAACCCAAGAACTACCGAAGAAGGTTAGAAGAAATTTACGGGGCAAGAAATGAGAGGAGGAGAGGGCGAAGCGAGAAGGTGCGGCGGCCAAGCTGACGGGGAGGTTCGAGGAGATCTTGCCGAAGAAGGAGGCATGCGTGAGGCGCTCGAACATCAAGGAGGAGAGGAAGGCAGAGAGGTTCAAACGTTGATGGAGGCGACGGAGAAGAAGATCAAGCTCGAAGAGAGGAGGACCATGATCGAAGAGAGGAAGGCCGCGCTCGAGGAAAAGAGAGTGAAGATCGCCGCCAATGCGGAGGACGCCAAGATGTTGACCTTGAAAAACGACTCTTTGGATGACGACGCTAGAATGATCGTGCAATCCGTTCGCTACCAGATGTTGCAGCGGCAACAAGATGAGTTGGCGGCGGAAGAAGATGAGGACACAGCGGACGCGGACAAGGAGTCTGCCTACCCGGCGGCGATGGCACCTCCTTGATCGGGGAGCAGCTTGCTGGGATTGCCGGTCCGGCAGGGCAGAAATGCATGGACTGATGTTCTTTTGGATTCGGGTATGTAAAAACTAAGCATATTTGCTTCTTTTTTTTTGTGATCGGAAGTTTGGTTGTCATCGCTAAATGATCTACGGATCTGGATGTAAATTTTATTTCTAGTGTTATTTAAACTACCCAAAAAAATATCAGCTGTGTGCAACTGAAATTAAAATGCCAGCTTCTCTCTCTTTTCTCCACTTTCTTTCGGGAAAGATTCTGACCCCTTGAATGGATAATGTAACAACCACGGATTCCAGGATTCTTTTCTCATGACTAGGCCGGCCTCGCTTCTCACTGTGTGCCGGACACTATTAAAAGTTTAAAACTTGGATAACTCAGGCGACTCGCTGTTGTTTATTCGATCAACGTCATCCAAACAGGCAGGATTCTATCTAGTACTATAATCCACAAGGCATCGCTGGGTTTCTTGGTTCCTTCAATCATAGACATAGAGAAGAGGAAATTAATCCTACCCCCACCCCATCACACCTTACTAGATGATGGAGACAACAATGCCTACTAGATGATGGAGACAACAATGCCACTTGCTGGATGGATAGTACAGTACAAAGTAGATAAGATAATCCCGTCTTCCTCGCTGGATGGATTAGGACAAATGAGCCGCGCCACGTCATGGGCCATTAATTAACTGGTACTCCTAATTGGTCGTCATCGTCATCGTCATCGTCTCGTTCCGATCCACGGCCGGCCGGCCGGCCGTGATCTGAACGTCTGATCTGCTAGTAGCTCCACCGCTCGTTCTCCTGGCCGACCTCGCCGGTGGCCGCCGGCAGCTGCGAGTAGAAGTCCAGCTCGAAGCACCTCGCCTCCTCCTCCCTCCGTTTGGCGGCGTAGTAGTGGTGCGCCAGCGCCGCTCCGCCGAGCGCGGCAGCGACCGTGAACCCCGCCGCCCTGCCCCGCCGCCGGCCGCACGCGACCGAGGCGCCAACCGCCGTCGTCCACATCGCCCCTGCATCCACGACAACCAAAATCAGTACCTGGTCTCACATCACAAATTCACAACTACGTACAAGAACACCGATCAGAGATCGCGGAAGGGAAGGGGGGTCCGAGAGACTGAGACTGACCGACGGTGGCGAGCTTGTGCTGGTCCACCCAGGACTGCACCGACGAGCTCATCTTCTCCATCTCCGGTGGACGAGGTTCCTAATCTCTTACAGTGATTCTCGGATGACTTTCTTTGGGAATGGGGAATTGGATGGGATCAGTGGGTCAGGTTGGTGGCGTATTTGTAGCTGCGCAGCGCGCCCACTGGCTTCTATCGATCATCAGCTGAGGAAAAAGATAAATGAAACCAGTGGCCCAGCCACCAGTTTCTGTCGCGGTTTGCTTCGTTGGGTTGCCTTTCTATTCGGAGGTAGCCCGAGGTTTTATGAGGCCCTTCTTATCCAGGTTACTCGCCATCACACTGACACGTGGGGCTTAAATAGCGCGTCGGGACCACCGTCTGTATCACGATAGCCCTGACAGATTTTTTCTTTCTGAAAAAACAAACTGGTTATTTTGTAGACTAGTAAGTATGCACGTGCAACACACGTATCATATATTTATGAAATAGAGAGAAAATTGGATCGTAGGAAGGGAAGCGGTGGCATAAGTGTCGAGGGAGGAGGATTGATTATTGCGGCGGCCATGTCTGCAGATTTCCTTGGTATTTCCAAGCTACTTTTAGTGATTCTTTTGATTATGTTGGACTATTGTAGAAAAGATTATTGGGAACTTTTTTTTGCGTAAAATCAGTAATCAAAAATTGGAAAACATGTCCGTGCTGGATGGAAGAGGTAAAAGAAATTTCCAAGATAAGACCTGAAGCTTCCTTGAACTGAATGTTGGTTATGCAAGCAATCGAAGTTAGGATTTAGCGTGTCAGTTATGCACTCTGAAGAATGTAAATCTTTGATCTTGTCTATCAAGTCAAGGATACATGATCCAACTATTGACATACTTTATAAAATCTGTCAGAACACTATCTATAATAAATATAGCGAAAGCAAGCACATGTAAGCACAATGTCTGAAAATGTCAAACTGTGTACAAGTCAATTTTACACTAAAAGCAGAAATAGATTTTATGAACTGTAAATGACAGAATCTACCAACAAAGCTTAAAGGCATGGACTGGCAATATATATTTGTGAACCGAACATGACATAATCTGGCAATATAACCTCACGCCACAGTTTGGAAATAAATATGATGGTACATGACATTAACACTAAAAGTGATGTTAAAGAAATTTCAAGCCATCTGACAAAAATAGAATATCACATTAACCAACAGTCTACCCTGTTTTTCACTCTAATTTAAAGGAAATAAACATGTTTTTTACATGACAGGGAAGACAAATGACACATTCTCCTTTTCAGTGGCAAAACAATCTCACTCCTGAAGATAAGTGTTGGAAATATGCACATCTTCTTATTTGACACTTGAACAAGCGATTGGATTGCTTCCAGTATTACAGGGACCAAAGGTCATGAAACATCATTGTGAATCCCATATCACATCAATTTGGATTTTCCCTTTCATATCTGCATTGTGTAAAGTTGGATTAGATTGCAGTATTTATATGTAATTTAGCGAGAGTTCTACCAAGCCATTAACTATAGAATCCATATTTATTTCTTAGGTAAACATTGATATTATTTAGGAGTGAAAGACATACCTAACTCCATAAATTATTTTTGGAATATAAATTTATTAATATCAGTAGCAAGTTAGGAAAGTCATGTATGTTGGACAACAATATACATACCCTGAAAGTTGGATGTTTCCTCGTGGGGCTCAAGTATTCCGTAGGGATTTTCAGTCTGGAGCTTGTCTCCTGACGAATACTTGGTAAGAATGCATTATTGAAGATAGTACTTTCTGGAAAACATCCATCTATTAAATACTAAGATATTTACCCGCAAGAGCTTCACGCGGATCGGTAGCACTGGACATATTGACAGGTCTTTTTTGTCTGTTAATTTGCTGCATCTGGTACATATTATTTGTGTGCAGCCAATCAGAATCTTCGCTCGTATTGATATTCACATTTGTCTGCGAGGTACATCCATGGGCAGGCTCCCCTACGCATACAACACAGATGCTCTTTAATCACTATATTGTTACAATCTGTGAAATAATATTATGTGACATGTACCTGGGGACATATCAGAGTTGAAGTTTGATGCTACAACATTGCTCCTCATTTTGTTGTAGTCGCGTTTCTTCTGCAAGAGAGAAGACATTTGTTCGGGACTCATTGAATTGTATCGGACTCTCTCACGCAACCTTTTTTTTTCTGCTGCACTTTTCTTGAGAGACGATGGAACTAAAAGGCTCCTAGTTGATCTTTGATCTGATCAGAAAATTGAACATAAGAATACAAATTATGGACTAAAAGAAGAATATTGTTATGAGCACGCATAGAAGTCTTTACCTGCGCTGCCACATCTAGTTTCAAAGCCTGTATGGAAGGTTTGTACAGAATTATCACTTTGAATTGCACTCGGGGTGGAGTTGGTATTGATACATATAGTGTCAGGAATGACCGGAGAACAATGAAGTGTGACATCTTTGAAACATGTTGCATTAACATCTGTAGGTGGCAAAATCTCTAGCATTATTCAATTTTTAGTACATGTTTGATAACACAAGAATAGTAATGTGTGCACCTTGCGTCAAACCTGACTGCTGCAAGCTTGCATTTATAACGTCTGATAAAGTGCATTGGATGCGTGCTATAGGTTGAGATTTTTGGTTGGCAACAAGTGGTCTCACCACCGATTTTGCTGAATATACATTTAATTTGAACAAGAAGAATTATATATATTTATAGCTATACAACAATATAGAGTTGCGGGTGATACCAGGTGTTACAAGCGCTGCAACCGAGTCATTGTTTTCTGAGTTAGCCTTGTCTCGTTTTCTTTGACGTGCCTATCGTTGCTTCAGTAGGTATTCGGCTCTCTTTTCTTCACTCATTCGAGCATACCAACCTTGACCCCTTGGTTTTTTCTGGGCCGGTAGAGTAACATCCAAAATTTCAGCAGTATTTGTGTGCGGCGTGCCTCCATTATCACTCTGACCTGTCACAACAACTTCACACACAACACATGAGAACAGAACTGAATAATAGAAAACATCACAAAGTACTACTCCCTCCGGTCCATAATAAGTGTCACAGTTTTAAACTATATTTGATAAAGAAAAATGTTTGTGAATGAACTAACCTTTTTCATTCCTATTTGAGCCATCTGTAAGAGGAATCATTTCGACAAATCCATCATTCGCAGCTATAAATTAGACAATGATGTACCTTAGTTTAAAACTGCGACACTTACTTTGGACCGGAGGGAATATTTGATAAAGAAAAACGTGTGTGAATGAACTAATCTTTTCCATTCCTATTTGAGCCATCTATAAGAGGAATCATTTCGATAATTCCATCATTCACAGCTACAAATTAGACAATGATGTCAGTTTTGAGGTTTTGTCAAACACAGAGAATAATCTCAACCATGGGTCAGCAAAGTGCACAAACATGGACCTTTTGCAAACGTGTTTGTTACATCAGTAAACGGAGCACGTTCGCTCCGAACCAATCCTCTAGATGGTGTAGATGACTTAGTTGCATCTTTTTTTGCCTGGCGTGTTATTCGTAGTTTCTCTAGGTATTCCGCTTTATTCTCACAGGACAGACGAGCATACCACCCTCCACCATTGCTCCGATTATTCTCCAAACCAGTACATGATTCCGAATTCTGCAACAAATGGATTTTGAATCTTGATTAGCAAACAGAGAATAGCTATCACCGAAGAGCACTGAAGATGGCAACATATAGGACGTTAGTTGGCTTTGAGCCCACTCAGATTCAGATTTGAATAATGCTCTCATGGATGGCTTTTGCAAAGTTAAAAAAATTGATAGTGCACAAAAAAATATTACTGATTTTCTGAGATGGAGAACATAAAGTAGCACTTCTGAATTGAAAAATCTAATGTACTGTTTGCAGACATTATGTCAGTTTGTTAGGTAGATGTAACTCGGTCCCAAAGTTTGTAGAAAGCAAAGCAGCACACTACTACCTTTTTAATTAATCTTTTCGAACTGTTATTAGTAATCACGTGCTTCAGTTAGCACACTCCGAAACCTTTAATAATCAGTATAGCACATTCCGAAAGATCTAACAATTTGAGGGAGCTAACAATTGTTGGAAATATGACCTAGAGGCAATAATAAAATGGTTATTATTATATTTCCTTGTTCATGATAATTGTCTGTTATTCATGCTATAATTGTGTTATCCGGAAATCGTAATACATGTGTGAATACATAGACCACAACATGTCCCTAGTAAGCCTCTAGTTGACTAGCTCGTTGATCAATAGATGGTTACGGTTTCCTGACCATGGACATTGGATGTCATTGATAACGGGATCACATCATTAGGAGAATGATGTGATGGACAAGACCCAATCCTAAGCCTAGCACTAGATCGTGTAGTTCGTTTGCTAAAGCTTTTCCAATGTCAAGTAACTTTTCCTTAGACCATGAGATTGTGCAACTCCCAGATACCGTAGGAGTGCTTTGGGTGCACCAAACGTCACAACGTAACTGGGTGGCTATAAAGGTGCACTACGGGTATCTCCGAAAGTATCTATTGGGTTGGCACGAATCGAGACTGGGATTTGTCACTCCATGTAACGGAGAGGTACCTCTGGGCCCACTCGGTAGGACATCATCATAATGAGCTCAATGTGATCAAGGAGTTGTTCACGGGATGATGTGTTACGGAAACGAGTAAAGAGACTTGCCGGTAACGAGATTGAACAAGGTATCGAGATACCGACGATCGAATCTCGGGCAAGTATCGTACCGATAGACAAAGGGAATTGCGTACGGGATTGATTGAATCCTCGACATCGTGGTTCATCCGATGAGATCATCGAGGAGCATGTGGGAGCCAACATGGGTATCCAGATCCCGCTGTTGGTTATTGACCGGAGAGTCATCTCGGTCATGTCTGCGTGTCTCCCGAACCCGTAGGGTCTACACACTTAAGGTTCGGTGACGCTAGGGTTATAGAGATGTTAGTATGCGGTAACCCGAAGGTTGTTCGGAGTCTCGGATGAGATCCTGGACGTCACGAGGAGTTCCGGAATGGTCCGGAGGTAAAGATTTATATATGGGAAGTCCTATTTTGGCCACCGGAAAATGTTCGGGATTTTTCGGTATTGTACCGAGAAGGTTCTAGAAGGTTCCGGAGTGGGGCCCACCTGCATGGGGGGACCCACATGAACGTGGGTAGTGGGGGCAAGGCCCCACACCCCTAGTCAAGGCGCACCAAGATTCCCCCTTAGAAGGAATAAGATCATATCCCGAAGGGATAAGATCAAGATCCCTAAAAAAGGGGGATAACAATCGGTGGGGAAGGGAAAGGATGGGATTTCTTTCCTTCCACCTTTGCCAACACCCCAATGGACTTGGAGGGCAAGAAACCAGCCCCCTCCACCCCTATATATAGTGGGGAGGTGCATGGGAGAAACAGCGCAGCCCCTGGCGCCTCCCTCTCCCTCCCGTGACACCTCTTCCTCCTCCAGTAGCGCTTGGCGAAGCCCTGCTGAAATCCCGCTGCTTCCACCACCACACCGTCGTGCTGCTGGATCTCCATCAACCTCTCCTCCCCCCTTGCTGGATCAAGAAGGAGGAGACGTCTCTGCTCCGTACGTGTGTTGAACGCGGAGGTGCCGTCCGTTCGGCGCTCGGTCATCGGTGATTTGGATCACGACGAGTACGACTCCATCAACCCCGTTCTCTTGAACGCTTCCGCTCGCGATCTACAAGGGTATGTAGATACACTCCCCTCTCACTCGTTGCTAGATGACTCCATAGATTGATCTTGGTGATGCGTAGAAAATTTTAAAATTCTGCTACGTTCCCCAACAACAATGACAGTGACAATTTGAGTTGAATTTATTTGGTCAGTACACGCACCTTTGAATTATGTTGATCGGTCCCAGTGGATTTGATCCCCGACTGCATATCAGACGTAACACGTCCACTTGCTCGCTCGCTCGTGGACGTAGCCGCTCAGGGCTATTGAAACATCTGGTAAAAGATCAATATAAAAAATATGGTGGATTCAGAACGCTAAACCAATTCACAAAGGAGCGGGAGCACACATACGCAAAGCTTCGCTCAAACAAGCAGAGAGGCGGGTTATTAGATAAATAGTAGTAGAGATAGGTACGTGTACAACACAGCTAGGGGTTGGAGCAAGGAGGTCGACGACGGCGCGAGGAGGGCTGCCTGAGAAATTCGGGTCGAGAGGTTTGAGCGAGGACCGGGCGGCCCAAGGTGGAGGTCTCCAGGTTGGAGCGAGATCGCGGTAATTATTGCGTAATTATTAGATCATGGTAATTATTGCTAATTGATTATGATTAAAATAGGCCCAGGTTGGTAAGTTTTGCGTAATTATGATGGCGTAGATCATGGTAATTATTGGTAATTGATTTTGGTAAATGATGTGATACAACATTGAGGCAATCCGGTCCATTGAGAGATGGCGGATGTATGGCTGAGATGTAATGTTTCTGCCACAACTCGATTGTTTAATAGTAGTAGAGATAAGTTGGAATGTTGGACAACCTTTCACTGCTAAGGGTGCTGTGTATCACACCGTTGTGAACTCCTCTTCCCAATATGACATCTTGAACGCGGCTCATCAAATTATCCCAAATATTTGAACTAAACGGTCCAAAACATTTTTAGGCCTTCAACGCAGCTCATCAAATTGGATCGGACCGATCCCGATGTTTGAAATCCTCTATGTCGGCCCAAAATCGGGGAGCTCTTGAGGAGCCCAGACGTCTGCCAACATCCAACAACCATGTCCTATCCGGAAACCCTTTCCGGCTCTAGAACCCTCAGCACTAAAGCCGTTATCGCCGTCTCGCCGTCTACCCGCATCCATGTTGGCGCGCCGCTCGAGAAGCCCACTTTGGATCTTAAAGTCGGTCGGCGTCTTCCCAAAACCTATCATCCGACTCTCCCTATCTGCAAGTCGTCACACACAATACCTCCACCGGTCGCCGCAATGGGCAAGAAGACCGAGGCGAAGAAGACTCGAGCATGGTGGCTGCTCGGTGGCTACTGCTCAGACCAGCCTCCGCTGCACCAGGACTACAAATCCGAGGGAGCTCCGATCGAATCCGTGACGCCTCCCTCGATCGCCGGGTTCATCTTCATCCACTGCTTCGTCTGCCATGAAGGAGGAGTTGGTCTCGAGTGACGACGTCTTGGAGGAGAAGCCCGTGAAGGAGGTGGAGCCCACCCTAGCCACGACGACAGACGCCGAGTTTCTACAGTGCCTCCGTTCGCGATGCGGAAGTCGGTGGCCGACCGAGGTTCGGCGACGCCGGCCCCTCCGCATAACCACGTTGTCCAGATCAGACACCACGGGCAGTCGTCCCCGCCGCCTTGGTGCCAAATGGTGCCCGACCCCGGTGAAGCAAGAGTCCCCCCAACCAAAGCCATGTAGCCGCCTCGACTACTACCTCCAAGGTAGCGGGTCATTCTAGTCTGTTAGAAGGGATAAAGATGGATTGGTGAAATCGATGATGTATTGCCTGAGCCTCGTGGGCATATATATAGGAGTACCTGGTCATCTTGGAGTACAAGACAAGGTAGAATAAATCCTACGCTATCCTATGTTTCCGAAATAAACATCATACTCAACATCCCCATGCAGCCACAACGGGAGCGGCGCAGACGGTGAGACTGGAGAAGAATCCAAAGGTAAGCCGACGGACACCCCTCACAGTCGTAACAATTGCTGCATCACGGAAGTAGTGGCTAGAGTGGAAACCGACAAGGTTGCTCAAGCAAGGCGGTAGCCCTTTGTGCCGATGTCAAGGTAGCCGAGAGCGGAGGGTGGTGTAGCCGTGGTCGAGGTAGCCGTGCGAAGAACGCCGTGGCGATGTCGAGTCGGGGTGGCCGGTGTCAAGGAATTCGCCGTGGAGCCACGGGCGCAAGGAGGCGCCGAGTTAGTCATGGGCGCAGTGGTGTCGAAGTAGTGGTGCGCTGGGAAGAAGACGTTGTTGACGACGCGTCGCGCCGGGTTTGCCAAGCCCGGGGACACACCGTGGACGAAGGCACGCATCGGTGTTGCTAGCACCGCGCATGGATAGACGGACGAAGACGAAGTTGACGAAGCGTCGCACCAGGCTTGCCAGGCCCGGGGACACGTCGTGGACGAAGGCACACATCGGTGTTGCCAGCACCGGGCATGCGTAGATGAGGAACCTGCATGATCTGTACGCCATGTCGAGGAGTCGGAGGAGCCAGCAGAGAAGAAGACTCGATGATGGTTGTGGTGCCAATCGGCGTGGGGCCGATGTCACCAACGGTGGTCGGAGTAGATGGAGTGGTAGGGGTAGATGACGGTGACGCTGGCGACGGGCTGGTGCTGGACGAAGACAAAGGGGGTGGACGGGCGGCAGCGGTAGCTATGGGGGTAGCGGCGGCGACCGAAGAAGAGCAGCAGCGGCGGCCTGACGGCGGCTGCTAGGTTAGGAGCGCGGCGGCGGTGCTCGAAGTAGGCGCTTCGGCAGTGCGCCATCACCAAGCGCATCATGAGGGGCGACATCCCGCTGCCTCCAGCTCCGGCTCTGGGTGCGGGGCAGCCGCCTCCGCCTCCTCCCCCGCCTCCGGCAAATGGTGCCATGCGCGAAGAAGTCCTCCCCGACCAAAACACGAGCTACGTCGTCTTCACCACCTTTGGTGACGACAAGCGTAGCGAGCGCCTGCTCCGGCAGGAGGTGAACACCGTCATCCCGGCCAAGCCTGAGTACATGCACTGGTCGGAGCGCCCGGTCAGCTGGACCCGGGAGGACCACCTGAACGTCATGCCCAACCCGGGTGGCTACGCCCTCGTCCTCGACCCCACCATAGTCGCCGCAAGACGCACCTGCAATTTCTCGCGAGTCCTCATTGATGGAGGCAGCAGCATCAACATCCTCTACCGCGACACCATGACCAAGCTCGGCATCGAGGCCAAGCACCTGGAGCCATCCCGGATGATGTTCCACGGCATCATGCCGGGTCTCTCCTGCTCTCCCATCGGCCGGATCCGGCTTGACGTCCTGTTCGGCACGAGCGATCGTTTCCGGCGCGAGCCTATCTGGTTCGAGGTGGTGGACTTGTCCAGCACGTACCATACTCTGCTGGGCCGACCCGCGCTGGCAAAGTTCATGGTGGTCCCCCACTACGCCTACCTGAAGATGAAGATGCCGGGTCCTAAAGGCCTCATCACTGTTGCCGGCGACTACAGAAAGTCCCTGGAATGTGCCCAAGCCAGCGCCAAGTTGGCCGAATCACTGGTCATAGCCGAGGAGCGGCGCCAGCTCGACCGGATTGTCGCGCTGGCCGGTGAGCAGCCGGCCGTGCCGGCTTCGGCCAAGGAGTCGGCCGACGAGGCCTCGTTCCAGCCATCGAAGGACACCAAGAAGATCCCGCTCAACCCGGAAGACCCCAGCTGCAGCAAGTACGTTGTTGTGGGCGCCCGCCTCAGCAGCAAATAGGAAGGCGAGCTCATCGACTTCCTCCGTGAGAATCGGGATATCTTTGCATGGTCAACAAAGGACATGTCGTGTGTTCCGAGGAAGTACGCCGAGCACAAACTACATGCCCGCAAGGACGCCAAGCCTGTCCGTCAACCCCTACGTCGCTTTTCAAAAGAGAAGAGAAGAACCATTGGTGAAGAAGTCGACCGGCTGCTCGCAGCCGGCTTCATCATGGAAGTGTTTCACCCCGAGTGGCTGGCCAACCCTGTCCTCGTCCTGAAGAAGAACAACACCTGGTGCATGTGCATAGACTGCACCAGCCTCAACAAGGCCTGCCCCAAGGATCCTTTTGCTCTCCCGCGGATAGATCAAGTGATCGACTCCACGGCCGGCTGTGAGCTCCTGTCCTTCCTGGATGCTTACTCCGGCTATCATCAGATCAAGCTGGACCTGAACGACGCCCTGAAGACGTCCTTCATCACGCCCTTTGGGGCATACTGCTATATCACCATGTCCTTCGGCTTGAAGAATGCCGGCGCCACCTTCCAGCGCTGCATGCAGAAATGCTTGCTGACGCAACTCGGCCGCAACATCCACGTCTACGTCGACGACATCATGGTGAAGACCAAGGAGCACCTCATGCTCCTTGATGACCTAAGAGAAACTTTCGCCAATCTGCACCGGTACCAGATCAAGCTCAACCCGGAGAAGTGCGTGTTCGGCATGCCGGCCGGAAAGCTGCTCGGTTTCCTCGTCTCGGAGCACGGCATTGAGGCAATCCCGGAGAAGATCAAGGCCATCGAACACATGCGCAAGCCAATCCGGCTGCGCGATGTCCAGAAGTTCACCAGCTGCTTGGCCTCGGTTAGTCGGTTTCTCACCCGACTGGGCGAGAGGGCCTTGCCCCTATATCAGGTGATGAAGAAGACGTCGTCGTTCGAATGGAACGGCCAGGTGGATGAAGCGTTCCGGGATCTCAAGCGCATGCTCTCCACCGCACCCGTCCTGGCCGCGCCGGCCGATAAGGAGCCGCTGTTGCTATACATCACCGCCACCTCGCAGTCGGTCAGCACGGTGCTGGTGGTCGAGCGTCGAGAGAAGGGCAAGATCCAGTCCGTCCAGCGCCCGGTCTACTACCTGAGCAAGGTGCTTTCCGCCTCCAAGCAGAATTACCCGCACTATCAGAAGATTTGCTACGGCGTGTACCTCACCGCCAAGAAGCTGAAGCAATACTTTCAAGAGCATGTTATCACCGTGGTCAGCACGGCCCCCATCGATGAGATCATGGGCTGCCGGGATGCCTCTGGCCGGGTTGCCAAGTGGGCCATCGAGCTGGGCAGCCACACCATCCTCTACGAGCCCCGCACTACGATCAAGTCCCAGGCGCTGGCCGACTTCCTCGTCGACTGGACGGAGACCCAGTACCTACCGCCGCCGCCGGATTCGATGCACTGGCGCATGCACTTTGATGGCTCCAAAGTGCGATCCGGCTTGGGAGCCGACATCGTGCTGTCTTCCCCGAAGGGCGGCCGGCTGAGGTACGCGCTTTAGATCCACTTCGCCGCCTCCAACAATGTTGCCGAGTATGAAGCCCTTGTCCACGGCCTCCGGCTTGCCAAGGAACTCGGCATCTAGCGCATCCTCTGCTATGGCGACTCGGATCTGGTGGTGTAGCAGTGTTCCGGCGAGTGGGACGCCCGGGATGCCAACATGGCCAGCTACCGCTCCCTAGTCCAGCAGCTTTCCGGCAACTTCGACGGCTACAAGTTCCTCCACGTCCCGCGCGTGGAAAACGAAGCGGCCGACACGCTAGCCAAGATTGGCTCCTCCCGGCAAGCCATACCATCCGGTGTCTCCCTCGAACACCTGCGCAAACCGTCCGTCAAGACGTGTCCGGATTCTGAGTCCATCTTCATCCCGGACGACCCTGCAGCGCCCCTCCCCAACCCGGCCCCGGGGGCCGCTGATCCCAGCCCGGGGGCTGCCGTCCCCAACCCGGCCCCAGGGGCTACTGATCCCGGCCCGGGGGCCGCTGTCTCCAACCCGGCGACCGTCGTCCCCAACCCGAGGGCTGCTGATCCCGGCCCGGGGACTGCCGTCCCGGATCCCGCCTTGGTGGCCGTGTTCACCATGGTGACGGCCCATCATGGGCCCAACCAATCCTGGCCTTCCTGGAGAGCGGAGCGCTCCCCATGGACGAGACCGAGGCCCGGCAAGTGCAGTGCTGGGCGTCCGCCTACAACATCATCAACAACGAGCTCGTCAAGCACAGCGCGACGGGCGTCTTCCAGCGCTGCGTCAAGCAAGACAAAGGCATAGAGATCCTCCTCGACATACATCAGGGCGAGTGCGGGCACCACGCCGCCTCCAGGTCCCTGGTGGCCAAGGCTTTCCGCCATGGTTTCTACTGGTCCATGGCCCTCAAAGACGCCGAGTTGCTCGTCCTCAAGTGCGAGGGCTGCCAATGCTTCAGCAAGCGCAGTCACCAGCCGGTTTCAGCCCTCCAGACTATCACCTGGACTTTCGCTGTCTGGGGGCTGGACATGGTGGGGCCATTCAAGATCGCTCGTGGTGGCATGACGCACCTGCTGGTGGCGGTAGACAAGTTCACCAAGTGGATAGAAGCGCGACCGATCAAGAAACTGGACGGGCCGACGGCCATCCAGTTCGTCAAGGATATCACGGTTCGCTACGGCGTCCCGCACAACATCATCACCAATAACGGCACCAACTTCGCCAAAGGCGCGCTGGCGCAGTACTGTTCCGTCTCCGGCATCCGGCTTGACTTGGCCTCCGTCGCTCATCCTCAGTCCAACGGCCAGGTCGAGCGGGCCAACGGTCTGGTCCTGTCCGGCATCAAGCCATGACTCATCGAGCCCCTCATCCGCTCGCCCGGCAGCTAGCTCGACGAGCTACCGGCCGTCCTCTGGAGTCTCCGAACGACCCCAAACCGGTCGACCGGGTTCACCCCGTTCTTCCTTGTCTACGGAGCAGAAGCCATCATCCCAACTGACATCGAGTTCGACTCACCACGAGTCACAATGTACACAGAAGCTCAAGCCAAAGAAGCCCGAGAAGACGGCGTCGACCTACTTGAAGAAGCACGCCTATTAGCCCTTAGCCGATCAGCCATCTATCAGCAAGGCCTGAGGCATTACCACAGCAAGAAAATCAAACCCCTCGCATTTCGCGAGGGAGACCTTGTCCTCCGACTCGTCCAGCAGCAAGCCGGCCAGCACAAGCTGGCCTCCCCATGGGAGGGCCCCTTCATTGTCAGCAAAGCCTTGTGTGACCACAACGCCTACTACCTCATCGATGCGCGCAAGCCGAACAAACGCAAGAGAGACATCACCGGCGAAGAAAAGCCGGCCTTGGAATGCAGAGCTCCTCCGCCCATTTTATAGTTAGCTGTATGCACGTATGTATCGCTGCCTTTTGATGTTCAATGAAAAACAGCAGGACCCCCGAACGACACTCGGGGGCTACCTTTTCCTATCAATTATTGTGTCTCGCACACCCTTGTGATCTTTTGCCCTCCACCGCCGGGTCGGTCCGTACGGCTCGGGGGCTAGCCGGCTTGGCCGCGCTCCGCCATCCCCCTTAGTACATTTCAGCGTGTCCGAGTTGCCAAGGCCCCTCCCCTTCGCCCTAAGCCACAGTCCGGCTTCGGCTGTCGGCTGGCAAGAACCAAGGGCCAGAGCGCCGGCACACAGAAAAATGCTAAGTTGCACTTGCCGGATCGGTCAATCCGGCCTCACCGCACTAAGTTGCCGCACGACCGGCTGCGCACCAGCCGGCCTAGTGGGTGTTTCGCTCGCGCTCAATGTTCGAAAGGCCTAAGTACTGCACACTCCTTCCCAGGGCCGAACTCCTTGTCACAAACCGGAACCCGGCTGTCCGACTCGCGGGGGGGGGGGGGGGGCGCCCGAAAGACTGAGCAAGCAATAAAAGTGCTCAAGGACAAAGAACAAAAGCGCAAACACTCGCAAAAATATTTACATTACAGAAATAAGGGCCCACGGCCGGAATTCATTACATTCACCATACACCCCAGTGGGCGGGTGGACTTGTCACTTAAAAAAATTCGATAAAAAGTAAAAGCAGGACGGCTTCAAGCAGCATTCGCTTCGGCTTGCGCGACAGCCGGCTCCTCCGGGGTGGCCTCCGGGTTCACCGAGGCGCCGGTGTCGTCCAACCCGGTCCCGTCATCCGCATACGGACCCGACTCCTCGGAGCTGCCCGCCGGATCATCGAGCACCAGGCCGAAGTCGTCGGGCGGCACCTCCACGCCGTCTTCGGTTCGCTCCACCTGGAACTCGTCGTGCGAGGTGAACGAGGTGAGGTAGCTAGCCTGCGCGGCAATCCGGCCCGCCTCCGCCTCCGCCTCCAGCTGAGGCTCGGTGCCGGCTCGCTGGGCCGCCAACCAGTCAAGGTTCAGGCCTGGATAGCAAGACATGACGAACCGCAGCGCCAGGTCTGCACCAGTGCAGGCTGCGGAGACACGCCACGCGTGCAGCCGTGCCGGTCCGGCTTCCAGCCAGCGTGCCAACTACGAGAAGCTGCTGGGATCAACAGCACCCGGCCAGAGGGCAGCCGCCATCCTCAACCCGGCTTCAGACAGCCGCGCCGTCTGCTTGTCCAGGGCCCTCAGGCGGGCCTCGGCGGCGTGCATGATCTTCGAGAAGCTCTAGGCGACGTTCGGATCAAGTCCGGCACCCGCGTCCACCTGGGTCGACCGGTGGGCGAGCACGGCCTCCTCCGCCGTCTCCTGCGCCTCCGGGAAGTATTCTGACGATAGAAGAAGGGAAAACAGTCAACCTTGTGAGAACTCGGCCGGCTCGCAACCCGGCGAAACCAATAAAAGAAACACTTACTGACGAGGAGCTCGCCCAGATGCTGCGCCTCGCACAACATACCGTGCCGCTCCAAGTCCTCGGCGCGGCCGCGGGCTTCGAGCGCCTTCTCAAGGTCGGCCACCTTGTCAACGGCCGCCTTCAGCTCGTCGCCCCTCCACCGCCTTGTCGCGCTCGTCCCCAAGCCGACGAGCTCCACCTGGTAGGCCTCCGCCGCCTTGGCGACCTCCGCCTTCAGCCGCTCCACCTCGGCCTGGAGCTGGCCGTTGTCGGCGACCGCCTAATCGCACTGCTGGCCGGCTTCAACCAGCCAGGTTCACAACTCCGGCACCTCGGCCGCGGCAGCTGCGTGGCAAAACTTCAAGTCAAAATGACGGAATAAAAGAAAAACACTTTAAGATTCGACCCAACTATTTCATAGTTGGCCCGAATCTCGGGGGCTACACCCAGTGGGTGCGCTAGCGCGCCCCCACTAAGATCATGCTAAACGTACCTTCAGCAAGGCGAAGCGCCTCCTCCTTGGCGGCAAGCTGCACCGTGACCTGGTGGTGCTTCTCCAGAAGCCGGCTATGGATGACGACTCGGAGGCCGTCCAGGTGCTGCAGGAGAGCAAGGATTAGTACAAACCGCAAATACATTTTTTAAGATTCGACCCAACTACTTCGTAGTTGGCCCAAATCTCAGGGGCTACACCCAGTGGGTGCGCTAGTGCGCCCCCACTGACCAGCCAGAAAGACAAGCAAGAAGACTTACGATCATGGAACGCTCCAGCTCCCGCGCCCGCTCCAGCTCGCTCTGGGCGAAAGCCTGAACCCGGTCCGCGCGCCCGCGAAGATGCTGGCGCACGGTGTCCATCGCCACCACCTCTTGCGTGCGTGGCCCGAAGACGGCTCTGCTGGACCCGGCCTGGGCTTGCTATGACCCGGCGACAGGGCCGCTTCCCGGTGCCAGCTCCGGGTTCACGACAACCCTCGGTGGCGGAACCACCAAGGCGCGCTCGTTCCCTGTCAGCTCCTTCGTAGCCGGCATCGCCTGTGGCGCTCCACCCGGGGCAGCGTCCCCAGTGCGCCCCTCCACCGCCCGCTCGGCCGTGTCATCCCGGGGTGGGGTGTCCATGACTATCTCCTCCACCTCCGGGTCGTCAGCGGCCGGCTCCGGGTCGTGCCCCTCCTCTGCCGGCGGCTCGACGATCGTCTCCGTCGGCTCCATGCCCTCCGGCATCTCTGGCCAAGCCGGATCAGCCGTGGCATCCCCCCTCCCCTCCGCGGCCCTGGGCCAAGCTCAGGCTGAACCCGCCTCTAGCTCCTCCAAGGCCTTGTTCCGGTCCCGCCAGGCGCAGAGCTCTGCGTCCTCCGGGTCCAGACCAAGGTCCTCCTCGGGCGAACCCTCGGGCATGTCAATGACACTGCTCCGGGTCCTCCGGGTCCTCCGGAACGAGAAGCCGCCCCCGGATGCAGCATCCGTCACCGCCAACGCCAGGTTAAGAGGCGTCCTGGGCCGCAACAAAACATAAGAAAGGCGCAACCAAGCAGCATGCAAAAATCGTCAAAAGGGACTTACCGATCACCGTCGGGACGGCCTGCCTCGCCGGCGGCGCCGGGACAACCCGGCACGCTCTCTTGGCGCCCGTCTTGCCGCACGCAGCCAGTCCCTCCGCCGCGCGCTTCGCGGCCGGCTTCGGTGACACCTCGTCCTTCCCGTGCAGCCGGCTTGTCGTTGCCAGCACGCGAGACGACCCGGCGTTGGCCGTCTTCTTCAGCCGCCTTGGGGGGTCAATGCTGCCATCCCCTCCCCTCGGTGGCGCTGCACCACCAGCGTGCGTTAGGATCTCCACGTCGTCGTCCGACCAGTCTCGCAAGAAGTCTGGGTGCGGAGACTTACCCGCGTGGTGCCCCTGGCCGGCTTCAGCGTGAGTCGGCTCCGGGTTCTCGCCGAAGGATTCCGCCCCCTCCGAGCGGGCCTGCTCGACGGCCAGTACCCGCGCCCTCGTCCCGTCATGCGTTTTCCGGATAGCGTTCAGCAGCACCTCCCTCATTGCATCAGGACGGAGAAAGAGTTGAGACATTGCAAAGAAGGGGGACCAAGGACTCACCGCTGGCGCCGGGTACTCCGTGTTGTTGAAGGAAATATGCCCTAGAGGCAATAATAAAGTTGTTATTTTATATTTCCTTATTCATGATAAAGGTTTATTATTCATGCTAGAATTGTATTGACCGGAAACCTTAATACATGTGTGAATACATAAACAAACACCGTGTCCCTAGTGAGCCTCTACTTGACTAGCTCGTTGATCAAAGATGGTTATGGTTTCCTAACCATGGACATGAGTTGTCATTTGATAACGGGATCACATCATTAGGAGAATGATGTGATGGGCAAGACCCATCCGTTAGCTTAGCATAACGATCGTTCAGTTTTATTGCTATTGCTTTCTTCATGTCAAATACATATTCCTTCGACTTTGAGATTATGCAACTCCCGGATACCGGAGGAATGCCTTGTGCGCTATCAAATGTCACAACATAACTGGGTGATTATAAAGATGCTCTACAGGTATCTCCGAAGGTGTCTGTTGGGTTGGCATAGATCAAAATTAGGATTTGTCACTCCGAGTATCGGAGAGGTATCTCTGGGCCCTCTCGGTAATACACATCATAAGCTTGCAAGCAAACGACTAAGGAGTTAGTCACGAGGTGATGTATTACGGAACGAGTAAAGAGACTTGCCGGTAACGAGATTGAACTAGGTATGAAGATACCGACGATCGAATCTCGGGCAAGTAACATACCGATGGACAAAGGGAATTACGTATGTTGTCATAACGGTTCGACCGATAAAGATCTTCGTAGAATATGTAGGAGCCTATACGGGCATCCAGGTCCCGCTATTGGTTATTGACCAGAGAGGTGTCTCGGTCATGTCTACATAGTTCTCGAACCCGTAGGGTCCGCACGCTTAACGTTCGTTGACGATATAGTGTTATATGAGTTATGTGAATTGGTGACCAGATGTTGTTTGGAGTCCCGGATGAGATCCCGGACATCACGAGGAGTCTTGGAATGGTCGATAGGTAAAGATTTATATATGGGAAGTCATATTTTGGGTTTCGAAAAAAAGTGCAGTTTTTTCGGTATTGTACCGGGAAGCTTCCAGAAGGTTCCGGAGGATTCCGGAGGGGTCCTGAAGTCCACAAGTGGGTCCACCATGTCCCAAGGGCTGGCATGGGCTAAGGGGAGGCGCCCTGGCCTTATTGGGCTAGGCGCACTAAGTCCTCAAAAGCCCATGTTGCTAGGGAAGGCAAAAAGGGAAGGAGTCCTAGTAGGAATAGGATTGGACTTGGAGTCCAAGTCCACGTGTGTACTATTCATGGTTACTGTTCACGTGGTACTATTCCTTCTACTCCAAGCCCCTACACATATATAAATAGAGGAGAGGGGACGCCCCAAAAGGACACAACATTGTCTTAGCCGTGTGCGGCGCCCCCCGTCCACCGTTTACCACCTCGGTCATATTTTCGTAGTGCTTAGGTGCAGCCCTGCGAGGATCGCATCACCATCACCGTCACCACACCGTCGTGCTGACGAAACTCATCTACTACCTCGACAACTTGCTGGATCAAGAAGGCGAGGGACATCATCGAGCTGAACGTGTGCAGAAATCGGAGGTGCCGTACGTTCGGTGCTTGATCGGTCGGAACGAGAAGAAGTTCGACTACATCAACCGCGTTGTCAAACGCTTCCGCTTTCGGTCTATGAGGGTACATGAACACACTCTCCCCCTCTCGTTTCTATGCATCTCCTAGATAGATCTTGCGTGAGCGTAGGAATTTTTTTGAAATTGCATGCTACGTTTCCCAACAGTTGTAGGGCGCCTTCCCGAAGCGCCAGTCAGGGGCCATCCCGGCCTTGGAGATGGCGTTGACCCGGTCGGCGACCTGCTCCGGCAATAGCCTCCCGGATGACATCCCGGTGGGATCCCGGAGGTCCCCCATCTGGCCAATGATTTGCGCCCGGTGCTGCAGCGGCAGCACCCGGCGCGCGATGAAGGCGGCAATGAGATCCGTCCCGGTGAGCCCCTCCCGCGCCGCCATCTTCGTGACCCGGTCGCTCAGGTTCCAGACCTCCTGCGTGGCTTTGGGGCAGTAGGACTAGTTCTTCTTGGCCAGCGGCGCCACGTCGACAAACGGCAGCAAGTTGATGCGGTCCGCGCCAAGATTGCGGATGTAGAAGAATGAGTTCTGCCACTTCTTGGCAGAATCCTCGAGCGGCATCTTGGGGCACACCCCATGCGGCCGAGTCGAGACGACAGCGGCCCCGCAGGCGGACATCGCCCCGGTCGTCAGCCCCTGCTGCTTCAGGAAGAAGAAGCGAACCCAGAGGTCGATGCTGGGCTCGACGCCCAGGTAGCCCTCGCACAGGGAGACGAAGCCGGAGAGCTGCAGCACGGCATTTGCGTCCAAATGGTGCGGCTGCAGCCCAAAGAAATCCAGGAAGGAGCGAAAGAAATCACTAGCGGGGAGGCCGAACCTGCGCTTGAAGTGAGAGAGGAAGACCACGCGTTCGGCTCCCTCCGGTCGCGGCACCGCCTCGTCGCCCGGCGCGTGCACGGCCACCTCCGTCGCCGGCGGCAGCCGCTTGGTGTCGCGTAGATACTGGATGTCATCCTCCGTGGCCTCGGACCTCTCCCATGACCCCTTCGGCCGCGCCATTGGCAGAGGTGGCTGAAGGCAGGAAGTGCGGTGGCAGGCGAGAAGGCTGGACGGCAGCTAAGTGCTGCAGAGCGGTGGCGGCGTTCTGCTTGGTGGCAGCGGAGCACTGCGGCGAGAGGCGAGCTTGGGCGTTGGAAGTGGAGAAGAAGAGCAAGGCGAGGGGCGCGTGCGTGAGTGTTTCCGCCGCCCCCTCCCTCCATTTTTATAACCGCGAAAGAGACGTGGGGAAGTGGGATCGGCTACGCCCGCTTTTCCACTTCCCCGCATTATGTGGGCATGTTTCCCCCACGAAATAACTACCCCGAGAAGTGCAACCGTCCGCGGCGGCCGCAATCAATCCCCGCGCGTGGGCCGAGGGCGCGGCGTGGTGGGGCCCAGCCCGCTGTTATGTCCCGTCGCGCGCGTGGCCTGGCAGGGCCTCGTCAGCCCCCGTTCACCATGTGGCGCCTGCGTTGGGCCGCGGGAGGCGCGTCCCTTCCCCTTCAAGACTCGACGGATGCCTCGGTTTCCCTCCCACACCGGGGTGCCGCGATCCGGCTTCCGGAAGCCGGCACACAGTGGGTGTTGCCGGACCCAGCGGCCCCAAGTTTCATCAACCCAGCCACCTTCTCAAGGGGGTGAAACTGCGAAGGCCCCCCTACCTGAAGCCGGTGAGCCTTCACAGCTTCGGGGACTACTGTCGGGGGGATGGACCCCGGGCAGGCAGGGGAACCCGGATCCCTTCAAAAACATCAGGGCTGGCAACGCCCCTCAATCCGGCGCGCACCTGGCCGGCTTCCCAGCGCAACCCGGCCAGGTGCGGCAACTCGGCCAAGCCGGCTGGCGCATGCCGGCCGGTTCCCACGCAAGTCAAACCTTCATTGACAAGCAAGCATGGCTGCAGTGCGCCCCCTTTACGCCGGCCTCGGCGGGCACGGCTGTCGTGCTGACCAAGCCACCGCCTGTGGTGGGCGGCATCTCGGAGGCGCAACCCTGTAGAAGAACGGCGCGGCCATATCATGACGCCCCACACGGCGTGACTACAGTACCCAGCAGCCGGCCGTACCCGCGCCCGGCGGGCCTGGTACGGCTGGCACCCGACGGACCCGGCGAGACCCGCACCCGACGGACCCGGCAGACCCGGCGCCCTAGCGGCCCCCACTGCCGGCTCCTAGACACTGACAACCTGGCCCCGTGCCTATGTAGCTTTACCATTGTAACCCCGGGGGGCTAGCCTGTAAGACCCCCCGGTGCTCTCCCATGCAAAGGGTCGATCGATCATCAGTAGAACACGCACACTCAGACAGAGAAGGATCAGCCTATGCACTGGTCTGCCTTCCTTCCTCCCCAAAACAGCTCTAGAAGCAAGCCTGTACCTTCTTCATATAAACCACACTCGGCAGGACTAGGGGTATTATCTCTCCGGAGAGCCCCGAACCTGGGTACGTCTTGTGTCTCATGCTCGCTCGTACCAACCTCGCCTCTGGAGCCCACCGGTGGCCTCTTGCCTGTCCCTCTCTTTAGCCATCCCATGGCATCTGCCGTGAGCCCACCACGACAGAGGGGAAGGCTTCATGCTCCGCGGCCGCTTTTCCTTCGGCGTTGGCAAGGATCTTCTCCCTGGCATCCAGCCGGGCCGTTGCCTCAGAAACGTGCTTGGTGTGGGACGCTTGGGCTTTGGCCACCTCCTCCTTCAGCTTGATCAGGCGCTCATGCTCCGCAGCCTGGTCGGCGACTACCTTTGATAGCACGGAGTCGCGATCAGCAAGCTGCGCCTCACGAGCCTTGAGGTCGTTCTCCTGCAGTTGAAGTTGCTGCACGCGCGTGACCTGTTCCTCCTGGAGCGCCTTCAGGCCGGCCTCTGCTTCGCCGCAGCGCTTGGAAGCTGCTTTCGCCTCGGCACGCGCCGCGTCATGAGCGGTCTTCGCCTCATCGGTCTCCCTCCTACCCTCGGCGGCGAGGGCCTCGGCCCGATTCTGGGTAGCCTTGCTGGCCGTAGCCAGCTCGCGCCATCCCGCGGTGAGCTTGAGGCGCTCGTCGGCATGCTAGAGATCCTTCTTGAGCCAATCAAGTGCGGCGTGGGAGTCGGTCAGAGCCCCGTGCCTGATCAGGGGGTCGTAGCTCATGAGCTCGAGAGTTGGCCGTGGAGGAATTGCCGCGACATCCTGAGCTGACATCACCATGGTTGGAGGATGCAAGACGCCCTCCGCTGGAAGCGCAGGGGGATCCTGGCCGCTCTTCATGGCCAGCTCTTGCACCACGCCACTGGGGGTAGCCGAGTCAACCACCATGGTCGTGGGTGTCGTGGTGTCTTGAGGCTGCATCATGGGCTACACGTCGTCGCATCCGGAGGCGGGGGCTAGAGCGGCAAGAGGAGTCGAGGCCGCCGCCCCCTCCCCTGAAGCTGGAGGTGCCACGGCCGTAACAAGAGGCGCCGCAGGCTGAGTCACTGTGGCCTCCACTATCGGCCCCTTCGAGTGGTCGGCCGAGGCGCTGGACGGGGCCGGTGCGCTCGAGCGCCCGGGCGAAGCGATGCCCGTACGCCCAAGCACGGAACCAGGGTGGCGCAGGGCACCCCCGCCCGCCCATGCTGCGGCCAAGAGCTGATGGCGCCCTCAGGACAAGGGGCTCCTTCGACACGACGCCCACCTTCTTCTTCTTTGCTGCGCCACCACTTCTGGCCGTAAAGAGGGGAGATGATATGAGCACGCGCGCAACCAACACTCGGTCAAGAAGCAAGAAAGGTTACTTACTCGTCTGGCGCGGTCCACTTCCTCTTCTCCTCCTCCTCGGCAGAGGCCGGTGCGCCCCCGCTCTTCTTCAGCGTGGCCTTGGTCGCGTCCCGGGGGCTGGCGGAGTGGCCCTCAACGAGCCCCGCTGTGCCGCCGCCGCCTGGAGGGGCAAGGAGGACGCCCTGAGGGGCCTTGGCCGGAGAAGCCGTGTCCGCCCCGGCGCGGGTCGCCCCGCGCTTTGACTGGGTGTCTGGCGAAGACAGGCCCGGCTCATTGACCGCCCCGCTAAGGCTCGGGGAGTCCATGGCCGAAGGCTCATCGGCATCATCGTCGTCCTCAAGGTTGCGGAGAAGCTCGCGCCGAGACGGAGGGGATGCCTCCTCCAGGTCATCATCTTCAGTCCCCTCCGAGTCCTCCTTTCCACTGCTGTTGCCGGAGGACAGCACCACAGGAGAATTGGGGTGGTCGGACGGCTCAAGCCCTAGGTCGTTGAAGGCGGGCATGACGGCAACCAGATCCTGCCTGTCATCACGGCAGTACAGCGGGGCGTAGGCCTTGGGGATGTTCTCTGGAATGCAGCCGAGCAGGGCGACCAAGGCCGCGTCCAGCTCCTCGCATGTCAGGCCGGCGGGGCGTAGCCTTATCTCGTCCCTCGCACCCTGGTACTCCCACAGGGGCTTCGAGTGTGACTGGAGCGGTGCCAACCACTGCGTCAGAAACTCCTTCAGGATCATCGCCCCCGTCAGCTGCCCCGCCTTCATATGCGTGTCTATCTTCTCCAGGACAGGCCTCGCTCGAGGGTCAGTAAGCTTGGCAGAGCCCCACTCGGGGGCACGCGCTGGTAGCGCCTCCGGGGGCACCAAGAGCGGATCAGAACCCTAGGCGTCCAGGAAGACACAACGGTGCCGAAAGCCTTCTACCTTCTTCCCGGCTTTCAGGAGCGAGTTTCCGCTCTGAACCGTGATGAAGGAGACGCACGCGGATCGCTGTTCCCGGTCATGGAATCGCAAGCTGAAGTAGTGGCGGAAGAGAGCCACCGAGGGCCTTACGCCCACGAAGGCCTCGCAGTAGAAGGCAAAGATGGACAGTAGGAGAATGGGGTTAGGCTAGAGATGGAAGGCATGGACCTTGTAATGCCTGAGGATGGCATAGAAGAACCCCGAGAAGGGCGGGATGAGCCCGGCGAAGACACTATGGAAGAAGGGGTAGGTCGACTTCACCAGGGTGCTTCGCTCCGCGGAGCCGCACCAGATCAGAGTCTCGCCCCACTCGTTCGTGTTGCCCGCCGTTAACGGGATTGCTGGGCTGAGGTCCTCCTGCTCGGCAATGGAGGAGGCTGCGAGCGTCGGTGGAACAGATGAGGAGGCCGCGACCTGGGCCACAGGTTTCGATTTCCCGGCGGGCGCCATCTGGGAAATCCTTGGCGATGGGGGAATAGAAGAAAGGCGCCTCGTCTGGATCTGGAGGAACCTCTCGCGAGGAAAAGGGGATCTCAACAGGAGGAGAAAGGTGCAAGGAAGAAGAGCAATGATGGCCCTGCTGCGTGCGCCAGGCTTTTTGTCAGCCTGGGCAGTTGCCGAGGTGGCGTGGGGAAGTGGACGCGTCCGCGTCCCATCGTGCGCCACGCGTCAAGCCTGGCCCACAGGCGATTGGGGCCCACGTCGCTTCGCCCTTCACTCCTTGCCTTCGCTTCGAAGCCAGGCCGAGCGCGCCTTGGGCCCAGGGGCTACTATCGGCGTTCTGGGATCGGGGGTACCCAGACCTGCCTGCCTGCGGCCTAGTGCATAACTTCATCGAAAACCCAATACGGCCCAGCTACAAGACTCCACGAGCAAGACCCTCGTGAGGGCCCCCAGCCTCGCGAGGCGAGCGGTGTCAAGACCTCCCGAGGAGCAGCTCCCTGAGCCTGCCTCCCAAGGAGCGGAGATCTCTATGCAAGTACCCCCACCTCACGAGGCTCGCGATGACGTGAGCCATGACGACCAAGGCCAGGAGGGCGTCAACGGGCGCAGACCAGGATAGTTTCCTCTTCAGTGCTAAGGAGGCAAGGACAAGCGTGGGTTCCTGAGGAATCCCCCAAAGGTTTCCATTCCGGTGCAACAAGACCAAGACCACAGGCTCGGCAGGACGGAGGTCATCACCAAGCCCACAGCTGCGTCATGACCAGAAGCTTTGCAGGCGAAGACCACTTTTCGTCAGGATAAGATGTACTCTTGTCCCCCTTCAAAATTGGCCACTGTGGTATTCCTTCCTGCCTAAGTTATGAGGGAAGAGAACCGGGCCTAGTCCACCGTAGAGAGGGATCGATTCATTCCCATCATCTGAGCCCTCGCGAGGCAGCTCATCCATTGTACTAGTTCATCCTCAACCTCCTCGTGAGGCCAATCCACCACAAAGCAGGAGTAGGGTTTTACACCGCAAGGTGGCCCGAACCTGGGTAAACCATCGTGTCCACTTCTTCTTCCCGCTCGCGCATACTCGACGAGATTAGGTCGTGAGGGCGGCGAGCAGTGTGTCGACGTGAAGCTAGATCCTTCGTACAGGCCCCAGAGTTCGAACCTAGTTTGGGTCTGCGGAGCCCCGGTTCTAACAACCTCGAGTTAGATGCCAGAAGGAAGAAAAACGCTTAAGATTTGACCAGGCTGCTTCACAGTCGACCTAAATCTCGGGGGCTACACCCAATGGGTGCGCTGACGCGCCCCCACTAGAAGCATGCAAACCGTACCTTGGGCCAGGCGAAGTGCCTCCACCTTGGTGGCGAGTTGTGCCATGACCGCGCGGTACTTCTCCAAAATCCGGTTGTGCGTACCGACTCACAGGCCATCCAGATGCTGCAGGGGAGCAAGTGTTAACAGAAATCACGAACGTGTATAAGAGATGATGCGGCTGCTCCGCAGCTGGCCCGGGCATCGGGGGCTACACCCAGTGGGTGCGCTGGCGCACCCCCACTGATCAGCTGCAAATCAACCCAAAGGAAAGACTTTACCACTACGGCATGCTCCAGGTCCCGTGTTCGGTCCAGCTCGCTCTGGACAAAGGCCTGCAGACGGCTCTCGCGCCCTCGGAGCTGCTGGCGCACGACATCCGTCGCCGTGTCCTCCTGTGCGCATGGCTGATGACCCACAAGTATATGTGATCAATTGTAGCAATTTTGATAAGTAAGAGTGTCGAACCCAACGAGGAGCAGAAGGAAATGACAAGTGGTTTTCAGCAAGGTAATGTCTGCAAGTGCTGAAATTGTAAGTAACAGAGTAGTTTGATAGCAAGATAATTTGTAACGAGCAAGTAACGGTAGTAGTAACAAAAGTTCAGCAAGGTAGCCCAATCCTTTTGAGGTAAAGGACAGGCCAAAACGGTCTCTTATGATAAGAAAGTGTTCTTGAGGGTACACGGGAATTTCATCTAGTCACTTTCATCATGTTGGTTTGATTCGTGTTCACTACTTTGATAATTTGATATGTGGGTGGACCGGCAGTTAGGTGCTGTTCTTACTTGAACAAACCTCCTACTTATGATTAACCCCCTCGCAAGCATCCGCAACTACGAGAAAAGTATTAAGAATAAATTCTAACCATAGCATTAAACTTTTGGATCCAATCGGTCCCTTACGAAATAGCGCATAAACTAGGGTTTAAGCTTCTGTCACTCTCGCAACCCATCATCTAATAACTACTCCACAATGCATTCCCTTAGGCCCAAATATGGTGAAGTGTCATGTAGTCGACGTTCACATGACACCACTAAGGGAATCACAACCTACATATCATCAAAATATCGAACACATATCAAGTTCACATGATTACTTGCAACATGATTTCTCCCATGACCTCAAGAACAAAAGTAACTACTCACAAATAATAATCATGCTCAAGATCAGAGGGGTATTAAATAGCATAATGGATCTGAACATATAATCTTCCACCAAATAAACCATATAGTAATCAACTACAAGATGTAATCAACACTACTAGTCACCCACAAGTACCAATCTATAGTTCCGGTACAAAGATTGAACACGGGAGATGAACTAGGGTTTGAGAGGAGATGGTGCTGTTGAAGATGTTGATGGAGATTGCCCTCCCCAAGATGGGAGAGTTGTTGGTGATGATGATGACGATGATTTCCCCCTCCGGGAGGGAAGTTCCCCCGGCGGAATCGCTCCGCCGGAGGGCAAAAGTGCTCCTACCCAAGTTCCGCCTCGAGACGGCGGCGTTCCGTCCCGAATGTCCTCTCCTTATTTTTTTCTAGGTCAAAATGACTTATATACCAGAAGATGGGCACCGGAGGTGGGCTGGGCTGAGCACAACCCACCAGGGCGCGCCTGGGGGGCCTGGCGCGCCCTTGTGTCTTGTGCTCACCAGGTGGCCCCCCTCTGGTAGTTATTTACTTCAGTATTTCTTATTTATTCCATAAAAAATCCTCGTGAAGTTTCAGCTCATTTGGAGTTGTGCAGAATAGGTAGCCTGACGTAGCTTTTTTAGGTCCAGATTTCCAGCTGCCGGAATTCTCCCTCTTTGTGTATACCTTGCATATTATGAGAGAAAAGGCATTAGAATTACTCCTAAAAGCATTATTATGCATAAAAACATTATAAATAACAGTAGGTAAACATGATGCAAAATGGACGTACCAGTGGCCCGACCACGACTTCGCCGGCGCTCGCCCGGGTTTGCTGCGACCCGGCGGCAGGGCCACTTCTCGGCGCTTGCTCCGTGCTCACGGTGGCCTGCGGCGGCACAACCACCAGGGTGCTGCTGCCTCCTACCGGCACCTCCACGGCCGACGTCGATCCCGGCTCGCTAGCCGGCATCACCTGTGGTGCATCGTACAGGGCGGTGTCCTCGACACGTCCTCCTTCTCCGGCCTCGTTCCGGCCCACCGGGTCGTTCCGGCGCGGAGTGTCCACGACGATCTCCTCGACGCCCTCCGACTCGTCGCCGTCGGTCGACTCCATCTGCTCGTCCAGGTCGCGCCCCTCGTCCGTCTGCAGCTCGACGATGGTGGCGGCCGGCGTTACGCCCTCCGCCCACTCTGGCCAGCCCGGGTTCGCGGTGGTCCTCATCGCCTCGGCGGCCCTCGCCCACGCCAGGGCCGAGGCCTCCCTCGCCGCCTTCTCGGCCGCCGCCAACTCCTTATCGGCCGCCGCCCAGTCCCGCCAGGTGACGCGTTCCGTGTCGGTGGGGTCCAGGCCGAGGTCCTCCGTGGGCAGGTCTTCGCTGCGCTCGATAACGCTGCTCCAGGTCTTTCTAAAGACGACCTTATTCTCGGACGCGGAGGCCGCCGCCTTCAGCGCCAGCTCGAGGGGCGATCTGCGCACGGCGAAAACAACATGATAAAGATGTATCCAAGCAACAAACGGGAAACCAATGAACGATACTTACCCGATGGCAGTGGGGATGGCCCGTCTTGGCGCCACGACCGGGGCAGCTCGACGTGCTTTCTTGGCGGCGCCCTTGTCGCGAGACGGCTGCGCCTCCGCCGTGTGTTTCGAAGCCGGTCGCGGCGCCACCGAACCCTTCCCGTGCGGCCGGCGTGCGGCCGCCGGCTTGCGGGATGGCCCGGTCCCGGCCGTTTTCTTCAGCCGCCTTGGGGGGTCGACGCTGACATCTCCTCCCTACGGCGGTGCTGCACCTCCAACGCTTGTAGGTCCTCCTCGTCGTCGTCTGGCCAGTCACGCAGGAGCTCTAGGAGCGGAGACTTACTAGCGTGGCGCGCGGCGCCGGCTTCGGCTCCAGCCGGCTGCGTGTCGGCCTCCCCCTCATTCTCGGCGACGGACTCGCTTCCGTCCGAGTGGGGCAGATTGTCCAACAGGATCTGCGCCCTCGGCCTGTCCCGGATCTGCTGGGCCGCGAACAGCTACGGCTCTCCCGTCGCATCAGGACGAAGAAACAATTCAGACATGGCAAAGCACGGGGACCAGGGACTCACCGCTGGCACCAGATTCGACAAGTCATAGGGCGCCTTCCCGAATTGCCAGCCCTCGGTCAGCCCGGCCTTGGAGATACTGTTGACCCGACTGATGATTTGATCCGGCGTCAGTTCCCGGGTCGACATCCGGGTGGGGTCATGCCAGTCGCTCATCACGGTGATCTTGTGCGCCCGGCGCTGCAGCGGCAGCACCCGGTGCGCGACGAAGGCGACGACGGGGTCCACCCCGGTGAGCCCTTCGTGCGCCGTCATTTCGGTGATCCGGCTGCAGATGTTCAGCACCTCCTGCAGTGGGTTATTGGGCTGGTGGCCCCAGTTCATCTTGGCGAGCGGCGGCTCGTCGACGAACGGCGGCAGGTTGATGCAGTCCACCATCGGATCGACGTTGTGCACGTAGAAAAATGTGTTCTACCACTTCTTGGCACAATCTTCGATGGGCATATTAGGGAATGGCCCGTTCGTCAGTGCCGTGACCACGGCGGCCCCATAGTCGGACATGACGCCGACCGCCGCCCCTGCTGCTTGAGGAAGAAGAGGCGGGCCCATACCTCCGTGTCCGGCATCACGCCCAGGTAGCCCTCGCAGAGTGTGGCGAAGCCGGCGAGCTGCAGCACGGCGTTAGCACCAATGTGGTGTGGCTATAGCCCGAAGAAGTTGAGTAAGGAGTGGAGGAAGAGGCCTGCGAGAAGGCTGAACCCGCGCACGAAGTGGGAGAAGAAGACCACGAACTTGCCCTCCTGCGGCGCCGGCTCCATCTCCTCGCCCGCCGCATGCGCTGCCACTGTCGTCGCTGGCGGTAGGCGCTTGGTGTCATGAAGATATTGGATATTGGCCTCGGTGGTCTCAGAGCCCTCCCAAGATCCTTTCGGCCCTGCCATCGGCAGAGCTCTCCTGGGGCTCGGGCGCGTCAAGGGAGAAGAAAGCGTGGCTTGTGCGTGCGCCCGGCGATCAACGGGCGTTGCGAGCAAGCGTCCGGGCGGCGACTGGGCACTGCGGCTAGGGTGCGCTCGAAGCTCGGGAGAGAGGAGAAAGACGAAGGGAGAGCGGGGGGAGTGTGCAAGGGCGTCTCCGCCATGCCCCTCCCTCCGTTTTATAACCACGGTAAATCGTGGGGAAGTGGGATCGGTTGTGCCCACGATTCCACTTCCCCGCATCATGCAGGCACGTTTGCCGCATGACTTAACTGCGTGGAGAAGTGCAACCGCCCGCCGCTGCCACAATAAATCCCCCACGCGTGGGCCAAGGGCGCGGCGTGGAGGGGCCCAGCCCGCCGTTCCGTCCTATCGCGCGCGTGGCCTGGCAGGGCCTCGCCCCGCCACTGTTCGCCATGTGGCACTGCATCGGGCCACGGAAGGCGCGTCCTTCCCTCTGAAGTCAAGACACGGTTGGTGCTTCAGTTTCCCGCCCAGGCCGGGATGCCGCGATCCGGTTTCCAGAAGCCGGCACACAGTGGGTGTTGCCGGGACCCGACGTCCGCGTGCTTCACCAACCCAACCATCTCCTCATGGGGGATAAGCTGCGAAGATCCCCCCGCTTGGAGCTGGCGGGCCTTCACAGCTTCTGGGACTACTAGTGGGCCTCATAAAAAAAAGTACACTCTCACTACACATGCATCCCTACTCTTCACTTTAACTTTTCAACTTTATGCACGGAGCCACACTTTTTCTCCTTAAGCACCCGCCTCCTGCCGAGGATCCTGATACACTATTTGAAACTACTTTTTCTGATATCCGATCCTACATGACCAACAAGGTATCACCGTAGGGCTATGCATTAGCCAATGCCCTAACAGCAACGCGTTAGCCCAATCCAGGAAAAGGAGCAGGCGCAGTCCCTCTTTCCTTCCCGCTCGGTTGCGCACCTCCAAATCCAATCCGATTTCCGCTCCCCTTCTCCACGCGAACGCTAATGCCATGAACTCCACCACCACACCATCAGCAGTGGCAGCGGCGACGGAGGAACCGAGGAGCCCCAAGACCAAAGCGAGAAAGCGGCAACGGCCTCTCGGCGACGTGACCAACCTCGTCCTTGAGACTCCCACCCCGAGAAACCCAAGCGCCAGGTGCCCCCTCCCCTCCGACACCTCCACATCCACCTCCGCTTCCACATCCTCCTTCACGTCCCTCCCACGGTGAGACGCTTTGAAATTTCTGCTCACCAGTTTCCTTTCGATCCCTAAATTGATGTGGATTTTACGCTTGGAGCCAACTCTGTTCGTTGCAGTTTTTTCTGTAAAGGGGCGCTTTTATTACTTAAAAGATTTAAGCATTACACCCGACCTCTGCATAACTAAGATGCACACAACCAAAAAAGATGATGTAGGGTGGATACCCTAAGGCCGATCTTTCACGAAATGGAGGGGATCCCACGAAGAACACGAAGAACACGAGGGGAAAAACATGAGGGGAAACGAGAGGAATCACTCAAATCAACAAGAAACGATCACACATGTGCTAGATCCATGAACATAAAGAGATACACGATCCAAAGTCAACAAAGGATGATACAAACGGTAACTAGTTCATCTCCATGAGGAGGCCTTGAATCCGTGAGGGATCTTCCCGTGAGCGGGCTTCAATCCAAGCGTGGATCTTCTTCATAGAGGTCGCGGTCTCTCGATGGAGGAGAACCACAAGGATGAGCAAAGCTCTATCTCTAAAATGAGCTAAACCTATGCTAAGCCAAGAAAGGAGGTGGAGGTGGTCTATTTACAGGCTTAGCCACGAAGGGGTAAGTGGGAGAGGGATACAAGGCCAAAGGCCCGGCTGTGCATGTGAAGGTGTCGGACATCCGAGGGACGTCGGTCGTCCGGTGGCTCGCGGGGGTCCGGACGTCCGGAGGGCGTCGGACTTCCGATGTTTTGGCTCTGTTGAGGTGGCGTCGGATTTCCGGACGATGTCGGTCGTCCGATGGCTGATGGATGTCGGACGTCCGGTCTTGGTCGGTCGTCCGGCCGCTGTAGGGTGCCTTGGCTGTAGTCGGTCCGGCAGGAGGAATCTCCAGGCGTCAGACGTCCGGAGATCATCGGTCGTCCGGAGGCCGTCGGACGTCCGAGAGCTGTAACTTGTAGCAACTCCGTTTCTTCCGTCTTCTCTTCCATGCTTCCCTTGCGGATGGTGTAGTCGCTCCATTGCGCTTGCACTCCTCCTCGTCGTCCGTAGCATTCCGACAATACCTATGCATGCACACGAGTGGAGTGTCAAGTAGTATACCATCCTCGAAGGGGTCAAGTGAGCACGTATAAAGAAGATGATTCACCTTTATGTATGTGAAGTAGATGGCGCACGTGTCACTTGCCAAACGGGCTCTTGACATGGTGATGTCCGTAGGATGCTCCGCATCATCTCCCCCCCTTGGGAAAGATCCGACCTCGGATCGAAAACCAAATCACCATGGGAAAGAGATGGCGTCGCCGTGTAGAAGTGGACGTTCACCAAGTACTCATCGTCTTCAAGCTCGAAATGGGCACTCTCCAATGTCGCACCGTCTTGTGATTCCTTCAAAAGGATTAAGGACAACAAACACTTGGAAAAACAAATGTGGTTAGCATTAGGGCAAAACCAAGCATTCAAGTGGTGAGTCACCCAACAAGTGTCGTCATCAAGCATAGCATATGGTTTGACAAAGGATTGTGACATGGCATGTAAGCACATAATTTGAGCACAATCAAAGATATCATGGGGACAATTATGCAATTGTGAGGTAGTGATGCAAATATGTGTGACAAGAGAAGAAGCATCTACCTCAAGTTCATAGCAAGCATTCACAAATTGCTCAATGAAAGGTCTATGGTAGGCATAAGAATCATTCACAACACCAAAGAAGATGAGATGTCTAAACACATGGGTCAAGTGCAAGACAATCCAAGCGTAACGTGCATAGGGTGTAGTGAATATAGTGTGGCACTCAACACAATAGAAACATCAATTGTTCATCATGTATGAGGCAATCAACGCAAGCATGTAGCATTCAATGGGACATGGCATATGTGAAGAATTGACATTGTTGCAACCAAACATATGATAGGAGCAAGTAATCCACAAGTCGGATGCAACACACAAGGCATATATGTCATGAAGCATGGCAAAGTGGCAATGATAAGTCAAAGGAAGATCTCTAGCATGTGTGCAATATGTCAAGGTGCAAGCAACACATGAAGTAGGATCCACAATATTCATGCTCATGGTTTGGGGGTTCGCAAAAGAGAAGGATATCACCTTGAAAGCATGTCCTTGTGCGTCCTTCACAATGCCGAAACACAAGCAAGTGCGATGTAGAATCGTCGTTGTAGAAGGTGGTTCGCTCTCAAGAGATCGGATTGTCAACTCACGTGACGTGGAAGTTGACACGAAGTCCAAGTTTCCTACACGTGCACACAACAAAACAAAGAATGTATGCGCATGGTTGATAAACACATCTTCCATCATGATGGTTCTCTTCTCTTGCACATAACCATTAGAAGCACAAGTGCATGAATAATATGATGCAACAATGGCTATATTCATGGCACTAGGTATATGGTGCAAAGAGGTAAGACAAGCATGCTTCACAAGAAATATGTCAAAATCTTCAAATATGTGTGAGAATGCTATGGGGGCAATCTCATTAGCAAGACTAAAAACATTGGTGCACTCAATACATGTCAAATCATCTAGCATGAGAGAGGCAACATATGGAGAGATATGACAAGAAGCAATAGCAATCATGTGCAAAGCATGGCAATGGTTGTCATCAACCACATGAAACGAGCAAGTATGAATCATTGGTGATGCAACAAGGCAAGCAATCATAGTAATCAAGTCGTGCAAACTAGTGGAGCGAAGATGCAACATACTAGAGGAAATCATGGCAATCATGTCATGTGAGCAAATAGTAGGCATAGACAATGCACATGACATATCGCAAGCATGAAAGCAAATCATGTTCAAAGTATCATCATAGGTATGGGTCACAAATGGAACATGGCAATAACAAGCAATATCTCCACCAAGCTTGCAAATACACGTACAAGTACGAGAATCAATCATCATGTGTAATGCAAAGCATGGGTCACAAATGCATGGCAAAGGTATAGGAATGAGCATATCATGCAAAGTGAACATGGCAAGATGGGCATAGAATATGTAATGGACAATAACCCATAACCATGGGAGGGCCATGTAGAAGAAATGCGCGAAGTTGTTGCACAATGGGAACGGTGTGAAATACAATTCACGTGATCCCAAGTCATCGTTGCTCTCTAGAGTTCGTTTTGTCAACTCATGGGATTGTGAGGTTGACAAGTATGCATGGGTACCTACACAACAAATACACAAACGAAAGAAATTGTGTGTGTGGTAAATGTACACATCATCCATCATGATGTGTATGTGCACGTGTGAGTTAGCACAAGATAAGCACCGCTCAAAGAAATTTGATGCATGGTATAAGAACATGTCATCCATCATGAAAGAATAGTTACTATGTGTAACACGATGGGGACACAAATTGAGAATGCAATTATATGGCACATCAATAGCATTGTTATTCATGGGGAGCATATTGTGCACATAATCATGGGAATCATGCAATGCATGGGGGTGATCAAAATCTCCTAACATGTATGAGGAAACTATGGGGGTCTCCTCATGAGCAATATTGGAAACATCATATGGAGAAAATGGACAACATCCAAAACAATGCATATCCGAAGCTAGGTGTTCATGGCATGTCATATGAGATAAATGATGCAAAGGGAGCATATCAATATCATCACAAGAAAAACAAATGCCAATAATCATAGGCTTTTCATCTATGCCATATGTGCAAATTGGGTTTATTTTAATGACATATGCATAGTTACTACGAAGAGATTGCAAATTGGACATATTGTTGATCTCATGCATAGCATATGACAAGTCAAGCGGATTGTCAAACATGATGTGACCTAGAGAATTATCACAAGAAATCCTATGTAACATGGCATCACAACTAATAGACTCCACATGGCAATCATCAAACTCATCATAAATGGGTAAATCATCGCATGGGGAAATCATACTAGCATGAAGCATGGTAATAGGTTGATCAACATCATGCAAGCAATCAATGTCAAGAATGTCCACTAGTGGGACTAGAGCATCACCGTCACCTATGTTACCTTTTTCAATGCACTCAAGTGGTGCAGGTGAGGTAGGAAAGACCAAATGGTGGTCATCGTCATCGTGATGGAACCATGTGGGGGGTGTATCATATTCCACCATGGCCATCGTCTTGTCCATAGGAAGGACGAAGTCGTCGAGGATCGGCGCGTCATCATATATGGGACCTAACACCAAATGAGAAGACACAATAGATGTAGAGGTCAAGTCGTTAGTGTTGAAAGTGGCCTCACATGACCTATCAACTATGACACTCTTTCTATGTGGTGGCTCACTCACTCTCTCAAAATAGGTGCACTCAAACAAAAATCAGCCGAAGTCAAAATCTACAGGTGTCGGACGTCCGAGAGTTGTCGGAAGTCCGAGGTTTCAGCTCTGGATCGGGGTGTCGGATTTCCGGTAAATACCGGTCGTCCGGTGGTTCTGGGGCCTCCGGACGTCCGGAAAAGTGTCGGACGCCCGACAAGTCTGGGTCAACTCGGGATTTCGGATCCGGGACGCGATTTTGGGCGGAAATTGGGGATTTGGGGGGAAAAATTGATGAGATTTCGTGGATGGAAAAGTGAGGAAACTTGTGGAGATGCTAGATCCACTTGAAACCAAGCAAATCCATGGATCAAATTCAACAAAAACATCATCAAACCAACAAATCACAAAAAAATTTGGGGCTATTTTTGGTTGGGGATTTCGAAATTGGGGAAGAACACAACAAAATTAGGCTAGAAAAAAGAGGGGTAGGATCTCCAAATTCGTGATCAACGTGGCTCATGATACCAAGATGATGTAGGGTGGATACCCTAAGGCCGATCTTTCACGAAATGGAGGGGATCCCACGAAGAACACGAAGAGCACGAGGGAAAAAACACGAGGGGAAACAAGAGGAATCACTCAAATCAACAAGAAACGGTCACACATGTGCTAGATCCATGAACACAAAGAGATACACGATCCAAAGTCAACAAAGGACAATACAAATGGTAACTAGTTCATCTCCGTGAGGAGGCCTTGAATCCGCGAGGAATCTTCCCGTGAGGGGGCTTGAATCCAAGCGTGGATCTTCTCCGTAGAGGCCGCGGTCTCTTGATGGAGGAGAACCACAAGGATGAGCAAAGCTCTATCTCTAAAATGAGCTAAACCTATGCTAACCCTAGAAAGGAGGTGGAGGTGGTCTATTTATAGTCTTAGCCACGAAGGGGTAAGTGGGAGAGGGATACAAGGCCAAAGGCCCGGCTGTGCACGCGCAGGTGTCGGATGTCCGAGGGACGTCGGTCGTCCGGTGGCTCGCGGGGGTCCGGACGTCCGGAGGGCGTCGGACTTCCGACGTTTTGGCTCTGTTGAGGTGGCGTCGGATTTCCGGACGATGTCGGTCGTCCGGTGGCTGATGGATGTCGGACGTCCGGTCTTGGTCGGTCGTCCGACCGCTGTAGGGTGCCTCGGCTGTAGTCGGTCTGGCAGGAGGAATCTCCAGGCGTCGGACGTCCGGAGGCCGTCGGACGTCCGGAGGCCGTCGGACGTCCGAGAGCTGTAACTTGTAGCAGTTCCGTTTCTTCCGTCTTCTCTTCCATGCTTCCCTCGCGGATGGTGTAGTCGTTCCATTGCGCTCGCACTCCTCCTCGTCGTCCGTAGCGTTTCGACAATACCTATGCATGCACACGAGTGGAGTGTCAAGTAGTATACCATCCTCGAAGGGGTCAAGTGAACACGTGTAAAGGAGATGATTCACCTTTATGTATGTGAAGTAGATGTCGCACGTGTCACTTGCCAAACGGGCTCTTGACATGGTGATGTCCTTAGGATGCTCCGCATCAAAAGTCCTCTCACAAAAACGAATAATAAAAAGGCGAAATACAAAGAAACATTTAGAGTCCGCATAACGCCTAAAATGGAGGGGGCCCAATCCTAAGATCATGCTGCCACCCATGTTGGGTACAAGTATCCCTCGCCGTATCCTCCAATCGTGTACACACCTCCATAAACAGGTCTCGATTCTCCACGCATTATAGAGAGGACCATAAACGAAGAGTCCCGGTACATCTGTAGATAACCTGCAACAGAGAAGTACTTTTATCATTAAAAACCTTATCATTTCTACATAGCCAAAGCGACCAAATAATGGCAAGCGCTCCCACCATGAGAAGAGTTCTAAACTTGAGATCAATCTCATGTAACCAGTTGCCAAATACATTAGCAACACTACAGGGAGGATACAAGCCAGAAGCTATTTGGATGACTGACCATATAAAATGAGCTAATTTGCATTGGAAGAATAAATGTTTTATTGTCTCCTCATGGTGACAAAAGACACATTGCGGACTTCCATGCCAGTTCCTCTTAATAAGGTTATCTTTAGTAAGAATGATTCCGCGACGAAAATACCATGCAAATATTTTATTCTTAAGAGGTATCTTCATCTTCCAGATCTTCTTGTTATTATCAACTGGCACATCAGACTGGATTAACGCTCTACACATAGACTCCACTGAGAATTGTTCATTCCCATGGAGGTTCCATCTGAATACATCAGACCCATGTGACAATTGCATTGTGGACAAAAGCAGATTGTTCCACGATTGTAGTCTGGGTCCAATTAAATCTCTTCTGAACGTGACATTTGGCGGAAATGATTGCATTACCGTGGCAATTTTTTTCTAGAATATGCACGAGTGTGCATATCATATATTATAGAAGGAAGTGGGTGAAGAAACCCTCCACAAGGTTATTTACAACCGCTTTACATGGCTATTGTAAGCCGCCACACGAGAGTTACAAAATATACAATTACTCGCCGCTAGCCCGCCTACTTAGTCCACCAAAGAAAAACTCAAGGTCACCCTTTAGCCGCCCGCCGTTTTCCATGCTCTTCCTTCACGGTCAATGTTTCGCCAGAGTAGTTGGATTGATGGGGACTCGCCGTCAAACACAATGGCATTTCGATGTTTCCATAGTTCCCATAAGCAAAGAGTGATGACCGCCCGTAGGTCTCTCGGTGAGCAGGTCGTCGCGGTCCGCGTGGTGCACCACTCTACTAACTCACTGTCCGCAACTGGAGCTTGGTTCGGTGCGTCGAGGGATGTCCAAATTCCAAGCCAAGAGGTTCTCGCGAAAACGCAAGTGAGAAGGATGTGGTTAACTGTCTCCACCTGTTGGTTGCAAAACGGGCATGAGGCTTGATGTGGCAGACCTCGGCGTGCCAAACGGTCAGAGGTCCAGCAACGGTTCCGCATGGCTAGCCACGCGAAGAAACGGCATTGTAGTGGCGCCTTGTGCTTCCAAACGAACTCCGCGTATGGTGCCACTTCTCGTCCAATGAACTTTGCCGCGTACGCAGATCTAATCGAGTAGGATCCATTTTGCTCCCAAGCCCACACGATGGAATCCGGTATCTCCGCTTGCAATTCCACCTCCGATACCTTCAGCCATAGCTGCATATATTCATCAATGTTTTGTAGCCCTAAGTTGGGTCCCACATCCATTGCCCAGCTGTTCTCCATTGCCCAGCATTACCGTGGCGATAGTATCACCTTTGTGGCGCACAATGTTGTATATCGTTGTAGTTGACAGTGGAGTGATGTCGTTGGTTCGAAGATCTCTACAGATTATGCGAGGCGCAAGGTCGCGAGTAGGAATCCCTCCGCCGACAAGGCACCCAGCCATGTTGGAACTGCAAGCTGCCCCCTCTTGGAAAAGCTGCACGGACGTGAGTTTATCTTATAAATCCTCTATGATAATGAATTGTTATAGGAAAGGGTAGAACAAGAGCACACGGACAAACCTATGGTAATCATCATTCAATGTTTAACAGATTTAGCAGCTGTGTATTATTATAATTTCGAGCGAATATAGTTAACAAATCGTATAGTCTGGCACTAGTCAGTAGTCACTATGATAAAGATTTCTTTTTCTTTTTCGAAACAGTCTACGATAAAGATATGTTCACAGACATCTGCAACTTCCAAGTTCTGAACTTTTGGAGTTCTGTAGTTTAAGTAGTTATTCCAGCCATAGTTAATCGTTGCAGTATGAGTGTTTTATTAGCTGAAATGCACATTCCTGTAATCATTTCAGTCGCTCAACTAGGAAAGCCTCGGAGTCTCATGATGCTCGGCCCACATCATCCTCTGTTCCTTGTCATCAAGCTAAAAAGGTAGGTGACATTGACGCCACAATTAGAGTATTTCCAAAGTTTTAGATCATTCTGCTCCCTTTGATTCATTCACATGATTCGGCTGACTGTTTGTTATGGTTACTATTTGTGGCTCATGTGCTCTGCGTTTCCTCTCATTCATGCTCCTTTTAATGTGTATCCATTGTCTAACGTTCATAACGTCTTGCACTATATTTGTGTGATGGGGGCTCTAGTGTCGCCACTTTTGCATAACATGCACATAAAGGATGCAGTTTGTTGTGGTGTTGTGAACTTTCGTTTCTGTTACTGAATGCAAAATGTGGTAGCCTGGTAAAAAAGTGCAGTTTATGGATTATTCAGATTATGCCCATGTGTATGATCTGTTATATATTGTGTTCCTTTGTAAAATGTAAATGACATATATAGGTAGTATGGTGAAAAAAGGGTAGTATGAAGTGCAGTAGTCCTAGTGTCAGTGTCTATATAAACAACTTTCGGGGAAACAATTAGAAGTAAAACGATAAAAAAATGTTTGGAACAATTTCCGTGATGTTTCACCTTTCTGATTCTTTGCTGTTTAAATAGAAACACCACCCTACGATGGACAAACTGTCTCCAGAGAGACCAAAATTACCAAAAGATTTTGTTAGGAAGCAGAGAGCATATTTTAAGGAGGCTGATGGCTTTGCACTGGCAGAGGAGGAGGCTTCAGAGACTGACATGGAGTGAAAACTCTGGTTAATCCCACCAAACTGCCCTGTGTGATAATACTGAAATTTCTGACCTTTTCTGCATAGAGAAAGAAATGCTGGCATGACTTTGTCAACTTAAGTATGAGCTGAAGAGTAGCAACCTACAACTCATATTAGACAAGTTGTATCTTAGCTAGTGATCACTAAGCTAAGGCACTTTTTGCTTATATGTGCATAATGTCTAAACAGACACTATAAATGTACATAATACGAATGGTCAAAGACGAGTTTAACTACCATCAATCATGAATTAGTTGTAGTCGTAAAAAATATTAGAGCATATATGTGTCCTGATTCTGTTATTTTCTTTTTGTCCTTCGCCTTCTATATTCGTCACCAAATCTTCACTAAATTTAATATTTTTGTGGTGATATTTGCTATCTGTGTTCCGTGATCTTGTATGTGGATACTCTTGCTAAGGAGTATTACTATTGATCTAGGAGTCTGTATTAGACTATTTTTCATTCCTTGTATCCCAAGTATTGCGTAAATTGCATCCATAACAGCTCTCTATTTCAATTCTTTTTTAATGTAGTTTTGCTCAGTAATACTATCGATCGGTTTTACTTGTCAGTTTTGAGTTTGACAATTTTCATGAGGCCAATGGCAAAATTTAAACTATTTAGTTAAAAAATATATTAACTTATCAGATTTGTAACTGAATATAATTTACTAACATTCTACATTCAGAGTAATTTGATTTTGTGTCGATTAAAGTTTAGCGGTCAAATTGCATTGAATCAAAGTAACAACAGAGAGAAGGGGGGTCAATTTTAGATCACTAAAGTAGTGATCTAAAATGTCTTACAAAAGTTTACAGAGGGAGTAACTCTTTTAGTCAAATTGTCGATCTAGAGATACGCGCGTGTCTTAAAAAACAGGAAAGGATGTACTACCATTTTGCGACATGATTAATTAAGCTGACAACTGTGAAATGAACTTAATCAATGGGGGCGTGATTAATTAGCCGAAGCAAATCAGAGTTGCAGTTGCGCGCCCGGCAATAATTTTCAACTGGCTTGATGGTGTAGAAAATTGTCAGTATCCTCAGTAGGGTGGAGAGCGTAGCGGAAGTACCAGAGGGGAGTTCGGACGGGTTTTTTCCGCTAGGTTCGTGCCCTCATGGTCGAGGTAATACCCCACTGCTTTGTTTTGGATTGATGTGAGAGCACCTTGTGTGAGGGGGTTACAAGTTGAGGATGATGATGAATACTGATGATGAATACTACTGAGGTTTGTGTAATGAAAGAGATGCCTTCAACTACCCCTAGCATCACCTTATAAAGGGGACGAGAGATAGGGTTTACAGGGTTCCTAACCGACCTTGCCATAAGGGTTTGTTGGCTTGCAAGCCAATATCATGCTTTATCTTTAGGCTGGGTCCTTGGACCGATCGCTGGGAAAAGGTTGTCGCCAGGCCTCTTGGGCCCTGAGACAGGGCCAGTGTCAGGCTTCTCGGTCGAGGCCACCCTTGGTATACTATACAATCACTAGCCCCCAAACTTGTCTACAGTTTGAGAGCAACTAATCAAGGAGCACTCCTTCGGAGCCTCCGTAAGGGTCACTTGGTATGGGCTGGGAGCCCGCCACGTGCCGCGCTTAAGGCGCTCCCTCCAATTTTTTTTTCTATACGCGTTTTCGGCTTTTAGATGAATTTTTTTTCCGGCTTTCCCCAGGTTTTTCTTAGGATTGACTATTTTTGAGCGAAAAATGTTTTTACTTTTTTTTCCTTTTCCTTCCACGAGAGGCATATATTTACTTCTTGTGGAGGCACAGATTTGCTTCCGCGACAGGCATGGTCGTGCCTCTCGGAAAAGGGAAAAATGCATTTTTTTTCTTTCCTTTCCGCGAGAGGCACATATTTACTTCTCGTGGAGGCACGGTTGTGCCTCTCGGAAAGGGAAAAATGTGTTTTTTTTTTCTTTCGCGAGAGGCACAAATTTACTTCTTGTTGAGACACAGATTTGCTTCCGCGGTTGTGCCTCTCGGAAAAGGGAAAAATGTGTTTTTTTCCTTTCGTGAGGGGCACATATCTACTTTTCCTGGAGACACGGATTTGCTTTCGCGAGAGGCACGGTCGTGCCTCTCGGAAAGGGAAAAGAACACGCGTTTTTTCCTTCCGCGAGAGGCACAAATTTACTTCTCGTGGAGGCACGGATTTGCTTCCGCGTGAGGCTTAGTCGTGCCTCTTAGAAAGGGAAAAACGCGTTTTCTTTTTCTTTTTCCTTCCTCGAGAGGCACATATTTACTTTTCGCGGGGCGCGGAGTTTGCTTCCGCAAGAGGCACGGTAGTGCCTTCTCAGAAAGGGAAAAACATGCTCCCAATTCGGTTATTTCCATGGTAAAAAGTGCGTCCAAACCTATCAAAATGGTACCTAGTTTTGAAGGTCTTGACGCGAGGAATCCAAAGTGAAAATGGTTCGAGATTTGGACGCACTGTTTGAGAGATAAAACATTTTGAATAAACGAATGTACGACAAAAGGGAAAACTCTCAGGTTGCGACAAGTGGCGCACATGTAGTGTGACACTTGTCGTAACCTTGGGAGGTGGGAATGGCCTCTACAAAGAGTACTCCTTAATTAGTGATTTTGCTAGAGTTTTGGAGTCCTGCTTGCTCGAGGACGAAATCCAGGCGGGCTCCCTTCGTGCCAGTGATGGGTGCAGTTCAACTCTTGGTGGCCGGGCCCCAAAATTTCTGGGTTTGCCGATCGTGCCACCTTTGACGGTGCTTCCCTGTGGCCTCTTAGCTTCTATCTTATGATGCTACGGCCCCAAGATAAGCATGGCCATGCGACAAGGATTATGAGATAATCCGGTTAGTGGTCGGCATCACTTGAACGAGAAAGAGGTCGGGCTAGCACAAGGATGGCAGACTGGCCTTGAGCCCGACAACATATATCGTGTGGCAAAGGAAACAAAAGTGTGCCATGTTGTACAGGTTCGCCAACCGGCTTCATTGTCTACTTGGTGGTCGGCACGCCTTGTTAGAGGCCGCTACCAACCGAGGAGGTCGGAGGTGATCCGGCCTATGACCAAGTCGACTTGAACCTAAGGGGTCGCGCACTTAAGGGAAGGAACCTGTGAGGCTGTATCCGACTCCACGAGTCAGATGTGATCCTACTCGGACTCGGATCCGGGCCGAACATAATTTGGGCTTTAGGATCCGTGCGGTGCCCAAGTGTTGAGCACGCGATGGATGCCTATATATAGTGGAGGTGCGGCACATTCATTCGGTTGATTGCTTTGGCGCCGTCACTAGGGCTTTGCATGTGGTGCAACTAGCCACCTCCACTCACCGCTGGCTATGTGATCGGACCTAGCAGTCCGCCGTACGTTATTCCTCCTGCACGTGCGGATACTATTAGAGGCGGTGCACTTGCGCCGCTCCGCGAACCTGTTCGTGGGATCCGATTGGCTACGTGGGAGATCCAGGAGGAGACAACTCCGGAGACGCGCTGCCCCAACTCTACTTCCGCTGCACGGCACTGTGCGTCTAGTGCTAAAGATCCGTGATCCACCTCCCTTAGCATGTTCCTAGATGTTTTGCGGGTAGGAAATTTTAATTTGCAGTCGACGCAGACTACCGTAGAACCCAACAATGGCATCAGAGCCTCTGCTATAGGATTTGGATTCAGATTAGATGCATATTTTATATGTAGAATCGACAGATGAGATATGCTGTCGTTTATGGGATCGGCTATTGATTGCTTGTACCTGCGTTGGTATTTCCCTGAAGAGTAGAGGATGATGCAGCACAACAACGGTAAGTTTCCCTCAGTTATGAAATCAAGGTTATCAATCCAATAGGAGAACCAAGCAACACTATGTAAACAGCACCTGCACACAAATAACAAATACTTGCAACCCAAAACGTAAGAGGGGTTGTTAATTCCTCCTCGGTATTGAGATAGATAAAATTGTATGAGATTTGATAAATAGATCTGACAAAAACACAAAATAAAATAAATAAAGAAAAAGTGCAGCAAGGTATTTTTGGGTTTTTGGAATAATAGATTTGAAAATAATATGATAAGAAATAGTCCCGGGGGCCGTAGATTTCACTAGTGGCTTGTATCGAGAAAATAGCATACGGTGGGTAAACAAATTACTGTTGGGCAGTTGATAGAAAAGCAAATAATCATGACGATATCCAAGGCAATGATCATGTATATAGGCATCACGTCCAAGATTAGTAGACCGACTCCTGCCTGCATCTACTACTATTACTCCACACATCGATCGCTATCCAGCATGCATCTAATGTATTAAGTTCATGAAAAAATGGAGTAATGCAATAAGAACGATGACATGATGTAGACAAGATCTATTCATGTAGGAATAGACCCCATCTTTTTATCCTTAATAGCAACGATACATGTGTGTCACTTCTTCTTATGTCACTGAGATTGAGCACCGCAAGATCGAACCCATCACAAAGCACCTTTTCCCATTGCAAGAAAAATCAATCTAGTTGGCCAAACCAAACCAAAGTTTCGGAGAAGAAATACGAGGCTATGAAGACCATGCATAAAAGAGTTCAGAGAAGACTCAAATAATATTCATAGATAGAACTGATCATAAACTCGTAATTCATCCGATCCCAAAAAACACACCACAAAAAGTTATTACATCAAATAGATCTCCAAGAACATCGAGGAGAACATTGTATTGAAGATCAAAGAGAGAGGAGAAGCCATCTAGCTACTACCTACGGACCCGTAGGTCTGTGATAAACTACTCATGCATCATCGGAGGAGCACCAATGAGGATGATGAACCCCTCCGTGATCGTTTCCCCCTCCGGCAAGGTGCCGAAAAAGGGCACTAGATTGGATCTCGTGGTTCTCGAACTTGTGACGGCTGGAATTATTTTTCATCGACTCCTCTAGGTTTTCTGGAATATCTGGGTATTTATAGAGATGGGAGGCGGTGGAGAGGACACCCATGGGCCCCACTACCCACCAGGGCGCGCTAGGGGCCTCTAGCGCGCCCTGGTGCCTTGTGGTCCCCATGGGCCTCCCCTCCTGCACTTCCTTGGCTCCCAAGTTGTCTTCTGGGCAGAAAAAATCTCCAAAAAGTTTCGCTGCATTTGGACTCCTTTTGATATGGATATTCCGCGAAGTAAAAAAGAAGCAAAAAACAGCCACTGGCACTGGGCACTATGTCAATAGGTAAGTCCCAAAAAATGATATAAAGTTGCTAGTAAATGAATGTAAAACATCCAAGATTGATAATATAACAGTATGGAACAATAAAAAATTATAGATATGTTGGGGACGTACCAGCATCCCCAAGCTTAATTCCTGCTCGTCCTCGAGTAGGTAAATGATAAAAACAGATTTTTTGATGTGGAATGCTGCCTAACATGTTCATCACATAATCTTTTCTTTTGTAGCATGGACATTTGGACTTTTAGATGATTCAAAGCAATAGTTTATAATTGACATGAAGACATCAATACTCAAGTATATCAACAAGCAACCATGTCTTTCAAAATATCAACACTAAAGAAAGCTATCCCTAGCTCATCATGCTCAATCATTGATCTATTCATGAAACACACTCGAATATTATTTACATCCAATGCACAAGTATGATCATAGTGCTCCCTAGTTGGTGCTTTATAAGAGAGGATGGAGACTCAAATAAAAATAAAAATTGTATAAAGTAAATAGATAGGCCATTCACAAAGGGGAGCAGAGATTTGTAGAGGTGCCAGAGCTCAAAGCTTAAATTGAGAAATAAAATATTTTGAGAGGTATGCTTTTCCCGTCAACGAAAACGACCAAGAATTCCCAATACTTTCCATGCTAGATACATCATAGGCAGTTCCCAAACATAAAATAAAGTTTATTCCTTTTTCCACCATCTTTCACAATCCATGGCTAGCCATATCCACGGGTGCCTTCCATACCAACACTTTCCAAGGAATTTATTATTTGACAACATAAATATTTTTTTTTCATTTCGGGACTGGGCATCCCTATTACCTTGCCACACTCTCGTGCAATGACAAGTGAATAAACACTCATCTTGAGAATAACGCATCTAGCATGGAAATATTGGCCACCCCCTGCTGCTTCATGAGCAGTACGAAAACACAAAAAGGAAATTCATTTTGAAAATTAGAGTTGGCACATACAAATTTACTTGGAACGGCATGGAAATACCGCATATAGGTAGGTATGGTGGACTCATTGACACAACTTGGTTTAAGGAGTTTGAATGCACAAGTAGTATTCCCACTTAGTACAAGGAAAGGCCAGCAAATAGAATGAGAAGCAAGCAACCAAAAAAACGAAAACTCTCATAAATGAGCATTAAACATAACTAACACTGACTAATGCATCACAAGTAGGATGTAATTTTGTTGCATAACTATTGACTTTCGTACTTGCATAGGGAATCACAAACCTTAACACCAATATTCTTACTAAATCATAATTACTCACCAACATGACTCACATATTATTATCTTCATATCTCAAAACTATTACAAGGAATCAAGTTTATAATATCCAATGATCTTCATGGAAGTTTTTATTATATCCCCTTTGAATATCTATCACTTTGGGACTAGTTTAATATATTACCATTGCTTATGACAAGCTCTCAAACAAATTTAAGTGAAGAACATGAACATAAATAATTTTTGTCATCTCTCAAAATAATATAAGTGAAGCATGAGAGAATTTCTTCAAAAATTTACTAACTCTCAAATTGATCTAAGTGAAGCATGAGAGTATATTTCTTCTAAATTAAAACACCACCGTGCTAAAAAAGATATAAGTGAAGCTGAGCAATTCTAAGAAATCATAGCATCATTATGGCTCTCTCAAATAGGTGTGTTCAGAAAGGATAATTGTGAAAAACTAAAAATTAAAACAAGCAAAGACTCATATAATACAAGACACTCCAAGCAAAACTAATGATATGTGACGAATAAAAATATAGCTCCAAGTAAAATTACCGATGGTCGTTAGAAGAAAGAGGGGATGCCTTCCGGGGCATCCCCAAGCTTAGTTGCTTGGTTATCCTTGAATATTACCTTGGGGTGCCATGGGCATCCCAAATCTTAGGCTCTTTTCACTCCTTATTCCTTCATCCATCGTGATCTCACCCAAAATTTGAAAACTTCAATCACACAAAACTTAACAAAAACCTTCGTGAGATCCGTTAGTATAAGAAAACCAATCTTTACTTTAAGTACTGTTGCAAACCCATTCATATTTTTTTATTTCATACCTACTGTATTATAACTTTACCATGGCTAAAACCACCCGGTATAGTCCATAGATTCATCAAAATAAGCACACAATGCAACGAAAACAGAATCTGTCAAAAACAAAACAGTCTGTAAAGACTCGAATTTTACTCATACTTTTGTAACTCCAAAAATTCTGAAAAATTAGGAAAACAGAGGCAATTCATATATCAATCTTCTGTAAAAGAAATTAGAGTTTTTTGTTGCTCTAATGATTTTTAACAATTCTGCTACTGGACATAAAAGTTTCTGTTTCCAACAAGATCAAATCAACTATCACCCAAGCCACCCTAAAGGCATTACTTGGCACAAACACTAACTAAAACATAAAAAACACAATCATAACAGAGGCATAATTGTGTAAACACACAAGAACAGAAAGAAAAAGAGAAAAAAATATTATTTTATTCATTGGGTTGGCTCCCAACAAGCGCTATTGTTTTATGCCCCTAGCTAGACATAAGATTTCAATGATGCTCACATAAAAGACAAGAACTGAATCACAGAGAGAGCATCATAATACATGTGACAAACACATTTAAGTCTAATATACTTCCTATGCATAGGAATTTTATAAGCAAACATATTATCTAGACAAGAAATATCTAGCATATGCAAAGGAAAGGAATAAAACATTGACAATCTCAACATAACGTGAGGAAATTTAGTAACATGAAAATTTCTACAACCATATTTTCCTCTCTCATGATCGAATTCAACAATATAGCTGTCATATAAACTTTTCTCTTCATGATCCACATGCATAAAAGTTTTATAATCTTCCAAGATAGTGGGATTAACATCAACTAAAGTCATGACCTCTCCAAACCCACTTTCATCAAAAATTTCATAAGATTGAACGCTCTCCAAATATGTGGGATTGTTTTTACCTAAAGTTGACGCTCTTCCGAACCGACTTTAAATATTATTGCAAACATTATTATCGATATCATATTCATCATGAGGCTTAAATAAATTTTCAAGATCATAAGAAGAATCACCCCAATCATGATCATTGCAATAAGTAGTAGACATAGCAAAATTAGCATCCCCAAGCTTGGGGTTTTGCATATTATTAACACAATTGACATTAATAGAATTTTTAATAACATCATTGCAATCATGCTTTTCATTCAAGGAGCTATCGTGAACCACTTTATAAATTTCTCCTTTCAACACTTCATCACAATTTTCAGATTCACGAATTTCAAGCAAAACTTCATAAAAATAATCTAGTGCACTCAACTCACTAGCAATTGGTTCATCATGATTGGATCTTTTAAAAAGATTAGCAAGTGGATGAGGATCCATATCAATAGATTTTTAGCAAGTGAAGATGCAAGCAAATAGAAGGCACAAGGCACTCAAGCAAAGATAGCAAACGAGCAAAAAGGCAAACAGAAAGAAGGCAAATAAAAAGGCAAATATTTTTGTGATTTTCTGAAAACATTTTAGTAGAGGGGGAGATGAAAACGAGAGGCAAATGGCAAATAAAGTAACTACAAGGAGATGAGATTTGTGATTGGGTACCTGATAGATGTTGATGATGTCTCCCCGGCAACAGCGCCAGAAATTCTTCCTGATTGCTTGTATCTGCGTTGGTATTTCCCTGAAGAGGAGAGGATGATGCAGCACAACAACGGTAAGTATTTTCCTCAGTTATGAAACCAAGCTTATCAATCTAGTAGGAGAACCAAGCAACACTATGTAAACAACACCTGCACACAAATAACAAATACTTGCAACCCAACGCATAAGAGGGGTTGTCAATCTCTCCTCGGTATTGAGATAGATAAAATTGTATTAGATTTGATAAATAGATCTGACAAAAACAAAAAATAAAATAAAGAAAGAAAAAGTGCAGCAAGGTATTTTTGGGTTTTTGGAATAATAGATCTGAAAATAATATGATAAGAAATAGACCCGGGGGCCGTAGATTTCACTACTGGCTTCTCTCGAGAAAATAGCATACGATTGGTAAACAAATTACTGTTGGGCAATTGATAGAAAAGAAAATAATCATGACGATATCCAAGGCAATGATCATGTATATAGGCATCACGTCCAAGATTAGTAGACTGACTCCTGCCTGCATCTACTACTATTACTCCACACATCAACCGCTATCCAGCATGCATCTAGTGTATTAAGTTCATGGAAAAACGGAGTAATGCAATAAGAATGATGACATGATGTAGACAAGATCTATTCATGTAGGAATAGACCCCATCTTTTTATCCTTAATGGAAACGATACATGTGTGTCACTTCTCCTTCTGTCACTGAGATTGAGCACCGCAAGATCGAACCCATCACAAAGCACCTCTTCCCATTGCAAGAAAAATCAATCTAGTTGGCCAAAACAAACCAAAGTTTCAGAGAAGAAATACGAGGCTATAAAGATCATGCATAAACAAGTTTAGAGAAGACTCAAATAATATTCATAGATAGAATTGATCATAAACTCGCAATTCATCGGATCCCAACAAACACACCGCAAAAAGTCATTACATCAAATGGATCTCCAAGAACATCGAGGAGAACATTGTATTGAAGATCAAAGAGAGAGAAGAAGCCATCTAGCTACTACCTACGGACCCATAGGTCTGTGATAAACTACTCACGCATCATCGAAGGAGCACCAATGAGGATGATGAACCCCTCCGTAATCGTTTCCCCCTTCGGCAAGGTGCCGGAAAAGGGCTCTAGATTGGATCTCGTGGTTCTGGAACTTGCGGCAGCTGGAATTGTTTTTCGTCGACTCCTCTAGGGTTTCTGGAATATTTGGGTATTTATAGAGCTGAGAGGTAGTGGAGAGGACACCCATGGGCCCCACTATCCACAAGGGCGTGCCAGAGGCCTCTGGCGCGCCCTGGTGCCTTGTGGGCCCCACGGGCCTCCCCTCCTGCACTTCCTTGGCTCCCAAGTTGTCTTCTGGGCAGAAAAAAAATCTACAAAAAGTTTCGCTACGTTTGGACTCCGTTTGATATGGATATTTTGTGATGTAAAAAACAAGCAAAAAACAGCCACTAGCACTGGGCACTATGTCAATAGGTTATTCCCAAAAAATGATATAAAGTTACTAGTAAATGAATGTAAAACATCCAAGATTGATAATATAACAGCATGGAACAATCAAAAATTATAGATACGTTGGAGACGTATCAGCTATGTGTACGGTTGATGAGATCAATTGCATATGGCGATCGATGTGGCTATGTTTTCTCTCAATCGGAATCGATGAGATCGTGACACAACCTACCTTTACCAGTCGGTTTCCGCCATCGGGGTTAGCAGTGAAATGTAAATCTGAATCAGATTTTTGATGATCGATGAGATCGAACATATTGGAAAATTTGGCGTGATTGGAGTACAGATGTGATCTGTGATTTCTAAAAACGTTGGGCGCTGCCCGCAGCCGCGAGGAGCGCTGCCCCTTTGAACCCCGCCTGCTAACCGACTAGCGGGACCCCCGTTTGTGTAGCACCGTAGATTTCGTACACGTTCACTCAAAGTGGTAGAATGCTATTCTAGGCATAACTTTGTTTTGCGGGTTTGATGTGAATAGTATGGCTCATGTGTATGTGATGCATGTGTGTGAATTATACATGGCCTGCGCGTCATGATTTGTTAGCTGACAGGAGCCAAAGTGCTGTCATTATAATGTATAACAGCATGCGCGTCGACTTGTGATTCTCTGTAAAATTTATTACTAGTTGTAGTATTTGAAGGACAGAGATCAAGTTCGTGGCTTGGCGTCCTAGCGTGGCGAACAAGATGGAGTTTCTACTTGGTTATCGAAATCAGAGCCACCCTGGAAAGGACGTACATGAAGGAGCCATACTTTTCACAATATATGTTTATTTATGATTGATATTGCTTCTTATTTCTATGCATGTTAAAATGGTAGATAGATCCCTCATTAATATCAAGCACATTGCCATTTCTGATATTGCACTTTCACACGTCAAGTACGTCTAGTAGTGGAATCATAAAATTAGGGTGCTACTAGGTGTCCTTGAACTGGAGGGTTCATGCCGGACATGAACATGCGCTGCATGAGGTTGACTTGACAAGGTTATCAAAACGATTTTGGGCCTTGTGGCAAAGAAGGTTGGGACTCGGGGTATAAGATACCTACCCAACTGACAGGAGTTGTATAGAGATACGATTAGCAAGGAGTTGCTTACCGGATAGGCACGTTGGCTAGCAGTGATGCTAAAGCTCAGTAGTCGCCCGCACTAATCGGATCATGAATCACTAAGAGTTTACGGAGGGATGCTGACTTTAGCGGGACTAGTTTCTGTTTAAGTCTTGAATTGCTCTGCATAAACACATTGCTTAGTGATTGCATATTTTTTCTGGTGTAGATCAATGGCACCACCTGCTCAACCCAACTTTGCATTGAAATCAATCTTCGAAAAGGATAAACTTAATGGAACAAACTTTACCACCTGGTATAGAAATTTGAGAATTGTTCTCAAGCATGATAAGATGGAACATGTTCTAGAGAATCTACTTCCAGATGACCCTGCCGAGAATGCTAATGCCACAACCATAAATTCCTACCAAAAACTCATTGATGAATCAATGGAGATTAGCTGTGTGATGCTGGCTTGTATGGAGCCTGATTTGCAACAACATTTAAAAACGTTGAGGCTTTCAATATGATCGAGAATCTCAGAGCATGTTCTAGATGCAGGCTAGGACCGAAAGATTCAACGTCTAGCAATCCTTGATGGATTGTTAGCTGAAGGAAGGTGATCCACTAAGCCCGCATGTGATCAAGATGATCGGGTACATGCAAGCTTTGGAACGGTTAGGCTTCCCACTTAGTGACGAGCTATCCACAGATACAATTCTGAGTTCTCTTCCACCTAGCTATGGGACGTTCATATACAACTATCATATGCACGACATGGATAAGAAGCTCACTGAATTGCATGGGATGCTCAAAGTGGCAGAACAGGATATAAAGAGAGGCATGCATCAAGTGTTGATGGTGGAGAACTCGGCTAAGTTCAAGAAGAGTTGGCCCAAGAAAAAGGCAAATGCAAAGGGCACGAAGAAGGTTATCTCCGCCGCTGAGCCCAAGTCAGGACCGAACTCGAAGACCATATGCTATCATTGCAAGGAAACTGGTCATTGGAAGAGGAACTATAGCAAGTGGCTTGCCGAGCATGACAAGAAGGCCGGAAGTGCGACTTCAGGCAAAGGTACACTTGTTACATATGTTATAGACATTTACCTTGCTGACATACCCAGTAGCTCTTGGGTAATTGATACTAGATTGGTTGTTCATATTTGCAACTAGATGTAGGGGTTTGTAAGAACTAGGCGTGTGGCACAAGGGGAGATTGACATTAGGGTCGACAACAAAGCAAGAGTTGTTGCGTTGGAGGTCGGCAAGATGCAACTCCAGCTTCCTTTTGGATTCATTATGGAATTGAATAATTGTTATTACATTCCTACACTTAGTCGAAACATTATATCTGCCTCATGCTTGATGAGTCGGGAATATGAGTTCAATTTAAATGATAATGGTTGTTCGATATTTTTGAATGGAATGTTCCACGGCTATGCACCTATTGTTGATGGGCTATTCATTTTGAATCTGGAAACATAACATGTCTATAATATGAATGTCAAGAGGCATAAGCCTAATGAGATAAGTCTGACATACTTCTGGCATTGTCGGCTTGGACACATTAGTCTAAAATGCATGAAGAAGCTCCATGATGATGGGCTCCTAGCTTCGTCCGACTTCGGGTCGTTCGAGACATGCAAATCATGCTTGCTCGACAAGATGACTAAGTCTCATTTTGCAAAGAGTTGCGAGAGGGCGTCCGAGCTGTGGAACTTATACACAGTGATGTGTGTGGTCCAATGAGCACAACTGCCAGAAGTGGCTATCAGCACTTCGTGACTTTTACCGATGACTTGAGTAGATATGGATATATCTATTTGATGAGGCACAAGTCAGAAAGTTTTGAAAAGTTAAAAAAGTCTCAGAACAAGGTAGAAAATCAGCTCGACAAGAGTATAAAGCTTCTACGATCTGATCATGGAGGTGAGTACATGAGCCAGGAGTTTGATAATCATTTGAAAAGCCGAGGTATAGTACCTCAGCTCACACCTCCGAGTACACCACAAAGAAATGGTGTGTCAGAACAGAGGAATCGTACCTTGTTAGACATGGTTTGATCTATGATGAGCAAACCGGATTTACCTTTGTCATTCTGGAGATACGCTCTAGAAACTGTAGCTTTTACACTCAACAGAGTACCATCTAAATTCGTAGACAAGACACAACATGAGATGCAGACTGGGAAGAGTCTCAAGTTGTCTTTTCTAAAGATTTGGGGTTCTGAAGCATTTTTCAAGCGACTTATGTCGGACAAGCTTACACCCAAGTCAGATAAGTGCATATTTGTGGGATATCCGAGGGAAACCTTGGGATATAGCTTCTACAACCGTGAAGAGAACAAAGTGTTTGTTGCTCGGAACAGGGTCTTCCTTGAGAAAGAGTTTCTCGGACGGGAAGCCAGTGGGAGGCAGGTGCAACTCGAAGAAGTTCGAGAACCACTTGGGGACAACTCGGCTAGTGATGTACATGGCCTGATGTTGCTTTTGCAATAAGCCTAACAAGAAGATACCAGGCCAACCCAGGTGAGAGTTACTAGGCGGTGGTAAAGACTATTCTGAAGTACCTGAAAAGGACTAAGGAAAATTTTCTAGTTTATGGAGGTGAGGAAGAGCTCATCGTAAAGGGTTACACTGACGCTAGTTTCCAAACCAACCGAGATGATTGTCGATCCCAGTCTGGATTTGTGTACATCATGAATGGAGGAGTAGTGAGTTGGACGAGTTCAAAGCAAGATACGGTGGCCGATTCTACGACAAAAGTCAGATACATTGCGGCTTGTGAAGCTGCAAAGGAAGGTGTTTGGATCCGAAACTTTCTGGATGATCTTGGTATTTTCCCAGCCTCGGTAAAATCATTGGACCTTTATCTTCTATATCTAAATAGCTAGCCCCCACTAACTATTTCTCTCAACATGCAAGCATGCCACATCATCACACCACATGCATGAGAGAAGGCCCACCCCACTACCATATGTCTCAACATGCAAGCATGCCACTTCATCCTGAAACATGCATGGAAAAAGACCCATCTCAACATGCAAAAATACATGATAATTTCCATTCTATTATGCTATTTATATTTAAGAAACATCTTATGACTATATAGTTATCAAACATAGTAAATTATATGTATTTTTAGTTTTTAGCTTTTTATAGTATTACTTCAAATATTCAGGTTTCATACAACAATCATATTGAAATATGTTGCAAGATATTCCCGCAACAACATGCGGGGTATCATCTAGTTGTGATAATTCCGGTGCCATTGCATAAGCCAAGGAGCCGAGGAACCACCACAAGACCATACACATAGATCAAAAATATCAACTGATATGAAAGATCGTAAAGAGTGGTGATACAAAGTTATGCAAAATTCACACGGATGCAAATGTTGTCGATCTATTGACTAAGTCGCTTCCACAACCCAAGCACGATGGGCACGTTAGAGCTATGGTCCTTCAATGTCTATTTGATTGACTCTAGTGCAAGTGGGAGACTGTTGGAGATATGCCCTAGAGGCAATCATGTATGATGATATTTCCTATGTCTTTATGAATAAAGATAGTCCTTGGCCATTATCAATGATGTGTATCAGCAAATACGTGACTTGTTTGTGAGACTATGCATTGTATGATGACTGTCCTAAAAGGTCCCTAGTCGAAAGGGTTGTGTGCACGCGCAGCCGACTAGACTAGCATATGACATGGTGGATGGCTCGGCCTCACTGGCCATGAAGCACTGGATGCTAACCGAAAAATATGGACTCGGAAGGATCTGATCGGATTCGACATAGTCGGATCCGAGTCCAGATAAGGTCCGAGTCGGACAGACCCAACCATGAGATGCAGCGATATGTCATCTATGAGTCTCTAGTACAACATACGTTCTATGTCCTAAGACCTGAGCTGTCACATGTACTCGGGATGGTGAAAGACTTGCTTTGGGCCGACCAAACACTACTCCGTAACTGGATAGTTATAAAGGTAGGTTTTGGGCTTGTCAAGACTCATGCTGCGAGACTTGGTCGAGCAAGATGGGATTTACCCTCCGATTAGGAGAGATATCCTCTGGGCCCCTCGTGTGATCCGACCAAGATAATCATGGCCAGACAACAAGGATTATTGGATAATCTAGTTAGTGGTCGACACCACTGGAACGAGAAAGAGGCCGGGCTAGCACAAGGACGACAGACTCGCCTTGAGCCTGACAACATATATCGTGTGGCAAAGGGAACATAAGTGTGACATGTTGTACATGTTCACCAACCGGCTTCATTATCTACTTGGTGGCCGGCACGCCTTGCTAGAGGCCGCTACCAACCGAGCAGGTTAGAGGTGATCTGACATGCGACCAAGTCGACTTGAACCTAAGGGGTCGTGCGCTTAAGGGAAGGAACCTGTGAGGCTGGATCTGACTCCACGAGTCAGATGCGATCCTACTCGGACTCAGATCCAGACTGAACATAATTTGGGCTTTAGGATCCATGCGAGGCCCAAGTGTTGAGCTCGTGATGGATGCCTATATATAGTGGAGGTGCGGCACACTCATTTGGTTCATCGCTTCGGCACCGTCACTAGGGCTTTGCATGTGTTGCAACTAGGCACCCCCACTGGCTGCCGACTGTGTGATTGGACTTAACAGTCCACCGCACGCTGTTTCTCCTGCACGCGCGGATACCATTATATTAGAGGTGGTGCACTTGCGCTGCTCTATCAAACCTGTTCATGGGATCTGATCAGCTACGTAGATCAAGGAGGAGACGACTATGGAGAAGCGTTGCCCCAACTCTACTTCCGTTGCATGGCACTACGCGTCTAGTGGTAAAGATCTATGATCCACCCCCCTTAGCATGTTCCTGGATGTTCTACGGGTAGGAAATTTTAATTTGCAGTCAACGCACCCCACCGTAGAGCCCAACAGGCACTAGAGAGGATGATGCTCGATGGTGTTCCCAAGTTCGCTCTCCTTGGCCTCAAGAGCCACAACCTGTTTCTTGAGGCACTCTTACTTAGCCAAGAAGTCCTTGCTAGTGTTGTCTAGGGCGATGCTGGGTGGATCTATGGTCGTAAGGGGCATTGAAAGGAGTTTTTTACGTACTACAATGGCACCGACAGTGGAGAGTAATGTGGGCACAAATTAGTGAAAGAATGATGTCAACAAAGCAAGACATCCACCTAACAATAATGATCCAGTTTGACAAATGATAACCAATGACGACCATAGGTTTTTTGTTCTCGCAAACATAACCACTAAAGAAGTTCAACAACACTACCTTATAGACTCTAGGTTCTTTACAACCCATTATAACATAAAGAAGCAAGCTGAAATGTAGACATGACAAATACTAGGCATTCATTACTTCAGCGCGACTTAGAGGCTCCTCTACTCAAAGGCCCATTGGTCCTTCCTGCGGATCTCCTCCTCCTCCTCGGGTGTGAAGTCATTCTTGATGTTGAAGGTATTGCGGATCTCCTCCGGGGTCTTGTTTCCGATCATGTCAGCGACGGTTTGGCAAGTCAGGTCTAGGAGCCCCTTGATGTTGAGGTAGTCTGCGGCCTGAGAGGAGGCAAAAGTGTAAAAGGATATTAGCGTGTTAGAGGTAATATAAGCATTCGTTCACAAAACATGGATAATTACATATACCACCAACATAGATGTTTTTGCGATAAACTAAAACACAAAATAAGGCATGATTTAATCAATAGATATTGATTCAAAGACCATAACATGGGTTAACATAACTAGATCAATAATTAAGATAAAATAACAAAATTGTAAGAAACGAAGTCAGATTAGGCACTACTTCATACATTCCTTCATGAAAGTTGATAATTTTATACATGGATAAGTTACAGGAAGTCACACATGGGTTCAGATGACAAGAACAACTTCTCATAATGCATTGGCAATTGTATTCATCATCTGGTAATATAGCTATCACCATGTATGGCCAGTACACTACAATCATCACTTAAGCAATGCTACGTAGATGAACACATTCATAATCAATACAGATTAATAATGACATCTAAAATATTAGCTAAGATCATAAAGGCAGAATAGCAACAAAGTTGGAAACAATAGTTATCTATCACAACAAAATCAAACCACAAGACAAAACATGGGTTCATGGCTCAATAATGTATGAAACTGGATTATGTATTACAAGTGAATATACAACTTTATCTATGATAAAAAATATACCTCTAACAAAACAAAATCAAAGCAGATAGTACTAACTCTTGAAACCAAGCTCATGATTTTATAGTGGCCATGGGAATTCATGCACGGGTTCACTTCAGATGATGGAAAGCATCACCACTTCTCAGATGGACATGCATAACGTATCATATGGTAAATTATCTACAACGGTGTAATGTTAATAGTACACCACAATCAATAGTCAACCAACACTATATAGAAGAAGGCGTTCATAGACGTCATGAATCAATAGTGTCATCCAGAAGGTAGTTGAGATAAGAAATACATGGATTCAAAGTTAGAAACAATACCATGATCATGTGATTTAGCTATCACTACGTATACACAAAAATTAAGAGTAAACCAATGCTAGATAGAAGAAGGTATTCATAGTCGACATGGATCAAGAGTGTAATCTATAAGGTTATATAAGATAATAAAGACTGAGATAGCAAAGTTAGAAATAAGAGTGTGATCTACATAGCATAGTTAAAAATGTCATAGTAGTAATGTAAGATACTATATTTATATATCATAACTACATATGCCACATGCCGCATACCACCCCTCTATGACAAACCAACATAACTGTAACAAACCAAATTCAAAGCAATACTACTAAACTTACTAATTTCTAGCGGACAAGATCATAACTTTACACTAGATATGGACATTCATGCATGGTTCAAATATAGAAACAACAGTGACATTATGTAGCATAGTCAAAAATACCATATATTTCTCTGTGTGATATGATGTTTTCACTAGTTGATCAAATATAAACCACTCACTCTTCATCACATAGAGGAATTTACTGGCACAACGATAGAGAATCTAATAAGTTAAAATGTTCCTAGGTTATTTATATACAATGAAGCATATTAGACCAAAAGAACATGGAACTGCAAATTAATATAGCTCCCCAGATGATGCCCTAACCTATTAGGGTTATTATGTATGGTTGGCCACTTTGTACATCACCAATAACAACTCTGTATTACCTAAACCTAATCCAGTGTATAACCTAACCTAATCAAATCGGGTCGAATCTACCTTTGATGAAGGTACGAGGACCGATTCCACTCTATCTAAATCTCAATTAGACATAAGTAAGGAGTTGCACAAAATAAAAATAATCTTGATTCCAATCATGGGGAATAGTAAAGAATATATCTATAGAAAGTCGAGGACCAAATCTAATGACGGAAAGAAATCATACCTCGATGAGGTCGAATAGGGTGTCCTGGTCGACCTTGACGAACTTGGCGTCCCAATTCTCGAGGTCCTCTGCAGGCTCCCCAGGCACATCCGCCACAACATCAAACGCCCCAGCTCCTCCTCCAAAATCTGACGCGTTCGCGGGCTTTGCTTGGATGTGCTTCTTACAGTAATCGATGTCCTTGGAAAGGATCATGGAGTTTACATTGTGGAAAGTCAAGACATTATTGGTACAGTCATCCTCGATCATGTGCCGGATCATTTGCGACTCCATGGCCACCGCCTCCTCCACCTCAAACAATTTGCCATCCGAGCTCTTGAGCGTGATCATCATCTTCTTGCCCACTGCGATTGCCATCAGGTGGATTAAAGTTGGGGTTGGGGTGGGTAGGTTGTAGATGGAGGAAACTCTAGCGAGAATAGGAAACTCTAGTGGCGGCGAAAGAGAGGAGGAAAGATAGGGGGTTTGTTACGGGGTGGTTGGGCTTTTAGGTTTATTTGTTGGGCCCGGTTGGGAAACTCGTGGATGGGTAGATATCTAGCTTATATACCTCACAAGGTAACAAAGTCAAATGGAACCAAACCACATTTTGACCAAATTGGTTACGAGTTCGAAGGGATCGAAACTAAAAAACTCATATTTTCCTAGTTCATGGGGAAAACTTTGGTATCTTAAGTTGGAACAACTTCACCACCTTCCCGGGATGTCGGCCCACCTTATAAATTGGTCCACATGCTGAAGGGTCTTTTTGTTTGTTTTTGCGATTTGATGGGCTTTATATTTTTTATACTCATAGGGATTATGCGTTTTTTATTTGTTGTGAGTGAGATTATGAGTAATTGATTGTAGTGGTAGTAAATATGGATAGTCTGTGTGCGAGGCAGGCGGATATCGACTATGGAGCAATCCGTGTAAATATCTTTTATAGTATGTTGATGTGATGAATGAGTGTTGGGAACTTTATAGGTCGCGGAATGGTTATCAGAGATTTTTGGTGAGTGAATATTTTTATTTATGGCATGATATCCTTTGATATAACATGTAGGTTGGCAAAATGATGGTAACATATCCTATTAGATGTAGATTAACTTTAATCTAGTTTTCTTCTCAACTAAGTAAACTTCCTCTCTCACATGCTTATAACATGTAGGGATGCAACGAATGGGTCCACAACATCAAGGAGATCAATGGGGAGAGAGCCCTAGCTGGGCAAGATGATTTTTTATAGAGCAAGACAATGAAGGTTTGGGTCCTTGGGACTCCACCACCACCACTGCCGACGACAATGTAGGAGGAGGAGGAGAGCAATAATAGCACACGCCAATCCAGCCCCTTGGGGACTACATACCCCAGGGTGGCTGAGGAAACTATGTCCCTCAACATGAGTTTAAGAACTTTGTGCAACGTGTTGGTGGTGTCGAGGAGACACTCCAACAGGTCAACACCAACATCACTGTGCTCTCCCAGAACCTCTTTGGGTTCACCTCTGTTGGAAAATTAGGCAATTTAATCAGTAATTCTAGTAAATAATCCATGACTAAAACAACAAGTAGCATGCATGTATCAAACATACCAGACGTACTAAAGAACATGAACACCATCATAGAACATGCAACAACAACCATAGTAAGAGATTGGATCAGATTATGGCACATGTATTGATTGTTTGTAGGTGCCTGCGCTACTGCCGGTATGATGTTGTTGTCTATTGGTCGGTGCAGACGATGTTGGAGACGACAGTGAGTAGCGCCGCCTGACTTGGAGTGGAGGCGACTCAAAGCGCTTCCCCAAAATTCTATTTGCCCTCTCTCGATGTAGGATCACAAGGGTGAGATATTTCTAAGACATGCTCTCCCACTCGCTAATGCATGCCGACGCCCGAGATGGAGTAGGCTATAGTGGTGACGGAAGTTGCGAGATGAGGCAAAACCCTAGGTGTTTTGATGTGTCTTTTGCCCCTGCTGGTGTGTCATATATATAGAAGGAGTAAGGCAGTATCATGTCATGATCATGATCTCAAACCAACTTAGTTTCCAAGTCATAGACTGATATGTCTCAAACATATCTATAATTTTTGATTGTTTAATGCTATTATATTATCACTTTTATATGCTTTACATATCATTTTATGAAAAATAGTTTTCCCCCGCTTTATATTATAAAGCAACCACCCCACCACAAGTTCAACATGCCAGAGCAATATAAGAGAAAAGAGAAACATAAACATAAACTACAAAGATACATGATACCAAAAGAGCCACTAACAAGCATCGAAGACACCAAGCGCAAGTTTGATCATCGAGGACTTCAGTGAACAAGAGCTAGCACACGACGTGACTAAGCTGAGGAAGTAGCCCACTCCAGGAGGATTGGCACGATCCGCCCTCTCCCTTGAGTTAAGCCATTGTTGGTCTGCCATCCTTCTCTACCTCTTATGAGGCCCCCTGCCCTCTAGTCCTGGACCAGAGGACACTATGCCGTTGACAGTCAGAGATGCTCACCCCTGACCTCGCATGACCAAGACCAACTATTGCTGAGAGAGGACGACAAGCATGACCACCGCACCTCATAGCTGCACACCCCAGCATCGCCAACGCCGCTAGCAGGCACCAACTTCAACCGCAAGAAGCCGAGTGCGAACAACACTTAAGATATCCAGCAAACCACCTACTGCGCCGAAGCCTCAACCAGCACTCCACCATCTCAAGGTGGTGTATTCAAGAAGAAGAACGACGTTGGAGCACCGTCACCACCCAATCTAGAGATTTTGGGTTTCCACCCTGGACGGGGAGGGGAGGGCGAGGGTAGGATCGTGATGTCGCCTTCAAGAAGGGGAACGACATCGGAGCGTTACCGGTGTCATAGCCGTAGCGGCCGGTCAAGGGTTCCCCCAATCCATCCCTAGTAGACCCTAACTACAAAATGTGCTCTATTTTGCGACATTCACTTGTGTCACACAAAACCGTTTTTCGTCACAGAAAATACCCGGTGACGTTTTTCGGCCGTCACCCCCACCGTCACTGAAGCGCCATCATAAAAAAAATCTTGACGGTACCCCTTCCTCTGTCACATGAGATCATATGTTAGGTGATGAACGAAAAATAGTCGCCGAAACTACCTTCTATGACAGCCAAAAAATGTCACTAGAACTGTCACCATATACTAACAACTGACCCACCATGTTTGACCAGTCAAAGTTTGTGACATATGGGCCCATAATATGCTCAGCCGAGGTCTAATCACTGATGGTGCATGTCAGTAACAATCAAATTTGACCGGTCAAAGATCCTGACATGTGGGCCCATGGGATGCTGACGTGGCTGCTTACATGTGGGTTCGGAGCTGGTGACAACACGCATTTATGTCACTATTACCATCACGGTTTGTTCAGTGTTGCATTTGCCAACCAAATTTAAATTTTAAAATTAGTAAAATTTCAAATATGATAATGAAATGACTTCCGTTAACGCTGAAAACAGACATCTTAACAAAGTTGTAATAAAGATCAGCCAACTGAGGAAGTATCACACACGAGATAAAAGGAAATAGAGTACCAAATGTTACAAAATATAATAAGGGACGACCAAAGTTTCTGTATGAAGAAGACCACCATCAGGGTTGCGACATGCTATTGTTAGAGCCCCTCAAAGTGGTCCGCGACATGCTGTTATCAGAGCCGTCGTGCATCCTAAACAGAAACCTAAAGCTGCTTCTAGTTATGATTGCTTCTTTTCCATAGAAGCACTTTTCTCTGCTTGTTCCATCTTAAGAGCTACAATTTCATTTAGCAGCTTTGTTTTCATCTCTTTGATTTCCTGTTGCTGCGCTGCCATTCTTGCATTTAGCTCTTCTTGATACCTATCAGCTGCTGATCTTGCAGCTAGCTCCTGAGTTGCAAGCCTCTCTTCAAGCTCTCTCATGCGTTCATGAGAGGTTGTCTTCTACTTGGAGGCAGATGTCTCTCCCATGCTTGAAAGGAACGTGCTATGCTTTGAACGCCCTTGAGAACCTCTGCAATAATTTGCACATCTGTTTTTGGCTCTTCACCTTCTGCTGGACTTGTGCCTTGTTTTTCCTTCATTTCCTTCTACAATATGGTTGAAGGGTTGATGGTACAGTGTTACACACACAATATTTTGGGTGGCACATTACATGTGAAATCCAAAAATTGCAGAACGCTTACGATTGTTGTTGTTGCAGTCTCACTCATCACCCCATCCTTCTTTCTGGTGTGGGTTGCTTCAAAAAATTGAACAGGTGTAGGTTTCTAGTTTTGTTCATTACACTAGTACATAAAATAGGACTTGATGAACTTTATTGCCGCATGCCATTTACTTATGAAAAAATATGATAATTTGCATGTACGAAGCTGGAGTGCTTACCATATTGTGATAAGCTGAAATGTAGCATCTAGAGCCAGTTTTTTGGTGGAGCTTCATAGCACTTCGGTTTGGTTTAATCGTAGCACAAATCTCCTATGGATAGAAGCATAAATTTAGTTTTGACCATACGGTATAGTAGAAGTTGAATCTGTCAGATTAAGCACGGATTACCTGGTAGTTATCATCCTTCCACTATTGTACTAAATCTTTCCAATCTTTATCTGTACTAGTCATTGGCTTCAACTTCAATGCTTGCTCCTTAGTAAGATTTTTAACCTTATTGTAAAATTTTGCCTTGAGTCGGTGTCTGTGTGACTGCACGCTTTATGAATGATACCTTCAGTCACAACTTTGGCCAATGTAGCATTCTATAGAAACTCAAACTTTAGCTGCAAACATCATACATACATGCATGTCACAACATTTAGAGCACGAAGATAAAAAGATGTGGTATGGTACAATTGCAAAAGAGATTCATTTCATGGCTGACCTGTAATGACTGTAAAACGTTAAGAAGCATATGCTTGTTCCCCTCTACATTGTACTCCTTCGACTTGGTTTTTATGGGCATCTTATCTCTGACTTGATAACCAACCTTTGAACTAAGTTTTGTTGCTTTTGTAGAGGGTTAATAAGGCTATTTGCTCCCCCATGAAGTCAACCTCCATCCTACTTCCGGTCCTTTTTATATCTCTTTCTAAACCATGTGATAAAGTAGGTCCGCGCTCACCTCGCCTCTTCTTCTCATTGGAACGGTTTGTCCTTTCTACTGGATGTTGTTGTGTGCAGATGTTCGTAGGCTCGTTTTCTGCCTTGGGATCAACTGCTTCATGATTTTCATCTGAATTTTCTGCAAAGGAGTTGCTATCTTGAGAGGTCAAATTATCTGCTGGCGCGAGCTGCAAATCTTGTGTCATGTCCTCGTCATGATGATGTGCAGGCATCTGGGAATCATATAGGGCATCGTCTATGGCTGCTCTAGATCTTGTACATATTGGAGTTGGATGAACAATAGTGTCAGTTTGCTTCTCCTGTGTTGCTTGAAAGACAGGAGTGTACTTAAACACCAATGTAATGCAGCTACAAGATGCTGTAAAATTAAAATGTACTAGACATGTATATTTTGGTACCTCAACTATTGGGGGCAACTCTGGGGCGTCGACACCTCCCTTTGAATTATTGCCACCTTCATCATCGGTATTTTCCTATTCTGAACCCTCTGGTTCATATACAGGGTCATTCGCTAAATCTTTCTCCTACTGCATATCACACTTTTCTACTGGGTTTGCCCTTTTTCCTGTGTCCTTTGACAACCATATACAAATACGTGTGGAAGTTCAGAGATACCCCCTATATTTGAGTTTGGCGCCATTCTGTTCTCCTTCAGTTTTTCTGACATACGGATAGTATTTTTCCCCCTAATATTCTCATACTCATTTGGTGTGTTGGGTGTAGTAACTGCAGGACAAAGACGAAAGAATGAGATTTAAAAAAGAATCCACAAAGATACAACCTCAACTAGATGAACTACAATATCACATAAGCAGTGGTTATGTGGTCGTCAAGTATGTGATCATGACTTCATCGTCGGTCCATGAATAGGGAATACAGATGAGAAATGACGTTCTTCCTAACTGATACGTCTCCATCGTATCTATAATTTTTGATTGTTTCATGCCAATATTATACAACTTTTATACACTTTTGGCAACATTTTATATGATTTATTTGGACTAACATATTGATCCAGTGCCCAGTGCCAGTTCCTGTTTTTTGCATGTTTTTTGTTTTGCTGAAAATCCATATCAAACGAAGTCCAAACACGATAAAAATTTATGGAGAATTATTTTGGAATATATGTGATTTTTGGGACTTGGAATCAACGCAAACGGGGGGCCACAGCCCCCACAAGACACCAGGGCACGCCCCAGGGGCTAGGCGCGCCCTAGTGGGTTGTGCCCTCCTCGGATGTCGGTTGGAGTTCTACTTCGGGTGCAAGGAAGCTTATATCCGTAAAAAAATCATGTTAAAATCTCAGCGCAATCGGAGTTACGGATCTCCGGGAATATAAGAAATGGTTTTCGGCCAGATCCGGGGAATGCAAAACAGAAGAGAACAGAGAGGGAGATCCAATCTCGGAGGGGCTCCCACCCCTCCGCCGCCATGGAGGCCATGGACCAGAGGGGGAACTCTCCTTCCATCAAGGGGGAGGCCAAGGAAGAAGAAGAAGGAGGGGAGCTCTCTCCCCCTCTCTCCCGGTGGCGCCGGAACGCCGCCGGGGCAAGGATCGTGACGGCGATCTACATCAACAATCTTGCTACCGTCAACACCAACTCTCTCCCCCTCTATGCAGCAGTGTAACACCTCTTCTCCCCACTGTAATCTCTACTTAAACATGGTGCTCAACTCCATATATTATTTCCCAATGATATTTGGCTATCCTATGATGTTTGAGTAGATCCGTTTTGTCCTATGGGTTAATCGTGATCTTGGTTGGTATGATTGTATATTTTATTTATGGTGCTGTCCTACGGTGCCCTCCGTCTCGCGCAAACGGAGGGGCCCCCGCTATAGGGTGTTGCAATATGTTCATGGTTTGCTTATTGTCGGTGTTGCGGGGGTGACAGCAGCCTAAACGCGGATAAGTGGGTTATGGCGTGTGGGAGTAAAGAGGACTTGATACTTAATGCTATGGTTGGGTTTCACGACCTTAATGATCTTTAGTAGTTGCGGATGCTTGCTAGAGTTCCAATCATAAGTGCATATGATCCAAGTAGAGAAAGTATGTTAGTTCATGCCTCTCCCTCATGTAAAATTACAAGAATGATTACCGGTACTTGTTATCGATTTCCTAGGGACAAATTACTTTCTTGTTGACAAAGCTATCCACTTTTATTACCTTGCAATTTATTCGTAGTTTTATTCTCGCAAACTACTTGTAGTTTTATTCTTGCAAATTAGTTTCATACTTGTTTTAGGTAAAGCGAACGTCAAGTGTGCGTAGAGTTGTATCGGTGGTCGATAAAACTTGAGGGAATATTTGGTCTACCTTTAGCTCCTCATTGGGTTCGACACTCTTATTTATCGAAGAAGGCTACAAACGATCCCCTATACTTGTGGGTTATCACTAACCTAGATCTACGTGTAATCATGTTTTCAATTGACTACACCCAAGTACACTGAATTCTAAACGCTTGTACGGTGCCTAAATTGTAATAATTCAGAGAAACGCAACATGAGTAATAACATGCAAACAAATATAGAACACACATGCAGGAAACACAAGCATGGAGTTAACCTTGGACTTCCTGAATACAAGCGGATAAATCAAACATGTCTACATATACATACACCCATACAGATCTTGAATAGCTCGGGTAGTGAGGGAGGGGGAGATGATTGTTACCTGTCCATTTACGATTAGTTCTTGGCTTCAACATCACAGGATCCTTGCGGGCCTTGTCGCTGTGAAGGTTTCCAATCGACTGTCGTCATGTCGCTCGACGACGCTGGTGAGGGAAGTCGACGCCGCCGGGAGGGTTCAAGATCTGGAGAAGTGCAGGAGGAGGAGTGGGCAGTGGGAAATTATGAGTGTAGTTTATTGATGCAATAAACGAGGTATATATTGACGCGAGGAACAATTTAGCGCGGCCCCTTTCGGAAATGTAGGCGGGAAGGGAAAATAGTCAGGGAGCGCAAAAACCGAGGGAACCGAATTATTTGAGCGTACAAACTATTTTTTGTAACAAAAACAGGAAATCTTTTAGAAAGAACGTGAACTCTTTCAGAAATAATGTGAACACTTTTAGAAAGAACGTGAACACTTTCAGAATTACGATTCGGGCACTTGTACACGTATATGTTTTTTTTCTGATCTTCTTGCGCACACATGTGTGTGGTTTGATGCACCATGTTCTTTTAGTGAAGAAGCCTCAAGTGAATTGGGCATCGTTGGTTGTACTTTATTTTGAATCTGGACATGTTGATCGATGCATACATGGGTACGACATGCTGTTTTGGTGAAGAAGTCTCAAATAGAATTGGGATTTTTCTAGGTACTTTGATTTAAATTAGGACATGTTGATTGATGCATACATGTGTGCGTTTTGCACAAGCCAACCCTCAAATTTTTTGTAGTGAGCAGTCACTTCCCTTGACCATGCCACTTCAAGAATGTTTAAGTCTAGACATGTCTTGTGTTCTGGGTATGACATGTTGGTTTGGTGAAGAAGTCTCAAATTGAATTGGGCATTGTTTGGTTGTACTTTGATTTAAATAGGGACATGTTGATCGATGCATACATGTGTGTGTTTTGCACAAGCCAACCCCCAAATTTTGTTTTAGTGAGCAGTAACTTACCTTGAGCATGTCACTTCAAGAATGGTTAAGTCGAGTGCTACTTGCACTACTGCAGGATGCTGCTAACGCGACACTACGATCAGAGACCCTTTGACGAAACTGTGTGTGATGCATTAATCACAAACGGTGATGTAAAAAAATGTCAAAAAAGATGCAAAACATTTGCGATGAAGGATACATCAAACACGGTTCAGATTTTAGTTGCGTGTACGATGCGGGGCATACGGTTGATCCATAAGAACTGTTTGCGATGAGACAGAACAACAGAAAAGGGCAGCCATATCAAGGTGTGTGTGATATACGGCATACAGTTCGCTCTGATGACCTGTTTGCTATTAGGGAATGCAACAGAAATGGTTAGCCAGATCAAGGTGTGTGATAGATAACAGATATACGGCATACGGTTCACTCGGACGAACTGTTTTCGATTAGGGAACACAACAGAAATGGTTCAACTTAACAAGATGTGTGTGATATGCGGTATACAGTTCACATAGATGAACTGTTTGCGATGAGCCAAAAGAACACAAACGATTCGTGTAAACAAGATATGTGTGATACGCGGCAAATAGCCCACTCGGATGAACTATTTGCGATGAGAAATTATAACACAGACATTTACTACAGTTAATTCGTGTGTGATTCTAGGTGTACAAAAAACTTTGAAAAATGCAAACTAGTTGCTTGCGGTGGCTAGGAGTATCGCACATGATGCGTCTGCGAGTACTCATGTCTGATGATTAGTAAGTTACACATACGTTTCCTTATGTTAACATGTGTGTGATAGATAACACGTGACACCGCATACGGTATTCGGGTTGTGTGCTCCACTTAGTCTTCCCGCGCTCCACATGGGTGAATTGTAAAATCCCGAATCCCCTAGCCAGCTGCTAGCTATAAATAACCACAGCAATGGCCGCCGACGCCGACTCGCTATTGATCCAGCTTCTAGCTAGTTACCCACACATACCGGCATACCCCCAACGGCCGACGACGGGATGGAGTCCCGCGACGGCAGAATTGAGGCTGAAGGCACGATGGTCGGCTTGGCGGTCGACGACCATGCCACCGCCTCTCTCGACGACAGCCAGAGGAAGCAGGAAACGTGGTACAAGCAAGCCGCTAGGTTAGCCAGGGTCGTCCTAAAAGTGGACAGGGATCGCAAGCGGGCGATACTGCTGGCTCGGCGCAGAGTGCGGCGGATGGTGCAGGCGGCGGAGGAGGGACCTCCACGATGCAAGGACAACTGCGGCAGTGGTGGCCGCCGCACGAGGCCCAGGCTTATGTCTGATACGTCTCCAACGTATCTATAACTTTTGCTTGTTCCATGCTGTTATATTATCATTCTTGGATGTTTTACAATCATTTTATAGCAACTTTATATCATTTTTGGGACTAACCTATTCACATAGTGCCCAATGCCAGTTGCTATTTTTTGCTTGTTTTTTTACTTCGCAGAATATCCATATCAAACGGAGTCCAAAGGCAGCGAAACTTTTTGGAGATCTTTTTGGACCAGAAGACACCACATGGGCCAAAGAAGTACTAGAGGGGAGGCCCGAGGTGGGCGCAACCCACCAGGGCATGCCCAGGGGGTTGTGCCCCCCTCGGTGGCCTCCCGCACCGTCTCTTCGCCCTATAAATCCCCAAATATTCTAGAAACCCTAGGGGAGTCGTCGAAACACAATTCCAGCCGCCGCAAGTTCCAGAACCACGAGATCCAATCTAGACACCATCACGGAGGGGTTAATCATCCTCATTGGTGCCTCTCCAATGATGCGTGAGTAGTTCATCATAGACCTACGGGTCTATAGGCAGTAGCTAGATGGCTTCCTCTCTCTCTTTTGATTCTCAATACAATGGTATCTTGGAGATCTATTTGAACTCTTTTTTGCGGTGTGTTTGTTGGGATAAGATGAACTTTGAGTTTATGATCAGATCTATATCCATGAAAGTTATTTGAGTTTTCTTTGATCTCTTATATGCATGATTACTTATAGCCTCGTATTTCTTCTTCGAATCTTTGGTTTAGTTAGGCCAACTATATCGATTTTTCTTGCCATGGGAAGAGGTGCTTTGTGATGGATTTGATCTTGTGGTGTTCTTTCCCAGTGACAGAAGGGGCAGCAAGACACACATGTATCATTGCTATTAAGGATAACAAGATGGGGGCTATTCCTACATGAATAGATCTCGTCTACATCATGTCATCGTTCTTATTGCATTACTCTGTTTTTCCATGAACTTAATACACTAGATGCATGCTGGATAGCGGTCGATGTGTGGAGTAATAGTAGTAGATGCAGGCAGGAGTCGGTCTATTAATCTTGGACGTGATGCCTATATAATGATCATTGCCTGGATATCGTCATAATTATTCGATCTTCTATTAATTGCCCAACAGTAATTTGTTTACCCACCGTACGCTATTTTCTCGAGAGAAGCCACTAGTGAAATCTATGGCCCTCGTGTCTATTCTTTATCATATTTGCTTTGAGATCTATTTTTATTTGCTTTTGTTTTCAGATATATTATTCCAAAAACCCAAAAATACCTTGTTGCACTTTTATGTTACTTATTTTATTTCATGTTTTATCGAGATTTATTTATCCAATCTACACAAATTTTATCCTGTCAACTTGACAATTTCTGGCATTGTTACCCGTAGAGGGGTTGACAACTCCTCATAAGCGTCGGGTTGCAAGTATTTGTTCTTTGTGTGCAAGTACTGTTTACATAGTGTTGCTTGGTTCTCCTACTGGATTGATACCTTGGTTTCATAACTGAGGGAAATACCTACCGTAGCTGTACTGCATCATCCCTTCCTCTTTAGGGAAATACCGACGTAGTTCAAGCGAAATCAAAAGGAATTTGTGGCACCGTTGCCGCGGAGACATCATCAACATCTATCAGGTTCCTAATCATAAATCTCATCTCCTTGCAATTTAAATTATTTGCCATTTGCCTCTCATTCTCATCTCCCCCACTTCACGAAAATTTGCCATTTTATTCGCCCTCTTTTTCGTTCGCCGTTTTTTTTCCGTCAGATCTATATTTTTGTGTGCAATCTTGTTTGCGTTGTCCCGATGACTCAAGAAAACACCAAGTTGTGTGATTTTTCCAATACCAATAACAATGATTTTATTAGCACTCCTATTGCTCCTCCCACCACTAGTGCGGAATCTTGTGATATTAATGCCGCTTTGTTGAATCTTGTTATGAAAAATCAATTTTCCGGTACTCCTAATGAGGATGCCGCGTCCCATCTAAACACATTCGTAGAATTGTGTGATATGCAAAAGAAAAAAGATGTGGACAATAATATTGTGAAGTTGAAATTATTTCCTTTCTCTTTGAGGGATCGGGCAAAAATTTGGTTTTCTTCTTTGCCTTGCAATAGTATCGATTCTTGGGATAAGTGCAAAGATGCTTTTATTACTAAGTATTTTCCGCCCGCGAAAATTATTTTCCTTAGAACTCAAATCATGAATTTTAAGCAACTTGAGCATGAACATGTTGCACAATCTTGGAAAAGAATGAAGTTGATGCTAAGAAATTGTCCTACTCATGGTTTAAATATTTGGATGATCATACAAAAAATTTATGCGGGATTGAACTTTTTTTCTAGAAATCTTTTAGATTCTGCCTCGTGTGGTACTTTTATGGAGATCACTTTGGGTGAAGCTACTAAATTGCTTGATAATATTATGGCAAATTATTCACAATGACATACTAAAAGAGCACCTACTAGTAAAAAGGTTAATTCGGTTGAAGAAATTAGTACATTGAGTGAAAAAGTCGATGCTCTTATGAAATTGGTTGCTAATAAAAGTGCTCCTATTGATCTTCGTGATGTGCCTTTGTCTACTTTGATTGAGCAAAATAGTGATTCCGTAGATGTGAATTTTGTCTCGCGAAACAATTTTAATAACAATCCTTATAGAGGTAATTTTAATCCTAGGCCTTTTCTTGGAAATTCCTCTAATAATTATGGTAATTCTTCTTACAATATTAATAGGAACACCTCTGATCTTGAGAATAATATTAAAGAATTTATCAATGCTCAAAAGGTTTTCAATACTACGATAGAAGAAAAATAGAATAAGATTGATGATATGTCTAGAAGTATTGATAGAATTTGTCACGATGTAGAAAATCTCAAGTTGAAATTTTTTGTACCCAAGGTTGATGAATCAATTAAAGCTTTATATGTTTCTATGGATGAAAGTAAGAAAAGAACTGCTATGCTTAGAGCTAAAAGAGAATTTTTAGAAAGTGCATTTTCTAGTGATTGCTTTCATAAAAATAATGAAGATCTTAAAGTGATTGGTGTTTCTTCTATTGATTCCTTGTTTAGTAAAATTAAAATTTATGATAAAGGGGCTGAAGAAGAGTCAACTTTAGTTAGAAGGCGTCCCGATAATTCAGAGAGTGAAAATCTTGATGAAATTTTTGATAAAAGTGAGTTTGGAGAGGTCAAAACTTTAATTAGTGATGTGCCCACTGTTTTGGATTACAAAGACTTCAATTATGATAATTGCTCTTTGCTTGAATGTATTTCTTTGTTGCAATCCATGATAAATTCACCCCATGCCTATGAACAAAATTAAGCTTTTACTAAACATATCGTAGATGCCATGATGAAAGCTTTGGAAGAAAAACTGGAATTAGAGATTTCAATTCCTAGAAAATTGCATGATGAATGGGAACCTACTATCAAAGTCAAGATTAAAAATTATGAGTGTTTTGCTTTATGTGATTTGGGTGCTAGTGTTTCCACAATTCCGAAATCTTTATGTGATATGCTTGGTCTTACCGATATTGAAGAATGTTCTCTTAATTTGCACTTGGCGGATTCCACTATTAAAAAGCCTATGGGAAGAATTAATGATGTTCTTATTCTTGCACATAGAAATTATGTGCCCATAGATTTTATTGTTCTTGATATTGATTGCAATCCGTCTTGTCCAATTATAATTGGTAGACCGTTTTTGCGTACTATTGGTGCCATGTTTGATATGAAAGAAGGCAATATTAAATTTCAATTCCCACTAAGAAAGGGTATGGAACACTTCCCTAGAACAATAAATAATCCACCATATGAATCAATCCTGAGGGCATCCTGTGGATCTAAAACTAAAGATGACAATACTTGAATCTATGCATTATGCCTAGCTAGGGGCATAAAACGATAGCGCTTGTTGGGAGGCAACCCAATGAATAAAATTTATTTTTGCCTTTTTATTTCTTTCCTTGAGTGTTTACAAAATTTTTCCTCTATTATGATTGTGTTTTTTATGTTTTAATTAGTGTTTGTGCCAAGTAAAGCCTTTGGGATAGCTTTGGTGATAGTTGATTTGATCTTGTTGAAAAACAGAAACTTTTATGTCCAGTAACAGAATTGTTTATATTCACAAAAGCAACGAAAAATTCTTAATTTTTTTACACAAGATTTATTTACAAATTGTCTCTGTTGTCCTAATGTTTCAGAATTTTTGGAGTTACAGAAGTATGAGAAGAATTCGCATATTTACAGACTGTTCTGTTTTTGTCAGATTCTGTTTTCTTTGCATTGTGTGCTTATTTTGATGAATCTATGGATTGTATCGGGGGGTATAAGCTATGGTAAAGTTAGAATACAGTAGATATAATGCAATAACAAAATTTGAATGGGTTTTCTACAGTACTTAAAGTAAAGATTGGTTTTCTTATACTAACGGATCTCACGAAGGTTTTGTTAAGTTTTGTGTGATTGAAGTTTTCAAGTTTTGGGTGAGATCGCGATGGATGAAGGAATAAGGAGTGAAAAGAGCCTAAGGTTGGGGATGCCCCATGGAACCCCAAGTTAATATTCAAGGAGAACCAAGCAACTAAGCTTGGGGATGCCCCGGAAGGCATCCCCTCTTTCTTCTAACGACCATCGGTATTTTACTTGGAGCTATCTTTTTATTCGTCACATATCATGGTTTTGCTTGGAGCGTCTTGTATTATATGAGTCTGTGCTTGTTTTGCTTTTTAGTTTGTCACAAGTATCCTTACTGGACACACCTATTTGAGAGAGCCAAAATTATGCTATGATTTGTTAGAATTGCTCTTTATGCTTCACTTAATTTTTTTTGAGCTATGGAATTGCTCTAGTGCTTCACTTATATCTTTTTGAGCACGGTGTGCTTTAATATTTTTGCAGAAATGCTCTCATGCTTCACTTAGATTAATTTGAGAGTTAGTAAATTCTTGAAGAAATTCTCTCATGCTTCACTTATATTATTTTGAGAGACGAAAATTTTTATGCTCATGTTCTTCACTTAGATTTATTTGAGCTCGTCAAAAGCAATTGCAATATATGAAACTAGTCCCAAAGTGATAGATATTCAAGAGGGATATAATAAAAACTTTCATGAAGATCATTGGACAAAATAAACTTGATTCTTTGTAATAGTTTTGAGATATGATGATAGTGATATGTGAGTCATGTTGGTGAGTAATTATGCTTTAGTAGGAATATTGGTGTTAAGGTTTGTGATTCCCTATGCAAGCACGAAAGTCAATAGTTGTGCAATGAAATTATATCCTACTTGTGGTGCATTATTCGGTGTTAGTTATGCTCAATGCTCGCTCATGTGATTTTTTGTTTCTTGGTTGGTTGCTTCTCAATCTATTTGCTAGCCTCCACTTGTACTCAGTAGAAATACTACTTGTGCATCAAAATCCTTAAACCCAGTTATGCCATATGAGTCCACCATACCTACCTATATGCGGTATTTTCATGCTGTTCTAAGCAAATTTGTATGTGCCATCTCTAATTTTCAAAATGAATTTCCTTTTTGTGTGCTCGTACCGCTCATGAAGCGGCAGGGGGTGGCCAATATTTTCCATGCTAGATGTGTTATTCTCAAGATGAGTGTTTGTTCACTTGTCATTGCACGAGATTATGGCGTTAATAGGGATGCCCAGTCCCGAAATGAAAAAGAAATTTACTTTATGTTGTCAAATAATAAATTCCTTGGAAAGTGTTGGTATGGACGGTACCCATGGATACGACTAGCCGTGGAATGTGAAAGAATGGTGGAAAAAGGAATAAACTTTATTTTCTGTTTGGGAACCGCCTATGATATATCTAGCATGGAAAGTGTTGGGAATTACTCGGTCATTTTCGTTGACGGGAAAAGTATGCCTCTCAAAAATTTTATCTCTCAATTTAAGCTTTGAGTTTTGGCACCTATACAAATCCCTACCTCCCTCTCCGAAGGGCCTATCTATTTACTTTATGCAATTTTTATTTGAGTCTCCATCTTCTCTTATAAAGCACCAACTAAGGGGCACATTAATCATACTTGAGCACTGGATGTAGCTAATATGCGAGTGTGTTTCATGAATGGATCAATGATTGAGCATGATGGGCTAGGGATAACTTTCTTTAGAGTTGATATTTTGAAAGACATGGTTGCTTTGTTGATATGCTTGAGTATTGAAATCTTCATGTCAAAACTAGACTATTGCTTTGAACCATATAAAAGTCCAAATGTCCATGCTACAAAAGAAAAGAGTATGTGATGAATATGTTAGGCAGCATTCCACATCAAAAATTCTGTTTTTATCATTTACGTACTCGAGCACGAGTAGGAATTAAGCTTGGGGATGTTGATACGTCTCCAACGTATCTATAATTTTTGCTTGTTCCATGCTGTTATATTATCATTCTTGGATGTTTTACAATCATTTTATAGCAACTTTATATCATTTTTTGGGACTAACCTATTGACATAGTGCCCAGTGCCAGTTGCTATTTTTTGCTTGTTTTTTACTTCACAGAATATCCATATCAAACGGAGTCCAAACGCAGCGAAACTTTTTGGAGATTTTTTTTTGGACCAGAAGACACCACATGGGCCAAAGAAGTACCAGAGGGGAGGCCCGAGGTGGGCACAACCCACCAGGGCGCGCCTAGGAGCCCAAGAGCGCCCAGGGGGTTGTGCCCCCCTCGGTGGCCTCCCGCATCGCCTCTTCGCCCTATAAATCCCCAAATATTCCAGAAACCGTAGGGGAGTCGTCCAAACATAGTTCCAGCCGCCGCAAGTTCCAGAACCACGAGATCCAAAGTAGACACCATCACGGAGGGGTTCATCATCCTCATTGGTGCCTCTCCGATGATGCGTGAGTAGTTCATCATAGGCCTATGGGTCCGTAGGCAGTAGCTAGATGGCTTCCTCTCTCTCTTTTGATTCTCAATAAAATGGTCTCTTGGAGATCTATTTGATGTAACACTTTTTTGTGGTGTGTTTGTTGGGATCCGATGAACTTTGAGTTTATGATCAGATCTATATCCATGAAAGTTATTTGAGTTTTCTTTGATCTCTTATATGCATGATTACTTATAGCCTCGTATTTCTTCTTCAAATCTTTGGTTTAGTTAGACCAACTAGATCGATTTTTCTTGCCATGGGAAGAGGTGCTTTGTGATGGGTTCGATCTTGCGGTGTTCTTTCCCAGTGACAGAAGGGGCAGCAAGACACGCATGTAACGTTGCTATTAAGGATAACAAGATGGGGGCTAGTCCTACATGAATAGATCTCGTCTACATCATGTCATCGTTCTTATTGCATTACTCCGTTTTTCCATGAACTTAATACACTAGATGCATGCTGGATAGCGGTCGATGTGTGAAGTAATAGTAGTAGATGCAGGAAGGAGTCGGTCTACTAATCTTGAACGTGATGCCTATATAATGATCATTGCCTGGATATCGTCATAATTATTCGATCGTCTATCTATTGCCCAACAGTAATTTGTTTACCCACCGTATGCTATTTTCTTGAGAGAAGCCACTAGTGAAATCTACGGCCCCCGGGTCTATTCTTTATCATATTTGCTTTGAGATCTATTTTTATTTGCTTTTGTTTTCAGATCTATGATTCCAAAAACCCAAAAATACCTTGTTGCACTTTTTTGTTACTTATTTTATTTCGCGTTTTATCGAGATCTATTTATCCAATCTACACAAATTTTATCCCCTCAACTTGACAATTTCTGGCACTATTACCTGTAGAGGGATTGATAACCCCTCATAAGCATCGGGTTGCAAGTATTTATTGTTTGTGTGCAGGTACCGTTTACATAGTGTTTCTTGGTTCTCCTACTAGATTGATACCTTGGTTTCATAACCGAGGGAAATACCTACCGTAGCTGTACTACATCATCCCTTCCTCTTTGGGGAAATACCGACGTAGTTCAAGCGACATCAATGTCCCAGATGGAGGAGGGCGCAGTGCCGGACGTCGTCGGGGCATGCCTGGGGGGCGTCACGGTAGCCCTTGTGAGAGCCAACGTCGTCTCGCCGGACGTCGCCGGGGCAGACCCGGCGGTCGCGGTAGCCCTGTTGAGTGATGCGCCCGTGGTAGTACCGGCGATTCCCGATGTCGAGTCTGCCCCAGCCTCAATCGATCAAGGTGTTTAGGTCATAAACTTGGCGGCCTCCGCTCCCACTGAGCCCATGATCGACACGCTGATGGACGATGACTGCCGTGCGTGCTGGGTTAGCGTCAGGTGCACAGTGTAGGTATTTTATGCGCGCGCGGTTCATTATATTCTTGTAAATTAGCAATATATATATATATATATACTCAATTGATTTCTTCATGCATGTCAAATATGTCAATTGTATTGGCTGGCCTGTCTGTATATTATCTGAATTTGCAATATGGACAATTAATATGCAAATGCCTTATGGACATTAGTGCTGATCGCCACGTCGAAAACATGGATGTCCTCTACTCTACCGCTCTACCGGGCACACGCTTAAACTCAATGAACTATGTACGATACTAATACTTTCCATGAAAATTTAAGAACTTGGCTAACAACATTTGAGTAACATATATATAGTGGTTACACCATTCGACAAAAGGAGGATCTTCGTAACACGGTTTTGACAACCATATGGTCCATATCTACATACTTAACATAGTAACAACTATCACATTTTAAGAGGCTGAGGGCCAACAACCATATGGTCCATATCTACATACTTAACATAGTAACAGCTAGCACATTTTAAGAGGCTGAGGGCCAACAACCATAACTATCCGCTGGAAGCATCTTGATCACGGCGACTCGGCATCTCGTCAATGAAAAGGAAGAACCCTCCTGTGCCTTGGTAGAGCATGCGTAGAACAGTGTCTCCAATTTTCCAATATGGATGCATTGCCACGACAAGAGAGAACTTGTTAATTTGAATGGTTCCATTTCTGCGGGAAATGCAGTACCTTGCAATCACTTTGGCGTTATTGGCACGCACAAGTGTAATTCGACCACGCTGGGAAATCGATTCAGGAACAGCCGCAGCGGGCAATTTCTGTTCAAATGTAGAATAAAAACCAATTGTAACATATCGTTGAAGATATATATAGTTTATGAGCATCAACATAAAAATAAGACTTTGTACCAGCGTTTTGTGCACACAATTGGTCTTGTTCAATGTGTGCACCATAGGTATAATTAATCCCATCCAAAATCCAGCGTTCATACGCTGTGCTATCTTTGTTAGATTATCAACAAATTTTATGACATGCTTCAAGTCTTTCCACTGAAATTTGGTACGCTGAGTAAGATACAGATCGTTAACTATGCATCCAACATATCCTGCTTAAAAGGTGGAAAGGTATTATTTATTCAAAACATGGCAGGAGAATATATAGTGTGCATAAATTGGTAAATAGAATTTGTTACTACCTAGGAACGGAGTCAGAAAATGAAATCACAATTGGTTGCTTAAATAGTGATCAATTAGTCAGAACAAATACCCCGATTTTGCTAAGTAATATGCTAGCATGGAGAAAGTTGAAAGAACACTAACCTCAATCAGACTTTGATCGGCTGATGACGTTGGGGAAGTAAACATCCATGTTAATTAGACCAGGCTGTGGTGCACGTACTAGAATTTTATTGCCAGGTTTCAGTTCATATAACTTAGAAATTTTTCTCCAAAGGTCCGCATCAAAATAGGAGTGATCATCTTTATCAAGTTTTACGCTAACTGTCATTGTAAATCTATGCTGCGTTGTCAATATGACATCCATGGAGTCATCAACAAAGTAAAGCCCAAGATTTCCTTCTACTCGTGTTCTTGCAAAGCAAGGGATGTACTGCTAGAAATGAAAATTAAGATCGTAAATTTGATATATTGAAATAACAGAGCAAGATGCAAATATGGGAGTAACTGATAGAACAAAACAATATATAGCTGAACGCAAAGTACAAAAATATATAATTAAAAATAGATAATGTAACAAAGATTTGATGCAAATATGAGAGTAACTGAATGAACAATACATCATTAATTTGCCTAATATAGGGAAAAAATTGGCTTCGAGGTCTAGGCTACATGTGGCACCGTATGTTTTATCCAAATGTAGCAATAGACGGTATATGTTCACAAATTTAGGCCATGCCGACCGTGGTAGGGTGAGATTGAACATAACAAGCACTCCCTGAAGTCATCCAGAATGGTGAGATAGAACTTCGTTTCTGACTGGCCGCGACCACACTTGCCCGATTTGTGCTCGCACTGTGGACACATGAATGAAAACCCTCGAATTAGCTAGAAGAAAAATGGATCCACATCGATTTCCTTAACAGTGACGGACGGACTACGATAAGAGAGGAGTGAATATTTTGCTAAATTGATTACCTTCTCCATGAGAAAAATCCCCGGCCCAATCCCGCATAAAACCCCAATCGACCAGAGTCTAGAATGTCGGTGCAAGTCGGTGCAGATAGGCGGCGGCAAGCGGTAAGGGCGAAATCCCGTGCCGTTTGGAGCGTGACCTCCGCCCGCCGACGACATATGTCGAGCTTAGGGTGGCCACCGCGATAGAAGTTGATGAGGTGCAGAGTTGCGGAGGAGTCCGCGGCGAGTGGGTGGGGACGAAGTGGGTAGGGGGGCGAGGGTTTTCTTTTTTCCTTTTGCATGTGTGGGTGAACACACATGGTTCGCAGAGGCGACGGAGATGAATCATGTGCGATAGTAAATCATAGAGATTGCAGGGGATTCCAAATTTCCTTCGTCCTTTGTCCATGAGTTTTTTTCTACGATGAACATACACCCTACAAATCACCGTGTTCAAATTTGGCACTTTTCCGGGTTCATTTACCATATTTAGGGGATTATGTGCATTTTCTAGGCATTAATGCACATAATTCAAATTCAAACAATCGGTGCAAGAAAAGGTGCATCAGAACGGTATGGAAAACCATGCTCATGCTATTTAGTAAATTCTCATGCCTTTTACAAGGAATGGGCAGAGATTTCAAGGAAATGTGTGGCAATAGTCAACCACAAACGCGTCGCTTATTGGTTTTTCAACTATAGAAAAATGAAATACATGCTTGAAAAACATGACGGCTGGCATGGTGCCATGGTATGGCCTCACCGTGCCCTGGTAAAAATTTGAGAAGGTTTGGCTTATGTCGTCGTGCACGCCCTTCATAAATTGAACCATCACCGAGGAAGTTTCATGGTTTCGAGGGGGAAATCACCAAGATTGAAGGGGTCAGGAATCCAAATTTCCTTCCTAGTTTGTCATTCAGTTTTTTTCTATGATCAACATACCCCCTCCAATGCAACATGTTCAAATTCGGCATTTTTTCGGGCTCATTTACCATATTTAGGGGATTATGTGCATTTTCTAGGCATTAATCCACATAATTCAAATTCGAACAATCGGTGCATGAAAAGGTGCACAAGAACGGTCTGGAAAACCATGCTCATGGTATTTAGTAAATTCTCATGCCTTTTACAAGGAATGGACAGAGATTTCAAGGGAATGTGTGGCAATAGTCAACCACAATCACGTCGTTTATTGGTTTTTCAGCTATAGAAAAATGAAATACATGCTTGAAAAACATGACACCTGGCATGGTGCCATGGTATGGCCTCACCGTGCCCTGGTAAAAAGCTGAGAAGGTTTAGTTTATGTCATCATGCACGCCCTTCATAAATCAAACCATCATCGAGGAAGTTTCATGGTTTCGAGGAGGAAATCACCAAGATTGAAGGGGAATCCAAATTTTCATCCTAGTTTCTCATTCAGTTTTTTCCAATGATCAACATACCCCCTCCAATGCAACATGTTCAAATTTGGCATTTTTCCGGGCACATTTACCACATTTAGGGGATTATGTATATTTTCTAGGCATTAATGCACATAATTCAAATTCGAACAATCGGTGCATGAAAAGGTGCACAAGAATAGTCTGGAAAACCATGCTCGTGCTATTTAGTAAATTATCATGCCTTTTACAAGGAATGGGCAGAGATTTCAAGGAAATGTGTGGCAATAGTCAACCACAAACGCGTCGTTTATTGGTTTTTTAACTATAGAAAAATGAAATACATGCTTGGAAAACATGACGCCTGGCGTGGTGCCATGGTATGGCCTCACCGTGCCCTGGTAAAAACTTGAGAAGGTTTGGCTTATGTCGTCGTGCACGCCCTTCATAAATCGAACCATCACCTAGGAAGTTTCATGGTTTCGAGGGGGAAATCAGCAAGATTGAAGGGGCCGAGAATCCAAATTTCCTTCCTAGTTTGTCATTCAGTTGTTTTCTATGGTCAACATACCCCCTCCAATGCAAAGTGTTCAAATTTGACATTTTTCCGGGCTCATTTACCATATTTAGGGGATTATGTGCATTTTCTAGTCATTAATCCACATAATTCAAATTCGAACAATCGGTGCATGAAAAGGTGCACAAGAATGGTCTGGAAAACCATGCTCCTGGTATTTAGTAAATTCTCATGCCTTTTACAAGGAATGAGCAGAGATTTCAAGGGAATGTGTGGCAATAGTCAACCACAAACACGTCGTTTATTGGTTTTTCAACTATATGAAAATGAAATACATGCTTGAAAAACATGACGCTTGGCATGGTGCCATGGAATGGCCTCACCATGCCCTGGTAAAAAGCTGAGAAGGTTTAGTTTATGTCGTCATGCAAGCCCTTCATAAATCAAACCATCATTGAGGAAGTTTCATGGTTTCGAGGGGGAAATCACCAAGATTGAAGGGGAATCCAAATTTCCGTCCTAGTTTGTCATTCAGTTTTTTTCCAATGATCAACATACCCCCTCTAATGCAATGTGTTCAAATTTGGCATTTTTTTAGGCTCATTTATCATATTTAGGGGATTATGTGCATTTTCTAGGCATTAATGCACATAATTCAAATTCGAACAATCGGTGCATGACAACGTGCACAAGAACGGTCTGGAAAACCATGCTCGTGCTATTTAGTAAATTCTCATGCCTTTTACAAGGAATGGGCAGAGATTTCAAGGAAATGTGTGGCAATAGTAAACCACAAACGCGTCATTTATTTGTTTTTTAACTATAGAAAAATGAAATACATGCTTGGAAAACATGACGCCTGGCGTGGTGCCATGGTATGGCCTCACCGTGCCCTGGTAAAAATTTGAGAATGTTTGGCTTATGTCGTCATGCACGCCTTTCATAAATCGAACCATCACCGAGGAAGTTTCATGGTTTCGAGGGGGAAATCACCAAGATTGAAGGGGAATCCAAATTTCCTTCGTCCTTTGTCCATGAGTTTTTTTTTCTATGATGAACATACACCCTGCAAATCACCGTGTTCAAATTTGGCACTTTTCCGAGTTCATTTACCATATTTAGGGGATTATGTGCATTTTCTAGGCATTAATGCACACAATTCAAATTCAAACAATCAGTGCATGAAAGGGTGCACAAGAACGGTCTGGAAAACCATGCTCGTGCTATTTAGTAAATTCTCATGCCTTTTACAAGGAATGGGCAGGATGAAATGTGTGGCAATAGTCAACCACAAATGTTTGTTTATTGGTTTTTCAACTATAGAAAAATGAAATAAATGCTTGAAAAACATGACGCCTGGCATTGTGCCATGGTATGGCCTAACCATGCCCTGGTAAAAATTTGAGAAGGTTTGGCTGATGTCGTCGTGCACGCCCTTCATAAATCAAACCATCACCGAGGAAGTTCCATGCTTTCGAGAGGGAAATCACGAAGATTAAAGGGGAATCCAAATTTTCTTCGTTCTTTGCCCTTGAGTTTTTTTTCTACGATGAACATACACAGTGCAAATTACCGTGTTCAAATCTGGCACTTTTTCGGGCTCATTTACCATATTTAGGGGATTATGTGCATTTTCTAGGCATTTAGAGCATATAAATCGAATCCAGCTACAGCTGCATGGGTGTGATGTGAGGGACGTGGATTGCCGTTCGATCGCGGCGCATCCTACGATGCACACGCGTGATCTGCATGGCTGGGGTTCCGGCCAATCATAACACAACACACAATAGGCTCAGCGCACACTATTTCCAGAGGCGGCGGACATGAACCGTGTGCGATAATGGATGAGCAAGATTGTAAGGGAAGCCAAATTTCCTTCGTCGTTTGTCGTTGAGCTCTTAAAAACGAAACCACTGCACTGTACGGATGTCCGGCCACTCCATCCCAGAGCTCTCTCCAAGCGTCGTTCATGGCACCGCGGCTCACAGTAACTGGTAAGGAAGCGATGGCATACCGCCGCGCCGAGTTCCTCGCCGCCCGCGACCGCACACATGGTAAGGAAGTGATGGCATCCCACCGCGCCGAGTTCATCACCGCCTGCGGCCGCACAAGTATGTGGGCGGACTTTGATGCTGCCATGGCCGAATGGGCGGTGGATCTAGAGGTGGCCAAAACCGCACAGAAGGAGCGGAAAAGGCAGAAAGCAGTCAAGAAAAGAGAGTCCTGCCGCCGCAAGAAAGAAGAGACCACACGCCATGCTGAGGAGAGCTCGGCGGAGATTGAAGCATGGTGGGCTACCGCCGACAAGGCCGGGAAGGAGAATGACAGCTTCTGGCCAGCATGCCCCGATGCCAGCATGTGAGAAGTAGTTAGTGCGTGTGTCGCCCGTAAGTTTGTATAATTAATTACGAGCATCTACCAGTTCTACATACGTACTAGTTTTAGAGCAAATTACCAATAGTACTTTAAGTTGGTACTATCTATTATTAACGTACAATGTCAGTAAGCGCATCCTTTGAGGGCTTTGAGCGTTGATTAGCATGTGTTCACTGAAGTTTTGTAGCCGCACCCCAGCCCTAAATACTCCCGAAACGTCCGCCCACAGCCACCGGAAGCCACCGAAGAATAGAGCTGGCCGCAAGTGGTTTTCAGTCCCACCTCGCCGCGTGAGTTGGCCGGACACCGGCTTAAATTGCCGCGCCGGCGGATGGCAGCAAGCTTCTCTCTTGTTGCATAGGATTAAATCTGGCTATGCGAGCGAGGCAGGTTGACACTTGATTGCATTTCATAAACCGATGATTGTACATCGGGTGTCACTTGCCTTGTTCATGTACATTGAATAATCCTGATACAATGAAATAGATTTTTTTTAAATTAGGTGCGGCTGTAGATACTGATAGATATAAGAATTATTAGAAGATCACAAAACACATGGTTTCTATGGCGTACCCGTGTGTGTTTTTTGCGTTAATGATCCATAAGTCAGTTACCTGTGCGATGTATCCTAATAAAGCAAGCGTACCATTGACCGAAAAAATCAACTACACGTGTACATTTTTTTGGAGATGGGATCTGCCAATTTTCTCTTTTCTCGCACACGAGTATTTTACGCGCTTCGTCTGCGTTGTGTGTTTCCCCCGCCCAAGTTTCATGTTTCGCAGTGAAATTTTCATTAGGTGCGCGATTTCAGAATTTATTCCTCCCACCACATCCCGACCCATCAAATTTCCGCAGTATCTCCCCCCTCCCCCCCCGGCAGCTCAAGCCGCCACCGCCGCAACCACAGCTTCAACCACATCTATGTTCTGCCCGAGCATCATCGATCCAGTCAGGTAACCCATCGATCTCTATCACGGCCCCGACCAGATTGCTTAAATGGCGCCTACGAAACATCCTCATGCCTCCAAATCCCCACCGCCCCTACCTCCAGAGCATTGCTGCGCAAGCCCAACCACATATCACATGGAGGTCGAGGAGCTGATGGCGGTCGATGGCGCGATGGCCGCTTTGCGTGTTGACCCGGAGGAACACCTCGTCTCCGTCGCTGCCGACTTGGTGCAGGCTCTGGCCCAGATGAAGTGCCCCAGCGACTACCCCCCAAGACTTACCAGGTATGAGTTGACCAGCTCAATCTTACCAATACCACTTGCAATGGCTATGTTTTGTACGGTTGATGTATTAAGCATGTTCGTTCCTTGTTTATTTCGGTACTGCACACTGTGTGATGTTCAAGTATTAATTGTCCAGCTGAATTTCACCAATACCAGCAACAAACTTACAATACATGACTCAGGATATCACTAGAGATGTTGCCCATTTGCTATTTTTGGTGGATGCTAACCCTGTTGTAGTTAACATGCATGTCCATGTACTTATGCAGGGTCATAACGGGTGATGCTGTTATTTGCCGTCGAGGTTAGCTGCATCCCATGTCTTACAGTATTTTACATCATTTGTGCAATTGCAGTTTATCTTCTACCATTTACTGGTTGCCTGTAGGTACACATGTCAGTGGCACTGATCCACGCTTCGACCCGGAGGAACAGCTGGCCTCAGCCGTCGCTGACTTTGGGCGGGCTCTGCCCAAGATGAAGTGCCCCAGCAACTACCTCTCAGGACTTACCAAGTATGAACTCACCAGTTCAATCTTACCAATACCAGTTGCAATGGCTATGTTTTGTATGGTTGATGTATTAAGCATGTTGTAGTAAACATGCCTAACACGTTTTAGCTATTTTCCCTACCTTTTTATAGACAACTGGGCCATTCTCTGCTCTAGCAGCTCCTGCCTTGCGATGTTTAACTCTGTTAATTTCATTTCTATCAGTACCAGTTTCAATGGCTATTAAGCCTGTTGTAGTTAACAGTTGTATCCATTTTTAACAGTTGTATTTCAATGGCTACAAACTTACAAAACATGACTTAGGATGCTGTTAAGCCGGTTGCAATTAACAGTTGTATCCATTTTCTATTTTTAGTGGATGCTAACCCTGTTGTACTTAACATGCCTTTCCATGTACTTACACAGGGCCATAACAGGCGGTGCTGTTGTTTGCCGTCGAGGTTAGCTGCATCCCATGTCTTATAGTATTTTACATCATTTGTGCAATTTCGGTTTGGCTTCTAACTTTTACTTGCTTTTTGTAGATACACATGTCAGCGGCACTGATCCACTCTTCGACCCGGAGGAACACCTCACCTCCGCTGCGGCCGACTTGGGGCGGGCTCTTGTCCATATGAAGTGCCCCAGCAACTACCCCTCAGGACTTACCAAGTATGAACTGACCAGTTGAATCTTACCAATACCAGTTGCAATGGCCATGTTTTGTACGGTTCATGTATTAAGCATGTTGTAGTAAACACGCCTAGTCCGACCATCTTATCTATTTTCCCTACCTTTTTATAGACAACAGGGCCATTCTCTGCTCTAGCAGCACCTGCCTTGCGATGTTTAACTCTATTAATTTCATTTCTATCAGTACCAGTTTCAATGGCTATACTAGGTTGTCTGTTGTAGTAAACAATTCTATCCATTTTTTAATCCGTCCCTTTGCTACCGTGCTACTCTTTCTCAATGAAGATATCACTACAGATGCTGCCGTTTTTATTACCATTTGCTATTTTTGGTGGATGTTAACCCTCTTGTAGTTAACATTGCCTTTCCATGTACTTACACATGGCTACAATGGGCGATGTTGTTGTTTGCCGTCGAGGTTAGCTGCATCCCATGTCTTATACACCATCTGTTCCTAAATATAAGTATTTTTAGAGATTCCAATATAGACTACATACGAAGCAAAATGAGTGAATCTAGATTCTAATCTAAACTATGTCTATAATTCTATATACATCCGTATGTAGTTCATATTGAAATCTCTAAAAATACTTGTACTTAGGAACGTAGGTAGTTGTATTTTACATCATTTGTGCAATCTCAGTTTAGCTTCTAACATTTACTGGTTGCTTGTAGGTACATATGTGAACGGTACTGATCCATGCTTCGAGCCCTTCTGCGTATGGGGCAATGAGATATTCATGAACAAGCATCAAGTGAGGAAACTAAGAAAGATTGTTAGGCGAAAGAAACGGGTGATGGGAATTAAGCTCTTTATTTACACTTTGTCCAAGACAAAAGTGAACTTTAGGATGGTAAGTAATGTGTTGCCCTTCCCCTGCCCACAAGTTACTCTATTAGACCTAAGTATCTGAAAATTTTCTCTTTTCAGTGGTTTCCGAAGCAATTTACTGATGATTACCTTGCAAACTACATGACCGGAGTGGAGGCAACTAAGGTTAAAGTATATAATTCATGCTACCATGATAATGCTCTAGAAGTCTTCCTAAAGGCGGTGACGGATGGGTGGGCGATTGTCACAAGGGATTGGACAAAAGTTGTTCGTGCCTATGGCATGCAGGAGGGCACATTATGGGCATTCCGCTTCTTCAACACCATCGGCAGCCAAAATGATTTACACTTGTCTCTTAACCTTTACTGCCTCTAAATATTGTGGTTCATCATAGTTAATTGTTGCCTAACCTTGTAATTACTGAACATATTGTACTGAGAATTTTATTTATGGATTGGTTGTTGAACCATTGTGCTGAGAATTTGTATTCCACGTTTCATATTTCAAAATTTCCAATTCAAATAATAAATTACAGGGAAAAATAAAATTAAACAGGAGTGAATAAAATAATGTGCACACGGTTAGAAAGAAAACATGTGTGCGATGAAAAATAGAGAACAAACGGTTCTTTGACGTGAAATGTTTGCGATGCCCGACTGACGCACACATGATTTCGTCTCATATGCGTATGTGATTCATGGTAATACGGCAAACGTTTCAAACCTGTGTGCCTGTGTGATAGGAATACCTATCACACACAGTTATAAAAATGGACACGTTGGCGTTAGTAGAGGCACCGCACACATTTTACATTCTTGAACTGTGTGTGATAACGAACCTATCGCAAACATATCGGTAGATTAAATGTTGATGTCCACCTTTTTCACACGACTATAGCGGCGTAATCATTTCGGATGTCTCTCGGATCAGAAACGTAACATTGAGATGTAACGTGTGGGACTGGGGCAACTTCTCATACGTTTATTCTATGGTGATCGTCAGTAGCCGCTCACCTATCCCCGATGGTTTTTGGGTCATGTGGGAAGGACCCCCCTATCGCACACACTCACTCGGCGACGGTTCAGAATGCCGTTGTGGAAAGGGGTTAAAAACCATTTGTATAGCATGTTACGGTACCAGTGTTGTGAGCTGTGTTGGGATTTCCTCGAAGAGGAGAGGATGATGCAGTACAGTAGAGATAAGTATTTCCCTCAGTTAAGAACCAAGGTTATCAATCCAGTAGGAGAACCACGCATGACCTCGTGAACATCACCTACACACAAAAGAACAAATACTTGCACCCAATGCCAACAAGGGGTTGTAAATCCCTTGACGGTTAATTGCAAGGATCAAATCTCGTAGTGATAGATAGATAAACAAAATCACAAAATAAAATACGGTAAATAAGTTGCAGCAAGGTATTTTTGGATAAAGATAGACCTGGGGGCCATAGTTTTCAGTAGAGGCTTCTCTCTAGAGTTGAATGACAACACGCAGAGGTCTTTTGGCGAAACTGGGGGCTCTTTGTAGAAAGGAAGGGCAAAGTCAACAGGCCAGTCCCGGTTTCAGAATTGGAAGAAGCAGTAGGAGGTTCACCATCAGAAAGGCATGGGACAACAAACTCTTTTAAAGCTTTCTTCGAATAAGAAGTCTTTCGCTTTACTTGGCTCAACGACTTTAGTTCAGTAAATGCTTTCGTATGAAGCTTGAGTCAAGTCTAGTCTCATGCAGTGAAGATCATCAAGCAAACAAAAAGCATATGGTGGGTTGTCGGGACCCCGATCCTAAGTCACACTGATCTAGCATGTAACACATCATATCTCTTTGCGGACTCACGCATGGTATTCCCACGGCTGCGGCCTTACCTTGGACGGGACCATTTGCGCCTTTTGGCTCACGTATATGATTGTGTCACTAGCATCCATATGACAGAGAATCCAGGTCGACATGGTTAGTCATGAACCAAGGTGGCACAGTCGTACAGGGACAGACATACATAACCCAGCAATGAACGTGTCGATCATCAGCGAGTGTAACCGGGCTGTACCAAGCTATCAGGACTCCGGTAAACACCGCGTGGCATTTCCCCGAAGGGACAGACGCAGGAACAAAGAAGGATACATGCCGGCCAATCCAAGTGTTCCAGAGCAGTAGTGAACTACTATGGCTCAGTGGAAGCACTAGGGAGCATTTCCCCATAAGAAAGGCTACCAAAGGCAAACAACTAAGTGTCGAACCCCACATATAGCAATACACATTACACGTACGCATAACATGCAAGTATGTGATGTACAACATGGCATCACAACATAACTCAACAACTCATATAGATAAAGGCCCAGAAGATCCAACATAGCATTTATTACAATCAGGGGGTCTCATGACCCTTCATACAAAACATACAAGCAACGAAAGCATAACATGTCTGAGTACAGACAACTACAAATGAAAAAGGCCAAGAAGCCTGACTATCTACAAAACCCTCCCAAGGGTACAAGATTGTAGCTGAGGTAACAAGCTACTCGTCGAAGTCCAAGCAGAACTACTAGCGAGACAGAAGTCTCCTCTACAAAACATAAATTAAGCAAATGTGAGTACAAAGGTACTCAGCAAGACTTAAATCAGATCCTATCATACATGTATTGGTATCAAGAAGGCAATGTGGGGTTTAGATGCAGCAAGCCAACTTTGACCAGTGGCTATCCTGTTCTACGACTACGAGTAACTTCTTTGAGGTGAGAAAGCGCAGACAAGTCCACTAATCACCACAACGATACACTACTATGGATTCCTTCCCGTCTCCCTACGAGAAGGCCATCCATAGCAATCACACTTATCTTGTGTGTTTTAGAGAATCCATTTCAAGTTTTCTATGTACCATATAAGTCTTCCAAGTAGTCCATATTCGAGGACGCGGCTATTCGAATAGATCATGTTAACCCTGTAGGGGTGTACTTCTTCACACATGCTCTCGCCACTTACCACCATGTACACGTCATGTATCTCGGCAACCTTCAAGCAGAAGCCTGGTGAGGGTGTCGGCCACGACCTGACTAACCACACAAGACTCTAGTCCAGGTTTATCGCCTATCTGAGGCTGAACCGGCAAGGGAAGTCCAGCCGAAGTTTCCATCACGGCCCCAAACGATGTGAGCAGGGTTCCCAAGCCCACCATCCGGGTGCCACTTGGTACACCGTGCCACTGTGCCTAGTATGTCCCAAGTCCACCCTGTCGGGTGCCACTTGGTAGAAAAATAACACTACCTACAAACACCAGAAACTAGTTGCAAGTCCTGGACAGAGATCAAGACGGTTAATAAGCCGAGAGGGGTCGAGTTACCGGAACCCAATGTGTGGTAGTAGCCAGTCTTGGATAACATACACCGAACTCAGTTCTTAAGGACGGTCCCAATGAGACAACCCACCATGTACTCCTACATGGCCTCTCATCGCTACCTTTACCAAATCGTGTTCACACACTTAACTCTCAGCATCGGAACATATCATAGCACTCCAATCCATTCCCAATGAATCAGACCTGACACAACTCTAAGCAATAGCAGGCATGGCATGGTAGGAACACAACATGGCTCAGTCAACTCCTACACATGCTAGTGGGTTTCAACTATTTGCTGTGACAATGACCGGTCATGCAAAGGAATGGGTTCAACTACCGCAGCATAAAGTAGCAGTTGAATCATTGTTGTCCTAATGCAATAAAAGAGAGCAGGAGCGAGAGAGTGGGATTGTATCAGAATGACCAAGGGGGTTTGCTTGCCTGGTAGATCAACAGTAGAGCACTGCTCCTCAGATAGGTACTCCGGAACACTCTCCGGAGCAGGACCTATCGAGAAGGACGGTGCCGGCAATCAATACACAAGCATATGCAACAATATGATGCATGATCATGACATGTCAAGAATGCTTTGATTTGCCTCAATGCATCTAGCAACAATTTAAATGAAGTCCATATGATCCAAGGGTTCATATGCAAACTCCATATTAAGCATTTAAAATGCCATTATCATGTTTTCACTTATACAGTAGGTATAAGTTGGTTGTCATGCATGAAAATGGTACAGATGGATAGATTGATTTTTTCTGATAATTTTTCATATATAAATTATTTCAATCTGAGCTATGGTTGATTTTATATGAATCTTTGAAGTTTTGCTAATTTTCTAGAATTTCCTGAATTATTTAAATCCAAAAAACTGTTAATTGCGTCAGCACCACGTCATGCCTGCGTCAGCAGGGTCAACTACGCTGACTAGGGTCAAACCTGACATGCAGGGACCACACGTTAGTGACAAGGGTTAAACAAAGGGCTAATTAGCCTAAATAACAATTAGGGGGCGCCGGGGCCCATCTATCAGTGTGAGGGGGGGGGGGTTTGTTAAGCGGTGATTAGTCCTAAACTAATCACCTGACCAGCCGAGCCCACATGGCAGCGGCTTAGGAGGCGGGGCTCGTCGCCGGTGACCTCTGGTCGTGGCGGAGTCCACGTTTCCGGCCAAGGGAGCGGCGGCTGGGAGCACCGGGGCATAGCCCGGGCTCGCCCGCATCTAGGGGAGTAGGTGGGAGGCTGCGGGGTGGTCGGAGCTCACCGGAACGGAGCTCGCGGCGGCAACCGAGGTATGGCCGAGGTGCGGCGATTGCTACAGGGCGTGGGGAGGCCAACTGAGGGGCTATGCGGCACCCTCGTGGCGCAAGGAAGACGACGGCGCGCTCGGGAGTAGTTGGTTCGAGCTCTAGCCCCATCGGCGACATGGTCGTCGGCGCGAAGCTCTCGAGCACGGCGGCCAAGCTAGCTAGGGGAGGTAATCGAGCGCGGGGAGAAATGGGGAAGAACTGGGAGCTCACAGCGAGGCCGATGAGCAGGTTAGCGGCTCCGGGGAGGCTCTGCAGGTGTCGAGCGGGCGGTGGAGATCCGCAGTGGCCGGTGGTGAAGAAGGCGACAGTGGCAACGATGGAGGCCGTCCAAGGATGATTTGCTCGGTGGAGGGCTTCAGTGCGAGGAGGCGGGGATCGGGGACATGCCAAGGAGCCGAGGCGGTGGCTCTGGCTACCGCAACGACGAGCGGCGGCATTGGCAGCGGTCGGCTGTGGCAGGGATCGAGCGAGGAGTGGGCGAGGGGGAGAGTGGCGAGGTCTACCAGATCGGGACGGCAACGAAGGGCTATCCAGTGCGTCGATGTGGCTCGGGAAGCAAGCAGGCGAGCAGGAGGCGTGGCGCGCGTGCGGCGAGCGCGTGCTCTGTCCGACTGGCGGGAGGTGGGAGATGACTGGCACTGGGCCAGTGGGCCGCACAGTGCCAGACCTTCCAGTGGGCTGCCAGGTAAGGTTTCTACCTTTCTTTAATTCCTATTTTGTTTCTGTTTCCTATTTCGTACATTTGTTTTAATTTGGTTTTTGAACCAATCAATTTTGCTGCTTCTGATAATTTTTGCAGGGACTAAAGGGATTATTCTAGAGCCCCTCACAAAATATCAGAATTATTGAAGTATTAAAAATATTAATAGCATATATTTGCTCCAACTCAAATACAATATGTGTTAATTCAAAAATCCAAATTGTCATGGAAAAATGTGCATCACCTCTGGTTACTGTTTCCAGCATTTTCCAAAAATGATGAACATTTTTTAAGGCCATTTGGATTCACTGAAAAAATATTTTTAGTTGAACCTATTTGAATTTCATTGATACTAGGGTTTGAAACATCCCCATTTCAAATTCATTTGAAATTTAAACATGATGCAAACACCTGTAGCTAGCCTAGAGCATACCAGACTAGGGATGTGACATGGGTGAAGAAATTACTGTTGGACAATTGATAGAAAAGCGCATAGTTATGACGATATCCAAGGCAATGATCATGTATATAGGCATCACGTCCGAAACATGTAGACCGACTCCTGCCTGCACTACTACTATTACTCCACACATTGACCGCTATCCAGCATGCATCTAGAGTATTAAGTTCATAAAGAACGGAGTAATGACTTAAGCAAGATGACATGATGTAGACAAAGTAAATCCAATAAATATGAATAAACCCCATCGTTTTATCCTTAATGGCAACAATACAAATATGTGTCTTGTCCCTTTCTGTCACTGGGATATAGAGCACCGCAAGATTGAACCCATTACAAAGCACCTCTCCCATTGCAAGATAAATCAATCTAGTTGGCCAAACCAAAAGGATATATTGGAGAGAAATACAAAGCTATAATAATCATGCATAAAAGAGTTCAGAGAAGACTCAAATAATATTCATAGATAATCTGATCATAAACCCACAATTCATCGGATCCCAACAAACACATCACAAAAGAAGATTACATCGGATAGATCTCCAAGAGCATCGAGGAGAACATTGTATTAAAGATCAAAGAGGGAGAAGAAGCCATCTAGCCACTAGCTATGGACCCGTAGGTCTATGGTAAACTACTCACACATCATCGGAAGGGCAGCAAGGTTGATGTAGAGAACCTCCGTGATCGATTCCCCCTCTAGCAGAGTACCGACAAAGGCCTCCAGATGGGATCTCGCAAGAACAGACACTTGCCTCGGTGGAAAAAGTATTTTGGGTGGCTCCCCATTGGTTTCCTATTTAAATTCCTAAAGTTTGAATTGGGGATTAATCAAACCCTAGCATCAAAATTAAATCAAATAGGTTCTACTTAAAATATTTTTTCAATGAACCAAAATGCTCTTCAAAAATGTTCATCATTTGTGGAATAAGGTGTAAGCATCTGCCAAAAATGTTGCACATTTTTCCAGGACATTTTTGGCCATTGAATTAAATCAATACTTATTTGAATTGGAGATATAAATTCCTATAAATAATTTTATAACTCCCATAATTCTGAAAACTTGTGAGTGGCTCTGAATATTTTGTATCAAGCCACACAATAATTTTTAGAAGCTACAAAAATGATTTAGTATTTTATACTAAATCAGAAACAAAGACAGAAAATAGAAAGCAAAACTAAAGAGAGAAACAGAGAGGGAAAAGTTACCTCGGCAACTTACTTGCAGCCCCACCGAAGGCCGGCCCAGCCCACCAGGGGCTCCCCCGTCATCTTCCACCTCGTGCCAGAAGGCACGAGGGCGCGTGGCCGCCGCACACCAGCACGTGCGTAGCCACCTCCTGCTTGCCGCTGCTGCTGGAGGGCGATCAGAGCACCACGGCCCCCCGCAGAACCTCCTCGAGCACTCCTCACACTCTCTCCCCTCCTCTGTCACTCTCGCGCACGTCCACCTGAGCACAGTCGTCGCCTCCGCTCACCACCACCGCGGCCACCGTGCTCCCCTCGCTTCCCCACAGTGTCATAAATATACGCCGTCGACCTCTACGCCATCTCCGCCGAGCCACTCAACCGGGGACGAACCGCCGCATCTTCACCGCCGCCATCTTCAACCTTTAGGCCTCGAGAGCGCCATCGACCCCGCGCTGGCCTCGCTACCTCCCAGAGCCCAGTAACCACTCCTGCAGACCCGCCGTGAGCTTCCCTTCGTTTCCCCCCTCCCCCTGCACCATTTGCATCGCCTAGCCACCGTTCCCACCTCGGCCGAAGCTCGCCACCGCTGGCCGTGATGCCGTCGTGGCTAGAGCCCACCTCTGCCGCGTCTGAGAGCGTCGCCATGCTTAGCACAGCTCCACGAGCCCAGGGCACACACCCGCTGCTCCTGCCATGCCCTGAAGCGTCGAACCCGAGCTCGCCCGAGCTCCGACCGCCGCCTGGCTCGATCCCGGTGTCATTTACGGTCACCCCAGCACACACCACTTGCTCCACTAGATGCGCGAGATCTTCAGCAGCACGTAGATGTCCTCGGCCGCCCATTTGGTCACCGGAGGAGCAATCCCGAGCACCACCGCCGCGTTTGACCCCGTCGGAGGCTAAACTCCGGTGAGTTTGACTCCTTTGACCATGGGTTTGACCTCCCCTGTGTCAGTGACATGTGGGCCCAGGACCTTAACTAATCTAGGTTAGAATAAGATAAATATTAATTAACTCTGTTAGTTAGGTTAGTCACTGACACGCGTGTCCCACTGGTCAGGTTTGACCTGGACCGCGCCTGTTGACCGCTGACATCATCCTGACGCAATAAGTCATTTTCTGGATTTAGTTTAAATTAGAATAACCAGGAAATTCCAGAAAACAGTGTAAACTTCTGAAAATCATAGAAATTCAACCGTAGCTCAGATTGAAATAATTTATATATGAAAAATTATCAGAAAAATCCAATCTATCCATTTATGCTACTTTCATGCATGTTTAACCAACTTATACCTTCTGTATAAGTGAAAACACTAATTGGCATTTAAAGTGCTTAATATGGGAGTTTGCATTTGAACCCTTGGTTCAAATGGACCTCATTTAAAGTGCTGCTAGATGTATTAGCACACTCCATAGCATTCTTGCCATGTCATGATCATGCCTCATATTGTTGCATTGCATTGATTGTGTTCCCTCTTGTTTGCCGGTGTTTGTCCCCTCTCAGTAGACGTTGTTCGATGATGTGATCGATGACATCGATGAAGACACAATGCTATCTTCAGAAGTGCCAGGCAAGCAAACCCCCTTTGAACATTTTGATACAATCCAACTCTCTCGCTCCTGCTCTCTTTTACTGCATTAGGACAACAACGATTCAACTGTTACATGTTGCGGTAGTTGAACCCATTCCTCTGCATGACCTGTCTTTGCCACAGTAAACAGTTGAAACCCACTAGCATGAGTAGGAATTGTTTGAGCGATGATGTGCCTACTCATTCATGCTTGCTCGTTATGCCTGCTATGCTTAGAGTTGTGTCGGGTTTGATTCTTCTCGGATGGATTGGAATGGAGGTGAACCTGTCCTACCGTCGAGAGCTAAGTGTGTGAACACGATTTGGTAAAGGTAGTGATGAGAGGCCATGTAGGAGTACATGGTGGGTTGTCTCTTTGAAACCGTCCTCAGGAACTGAGTTCTGTCTTTGTGATCCAAGACAGTTACTACCACACATTGGAATGCTTAAGTGCCCCTCTCGACTAATTAATTGCCTCGATCTCTGTCCAGGAGTTGCAACTAGTTTCTAGTGTTTGTAGGTAGTGCTATTTGTCTACCAAGTGGCACCCGGTACAGGTGGGCTTGGGACAGACTAGGCACAGTGGCATGGTGTACCAAGTGGCACCCGGATGGTGGGCTTGGGAACCCTGCTCACATCGTTTGGGTCCATGATGGAAACTTCGGCCGGACTTCATTTGTGGGTTCATCCTCGGATAGGCGATAAACCTGGACTAGAGGCTTGTGTGGTTAGTCAGGTTGTGGCTGACACCCTCGCCAGGCTTCCGCTTGAAGGTTGCCGAGATACATGACGTGTACATGGCAGTAAGTGGCGAGAGCATGTGTGAAGAAGTACACCCCTGCAGGGTAATATGATCTATTCGAATAGCCACGTCTGCGGATATGGGCTACTTAGAAAGCCTACATTGTTCATAGATAACTGGAACTGGATACTGTAAAATGCGCAAGATAAGCGTGAGTGCTATGGATGGCTTTCTCGTAGGGAGACGGGAGCAGATCGATAGTGGTGTATTGTTATGGTGAATATGTGGTCTCGTGTGCGCCACCTCAAAGAAGTTTATGGCAGTCGTAGTTCAGGATAGCCATTGAGTCAAAGCTGGCTTGCTGCAGTTAAACTCCACCACCCTTTTTGTTGATACTGATGCATAAGTAGATAGTTCTGAAGTAAGTCTTGCTGAGTACATTTGTACTCATGTTTGCTTAATTTATGTTTTTGAAAAGAGACTTTAGTCTCACTAGTAGTTCTTCGTGGGCTTCGACAATTAGCTTGGGAATCCCAGATAGAGGTCTGGTTCCTATGGAGTGTCTTGTAGATAGACAGGCTTTCTAGCCTTGTTTCTTTTCAACTGTCTGTACTCAGACAGGATACGCTTACGCATGTGCTTGTTGCTCGTATGACTTTGTATGTTGGGTCATGAGACCCATGTTTGTACTATCATACTATGTATGGCTCCTCAGAGCCTTTTAATTAAATACTTTGAGTCGTAGAGTTATGTTGTGATGCCATGTTGTATCTGCACATATCGAGCATATTGTGTGTATGTTATCGAAATGCTTTGGTATGTGTGGGATCTGACACCTAGTTGTTTATTCTTGGTAGCCTTCCTTATGGGGAAATGTCTCCTAGTGCTTCTACCGGAACAAATTGATTGATCGGCATGTGTCCTTCTTTGCTCCTGTGTCTGTCCCTATGGGGAAATGTCACGTGGTGTTTACCGGAGTCCTGATAGCTTGCTACAGCTCGGTTACACTCGCTGCTGACCGACACGTGCATTGTTGGGTCATGTATGCCTGTCCCTGTAAGTTTGTGCCACCTTGGGTTTACGACTAGTCATGTCGGCCCGGGTTCTCTGTCATATAGATGCTAGCGACACAATCTTATACGTGAGCCACAAGGCGCAAACGGTCCCGGCCAAGGTAAGGCTGCAGCCGTGGGAATACCGTGCGTGAGGCCGCAAAGTGATATGATGTGTTACATGCTAGATCGATGTGACTTAGGATCGGGGTCCCGACAGTTTTGGTATCAGAGGCTGACTGCCTGTAGGATTACCAAGCCAAACCGGTAGAAGTCGAGTCTAGAAATGCTTTAGTTATATATGGGAATTGATTGTGGCAGGGAACGTAAGGCTCTTTTTACTCCTTATACCTTATGCCCTTCTGATCTGAGTCACCCTCTTCTTTCCTAAGGGGATTAAGAACTAGGCTTCTCATTCTTCTATAGGATCATGTGTTACTAATCCATAGACTTATAGGAATGATGGATTCAAGTCTCAGTTCAGTTTCTAGTACTTTTGTGTGTTAACAGTTGATACGTCTCCGTCGTATCTATAATTTTTTATTGTTCCATGCCAATATTATACAACTTTCACATACTTTTGGCAAAAATTTATATGATTTATTGGGCTAACCTATTGATCTAGTGCCCAGTGCCAGTTCCTGTTTGTTGAATGTTTTTTGTTTCACAGAATATCCATATCAAACAAAGTCCAACTGCGATAAAAATATACGAAGAATTATTTTGAAATATATGTGATTTTTGGGACTTGGAATCAATGCAAACGGGGGCCCACAGACCCCAAGATACACCAGGGCGTGCCCCAGGGGCCAGGCACACGGTGGTGGGTTGTGCTCACCTCATACGTCGGTTGGATCTCTACTTCGGGCGCAAGGAAGCTTATATCTGGAAAAAAATCGTGTTAAAATCTCAGTGCAATCGGAGTTACGGATCTCCGGGAATATAAGAAATAGTTTTCAGCCAGAAACCAGGAACGTGAAACAGAAGAGAACAGAGAGGGAGATCCAATCTCGGAGGGGCTCCTGCCCCTCCGCCGCCATGGAAGCCATGGACCAGAGGGGGAACTCTCCTCCCATCTAGGGGCGAGGCCAAGGAAGAAGAAGAAGGAGGGGGGCTCTCTCCCCCTCTCTCCCGGTGGCGCCGGAGCGCCGCCGGGGCAAGGATCGTGACGACGATCAACATCAACAATCTTGCTACCGTCAACACCAACTTTATCCCCCTCTATGCAGCGGTGTAACACCTCTTCTCTCCGCTGTAATCTCTACTTAAACATGGTGCTCAACTCCATATATTATTTCGCAATGATCTATGGCTATCTTATGATGTTTGAGTAGATCCGTTTTGTCCTATGGGTTAATCGTGCTCTTGGTTGGTATGAGTGTATATTTTTATTTATGGTGCTGTCCTACGGTGCCCTCCGTCTCACGCAAATGTGAGGGATGCTCGCTGTAGGGTGTTGCAATATGTTCATGGTTTGCTTATTGTCGGTGTTGCGGGGGTGACAGCAGCCTAAATGCGGATAAGTGGGTTATGGCTTATGGGAGTAAAGAGGACTTGATACTTAATGCTATGGTTGGGTTTCACAACCTTAATGATCTTTAGTAGTTGCGGATGCTTGCTAGGGGTCCAATCATAAGTGCATATGATCCAAGTAGAGAAAGTATGTTAGCTCATGCCTCTCCCTCATGTAAAATTGCAAGAATGATTACCGGTCTTGTTATCAATTGCCTAGGGACAAATGACTTTCTTGTTGACAAAAGCTATCTACTTTTATTACCTTGCAATTTATTCATTGTTTTATTCTTGCAAAGTACTCGTAGTTTTATTCTTGCCAAATAGTTTCATACTTGTTTTAGGTAAAGCAAACGTCAAGTGTGCGTAGAGTTGTATCGACGGTCGATAGAACTTGAGGGAATATTTGTTCTACCTTTAGCTCCTCGTTGGGTTCGACACTCTTATTTATCGAAAAAGGCTACAAACTATCCCCTATACTTGTGGGTTATCAAGACCTTTTTCGGGTGCCGTTGCCGGGGAACAATAGCGTGGGGTGAATATTCTCGTGTGTGCTTGTTTGCTTTATCACTAAGTAGTTTTTATTTTATGTTCTAAGTTGTTCTCTGTCTTTAGTTATGGATATGGAACACGAAACACCAAAAAATTAGTTGTACTTGCTACTCATGGAGATGGGGAACCTCCTAAAACCCTCAATGCTCGTTATGTGAAAAATATTATGCAATACTTTTGATAATCCCGAGAAAACCCCATTCAACTTGATAATGGGAGACACGTTGGATCAACGTGAATACTTTAGGGATTATTGCTTAACACAAAAAGGGAAACTATTATGGGATCAAATTGAAATGTTGCAATGGTATGCTTGGAATTTATGCTCGAGATATGATTATACTTGTTGCTCTAGGATGAAGGCTCGACACCTTCCCTTTTCATGTGAATTTAGTGATAATGAAACCTTGGCTTCTTATGCTAATGGTAGATATGATTACTATGATGTGGAACGAATAGAAGAATTTGTTGCTTTTAAGGGTGCTTATGAAATTGAATCTTTGTTTGAAATGTTTGAAGATTTTGATGATTCAGTTTATAGACCTGAAAATTTTGCTATCCTTAAATATTGCTATGATAATTATAAATGCAATTATGATATTGATGTATTTATTGAGAATGTCTCCGCTGTCCAAGAAGAGACAAATATTTTGCAGGAGTCTATGGAAGAAGGAATTGATGAAACTGTGAGCTCATTCGATGAAAAAGATGATGAGGAGAGCGAAGAACAAAAGGAGGAAGAGCGGATTAGCTACCCGTGCCCACCTTCTAATGAGAGTAACTCTTCAACTCATACATTGTTTAATGTACCTTCGTTCTTACCGAAGAATGAATGCTATGATAATTGCTATGATCCCATTGATTCTTTTGAAATATCCCTTTTTGATGAACTTGATGCTTGCTATGCTTGTGGCCAAGATGCCAATTTGAATTATGCTTATTTATATGAACTTGCTATAGTTCCTTATGTTAAGAATGAAATTGTTTCTATTGCACCCACACATGATAGTCCTATTATCTTTTTGAATTCTCCCAACTACACTATATCGGAGAAGTTTGCTCTTATTAAGGATTATATTGATGGGTTGCCTTTTACCATTTCACATGATAATTTTGATGAATATAATATGCATGTGCTTGCTGCTCCTACTTGCAATTATTATGAGAGAGGAACTATATCTCCACCTCTCTATGTTTCCAACACGATAAAATTGTAAGAAACTGTTTATGCTATGTATTGGCCTTTACTTGATGTGCATGAATTGTTCTTGTATGACATACCAATGCATAGGAAGAGAGTTAGACTTCATCATTGCATGATATATGTTGCTTTGTGCTCACTACTAAATGCCAAATCATTGTTAATCAAAATTGGCTTTGATATACCTTGCGATCCGGGTGGATTCATTACTTGAGCACTTTATGCCTAGCTTAATGGCTTTCAAGAAAGCGCTGCCAGGGAGACAACCCGGAAGTTTTAGAGAGTCATTTTATTCTGTTGAGTGCTTTTATAAAGTTTAAAAACAAAAAAATATAGAGGGGAACCTAAAAACTTTTTCAAAAAGAGAAGCGATTGAAAGGTGATGCATTGGAGAAGTGAGGGTCGACCTTGTACACTTGTGTTCATGCTCATGGAAACAATGTAAATTTTTCATGGAAGTTTCTCACAAAAATAATTATCCCCTTGTACATATCCATTGTATTATAAAAATAATGTGCCAAGATTTGCCTTTAGGATGATTAGATTGCTTGTTGGTATGTGCGGTGCAAAAACAGAAACTTTGGCTGTAGTGCGTGATTTTACAATTTTTACTGGAATGTTGAAAGTTTCTGAAACTTTTTGAACAGTATTGATTTACAATTTTTTTTATTTTTTACTAATTTTTCATAATTTTTAGAGTAAAATAAGTACGGTGAATGTTCGGATTACTACAGACTGTCCTGTTTAAGACAAATTATGTTTTTGATGCATTGTTTTGCTTGTTTTGATGCAACTATCGATTTTTATCGGTGGTATAAGCCATATAAAAGTTATATTACAGTAGCTAAAATGCAAAAACAAAATATGAATTGGTTTGCAACAGTACTTAAAGTAGTGATTTGCATTATTATACTAACGGATCTCACGAGGTTTCTGTTGAGTTTTGTGTGGATGAAGTAATCAAAGATCGAGGAGGTCTCAATATGAGAAGAAGGAGGAGAGGCAAGAGCTCAAGCTTGGGGATTACCAAGGCACCCCAAGTAAATATTCAAGGAGACTCAAGCGTCTAAGCTTGGGGATGCCCCGGAAGGCATCCCATCTTTCTTCAACAAGTATCGGTATGTTTTCGTCTTCATTTCGTTCATGTGATATGTGTAAATCTTGGAGCGTCTTTTGTGTTTAATTTTCATTTTTCTTTTATGCACGATGCTGGTATGAGATAGTCCATGGTTGATTTATAGAATTCTCATTGCACTTCACTTATATCTTTTGAGTATGGCTTTGTAGAATGCTTCATGTGCTTCACTTATATCATTTGAAGTTTGGATTGCCTGTTTCTCTTCACATAGAAAACTATTGTTTGTAGAATGCTCTTTTGCTTTCACTTATATTTATTAGAGCATGGTATTTTGTATAAAGAATTAAACTCTCTTGCTTTACTGATATCTATTTAGAGAGTCAACGAGAATTGGTCAATTGCATGGTTAGTCATAAAATCCTACATAAAACTTATGGATCACTGAATATGATATGTTTGATTCCTTGCAATAGTTTTGCGATATAGAGATGATAATATGTGGGAAGTACTAGTAAACGGTCATGGTTAGTAGGAATATTGGTTTTAAGGTTTGTGATTCCCGAAGCATGCACGTATAGTCTCTCGTTATGCTATGAATTTGGAGCATGATTTATTATTGATTGTCTTCCTTATGAGTGGCGGTCGGGGACGAGCGATGGTCTTTTCCTACCAATCTATCCCCCTAGGGGCATGCATAGTAGTACTTCGCTTCGAGGGCTAATAAACTTTTGCACTAAGTATATGAGTTCTTTATGACTAATGTGAGTCCATGGAATATACGCACTCTTACCTTTCCGCAATTTGCTAGCCTCTACGGTACCGTGCATTGCCCTTTCTCACCTCGAGAGTTGGTGCAAACTTCGCAGGTGCATCCAAATCCCGTGATATGATATGCTCTATCACACATAAGCCTTATTATATCTTCCTCAAAACGGCCACCATACCTACCTATTATGGCCTTTCCATAGCCATTCCGAAATATATTGCCATGCAACTTCCCCCGCTTCCGTTTTGATGACTTGAGCATTCATTGTCATATTGCTTTGCATGATCGTAAGATAGCTAGCATGATATTTCCATGGCTTGTCCGTTTTTTGATATCGTTGTTATGCTAGATCATTGCACATCCTGGTACGCTGCCAGAGGCATTCATATAGAGTCATATTTTGTTCTAGGTATCGAGTTGTAATTTCTTTTGAGTTATAAGTAAATAGAAGTGTGATGATCATCATTATTCATTTTTAGAGCATTGCTCCAGTAAGGAAAGGATGATGGAGACTATGATTCCCCCACAAGTCGGGATGAGACTCTGGACAATGAGAGAAAAAAAAGAAAAATAAAAAAAGAAAAAGAAAAAAAAGAAAAGAAAAAGAGAGAAGTGGCATGCTAGTTCCACACTTGTGCTTCAAAGTAGCACCATGTTTTTCATATGGAGAGTCTCCTATGTTGTCACTTTCATATACTAGTGGGAATTTTTCATTATAGTTAGATGCACACCCACTTAGTTTTCATGTTGAGCTTTCATACACTTATAGCTCTTAGTGCATCCGTTACATGGAAATCCCTACTCCTCACGTTGATATCAATTGATGGGCATCTCCATAGCCCGTTGGTTAGCTGCGTCGATGTGAGACTTTCTTACTTTTTTTTCTTCTCTATATTTACCCCTATCATCATACTCTATTCCACCCATAGTTCTATATCCATGGCTTGCGCTCATGTATTGCGTGAGGGTTGAAAAAGCTGAAGCGCGTTAAAAAGTATGAACCAATTGCTCGGCTTGTCATCGGGGTTGTGCATGTTAAATACTTTGTGTTAAGAAGACAGAGCATGACAAGACTATATGATTTTGTAGGGATAGCTTTCTTTAGCCTCGATATTTTGAAAGACATGATTGTTTGTTGGGATGCCTGAGTATTGATGTCTTTATGTAAAATTATAGACTATTGCTTTAAATCATTCATGTCTTAATATTCATGCCATGATTAGATATAGGATCAAGATTATGCTAGGTAGCATTCCACATAAAAAATTATCTTTTTTTATCATTTACCTACTCAAGGATGAGCAGGAATTAAGCTTGGGGATGCTGATACGTCTCCGTCGTATCTATAATTTTTGATTGTTCCATGCCAATATTATACAACTTTCACATACTTTTGGCAACAATTTATATGATTTATTGGACTAACCTAATGATCCAGTGCCCAGTGCCAGTTCCTGTTTGTTGCATGTTTTTTGTTTCGCAGAATATCCCTATCAAATGAAGTCCAAACATGATAAAAATTTACGGAGAATTATTTTGGAATATATGTGATTTTTGGGACTTGGAATCAACACAAACGGGGGCCCACAGCCCCCAAGATACACCAGGGCGTGCCCCAGGGGCCAGGCGCACGGTGGTGGGTTGTGCTCACCTCGTACGTCAGTTGGATCTCTACTTTGGGTACAAGGAAGCTTATATTTGGAAAAAAATCGTGTTAAAATCTCAGCGCAATCGGAGTTACGGATCTCCGGGAATATAAGAAACGGTTTTTAGCCAGAAACCAGGAACGTGAAACAGAAGAGAACAAAGAGGGAGATCCAATCTCGGAGGGGCTCCTGCCCCTCCTCTGCCATGGAGGGCATGGACCAGAGGGAGAACTCCCCTCCCATCTAGGGGGAAGGCCAAGGAAGAAGAAGAAGGAGGGGGCTCTCTCCCCCTCTCTCCCGGTGGCGCCGGAGCACCGCCGGGGCAAGGATCGTGATGGCGATCTACATCAACAATCTTGCTACCATCAACACCAAATTTCTCCCCCTCTATGCAGTGGTGTAACACCTATTCTCTCCACTGTAATCCCTACTTAAACATGGTGCTCAACTCCATATATTATTTCGCAATGATCTACGGCTATCTTATGAAGTTTGAGTAGATTGGTTTTGTCCTATGGGTTAATCGTGATCTTGGTTGGTATGAGTGTATATTTTATTTATGGTGCTGTCCTACGGTGCCCTCCGTCTCGCGCAAACATGAGGGATCCTCGCTGTAGGGTGTTGCAATATGTTCATGGTTTGCTTATTGTCGGTGTTGCGGGGGTGACAGCAGCCTAAACGCAGATAAGTGGGTTATGGCGTATGGGAGCCAAGAGGACTTGATACTTAATGCTATGGTTGGGTTTCACGACCTTAATGATCTTTAGTAGTTGCGAATGCTTGCTAGCGGTCCAATCATAAGTGCATATGATCCAAGTAGAGAAAGTATGTTAGCTCATGCCTCTCCCTCATGTAAAATTGCAAGAATGATTACCGGTCTTGTTATCGATTGCCTAGGGACAAATGACTTTCTTGTTGACAAAAGCTATCTACTTTTATTACCTTGCAATTTATTCATAGTTTTATTCTTGCAAAGTACTCGTAGTTTTATTCTTGCCAAATAGTTTCATACTTGTTTTAGGTAAAGCAAACGTCAAGTGTGCGTAGAGTTGTATCCGTGGTCGATAGAACTTGAGGGAATATTTGTTCTGCCTTTAGCTCCTCGTTGGGTTCAACACTCTTATTTATCAAAAAAGGCTACAAACGATCCCCTATACTTGTGGGTTATCAACAGTTGTTCTCGGAACCTTGATATTGTGACATAGAGTGGTTATGCCACCATTTTGTAGGATGTCTCAAAATCTTTTTGAGCATTTACAACCGTTATGCTGTCCGAGTAGTCCCAGGTTTCTAAATAATCTGATGTATTTGCAAATCTCTCCTCCATGTTCCCGATGTTCCTTTGGGCCAGATTAACCACACTAATCAGTGTGTTGAGGTACTTCATTGCCTCGACATATGTGTTGAAGCTATTATTATGACACTAGGGTATCTTAGAGAACCACCTAGTAACCTACCCATGTTTTGTGTTCCCAGTGTGATCATTCTGGCCACCATTCTCGAGAGCATATCGTGACGTTATTTAGTATGTAGGTATTATATTTCTAGGTTCTAGAACCCAAGATTCACTCTACTTACATCGTGTTGATAGTGTTTGCTCATCCCTTCAGGATTTTAGTAACCTTTGTGATAGTCTTCGAGGTCCGTGGTATATCGTTCTTCCAATACCATGAACCATTATGGTGGAAGTTCTTTTGAACCAAAAGATCACAACCAGAGTGGTCTTGATGAGTTCTCCATTCTACAATGTGAATCTGCCAGTCCTTCCTCTTCTGTGTGGGTTATTTAGAAGAAATATGTTGAACTTGTTTGACATGCTAATCCATGCATTCACAACTCAGAGAATCATATGTTCCTTTGAGTTATCCCTCTTCAGTTGTATTTCGACCCTCATCTATCAGTTGATAGTCAGGAGTAGTGGTGCATTCGTGTTCATCGATGCCTTTTACTCTTGTGGTCCATCAATCCGTTCTATTGCAGAATCACTAGGAGAAGCAAATTCCAGTACCTTATCCATTTATAGGATTTGGTCAAAGCAGTTGTATTCCGCAGATCAAAATGCTAATCCAGCTTTTGTTCTATTCTACCCTGGAGTATTACCCCCTTTGTGTCAGGATTGTCATGAGAATTGCACCACTTCTTATGAATTCTTGACACAGTGATACTTCTCTCCATCATCATTCACTCCTCGGTCCTCGTGTTGTTGTAACCGGAATGCCGACAAGTGAAGTGTGATGTGTAAAATCAATACTCCTAGCAACCCTGTTGCTTGGGAGTTAATGGACGATAAATTTCATTCTTAGCGTGTTGGTTATTGAATCGCCATTCTAAGATTGATCGTGCGACCTAGTCCATTTTTCGGGTGCACTCTTCGATTGATGAGTTAGGATTTTGTCAATCCCTTGCTCTTTTGATCATATCATCTTGCCCTGGAAAGCAAGATTATTCTCAAGTTTAATAACATATATGTGGTTCGTGATTTTCCGAATATCTTCTCGGAAGTATTACCACGTTGTCCCCTGACCGTTGTGTTGAGTTCGTGATCAAGTTGGTTTATTTCTATAAACCACCCCTTCTCCAAGAATCTGTGTTGGATACCCCTGAGCTAGCTGGTTAAGCTAAACAACAACTTGGAGAGTTAGAAGATAAAAGCTTGCCCGAGTTAGTTCATTACTAAGGGATATCTTTCGTGTGTGTGCATGTTGAAGGAAGACGATATCTTCATCGGTTGATCTCCGTGATCAATTGTTGGATCTATTATCTCATCCAATCTTTTGATTTGAGTGTGGGCTATCGTCAAATCAAAATCAGAACCAACGATTCTCCTAATGTTGTCTTACTCGTGGTTATTCCTCGAGCACACATCATTATATTCTTTGGTCTGACCAATGCTATCACCTTGTTCACATAGTTGTGGAATTCCATCTATATGGAAATCTAGATGAATTGTTGTTGAACCCATCGACAACATCCTTATCTTCGCCATAATTTGTGTTGGACATTAAGCTAGTGTTGGAAACTTCTAAAGCATTATCTTCATGTCCCGTTCGTGAAGCATATGTTGGATGAAAGTAATGACTTTCTCCGAGTTCACGTGCATTAGGTGCAAGTTGCCATCGTGAATTTGAGAAAGCATGTTTTTGCTTCCTCTGGAATCATCCCAAGCCAGTCATGCATGTGCAAAGTATTCCATGGTTTGATAGGCTTGCTACCTCCACTCCATGTGCAATTCCTAGCACCTCAAGCCACTGATTGATTTGGTCAAGGAGAAGAAGTTCCTTCTTAAGAGCTAATCATGACTTAAGTAAGGACTTTGCTATCCTCGATGATGGTTCCCAACCAGAACTTGATAGTGTCTTGTCGTAAGATTTCCATGTGGACATGATTGTCCTGGACATTCCGTTCACATGTATCTTGCAAACCAACTCATGCTCTTGGGCTTGCTGCTGTAGTTCATTTCCCGAGAATCTCGCAACGTCATCTCGTCGATTTGTGTTGCAAACTTTCTTTTTCCAGACATGATGAGTCTGGAATATCCTGACGCCAACAAGATCTGAATCTTAGGTAGATATGATGGTTGGAAATTCTACAAGATCTACGATGTAGATTCCGGCAAGGTTGATGTTTTGGCCGACACACCTAGCCGGAAGATATATTATTGTGCTATCCTGATTGAGCAATTTGACCATCTTCTCCATGAAGATTCCCTATGACTTATCCTAGAAGTTGCTCCTTATGGACTCTTTGTGCTTCTGAAGTCCGACCTTCACTTGATGGCTATGTTGATGCTTTAAGCATGGCTGTGGTAGCTAGAACATCAAGGAGAACATTAGAAGCGGAGTGCTAAATGTCTTTCGGTCGATCATCCAGATTTTGTCCTTGGCATTGTTAAGGTGAAATCTGAGAAGGTGTTGTCCTCTTTGCATCTGCATTCTCCATCGTTGTTCATCATGGTAGTATGATGTATTGCCAGGATCCTTGGCATAGATGCTGGTAAAACCTTGATGATTATGGAAATGCTCAAGTTCTTGACAGCACGCTCAGCCACTGGGTTATATTCTCGGAATCAATTGGAATGTGCCTACGTTGCCGATTGTTCTATAACCATAATTTCCTATCCAAACTGAGTATGCCATTCCATCGAATTCCTTCAAACGATCAATTATGAATTGCTCAGGATGGTATGAAGAGTTTCAATGATATATGTATCAAAAGTAATTCTTTTTGCCAATTAAGGGAATAATTCTACGAGTCACCTTCCCTAAGGTGCCCCATTATGGAATTATGGCAATTTATCTCCTCACTACTTTGAAACCCATGCACCATCTTACTCAAGCGTGGAATTGTTATCTACCAAATTGAACCCTTGTCATCTGCTTCTTTCCGTTGCTCCTGATGTGTGTTTTGTGTCTCAACTCAAGAGGTGTTCTTACGTCTCACTCCATGAGTTGATCTTGAGTCGCGCGATCTTCGAGAAAATCGATTCCTATAGAGTTCTTCCTGTCGTCATCATGTTAGACAAAGATCTCGAAGGCAAGGAGATCAAGATCAATATGATGCCATGAATCAACATCTTCGAGAAGGGCAGCTGGATCATGAAGGTTGTGTTAGTTAGTGTCTCGTCTGTCTTCTTACCTCACATCTTGAATCTCGGGACGAGATTCTTGTTAGTGGAGGTGAGTTGTCACATACCTAGAATAATTGAGTGTAATTAAATGCATTAGAGGCATTCATGCATCATATTTAAATTCCTGCAGTTTGAATTGGGGATTGATCAAACCCTAGCATCAAAATTAAATCAAATAGGTTCTACTTAAAATATTTTTTCAATGAACCAAAATGCTCTTAAAAAATGTTCAACATTTCTGGAATAAGGTGTAAGCATCTGCCAAAAATGTTGCACATTTTCCACGACATTTTTGTCAATTGAATTAAATCAATACTTATTTGAATTGGAGATATAAATTCCTAAAAATAATTTTATAACTCCAATAATTCTGAAAACTTGTGAGTGGCTCTGAATATTTTGTATCAGGCCACATAATAATTTTCACAAGCTACAAAAATGATTTAGTATTTTTAAAAAAATAAAAAACAGACAGAAAATAGAAAACAAAACTAAAGAGAGAAACAGAGAGGGAAAAGTTACCTGGGCCACTTACCTGCAGCCCCACCGAAGGTCGGCCCAGCCCACCAGGGGCTCCCCCGTCATCTTCCACCTCGTGCCAAAAGGCACGAGGGCGCGTGGCCGCGGCACGCCAGCACGCGCGTGGCCACCTCCTGCTTGCCGCTGCTGCTGGAGGGCGCTCAAAGCGCCACGACCCCCCGCAGAACCCCCTCGAGCACTCCCTCACCCTCTCTCCCCTCCCCTGTCTCTCTCGTGCACGTCCACCCGAGCGCAGTCATCGCCGCCGCTCACCACCACCGCGGCCATCGTGCTCCCCTCGCCTCCCCATAGTGTCATAAAGATCCATCGTCGACCTCTACGCCGTTTCCGCCGAGCCACTCAACCGGGGGCGCACTACAGCATCTTCACCGCCGCCATCTTCAACCTTCGGGCGCCGAGATCGCCGTCGACCCCGCACTCGCCTCCCTGCCTCCCCGAGCCCACTGACCACCCCTGCAGACCCGCCGTGAGCTTCCCTTCATTTCCCCCTCCCCCTTGCACCGTTTGCATCGCCTAGCCATCGTTCCCAGCTCGACCGAAGCTCGCCACCACCGGCCGTGACGCCGCTGTGGCTAGAGCCCACCTCCGCCGCGTCTGAGAGCGTCGCCGTGCTCAGCACAGCTCCACGAGCCCAGGGCACCCACCCGCTGCTCCTGCCATGCCCTGAAGCGCCGAACCCGAGCTGGCCCAAGCTCCGGCCACCGCCTGGCTTGACGCCGGCATCATTTCCGGCCACCCCAGCACACACCGCTTGCTTCACTTGATGCGCGAGATCTTCAACAGCACGTAGATGTCCTCGGCCGCCCATTTGGTCGCCGGAGGAGCAATCCCGAGCACCACCGCCGCGTTTGACCCCGCCGGTGGCTAAACACCGATGATTTTGACTCCTTTGACCAGGGGTTTGACCTCCCCTGTGTCACTGATATGTGGACCCAGGACCTTAACTAATCTAGGTTAGGATTAGATTAATGTTAATTAACTCTGTTAGTTAGGTTAGTCACTGACACGCGGGTCCAACTGGTCAGGTTTGACCTGGACCATGCTTGTTGACCGCTGATGTCACGCTGACGTCATCCTGACACAATAAGTCATTTTCTGGATTTAGTTTAAATTAGAATAACCAGGAAATTCCAGAAAACAGTGTAAACTTCTAAAAAACATAGAAATTCAACCGTAGCTCAGATTGAAATATTTATATATGAAAAATTATCAGAAAAATCCAATCTATCCATTTATGGTACTTTCATGCAAGTTTCACCAACTTATACCTTCTGTATAATGAAAACACTAATTGGCATTTAAAGTACTTAATATGGGAGTTTGCATTTGAACCCTTGGTTCAAATGGACCTCATTTAAAGTGCTGCTAGATGCATTAGCACACTCCATAGCATTCTTGCCATGTCATGATCATGCCTCATATTGTTGCATTGCATTGATTGTGTTCCCTCTTGTTTGCTGGTGTTTGTCCCCTCTCAGTAGACGTTGTTTCGACAATGTGATTGATGACACCGATGAAGACACCATGCTATCTTCAAAAGTGCCAGGCAAGCAAACCCCCTTTGAGCATTTCGATACAATCCCACTCTCTCACTTCTGCTCTCTTTTACTCCATTAGGAAAACAATGATTCAACGGTTACATGTTGCGGTAGTTGAACCCATTCCTCTGCATGACCTATCTTTGCCACAGTAAATAGTTGAAACCCACTAGCATGAGTAGGAATTGTTTGAGCCATGATGTGCCTACTCATCCATGCTTGTTGGTTATGCATGCTATGCTTAGAGTTGTGTCGGGTCTGATTCTTCTCGGATGGATTGGAATGGAGGTGAACATGTCCTACTACCGAGAGCTAAGTTTGTGAACACGATTTGGTAAAGGTAGCGATGAGAGGCCATGTAGGAGTACATGGTGGGTTGTCTCATTGAAACTGTCCTCGGGAACTGAGTTCTGTGTTTGTGATCCAAGACAGTTACTACCACACATTGGAATGCTTAAGTGCCCCTCTCGACTTATTAATCACCTCGATATCTATCCAGGAGTTGCAACTAGTTTCTGGTGTATGTAGGTAGTGCTATTTGTCTACCAAGTGGCACCCGGTATAGGTGGGCTTGGGACAGACTAGGCACAGTGGCACGGTGTACCAAGTGGCAGCCGGATGGTGTGCTTGGGAACCCTGCTCACATCGTTTGGGGCCATGATGGAAACTTCGGCCGGACTTCCTTTGCGGGTTCAGCCTCGGATAGGCGATAAACCTGGAATAGAGTCTTGTGTGGTTAGTCAGGTCGTGGCTGACACCCTCGCCAGGATTCCGCTTGAAGGTTGCCGAGATACATGATGTGTACATGGCGGTAAGTGGCGAGAGCGTGTGTGAAGAAGTACACCCCTGCAGGGTAATATGATCTATTCGAATAGTTGCGTCCGCGGATATGGACTACATGGAAAGCCTACATTGTTCATAGATAACTGGAAGTGGATACTCTAAAATGCGCAAGAAAAGCATGAGTGCTATGGATAGCTTTATCGTAGGGAGACGGGAGCGGATCCATAGTGGTGTATTGTTATGGTGAATATGTGGACTCGTGTGCGCCACCTCAAAGAAGTTTATGGCAGTCATAGTTCAGGATAGCCACTGAGTCAAAGCTGGCTTGCTGTAGTTAAACTCCACCACCCCCTTTGTTGATACTGATGCATAAGTAGATAGTTTTGAAGTAAGTCTTGCTGAGTACATTTGTACTCACGTTTGCTTAATTTATGTTTTTGCAGAGAGACTTCAGTCTCACTAGTAGTTCTTCGTGTGCTTCGACAATTAGCTTGGGAATCCCAGACAGAGGTTTGGTTCCTATGGAGTGTCTTATAGATAGACAGGCTTTCTAGCCTTCTTTCTTTTCAACTGTCTGTACTCAGACAGGATAAGCTTTCGCATGTGCTTGTTGCTTGGATGACTTTGTATGTTGGGTCATGAGACCCATGTTTGTAATATCATACTATGTATGGCTCCTCAGAGCCTTTTAATTAAATACTTTGAGTTGTAGGGTTATGTTGTGATGCCATGTTGTATCTGCACATATCGAGCATATTGTGTGTATGTTATTGAAATGCTTTGGCATGTGTGGGATCTGACACCTAGTTGTTTATTCTTGGTTGCCTTCCTTATGGGGAAATGTCTCCTAGTGCTTCCACCGGAACACATGGATTGATCGGCATGGGTCCTTCTTTGCTCCTGTGTCTGTCCCTACAGGGAAATGTCACGCGGTGTTTACCGGAGTCCTGATAGCTTGCTACAGCCCGGTTACACTCGCTGCTGACCGACACGTTCATTGTTGGGTCATGTATGCCTGTCCCTGTAAGTTTGTGCCACCTTGGGTTTACGACTATGTCGGTGCAACAAACCCCAGGTATGTTGCCCGGACTATACACAGGCTTGGAGGCGAGGTTGCAACGCCCAAGTGCAGACCAAGCAAGGAGAAATCAGCTCTTTGAGAAATCAAAGGGCGGATCAAGAAGACCAAGTCAAGCTAAATGAGCAAGACACCACTAAGGAAAAACCTCCCTTGCCGGGCAGGCGAGCCTAGCGAGGTCGAAGTTACCCCAAAGACAAACCTCAAGACCGCCCCGGTAGGCTTGCCGGGGACGCCAAGGGCGGCCTACCCCGCCAAGGCTCCACCGCTCCACCTCACAGCGACGCAAGTCGTCAATCGGTGCGGTGTCAAGCCCCCAAGTGACTAAGTGGCTGTTATTTGACACATGGCAGCCATTTCCAGAGGAAATCACCTCCAAATGACACCTGTCCAGAGACATGTCAAGTAGACAGGCGAGAAGGTGGCCAAACGGCCCAGCAAGGCTTGCCGGGCATGCCATGATGTGACACTAAGCGGCGCATTTAATGCGCTCTGACCTGTCTGCAGAGTTGGGTATGATAGCACTGTTCGCTATCTAATCACTACACAATGACTGATTTGCCATTGTGGTGACCCCTTGATCTATAAAAGGAGGGCCAAGGCAACATAGAAAGGATTCAGACCCTTGTACACTCATACGCGCGTAGCTGCTCTCGCCCCGAGGCAACCCTACCAGGCTAGAGCGCTGCGTCCCCACCACGGTCCTCTCATCAATCCACCAAAGCAGGAGTAGGGTTTTACGCCTCGCGGCAGCCCGAACCTGGGTAAAAACTGCCCGTGTGATTTCTGCCGTGCTGTGCTACGCTCTCCGCTCTTTGTGCAATGTGCCCTTCCCCCCGCCGAACCACAAAGGGGCCGAGGGCCCCATAGGTGGCCGTGGTTTCCCACGACATCTTTGGCGTGCCAGGTAGGGGGAAGCGCTTGCGCAAACCCGAGAAATGTACGCAGCACATCATCTTCATCATTGTTCTCTTCATCGACGGCTTCATCATCCATGGTGCCAAGAAGAAGCCCGGTGCTGCAGCTCACCCGTCCACCTCGAAGGCCCCATCGCATGCGGCAGTCGATGTTGCGGGGGCTACGGGGATGCACGGGGATGTGGACGCTGCAGGGGACGTGGCCGGCGCAGGCGGTGTCTTCACCACCTCTCCCGCGGTCGAAATGGGAGCAGGAGGTACCGGAGAAGGACAACGCCAGCAGGATCACTGCAGCCACGCTCCACAAGGTGCGGGTGGAGAGATCATTCCATCTGCACCTCTCTGCCCCGCCGAAGGGCACAGCCGCAGCGGTGGCGCTCGCTCTGGGGCGAACCGCAACTCTCCGGCCGGCCCCGCTGTGGGCACAGCCGCAGGGCATGCACCACCCCCGGGGCGAGCCGACCCAGCTAATGCGCCGAATAGAGCCACTAATCCCCAAGCACATCCACCTCGCTGCCATGCCACCCTGGCAACTGGCTCACAGCAACGAGAGCACGGCATTGCCACTACTGGCACCGTCAGAAGCCAGGCGACGTTACGGTCTACATCTTCATCCATGCCAAGCACTGCTTCGGAGGCCATGGCGCGGGCCCAACTCCTGTTGAAATTTCCGCCGGCGGCCGGTCAGATGGATGAGTGGAGAGCCACCATTCAGAGTCTGATTGGTTTCGTCGAGGCGGGAGGATCATAGCGAGCGGGCCCATCACGGCCTCGGCAGGCGGCAACAACGGCCCGAGCCGCTGGCCGTACCGAAGGGGCCATCCCCACGGTTGAATCCCCTCCGCGGCAGCCGGCGCAGGGGCCGTAGCAAGAACCCGATGATGTATCAAAGGCTTCATCTGATCCTCGAGCACGTCGGGACCAGCGGCGAGTCCTGGAAGACAGGCAAAGGGAAGGCGCGCACGTCACCATCGAGCAACGCCGCGACACCCACCGCCAGTCTGATAGGCGCAATGGCCACGACGTTGACGAGCCCACACCTAGTGAAGATGGGTACTTACCTTTCGAGGTTGGGTGCCCCGCCTTCACTCGCGAGCTGCGGCAAGTCCGTTGGCCATCTGCTCGCACGTTCAAGCCAGAAATACCAGAGAAATATGATGGGAGACTGAACCCGGTAGAGTTGTTGAGCATCTACACCATCGCTGTTCAAGCTGCCGGGGGAAGAGACGAGAAGGTATTCACCTACTACTTCCCTTTGGCACTCAAGCCAAATGTGAGGTCTTGGCTGATGCACCTGCCAGAGAACTCCATCTCAACCTAGGCTGACCTGTGCCATGAGTTTGTTGGCGCCTTCACGGGCGGCCATCAAGAACCAGGGCAGCCCAGCGATTTGCAGCTTCTCCCACAGAAGGAAGGAGAAAGTATGCAGAAGTACATGCAAAGGTTCAGTCGAGTGCACAGGAATATTCCAGACATCCACCTGGCAGCCGTGATAGCTACGTTCCAGTCCAGCGTGCGCAACCGCATGATATGTTCCAAAATGAACGTGTGGTTGCCCAAGACTGTGAATGAGCTGTACACTCTGGTGGATAAGTGTGCCCGTGTAGAAGAGGGGAGGCGGCTCCCCGGAGAAGAGGATGGCATCGACGTTGACTCAGAGGACGACGACGATGCCACCAACCAGAAGAAAAAGAGCAAGAAGCGCAATAAGAAGCGCAAGGATAAAGTTGTGATGACCGTTGAAGGATCGAGCGCACCTAGTACTAGCAAGAAGGCCAAGACCGAGGTTCCCGGCAAGGAAGCTTCCGCGTGCACTAATTGCCGGGAAGCCGCAACTGCCGAGAAGGCTGGGAAGGGTGATGGACCGTACTGTAAGATCCATCGGACCAAAGACCACGATCTTCAGGAGTGTCATCAGGTTGAGCAGCTCGTCAAGAAGCAGAGGGCTGAGTACGAGAAGTGTGATAAGGAGAAAGATCAAGATGGCGCTGGCGGGAAGGGCCGAAGTGGTAGAGTAGGTTGCCCCGGCAAGGCTCCTCAATACTGAGGGAAGCCCGCCAGAGGCCATGAGAAGAAAGATTGTGATGGCGAGAGCGATGAAGGAGATAACGAGGAAACTAGCGAGCAGGAGTTCCAGAAAGCCACTGATGCCCTATGCATTGACGGGGGTGCATATTTGCACTCCTCTCACCGCCAACTTAAATAGTGGGCACGTGAAGTCAATGCTGTGGAGCCAGCGGCAGATTCTCGGAAGCCGCTCAAATGGTCCCGCACGCCTATCATCTTTGATGAAGAGGATCACCCTGACCGCACCACCACGGTAGGGTGCTTGCCGTTGTTGGTTTCACCAACAATCCGCAACCTCAAGGTCACAAAGATGTTGGTTGACGGCGGGGTCGGGTTGAATCTGATTTCTCCAAAGGTTATCAGCAAACTCCAGATAGCAGATGAGGAGCTCAAGGTTACTGGTACGTTCCAAGGAATCAACCCCGGCAGGAGTCGTCCTAAGGGAAAGATCACACTGCCGGTGATGTTCAGAGGGGAGTTAAACTACCGGACTGAGAAGATCGTGTTTGACATGGTTGACCTCCCCCTGCTGTACAATGGAATCCTTGGTCGCCCAGGCCTGGCCAAGTTCATGGCGGCATCCCACTATGCCTACAACACTCTGAAGATGCCAGGGCCAATGGGCGTCATTTCCATTCCGTCAGACAAGGAAGATGCAGTCATATGCATGGACAAGATGTATCGGGAAGTAGGCACTGCAGAGGCTGCAGAAGCCATTGCTCCCGCCAAGGAAAGCAAGAAAAAGAAGAAAGCTAGCAAGGATGCCAGCAAGGAATCCGGGAAGCGTACCTCTCCAGAGTGCGCTGCACCTGTTGATGACTTGCCGGAGAGTTCCAATAGCAAGAGATCCAAGGCTGCTGCACCTGCTATGAAGAAGGTCCCGGCCGAGCTGTCTGGCACTGATGGTACGTTTACTATCAGTGCCACCATCGATGACAAATAGGAAAGCGCGGTCGTTGCCTTCCTGCGGGCGAATGTCGATGTGTTTGCATGGCAACCATCTGACATCCCCGGTGTTCCCAGGGAGGTAATCGAGCACCACCTTGCTGTCTGCCCACATGCCCGACCCATCAAGCAGAAGGTCCAAAAGCAAGCTTTGGAGCGGCAGCAATTTATTGCCGAGGAGATCAAGAAACTTGAAGCAGCTGGTTTGGTCAGAGGGGTATTGCATCCGACATGGTTAGCAAATCCAGTGGTAGTGCGCAAGGCTAATGGGAAATGGAGGCTTTGCATAGATTTCACAGATCTGAACAAAGCATGCCCGAAGGACCCATTCCCCTTGCTGCACATCGACCAGATTATGGATTCCACCTTCGGGTGTGACCTGCTTTCCTTCCTGGATGCCTACTCTGGATACCACCAGATCTTCATGTCCAAAGAAGACGAACAGAAGACCGCGTTCATAACCCCATGTGGTACGTACTGTTTTGTACGGATGCCTTTCGGGTTGAAGAGTGCCAAATCCACTTTTGCAAGAGTAGTACAGATTGGCTTTGAGTCCCAGCTGCACAGAAACATTGAAGCCTACATGGATGATATAGTGGTCAAAACCAAGGACAGAATGACTCTCATTCAGGATTTGGAAGAGACCTTTGCAAATCTGTGCATGATCAACTAGAAGCTGAACCCGGAGAAGTGTGTGTTTGGCGTTCCCTCCGGCAAGCTACTTGGCTTCTTTGTGTCCCATCAGGGGATAGAGGCCAACCCCGACAAGATCAAGGCTATCGAGCAAATTCAAGCACCCAAGATAGTTAAGGATGTGAGGCGTTTGACTGGATGTGTTGCCGCACTAAGCAGGTTTATTTCCAAGTCTGCCGAGCGCGCCCTGCCATTCTTCAAAATCTTGAAGAAGGCAGGACCCGTGGAGTGGACCTCGGAGGCAGACGCTGCGCTACAAGATTTGAAGACCTACCTTTCATCTGTGCCCACTTTGGTCGGTCCCAAACCACAAGAGCCGTTGCTGCTATACTTCGCGGCAACCAATCAAGTGGTCAGTGCGGCACTGGTGGCGCGGCGGGAAGTGGATGAAGCGGCAGCCACAGCCACTGTCCCCTCTGGGGAGGAAAGCGAACCCGTCCCGGCAATGTCAGATGCATTTCAAGACAAAGAATAGCAAGGTAGCGGAGACAGTTCCGAGGTGGCGGCAAAGAAGAAAGTGGTGCAGCGCCCAATGTACTTCGTCAGCTCCCTACTGCAGGGGGCTAGATTGAGGTACTCTGGCGTGCAAAAGTTGATTTTTGGCCTCATCATGGCCTCAAGGAAACTGCACCACTACTTCCAAGCCCACGAGATCCCAGTTGTCACCCGCTTCCCCTTACAACGCATACTCCGAAACCCCGAGGCCACTGGCAGGATTGTGGAATGGGCTTTGGAGTTGTCCACCTTTCGTTTGAAGTTTGAGAGCACATCAACTATTCAAAGCAGAGCACTGGCAGAGTTTATCACAGAATGGACACCAACCCCTGATGAAGAAGTGTTGGAGACAGTCATCCCCGGCAAGGAAGCGCCCCAAGAATGGATTATGTATTTTGATGGTTCCTTCTCCCTACAAGGTGCAGGGGCTGACGTGCCTCTCGTTGCTCCCACTGGGGAGCACCTTAAGTATGTCATCCAGATGCATTTTCCTCGGGAGAAGGCTACCAACAATACTGCAGAGTATGAAGGGATCCTTGCCGGGCTCAGGATTGCAACGGAACTAGGAATCAAGAAGCTGATCATCCGTGGAGATTCACAACTTGTGGTGAGACAAGTTAACAAGGATTACCAAAGCCCATTGATGGAGGCATACATCAAGGAAGTGAGAAAGTTGGAGGAGCGCTTTGACGGATTGCAAACAGAGCACGTGCCCCGTGCAGAAAACAGCATTGCTGATCATCTATCAAAGTGCGCTGCGCAAAAACTCGCTGTGGAACCAGGGACTTTTGTTCTCCATCTAACTCAACCCTCCGTGTCCCCAGCAACAATGGCCAGAAACAGGAGGAATCTGGACTCCGGCAAGCCTCTCCCGGCAGAGCTTCTCGAAGCACCCGGCAGAAAGCTTGGCGGGAACAACTCCTCTTCGATTGCTGAGCTGCACCCTCCCGCCAGACCACCGGTCCCTGCGGTCGAGGAGTGCACTCCCACGAATGAGGAGGTGCCGCTGGTCCTCGTTGCCGAGCCCCTGGCTCCAACTTGGGCGTGACACATAGTCCATTTCCTCCAAATAGGAGAACTTCCCGAAGAGCAAGAAGAAGCTGAAAGAATAGCCCGGAGGGCCAGTATGTATCAGTTCGTTGACGACACGCTATACAGAAGAAGGCCCAACGGTGTGAAATTGAAGTGCATTTGCCGGGAAGAAGGAAAGGAATTGTTGGCAGAGGTACACAAGGGTATGTGCGGCTCCCACATTGGATCAAGGGTTATGGTTGGAAAAGCCTTCCAGCAAGGTTTCTATTGGCCCACAGCCCTCCAGGATGCAATCGAGCTAGTCACCAGATGTGAAGCCTGCCAGTTCCACTCCAGGAACATCCATCAGCCTGCCCAAGCTCTCCAGACGATCCCTTTTTCATGGCCCTTCTCGGTCTGGGGGCTCGATATCTTGGGCCCCTTCCCTCGTGCTATCGGGGGCTTTGAGTTCTTGTTCGTCGCTATCGACAAGTTCACAAAGTGGCCAGAGGTGGAGCCCATGAGAAAGGTGACCACGCAGTCAGCTATCAAATTCTTAAAAGGATTGGTGTGCCGCTTCGGGGTACCTGCCCGAATCATCACTGACAATGGCACCCAATTCACGAGCCGCGCCTTCATGCAATATGTTCATGCCCTCAGAAGATCTCATTTGCCTCTATCACCCATCCCAGAAGCAACGGGCAAGCTGAGAGGGCGAACGCTGAAGTGCTGCGAGGTCTCAAGACAAGAACCTTTGATAGACTGCAGAAGTGTGGCAGGTGATGGATCGATGAGCTGCCGGTGGTTCTTTGGTCCCTCCGTACGACACCAAATCGAGCTACCGGGCAGACTCCCTTCTCGCTAGTCTATAGGGCGGAAGCAGTTATCCCCACGGAACTCATATTCAGATCTCCTCGAGTGCCTGCCTACGGTGAAGTAGTGCAGGAACGGCACCGGCGTGACGATGCTGTGCTACTTGAGGAGAACCGTCTCCAGGCTGCTACGCGTGCTGCATGCTACCAGCAAGCCCTGCATCGCTATCACAGCCGCAAGGTTCATGCACGGAGTTTTGAGGAAGGCGACCTTGTCCTTAGGCGCGTTCAGTCCGCCAAGGGTACAAACAAGTTGACGCCAAAGTGGGAAGGCCCTTACCGGGTAGTACGAGTCACCAGACCTGGCGCAGTCCGTCTGGAGACCGGAGATGGCATTCAGTTGCAAAACTCATGGAACATTGAGCATCTCCGTAAGTTCTACCCGTAAGGCGCGGCTGTCGGGCCCTGCCCGGCAGCTACCCTTTTGTACAGGCCTTGCCGATGTTGCATGTAACCCCTTGTACAAAGCCAGGCGTAGACCCTGAGCAACAGAGAAATAAACGAAGCGCTGGGGGGCCCCCGAAACTTGCATGCATGCATAAGCATAGCATGATCATGTAGATGAGGTCGCATGTGGCATTGTTTTCATCCGCACTAAGTTGCAGGGTTCTTGCCGTGGACTTGGTCCCGAAGAGAAGAAATGAAGACAAGCCTACGTGACGATCCCCGGCAGCGAAATAGATAAGTTCTTTTCTTATCCATACATGTTCTGTATGTAGAAACTTGTGCATATGAAAACCTCGCCACCTTTGAAACTTAGGTGCTCCCATCCTTTGACTCGAACGTTGCTTCGGTCAGGATGATCGTAGTGGCCTTTGGCAGAGAAGGCTTGGCGGGGGGCTGGTCCCTCTTTGTGATTTGTGCCCGGCAAGGTTAGCCCAGCGGCAACAAACTGAGGGTACCGGCAGGATAGCCTGCTGGGGAAACTTGTTTACTTGAATGTATAGAGGCATTTCACCTCTGCATGAGTTTAATACATGCACAAGTACCCGGCAAAGCTTGTCTTTTTCATTAATATGCTGATGAGCAAGTACAGATCTTACAGAACACAAACATGGATAAAGAAGATTACATAATTTAGACTAAAGCTTGGCAAGTGCCTACATGTTTTAGATTGAAAAAAGATAAGTGCCCCGTAATCCCTTTCTTGTCCCTCTCCTCCTAGGCACTATGGTGGGAGGTAAAGAGGGAAAAAGGAGTGCCTGAGCTGATGCCCGACCCGATCCCGTCAGGACCTGCCGGGCGCAGCCTGACAAGATCGAGAGTGGTGAGGCTGCGAAGGAGAGGGGCGGACGGAGCAGCTCGGCGGTGCCCTGGTCACCACCTCCATGACCAACGAGAAGCCCCAGCGCGAGCACCGGCAGGGGAACCACCGGGGCTCAGCTAGAAGACTGCTGGTGGAGGCGAAGGCACCAAGAGAGCGACCCCCTCCCCAGCAACCGCCCTAAAGAGGCTGGTGATGATGGTGCCGGGGAGGGAGGGGAAGAGTGGAAAGACGAGGCAGTGGGCCGGCAATACGAGATGAAGGTGTTGGTGCCATCGCACTCCAACCTGACACCCTGCCACCCACCTTCTCCATCTTCCCTCGGTCTTTCTCCATCACCACCACTCTGGGAGGACGCCAGCCCCTCGGGCCGTTACCTCCCCTAGAGAAATAGCAGGTGACGGCGACGCCTGGGGCGCACAAGAAGCACCGCTCCCCACCTCGGGGGGCACGAAGGTGACACCGTCTTCAGCGTTTGCCCTGACTCTGTCGGAAGGAGCAGCACTGGGATTACCGAGGATCCCTAGTGCTGCATCCCAGACGAGCGCCGGAAGCCCCGAGGGCCCCGTCGACAGGGCAATGAGCCTCGGCGGCCCGCGACAAGGACTGGCATTCCTCGTCAGACAGTCGGCTCGTGTGAGGGCAATGAGTGTTTCACCATTTTGGAGAAACGCGACACCTCCCACGCTGTGAGTGACTCGGCGCCCACATCCTCGACCGCCGCATCCCTTTCGGCCCCGGACCAAACTCACTCCCCGGGCGCCTACACAAGCATTCAGCATCATCAACCCCAAGCTCAAGCCCGGGGCCTGACCCCGGTCTCTCCCTCTCAGCATTACAAGAAGAAGGAAGGAAATGGGGGGAAGAGGTGCGTGGATGAGCACTTCTGCTTCCCCTCGCCCCCTTTTTATAGGCGGGCTGGGGGCTGGAGGCTGATCCCTCGGTGGGTAACCGCCGTCCCTCTCCACCAACCCAAGAAGATCGGGCCCCTGCCTTGACGCTCTTCCGCACCACGCGCCTCCATTACCTACCCCACTCAATGCATGCAGCATACGTGGTCAGGGATAAGAGCGTGGTGGGAAGAGTGAATTGGCAGTTACTCGCCCGTGCGTTAAAGTCATTCATGGGCCATTACAAAGATGGCCCCACTACAATTGGCATTACGCGGCGCATGGGAAAACCAGAAACTGATCCAAGCTCAGATTAATGAAGAAGCAAAGAAGACCTCAAAGGACAAACTACCGCAGCCTCCACGCCTGTATACTTGATAGAGCCTACCCCGACGACCCTCGGCAGCACATTCAGGCCAGGCTCGGGGGCTCCTGTCGGTGCAACAAACCCCAGGTATGTTGCCCAGACTGTACACAGGCTTGGAGGCGAGGTTGCAACGCCCAAGTCCAGACCAAGCAAGGAGAAATCAGCTCTTTGAGAAATCAAAGGGCAGATCAAGAAGACCAAGTCAAGCTAACTGAGCAAGACACCACTAAGGAAAAACCTCCCTTGCCGTGCAGGCGAGCCTGGCGAGGTCGAAGTTACCCCGAAAACAAACCTCAAGACCGCCCCGGCAGGCTTGCCCGGGACAACAAGGGCGGCCTACCCCGCCAAGGCTCCACCGCTCCACCTCATAGCGATGCAAGTCGTCAATCGGTGCGGTGTCAAGCCCCCAAGTGACTAAGTGGCTAATATTTGACACATGGCAGCCATTTCCAGAGGAAATCACGTCCAAATGACACCTGTCTAGAGACGTGTCAAGCAGACAGGCGAGCAGGTGGCCGAACGGCCCGGCAAGGCTTGCCGGGCATGCCATGATGTGACACTAAGCGGCGCATTTAATGCGCTCTGACCTGTCTGCAGACTTGGGTATGATAGCACTGTTCGCTATCTAATCACTACACAATGACTGATTTGCCATTGTGGTGACCCCTTGATCTATAAAAGGAGGGCCATGGTAACATAGAAAGGATTTAGACCCTTGTACACTCATACGCGCGTAGCTGCTCTCGCCCCGAGGCAACCCTGCCGGGCTAGAGCGTTGCGTCTCCACCACGGTCCTCTCATCAATCCACTAATGCAGGAGTAGGGTTTTACGCCTCGCGGTGGCCCGAACCTGGGTAATAACTGCCCGTTTGATCTCTGCCGTGCTGTGCTACACTCTTCGCTCTTTGTGCAATGTGCCCTTCCCCCCGCCGAACCACAAAGGGGCCGATGGCCCCATAGGTGGATCTATTCGACATGGTGCGTAAGCCCCATAGGACGGAATCGAGTTCCTCAAGCCATTTGCAGTCGGCTTTTTTAAGGGAGTGCACTAGCCTTGGCTTGATGCCACTAAGAATAAGGCCATTGTCCTGCTCCACTTTCCCATTAGACCGCGGGTGGTATACGGACGCGTAGTCGAGCTTAATGCCCATTTTTGCACACCATGCCTTTACCTCTTTAGTCGTGAAGTTTGACTCGTTGTCTGTGATCAGACTGTGGGGGACTCCGTAACGATGTACTACCCCGGAGATGAACCCAATTACTTGGGCGACCTCGGCCGAGGTGACAGGCTTTGGTTTGATCTACTTGGTGAATTTGTCCACCATGATGAGTGGGTATTTGTTTTTGTGTGATCCACCTTTGAGTGGTCCGACCATATCTAGCCCCTAGACCGCAAAAGGCCATGTGATGGGGATAGTGTGGAGGACCGTCGGGGGTATATGGCTTTGTTTAGCAAATAGTTGGCAGCCTGGGTAACGTTGTACCAGCGCCGATGCATTGGCACCCGCAGTAGGCTAGTAGAAACCAGCTCAAAAAGCCTTGCTGACCATGGTCCGATCAGCGGCATGATGTCCGCTCATGCCAGAGTGTATTTCCTGGAGTAGAAGTTTACCTTCTTCCTCGGATATGCATCGTTGGAGGTTGCCCGTGGTGCCCATTTTATAGAGCTCTCCTTCGTGTACTTTGTAGGCTTTAGATTGCCTCACGATCTGACGTGTGTCAGTGATACGTCTCCAACGTATCTATAATCTACCATTCTTAAGAAGTTGCTCCCCACTTATTGACCACCAAAGTAGTCGCTCCTAAGCCACAAGAACCGTTGCTGCTATACTTAGCGGTAACGAACCAAGTGGTTAGTGCAGTGCTGGTGGCATAGCGAGAAGTGAATGAGGAAGCAGTTGCTGAAACTATCCCCTCCAGTGATGAAACTGAACCAGTCATTGCAAGGTCAGACATAGATCAAGGAGAAGCAGAGCAAGTTAGCAGAGGCAATTCCAAGACCGCAGCAAGGAAGAAGGTGGTGCGACGGCCAGTATACTTTGTTAGATCCCTGTTGCAGGGGGCTAGGTCAAGGTATTCTGGAGTGCAAAAGTTGATCTTCGGCCTCATCATGGCCTCGAGGAAACTACGCCACTACTTCCAAGCCCATGAGATCACGGTTGTCACCCGATTCCCACTGTAGCGTATACTGAGGAACCCCGAAGCCACCGACAGGATAGTTGAATGGGCACTAGAGTTGTCGAGCTTTGGCCTGAAATATGAAAGTACCTCAACCATTCAGAGCAGAGCATTGGCGGAGTTCATTGCAGAATGGACGCTCACTCCAGATGAAGAAATACCAAAGACAGTTATTCCCGGCAAGGAGGCGCCTTAGGAATGGATCATGTATTTTGGTGGTGCTTTCTCATTGCAAGGTGCTGGAGCTGGCGTGCTTCTTGTTGCACCCACCAGAGCACCTCAAGTATGTGGTTCAGATGCACTTTCCCCAGGAGAAAGCCACCAACAACGCTGCTGAGTATGAAGGGCTCCTTGCCGGGCTCAGAATCGCAGTAGAACTTAGAATCAAGAAGTTGATCATCCGCGGAGACTCGCAGCTCGTGGTGAGACAAGTCAATAAGGATTACCAAAGCCCATCGATGGAGGCATATATTGAGGAAGTGAGAAAGCTGGCGGAGCATTTTGATGGATTGCAAACAGAGCACGTGCCGCATGCGGAAAACAGCATTGCTGATCATTTGTCAAAATGCGCTGCACAAAAGCTCCCTATGGAACCAGGAACTTTTGTCCTCCACCTGGCTCAGCCTTCGGTACCTCCATCGATGACGACCAGAAAAAGGAGGAAGTTGGACTCCTGCAAGTATCTCCCGACAGAGCTTCCCGAAGCCGCTGGTAGAGAGGTTGCCGGGAACCACTCCACTTTGGTTGGTGAGCTGCACTCTCCCGCGGAACCGCAGGTTCTTGCGGTTGATGTGAGCGCTCCCATGAACGAGGAGGTGCCATCAGTACTTGTTGTTGAGCCTCAGGCTCTGACTTGGGCACGGCAGATAGTCCACTACCTCCAAACAGGAGAACTTTCCGAAGAGCAAGAAGAAGCTGAAAGAGTAGCCCGACGGTCCAGTATGTACCAGTTTGTCGATGACACTCTGTACAGAAGGAGGCCAAATGATGTGAAATTGAAATGCATTTGCCGGGAAGAGGGGCTAGAACTACTAGCAGAGATACACAAGGGCGTGTGCGGCTCCCATATTGGATCAAGAGCCTTGGTTGGGAAAGCTTTCCGACAAGGTTTCTACTGGCCCACGGCCCTCCAAGATGCGATTGAGCTAGTCACCAGATGTGAAGCCTGCTAGTTCCACTCCAAGAACATCCATCAACCAGCTCAAGCTCTCCAGACGATCCCTTTATCCTGGACATTTTCGGTCTGGGGGCTCGACATCTTGGGCCCCTTCCCCTACACTACCGGGAGCTTTGAATTCTTGTATGCTGCAATCGACAAGTTTACAAAGTGGCCGGAAGTGGAGCCAGTGAGGAAGGTAACCGCACAATCAGCTATCAAGTTCTTGAAGGGATTGGTATGCCGTTTTGGAGTACCCGCCAGAGTGATCACTGATAACGGCACCCAATTCATGAGCCGCGCCTTCGTGCAACACATCCAAAACCTTGGGAGCAAGGTCTCCTTTGCTTCTGTTGCTCATCCCCGGAGCAACGGGCAAGCCGAGAGGATGAATGCTGAAGTGCTGCGCGGGCTCAAGACGAGGACTTTTGATAAGTTGAGGAAATGCCGCAGACGCTGGATCGATGAGCTGCCGGTGGTTCTTTGGTCCCTCCGTACGACAATGAATCGAGCCACCGGCTAGACTCCCTTCTCCCTAGTATATGGGGCAGAAGCAGTGCTCCCCACGGAACTCATATACGGGTCACCTCGAGTACTTGCCTACGATGAAATAGAGCAGGAGCAACACCAGCATGACGATGCCGTGCTCCTCGAGGAAGATCGTCTCCGGGCCACTGTGCGTGCTGCACGCTACCAGCAAGCCTTGCGCTGCTATCATAGCCGCAGGGTTTGTGCCCGGAGCCTTGAGGAAGGCGACCTTGTCCTTAGGCGTGTTCAGTCCGCCAAGGGTTCCAACAAGTTGACGCCGAAGTGGGAAGGCCCTTACCGGGTAGTACGAGTCACCAGACCTGGCGCAGTCCGTATGGAGACCGAAGATGGCATTAAACTGCAAAACTCATGGAATATTGAGCATCTTTGCAAGTTCTACCCGTAAGGCGCGGTTGCCGGGCTCAGCCCTGGCAGCCACCTTTTGTACAAGCCTTGCCGATGTGCATGTAACCCTTTGTACAAAGCCAGGCGCAGACCCTGTGCAGAGATAATAAAATGAAGCGCCGGCGCCTAAAAACTTGCATGCATGATTATTTTAGCTTAGTCTTGCCATATTCATTTAGAAAGGATCACATGCTGTTGTTTTCTACCCCTGTGCTAACCAATAGGGCTCCTGCCGTGGATACAATCCCAAGAGAGGAGAAGTGAAGACAAGCTTGCATTTTGATCCCCAACAACTCAAAACAATTAAGTTACCTTTAAGATATCCACAAGTGTGCCTCTGTAAGGAAAAACTTGTGCGTAGAAAAACCTTATCCCCTTCGAAGCATTTGTGCTCCCATCCTTTGATTCGAAGGATACTTCGGTCAGGACGGTCGAAGTGGCATTTGAAAAGAGAGGGTTTGACAAGGGGCCGGTTCCCTTCCGTACTCCCAAACCCGCCAGGCAAAACCTCGCGGCAAAGATGGAAGGAACCGGCAAGATAACTTGCCAGAGGACCTTGTTTACTTGAAAGTATAGAGAAGTCACTCCTCTGCATGGATATGATACATGCACAAGTACCCGGCAAACATATCTTTTTTCATTAACACGCGGATAAACAAGTACAAACCATACAAGGTACAAATATGGATAAAAGAGATTACATATTCGAGACTAAAGTTTGGCAAATGCCTACATATTTTTGATTAAAAAAGATAAGTGCCCCGTAATCCCTTTCTTGTCCCTCTCCTCCCAGGAACTACAGTGGGAGGTGAAGAGGGCAAAAGGAGTGCCTGGGCAGAAGCCCAGCCCGACCACGTCAGGGCCTGCGGGATGCAGTCTGACAAGATCGAGAGGGGCGGGGGCGAAGACGACGGACGGAGAGAGCGGCTAGGCGATGCCCTGGTCACCACCGCCAGGACCAGAGAAACATGGCAGGATGGACACCGACAGGGAAGACGAAGCCAGAGTCCACGAGGAAGCCTGCCGGGGTCCAGCTGGAGGAGGTGGAGACATCCACACCCAACACCCCGACAAATCACTCTGCCGGGGGAAGAAGACCCAGGTGCAGATGATGGTGCCGTCGGCGCCTTGCTGACGGTGACGATGCGGCTAGCGCTCAGCTGGAGTCGGAGCCGTCGTCCTCCCGCTCCACGCCGTCATCATCGCCATCACTGTCCTCTTCGTCGTTGTCGCTCGAGGAGGAGCTTTCGTCATCGGTCGAGCTTTCCGCGCAGCACCCTAAGCGAGCACCCGAACGCCTGAAGACCTTGATGGAGAGTAGTGTGGCATCCATTAATTTAAAATGGAGAATGTGCCCCGCCGCCAAGCTATGGGCACGAGCAAAAGTTTTCCAGCCATGCCAAAGAATCATGACATGAGGTGCGGGGAACTCTACGTCCACCCGCATGTTGCCGTTACAGCAGCCCCTCATGTGTAGTCTCAACCCTGGCGGTTGTTCTGCCTCCATCACCCTTGCGAAAGGGGTGGGAAGCCGAAGACGGCTGCGCGGGGGCCCGTGCAGCTTGATGATGAACTCCAGCGGCTGGTCCCCAATGTGGCCTTCCATTGGAGCCAATGCGACTGGAGGAGGAGCAACCAGAGCGCCGCCGCGTCCTCCTCGGCCCCTGACACCATGGCGACCACGCCCTCATCCTCTAGCACCACCTTGTGTGCTGGACTCCGCCCCTGCATCTTCTGCAGGGGGAGGGAGGCGCTGCCGAGAATAGACCCTCGTTGCCACCATCGAGGTTCGACCACGTCATCTTTCCCTCACCATAGTGGAGGAGGGATGCGAGGAGAAGCAGGAGATGTGTGTGCGTGAGTACCTCACCCGTGCCTCCGTTTTATAGGGGGGCGTGGCCGGGGGCTGGCTCCTCGCTCAGGAGGCAACTACCCCATTCCGTCAATCGAACCCCTCTGCACCACTAACAACATTCAGAATCCACGACCGCCCTTCTGCGCCTATCCACGGTGATGGGTTTTCTGCCATGGCACTCATTCCCGTGCCATACGTGCCCGCCACCAACCCTGCGCAATGCATGCAGCGTACATGGCGGAAACGGCATGGGTAGTGGGACGAGTAAAATGGCAGTTACCTCCCCATGAATATGGACAAACCCACAGGCTATTACGTGGGTAACACCACGTCGTCCTGCACGACGCACGAGAAAACCAGAAACTGATTCAATCACAGGTTAATGAAGAAGCAAAGAAGATATCAAGAGATAAGGGAATCCCATCGCGGATCAGCCAAAGTGCTCGCCTATGTACTTGTTGGGGTCTACCCCAACGATGCCTGGCAGCACATATGGGCCCGGCCCGGGGGCTCCTATCGGTACAACAAACATTTAAGTTTGTTGACCAGACTTGTACACATGCGTGTTGGCAAAGAAATAGCTACACCAACGTCCAAAGCAAGGCCACCCAGAGAAGCAGCTATTAGTGAGATCAAAGAGCGGATCAAGAAGACCAAGACAAGCAAGACATTAGAGCATCACCTTGGGAAGGCCTCCCTTGCTGGGCAGGAGAGCCTGGCTGATGTAGGGTAGAACCCTAGGGCCCGATCTTTCACAAAATGGAGGGGATCCTACGAAGAACACGAAGAACATGAGGGAAAACGCGAAGAGAGAAATCACTCTAACCAACAAGAACGATCACACATGTGCTAGATCCTCGAAACACAAAGAGATACACGATCCGAATCCAACAAAGGATGATACATAGGGAAGCTAGTTCATCTCCAAAGGAGGTCTTGATGGGGGTCCACCCGTGCGGGGGTCTTGAATCCAAGGTGGATCTTCTCCGAAGAGGTGTCGGTCCCTCGCGGTGGAGTAGATCCGTATTGATGAGCAAAGCTCTATCTCAAGTATGAGCTAAACCAATGCTAACCCTAACTAGGAGGTGGAGGAGGTCTATTTATAGTCGTAGTGCAAATGGGGGAGAAGTGAAAGGGTACATGGGCCTCAGGCCCGAAACTATGCGCAGACAGGGACCGGACGTCCGGTCTGGAGCAGACGTCCAATGGCTCGAGGGTGTTCGGACGTCCGGAGGTCACCGGACTTCCATCATTTCGGCTCGGGTGCAGTGACACCGGATGTTCGGAGTCGGCCGGTCGTCCGGTCGCCGATCGTCCGGTATCTTCCAGTGGGGGCCGGACGTCCGCTCGCTGGGAGGTGTGGCCGGTCGTCCGGTGGTGGCCGGACGTCCGCTCACTGTAGCTTGCGTTGGCTGGAACTTGGGCAGGCTGGGGCTTCAGGCGCCGGACGTCCGGTCCCGACCGGTCGTCCGGTGGCTGGGGTTTCTTTGGCAACTCTTTTTCTTGTCCCTCCTCCTTGGTGTCCTCGCCGTCTTGTCCGTTGGATGCAGCTACTCCGTGGCCTTCCTCCAAGTACCTGATCACACATAGTGTTTCCGTTTGAGGTAGTAGCCATGTCTCATGTGTAGAAAGTAGTAGTTCGGAGAGGAGCGAGTTCACCTTATCTTCGATAGCCTTTGCTCGAGCTCTTGTCATGGGTCCAAGTGGTGTCGTGGGAGATGTAGATACGTCCATGGGGATGGCCGTGGGATGCCTCGCATCATCTCCCCCCCCCTTGGGAAGGATCCGACCTCGGATCAAAATCTTCATCACCATGGTAGGATGAGAGATCCGTGATGTTGAAGACGTCGCTCACGTTGTACTTGTCACGCGGGAGGTCGATCTTGTAAGCGTTGTTGTTGTAGCGTGTGAGCACCTTGAAGGGTCCATCGGCTCGTGGTAGAAGTTTGGACTTGCGTTCGTTAGGGAAACGGTCCTTGCGAAGGTGTAGCCACACGAGATCTCCAACATTGAATATCATGGGTTGCTTGTTGACGTTGAGCTTGGTCACGAGTCGTTGTACTTGGCGCTCGATGGTGTGCCTTGTATCTTCATGCATCTTCTTGAGGTAGCTCACTCGGGCACTCGCGTCCATGTTGATGCGCTCTTGTAGTGGTAGAGGAAGAATGGCCAATGGGGACAACGGGTTGAAACCGTAGACGACCTCGAAAGGGGACTTGCCGGTAGTCGAATGTCTTGCACGGTTGCAGGCGTACTCGGCGATCGGTAGGCACTCCTCCCACTCCTTGATGTTCCTCTTGATCAACACGCGTAGTAGAGTGGAGAGCGTTCGGTTCGTCACTTCCGTTTGGCCGTCGGTTTGTGGATGGTATGCCGTGGAGAATAATAGCTTGATGCCGAGCTTGGCGCACAAGGTCTTCCAAAAGTAACTCAAGAACTTGACGTCGCGGTCCAAGACAATCGTCTTTGGCACTCCATGTAGGCGCAAGATTTCTCTACAAAAAAGATTTGCAATATGTGAAGCATTGTCTATCTTGTTGCAAGGAATGAAATGTGCCATTCTAGAGAATCGGTCCACAACAACAAACACGAAATCCTTTCCATTTCTAGTCCTAGGCAAACCAAGCACAAAATCCATGCTAATATCTTCCCATGGGTGATATGGAATTGGAAGGGGTGTATAAAGACCATGAGATTGAGCTTTGGACTTAGCTTTGCGACATGTCGAACATCGGTTGGTGAAACGTGAGACGTCGCGGAACATCTTGGGCCAAAAGTAGTTCTTAGAGAGCGTAGCAAATGTCTTGTCTCGTCCAAAGTGTCCCATTAGTCCTCCTCCATGAGATTCTTGAAAAAGTAACAAACGAAGAGAAGACTCGGGGATGCAAAGTTTGTTAGCTCTCATAAGATAATCATCTTTGATGTAATAGCGTTCCCAAGATGTATGCATCAAACACTTGGCATAAGGAATCGCAAAAGTAGGATCATGCGCATACAAGTCTTTTATGTACTCAAAGCCAATGGCATTCAATTCAAGTTTAGTAACAAGCATGCATATACGGGAAAGCGCATCCACCACAACATTTTCCTTACCTTTGATGTACTTGATGACATAAGGAAATGACTCAATGAATTCGCTCCATATAGCATGACACTTGTTCAAGTTAGTTTGACCCTTAAGGTACTTAAGCGTTTCATGGTCGGTATGAATGACAAATTCATGAGGGCGAAGATAATGTTCCCACTCACGCAAAACTCGCACTAAAGCATATAGCTCTTTGTCATAGATGGGATAGTTGAGTTGCGCTCCAGAGAGTTTCTCACTAAAGTATGCTATGGGGCGCTTCTCTTGCGTTAACACACATCCTATGCCATTACACTAGCATCGCAATGAATTTCAAAAGTTTTGTCAAAGTTGGGTAAAGCAAGCACGGAAGCATGAGTAAGCAAATTCTTTAGCTCATTAAATGCGCTATCTTGAGATGGTCCCCAAACAAAGGGTGCATTTTTCTTACTCAAAGCATGTAAAGGAGACGCAATGGTGCTAAAATCCTTAACAAATCTACGATAGAAACCGGCTAAACCAAGAAAACTACGCACTTGTTGCAAGTTGGTTGGTTGGGGCCAAGTTTTAATAGCATTGATCTTAGATTCATCTACATGAACACCCTTAGAAGACACAACGAAACCCAAGAAAACAAGTTTATCAACACCAAAAAGGCATTTGTCCGTATTAGCATAAAGGCGCTCTTTCCTAAGGGTTTGCAACACGGTTCTAAGATGGGTGACATGATCTTTGAGAGATTTACTAAATACAAGAATATTGTCAAAGTAGACCACAACAAGTACGCCAATATATGGTCGAAGAACAAAATGCATGACTCTCATGAAAGTACCGGGTGCTTCAGATAAACCCATTGGCATAACAAGCCATTCATATAAGCCAAATTTGGTCTTAAATGCGGTTTTCTATTCATCACCTTCTTGGATGCGTATTTGATAGTAGCCACTTTTAAGATCAATTTTAGAGAAAATGGTGGCTCCGCTAAGCTCATCTAGCATATCATCTAGGCGTGGGATAGCGTAACGATAACGCACGGTAATAGCATTGATAGGACGACAATCGGAACACATGCGAAATGTACCATCTTTCTTGGGAACAAGGATTACCGGGATGGCACAAGGGCTCAAGCTTTCGCATACATGGCCGTTGTTGATGAGTTGTTGTACTTGCCATTGGATCTCCTTGGTTTCCTCGGGGTTGACGTGGTAGGGAGCCTTGTTAGGAAGGGGTGCTCCGGGGATGAGGTCGATTCGGTGTTCGATGCCTCGTAGAGGAGGTAGACCCGAAGGTAGCTTGTCAGGGAAAACATCTTGGAATTCCTGCAATATAGAAGATAACAGTAAAAGGAGATTGTGAGAGGTGTTAGCTTTTGGTGCCTCGTCCTTGCACAAAAGGACATAGTGCATAACACTTGATGGGTTCTCACACACTTCTCTCATCTCACGTTTGGTGGCAAAGAGGAGTAGGTTTTTCTTGTCGCTCATCGTGGAGGCACTCGATTTGGGCTTGTGGCGCTCACTCTCTTTATGGTGGTTCGCTCTCTCACTATTCTCTCCATGATGGGTGGCTTGCTTGTCGGCAATCACTTGACTTGGAGACATAGGTCGTAGCACATACTCCTTTCCTTTCATCTTGAAGCTATAGTGATTTGTACACCCGTTGTGGATGACACCTCGGTCAAATTTCCATGGTCGTCCAAGAAGGAGGTGGCAAACGGACATCGGAACGACATCACACTCCAAAGTGTCTTCGTATGCTCCGATCTTGAAGGAAACTTGCACCATATGCTCGACTTGGATAGTGCCGGAGTCACTTAGCCATTGAACCTTGTAAGGATGCGGGTGTTTCATCTTGACTAATTGGAGCTTGGAGCATAGTTCTTCACTTGCCAAGTTATGACAACTTCCTCCATCAATGATGACCTTCACAGACCTTCCATTGATGCCGACCTTGGTGTGGAAGATATGGCATCTTTGGTCGTCGTCTTGTTGATGTTGAAGAGTCAAGACCTTGGAGACAACAAGAGCGGGGCTCGGATCTTCGTCACAAAAGACTTGATCATCTTCATCGTCGTTCACTTGCCGATGCATGGCCACTTGCTCAAGGGCTTCCATTTCGCCTTCACTCATTGAGTCGTATGTACCATCATCATTGAAGATCAGGGTGCGTTTGTTGGTACATTCGAAGGACTTGTGGCCTCGGCCGCCGCATGTGAAGCACTTGATGGAACTTGTCTTGACGGTCTCATCCGGTGGAGTTGTAGATGATGAAGCTCTCGGCTTGAAGTTGCTTGGAGTAGGAGGACGGCTTGAGGTTGTCGAAGTTTTCTTGTAACTTGACTTGTCATCGTTGCTTGTAGAAGGCTTGGTTGAGGTAGAAGTTGTTGGAGTCGTTGGAGCTTGGGTGTAGGAGAAGCCATAGGACTTGGATGAGAACTTGGCATACTTGAAGTCATCTTGCACTTGACGTTCCGCCTTGGTAGCTTGATGCACTAGCTCAATGAGGTTTGAGTATGGTTGGAAGTCGGCGATCTTCTTGATAGGATGATTGAGTCCATTCAAGAAATGTGCCATAGTTTGCTCATCATCTTCCGTGACATTGGCTCGTATCATGGCAATCTCCATTTCCTTGTAGTACTCTTCAACGCTCTTGGTTCCTTGCTTGAGGAGTTGGAGTTTCTTGAAGAGGTTGCGTTTGTAGTAGGTTGGCACAAAACATGCTCTCATGACATCCTTCATTTGCGACCAAGTGGTGATTGGTGGTTCACCTCTTGCCTCACGACGCTCAATGACTTGTTCCCACCATATGAGGACGTAGTCTTGGAACTCAAGGGATGCCATAGCGATCTTCTTCTCTTTCTCATAGTTGTGCAAACGAAAGATCTTGTCGACCTTCAATGCCCATGATAGGTACTCTTTGGGATCATTGCTTCCATTGAACTTGGGCATGGTGAACTTGAGCTTACCGTAGCGTTGCTCTTCATTGTGTTGGGGTCAGGGATAATGACGTCCATGTCGTGGAGGATTGTCAACCTCATGTTGCTCTTGGCGTGGAGGGTTGTCAACCTTGTTTTGCTCTTGGCGAACTTGGTGTTCTTGTCGAGGAGCTTGTGGAGGAGCTTGTCGAGCTTGTGTAGGAACTTGAGGAACTTGTTGATGCAACCGTGATTGATAAACCCTCTCTTAAACTTCTTCGCGAAGTGCTTCTTCTTGTTCGCGCCTATGGCGGTTGCGTGCGGCAACGGTGCGACTTGTGTCGTGGAGGGCACGTTGCGCCTCAAGTGCTTGAGCTTCTCGCCGTAGTTGTTCTTGACATTGTGCCTCGGCATCTTGCTCATCTTGGTGTAGGCGCACTCGCTCTTCCTCTTCTTGTTATCGTTGGCGTTGCCGTTCTTGTTCTTGCGCAAAGGTAGCTTGGTTTAGGCGATGTCGATGTGCTTGCTCGTCGAATTGCTCTGGTGTAGGATTGCCGTGTAGAGGATTGCGATTTGCTTGACGGTCTTGTCGCGCGGCTTGGCGAAGAGTGTTCGACGTCGGTGTACTTGAGTTGTCGGAGGAATGTCGACTTGAGTGGCTCCGTCTTGAGGAGGATGAAGTGGGGGAAGAGCGGTTGACCAACAAGGCATGAATCTCATCCATTCTTGCATCGTTCTCTTGTTTGTGTTGGTCGAGCTTGTGGTCGAAGTAGTCTCTTGTACGTTGCTCGGAGAGGCATAAGTCGGTGGCGAGATTGTCGATGCGGTTGCTCATTGCTTGTTGTTCTTGATGCAAAGCTCGTTGTGCACCGAAGAGGTGGCTCTTGGTGACATAGGTGTTCGGGTCATCGTCTTGCTCGATGAAGAGTGGGTTGGTAGAAGAACTTGGCCTATCCATCCTTCCAAGCAAATGTATGAGTGGGAGAAAGAGAGGAACTTATACCAAATGTACCTTGACCGATGTTGAAGATGGATCAATGATCACTCAAATGTGGAACAAGGAAATAGCACAATTGGTACCGATTATTGTCGGTTTCTCACACCTACACAAATAAAAGCTTATGGTGGAGCTCGGTTAGGATAGTGGCACAAAGTTTGATGCAATTGTTAGTGAGCCTCAATAATGTTGGAAAAGATTCACAAATTTGCAAATGCAACAAGTAGACCAAGCAAGTAGTGTTACACGGAAACACACACGCAAATAGATAAATGGGGCCGTGCAACCAAAAATGAGCGGAAAATGTGGAATCCATGGAAAATGCTCTTGTTGCACAACACTAGAGAGACGCTAGCACGATTGCACAATAGGCGGATACGAAACTTGTGCATGACCTACTAAGCAAAAATGCAACGACTTCTATCCCAAGTATGCTATATGTATGGTAAGCCGATGATATGATCCAAGATGATCAAGTATGACAATCTTAATGTAGTATGATGCTATGGTTCTTGCTTATAAGCTCGTTGCTTATCTTTCCCTTTGTGCTTAAAAGCTTGGATGGCTCTTTCTCTTTTGAGCTCTGTTCTCATGCAAAACTTCACGAACCAAGATAGCAATTGTGTATGCTTATGACAACCTTGTGACACAAGAGATGATACCAAGATATGCACCACGATGATATGGTATGTATGATCACTAATGTGCACAAGTAACATTGCCGGCAATACTCAAAGGCTAGTCTCAATGGGTAAGTTACGCAAAGTGGTCTATGTGGAGTCCTTGGCGAAGATGAGTGGCGGTGATGTCGATGTCGAACCGTTCCTAGTTAGCCGAAACACCCTAGGAAACGATGAACCACAACTCAAATTCTCAAAACCAAATGTGTCAAAATTGTGTCGGAGTGTGTAACGGGTGAGCAATGGTGGTTGCGGAAAGCGATGGTGGTTTGCAAGTGCGTATGCGGAGGTGGAGGTGGAGAGGTGGAATAGTAATGGGGGGTAGAGTGTGAATGCGGAAGTGGAACAGTGGTGGTGGCCGAACTGAAATTTTTCAGTTTCGTCAGGAAACGGCAGACGTCCGGTGGTCGGAGCGGTCGTCCGGTCGGCGGACGTCCGGTAGCGGGCGGACGTCCGGTGCCTGGGCGGTTTCGGGCATAGGATGAACATCTAGGGTTTGTGGTGGAGGTGGCAAAATTTGTCGAATCCGAGCGATTTTGTGGATGGAAAAGGTGGAAATGATGGGGGAAAGCTAGATCCACTCATGGAAAAGCAAATCCATGGATCAAATCCAACAAAACTTCATCACACCAACAAATCACAAAAAAAAAATTGGGGCTATTTTTGGTGGGGATTTTTGAAATTGGGACAAAATCAACAAAAGAAGGCTAGAAAACAAAGGGTAGGGGCTCCAAATCCGTGATCAACGTGGCTCTTGATACCAAGATGATGTACGGTAGAACCCTAGGTCCCGATCTTTCACGAAATGGAGGGGATCCTACGAAGAACACGAGGGAAAATGCGAGGAGAGAAATCACTCTAACCAACAAGAACGAGCACACATGTGCTAGATCCTCGAAACACAAAGAGATACACGATCTGAATCCAACAAAGGACGATACATAGGGAAGCTAGTTCATCTCCAAAGGAGGTCTTGATGGGGGTCCACCCGTGCGGGGGTCTTGAATCCAAGGTGGATCTTCTCCGAAGAGGTGTCGGTCCCTCGCGGTGGAGTAGATCCGTATGGATGAGCAAAGCTCTATCTCAAGTATGAGCTAAACCAATGCTAACCCTAACTAGGAGGTGGAGGAGGTCTATTTATAGTCGTAGTGCAAATGGGGGCAAAGTGAAAGGGTACATGGGCCTCGGGCCCGAAATTGTGCACAGACAGGGACCGGACGTCCGGTCTAGAGTGGACGTCCGGTGGCTCGAGGGCGTCCGGACGTCCGGAGGTCACTAGACTTCCGTCATTTCGGCTCGGGTGCAATGACACCGGATGTCCGGAGTCGGCCGATCGTCCGGTATCTTCGGACTTCCGCTGATTTGACTCGGGTGTGAGGTTGCCGGTCGTCCGATGGGGGCCGGACGTCCGCTCGCTGGGAGGTGTGGCCGGTCGTCTGGTGGTGGCCAGACATCCGCTCGCTGTAGCTTGCGTTGGCTAGAACTTGGGCAGGCTGGGGCTTCAGGCGCCGGACGTCCGGTCCCGACCGGTCGTCCGGTGGCTGGGGTTTCTTTGGTAGCTCTTTTTCTTGTCCCTCCTCCTTGGTGTCCTCGCCGTCTTGTCCGTTGGATGCAGCTGCTCCGTGGCCTTCCTCCAAGTACCTGATCACACATAGTGTTTCCGTTTGAGGTAGTAGCCATGTCTCATGTGTAGAAAGTAGTAGTTTGGAGAGGAGCGAGTTCACCTTATCTTTGATAGCCTTTGCTCGAGCTCTTGTCATGGGTCCAAGTGGTGTCGTGGGAGATGTAGATACGTCCATGGGGATGACCGTGGGATGCTCCGCATCATCGGCCGAGTCAAGGCCATCCCAGGGACAAGTCCAAGATTTCCCCAGCAAGCTTGCCGGGTCTGCCAAGGGCGAATCTCCCTGCCAAGGCACCACCGCTCCGCCGTTCCATTGCACCGCAATACAAATCAGTTTTCAGTGTGGTGTCGAGCCCCCAAGTGATTAAGTGGCTTCCACTAAGCACGTGGCAGTCATTTGGAAGACAGATTACCCTCATATGACACCTGTCGAGGGGCGTGTCAAGCAGATAAGCAGAAGATGGTTAAGCGGCACGGCAGGCTTGCTGGGCTGCATCCTCAGCGTGACACCTAGCAGTGCATTTAATGCACTTTTTCCTAACTGCCAGAGTTAGGTATGATAGCACCATTAGCTATCTAATCATTAGATAAAGACTGTTTTGCCACTGTGGTCACCCCTTAAGCTATCAAAGGAAGTCCATGGCAACCGAGCAAAGGATTCGGACCCCTGGCACACTTGTACGCTCATAGCTGCTCTCCCCAAGGCGACCTTGCCGGGCTTGAGCCCTGCCTGCACATCGTGTTCCCTCATCTAATCCACCAAAGCAGGAGCAGGGTTTTACGCTTCACAGTGGCCCGAACCTGGGTAAAATCCACCAGTGTCACCACCGTCGTGTTGTTCCATGGCCTCTGCTCTTTGTGCAACGTGACCTCCCCCATGCCGAACCACAAGGGGCCGATGGCCCCATAGGTGATCGCGTTCCACCATGACACTTAGCTAAAAAAGCTTTAAAGAAAAGCACTTGTTGGGAGACAACCCAACATTTGTACCTACTATTTTTGTGTGTTCACATGATTAAGCTACTATATTAATCATGTTTTGTAGCTTTTGTTTCAATAAAGTGCCAAGTAAATCCTTTGGGATAGTGTGGATGATAGTTGACTTGATTATGTGCAAAAACAGAAACTTTTGCGCCCAGTAACAAAATTGTTTAAATTTACTGGGATGTGATAAATTCTGCAGTTTTTACACATGATTGATATATGAATTTCCTATATTTTCCTATTTTTTCAGAATCTTTGGAGTAACAAAAGTATGGTCATTGTTCAGATCATTACAGGTTGTCCTGTTTTTGATAGATTCTGTTTTCAATGCATAGTTTGCTTGTTTTAGTGATTCCATAGCTTATATTAAGTTATATAAATTATGGAAATGATAAGGTACAGTAGGCATTATGTGGAAACAATTATGAATCTTATCTTTGTCAGTACCCAAGTGAATGGTTTGCTATTTATCATACTGACCTATCTCACGAAGTTCCGTTAAGTTTTGTGTGATTGAAGGTTTCAAGTTTTGGGTGAGATATCAATATGAGGAGAATAAGGAGTGGCAAGACCCTAAGCTTGGGGATGCCCAAGGCACCACAAGGTAATATTCAATGAAGACCCAAGCAACTAAGCTTGAGGATGCCCCGGAAGGCATCCCCTCTTTTGTCTTCAACATTATCGGTAACCTTACTTGGAGCTATATTTTTATTAGTCACATGATATATGCTTTGCTTGGAGCGTCATTCTATTTTATTTGTATTTTCTTTCTGCTATTTATAATAATGTTTTTATCTTTTACTTCAATAAAAATGTCAAGTATAGCTTTTACCGTGCTTATTTTGCAAGTCTATATGTTGTTGTTTGAAAACAGAAAGTTTTCTATTATTGTCTGAATTCTTCTGGAAAGTCAAATGTGATAAAATCTTGAAATATTTAAATAGTATGGTATGATAAATTTTCTACAGTGCGGTAAATTTTTAGAATTTTTGGAGTTAAATAAGTATGAATCTTCTTGCATCCTTTACAGACTGTCCTGTTTAGACATATTGCTATTATTTTGCATTGTTTGCATATGTTTGCTTGTTTAATGATTCTATTTGAGGATAGGACTATTAAATATGCAGAGGCATTTAGTATGAAATGTTAAATAATAATTTTAGTGATTTGCTACAATAGAGAATCATAAGTTTTTTGCATTGACTTATACTAGCTCATCTCATGAGTTCTTGTTGAGTTTTGTGTGGATGAAGTTTTTGAGATTTAGGGAAACCGTGATATGAGAGGAATTAAGGACACACGAGAGCTCAAGCTTGGGGATGCCCAAGGCATCCCAAGTACTTATTTCAAGAAGTCTCAAGCATCTAAGCTTGGGGATGCCTCGGTAGGCATCCCACCTTTCTTCATCAACAACTATCGGTTAGTTTTGGTTGAGCCTAAGTTTTTGCTTTTCACTGTGTCGGCGTGCGACACCTATGGGACTCTCAAAGAACCCCTTTACGATTCGGCGGGGGGAGAGGTATGCGCAAAGAGCAGAACCAATGATCGACGCGGAGCGATTTTACCCAGGTTTGGGCCGCTGATCAGCGTAAAACCCTACTCCTGCCTTGTTTTATTATCAGTGTTCTTGAGCCCAGGCTCCAGGAGCGCTCGCAATGAACAGTATGTTCAAAGAGCAGCTACGCATGCAGAATGGGCCAGAAGATCCTCCCCCTTGTAGCAGTTGCCTTGGGCCTCCTTTTATATGTTCCAAGGGGTCACCACAGTGGCAAAATGTATATACATTGAGGTGTAAAGCAGCTACAGGGTTATCATACCTAACCACTGACGGATTAGGACAAACGCATTTAATGCACCGTGAGGTGTCCGTTTAGGTGTCCTCACTTTCTTGGGGATGGAAAAAGGGGCAATCCCATCAGCACCGCTTAAGCTCTCCTCCACTGGCGCGTTGCCACGCATCCAAAGAAGGACCTAGAATGTCGGGCTTGTTGCTGTGCCAGAGCGGTGGCACAACAACAGAATCTTGCCGGGCGCCGAATCTTGCCGGGCTTCGCAGGCCTCCGATCTTGCCGGGGAAACTGGCTTTCGGATTCTAGCTCTTCTTATCTGCTGATCCTCAGATCTTTGATTTGAGAATTTCTTTGGTAGCCTGAGTCAACCTCGAACTGTTCCCCGACAAGCCTTGCCGCGAGTATGGCTACAACTGCCCGTGCACAAGTACGGGGTACTAATGGCCCAATACTTAGTACACCGACAGGAGCCCCCAGGCCTAGGCCACACACGAGTGCGAGGCGTTGTTGGGCTAGGCCCAACCAGTGCACGGGCACACGAGGTAGGGAATTAACTGCTCGTAAATATCTCGTTTACTGTGCCCCCCACTACGCGCGCTGAACGCGCGACGTGGGAAGCGTGTGTCAAAGGCTGCAACTGCAACGCGCCTGCAGAGGCGCATTCACATTGGGGAGTAAAAAGAGGCAGCCTCGCACCTTCCCCATAAAAAGGGAAATTGCAAAAGGCACAGCCTATTTGCCTCCCTCTTCTTCTCAATCTGGCCGCCGCCATTGCTTTCCTTCTCTCGAGCTCAGAGCAAAGCTTTCCTCATCCGCTCGTCGCTTTCACGCCCGCTCCATCCTCGGCTTCCACCCCTACAGTCGCCATGCCGCCCAAGACCAGCAAAGGCAAGGGCAAGGAGACGAAAGCCGATGTCCCGGAGAGCGAGCTGGTGAAGATGCGGAAGAAGTTCGTCGTCTTCGCCCCGTCGCTTGACGCGAGAGCTCTGAAGAACCGGTACCAGTGTATGTGGGCGAGGGAGATGCAGGCTCACCCCGCCACTCGCGTGATTCCAGGTTCTTGCTCCAAGAGCGGGTCAGACAGATATCCCTTCTTTGCTGCTTATTTCTATTGCGGGCTCTGTCCCTCATTTTCTGACTTCTTCAACGACATTATGTACACATACGGCTTCCATCTTCTTGATTTCACGCCGAATGCGGTACTGTGCATGTCCATCTTTGCTCATCTTTGTGAAAATTTTGCCGGAGTAGTTCCCAATACTACCCTTTTCTGTCACTACTTTTTCCCTCGTATCCAAAAAGGGGAGGCCCTCTCTGGTTCTATCGCCTGGATTCCAAGGGCTTGGAATAAGGAAATATACCGAGAAGGGGTTTACTGCGAGAAGTGGGACGAATGGCGGGCTGAATGGTGTTGGATTAAGGAAGCAGATCCCCATCTGTTCTGTCTGCCCCGACAACAGAAAGCGGTCCGCGGCAGTGGCTGGAGCAATCTCGCTGCTGAAGATGAAAAACTCACAATCGCCACCACCAGGATCCTTCGCCTGAAAGCTGCCGGGCTAAAAATGGAGATGATTGGCTTCGATTTTCTCCGCCGCTACATTGCCCCCTTGCAGAATAAAGGGAGACCGGCTTGGGAATACCGAAATGCGGCAGACGTCATGAGACTACGCCCTGGATTGAACAACAATTTGACTGCCATGCAACTTGGCGCTCTCCGTCAAAAGCTATTCCAACGCGACAACAAGCATCGGTTGCCGGCAAGAATTGTCCCTCTGTGCAACAACTCTGCCCTGGGGTCGATTATCGCCACCATGCCGCTGTTCAACATCCATGGTCCTGATGCGACTTGGGTCGAGCCATCCGAGGAAGAGGCACAAAGGTTCTTTGAAAACTTGATGGAAAGGGCCGTTCGGGAAGAAGCAGACCTCATCCGAGCCACCACCGACGAAGAGGTGGCATACATCGCCACTAGGGCGGAGGAGGCAAATCTTGCCGCGGAGGCTGGCAGCGTCGGCTTCACGGAATGGGAAACCAGTGACGCAGAGGTAGTGGTGGAAGGAAAACCTGCCGGGAAGGACAAGTCTGCCGGGGAACAGAGTAGCGCAGCCACTAAGAGCTCGTCCGACGAAGACGCGGCCGAAGAAGAACCGCAAGAAGAGCTTCCAGCCCCGAAGAAGACAAAGCGTGTTCTTCGAAAGGCTGCATCTGGCATCCCGGCAAGCTATCCTTCCTCGAGCAACGAGGTTCCTGGCAAGGAAGCGGCCGGCAAGACTGCGCTGCGGCAAGGAGTTCGACAGCAACCTGCGCGGCATGCGAGACCCACATCAGCGGCTACTGCTGAGGCGGCAGGGGTGCCTCGCACTACCGCACTGGAGGCTGAGGTGGCGGAAACACGCCAACCCCCTGCGCCTGCTACAACCAAGCGACCTAGGACCCCTCCTCCGCCTCCCCACACCGACACTGCAATAGAGGTCGATTTCGACATCTCCGGCTTTAGTCCGGAGCGAGAAGAGGAAGAGTGAGTATCTTGCCACAGCCTTTATCTTTCAAATTCTGGATCAATCTTATTGACTTGCTTGTATTGTCTCTACAGTGATGCAGAAACCTTGGCGGAGAGGATGGCGAAGAGGGCAAAGACTTCCACGGGCGACGAGCCCCCGACAGGCTATACGAGCGTGCCAGAAATTGTCGTCGTCAGCCCGGAGCTCAGCCCTCAATGCAGCCCCCAGCGCAGCCCCCAGCGTAAGTTCATTACTCTTTTTCCGTTGGGGAATGCTGAGGTTCCTATCCTTGGCGCTGATATCTTTGGGTTTGTAGGAGAAGGACGGCAACAAAGGGAGTTATCAGGAGATACCCTCGTTGCACCACCTCTGTCAACCACATCGCCCACAAGCGCATCCCCGGCAAGAGATCACACTGACGAGCTTGTCCTGGTTGAGGAGGAGGAGCCAACAACCATGGATACTGGCATCCTACCCCCGGCAACTGAGGTTGCCGGGAGGGGCGAGGCCACCTCTCGACAGCCCGATGCAGGTAACCAATTGCCTCAGTGCGCTTGCTATTCTTTCCTTTATCTCTCTTTCTTTTGTCTTCTTGAACTTCAATCTTGATCTCATTCTGTTTCTCTCCCTTGTCCTTTAGAATTCCCTGAGATGGAACACATGGACATCGACGCTGTCATCGAGGAGGCCGCCAGGGATGTTGCCGCCGAAGCCGACAAAATCGCTGCCAGCGAGGCCGCCATGGATGCCACTGTAGAAGGCGGCGGTGCTTTTGCCGATGAGGCCGCCAAGACTGCACGGGAGGAACCCGCTAAGGAGTCTACTGAAGAGGGCGGCAAGGAGGCTGGTGACCGTACTGATGGCATCCCTGCCGCAGGAGTGCCAGGCGCTGCGCCGGCCACGGAGCCCCCTGCTACTGGTGAGGCGGTTGCTGAGGATCAACCGTCGACATCCGAAGCTCCCTCATCCAGCAAATATCTCAAAGTTGGCGAGAACCTATTTGTCAACTTGCCGGGGACGGCAAGCATTGGGGCACCGGCCGAAGGGGAAGTCTTTGATGAAGAAATCATCACCGCTGCTGGGCTCGAGATTGTTGCTGATCCAAGCGCCAGCAGTGGCAAATCTGAAGAGGATCAGCTCCTTCAGGCCATGGGCAAAAATTTCCGCAAGTTCCAGGCACTTCACCGTGCTCGGAAAGAGAAAGCAGATTCCAGAATGGCAGTTGTCGAGGCGGACGAAGCAGATTTTCAGAGGCGCGTTGAACAAATGCATGTCTGGTACGCCGAGACCCTCCAAGAGTTGACTGCCGACCGGGAACAAGTGAGCCAGAACTGGACAGAGATCCTCTTGAAACAATCTGACATGGAGAAGGCGCAAGAGGAAGCTACGCAAAGAATTGCTGCTGAAGATGCTCTCCTGACGGGGCGTCGCATTGCGCTTGATGCTCACGAGGAATACCTTGCCGCACGTGAGCAGGCGCTTGCCGCCAAGCTTCATAGCAAAGATGAAGATATCGAGAAGCTTGTCGCGCGGCGGACCCAGGAGCTGGAGTAGAAGCACAAGGAGGCGCTTGAAGCTCTAACTGTAGATCACGCCGGCAAGCTCAAGGTGGCCGTCGATGCTGCCGAGGCCGCAGAGGTCGCCAAGAATGAGCTGAGCGACAAAGTCAAGAAACTGGAAGTGGATCTTGAAGAACACGGCAAGGAGCTCTCGACGCTCAAAGGTGACAGGGAAAAAACCCTCCACACCTTGGCGGAGATGCAAGTCGCCATGTCTGACAAGACCAAGCAGCTCTCCTCAGCAAATGACGCCATTGCCGATCTAAAGCTGAAGCTGACCACGTTGGAGAAGTCTCTCAAGGACGGCAGGGCCCACGAGAAGGCCCTGTGCAAAGATCTCCAGGAAGAGAGGAACCTACTCAAGAGCGCTGCCGCCGCCCAAGTTGACTACGAAAAGGGGGTGGAAATCTGGACTGAACGCCTCATCGACGCTGCGGAGAAGCTCACGGCAGAACTGTCAACCATGGGCCTGTCAAACTTCAGGTATTACTCCGAAGAAAGGATATCTTTGAGTGCCAGGTTGACAATGTTCTTCGAAAGCATCATTGATGCTCTGAAGCTGCTTCAGTCTAACCGGGCGACCCAACTGGCCAACGAATCCCGCCAGCTTTGCCGGGCCGTCCTCCGCAAGGTACTTATCAAGGTGGTGCATAATAATCCTGGCATCGACCTCTCCAACGTGCTCGGCCGCCTGCCAAAGGACGCAAATCTCGAGGCACTTGAGGAGCTTGTCGTGCCTATCCTTGAGAAAGTGGATTCAATCAAAAGGGTCGAAGGCCAGCGCAGAGATTAGCTGCTCCACCTCTTCTTGCTGTCGCCATTCTTTGCCAAAGACAATTAAGTCTTAAGTTAGAACTGCGCCAACTTAATAATGTAATATAACTTGCTTATGTTTGGGTACATGTATGCTATCTCCCCTGTCTGATTCCTTTATGTATGGAGTTCACCCTACGCTTACTGAAAAACTTGCCGGTGCGCAACCTGCCGCGAGCGCTGGGTGCAGGACTTCAGCAGCCTGCTGGAGGTGCAGCGGCCGGCAAGACTCCTTGGCGTTCTCAGTGCAGCCACTTAAATCGTTGAGCGAACTCGAAACAAAGTAAGGGCGCAACCGATTACAACAAGGGTTCCTTCGCATGCAGGTTTTCCATACAAAAGTCAAAATCATCCGAGGAAAATAACTTTGCAATAAAGGAAACTTGCCCTGAGTTTTAGAACTTAGCTTTCTGTCGCTGTCCTTCCTCCGGTAAGCGTCAATTCTGAACGTCGCCAACTGGCACCCATATCCTCCTTCCCCCCCGGCAAACGTGCACGCGAGGAACCCTTCTGTCTTTTGAGAAAAAGAAAGAAGAGAAAATAAAGATATGGAACATTGGCGGTTCGTTAGAACTTACCGGGAGCAAGTGTCATACAACATCTTAGACAAACATGCATATATATATATATATATATATATATGATCATGGAAATCAATAAGGAAATGCACAACACTTAAACTTAGTCATCTGGGCTCAGGGTCTGCACCTGGCTTTGTACAAAGGATTACATGCCTTGCCGGCAAGACTTGTACAAAAAAGGGGGTTGCCGGGGGCTCCCGGCAACCGCGCCTTACGGGTAGAACTTGAGAAGATGTTCGATATTCCAGGAATTGATCACTGGAACGCCATCTTCGGTCTCCAAGCGGACAATGCCGGGCCTGGTGACTCGTACTACCTGATAAGGGCCTTCCCACTTCGGCATCAACTTGTTTGAATTCTTGGCGGACTGAATCCGCCGAAGAACAAGGTCGCCTTCCTCAAGGCTTCGGGCATGAACTTTACGGCTATGGTAGCGGTGCAAAGCTTGCTGGTAGCGTGCAGCTCGCACAGCAGCCTGAAGACGATTCTCCTCAAGGAGCACAGCGTCATCTTGCCACAGTTGCTCTTGCTCAAGCTCATCATAAGCGAGCACTCGAGGCGATCCGTACGTGAGTTCCGTGGGGAGAACTGCTTCCGCTCCGTAAACCAGAGCGAAGGGTGTCTGGCCGGTGGCTCGATTTCGTGTCGTTCTGATTGACCAAAAAACCGCCGGCAATTCATCAATCCAGCGTCTTCCGCACTTTTTCAGCCTATCAAAAGTTCTGGTCCTAAGACCGCGCAGCACTTCAGCATTAGCCCTCTCCGCTTGGCCATTGCTTCTCGGGTGAGCAACAGAGGCAAAACAAATTTTGCCGCCAAGGTCTTGGACGTACTGCATGAAGGTGCGACTTGTGAATTGCGTGCCGTTGTCGGTGATGATCCTGTTGGGCACACCGAAACGGCAAACTATCCCTTTAAAGAACTTGACGGCTGATTGTGCTGTCACCTTCCTCACTGCTTCCACCTCCGGCCACTTTGTGAACTTGTCGATAGCAACGTACAAGTACTCAAAGCCCCCGGTAGCACGGGGGAAAGGGCCCAGTATGTCGAGCCCCCAGACCGAAAAAGGCCAGGAGAGAGCGATCATCTGAAGAGCTTGAGCTGGCTGATGTGATTTCTTCGAATGAAACTGGCACGCTTCACACTTGGTTACTAGTGCAGTTGCATCCTGGAGAGCGGTAGGCCAAAAGAAACCTTGCCGGAATGCTTTCTCGACAAGTGCTCTTGATCCTATGTGAGAGCCACATATGCCTCCATGTATTTCCGCCAACAGCTCTAGTCCATCCTCCCGAGGAATGTACTTCAATTTCACACCGTTCGGTCTCTTTCTATACAAGACGTCATCGACGAACTTGTACATAACAGACCGACGGGCTACTTTTTCCGCTTCTTCCTGTTCCTCCGGGAGTTCTCCTGTCTGAAGGAAATGGACAATGTGCTGCGCCCATGCTGGAGCCTGAGGCTCAATAGCTAGGACTAAAGGCATCTCCTCCGCCGGGGGAACATTTGTCTCGACAACGAAAGCGTGAGGTTCCGCCGGAGCCTGTCGTTCCCCGGCAGGTTTGTCGTTGATCCCGGCAGGTTCCTTGCCGGCGGCTCCGGGGAGCTCTGCCGGAAAGTACTATCCAGTGTTCAACTTTCTTCTCTTTTCTTGCCGCATTGATGGCGCCACGGATGGTTGAGTCAAATGGAGCACAAAAGTTCCTGGTTCCACAGGCAACTTGAGGGCGGCGCGCTTTGACAGGTCGTCAGCAATACTGTTCTCGGCACGAGGGATGTGCTTCATTTGCATACCGTCAAAGTGCTCTTCCATTTTTCTCACTTCATCCACGTAGGCTTGCATCAATGGACTCTGATAACTCTTGTTAACTTGCCTGACGACAAGCTGCGAATCGCCTCTGATGATGAGCTTCTTGATACCAAGGTCTGCCGCGATCCTGAGACCGGCAAGCAGGCCCTCGTACTCCGCGGTGTTGTTTGTCGAATTCTCCCGGGGAAAATGCATCTGGACTACGTACTTGAGGTGCTCTCCGGTGGGTGCGACAAGCAGCACGCCGGCACCGGTGCCTTGCAGCGAAAAAGCCCCGTCAAAGTACATAACCCATTGCTGGTCAATTTCCTTGCCGAGCAGAATTGTTTCTTGAACCTCTTTGTCTGGCATTGGGGTCCATTCCGCAATGAACTCTGCCAAGGCCCTGCTCTGAATTGTTGAAGTGCTTTCAAACTTGACACCAAAGCTCGACAACTCCAACACCCACTCCACAATCCTGCCGGTTGCTTCTGGATTTCGCAAAATCCGTTGCAACGGGAAGCGAGTGACGACAGTGATTTCATGTGCTTGGAAATAATGGCGCAGCTTCCTCGAGGCCATAAGGAGGCCGAAAAGCAACTTCTGCATGTCAGAATATCTTGACCTAGCTCCTTGCAAAAGAGAGCTAACAAAATAAACTGGGCACTGCACCACCTTTTTCTTCTGCACTGGTTCTTCTGACTGCACAGATCCTGTCTTGCCGGGATCAACCCTTGCCGGGGAAGATCCTGCCGCGTCGCCTGACGGTCCTGCCGCTGGTGTTGCTTCCTCATCAGCTTCTCTCTGCGCCACTAACGCAGCACTAACCACTTGATTTGTTGCTGCCAAATATAGCAACAACGGCTCTCGTGGTTTAGGCGCGACTAGCGTTGGCGGAGAAGAAAGGTATTTCTTCAAATCTTGCAGCGCAGCCTCTGCCTCCGGAGTCCATTTCATCGGACTTGCCTTCTTCAAAATTTTGAAAAATGGTAGGGCGCGCTCAGCAGATTTGGAAATAAACCTGCTTAGAGCAACAACACAGCCGGCAAGACGATGGACATCCTTGACGCGTCTTGGTGCTTCAATCTGCTCAATAGCTTTAATCTTGTCGGGGTTCGCTTCGATTCCCCGTTGAGATACAAAGAATCCGAGAAGCTTGCCGGAAGGAACACCAAACACGCACTTCTCAGGATTGAGCTTTAAGTTGATCTTGCGCAGATTTGCAAATGTTTCTTCTAGATCTTGTATGAGCGTCGCTTTGTCCTTGGTTTTGACCACTATATCATCCATATATGCCTCTATATTTCTATGGAGCTGAGGCTCAAAACCAATTTGGACCGCTCTCGCAAATGTAGAACCAGCACTTTTCAACCCGAAAGGCATTCGTATGAAACAATATGTACCACATGGGGTGATAAATGCGGTCTTTTCTTCATCTTCTTTTGCCATGAAGATCTGATGATACCCTGAGTAGGCATCAAGGAAGGACAGTAGATCACAACCAGCGGTGGAGTACACAATCTGGTTGATGCGCGGCAAGGGGAAGGGATCTTTTGGACAGGCTTTATTGATATCTATATAATCGATACACATCCTCCATTTCCCATTCGTCTTGCGCACTACAACCGGATTAGCCAACCAGGTTGGGTGAAGTACTCCTCTTACCAATCCTGCCGCCTCCAGCTTCCTGATTTCTTCGGCAATGAATTCTTGCCGCTCCAAGGCTTGCTTCCTGACCTTCTGCTTGACGGGCCGCGCATGAGGACAGACAGCAAGGTGGTGCTCAATTACCTCCCTGGGAACACCGGGGATGTCAGACGGTTGCCATGCAAACACGTCGACATTCGCCCGCAGGAAGGCAATGAGCACGCTTTCCTATTTGTCATCTAGGGTGGAACTTATGGTGAAAGTTCTTCCCGTTCTGTCCTCCCTGACGGGCACCTTCTTGGTCTCTGGTGGAGCGGCCTTGGATCTCTTGTTCTTGCCGGTGGAACTCTCTGGTGCATCCTCAACGGAAGCGCAGCACTCCGAGGAGGTGCGCTTGCCGGAGTTTGCGCCAAGATTCTTGCCGGTCTTCTTCTTCCCCCCAGGAGTTCCAGCGGCAGGAGCAGATGTCTTGACGGCAGGTGCTGCAACTGCTTCCCGGTAGAGTTGGTCGGCACAGATGAGCGCATCCTTCTTATTGGAATGAATAGTAATGACACTCAACGGCCCGGGCATCTTCAAAACATTATACGCGTATTGTGATGCCGCCATGAACTTAGCCAACGCTGGCCGACCAAGGATCCCATTGTATGACATAGGGATCTTGGCGACATCAAACACTACCTTCTCGGTCCTGTAGTTGAGCTCGCTACCAAATGTCACCGGTAGCATAATCTTGCCCTTTGGCTGGGTTCTTCCTGGATTAACCCCTTGAAACGTGCCCGTTTCTTCGAGATCTTCATCAGGAATTTGGAGCCTCTTGAGCACATCCGGTGAGATTAGGTTCAGCCCGGCCCCACCGTCAACTAGCATTTTCGTCACCTTGAGGTTGCGGATTGTTGGTGAGACCAACAATGGCAAGCACCCGACCGCGGTTTTGCGATCAGGGTGATCCTCGGCGTCGAAAATGATAGGCGTGTTGGACCACTTCAGGGGCTTACATGCATCCAGTGATGGCTCTGTTGCATTGACTTCTCGCACCCACTGTTTGAGCCGACGGTGGGAAGAATGCAACGAGGTGCCCCCATCGATACACATGGCCTCTGTAGCCTTCTGGAATTCTTGCTCACTGGACTCATCATCTTCTTCATCATCATCTTCTTCTTTGTCTCGGCCTCGAGCGGGCCTCTCCCTCTGTTGCTTGGCCTTGCTGCGGCGACCCCCTCGGCCACCGCGCTTTTTGCCAGACCCCTCAGCACCGTCATGGGCCTTCTCCTTATCTCGCCTTTCATACTCAGCCCTCTGTTTCTCGGCAAGCTGTTCAACTTGCCGGCAGTTTTGGAGATCGTGGCCCTTGGTGCGATTGATCTTGCAGTACTGCTTGTCAGAGTTTTCGGACTTGTCGGCAGCCGTCATGGCCTGGCACGAGGAGCACCCGGCAAGTTCCTTGCCGGGGTCGTCAGCCTTGGTCTTCGTGGCGGCGCCGGGGTTGCCGGATTCCTCGACAGCAAGCACGGCCTTGCCTTTGCGCTTCTTATTCCGTCGCCGGCCTTTCCTTGACGGGGTTGCAGCGTCTTCGTCTTCTGATTCGCTCCCCGCGCCAACGGCCTCGCCAGGGAGTTTCCTCCCCTCTTCAGCTCGGGCGCACTTGTCGGCCAAAGCGTAAAGCTCGGCAATACTCCTGACTTTGTTCATTGCCAGCTCTTCCCGCATTCTGCGGTTACGCACGTTCTGGTGAAACGCGCTAATAACAGCGGTAGGGTGAACGTCAGGAATATTGTACTGCACCCGGCTAAATCTCTGCATAAACTTGCGCAGGGGTTCGCCCTCCTTCTGAGGGATAATATGCAAATCACTCTCTTGGCCAGGAGCTTGGTGGCCTCCGACAAAGGCGCCAACAAACTGATGGCACAGATCTGACCAAGAAGAAATAGAATTCTCCGGCAGATGCATCAACCACGACCTGACGTTGGGTTTGAGCACCAACGGGAAGTAGTTGGCAAGTATCTTGTCATCTCGGCCCCCGGCAGCCTGCACCACAATGGTGTAGATGCTCAGGAACTCCGAGGGATGAGTCTTGCCGTCATATTTCTCCGGGATCTCTGGCTTGAAGGTTCGGGAATTGGGCCACTGGACTTGCCGTAGCTCACGGGTAAACGCTGGAGTCCCTACCTCGTAAGGCAAGTCACCTGCGTCCCCTGGCGCAGGCTCGTCGACAGCCGGCCCTGCGCGCTTATCAGATTGATAGCGCGCTTCCCATCGCCGCTTGATGGTGGTTCGAGCGTCCTCTTTGCCTCGTTCCTGGAGAACTTGACGCTGGTCGCGGCGCATCCGTGGATCGGACGACGCCGTGGAATCATCATCACGGCGATCGACCCGCTGGGTTGTCGACCGCCGCTGGTGTCGCGGAGGGGAGTGCACCGTGGTTGCACCACCTCCGGTTTTCTCCACATCGGCTCGCGCCGGATCGATGGGCCGCCGCTGTGAGGGCCCTGCCACCTGTGGCCCATCTTTGTTGGCGAAGCCAATGAGGCTCTGGATAGTAGCTCGCCACTCCTCCATCTTCTCCGGAGCAGGAGGGAAATCGAGGAGCAGCTGCGCACGTGCCAAGGCTTCTGTTGGCGTAGGCGGCGGCGACAGGTGCAAGGTACGTGAGGTGCTCTGACTCCTAGCCATGTTAGAAGGAGCACCGTCATGGTCACGCGACCGCGCGCCACCTCCGCCGACAGCTCGGTGTGCATGCTGGGCCCGTGTACCTTGGGATCGATGCACAGAAATCTTTTCATGGGGACGCCCTGAACCACCAGTGCCATGACGTTGCTCATCGTGCACGGCCTGGGAAGGCCGTGATGCTGGTGCCGGCGCGGGAGCCCCAGAAAGCGTCCTCCGATCTCTAGAATTCGTTGTACCACCCGTAGGCAACACAGCTCCATCTCTGGATCCAGCGGCGTGTGGGTTGCCGCTGCTGCTGCGAACGACGCCGCTCGCCTGGCTTGGATCACCGGAATGCCGTGGAGGCTGTAAGCCTCTTCCTTCTGCACCCACGCCATCGCCCGTATGCGAGGGCACAGGCAAAACGGACGTGGATGGTTGCGCCGTTGCGGCGCTCTTCTTCTTGGGTGGCATGATGGTGAAGATGATGAAGAAACTAAGGCGCCGATCACTGGATCAGGTTCACACAACCTACAACCCCCCTACCTGGCGCGCCAAAGATGTCGGCGTGCGACACCTATGGGACTCTCAAAGAATCCCTTTACGATTCGGCGGGGGGAGAGGTATGCGCAAAGAGCAGAACCAACGATCGACGCGGGGCGATTTTACCCAGGTTCGGGCCGCTGATCAGCGTAAAACCCTACTCCTGCCTTGTTTTATTATTAGTGTTCTTGAGCCCAGGCTCCAGGAGCGCTCGCAATGAACAGTATGTTCAAATAGCAGCTACGCATGCAGAATGGGCCAGAAGATCCTCCCCCCTATAGCAGTTGCCTTGGGCCTCCTTTTATATGTTCCAAGGGGTCACCACAGTGGCAAAATGTATATACATTGACCTGTAAAGTAGCTACAGGGTTATCATACCTAACCACTGACGGATTAGGACAAACGCATTTAATGCACCGTGAGGTGCCCGTTTAGGTGTCCTCACTTTCTTGGGGATGGAAAAAGGGGCCATCCCATCAGCACCGCTTAAGCTCTCCTCCACTGGCACGTTGCCACGCATCCAAAGAAGGACCCAGAATGTCGGGCTTGTTGCTGTGCCAGAGCGGTGGCACAGCAACAGAATCTTGCCGGGCGCTGAATCTTGTCGGGCGCCGAACCTTGCCGGGCGCCGAATCTTGTCGGGCTTTGCAGGCCACCCCGGCAAGATCTTGCCGGGGAAACTGGCTTTCGGATTCTAGCTCTTCTTATCTGCTGATCCTCAGATCTTTGATTTGAGAATTTCTTTGGTAGCCTGAGTCAACCTCGAACTGTTCCCCGACAAGCCTTGCCGCGAGTATGGCTACAACTGCCCGTGCACAAGTACGGGGTATTAATGGCCCAATACTTAGTACACCAACACACTGAGTTGTGCTATTCTTGAAATGTCATTTTGTTTTGTTTTCTTTGCTGTTTGAATAAAATACTTAAGACCTGAAATTTTTAAATGGGAGAGAGTCCTCACATAGCTACCTATTCACTTAACTACTCTTTTGATCTTCACTTATATCTTTTTGGAGTAGTTTGTCGAACACTCTCATGCTTCACTTATATTATTTTGAGAGTTGATAATAGTAATGGTAATTTGCACAAGCTATGAAATTGGTCCTAATATGATGAATATCCAAGAAGGATATATTAAAAACTTTCATGTAGATCACTGGATATGATAAGTTTGATTCCTTGCAATAGTTTTGCGATATGGAGATGATAATATGTGAGTGATGCTAGTGAGTAATTGTGATTTAGTAAGAATATTGTTGTTAAGGTTTGTGATTCCCTATACATGCACATAAAGTCAATAGTTATGCAATGAAGTTACATCCTACTTATGGTGCATTATTCAGTGTTAGTTATGCTCAATGCATGTTTATGACCGTTTTTGCTTTTTGGTTGGTCGCTTCTCAATCTATTTGCTAGCCTTCATTTGTACTAAGCGGGAATGCTGCTTGTGCATCCAACTCCTAAAACCCAAAGTTGTGCCATATGAGTCCACCATACCTACCTATATGCGGTATTTCCATGCTGTTCCAAGTAAATTTGCATGTGCCAACTCTAATTTTTCAAAATAAATCTCTGTTTTGTATGCCCGTACCGCTCATGAAGCGGCAAGGGGTGGCCAATATTTTCCATGCCAGGTATTTTATTCTCACGATGAGTGTTTATTCAATTGTCATTACATGAGAGTGTGGCAGGTGATAGGAATGCCCAGTCCTGAAATTAAAAAAATTTAATATGATGATAATAATAAATTCCTTGGAAAGTGTTGGTATGGAAGGCACCCGTGGATACGGCTAGCCATGGATTGTGAAAGAATGGTGGAAAAGAAATAAAATTATTTTTTGTTTGGGAACCGCCTATGATTTGTCTAGATTGGAAGATATTGGGAATTCTCGGTCGTTTTCGTTGACAGGAAAAGCATGCCTCTCAAAATAATTTTATCTCTGTAATTTGAGCTTCGAGCTCTCGCACCTCTGCAAATCTCTGCTTCCCTCTACGAAGGGCCTATCTATTTACTTTTATGCAATTTTTCTTTTTCTTTTGAGTCTCCATCCTCTCTTATAAAGCGCCAACTAGAGAGCACTATTGTCATACTTTTGCATTGTATGTAGCTAATGTTTAGTGTGTTTCATGAATCGATCAATGATTGGGCATAATGGGCTAGGGATAACTTTCTTTAGCGTTGATATTTTGAAAGACATGGTGGCTTGTTACTATGCTTGAGTATTGATGTCTTCATGTCAAATTATAGACTATTGCTTTGAATCATTCAAGTTCAGATGTCCATGCTACAAAAGAAAGAGTACATGATGAATATGATAGGTAGCATTCCACATAAAAAAAATTCTATTTTTAATTGCTACTTTATCATGATGAGTTTCATGAGAAAGAGTTGTTGTTATGATGCTAGGAAAAGTGATTGAAATTATCATTGATAAAACTTACGCACTATGCTAGCATTCACACTTCATAAATTATTTCTTTTATCATTTACCTATTCAAGGACGAGCAGGAATTAAGCTTAGGGATGCTGATATGTCTCCAATGTATCTATAATTTATGAAGTATTCATGCCATGTTTACAACAATTCTATATGATTTTGGTATGATTTGAATGGAACTAACCCGAACTGACGCTGATTTTAGCAGAACTACCGTGGTGTTTTTTTGTGCAGAAATAAAAGTTCTCCAAATGCAGCGAAACTTTTTGATGATTTTTTTTGGAACAAAAGAGGCACTAGAAGCTTCATGAGAGGACTAGAAGGTGAAGCAGGTGGCCACTACTCACCAGGGTGCGTGGGGGGCCTTGGCCGTGGGCTGGTGGGTAGTGGGCACCCTGTGGCCCATCTTAGCATGAGACCGACGCCAAAATATTCCTATAAATAGGGAAACCACCAAAAATAACCCTAGAACTTCGACTCCGCAGCCGCACGCCTCTGTACCTTCGAAATACCATCTGGAGCCTTGTTCCGGCACCCTGCCAGAAGGGGAAATCATCACCGGAGGCCATCTTCATCATCCCAACGACCACCATGATGAGGAGGGAGTAGTTCACCCTCGAGGCTAGGGGTATGTACAACTAGCTATGTGTTTGCATTGATCTCTCTCTTGTGTTCTTGATTTGGCACGATCTTGATGTACCGCGAGCTTTGTTAATATAGTTGGATCATATGGTGTTTTCCCCTCTCTATCTTGTTGCGATGAATTGAGTTTTTACCTTTGAGGTTTCACTATTATCAGATTGAATACTTTTATGGATTTGAGAACCTTGATGTATCACTGGTACAGCGAGGTGCTATACACATGGTTTTTAACCCCTTTCCGCAACGACATTTTGAACTGTCACCAAGTGAGTGACTGCGATAGGGGGGTCCTTCCCACACGACCCAGAAACCGTCGGGGATATGGAGCCATGATGTAGAGGCCTTGCCAAATGTAATCGTATGTGATGCAGCACAGACTAAATTATTTCACATGTGTGGGATCGGTGATTAAACATTCTAATGATGCAGTGAAACCAAACGGTGTGTCATAATGAACCGTTTGGGAAACAGTATGTAAGGCACACGGGCCAACATATGAACTGTGTGCGATATGTGCCCCATCGCACACGAGTTTTCTGCGGAACCCGTCTGCCATGCAAGACTCCATCGCACACATTTCCCAACAATTACCGTGTGCGATAATGTTCTATCACAAACGGTTCAGGAGCCCCTTCGCACACATACAAGTGCTGCAGACCGTTTGTGATTTGTTGTGTATCACCGACGGTTGCGGCAAGAGTGACGTGTGCTTTTTGTTTGGGATCCCACACGTTTCCTAAATTTTTTACGACTGGGATTGTATTTTAAATTGGGCACGGTTTACTCCGAGCTCTCGTGTGCGATAATGTGATATCACAAACGGTTCCGGAGCCCCTACGCACACGTAGTAGTGCTACAAATCGTTTGCGATCTGCTGTGTATCACCGACGGTTCCGCTATGATTGACGTATGCTTTCTGATGTGGATCGCACACACTCATTTAGTTGAACCGTGTGCGGAGCAATTGCCAGGTTAAACCAAAAATATCCCATTTGAATCGGCATGCAAAAAGCAAATTCGCCACAATATTCAATTGAACAAATAGTGTCCACAGGAAGAACATTCATCAGATTTCGCAACAATTGCAATTGAACAAATGGTAGCTAAATTCCAATGATTTGTCGACATATATATGCATTACATAATTAATCATAGTGTACGAAATACGAAGACCTCATCAGATGGAAAACAATGGATCCATGCGTATATGTTTAGCGGCGAACTCTTACTCACTGTTTCAGGAGAAGGCATGCTGAAATCTTCATTATCACGAGTGGGATTGATGTAGTGATTCAGGAAGAAGTCGCTGATAAATCTCCGAACCATCAGCAATTCACCAGCGGGGAGCGGTTCAGGGGTCCTCGGTTCTAAGATGAGCTGCAGTATTTTTAAGATCAGAATGTGCCATATGAGTGGAGTAGAAGATATTAATTAAGATAGACTTACTGGTACTAATTCGTGAGCATCTTCACAACTATTAGTAGATTTGTAGATGGAGATCATGTGTCTGCAAACATAGTATCCACAAAGGTTGGTCCCTGCTTGTTGCTGAGGACACTGAAATTTTTTGTACAAAATTTGTCATGTATTTGTCCTGTTAGGAACAACCTAACCGGTGTTAGATGTATTTTTTTCTTTGGACAGAAATAGAAAGAGGTTTATTTAGAAGCTTGAACATTTCACTAGCGCAAGAAAAGGTATTTGTAGACTATTGGATACATTTTCTGAAAATAACGGATTTCGGTGTGTTACCAGAGAAACGATCTCGTGCTACAGAGGTAGTTCCCTCTTGAACAGGTTCCCTAGTTTAGTTTTCCACAATGCGATCACACTGCAAATGAAGATGAATTTTGACAACATCAATTATTGAACCAGATATGAATGCAAATTAATTTCAACATCATAGAATTCAATACATATCCATGAATTGCTGAAGATGCGTCAGATCCTGAGCGTTTGTTGACTCTCTGAGAGAATCCATGTAGTAAACTGTGTTCTTGTTTGGAACAATGAATACCAATATCCAGTGATTGCTACATATTAAGAAAGCCATGAACTTACGAATTATGTTGAAATCTGAAATACAATTAGTGTATGCGTGGTTGTTTACTTGACTTACCATTCATGATATGGCCAGAGAAATGATTCTGCATGGGATATGTTTTCGAAGATACGGACGACCGTGTTAATGTCCCACTCCCGTTCATCCTTACCATGTAATGTTGTGCCATTTGCTAATGCAGGATCAATGAAATACACACTCTCCCTTTTTATTATCTGCGCGTTCAATCCCTTGAGAGGAATAAAATGCAGTTAGTTGTTTATCATTTACAGCCTTGTATGGAGAAGTTGATCAGAGTTTGTTAAGTACTTACAAAATCAGGCATCTAACAACAGTGGCATCGAGCTCGTTGAAGTTGAAGAAGAGATGTAAGTCCTCGAAACTCACACTAATGGAACTAGCATCGTGTCGGAAATGATCTCTGTTGTAGTGGACTAGCAGAACATGATGACCTGCTAACATTTGATCCATGCAATATTTATGTAATTCACGGCAACTGGAGCTGCACTCATCAAAGTATTCGCCAACAAGAATTGGCTGGCCATGGACGTAATTGTGTGCTTCAAGTACGTCTGCTTTATTTTTAGCAAGCTGCAAAGCTATTTCTTCATCATCCATGCCGTCAGAAATAATATTACTCCCCGATTCGAACAACTTGCTGTTAATTTGGTTCTGGGCGATGAGTGCTTTACGTAAGAGGCAATCATTCTCTTTCCTCTTCGCTCTCACGGCGCGCTTCCTCGCGGGTGAAGCCTTTTTGCTCACTTCCCTCTTGGTACTTGAAGCACTTCTGGTACAACGTCTAGTTGGCTCAAAGGTAGACTGCCGAGCGGACGGTGAAGCTTCGACGGACTGCTTAGCAGACGGTTTAGCTATGCCGGACCGCTGAGCTGGTGGTGCTGCTGTGATGGACTGCTGGGCTATAGGAGCAGAGGCATCGGACTACTGACCATGCGTTGAAGCTATGTCGGGTTTCTACGCAGGTAGTGCCAACTTGTCGGTGTGCTGAGGAGGTCATGCCAACGCGTTGGTTTGCTGAGCAGGAAGTGCTGACGCATTGGTATGCTGATCACGCAGCTGCGGACCGACGGACTGATGAGCAGTCGGTTCTGGACCTACAGACTGCTTAGCAGGCGGTTCTGAAGCATCAGACTGCTTAGCAGTCCGTTCCACCAGGTTGGTCTGCTGAGCATGTGCTACAACTGGGTCTCCCCCCGCTGCTTCAGCGGCCGGCATCTGAACCGGTGGTGCGTCTTCAGCAGTTGTAGGCCTTGCCACTGGCTGCTCTGGGGCGGACGATGACATGGCCTGTACAGCAGAAAGTCGAGCCAGCTGATCACAGGTTGATGCATCAGCCGTCGAATTATGAGTATTAGGTTCTTTGGGAGAAGCACGCGAGAGCTACTGTGGCAAGGAGAGTGTCACCAGTTGAGGGGCGACATTGGTTGCTCTTGGTGGGGCTTCAGAGATCTCATCCATGAACTCCATTTCCTTTCGTGGCCACTGGATGTGATATAACAGTGTTTCTCCCAAGGTCCTTTGCTCATCAAAGTCTCCTAGGACATTCTTCAGGGAAAATTCATTGAATCCAGGCTTTACTTCAGTCACGTAGCACTTCACACAGCCCGGCTTCAATGGCACATTGTCCAACAAGAGGCCCTCTTCCAAGAAGGGTGGGCAAACCCAGGCTGTTGCATATTTTAATGTACCTTCATAATGTGTAAGCACGCCCTTCAGTCTATCTTTCATTCCAGATAGATCAAATATACCATTATCATGAGCAGCTGCAGTCTCAGTGTCGCTGGGGTCAGCTGATGCACAGCTACTCTTGTGCGGTGTTGTCGCGCAATAACCAGCATCCTCCATGCCCGCCTCCCTCCCATCTGCTGGCTATCTGTCAGTGTTAGAGTCTTCTATGTCATCATTGACTCCTCAATATCCTTTCGAACAGCCGGATACATGTCCTTCCTCAACCTTTCATACAATTCATTCTGCTTTATTTCACACCTCGCTTTTTTCATGCTGAGCCTCTCTTCTTTGCTGAGTGTGAAAGCCCTCTTGTGCGGGACATTAACACCTATACCCCTTGCACGACCAGGGGGCTCTCTTGTTTCCAGAGCATCGGACAGAATGGCACATGGCCCTGAGTTCCTGTAGAACCTTCCAGGGATCTTGGAAGCCCTTAACATCACGCGATACAGTTCTTCGTCATGTGAGTTTTCAAACTAATAAGTTCCGTCATCACGCCTCCTTGCACGTGCCCGCAAGTAGTCTCTAGCGCGTTTGCCCCTGATTTCACTAAAGGCCGATTTCCCACCCGCCGCTACTGCTTCTTTGTCCTCCTGGTCCCATATCAGTTTCATGCCATAGTATCCTGCCACACCCATACGGTGGGGGTGTGTGTTCCTCTTCTGAAGTTCCGATTGCTTGGCACTCTTCTCAGCAAACTCTGTAGTTGCCCTGACCCTTTTGAATTCTGCCCAGTCTGCCTTTGTAATTTGGGGGTATGCGGGGATTAGGTCCTTGCCTTCACTCAAGTACTTCTTGTACAGCACATGCTTCCAGTTTCTCCAAGCTGTAACACCCTGGTTTCTGCGCCTGTTTATTTTTCCTTCACGGGATTTGACTCCCGTCTTTTTTCTCGGTGTTATCGGATTTCTCTAGCTTTTGGGTATGTGAAGATGGTCATCTAACCTTGCCTTACCTATCCAACCAGAGATTTTTCTCCAGTCCAACCTTGCCTCCTAAGATATATTCTCAGGGTTTTGCCGCCGAAACCCTACCTCCCAAGTTTCCGGAAGGGAAACCCTAACTCTTGCAGTTACAAAGGAACCCCAACTCCCTTTGATCTTTTGTCTCCCAAACTTTTCCCAGTGACCATCCTATCTTTGTAAACCCTGGATATGCAAAAATATTGCCAAGTCATTTTCAATATTTTTCATTTATAATTAATTCCTTTTTATGTTGTTTAAAGGAATTAAATCCAGGAAAATATCTACCCATCTCCAAAGTTGATGAAAACTTGTGGAGATATTCTTTGTGATCATATTGAGCTCCCATAAAAATATTGGCCATAATTAAATAGGGGAAATTGCATTTTCCTATTTAATGCCAATATTGCATTTTGGGCCCTTTCTAAAGGAACTACCATTTTGGTAGCCAGGAAAAATCCCAAATAATTTGTGGAGCTTATTCTATCCATATCTTCACCATTTCCATCAAAATCCAAGTCCCATAGTTCAAGGTTTGAGAACAGCATCCATTTGCAAATTCTGTCCAGATTTCCAGTTTGCAAAGTGCTTGAACCCTTGATCTATTTGAGCTGAAAATTTTCATGGTGATTAATATTGACAAATCACTCATGGAAACCAAAAATCAGCTCAATTCATCTATCCATTCTTCCCCAGCAAATTTTCTAAGTTTCTGTTCAGATTGCTTGTCTGTGAAGGAAGTACCTTCATAGATGATCACAATGAGCTGAAACATTTCCAGTATCTTCATATGTACAAACCACTCACCTCCTCCAAATTTCAGCTCAAGGCAAGCTAGTATGTGAGTGCCACATCAAAGTTTGCATTTCTGACCAGTGGGGTCCATTCTACAGCAAGTGTCCTCAATTCTTATCCAAATGGCACCAAATTTTACCAAGGTAGTCACCTTGGTAGATTATTATTGCATGCTAAATTCCAGATCCTTTCACCCAGTGATCTCTCCAGAAACCACCACAAACACTTGCTGGTCAGAACACTTGTGGGCTCTCATCCGTCATCTCCTACCTCCACTTCCCTCCAAAACTCGACAGGTCAACTCCAGGAGCATTAACACATCTATTTGACATGTCCTAGAGTCAAATAGGTGCTCTGGACGCATGGTGCCCGTGGTGACCACGGGTGTAGCCCGCAACAGTGGCGCTCTGCGCGTCCCTCGCCTCAGACAAGCCAGCTCGAGCTGCCGCGGCTTGTCCGTTCGTGCCGACTAGCTCTGGAGTCACCGCGTGCATTCTCTCCCGTAGCTTCCCCCTCTCTTCTTCTTCCCCACGCCACGGCAACTCCGGCGAACTATTCCGCTCGTGACGCCGATGTCGTTTTCTCCTCTGTCCTCATCTTCCTCGAGCTCTCCCGAAGCTCCTCCGCCCTCCTAGAGACCTTGCCGACATCCCCCTCTCCTGCCGCGTGTCGCCGGTGCACCAGTGCAGGGATGAGCTCGCCACGGCTGCAGTCCTCATCCGCACGCCCGTCCCGGCTATATATATAGCCCAGCTTGAGCCCTCCCCGAGCAGCACCCACACCCACGACCTCCTCCCCTACCTCCCAACTTCCTCTCTGCCTTCTCAACTGAACTCGAGGAGCTCCGAATCTCCCATGGCCGCCGCGGTCATCCTCGGTCTCGGCTCGAATTCGAGCTGCCCGAGTCCTCTCCCTCCCTCCAAACCCCACCTTACCACTTCCCCAGCCACGGTGAGCCTTCCCACTGCCTCGCTTCATCCCCGGAGCCACCGCCGCGCTGAACCCATCGCCGCCCGTAACCGCCGCCGCCACGGCCAATGGCACGCTCGCTCCCGCCCTCCCCGAGGTCCGTGCACCCCGGGGATGGATGCGGCTTGTCCTCCCGAGCACGCCGGTAGGCCGAGCGCTGCGGGAGACGGCCGGAGCCGCCGGCAAACCTCACCGGGGTTCACCTCTGCTCCGGTCAAGCATGTGCAAGGGAGGAAGGAGACGCTGACTTGGCCGGGCGGGCCCCGCCATCCCCTCGACCCCACCCGTCAGCCAGAGGGAGCCGTTGACCTGGACTAGCTGAGGTGGCAAGTGAAAGCGTACTTCGGAGAAGTATGTCTCCGTTTAACTAAAGGCGTACTCTGCTGCGTTGTCTACGAAGAATACGCTTTCATTACTACGGAGACGTATTTCAGAAAATGCGCTTTCTCTCTTCGCCGCCGGCCGAATCTTTTAAATTATGAACGTTCGTTAGTTAGGGCACTTTTATGCCTAAAAAGTGAACGGCCACAACTTTTCGCTCGTAACTCCGATTCAGGTGAATCCAACGCTCACGTCTTCGTCTCGTCAAGCCCGTTCCGATGGAGTCATTTTCATAATGTCTCCACATTGTGAAAATGACCATTTTGCCCTTGCCCTCTATCAGCCCCCTCCGAGAGAGAACCGTTCCGGCGAATTCTTCCGCGGCTTCACCGCACTTTTCCCGGAGTAATTCTTCAATCCTAGGCAAGCCAACCATCTGATATATGCCCTAAAGCATTGCTATGTGATATTTATTGCATGTTTAAATTAATATGCTTGGTCTTGTCTGTGTAGTAGTGAGCTGTATGTGACTCTGACGAACCCTTGCTTGCACTTTCTTCAGTGACGGCACCACGCCTGTGTTCTGAGCTGTTTTCGGCCGTCCAGGGTGGATGCCGACTTTTATTTCTCTTGTCAGCAACTGTCCGTGTTCTGATCTGCTTTTTGGCCGTCTCGGGCAGCTGTTGAATTTCTTTTCGTAGCAGTGACCCTATGCTCTGAGATGTTTTTCGGCCGTCTTAGGGAACTGCTACATTCTTCTTATCAACACCGTCTCATGCTCTGAGCTGCTTTCCAGCCGTCTTGAGCCGGGGTTGAGTTATTCCGGTAATGTTCCAGACTTGAGTTGTAAAGACCGTTCTGGTGGCTACTGATTTCTTTGTTGGTTTTGTGCGAGGGTTCCGATGGTCGTCACTTACAGCTAGAACTTGTAACGTGGTAATTTTGCCATTTAAATCTTGCTTCACTAATGACTCATTGTGATGTTATAAGGAGACAGATTATTATGATTCCACAGTTGTTACTACATACATAGTTGCCACCATGTTAAGTTATTCTTGATGAACAACTATGCTTGCGAAGTAATGGCTAAAGCTAAACTTAGTCGGTTGATCTTGAGTCACCTGTCCGGGCTTATCCGTGCAACCACATTTGCCGGTATGGGACGGCCTTGACTTGGTCTGGCTCTGTGCTCTTTCACCGGTACCACCAGACAGGGAAGGTTGTGCGTGCGTGCTACCCTGGCCCGGTAAGCGACGATAACCTTGTGAGCCCAGTTGTTTGTTTGCGCGCGGTACCCGTTTGGGACAGTTTAGTTTGGCCACGACGGTGGCAGGTGTCACGAGGTGACACAGGGGCCACCCAAGACTTGACTCCGGGGGAGAATGATTGCCGGTGGTACGGTGGAGGAGTCACAGGTTAGGCAGGTTTCGTTGGAGCAATGCTGGTCCACCCGAATGGGATCACGAGGTCAGGTGCTCCATGGTGTGGGTAAAGTGCGCAACCTCTGCAGAGTGTTAAATCTATTCGAATAGCCGCGTCCACGGTATTGGACAGCCCGCCCAGACCTCACTAGGTGGTTAACCGTAATAATGATAATAATGGTGGAAGAACTTGTCCTGCATAGACATCAGATGATGTCAGGAATGTGATATATTAGCCATGGGATGGCTATAAGAGGAGTGGTCGGATGACCACATGATTTGGATCGGATTTAGGTTGGATCACGAGAATGTTTGGAGTATGGAATATTTACTTATTATGATTTACCTTACTGCATTTACTTCAGTAGTTATCTTGCTGGATAAACCTGCTATAACATGATAATTGATATTGCTAGCTAGTTATGCTATGTCATGACAATTAATATTGCTCTAATAACAAGTGCATGCTTGAATGCCATGGATTGCTTTGCTTGGTGTATATGTTAGTTTGGTTTGCTTGCGAGTACATTCAAAAGTACTCAGCGGCCTTCAATGTGGCCAGGTTCACATAAGGATCCGTCGTCCATCGACGAGGAGCCGGAGCGTTCGCGGGCTAGGAGTGTAACCCAGTCAGATCTCTGTGGATTGGAGCCGCACCAGGACCATGCTGCCTTAGATAGAGCCTTTCCCCTGCCATCACCATTATAATATCTCATGTAAGACTTATATATATTCATTAATAGAAATGCCTGTGTTCGTGATACTTGTTGTAAGCGTGCATGCCAGAGTGATTTCCTGGGCTGGTATGCGTGGCGACCATCTGGCAACAGTGGTAATCAGGCGGGGCGCCACACAAGCATCCCTAGCCTTCTTCAGTGCAGCGTGTTCGACCTGCATTCTCCACTGCTCTGGAACGTTGAAGTGATCCATGATCTCCCAGACTATCCTTTGCCGTGTTTCTGTGTCAGCCTTCCGAAACCCCGACAGATTAATGTTGAGCCTTGCCCTGCCAACAAATCCACACACACTCCTTAACCTCGTGCGTGCTTTATCTGGTTTAGTTGGAGCCCAATACTTTAAATTGATCTCGGTTACTTCATATACACCTTTAGGCTGGTGTGTGGGCTTCCTTGGAGCGTTCCTCTGTGTCCTGGCTGGAAGGGTAATTGCTGTAGCTCTATCCTGTTCAAGATTACTTGATCCCTCGCCATCTGCTGAAGACCTCGGGTTGTCGGAATCAGATGAAGATACATCGCCTGAAGCATGAGTGCTGTCGCTGCTACTCGGCATCTACAGAGAACACATGTGAAACTTAGGAAAGGAGGATAAGCATAAAACTAACAACTTGGTATCAAGCTGTCTAAACATGTCATGCAATAATTTAGAAAATGTATGGCTTATTTGTTAAGTTTGTGTGACTCGGGCGCCCACGATCTGTAAATCGGCAGTAACTTATTGCAACAAATACAGCTTATATGTACTAGTTAGGAAGGTAGATAATGAACATATATACGCTCTCCATTATTTCATAGCCAATTTGGGAACATACGGAACGAAATAGGAAGAGGGATTGCGAGGAAATATGCCTCACAGCGATTGAGAGTAGTAACTAAAAGGTTTCTTAATGCAAACCCGGCAGGACCACATGAGAGGCGAGGGTTACAGGATCGATATGCTCGAGGGTGGCTGGCGAGCAAACAAAGACGGCGAGGCGCGGGTAGCCGCGTGTTGGGAACGACAGTGGAGGTAGGGTTGACGCCGAAGAGCGGGCACACGGCCAGGGTGAGCACGCCGGCGCCGGAGAGGGTTCTGCTGTGGATCTGGGGGATGGGGGAGCTGGCGATGGAGATTGGGTGGACTAATTGAGTGAAAGGTGGGCGGGCGGTGGGAGGGGGGTGTCGACGGCCTGGGTGAAAAGGGTGAAAAAATATCCCCGGTCGCCGCGCAGAAAGGCCTATGCAAATGGTTGCCTCTAAGCGCTCGTGTGCACAAAGAGCATAATTTCGTTTGAAATGAAGACGTGAGTTCATCGTTTCGCCTCTAATTTTTTCCCACAGTAAGCAATCACCATTATACCACAGGTTTGATTTGCTGGCGCATTTCAGGTCTCGTGTGCTATATTTAAGACATTTTTTGGCATTTACCGTGCATTTTGGCATATAAATCAAATCCTAGCCGGACTGCATTTGCTGTCGAAAGGGATGAGGATTGCCGTTCGATCTGGGAGCATCCAATGGTGTAGACATACGATCCGTGGGGTTTGGGTTCTGGCCAATCAGAACGCACGACTCAGATCGCGCGTGCAGCAAGGGGGGGGGCATCGGCCACGGTTTGGTAGGCACATGGCTTTCATGAGTGAACCATGTACTATTTGAAAACATTTACATGAACTAACAGCATATTTTTGTTTGAATGAAAACATGAGTTCATCGTTTCGCCTCCAAATTGTTTTCCACGGTAAGAAATCACGATTGTACCCTATGGTTTGATTTTCTGGTCCATTTGAGATCTCGTTTGCTATATTTGAGCCGTTTGCTATAGTCGCAACTACACGTGGGTGCTAGCAAGATCATTTGTGTGTCACTTTTGGAGTTTTCATTCATTGTTCGAGAAACGAGAAAAAAATTCAAACAGTTCGGCCGCAGGGTGCGGCCAGAGGCGTAGACCTTGTTGGTATTTTAATTACAGGAAATGCGTATAGAGTCCGGAAATAACGAAAATAGGTGTGTCACTGAGGCGTGCTCTCAGGATCCCATGGAAAAATATTGGTAAAGTTTGGCACAAGTTTTGATGCTCACACCTTCCAAATCGGAGCATCTCACAAGAAGAATCATAATTTCCAAAAGGAGACACAGCAGTTCGGACTCCAATCGTCGGTGACTACATCGTTCCGCCTCGAATTTTTTTCATGGTAAACAATCACGTATATACCCTAGGTTTGATTTTTTGGCCCATTTCAGGTCTTGCCTGCTATATTTAAGTCATTTTTTGCACTTACCTTGCATTTAGTGCATATAAAATCAAAACCGTACTACAACTACATCTGGGTGTTAGTTAGCAAAGGTGTATAAATCATTTGTGTGTCGCTTTGCGAGCTTTCATCCATTGTCAAGAAACGGGGAGAAGTTTCAAACATTTCGGCTGCGAGGTGCGGCCACCGGCGTAGGCCTAGTTGGTATTTTAATTACAAGGAATTCAGATGGAGTCCAGACATCATCAAAATCGGCGTGTGCCCGTGGCGTGCTCTCACAACCCCGTGGAAAAAAATTGGTGAAGTTTGGCACAAGTTTTGATGATCGCTCCTTGCAAACCGAAGCATCTGACAAGAAGGATCATGGTTTCCAAAAGGAGACGTGTCAATTCAAACTCCAGTGGCCGGTGACTTCATCATTTGTCCTCTTGAAAATTTTCAAGGTACGCAATCACTATTATACCACGGGTTTGATTTTCTAACGCATTTTAGGTATCGTTTGATATATTTAAGACATTTTTTGAATTTAACGTGCAATTTGTGGATATAAATAAAATCACAACCGGAACTGCATGTGCTGTCGAAAGGGATGAGGATTGCCGTTCGATCAAGGAGAATCCAACGATGCAGACGTAAGATCCGTGGGGTTTGGGTTCTGGCCAATCAGAACGCATGACTTAGATCGCGCGCGCGGCAGGGGGGCATCGGCCACGGTCTAGTAGGCACACGGCTTTCGTGAGTGAACCGTGTGCTATTTGAAAATGTTTACATGAACTAACAACATATTTCCGTTTGAATGAAAACATGAGTTCATCGTTTCGCCTCCAAGTTTTTTCCACGGTAAGAAATCACGATTGTACCCTATGGTTTGATTTTTTGGTGCATTTGAGATCTCGTTTGCTATATTTGAGTCATTTTTTACATATATATATATATAGTCGCAACTACACATGGGTGTTAGCAAGATCATTTGTGTGTCGCTTTGCGAGTTTTCATTCATTGTCCGAGAAATGGGAAAAAACTTCAAACAGTTCGGCCGCAGGGTGTGGCCAGAGGCGTAGGCCTTGTTGGTATTTTAATTACAGGAAATGCGTATAGAGTCCGGAAATAACGAAAATCATTGTGTCACTATGGCGTGCTCTCATGATCGCATGGAAAAAATTTGGTAAAGTTTGGCACAAGTTTTGGTGCTCACACCTTCCATACCGATGCATCTCACAAGAAGGATCATAGTTTCCAAAAGGAGACGCGACACTTCGGACTCCAAATCGTCAGTGACTACATCGTTCCACCACGAAAAAAAATCATGGTAAACAAATCACGGATATACCCTTGGTTTGATTTTCTGACCCATCTCAGGTCTCTTCTGCTATATTTAAGCCATTTTTTGCACTTACCTTGCATTTAGTGCATACAAAGTCAAAACCCTACTACAACTACATGTGGGTGTTAGATAGGCTACTTAGGCTACCCATAGTGGAGAGTATCATATACTAGTATCATGCATATGATACTAGTGTATGATACTACCTTTATAGTGCATAGTATCATAGATTAGTATCATAGATGATCATATTTATTGCCATGCATGACACAAATTAGCATCACATTTAACATGATACGGTATCTACCTATGTTACTCTAACCCTCTCTATCTTCTTTAATTCTTTTCCACATCAGCATATTTGCAATTTCTGAGTGCATGATACCGGCTATGATACTACCACTATGGCCAGCCTTAATTATAGTGGGGAGTATCATATACTAATATCATGCATATGATACTACCTTCATAGTGCATAGTATCATAGATGACCGTATTTATGGCCATGCATGACACAAAGTAGTATAGCATTTATTATGTTACGGTATCTACCTATGTTACTCTAACCCACTCTCCCTTCTTTAATTCCTTGCCACATCATCATATTTGCTATTCCCGAGTGCATGATGAAGGAAATATGCCCTAGAGGCAATAATAAAGTTGTTATTTTATATTTCCTTATTCATGATAAAGGTTTATTATTCATGCTAGAATTGTATTGATTGGAAACTTAAATACATGTGTGAATACATAAACAAATACCGTGTCCCTAGTAATCCTCTACTAGACTAGCTCATTGATCAAAGATGGTTAAGGTTTCCTAACCATAGACATGTGTTGTCATTTGATAACGGGACCACATCATTAGGAGAATGATGTGATGGACAAGACCCATCCGTTAGCTTAGCATATTGATCGTTCAGTTTATTGCTATTGCTTTCTTCATGTCAAATACATATTCCTCCGACTATGAGATTATCCAACTCCCGGATACCGGAGGAATACCTTGTGTGCTATCAAACGTCACAAAAAAACTGGGTGATCATAAAGATGCACTACAGGTATCTCCGAAGGTGTTTGTTGAGTTGGCATAGATCAAGATTAGGATTTGTCACTTCGAGTATCGGAGAGGTATCTCTGGGCCCTCTCAGTAATACACATCATAAGCTTGCAAGCAAATGACTAAGGAATTAGTTACGAGGTGATGTATTACGGAATGAGTAAAGAGACTTGCCGGTAACGAGATTGAACTAGGTATGAAGATACCGACGATCGAATCTCGGGCAAGTAACATACCGATGGACAAAGGGAATTACGTTTGTTGTCATAACGGTTCGACCGATAAAGATCATAATAGAATATGTAGGAGCCAATATGGGCATCTAGGTTCCGCTATTAGTTATTGACCGGAGAGGTGTCTCGGTCATGTCTACATAGTTCTCGAACCCGTAGGGTCTGCACGCTTAACGTTCGTTGACGATATAGTGTTATATGAGTTATATGATTTGGTGACCGAATGTTGTTCGGAGTCCTAGATGAGATCACAGACATGATGAGGAGTCTCGAAATGGTCGAGAGGTCAAGATTAATATATAAGACGATGGTATTCAGACACTGGAAGAGTTTCGGGATGCACCGGGTAGTCATCGGGTCACCGAAAGGGGTTCCGGACACCCCCGGTAGGTGTTATGGGCCTAATGGGCCAAGGTGGGGGACAGACCAGCCCACAGGGGGCTGGTGCGCCCCTCTGCCTAGGCGGCCGGCCCTAGGGAAGGAAAGGGGGGAGGGCTAGCCCCTCCTACCTTCCCCTTCTCATGGGAGAAAGGAAAAGGGGGGGGGGGCTCCCTCCCCTGACTTTGCCCCGCACCTAAACATGGCAGGGGGCGCGGCTTGGGGCAGGACCCCAAGTGGGATTCGGCCCCACTTGGGGTGCCTCCAGGCTGCCTCCTCCCTCCCCCCACCTATATATATGTGGGAGGGGGCGCCTAGCACACCCAGAACAATTGCTTAGCCGTGTGCGGCGCCCCCCTCCACCGTTTACACCCCCGGTCATATTTTCGTAGTGCTTAGGCGAAGCCCTGTGGAGATCACTTCACCATCACCGTCACCACGCCGTCATGCTGCCGGAACTCAACCACTACCTCGCCATCTTACTGGACCAAGAAGGCGGAGGATGTCACCGAGCTGAACATGTGCAGAACGCGGAGGTGCCGTACGTTCGGTACTTGATCGGTTGGAGCGCGAAGAAGTTCGACTACATCAACCGCGTTATTAAACGCTTCCACTTACGGTCTACGAGGGTACGTAGACACACTCTCCCCTCTCATTGCTATGCATCTCCATGGATAGATCTTGCGTGTGCGTAGAATTTTTTTGTTTTCCATGCAACGTTTCCCAACAGTGGCATCCGAGCCAGGTCTATGCGTAGATGATATGGATGAGTAGAACACAAAGAGTTGTGGGTGGTGATAGTCATACTTCTTACCACCAACGTCTTATTTTGATTTGGCGGTATTGTGGGATGAAGCGGCCCGGACCAACCTTACATGTCCACGCACATGAGACCGGTTCCACCGACAGACATGCAACTAGTTTTGCATAAAGGTGGCTGGCGGGTGTCTGTTTCTCCTACTTTAGTTGAATCAAATTTGACTACGGCCGGTCCTTGAAGAAGGTTAAAATAGCAAACCTGATGAAACACCATTGTGGTTTTTGCGTAGGTAAGAACGGTTCTTGCTAGAAGCCCGTAGCAGCCACGTAAAACTCGCAACAACAAAGTAGAGGACGTCTAACTTGTTTTTGCAGGGCATGTTGTGATGTGATATGGTCATGATATGATGTGATATATGTTGATGTATGAGATGATCATGTTTTGTAATATCGAAAACCGGCAGGAGCCTTAGGGTTGTCTCTTTATTGTATGAAATGCAAGCGCCATGTAATTGCTTTACTTTATCGCTATGCGTTAGCAATAGTTGTAGAAGCAATAGTTGGCGAGACGACCCCGACACAACGATGGAGATCAAGGTGTCGAGCCGGTGACAATGGAGATCATGACGATGCTTTGGAGATGGAGATCAAAAGCACAAGATGATGATGGCCATATCATGTCACATATTTTGATTGCATGAGATGTTTATCCTTTATGCATCTTATTTTGCTTAGAACGGTGGTAGCATTATAAGATGATCCCATCACTAAATTTCAAGATAAAAGTGTTCTCCCCGAGTATGCACCATTATATTGCCAAAGTTCATCATTTCAAAGCACCACGTGATGATCGGGTGTGATAGATTCTACGTTCACATACAACGGGTGTAAGACAGTTTTGCACATGCAGAATACTTGGGTTAAACTTGATGAGCAAGCCTAGCATGTACAGACATGGTCTCGGAACACTAGAGACCGGAAGGTCAAACGTGAGTCATATAGTAGATATGATCAACATAGAGATGTTCACCATAGATGACTACCCCATCTCACGTGATGATCGGACATGGGTTAGTTGATTTGGATCACGTATCACTTAGATAACTTGAGGGATGTTTATTTAAGTGGGAGTTCATTAGTAATTTGATTAATTGAACTTAATTTATCATGAACTTAGTCTTATAGTTTTGCATATCTATGTTGTAGATCAATGGCCCGAGCTACCGTTCCCCTAAATTTTAATGCGTTCCTAGAGAAAGCTAAGTTGAAAGATGATGGTAGCAACTACACGGTCTGGGTCCGTAACTTGAGGATTATCCTCATTGCTTCACAGAAGAATTATGTCCTTGATGCACCGCTAGGTGACAGGCCTGCTGCAGGAGCTGAAGCAGATGTTATGAATGTCTGGCAAGCTCGATCTGATGACTACTCGATAGTTCAGTGTGCCATGCTTTACGGCTTAGAACCGGGACTTCAAAGACGTTTTGAATGTCATGGAGCATATGAGATGTTCCAAGAGTTGAAATTAATATTTCAAGCAAATGCCCAGGTTCAGAGGTATGAAGTCTCCAACAAGTTCTATGGCTGCAAGATGGACGAGAACAGTTCTGTCAGTGAACACATACTCAAAATGTCTGGGTATCATAACCACTTGACTCAGCTGGGAGTTGGTCTTCCAGTTGATAGTGTTATTGACAGAGTTCTTCAATCACTGCCACCAAGCTACAAAGGCTTCGTGATGAACTATAATATGCAAGGGATGAATAAAACGATTCCTGAGCTCTTTGCAATGCTTAAGGCCACGAAGGTAGAAATCAAGAAGGAGCATCAAGTGTTGATGGTTAACAAGACCACTAGTTTCAAGAAAAAGGGCAAGGGAAAGAAAGGGAACTTCAAGAAGAATGGCAAGCAAGTTGCCACTCCCGGGAAGAAGCCCAAAGCTGGACCCAAGCCTGAAACTGAGTGCTTCTACTGCAAAGGGAATGGTATCACTGTAACTCAATTATATGTACAGGGTAGTACATCACATACGGTTATGTCACGGCAACCGTGTCTCACCTACATTGTCTTCTCACACAGTTTGGTGCGGAAATCATGTGTCAAGTTGTAATACCTAACACAAACGACATGTATAAACAGTGTGCCGTATACAACATATAGTGCCATAAGTAGTTCCCGACCGTTAGCTTATCCCCATAGTTTCCCCATTTCCCCCAAATCCCTAGATAGCCTCCAAATTCCCTCGCATGGCGCTGACATTGGGGGAATGCAGACGAGTGGTGCTGATGGTTTCAGTGCGGCTGCTCCTGCTCGTATCGCCGATATCGGCAGCGCTGCCACGACGGTAGTCACCGCCGAGCACTTGCCTAAGGTCATCAGAAGGCAGGTGTACTACGGATCCGAATCGTCCTGTCAGGTTCCAATATATCCCGATCTTTTTTAGCATGTCCAAAGTAGCTCGTTGCTGAATCCGTCCTGAATGACCCCCCCCCCCCACCAGGAAAGCGATCTGCCGCCGGATCCGGAGAATGACTCCAGACTCCCGCAACACGAGTTCGACTCCGAGTTTTGCGCCACCGAGAAGTACCAAAAGCTGAGTTGTGTGCACGGGCACACTCCCGCTCGACGTGTGTGACGCCCCTGATTCAATCGTACACTAATCATACACGCAAACGTGTACGATCAAGATCAGGGACTCACGGGAAGATATCACAACACAACTCTAAAAATAAATAAGTCATACAAGCATCATAATACAAGCCAGGGGCCTCGAGGGCTCGAATACAAGTGCTCGGTCATAGACGAGTCAGCGGAAGCAACAATATCTGAGTATAGACATAAGTTAAACAAGTTGCCATAAGATGGCTAGCACAAACTGGGATACAGGTCGAAGAGGCGCAGGCCTCCTGCCTGGGATCCTCCTAAACTACTCCTGGTCGTCGTCGACAGCCTGCACGTAGTAGTAGGCACCTCCAGAGTAGTAGGGGTCGTCGTCGACGGTGGCGTCTGGCTCCTGAACTCCAGCATCTGGTTGTGACAACCAGAAAGAAAAGAAAGGGGGAAAAAGGGGGGAGCAAAGCAACCGTGAGTACTCATCCAAAGTACTCGCAAGCAAGGAGCTACACTACATATGCATGGGTATATGTGTAAAGGGCCATATCAATGGACTGAACTGCAGAAAGCCAGAATAAGAGGGGGGATATCTAATCCTGTCAAAGACTATGCTTCTGGCAGCCTCCATCTTGCAGCATGTAGAAGAGAGTAGATGGTAAGTTCACCAAGTAGCATCGCATAGCATAATCCTACCCGACGATCCTCTCCTCGTCGCCCTGTGAGAGAGCGATCACCGGGTTGTATCTGGCACTTGAAAGGGTGTGTTTTATTAAGTATCCGGTTCTAGTTGTCATAAGGTCGAGGTACAACTCCGGGTCGTCCTTTTACCGAGGGACACGGCTATTCGAATAGATAAACTTCCCTGCAGGGGTGCACCACATTACCCAACACGCTCGATCCCTCTGGCCGGGCACACTTTCCTGGGTCATACCCGGCCTCGGAAGATCAACACGTCGCAGCCCTACCTAGGCCTAACAGAGAGGTCAGCATGCCGGTCTAAATCCTATGCGCGCAGGGGTCTGGGCCCATCGCCCATTGCACACCTGCACGTTGCGTGGGCGGCCGGAGAGCAGACCTAGCAACCTCCATTACAAAGGAAGTTGCGTTACGCGGTCCAACCCGGCGCGCGCCGCTCAGTCGCTGACGTCTAGGAGGCTTCGGCTGATACCACGACGTCGAGTACCCATAACTGTTCCCGCGTGGTGGTTAGCGCGTATAGGCTCGTAGCCAGACTCAGATCAAATACCCAATCTCGTTAAGCGTGTTATTTTGAAGTAACCGCGGACGCCGACCAGGGCCAGGCCCACCTGTCTCCTAGGTGGTCACAACTTGCCCTGTCGCTCCGTCACAAAGTAACACTCGGGGGCCGTCGGGAACCTAGGCCCACCTCTGCCTGGATGGAACCACCTGTCCCTTCAACTCCCATCTCCGAACAGTAACATAGGTAATGTAAAAGTATATAGTATATGTACCCGTGATCACCTCCCGAAGTGATCATGGCCCAGTAGTATAGCATGGCAGACGGACAAGAGTGTAGGGCCACTAATGTAATTCTAGCAACCTATACTAAGCATTTAGGATTGCAGGTAAGGTATCAACAGTAGTAGCAAAGACAGGCTATGCAGCAGAATAGGATTAACCAAAAGCAGTAACATGCTACACTACTCTAATGCAAGCAGTAGAGAGAAGGAATAGGCGATATCGGGTTGATCAATGGGGGGGCTTGCCTGGAAGCCCGGCAGAGAAGGACGGGTCATCAACACCGTAGACGATCGGGGCAGCAGCAGTGGCGTTAGTCTCGAAGTCTAACGGATAGAAGAGGGGGGAGGAACAGTAAATACAGAGCAAACAAAGTATCACAAAATACAACAAGGCAATACGCGGTGCCAGGGGTGATCTAACGCAAGGATAGGTGATACCGGCGAAGAGGGAACCCATCCGGGAAAGTATTCCCAATGTCCGGCATTTTCGGGCAGAGGGACCGGAGGGGGACGAAACAATGAATACACGGTAATGATGCAACAGGGATGCATGACATGTCTGAATGCAGTGCTAGGGTGGTATAGTGCCTATCTGAGTGCATTAGTTATTTTAGGAATTTATCTGGATTTATTTTATTAAAGTCAGGCACTATTCATTTATCGAAATCGGTCTAAAAGTTCAATGTTCTTATAGTTAGAGGCATCTGACGGGAATATGGAGGGTGTATTTGGCTTCGTATCGAAATTCTGAGCAAGTTTCATGTATAAAGTATTTTCATCGGAGTTACGGATTATTTAATATGATTTTCTAAAGTTTTTATTAATTTCTGGAATTTAATTAATTATTTAAATTAACATTATCCGAAACAGTGTTATGCTGATGTCAGCATGACGTCAGCATGACATCAGCAGGCGTCCTGACGCGTGGGTCCCACATGTCATAGACTGGTTAGGTTAATTAGGGTTAACTAATTAATTAACATTTAATTAAACTAATTAATTAAATTAGATTAACCTTATCAGGATTAATTAACTAATTAATTATTTAATTTTAATTATTTTTATTTATTTTTTTATTCTTTTTTTTATAAAAATGTTCTGGGGGCGGCCCCACATGTCAAAGGCCCCAGGGGGCCAAAAGGGCGCTGGGCGTCGAGCGCAACCCGAACGGGCGCTGGCCCGCGGGTGCGCACCCGACTGGGCGGCGCGGGGCAGTTAGCGGGCGCGGGCCCCGGCGAGGCCACGGCGGGGCGGGGCCGTGGCGAAGCGGGCGGCCACCGGAGGAGGACACCGGGGCCGTGGAGGGGTGCGGCCGGACCACCGCGGGGCGAGGAGGGAGCGGCGCGGCGACATGCAGCAGTCGGCAGCAGGGGCGGAGGCGGAGCAGGGGACCGCGGCGTGATTTGCGAGCAGGGGGGGCAGCGGACGAGGCCATGGCCTGCACGCGACGACGACGGGAGCAGCAGCAGGTGGCGACGGCAGCGGGCGCACGTGCTCGAGGGGAGTAGGGCGCGACGGCAGCGGCGGGGAGATGCGGGTGCGGCCAACGAGGTCAGGAGAAGGGGCGGACACGGCAAGCGCCCAGCATGGGCTCAGTGGCGGGGGCAAAAGCAGGCAAGCGACGGGGCGGACACGCGCGGCGTGAGGCGTCAGGGGCGCGTATCGGACGTGGTCGGGTCGTGGCGACCGCGGGACGGGCGCGGGGAGCACGGCGTCGGGCGCGCGGGCGCGAGCAGCGCGCGGACGGGGAGGCACGGGGTGGTTGCGGCAGTGGCAGGCGCGGATGCGTGCGCGGCGAGGCGCGTGGGAGACCGAGGAGAGAGAGGAGGGGCGCGGGCTCATGTCGTGTGCAGGGGTCGGGGCAATGGGGCGCGGGGAGGATGCCGGGGACGACGTGCGATGGGGAGGCAGTCCGGCGGGAAGGTCCGTTCCGACGAGGCGGCTCCGACGTGGTCCAGGCGGCGGCGATGCGGCGTCGAGCGGCGCGGTGGCCTCGGGCGAGGGCGACGGGGATCGACTCCCCCTCCCCGATCCAGATGGGATCGAGAGGTGAGGGGAGGAGAGGGAGAGGCAAGCGAGTGGGGGGGTTCGATCTAGGGTTGACCGGGGTGGGGGGATAAGGGAGCGAGGGGGCTGGCCGGCTGGGCCAAGTGGGCCGGCCTGCTGCAGAGGCCAGCTGGGCCGACTGGCCCAGTGGGGGGGGGGTTCCTGTTTTTATTTCTTTGTTTGTTTTAGTTTTTCTTTCATTTATTTTATTTCTTTTCTGTTTTCTCTTAGTTCCCTTTTATTATAGATTCACCTAATATTTAAAATGATCCCTAAATTAGTAATACCATTTAACTCACCGCCACAAAAAGTTTTACCCCAGAATAAAATAGTTAAAGATTTTATAAAACACAAAAGGCATTTAATTATTTGTTTTTGCTACTATTTTATTCATCTTATAGTATTTAAATATTTTATAAAGGTGTGGTTTCTCCACCATAATTACCTATGCAATATTTGGTTCACTCCGAACATTTCAGTTTTAATATTTGGAAACTTTTATTGTTTGCTTGATTTTGAATTTGAATTTGAATCGGTTTCGAACTAACGCGAGATTAGCAATAGTAATCGAAGTGACGTGGCATCATTAGCAGAGGGTTATTGTTGCTTAACTACCCGGGAGTCACAATTCTCCTCCACTACAAGAAATCTCGTCCCGAGATTTAAGCGGGGAAGTAAGGGGGAAAGTTCTGGTTACGAAATTTCTAACGGATCTTCCCGTCCTTGGTTGCCCTTTGCGAAGAAGTTGATCCATAGCGTTGATGTCTTCATTCCTATGCATCAATGCATCATGATGAAGTTGTCGTCCTTCCTCTAGGATCTTCACCGTACTTACGAATAGGTAATGGGCAGCTCGGCAACGACAGAATGCTATAAGGCTAATAATCTGGGGGTTAACCCATGAATGAGCGTATGAGTACCTCTCGAGTTGGAACTCAGGAAATACATCAAGAGAAATAAAGTAGGCATAAGAATCTTCACGCGGGTATGTAAACGTTCGATGCCTGAAATAGAGAATGAGAGGGGCTCAGAGCAACGAGATTAAGTATTGCGGCTGAAACCAGAATATATCCTCTCTAGGAAGGTGGCTCGTGATCTACATACGAAGCCAAGCGTGAGGAATAACTTTGGCAATAGGGGCGTACAAGAGAGTCAGGTTTCGATCCTGTGGAATTGTGGGTTATGGGCCCACCATGTGGTTTAAAAGTAGGAGGAGCGGTGACATCTTGCACGATCATGATAGCAAGGCATGTTAGAGGGTAGCATGTCAGTTATGTCGGCAACAACATCGGTACCAAGGGCGAGGGACGAAGAGAACCTTTTTCCTGCTCGTTGAACGAGGCGGACCAATAGGTAAAGTTCTCGTCCATCGGTGGCTACCGAAATGTCATCAACAATAGGAACAGGGTCTTACTGGCAGAGTTGTACACCGAGGTGTTTGCATAAGCAGGAAAATATTACTGCTTAGATCATATAGATCACAAGAAAGGTTAAACAAAACAATGAAAAGGAAAATATGTTTATCAGATTAAACAAAACAATGGAAAGGAAAATGTGTTTAAACACATATTTCAGCGGTATATCCTCCCCAGGGTTAAGCAGGGCATGATATACGTGACCAGATAGAAAGTAGAAAACCACTTAGGTAAGGGGAAAGGAATTTCATGACATTACCCATACAACGGTGTTTGGATAATTGATAAGGAAAATTTAGTATTGTGCTTCAAATGCTCTTATTGAAAATCGGAGTACCACAGACATGCTTCAAGATAGCATTGACATGGTCTTCAAGCAAAGGTCAGACTTTGGATACAGGAAGGATCCATCAGGAACAATTTGTAGAATAAGTCTTACGATTTCCTCATGGAAGAATGGATAACCTTGCTAAAAAGGAAAACTATAACAATAGGGCCTCCAGACAGGTGTGCTAAGCATGATATCACCTTACTGGGTTATATAAAGAACAATGTTATGACCCTTGGAAATATGTTCCAGCCATCATATCTGACCGAGGTTCAGATCTGATTAGTGTCGGGATACCTCAGACTCAGGATGTCCGAGAAGAAAAGGTGCAACACAAATTGTCGAGATGACATTGTAAGATTCTCGAGAAATGAACTATAGGAGCGGGTTCCCGAAACAATAGTTCATCACTAAACCAAGGAGAGGATGAGGAGGTGGCTGATGGACTCAGCGACAATTCACCGAGAATTCCACACGGATGGATTTCCACAATTATGTGAACAAGGAGATGACATATGACAATTCAAATGATATAATGTTGTATGCCCGAGGAAAACCTACACCATTAATCATTAGTTGAAAGGTGTGATGGAAATACGACCTTAGGCAGCAAGATCAATATTAGTGTGATGATTCAATAATCAACAGTCTAAGAACGAACTGTCGGTCGGGTTGCCAGAGGTACAGAATCCAAGCAGCACCGCTTATTAGATGGTAATCAAACAGCGACGGTGTCAAGCAGGGAATGACGACGTGAAAGTCATAGGAACAACAAGTAAGATGCAAGCTCAGAATCAAAGTTGCCTTTCAGAACAAGAAACATAATGTTGAAAGCTCGACGTAAGTCATGCTCGCACTCTGAAGAATTTGTGCACCGAAGAAGGTCGAGGTAGCACAATCAAAGATAGCAAGGTAAGGGTGTAGCCGACGGTCTAGGATGACATGACTGAGTTTAAATTTCCCAGTAACAATTACTAGGGGTATTTGAATTTTAGAGCGGATTTGATTTACTAAACGGTGTCCTCGGTTGACGGCAACCTAGAACCCGTAGAGTGATTACGACCAGGAAAGTTATTACTTCAACAAGTTAGTAAGATGCCGTGCGAAGGCATGATATCCTCGAGATACCACGGGGTAAAACTCGAAGGTAGAACATGATAGAAGTTGAACTGGGTCGTTGACCTGCGATAGCAGATACTTTAACCTTGTCAAAAATAGACGAGGCACTGGAATGGTTTCCTTTCAGAAATATATTAAATAAAGTTAGCATGGTCGGAACCATAGCTGCAAGGGATCCAATTCAATGACACCGAAAGAATTATTCAAATGATTAAATATTCTTGCAAGAAGCTTTCATGATAAGCTCCACATCGAGTCCATGGGCAAGAACACAAAGGTTCGGGGCCGACTCCCACTTCTTCAATGCATAACATTTCATTCGCTTCTCGTCTTCGAAGAAGTTGTAGAATTGAAAAGTATCTGGTAAAACACCAGAAGAGAATGTCTTGTGTAAACTTTCGGGTTCACACGGTTTAGGGAAGGTATATGTTCATCCCATAGGGCATCTTAGCAACATATAACGCTTCAGGAGTAAATTATACAAGCTCGAAAGCAGAGTATGGTTGGGAAGGCAGAGGATACAATTTACCAAATGCATTATGTATCATGGAAGAATTCACAAGGCAGTTAAATATGAAGGACACTGTCGATAAATAATCCGACGAAGGATCGGATGTCCATAGCGGAGCTGATGTGAGCATCGGCACACAACCAGATGAAGAAAGAACGCAAAGGCATCGGATTATAGGACATCTGAATAATTTGATGCTTAGATAACAAAGGAATTATGAATTCCAAAATGAAGGATCAGAAGCAGACGCTCTAATCGAGGATGGGTAGCTTGAATAGACCTAAGGGTACGATCGACGGCAATTAGATTGGTCGAGAACCAGCTCATGTTCAAAATGACGTCTGAGCCGGAAGATAATGTAAAAGGATCAACTAATGAATGCGTGCACTCGCACTCATGTTGAATCAATAAGATGAAAATGACGGTGTCAAAGGATACTAATGAATATTGTCAGTCATATGGAAAGCATCCATAATGCAAGCAGACAAGTATTTGCAGAGCAATTAGCTGCTAAGGATTTTTGGAAGATCGAATAGTATTTCAATGTATCTTGTGAGTCACATGAACAAAGGGGGAAGAACGGATACTCGTAAGTGCGAGGAATTATCCGTAGGGGGTATTCATGAGGCAAGGTCTGCAAGGCAGTAAGCTCAAAGGGTTGTCGGAACAATAAGATCAGTTCGGGGCATCTTGTAATAACAAGATCAACGAGACTGAATGTATGAATGGCAAGTGTATGTAGTTATCCATAAGTATATAACAGCGGTAGGGAATTTGCAAAGGCGGTAGACATAGGTGTCTCGGGAAATCATCGAATAGCATCTTCGGAACCTACTGGTGAAGCAGGCGATCATCTGTAATAAGGGGCTCTCCGGGTGGATGTAATCACGAGATCCTAATGTTTGAGTTAATAAAACCATTTAAACCCGACTAGAAGAGAGTTCAGAGTCCCAGAGTATAGGTCGAGGAATAAAAAGATCCTAATACCACCAAATGGCGACGTGGGCCCATGGGCCGCACAGCCATGTTAGTAAAACAATTTTCATCGACTAGACTCAACTTCGGCCAAGGAGTTGGAAAGGGGGATTCCTATAGGCAGTCGGCTCTGATACCAACTTGTGACGCCCCCGATTCAATCGTACACTAATCATACATGCAAACATGTACGATCAAGATCAGGGACTCACGGGAAGATATCACAACACAACTCTAAAAATAAATAAGTCATACAAGCATCATAATACAAGCCAGGGGCCTCGAGGGCTCGAATACAAGTGCTCGGTCATAGACGAGTCAGCGGAAGCAACAATATCTGAGTACAGACATAAGTTAAACAAGTTGCCATAAGATGGCTAGCACAAACTGGGATACAGATCGAAGAGGCGCAGGCCTCCTGCCTGGGATCCTCCTAAATTACTCCTGGTCATCGTCGACAGCCTGCATGTAGTAGTAGGCACCTCCAGAGTAGTAGGGGTCGTCGTCGACGGTGGCGTCTGGCTCCTGAACTCCAGCATCTGGTTGTGACAACCAGAAAGAAAAGAAAGGGGGAAAAAGGGGGGAGCAAAGCAACCGTGAGTACTCATCCAAAGTACTCGCAAGCAAGGAGCTACACTACATATGCATGGGTATGTGTGTAAAGGGCCATATCAATGGACTGAACTGCAGAAAGCCAGAATAAGAGGGGGGATATCTAATCCTGTCGAAGACTACGCTTCTGGCAGCCTCCATCTTGCAGCATGTAGAAGAGAGTAGATGGTAAGTTCACCAAGTAGCATCGCATAGCATAATCCTACCCGACGATCCTCTCCTCGTCGCCCTGTGAGAGAGCGATCACCGGGTTGTATCTGGTACTTGAAAGGGTGTGTTTTATTAAGTATCCGGTTCTAGTTGTCATAAGGTCGAGGTACAACTCCGGGTCGTCCTTTTACCGAGGGACACGGCTATTCGAATAGATAAACTTCCCTGCAGGGGTGCACCACATTACCCAACACGCTCGATCCCTCTGGCCGGGCACACTTTCCTGGGTCATACCCGGCCTCGGAAGATCAACACGTCACAACCCTACCTAGGCCTAACAGAGAGGTCAGCATGCCGGTCTAAATCCTATGCGCGCAGGGGTCTGGGCCCATCGCCCATTGCACACCTGCACGTTGCGTGGGCGGCCGGAGAGCAGACCTAGCAACCTCCATTACAAAGGAAGTTGCGTTACGCGGTCCAACCCGGCGCGCGCCGCTCAGTCGTTGACGTCTAGGAGGCTTCGGCTGATACCACGACGTCGAATACCCATAACTGTTCCCGCGTGGTGGTTAGCGCGTATAGGCTCGTAGCCAGACTCAGATCAAATACCCAATCTCGTTAAGCATGTTATTTTGAAGTAACCGCGGACGCCGACCAGGGCCAGGCCCACCTGTCTCCTAGGTGGTCACAACCTGCCCTGTCGCTCCGTCACAAAGTAACACTCGGGGGCCGTCGGGAACCTAGGCCCACCTCTGCCTGGATGGAACCACCTGTCCCTTCGGCCCCCATCTCCGAACAGTAACATAGGTAATGTAAAAGTATATAGCATATGTACCCGTGATCACCTCCCGAAGTGATCACGGCCCAGTAGTATAGCATGGCAGACGGACAAGAGTGTAGGGCCACTGATGTAATTCTAGCAACCTATACTAAGCATTTAGGATTGCAGGTAAGGTATCAACAGTAGTAGCAAAGACAGGCTATGCAGCAGAATAGGATTAACCGAAAGCAGTAACATGCTACACTACTCTAATGCAAGCAGTAGAGAGAAGGAATAGGCGATATCGGGTTGATCAAGGGGGGGCTTGCCTGGAAGCCCGACAGAGAAGGACGGGTCATCAACACCGTAGACGATCGGGGCAGCAGCAGTGGCGTTAGTCTCGAAGTCTAACGGATAGAAGAGGGGGGAGGAACAGTAAATACAGAGCAAACAAAGTATCACAAAATACAACAAGGCAATACGCGGTGCCAGGGGTGATCTAACGCAGGGATAGGTGATACCGGCGAAGAGGGAACCCATCCGGGAAAGTATTCCCGGTGTCCGGCATTTTCGGGCAGAGGGACCGGAGGGGGACGAAACAATGAATACACGGTAATGATGCAACAGGGATGCATGACATGTCTGAACGCAGTGCTAGGGTGGTATACTGCCTATCTGAGTGCATTAGTTATTTTAGGAATTTATCTGGATTTATTTTATTAAAGTCAAGCACTATTCATTTATCGAAATCGGTCTAAAAGTTCAACGTTCTTATAGTTAGAGGCATCTGACGGGAATACGGAGGGCGTATTCGGGTTCGTATCGAAATTTTGAGCCAGTTTCATGTATAAAGTATTTTCATCGGAGTTACGGATTATTTAATATGATTTTCTAAAGTTTTTATTAATTTCTGGAATTTAATTAATTATTTAAATTAACATTATCCGAAACAGTGTTATGCTGATGTCAGCATGACGTCAGCATGACATCAGCAGGCGTCCTGACGCGTGTGTCCCACATGTCATAGACTGGTTAGGTTAATTAGGGTTAACTAATTAATTAACATTTAATTAAACTAATTAATTAAATTGGATTAACCTAATCAGGATTAATTAACTAATTAATTATTTAATTTTAATTATTTTTATTTATTATTTTTATTTATTTTTTTATTCTTTTTTTTTTATAAAAATGTTCTGGGGGCGGCCCCTCATGTCAAAGGCCCCAGGGGGCCAAACGGGCGCTGGGCGTCGGGCGCAACCCGAATGGGCGCTGGCCCGCGGGTGCGCACCCGACTGGGCGGCGCGGGGCAGTTGGCGGGCACGGGCGCGGGCGCGGGCGCTGGCGAGGCCACGGCGGGGCGGGGCCGTGGCGAAGCGGGCGGCCACCGAAGGAGGACGCCGGGGCCGTGGAGGGGTGCGGCCGGACAACCGCGGGGCGAGGAGGGAGCGGTGCGGCGGCATGCAGCAGTCGGCAGCAGGGGCGGAGGCGGAGCAGGGGACCGCGGCGGGATTGGTGAGCAGGGGGGGCAGCGGACGAGGCCATGGCCTGCACGCGACGACGACGGGAGCAGCAGCAGGTGGCGACGGCAGCGGGCGCACGTGCTCGAGGGGAGTAGGGTGCGACGGCAGCGGCGGGGAGATGCGGGTGCGGCCAACGAGGTCAGGAGAAGGGGCGGACACGGCGAGCGCCCAGCATGGGCTCAGTGGCGGGGGCAAAAGCAGGCAAGCGGCGGGGCGGACATGCGCGGCGCGAGGCGTCAGGGGCGCGCGCATCGGACGTGGTCGGGTCGTGGCGACCGCGGGACGGGCGCGGGGAGCACTGCGTCGGGCGCGCGGACGGGGAGGCACGGGGTGGTCGCGGCAGTGGCAGGCACGGATGCGTGCGCGGCGAGGCGCGTGGGAGACCGAGGAGAGAGAGGAGGGGCGCGGGCTCACATCGGGTGCAGGGGTCGGGGCAATGGGGCGCAGGGAAGATGCCGGGGACGACGTGCGACGGGGAGGCAGTCCGGCGGGAAGGTCCGTTCCGACGAGGCGGCTCCGACGTGGTCCGGGCGGCGGCGATGCGGCGGCGAGCGGCGCGGTGGCCTCGGGCGAGGGCGACGGGGATCGACTCCCCCTCCCCGATCCAGATGGGATCGAGAGGTGAGGGGAGGAGAGGGAGAGGCAAGCAAGTGGGGGGGTTCGATCTAGGGTTGACCGGGGTGGGGGCATAAGGGAGCGAGGGGGCTGGCCGGCTGGGCCAAGTGGGCCGGCCTGCTGCAGAGGCCAGCTGGGCCGACTGGCCCAGTGGGGGGGGGGGTTCCTGTTTTTATTTCTTTGTTTGTTTTAGTTTTTCTTTCATTTATTTTATTTCTTTTCTGTTTTCTCTTAGTTCCCTTTTATTATAGATTCACCTAATATTTAAAATGATCCCTAAATTAGTAATACCATTTAACTCACCGCAACAAAAAGTTTTACCCCAGAATAAAATAGTTAAAGATTTTATAAAAACACAAAAGGCATTTAATTATTTGTTTTTGCTACTGTTTTATTCATCTTATAGTATTTAAATATTTTATAAAGGTGTGGTTTCTCCACCATAATTACCAATGCAATATTTGGTTCACTCCAAACATTTCAGTTTTAATATTTGAAAACTTTTATTGTTTGCTTGATTTTGAATTTGAATTTGAATCGGTTTCGAACTAACGCGAGATTAGCAACAGTAATCGAAGTGACGTGGCATCATTAGCAGAGGGTTACTGTTGCTTAACTACCCGGGCGTCACAACGTGTATGCACGAAGGGATTCGACATTGGCAGGCGGTTTCTCAGTTGCCCCTTAGAGGTTAGTGCTAAGTTCATCATTTTACTTGAGTTAATGCCACCGCTCATCCCGAATACTATTTAACATTGGCAGGGATATGAGGCTTGTGCCTTTGTTTACTAGCTGGATGAAGAATGGCATGGCAGGGCTCGGAGTGTTATCACCAAGCTCGCAAAAGATAATGTAAAGCTGAAGAAGAAACTAGCTGATCTGGAATGTAAAATCAGTACGATGAAGCAAGAAAGAATCAATCACAGGCAACAAATGAAAGCATGAGACAAGAAGGAACTAGCATGTGTAGTTGTGGTTGTCACATTAGCCATGTTCTATGCGCTGTTTGCAATGATGATTAGGGGTTTTGTTTGACAGTATTGCTAAAGCACATCTAGATGTGCCCTAAGTAATGCACATCTAGGTCCTATGCCATTGATGTTACGCGAAGATTCGTGCAGATATTTTCCTTTGTCTTTTTTTTTCTTTTCCTTTGTAGTTTGATTATTACTGGTTTCATCAATAAGAAGAGCTCAATGTATTGCTTGCCAACTGTCCTACTCCATTCGTACCGGTACCGGTGCATAATCCCAAAACTCATTCCTTGTTTTTGTCATGAAAAAAGAAATCAGCCAATAGGAGTCCTGCGGCTAGTATGCATTCAATGACTTCAGACTACTTAGCATAACATGCATGCAATGGTCAATTCTCTGCATGCAATGGTATAGATTACCAAATACTAATCATCAAGTTCTCTCATTTTTCCCCCACCTAGGTCGCCGGTACGGAGGGAGTAGAAGTACTACGAAAAATGCTTGTTTCATATTTGGATGCTCCAACGCGTGTGCGTAATGAATTATTTCATTGAGAACTGCGCAACCCCGGGAATTTGGAGCGACTGGGTACAAATAATTGCGGTTGATTATATCAGCGGTTAGATAATACGTCAACCCCCTCTTCAATTGGCATTCCTCTTCTCTGCATACCCCGCTTAAGTGTCCACCATCTTCATCGTCCCCGGCAGGCCGCGCTACACACTTGCACATACTCTGCAATCTCGCTTTCTCGCGATTTTTATACGACCGCAGCCATGTCGAGCAACAACGAGGACGACAGTTCTACCAGCAGTCTGGCGCCCGATGATAGGTCAACATCGGAATCATCCCACTCGTCCTCCATGAGTCCGGCGTCGAGCCCAGACCTCGATTATATCCGGATCATGGAAGGGACGCCGCCTCCGGAGTCGTGAGACGACAACCAGATGGACGAGGAGCCGTTGGAGGACGAAGAAGAGGACGACGATGATGATGAGGAGGAGGAATGGTCGAACGAGGAGGACGACGACGACGACAGCAACGACGATGACGACGGCGGCAGCGATGAAAAGCCAACGGTCAGCGGCAAGAAGCGTCCTCGCCAAGACGATGTCGCAGGACCATCCAACAACAACAACAAGAAGAAGGACTAAATTAAGTAGACTGTATATATCTCTATTTCCGTTCGCTCATATTAATTCGTTATCTCTATTTATCCTGTCAATCTCATCGCAGACGGTTAGTAATACGTATTCGACTGAGATCTTCTATATTATTGCCCACAGGTTGGTTTCTTGAACTATGTGCCCTGACGAGCACACAATTCACAAAAAAAGACCGTATGGGCTGTCTATAATGATCGCACACAATTCTGATTACCGACCTATTTGTCGGGTATCACACACATCTTGTTACGCTGAATCCTTTGTGTTCAACTCGATCATCACAAACAGTTCATCTGAGCAAACTGTATGCCGTATATCGCACACACCTTGATCTGGCTGCCCGTTTCTGTTGTTCTGTCTCATTGCAAACAGTTCGTATGGATCAACCGTATGCCCCGCATCGCACACGCAACTAAAATTGGAACCGTGTTTGATGTATCCTTCATCGCAAATGTTTTGCATCTTTCTTGACGGTTTTTTTACATCACCGTTTGCGATTAATGCATCGCACACAGTTTCGTCAAAGGGTCTCTGATCATAGTGTCGCGTTATCAGCATCCTGCAGTAGTGTATGTCTTGCATATGAATACCCGTGATGACAATGGGGTATTATATTGATTCACTTGATGTATGTTTTGGCACTCAACTCGCAGATTCCCAAGGTGACATTGGGGTAATCTATGCATAGGGGTTGATGCATGTTTTTGTCCTACTTTCTCCAGTAGAAATCTTGAGGCACTCTTTGAAGTTCTTTGTGTTGGATTGAATATTATGAATCTGAAGTTGTTTGATGTGTATCGTATAATTGACTGACGGATACCTGTGGTGACATTGGAGTATCTAGGTGACATTAGAGTTGGTTGATGCGTATCATATGGTGTTATTTTAGTACGAACTCTTGGGCTCTTTGTGACACTTATAGGAAATAGCTCGATAGATTGATCGGAAAGGATAACTTTGAGGTGGTTTCGTACCCTACAAACAATTTCGTCTTATGTTCTCCGCTAGATAAGAACTTTGGAGTGATTCTTTGTCGCATGTTGAGGGGTTGTTATACGATTCAATTATGTTAGCACTATTGAGAGATTGCACTAGCGAAAGTATGAACCCTAGGCCTTCTTTCCAAGCATTGCAATACCGTTTGTGCTCCGTTTTATCACTTGCTACCTTGGTGTTTTTATTTTCAGATTAAAAAACCTATATCTACTATCCATACGACACTTGTGTCACCATCTCTTCGCCGAACTAGTGCACCTATACAATTTGCCATTGTATTGGGTGTGTTGGGGACACAAGAGAATTCTTGTATTTGGTTGCAAGGTTGTTTGAGAGAGACCATCTTCATCCTACGCCTCTCGCGGATTGATAAACCTTAGGTCATCCACTTGACGGAAATTTGCTACTGTCCTACAAAACTCTGTGCTTGGAGGCCCAACACGAGTCTACAAGAATAAAGTTGCGTAGTAGACATCAGTCAGTTCGGTCATCGGGGAGTTCTTTGCAGAGCAGGTATGCGAGGAGCGACTCAGCCCACTCTATGATGACCGCCATGACTTCATGCGCTGAAGCTGTTTCGTGGATAGCCGAGCCGCCCATTATATCCTGTCCGTCATCTTCTTCGGGCAGGGCGTTTTGCTTGACGTCACTTGACTCTGGCATTTGTTTGTCATCCTCCTAGACCACAAATGGCTTGACGAGACATTCAAGGAAGGTATTATCTAGGACCTTATCCCGCTTAGCGCCCATTCGGGCGAGTATGTTTGTGGTCTGGTTGCTATCACAGGGAATGTGGTGAAATTCCAACCCCTCGAACCTGGCCGAGACATTTAGGATGACATTCCGGTATGCTGTCATCTTTGGGTCCTTGGCGTCGAATTCACCGTTGCTTGTGAGATGGCAGGGTTGGAATCACCTCGGACCTCCAGGTGGTTGACACCCATGGAGAGTGCTATCAGGAGTCCGTGTAGAAGGACTTCGTATTCGATCGTGTTGTTGGAATCCGTATACACGATTTGTAGCACATATTGAATGTTGTCCCCCGTAGGTGACGTGAGTATGATGCCAGCCCCTAGGCCAGCAAGCATTTTGGAAGCATCGAAGTACATGGTCCAAGGCGAATAGGTGCCATACTCTTGAGGGAGTTCGGCTTTTGTCCATTCGTCCACGAAGTCGGCCAACACCCGAGATTTAATAGCTCGGCGCGGTCGGTATATAATTTCAAAGGGTAAGAGCTCAATGGCCCATTTGGCTATATGCCCCGTTGCATCTCTGTTGAATTATGTCACTTAATGGGACATTGGATGCCATGGTCACTGAGCACTCCTGAAAGTAGTGCCGGAGTTTGCGTGAGGCCATGAAGACATCATATGCTATTTTTTGGTAGTGAGGGTAGCGAGTCTTGCACGGGGTTAGGACTTCGGAGACGTAATAGACAGGCTTTTGGACCTGGAACTTATGACCCTCCATGTCTCGTTCGACCACGAGGACCACACTAACCAACTGGTTTGTGGATGAGATGTATAATATCATCCTCTCACATACACCTGGTGCCACTAGGATGGGATTGCTGGCGAGGAGAGTTTTGATGTCTTCCAGGGATATTGCGGCCTCCTCGGTCCATTTTGTTTGGTGTAACAGCCTGTACAGGGGCAAGGCCTTCTCCCTGAGTCTTGATATGAAGCGGCTTAAGTCTGCCACGCATCCCACAAGTTTTTGTACGTGTTCGAGCTCTGTTGGCACCTCCAAATGGTCAAAGGCTCGAATTTTTGCCGGGTTGGCTTTGATTCCTCGGCTAGATACTATGAAGCCGAGGAGTTTGCCAGCCAGGACTCCGAACACGCATTTCTCCAGGTTGAGTTTAATTTGGTACTCCCGTAGACTAGTGAATGTGTTGAAGAGGTTATCCAGCAACTGTCCGACATGTCTAGTTTTAACCACCACATCGTCCACGTAGGCCTCGACGGTCTTCCCGATGTGTTTTTCCAGGCATGTTTGAATCATGCGCTGGTACATGGCGCCGGCGTTCTTTAGTCCGAAGGGCATCGTGTTAAAACAGAACGACCCGTAAGGTGTGATGAATGTTGTTCCTGCCTGGTCGGATTCCTTCATCTTTATTTGATGATATCCTAAGTAAGCATCCAGGAAGCACAGCGAGTCATGGCCTGTTGTGGCATCTACAGAATTGGTCAATTCGGGGTAGGGGGAAGGGGTCCTTGGGGCAGGCTTTATTGAGGTCTTTAAAATCGACACACAAATGCCAAGACCTATCCTTCTTTGGTTCCATGACTAAATTGGCCAGCCAGTTGGCGTGTTTTATGTCTCAGATGAACCCGGCCTCCGGTAGTTTAGTGAGTTCCTTGCCCATCGCTTGACGCTTGGGTTCGGAAAAAAGCCGAAGTGTTTGTTTGACAGGCTTATAACCCTTAATATGTTCAGGCTGTGTTCTGCGAGCTTGCGAGGTATCCCTGGCATGTCAGAAGGGTGCCGACGACCATGTCCCAGATTTCCTTAAGGAAATTGTGTAAAGCCTCGGCGATCTCTGGGTCGAGGTTCGGCCCTATGAACGTTGTCTTAGCTGGGTCCGTAGGGTGTACTTGAAATTTGACTATTAAATCAACTGGCTTGAATGAAGTAGATTTCGGCCGTTTGTCGAGGATGACATCATCTCGGTCGACTTCGGCGTGTAGCGCGGTTAGCTCCTTGGCCACGAGTGCTTCGGATAAAGACTCAAGGGCAAGTGACGTTGTTTTATTCTCGGCTTTAAGTGACATGTCGGGGTCGTTTGAAATGGTGATGACCCCATTTGGTCCCGGCATCTTGAGCTTCATGTAACCGTAATGAGGTACTGCTTGGAATTTAGAGAAGGCGTCTCATCCTAGAAGGGCGTGATATCCACTCCTGAAAGGGGCGATATGAAATGCGACCTCTTCGGAGCGGTAATTGTCCGGCGTCCCTAAGACCACATCCAGGGTTATTTTTCCGCTGAAGTGTGACTCTCGCCCAGGCACCATACCTTTATAGGTGATGTTACTCTGCTCGATGCGTGATTTATCGATGTGCATCTTATCCAGAGTATTTGCATATATCAATTTCAAGCTGATGCCTCCGTCCATGAGAACCTTCCAAAGTCGGCAGCTGTCTACGATTGGGTTGAGGACCAGCGTGGCAGGGCACCTGTTCGGGGTTGACCTTGGCTGGTCATGGTGATTGAAAGTAATCGGCGTGTCTATCCACGCACCCCGAAGTGGCACCTGTTGGATGACATTGATTTCCCACAGAGCTCGTTTGCGCTGGTTGTTGGATGCAAAGGTCTCGTAGATCATCATGACCTCGTCTTCATCCGAGGTTTGTTCTATGTGGCTTGGGATACCCGCTAGAAGGGAGGGCCCGCCTTTAGCTATCTGCCTGTCCACCCAACTGTCGCAAAGGCTGTGAGTCGGGTAGGAATTAATCAGAATAGCATTTATTGGGCATGGTTTATCCAAAAAACCATCAAGGGTGGTCCCGGGGAGGTCGGAGGTTTTCTTCTTCTTCCGAGGTCGCTCGGTCGGAGTGTTCCTCTTACGGGGTTGCGCCAAGGTACTGACCTATCATGTTTTGGATGGTCTTCATAGATAGACTCCGTGTTTCCTCTAGCCAGCCAAGCATCTTCAATGGTGCAGAATCGGGACACTAGATTGGATAATTCCGGGAGTGTTTGAACACAGCAATGAGCAAGGGTGTTCGAAATGCCTTTATCCTTGCATCCACGCTGGAAGGTCGCGATTATGTCAGAGTCCAGGTAACCTGATATGTTGTTTTTGACAGACGAGAATCTCGCCCAGAACTGCCTGATTGATTCACCAGGGAGTTGTTGTACGTAGGTCAGATCCCAGATGTCGGGTGGACCTGAGTTATCAGGGCAATATTCTTCGTTGGAGGTGAGTGGACGAGTTCCGATCTCTAAGGATCGTGGGTCTGAAACCTTATTGTGCTCATCCCATGTCAGATCTGTGGCCGTCGGATAGGCCAGACTGATTTGAAGATCAGCTTCGTTAGCTGCCTCTAGTCGGCCGCTGTCTAAGTCACTTTCCAGAAAGTACATCAGCCCTTCGTCCATAAAGGAACTCCCCGCAGGGGCCAGTGGAGAGTCATGGTTTGCCTCCGACTTGTGTGAAGGCAGATCCATGACAGGAATTTCAAGCATGGCAATCAACCGTACGAGCTTGGGGCCATTGACCGGTGATTCCATCGATCCTCCTGTTGATCTCACAGCAGAACTCTCAATGAAAGCACCAGTGTCGGTGTCAAAACCGGCAGACCTCGGGGTAGGGGGTCCCGAGCTGTGGATCTCGTACATATGGTAACAGGAACATGGAGACGATGTTTTACCCAGGTTCGGGCCCTCTTAATGGAGGTAAAACCCTATGTCCTGCTCTTGTTTATATTAACGGAGATGTATCAAGGATAGAGTTGATCTACCTCGAGATCGTAAGATGTGGTCTAACTCTAGAGCTAGGTGAATGATATTGCATTAATCTCCCCTCTACGGGCTAAACCCCATGGCTTATATACACACCAGGTAGGGTATTTAGGGTTACAAGATCGGTATCTAGGTACAAGGCGGCAGGAGAAATCTTGGAGTATATGACAAGTCTTCGATGAAGGTAGTCTTGATCATGCCTCCCGCGTATTGCCTCCGTAGTCCATCTTGAGTACGAATGAAGGCCCATCGGCCCAACTCGAGGAGCATGGGCCGACTAGGTTAGTATCCCCTAGTCCATGACACGTCAGCAAGGTTGATGTAGAGACCCTACGTGATCGATTCCCCATTTGGCAGAGTACCGAAAAAGGCCTCCAGATGGGATCTCGCAAGAACAGAGACTTGCGGCAGCATAAAAAGTATTTTGCATTAATCTCCCCGTTGGTTTCCTGATTTTAGAGAATTTATAGAGTTGGAATTAGGTCAAACGAAGGAATAAGGGGCCCACAAGGTACTAGGCCGCGCCTACCCCCCTGGGTGCGCCTAGTGCCTTGTGGCCTACTTCTTTACCTTCTGGCCTCCTCCCAAAACTTCTAGGGTCTCTTATGTCCATAAAAAAATTGTCAAAAAGTTTCGTGGCATTTGGACTTCGTTTGGTACTAATTTCCTGGAAAACCAAAAACAGGCAAAAACATCAACTTGTACTAGGCACTAAGTTAATAGGTTAGTCCCAAAAAAATGATATATAATTGCATATAAAACATCCAAGATTGATACTATAATAGCATGGAACAATAAAAAAATATAGATACGTTGGAGACGTATCATCGAGACATGTCTTGTGTTCTTGGTACGACATGTTATTCTGGTGAAGAAGACTCAAATCGAATTGGGTATTATTTGGTTGTACTTTGATTTAAATCAGGACATGTTGATCGATGCATACATGTGTGTGTTTTGCAAAAGCCACCCCTCAATTCTTTTGTAGTGAGCAGCCGCTTTCCTTGTCCATGTCACTTCAAGAATGGTTTAGTCTAGACATGTCTTGTCATGGGTACTACATGTTGTTTTGGTGAAGAAGTCTCAAATTGAATTTGAGAATGTTTTGTTGCACTATGATTGGAATCTGGAAATGTTGAATGATGCATATATGCATGCGTTTTGCACAGGCCTATCCTCAATTTTTTGTAGTGAATAGCCACTTGCCTTGTACATGTCACTTCAAGAATGCTTACTACATGTTGTTTTGGTGAAGAAGTCTACAATTGAATTTAGGAATGTTTGGTTGTAGTGATTTCTATTTCTGTGCCCCTCCTTCCTTAGATGTGCTCAGTTTTGCCCATAGCATCTAACTTTCCTCGCTTTTGCCCTCCACCACTCGGCCCATTCTCACAAGAGCCCAAACAGAGCCTTGCTGTCGGGTTAATGCAGTTGATCGTTACCTGCTCAGTTACTGACACGTGAGGCCTCAGCTCTTTGGACATGTGGGCTGCGAATGGTAGGTGGGCTATGGCCGTGACCATTATGACGAGTGGGACCTAGGCTCGGTAAGGCTTTCTTTTTCCTAAAATAACACGACCCCGAGCGAGCAGCTGCATCCCCACCTAGCCGCCCCCGCCGTCGTTCCTGTTGCAGTCCCGCCGCTGTCGTGCCCTAGCAGCCCCGCCGCCCACTCCGGCCGTCGGCCTGAGCTCCGATGGTGAAGCGACATGGTGATACATCACAGCTCGCAGGAATCATTCGATATAGTTGGGCGATAGGTACATTTCCAATAGAAACCCTAGCAATTAGGATTAGTCAATTGAATGGGTGATTTAATTGTTGTTCATTGAGCTGCTCCAGTTTTCAAACAATATTGATATTTATTCAGGATTGGATTCGTGAGAGTGGCAGCTAGTGTGAAAAACGAAAACCCTAGAAATTAGGATCCTTGCATAGGAGCCCATTTTAGATTCTGTGGTAATTTTGATCCTTATAATCGCTTTCATTTTTAAAATTTTGATTTGCAAATTTCGTCTTTCATTGAGTGCTAGCTCTGCCTGGATGGAAGAGGGCGATGGAAGAGTTTTGCGCTGAAGACGAGCAGTTGCTGGCCAAGTGCAAGGAAATATGCTCCTGGTTTCCGAGCGTGAAATCCCTCGAGTTGCACTTGCGACCTGACCTTGGAAGTGACACCGGATGAACTGAAGAAGATGGTTCCTGAAGGCAAGGGGGCAATCACAATGGAGATTCTCCTTTGGGCAATGGCAGAGACAATGGAGTCACCGGATCCTCGACAGCGAGGTCACTGGTACGAGTACCGCTCCTGCCTCTCGTCGCCGGATCCAGAGCCGGAAGGGCCGGTGAATTTGCGTATTATCGACATCGTCGAAGAGGAAACAGAAGAGGAGGATTAAGACGATGAGGAGGAGGATTAAGATGATGCTAACGAGGAGGAGGAAGATGATTATGACAACAAGGATGAGGAAGAGGATTCTGATGAGCAGCAGGAGTAAGAGGAGGATGTAGAAGACGACAGCTACCAGGGGGTTTGGAGATCATCGCATAGGGGGAGGTTGCAGAATAGGTGGGCTATCAGAGGGGTATGGAGATCATTGTTCATCCTTCGTCGACAGACATGAATCTGACGATTGCAATGGACGACGAGGATGATCAGATGGATGACCAGGAGTGCTGATGCCGGCGAGGATCTACCGTTGCTCAGCTTGGAGGTCAAGCCAGGCTCCAAGTCTTCCCCAATTGTGGTGAAGCAGTATGAGCTCTTGGCTCAGTTTGAGCAGAATGTTCAACACACACATCGGCGCGTGGCTCGCCATCTTAAGTGTCTCCAAACCCCTTTTAGCAAGTGCTGAGGATCCAACATGTGGATGCCCATCGTTAACTGAAAACAATTCTGTTATTTGAATGTGCTTAATCAATTGGTGTATACTACATTTTGGATTTTGTAGGTTCAGAGGGTTTTTCATGTGTGCATCATGCAAAACTTACCTAAAATAGCAAAAACATGTAAAACTTACCAAAAATAGCAACATGCAAAACTTACCAAAAATAGCAACATGCAAAACTTACTCCATGCACAAGGATTTCATTTTTTTTGGTTTTTTTCATTTTCAAATTTGTGGTATTGCATGTCTATGATTTTTCCTAGTAACTAGTTCACACAAAAGGGCTACATGCACAAGGATTTCATTTTTTGAGGCTTTTTTTAATTTTCTTTGAGTTTTTTTCAAAATGTGGTCACACTTGCAAGGTTGACAAATCCTACGAGATGGTTGGAAATTTCAACTTTGGTTGTCCCCAGTGCCTACACCACCAATTCAAAAGAAAAACATGATTTTTGCCAATTTTCACGACCAAGATACATCGCACTTGTAGTTCAAATTTGAGCAAGTTCTGATAAATCTCTAGAAATTCACTAAATGGATGAAACGTAAAAATAAAACTAGATAATTCATGGAACTTGGGCAGTGTGCATCCAATGTGGTCTAGTTTGGATGAAAAATGGCAATACCCAATTTTATAACTTATTTCACAAAAAAGTCATTTCTAGCACTTGAAAATGGGAAACAAGTGTTTATTCCAAAAAATATATAATTGCTATGCAAACATTGTCCACAATGGTAACAACCATGGTTGTGCCAAATTTTGACATGTTATCATGAACTATGCCATGGATGTGGCCATGACCATGGGCATATGCCTTGAATCCACACAAGTTCATAGTAGATAGGTCACTTTGTGAAGGTTTTTTTTCAAACTTGTGGTATTGCAAGTCTATGATTTTTCCCAGTAACTAGTTCACACAAAAGGCCTCCATGCACAACGGTTTCATTTTTTTAGGCTTTTCATTTTTTTTATTTCTTTCAAAATGTGGTCAAACTTGCAAGGTTAACCAATCCTACCAGATGGTTGGGAATTTTAACTTTGATTGTGCCTAGTGCCTACACCACCAATTCAAAAGCTAAACATGATTTTCCCAATTTTCAAGACCAAGATACATGACACTTGTAGTTCAAATTTGAGCAAGTTCTGATAAATCTCTAGAAACTCAGTAAATGGATGAAAAACAGAAAAAAAAAACTAGATAATTCATGAAATTTGGGTAGTGTGCATCCAATGTGGTCTACTTTGGATGAAAAATGGCAAGACCCAATTTTATAACTTATTTCAGGCACTTATTTCACAACTAGGGGGGCTATTGAAAAGTAACCGTTCTATCTGGGCTCCGGTTATGTATTGTTCGGTCAACAAGGGTTCTTTTGCAAAATTTGCAGCTCTCTCTGCTCTGCCGCCGCCTGTACGCCTGCCATCAAGAGGGCAGAGCCACGCGGCGGTGCCCCTTTGCCACCACCACTGCCCTTCCTGCCACCGGTCAGTCCTGCCAATTCTAAATGCCGCGAAAACAATCTCCCATCACTGACGCTTCACTCCATGCACTCCCTTGATTAAATACTGGTGTCCGGCATTGTTCCCCTGATGCTTCACGCCATTTCTTCCACGCACCACGCAATCGAAATCTAGTTCAACCACCATGATGAGGCAGCGACAGACCGCAAGGATCTCCACGGGAGGTCTTTGCCCCAGGGCGCTGATGCCCGGCACCGGTGGTGGCTCTAACTCTGGAGCGACAACGGGCTCCAACTCTGGCACGGTCTTTGCCTTAGTGGGCTTGGGCTCACACTCTAACTACTCCGAGCTCGAGCCCACGCCGTCCGAGCTATCTCGTAACCGCAGGGAGCTAGAGGAGGAGGTGGCCTTTGAGGTCATGCAGGAGCACCTCGACGTCCATCGCGTGGAAGATGAGGCCGAGGAAGACATACTGGCTCCTGCGTAAGTGCGTATGATGTTGTCGTGCTCACTGCCCAGGTCGAGGAGGCCCTGCGCGTGGCGCAGCAGGAGCTCGACTAGGCGGTGCTAGCCGCGTCTCAGTCCACGGCGCAGGCAGAGGCTGTCAGGCACTGGGGGGCTGAAGAAGAGGCCTCTGCTTGAGAGCAGAGGAGCGCGGTGACTCTGCGTGCAGCGGCCGCCATCGAGGCGGAAGGCGAGGGATCGGATGTCGTTGTCCTATCCTCCTATGATGATGAAGACCATAATGATTATATTCCACCCTTCGATTTGCAAATAAATCAGATACTGACATGTGGGTCCTGCGGTGTCCCAAGCGTATATTCCACTATCTTTTTCTAATATGCTATACATTAACAGGTGGGTCCTGCGTGTCCCACGCGTCCATATAGGCGCCAGGTAACGGTCAACTACATGGACCCGACGGAAACACTCTGTTTTGGGCATATTTGAGTGTGTGCCGAGTGGTGGAGGGGAAAAGTGAGGGACATTAGTTGGGTGTGGCAAAACTGATGAGTACGAAGCAACCGAGGGCACGGAAATAGAACTCCCTTGGTTGTACTATGATTTAAATCAGGATATGTTGACCAATGCATATATGCGTGCATTACGCACAAGTCTATCCTCAAATTTTTTAAATGAGCATCTACTTGCCTTGTACACGTCACTTCAAGAATGGTTAATGCTAGACATGTCTTGTTATGGGTATGACATGTTGTTTTGGTGAAGAAGCCTCCAATTGAATTGTTGAATATTTGGTTGTACTATGATTGGAATCCGTACATGTCGATCCATGCATATAGGTTTGCGTTACACACAAGCCTATCATCAAATTTTTTTTGTAGTGAGCAACCACTTGTCTTGACCATGTCACTTCGAAAATAGTTAAGTCTAGACATTGCTTGTCATGAGTACGACATGTTGTTTTAGACTATGATTAATAGATACACCATGTCATGGTGTTGTGTTATGGGTGCATGCACACACAACTTTCTTTAATTGTATTTTGCTTTCAAACCAGCTTGCCGATCCATGCATATATTTTTAATGAGGCGCAAAAGACAACCAACAAAATATGTGACATTGTGCACGTCAATTGAACATGGTGTTCATCAGGTATTATACCATAGATTTTACACATTACAAAATTTACATTATTCCTTAAAAAGCTTATATTTTTTTTACCAGAAGTGAACCAGTGAAATAAATTATGGCCCTATGAATTCGAATCTAGGATCATTTCCGGATTGAAAAGTAATTTGCGGAAAAACCAATTCAGTAAACTTTCCACCAACTGATGGAAGATGGACGGCCTTGCCTCTGTCTGGATCCTCGCATTCCTCCATAGTCAAACTCGAGTGCGTTCACAAAGTTCAAGTTCCCACCACTCCACACTATGCCACCTCTCTTTAAAGTAGTGGTTCCCTTTCCTTCACCATCGAATCCAACAAAACCCTTCTTCCTCTTTCCATGGATGATGGTGCGCACGACCCCCCTCCTTCCCCCACATCTCTATGGTTGGCGGCAGGTCACATCGGTTACCTTCGTCCCCCAACGATGGCCCCGCCGGAACCAACCCCCTCCTTCCCCCAACTCGGCACCAGTGGGTGCTGCGTCAAATCCGTCCCCCTAAGTGACGGCACCGGGTCAGGCACTCGGCTCTCCATCAAGGAAGAGAAAGTCGGTGACCGAGGAGATGGAGGACGCCAACCATGAACATTTTGTGCAGTAGAGGCACCTCTTCGAGATAGTCAAGATGCCCGCCGAGGAGGTCCTCCGTCAAGCAGAGGAGGTAGGCCACGACTGCACCAGGAGAAATTATATCATACTATGCATGGGAACTATGATGAAGAAGAATACAAAAATCAACATCCCATCATAAGAGAGCTTGAAAGGCTCACAGTACGCCTCAACTCCCTTAGGTGTCAAAACCTCTGTGTGGCGAGATCACCATAGTAAGATACAACACCCTGATCAAGTCGTTTCCTCCTCTTGAAATCTTATGTTACAATGCAAGAACTTCGATCACTTCATCACTAATTACCCCACATGTGAAGTGGATATCAAGCCCAGTTGGAGATGGAATACAATTCATCATTCTGGATTCGCGTGTGCAAAATGAGATACCAAGCTCAAGAATAAGAACGAAACTGCTTCAATGCCCTCATCATTGAGAACATTCAACAACATCAATTCCAACGCAGTGATTTAATCCAACATGAAGCAAATCCCTTTGTTGGCTGGTGCTTACCCCTAGAACGACAATTATTCCAAAGATTAAATATCAGAATCTGGATCCGACAAGGATGATTCGTCCGATGAAGAATCTGGTTGTGGCCATGCCTACATTGCTTGTGCTTTTCCAACTTCATCAAACTACTTCAACAAAGACTCAAGTGATGATGAGGCATCTTCATTTTGTTTCATGGCAAAAGCTTCAAGAGATCAGGTATCTCCAAAAAGACAAAAGGCTCTCACCAAAAATGATTTCTCTTCAGAGAGCATTTTCTATGCTAAACTTATCAAAATGGCTAACACTCGACAAGATGCTCTTTGAAGAACTTGAGAGAACCCTCAGGAAATCTAAAGGTTTGTTGGTCAAAGATATGGAGAAAATAAAATGTTGACAGATGAGCATGCTTCTCTTTTATCAACCTTTGAAGATTTATCCATTGTCATGATTCTAACTCAGTAGATTATGAGAAGTTCTCATATGATTCCCCGAAAAGGAAACAAGAACTCGAATCATTGAAAGAATCCTATGACGATCTTAGGAAGGAAAGTGCTCCTCTCTTTGCCGAACAAACCAAAACTTTTCGTGAAGAATTTGTGCATCTTGCTTGAAATGCTTAGAACATAGCAATGTTGATTCCTCTACTGAAACATCTGCTTCTGCTAAAAGAAATGCAACTGATATTTCTATCAAGATTAACCCCTCATGTGAGGAAATTGTGGTCCTTTCTGATGAAAATACTAGGTTGAAGAACTTGCTTGAGACATGAATGTTCAAAAGTCTCAAAGGGTACCAGAGCCTTTGTGATGTTCTAAAAAAGTCAATTCTTCACAAAAATCCAAGAAAGAAGGATTAGGTTTCGAGAGAAAACTAAATGTTGATGGCATTTATTGGACCCTCGAATAGTATCCTAAGATGAGTTGGGTTCTTGCCAAAAGCAAAACTCTTGAACCTGCGTTACTTTCAAGATATGACTCTCCCATTCCTGTTGATAATGAAGAGTCACTTGACTCTAACTATAAATTATTCAAGCAACAGAATGGTAGTGTATTTGCTTGTTATGTTGGCACTAACTACAGGATAGATTCACCCAAGAAGAAAATATGGGTTGAGAAATCCATCATTGAAAGAGTTACTATTACTTCCAATCTAACCTTGTAGGAAAATAATCTTCGAGGAAAGGGAAAATCTTCACAGCATGATGTTGCTCAATCCTCAAAGAGACCTGAGATGAATGATCAACAGAAGGAGTACATGAATACTTCCTCTAATCATTATGTGCATGTTTCTAGAAATAACTTCAATTCTCACTCTTATGATTAGCTAACTCTTCATAGATGAAATCCAGAGCTTCACGAAAGAAAACATATCTTGCTCGACAGAAACAGCTTGTGTCACAACCACCCGCAAGGATGTGGGTGGTGAAGACTAACCAATCTTTCATGCAGGAATAAGTATCTAGGAAATAATCTTCATACCTTATGCCTCGAGACAAAACTTGTTGGTGTAGGGGATATAACTCTATTCTGATAGGAATTCAATCTTCTCCTTGTTAACCATGGCTTTACCTTCAACTATTTGTGTTTGTTGAGTTATGTGGTTTCTTGTTGTTCTTATTGTCTTCGTACTTTCTTATGCGGCTTGTTTTATAGGACGTTCTTGGTTTATAGATTTGGTGTTCGGTCCTAAAAACATATCACTCATGGTTACGTAATTTGTTTTTGATTCTTGATCTGGCTGAGTGATTCTGTTTCGGACCCATGCTTCCCTCTATTCTTTCTCGTCCAAATATATGCTTCTAATTCATGAGTATGGAATTTTATCAGAAACACATTTTCTCTGACATCCTTGATCACGAGAAAAATGAGTTATGAAACTTTATCTATTTTGGCCAAACCCCTCCAAAATTTGGGTCTCCCGCACAAGTCTGGAGATACCGCTATTTTCTGTTGCCATGTGCCCATGACCCCACTCCTTGATCATGCGCGTTGAAGGCAGAAAGTCCATTTCATGTCCGTCGATTTCCTCGGACGGCTGGGTAACTTTCCCTATAAATACCCCTTGTCAACTTCCTCTGACAGTTAAACTCTTCGCTTTGTTCATCGCCTCCCCTTCTTCTCAAACCCTCAGCGATGCCGCTTGAAGCAGATCTGACAACACCGTCGTGCAACTCCAATGGATCCTCGCCGCATTTATTCCTCGCCGGCCCAGTAATCTCTCTCGCCACGTCATCGTAGTTGATCTCTATCACCAAGTTAGGGTACGAAGATCCGAACTCATTCCTCTCAACTCTATGTTCTTCTAGTGAGTTCATCCGGTGCTAGTTCTTGTTATTTTTGCTGCAGCGGTAGATCTCTAAGATTCACTAGGAATTAATGAGCGCGATTTGTAGTTGTTCCTCGCGCACAGTCTGTTCAGAGATCTAGATTCGAGAGTAAATTTTCTTGGTGGAATTACTTATATTTCACACTAGTAAATTTCTCAAAACTTACTAGCATGAAATCTCTCAATAAATTTATTTGTTAAGATAACTCTCGCAATTCTAGTCAGAAATCTTAGAAACTGATTTTCCTTGACAAACCCATCTGTGCGTGCTCATGACCATGTCTTTTCCCCTCGTATCTTAAATCTTTACACAGCTAGTCATGCCATCTGGATCTAGTGAGCGAACTAGGTTTGATAAAGAATTGCAAGAACCTCTGCCTTAGATCTCTTCGAAGCCACCCAAAGCTCTAAGGAAGAAGTCTTATGAAAAACAATAAGAATAATTTCCAAGGAAATTGCATAAACAGTGGCAGGTGCACATTCTAAAGATGTTGTTGACCCTGAAGATTAAACAGTAACCGAAGATCAAGGCATTGGTTCCAAAGACCAACGTAGAAGAGGTGGTCGTGGCCGAGAACATGACACATCAATTGAGATGTCAGATTTCCGCTGCTTATGCCACACCTCCTAGTGTAGGAACTTTCGAAAAAAGGACTGTGAGACTTCAAAGAATTCATCGATATTGGGCGAAGAAGTGGTACAACAACGGAATAGTTCATGACGAGTATGCTTTGTTGTTCGCATTCACCCCACCTTGGGGAGATTGCATTGCTAAGAACTACATCAAGGAAGGTGGTGATAAAGTGAGACCACCTGCTCCACTTGATGCGCATCCATCTTCCATCAAGACTCCTGTTGATTATCCTCGTGAAGTGGAAAAGTGAGCCAAAGCTAAGGAGAAGAGAGACAAGAAAGCTCTCAAGACTGAGAAAGTTGAAGTTGAAAACATTGCACTCACTTAGTAGGATGTGCAGAAGAAGAAGGAGTGTGCCTATGCATCTAAGGGAGGTTGCTCGAAGAAAAATGTAGCTGCATCTTCCAGTGCTGCAAAGTCTCGAAGAAAAACTCTTGCAAAGAGGTCGAAGAAAGCTGCAAATTCATCAAATGATGAAGGGTACTCTTCTGACAAGGAACATAATGAAGAGATCCCTAAAGAAAATTTACCGAAACCAAATGCTGAAGAAATTCGGTATGACCAGAAAGAAATCCTTGATAATCCCATCAAGAGTGCCTTGTCTTCAAGGGAACTGCAGGATGATACGTCTCCAACGTATCTATAATTTTTGGTTTCTAAATACTATTATAGTATCACTTTTCTATTCTATTTAGTGCCGAGTGCCAGTTCTCATTTTCTGCAAGTTTTTTGTTTCGCGGAAAAACCATACCTACCAAAGTCCAAACACGATGAAACTTTTTGGTGATTTTTCCTAGAACATAAGAGACCCTAGAAGCTTTGAGGGAGGATGAGAATACCTACAAGGGGCCCACAAACTAGTGGGGCGTGACCCCCTGACTTGTGGGCACCTTGTGGCTCCGCTTTCCCTAATTCTTGGCTTATAAATTCACATATATTCTAAAACCCTCAGAACGAGACCCAAGACAATTGTATCGAAGCCGCAAGCCTCTTTTCCGCCGCATTCCCATATGGAGCCCTTTTCTGATACTCTGTCGGAGGGGGAAATCATTGGGGAGGCCATCTTCATCAACCTTGCTGCCTTCATGATGATGTGTGAGTAGTTCCTTCAGGACCTACAGGTCCATAGCAGTAGCTAGATGGCTTTCTCTCTCTCTCTAATGATCATATTATTCATTGATCTATTTTAAGTTCTTGAGCCTTCCTATTTGCAGAATTTTATAGCTTCGTATTTCTCTCTGATCTATCGGTCTACTTTGGCCAAGTTTGATTGATTTATCTTCAGCGGGAGAGGTGCTTTGTAGTAGGTTGAACCTTGTGGTGATCATGTCCAGTGACAGAAAGGATAAGGGTACGTATTTGTGTTTTGGATACTAATGATAAAACAACGGAGTTTGATCATATTGATTGGTCTTATTCTGTCTACATTTTGTCATCTTGCTTATTGTGTTACTCTGTTTATTATGAACTTAATAATTTGAGATGCATATGCTCGATAGCAGTCTTAGGGTGGAATAATAGTAGTAGACGTCGGTAAGTTTAACAGTCTACACGAACGTAATGATTATGATTATGCCATGGATGATCTTCATAACTATTCGCAATTTTGTTCATGGTCCAAGAGTAATTTGTTTGGGATTTATATTTCCTGCCCTTGGTTTGTTAGTTTTACTCAGTTTTACCCACCCGTCTAAGTTTTCCTCACATTTTCCCTTCTCCCTCTAGCTAAACCTCCCTTTAACAGTTACATGGATGAGTGGGATTGTGAAAAAACAGACATGTGGGGCCACTGTAAACTCCGGCCATGTCAGCCAACCAGCGGTTAGTCACCGACGCATAGCAGGGCAGAGCAGAGTTTCTCATCTGACCGATTCCAGCGATGGCTAAATGATATCTTGGCCTCTACGAGTTGCTGGTGCCCGTGCATGTCGAGTGGTAGCATCAGGGTAGCCGGGAGTGGATAGAAACGACGCCAGTGGGTGAGTTCCATCATGACCATAGTTTGGTGGTTGCAATCCAAAGCACGGATTTGAATGAGTTCTTGTGTTGGTGATATTCTACGGTTGCGTCGTTGCTGTTTGACACGGGTACGTGACCAAATGGTCACCGGAGCATCTTCATGATATCATGCGGGAGCAACAAAGGGAGCTCACAGTTGATGGCACTATGGCGCAAAATCGACGATGAGGAGAGAGGAAAAAGCGGTGGAGCTGACGGTAAGTCTGTAGGGAAATTAGCGAGCTCGGGGATGGGGTGGAGGCGACACATCGACAGCGGTGTCCTCGGCTACAGACGATGAAGAAGGCTATGATGGTGATGTGTTAGTGCGTCTGGTCTTGTGATCTTTATCATAGAGGTTTACGGTGTTGAGGCGAAGCTAAAGGACATGGTGGTGAGGCGAGGAAAGCACTTTGGTTATGTTGGTTGACCTCGGCACGGCCATGGCGTTCTTGGTCATTGTTAGAGAGCGAGCAAGAGGAGGGAAAAGTGATGGATAGTAGATATGTTCGAATTAGTGGTATTTTGCTTGTCTCTTAGCGTAGAGCTAGGGATGAAGAAGGCGCTTGACGGAGCAAAGTAGGAGATGGTACTCTCGGGCGTGTCCTCCTCTGCCACTAGGCGCGAGGTTGAAGATGGGGTTGTCCATAGGTGGGTTGGGCTGCATAGTGCTGGGTTGTTAGGTAAGTTTTCTTCTCTCTCTCTCTCTTATATTTCGGTCATTTCCTTTTTGTTTGAATCTATTTTGATTTGATTTTAGATCAAAATATTTGTAAAACTATCTAGAAATTAAGTGTGAATTTAATGGATTATTACAAAAACACGGACATTCTAACTCCGATGGGAGTACCTGGGCCGGACCACGCACGTCGCCCAAGCACCCCACACACCGTACTGAAGGATGTGGTTTAGTCCCACATCGCCACGTGAGAGGCTCGCCGACCATCTTAAATAGAAGTGTCGTTCAGATGCAGTAAACTACTTCTATTGTAATAGGGCCATCAATACTTGCTTTGTGAAGGAGATGAACTGATTCTTGAACATCTCTTTCACAAAGTAAGCATAGATGGCCTTACTATAATAAAACTAATTTTTTACAAGTCGCATAATTTTCACAATTTCTATGACCAAACTAGAGCACACTACTATTTTTTTCATTTTTCAAGTGCTAGATTAACACCATTTTCCAAAATAACAAAGAAAATAAAAAATAGGCACAACTATGGGTGTTACCAGTGTGAACAATGTTTCCATAGGACTTTAATTTTTTGAATAATTTTTTTTATTTTTCAAGTGCCAAAAATGACTATTTTGTGAAGGTAGTGCCTGCAATAAGTTTGAAAATTGGGCCTTTTATTTTTCATCCAAAGTCGACCATGTTGTAAGCCCACTGATCAAGTTTCATGAATTTCAAAGTATTATTGCTATATTTCATTGATTTACTGGATTTCCAGTGAATTATTAGATCTTCCTCAAATTTGAACTACAAATGTGATGTAGTTTGGTCCTAAAAATTGACAAAAATCATTTTATGCTCTAATGTTGGTGGTGCATGCACTTGGGATAACCAAAGTTGAAATTCGAGACCATTTGGTATGAATGGTCAACACTACAAGTTTGACCCCATTTTAGAAGAAAAAAATCAAAGAAAATGAGAAAAGCCTCAAAAATTGAAATCCTTGTGCACAAAGCCCTCCTTTGTGAACTAGTAAGTGTAAAAGATCATAAACTTGCAATACCACAAGTTTGAAAAAAACTTCATAAAATGGCCTATCTAGTATGACCTTGCATGAATTCAAGGCATATGTCCATGGCCATGGCCACATCCATGACATAGTCCATGATAACATGTCCAAATTTGGTACAACTATGGGTGCTACCGTTGTGACAATGTTGCCATAGGAATTATAAAAAATTGAATAAAAACTAAAATTTCCATTTTTCAAGTGCCAGAAATGACTATTTTGTGAAGAAAGTGCCTGAAATAAATTTCAAAATTGGGCCTTTTCATTTTTCATCCAAAGTAGACCACATTATAAGCCCACTGGCCAAGCTTCATGAATTTTGGAGTATTTTGCTAGATTTCATTGATTTACTGGATTTCTAGTGAATTATTAGAACTTGCTCAAATTCAAACTACAAGTGTGATGTAGTTTGGTCCTAAAAATTGACAAAAATCATTTTATGCTCTAATGTTGGTGGTGCATGCACTTGGAACAACCAAAGTTGAAATTCCAAACAATTTGGTATGAATGGTCAACATTGCAAGTTTGACCCCATTTTGGCAAAAAAAAATCAATGAAAAAAGCCTAAAAATTGAAATCCTCGTGTATGAAGCCCTCTTGTGTGAACAAGTAAGTGGGAAAATCATAAACTAGCAATACCACAAGTTAAAAAAATATTCACAAAATGGTCAACATTGCAAGTTTGACCCCATTTTAAGTATTGCATGTTACTGTTTATGGTAAGTTTTGCATGTTGTTATTTTAGGTAAGTTTTGCATGATGCACTCTTTTTGAACATGCAAAACCCACTCAATGTAGGAAATCCGAAACATAGCATACACCAACTAATTAAGCACATTCAAATAACATACCATTTTCAGTTAACGATGTGCATCCACATGTCAGATCCTCAGCACTAGTTAGAAGCAACAAAATAAACTACTGGAGGCCCTTCAGATGGTGAGCCATGCGGCGGTGGGAGCGTTGAGCATTCTGCTCAAGCTACGCTGAGAGCTCATACTTCTCCACCACTATTGGGCAATCTTGCAGCCCGGCTTGGCCTCCAAAGTGACCAACGTCGGATGCTTGACGACATCAGCACCCAAGAGCACCTGGTCAAACATCTGCTCATCCTTGTCATCCACATGAATTGCTAGATTCATGTTTGTCGGAGCAGGATGAATGATGATCTCCAACCCCCCTGATAGCCCTCCTCTTTTGCATCCTCCTCTTGTGCGATGATCTCCAACCCCCTGGTAGCTCTCCTCTTCTTCATCCTCCTCCTCCTCGATACTATCCTCCTCCTCTGTCCCCTCGTCGGCAACCTGGACAATATGCAAATTCACCGGCCCTTCCGCCTCTGGATTCGGCGAGGAGAGGCACGAGCGGTACTCGTACCAGCGAGCTCGCTGTCGATGATTCAGACACTCCATCGCCTCTGCCATTGCCCACCGGAGAATCTCAATTGGGACTGCCCCTTGCCTTTTGGAAGTATCTCCTTCAGCTTGTCCCTCATCACTTCCAAGGTCAGGCCCAAGAAGTGCATCATGAGAGATTTTGCATTCGGAAACCAGGAGCATATCTACTTGCCCTTGGCTAGCAAGAGCTCATCTCCGGCGCAAAACAAATCCATCACCCTCTTCCAGCCCGGACCTCCTAGCCAACAATCAAAGATAAAATTAGCAAATCAAAAAATTTAAAATGAACTCGAATATTCAGATGAAAATCACCACAACAATCTAAAACAGGCTCCTATCAATGAAACCTAATTTCTAGGGTTTTCTATTTCCAAACTAGCTACCACGAGTACCACTGGCACGAATCCAATCCTAAATAGACATCGATACTGATTGTAAACTAGAGCAACTCAATGAACAACAATTCAATCGCTCAATCGCCCATTCAATTGACTAATAAACAAATCCTATTTTCTAGGTTTCTGATTAGAAACGTACAGGCCGGTCAATGATCTCGGATGATTCTTGCATATGGGCCGAAGGGATGCCCCATAGCACCATGTCACTGCACCATCGGAGCTCAGGTGGACGGTTGCAGTGGGCGGCGGGGCTGCTAGCGGCACGGCGGCGGTTGTGTGCGGCTGGGTGGGACTACTGTGTGGGGTTGCATGGGGGATGCGGCTGCTCGCTCGGGGTCAGGCTAATTTAGGCAAAAGAAAGTGATAGCTCACCCAGCCTAGGTCCCACTCATCATAAGCAGTCATGGCCATGGCCCACCTGTCATACGCGGCCCACACGGCGTAAGATCTTTGACACACGTGTCAGTAACTGAGTAGGTAATGATCAACTGCTTTGACCCGACGACAAGGCTCCGTTTGGGCTTTTGTGAGAATGGGACGAGCGGTGGAGGGGGAAGTGAGCAATGTTAGATGCCATGGGAAAAACTGAGCACAACTAAGGAAGGAGGGGCGCAAAAATAGAAATCCCAATTTGTTTACCCTTCGCTATTCCGCTTTCCAGAGAGATTCCTCTAGTGAACCTATGGTCCCCAGGTCCATTCTAATTAATTTGCAAGTTCCTACAACTGCTACTACTATTTTTTTATAACTATCACTATTTGCTTTTAATCTTGTAAATGGCAGGAACAAGGGGAGTGACGACCCCGTTGCCTTTGTTGGGAACAAACCATTATTTTGTTTGTGTGTAGGTGTTGTTAAATTTGTTAGTGTGGTGCCTCCTACTGGTTCGATAAACCATGGTTTTTAACTCAGGGAAATACTTTCTGCTATTGTGCTACATCATCCTTCCTCTTAAGGTGTCACAACCCTAGAAATTGATTGTACTTAGTTACATTTAGAATAATTCATGCATCATATTTATCCCAGTTAAATTTGAATTGAGGGAATTGTTAAAGCCTCAAAATTAAATAAAGGAAAAAACCCAAAAATTGCATTCAATGAACCCAAAATGCTCTTTATCGATGTTGATATTTTTGGCAAGGGCTTTGATCCAAACCAAAAATAATCAACATTTTTAAGGAATTATTTTGGGCACTGAATTTAAATCATTATCCTATTTGAATTTGAATTTATATTCATATAACTAGAATATATTTTCAAATGCCTCTGACATATTTTATGAGCATTTGGAAATGTCCAGAAATGCTACATAAAAATATTCACAGAGTTTTGGCATTGGGTTTGAATTCATTTTTTAATTTACAACAATGGCAGAAAGAAAGAAATAAAAAGAAAACAAAACAGAAATAAAACAATGGCAGAAACCTTACCTTGCTTACCTGGCAGCCCACCACTGTAGCAGCCCACTGGCCCATGCCAGTCGTCTTCCTCCTTGGACAGTAGGACGGAGGAGTGTGCCTCGCGTGCGCAAGCACGCGCCCCCGGCCAACTCATGCTTGCCGCCTCCCTCTGGACCTCCCGGACGACGCCACGCATGCCCCGTGCCCAACCCTCTCACTCTCACCCACTTTCCCCTCTCTCCAGCAAGAACACGAGCTCGCCGTTGTCGATCACCATACACGTGGCCACCGGCCACCCCTCGCCCTGCCGCTGAGTCCAGAAGCACCGCCGCGTCTTCCTCGTCCTCTCCACCGAGCTACGCGACGCCGGGAAGCCCTGCTTCATTGTCACCATGGTCGTCTTCCACCTCGGCCACCCATGATCGCCAACAACGTTCCGTCATCTCAAAGCCGTCCTCGAGCCTGCAGAACCCGCCACTAGCCTCTCTGTGATCATCCACGTCGAACCCCTCTCCTTCCTCTCGCGTTTGCACCCTCTAGGTCCGATCCCCACCATGTCGTGAGCCCCCGCCACTGGCCATGGCGCCGCAGTGGCCAGAGCACAAAACAGTGGCTCCCGCGCGCGTCATCATTCTCCTTGCTTCACCAGGAGCCCGGTGAGCCCCTCGGAGAGCTCCTCTGTGCGCTGTAGCGCCATTTTCGTCGTAGCCCGAGCCACTGCCGCCGCCTCCATCGTTGCCGTGGTTAACTCCGGCGACCCCAAGGCCTCCCATTCGTTCTGCTAGACGCGGTCGAGCCCGGGCCCTCGTGGTGGTCTCCGCGTGTCGAACCATTGCCAGAGCAGCGTTTCCGACGAACATCCGCCGTGGTTCTGGTCGTCGCCGACCAAACTCCGGCGGGCTGACATGGCCATTTAGTTAGGCGCTAATCTCCCCCTCTTAGCCACTGACAGCGGGCCCCAAGGCTTGCTAATTAGGTGTTTAAGTCTAACCAGACATGGTTAATTGACTGAGTCAATGACATGTGGACCCCACTATCAGTTTTGACTTTGGACAAGTCAGCTGTTGACGTAAGCTGATGCAATAAATGCTTTTCTAGAATTTTAAGTAAATCAAAAATTGTTTATTTATTTCATAAAATGTCCTAAACTTCTAAAAATCATAGAAAATAATCTATAACTCAGATGAAAATAATTTATATATGAAAAATGATAAGAAAATATGAGGAATCTGTTTATGCCATGTTCATGCATGTTTGAGCAAGTTAACATCACCAACTAGGACAATTCATGATTATGGAATATATGGTAATTAGTTTTGGAGTTAGAATTTGCTATATATTTGAATTCCACTTCAATTAATATGACTAATCATTGCATTAGGTCAATTCAGTACCTTAACATGTCATGCCATTCATTTGGTTGTGCATTGCATTGATTGTGTTCCTTCTTGTTTGTCGATGTTTGTCCCCTCTCGGTAACAGACGATTCCGGCGTTGTGATCGTTGACACCGATGAAGAGCTTTACCATCTTCAGAAGTGCTAGGCAAGCAAAACCCCTTTGAACATTCTGATACAATCCCACTCTTGCCCCTGCTCTCTTTTACTGCATTAGGACAACAATGATTCAACTGATACATGTTGCGGTAGTTGAACCCATTCGTCTGCATGACTTGTCTTTGCCACAGTAATTAGTAAAACCCACTAGCATGAGTAGGAGTTGTTTGAGCCATGATGTGCCTAATCATTCATGCTTGCTTGTTATGCCTGCTATGCTTAGAGTTGTGTCGGGTATAATTCATCTGGGATGGATTGGAATGGTGGTGAACATGTCCTACTGTTGAGAGTTAAGTGTGTGAACACGATTTGGTAAAGGTAGCGATGAGAGGCCATGTAGGAGTACATGGTGGGTTGTCTCATTGAGACCGTCCTTAAGAACTGAGTTTTGTGTATGTTATCCAAGAACAGCTACTACCACACGTTGGGCCCGAAACCCATGGAACCTCTCACTTATTAACCGCCTCGATCTCTGTCCAGGAATTGCAACTAGTTTCTGGTGTTTGTAGGTTGTGTTAGTTGTCTACCAAGTGGCACCCGGTACAGGTGGGCTTGGGACAGACTAGGCACCGTGGCCCGGTGTACCAAGCACAGAACCATCCGTCGAGGTGGACTTGGGAACCCTGCACACATCATTTGGGGTCGTGATGGAAACTTCGGCCGGACTTCCCTTGCAGGTTTAGCCTCATATAGGCGATAAACCTGGACTAGAGTCTTGCGTGGTTAGTCAGGTTGTGGCCGACACCCTCGCCAGGCTTCCGCTTGAAGGTTGCCGAGATACATGACGTGTATATGGTGGTAAGTGGTGACAGCATGTGTGAAGAAGTACACCCCTGCAGGGTAATATGATCTATTCGAATAGCCGCGTCCTCGGATATGGATTACTTGGAAACTTATATGGTTCATGGATAACTTGAAGTGGATACTCTAAAATGCACAAGATAAGCGCGAGTGCTATGGATGGCCTTCTCATAGGGAGACGGGAGAGAATCCATAGTGGTGTATTGATATGGTGAATATGTGGACTTGTGTGCGCCACCTCAAAGAAATTACTGGTAGTCATAGTTCAGGATAGCCACTGAGTCAAAGCTGGCTTGCTGCAGTTAAACTCCACAACCCCCTTGTTGAAACTGATGCATAAGTAGTTAGTTCTGATGTAAGTCTTGCTGAGTACATTTGTACTCATGTTTGCTTAATTTATGTTTTTGCAGAGAAGATTTCAGTCTTACTAGTAGTTCCACGTGGGCTTCGATGAGTAGCTTGGCAGTCCCAGACAGAGGTCTGGCTCCTATGGAGGGTCTTGTAGATAGACATGTTTTCTAGCCTTCTTTCCTTTCAGCTGTCTGTACTCAGACAGGTTTATGCTTCCGCTTGTTGCTTGTATGACTTTTTATGCTGGGTCATGAGACCCATGTCTGTAATATTATGTTATGTATGGCTCCCCGGAGCCTCTTAAATAAATACTTTGAGTCGTAGAGTTATGTTGTGATGCCATGTTGTACCAACACATACTTGCATGTCGTGCGTATGTATGATATGTTTTGCTATGTGTTGGGTCATGACATAAGGGAAATCCAATAACTCCTTAGGGAGTAGCACATTCCCCTAGAAGATCTCTAAGAGGGAGAATGGAAACTGCTGATGAAATTCCCTCAGTATCTGATAAGCTGAATACAGTGACCAAGACCTCTACTAAGAGGAAGAAAGCTATAGTTGAGGAAGTTGTTGAGCCCGCCAAGAAGGCAAAGAAAAATGTTTCTGACTGAAAAGAAATACTTGATCACACATAGGAGTATGACCATATGCTCTTGATGTCTACTACACAACTTGTTCTTGTAGACTCGTGTTGGGCCTCCAAGCGCAGAGTTTTGTAGGACAGTAGCATTTTTCCCTCAAGTGGATGACCTAAGATTTATCAATCCGTGGGAGGCGCAGGATGAAGATGGTCTCTCTCAAACAACCCTGCAACCAAATAACAAAAAGTCTCTTGTGTCCCCAACACACCAAATACAATGGTAATTTGTATAGGTGTGCACTAGTTCGGCGAAGAGATGGTGATACAAGCGTAGTAATGATAGTAGATATTGTTTTTTGTAATAGGAACAATAAAAAATAGCAAGGTAGCAATTGATAAAACGGAGCACAAACGGTATTGCAATGCTTGAAAATGAGGCCTAGGGTCCGTACTTTCGCTAGTGCAATCTCTCAACAATGCTAATCTAATTGGATCATATAACCATCCCTCAACGTGTGATGAAGAATCACTCCAAAGTTCTTATCTAGCGGAGAACATAAGAAGAAATTGTTTGTAGGGTACAAAACCACCTTAAAGTTATTCTTTCCATTCGATCTATTCAAGAGTTCGTACTAAAATAACACAAAGTTATTCTTTCCGTTCGATCTATCCAAGAGCTCGTACTAAAATAACACCAGATGATACGCATCAGCCAACTCTAATGTCACCTAGATACTCCAATGTCACCACAAGTATCCATGAATTAATTATAGGATACGCATCGAACAATTTCAGATTCATAATACTCGATCCAACACAAAGAACCTCAAAGAGTGACCCAAGATTTCTACCAGAGAAACAAGGATGAAAACATGCATCAACCCCTATGCATAGATTACCCCAATGTCACCTCGGGAATCCGCGAGTTGAGTGCCAAAACATATATCAAGTGAATCAATATAATACCCCATTGTCACTACGGGTATTCATATGCAAGACATATATCAAGTGCTCTCAAACCTATAAAAGTATTCAATCCGATAAAACGAAATCTCAAAGGGAAAACTCAATTCATCACAACAAGATAGAGAGGGAGAAACACCATATGATCCAACTATATTAACAAAGCCTGCGATACATCAAGATCATGCCATCTCAAGAACACGAGAGAGAGAGAGAGATTAAACACATAGCTACTGGTACAAACCCTCAGCCCCGAGGGTGGACTACTCCCTCCTCATCATGGTGGCCGCCTGTCGGTGCAACAAACCCCAGGTGTGTTGCCCAGACTGTACACAGGCTCAAAAACAAGGTTGCATTATCCAAGACAAGACCAAGTAGAAGAGATTAACTCTTTGAGAAATCAAAGGGCGGATCAAGAAGACCAAGACCAACCAAAGGAGCAAGATACTGTCGTGGTTCTAAGTTTGACAGTAGAATAGGGGGTAAGTATGAGGAGGCAAGATCCTAGCTACGATGAGGTTGTGCACGCAAGATTTACGAGTTCAGGCCCTTCACGGAGGAAGTAACAGCCCTACATCTCGGTGCCCGGAGGCTCGGTCGATTGGATTATGCGTGAAGTTACAGGGGGTGCGAACCCTTGTGGCAGTGGAGGGGGGTGGCTTATATAGAGTGCGCCAGGACCCCAGCTGTCCCATGTTACAAGGGGTTCAATGTCCATAAAGACAGGACGTTACTGATAATGCCAGCAATAAAGGCAAATAAATGATCATTAAGACTACGGAGTGAACGCCTGACCATTGCCATCCTGAGTGACCTTAGATCTTCTGTCTTCCGAGTGGTTTCTGATGTGGTCGAGCGAGTACACCCCAGTCGAATGGAATTGGGTTATCTGAGTGAACTGTTGGTCGAGTGGGTTGCACCCTGTGGTGATTTCAGTTGGTAGATGATGCTATCCTTTGAATGCCCTTGGGTTTAGAGCAGTGCCCTCGGGGAAGGGTGTCTAGGTCAGGCCTATTACCCTACCCTAGGTACATGTCTTCGTCATTAGCGCCCGAATGGATCTGGGTCCGAGTGGAGAAGGGGTTGAAGGTGGTTCCGACCCGATTTATATGCTTCAGAGGCATTTTAACCGGGCCGGTGATCTATGTAAAAACTTCAACTTCATTTTTAGTCGCCTAGGTCCATTCAGAGGTTGTCAAGTGAATTTTGCTGATAAGCTCTGAGTGTTGTTATGGTATAAAATCCTCAGCGCGAAATTTGGAGAAGCGCGCGGGACGGAGAGTACCACAGTAAACGGAGCAGATTAGGCAGGGACGCCTCGATTCTCATGCCACCTTTTTCGCCACGTATCGAGCGCACGACTGTTGCGGGAATTGACTGGATTGCCTGGGCCCATGAGTCAGCCACTCAGGAGCAGGCCCATATAAGGCGTCCGGGCCGATGAGTCTGGCACTGTGCTCTCCATCCCCTTCTTCTTCTCCTGTTTCTCCACCACATTCACCGCCACCTTCGACGCCACCGCCCCATCCAAGTGCAGCCTGCCGCGATGGGGAAGGAGAAGATGGCGGCTCTGGAGCGTGCGAAGAAAGCGACGGCGGCAGCGAAGGGCAAGAAGACGAGTCGGGGGGATCGTCGTCAAGATCCGGCCTGCCGCCCGGCTGGATCCAGGGCGACTGGATTCGATCCATGATTAAGCAAGAGGATCTGGAGGATCTGGTCGAGGGGGGCTTGATCGCTCATGGATCCTGGAGGCTGCCAGGTGATGAGACCGAGCCACAGCCGCAGGAGGGTGAGTGCGTCCTCCTCGCGACCCACGTCGCCCGTGGTTTTTCTCTGCCCCCTCATCCTTTTTTTCGAGGTTTTCTGAACTTTTTTGGAGCCCAACTTCATCACTTTTCCCCGAACACCATCACATACCTCGCTGTGTTTGTCTCCATGTGTGAGAATTTCCTGGGTTGTCGACCGCATTGGGGTCTCTTCAAACACATCTTTACTTGCCGCTCACAGTCTGTGAAAAAGGCTAATCCGAGTGATGAGAGGACGCACGTGATCCAGATGTGCGGAGGTCTAGGGATCCAGATGAGAGGTAAAAGCACTTTTCCACCTATGACCCTTCCCGATTCGGTCAGAGGGTGGCAGTCGACCTGGTTTTATTGTAAGGGCAAACCAACTCCTGGTCAGTCGACTGGCCTTCCCCCCTTCACCATGGGGCGAATTGAGAAGCCCTCTTCCTTGAAAGTGACTCCAGCAGAAAAGGTGGAGGTGACTATGTTGGTTGAACGAGTAATCCAACTTGTCCGCGATGGTGTGACCGGCATGGATTTGCTAGAGGTGTTTCTCACTCGCCGCATCCAGCTGCTCCAGGCCCGCGATCATCCTATGTGGATGTACTCGGGTGCCGATGATTCCGCTCAGATCCACCCGGAGGAAGTTGCCGAGGAGACGGTGGCACAGTGGCTGCAGGGCATCATTGGAAACAAAGACAACCCCAGGGGGTCCAGGAGAATTCCACCACTCGGCGCTGATAACGAACCAGACAAGGTCTGACCTTCGATGCCGAGTGACTTTTACTCTAATTTGTAAACTGTCTTTGGAACCGACTGATGCTTGTTCAATTCTTTGCTTCGCAGATATATACTGAGATGTACTCGATGCCCAACGGGGAGCAGATCCAGGAAGGAGAAGAGAGCGGAGGCGACAGCGGCGACTGGAACTCTGATGGCGAGAGTGATGAAGAGCACGAAAACTCGAGCAGTGGTGAGGAGGTCGATTCTCCACCTCACGTGGAAAAGCGTTCCAAGCATAAGCACGACCCAGCAAGTATCCGGGGTAAGGTGGCAGCACCGACTGGACAGACTTCGAAGCGCACTCGGACATCTTCTCCGGTGCCGACTGAGAAGGCCCCGAAGCAGCTCAAGACTGCACCGTCAAAGCCACGGAAGGCCTTGCCCAAGATCAAGGTTGACGTTCCCGTCGCCTCTGTGTAAGTGCTTCGTTTTCACCCTTTGCTCCAAGAATCTTATATCAGTTGTCGACCCATTCACTTGCTTGACTGAGTGAACCTTGAGATTTGCAGCGCTGCTACCTCCGGGACTTCTGCTTACAAAGATGATGGCGACAAGGAGATGGAGGACGTGGTCACATCCAAAGCGGGTATGACCCCTGTTATCTCGTCTTTTCTTTGCTAATCGATTCTACAGTCGACTGAACTCTTATGGTCGATTCTTTTGCAGCTCCGCAAAATGTTATTGAACTTCAAGACGACGATGAAGATGAGCCACATAAGCTCGTGGGAAGGAGGAGCAGGACCTCGGTCAAAAAGGTACCAGCTAGCAAGACGCCTCAGTCGACGCCAGCGACGGAACCAGCTATCCAGCAATCCGGGGACTTCAACCATGCCGCTGTTACTTTTGCGAATCCCTTGTTGAGTGGTCGTCCTTCATCATCGACTGTGCCGGCCCTTGCTTCATCTGTGCAACTTCATGCCTCAAGCTCTCAAGCTACTGCAACTGATACACCGACTCCACTTTTCACCGCCCATCACGTCCCAGAAGACCAAGTGAGTGCTGCCAAGGAAGCTATACGCCAGGCAGGCATTATGATGGAGCAGATGAAAGTGGTGCGCGAGGCCAGTCAAGCTGCCTATGATGCCAGCTGAGCACTTCAGGCCAATGTCCAGGTTAGCTTACTTCCGATTGAACTCCATCTTGACGCTTGTTCTGTTAGGATATGATATTTAGAAACTGCTGCTTTATCCGCAAGACGTCCGTGGATGAGCGTTTTGGAACCTTAATTGCACACCCATTGTTAGTCTGTACACCCACTGGGTGTTTTAATTTCTGTTGAGTAGTTTTTCCACTTGAGTCGACTAGGTTGTGTTGATTGAATCTCTGAACCAGTGGGGGCACACCGAGTGCACCCACTGGGTGTAGTCCCCGAGACCGCCGTCGAATGTTTGATTCGGCGGGGGTCTTTGAACAGAACTTTTCCACTCGGTCTGGGCAGATCATGCCGAGTGGAACCTTTACGAGTGGGAGCACGCTGAGTGCACCCACCAGGTGTAGTCCCCGAGACCGTAGTCGACTGCGGGCAGTCGGCTATGGTCTGAGTTTTTTTTTAACTGGACGGACCAAGTCGATTGAAAAAGTCGGACCAGTGGGGGCACGCTGAGTGCACCCACTGGGTGTAGTCCCCGAGACTATTGTCGAATGTTTGATTCGGCAGTAGTCTTAGAACTGTTTGAACTTGCTACTTTATTGCTCGGAAGCAACCAATCTTTGTGTCTGCCGACTGACTATCTTCTGAACACAGAAATCTTGTGATCTTGGAGCCCGGTTCGCTGACTTGGAGCAGAAGCAAATCTAGCTCAATCTTGATCTGGAGTTGGCTCAAAACAACTTGCAGAAGGCTAAGGATGACGCTGCTGGTAAGGAAAGCTTGTCGATTGGTTCTCTTGCCATCTTTTCTCCTCCTTTTTCTCATTCAATTGTTATTCTTTCTAGAAACAATGAGACAGGCTTTGGAGAAGAAGGACCTTGACCTTGCGGCTGTGAAGAAAAGCGCCAAAGACAAAACAGCACTTGCCGACCAAAAGATGGCCTCAGTCGGAAAGTTGGAGGAAGAGAATACCAAGCTGAAGGCTGCTCTTGATGAAGCTAACAAAGAGGTGACTCGTCTGAAGAAGGACAAACGGACCCTGACCGACAAAGTGGAAGACATCACCCGCAAGAGGGACGAGCTGGAGAACTATCTGGGAGGACTCGCCAAAAAATTATTCCTCATGCTTGAAGGTACTTTTCTTTGTCCGATTGGTTTGCTTTCGTTGACTCATCATACTGCTGTCGACTCATTATTTCTCTGCGAGTGCAGAATTCTGTCAAGACTTCGAGGAAGAGACTGGGCGAGTCGAGACGAACTTGGACCCCATCAACTCCCCTGTCAAAGATGAAGCTGCCATGAACGTGCTCCGACTGGAGTCTCGCCTTGCCAGTGCCATGGATTACCTTGCTCGACTCAAGGTTGCGGTGTCACGGATCGACACAGCGCTCTGGCCAAGGGAAACACTCCAAAATGATCTCGAGACTCTAATGACTCGACTCAACGAGATTCCTGGTCGAGTGCAAGAGTGGAAGAAGTCCTCTGCTCGATGCGGTGCTGACGTAGCTCTATCCCTGGTTCGTGATCACTGCAAGGAAGCCAGAGAAGAGAAGCTAGCAGCAATCAAGGTTGCCAATACCAAGAAACTTGACTTCCAGTCTTTCATGGAGACCTTCATTGCTGCTGCTACTCGAATTGCAGATGGAATCGACCTGGACGAGTTTGTCGAGCCTGCCAGCCCCCCTGCGGAGTGAACGAAACTTTTATGATCCGATTCAATTTGCCTCGGTATGCCGAGTGATTTTGTAACCGTAAAAATCCTTCGGGCCTGATGCCCGAGTACTTTAAACTCCTTCGTCCGAACTTAGTTTGCCCTTAAATATGCTTGTTTTTATTTCCGAGTGGAACTTGTATCTTCACTCGGAACAGACTTTTGTCCTTGTGATGCAGTTCTGAGGAGAGGATCGCGAACGACCTGCACCTCGTCGTCCTTGCAGATCAGGATGGAGCGTGTTTTACACTTAGGCGAGTACAGGACCGCAGCTAAGCCCCCGAGTGAGAGGGTTGCTCATCACTTGGTAGGATTTTTTAAACTTAGGCGGGTACAGGACCGCAGCTAAGCCCCCGAGTGAGAGGGTTGCTCTTCACTCGGTAGGATTTTACAAACTTAGGCGAGTACAGGACCGCAGCTAAGCCCCCGAGTAAGAGGGTTGCTCATCACTCAGTAGGATTTTACAAACTTAGGCGAGTCAGGACTGCAGCTAAGCCCCGAGTAGAGGGTTGCTCATCACTCGGTAGGATTTTACAAACTTAGGCGAATACAGGACTGCACTAAGCCCCCGAGTGAGAGGGTTGCTCATCACTCGGTAGGATTTTACAAACTTAGGCGAGTACAGGACTGCAGCTAAGCCCCCGAGTGAGAGGGTTGCTCATCACTCGGTAGGATTTTACAAACTTAGGTGAGTACAGGACTGCAGCTAAGCCCCCAGTGAGAGGGTTGCTCATCACTCATAGGATTTTACAAACTTAGCGAGTACAGGACTGCAGCTAAGCCCCGAGTGAGAGGGTTGCTCATCACTCGGTAGGATTTTACAAACTTAGGCAAGTACAGGACTGCAGCTAAGCCCCCGAGTGAGAGGGTTGCTCTCACTCAGTAGGATTTTACAAACTAGGCGAGTACAGGACTGCAGCTAAGCCCCCGAGTGAGAGGGTTGCATCACTCGGTAGGATTTTACAAACTTAGGCGAGTACAGGACGGCAGCTAAGCCCCCGAGTGAGAGGGTTGCTCATCACTCGGTAGATTTTACAAACTTAGGCGATTACAGGACCGCAGCTAAGCCCCCGAGTGAGAGGGTTGCTCATCACTCGGTAGGATTTTACAAACTTAGGCAAGTACAGGACTGCAGCTAAGCCCCTGAGTGAGAGGGTTGCTCATCACTCGGTAGATTTTACATACTTAGGCGAGTACAGGATGCAAACTACGCCCCCCGAGTGAGAGGGTTGCTCATCACTCGGTAGGATTTTACAAACTTAGGCGAGTACAGGACTGCAGCTAAGCCCCCGAGTGAGAGGGTTGCTCATCACTCGGTAGGATTTTACAAACTTAGGCGAGTACAGGATTGCAGCTAAGCCCCCGAGTGAGAGGGTTGCTCATCACTCGGTAGGATTTTTTTTTGAACTTAAGCGAATCGGATTCGCGGCTAAGCCACCCACTGGGGGATTTTGGACACATGTATTAGTAACAACAATCATTTAGGAGACTGTAAAACCATGTCTTTGATAAACGAATTGAAAGGTTCTCTTTATTACATCTCATCAGTCTGAACACTTAAGTATAAAAACGGCGGAGTAGCTCCGCATTCCAAGCGTGTGGCTCGTCTTTATTATGCTCCACATTGTAGAGGTGATATGCTCCGTTGTGGAGCACCTTGGTGACGATGAAGGGACCTTCCCAAGTGGGGGCAAGTTTGTGAGGCCGTTGCTGGTCCACTCGGAGCACAAGGTCCCCTTCCTGAAATGCTCGACCCTTCACATTTCTGGCATATAATCGACGAAGGTCTTGCTGATAAATGGTCGATCGGATCAAGGCCATCTCTCTTTCTTCTTCCAGAAGATCAACAACATCTTCTCGAGCTCGTTCTGCTTCGGCTTCTGAAAAAAGTTCTACTCGGGGTGCATTGTGAAGCAAGTCACTCGGCAGCACAGCCTCAGCCCCATAGACCATGAAGAAGGGGGTTCGACCAGTCGACCGATTTGGTGTTGTTCTTAATCCCCAAAGGACTGATGGTAGCTCATCTACCCAAGCGCCGGCCGCATGCTTGAGGTCGCGCATCAATCGAGGTTTCAGCCCTTTGAGAATCAAACCATTCGCTCTTTCTGCTTGTCCATTCGACTGAGGGTGGGCGACTGAAGCATAGTCGACCCGAGTACCTTGGGACGCACAGAAAGCTCGGAACTCATCAGAATCAAAGTTCGACCCATTATCCGTGATGATGCTATGTGGGACCCCATACCTAAATGTTAACCCTCTGATGAAGCTGACGGCAGTACTTGCATCCAGGTTTTTGATAGGTTTAGCTTCGATCCATTTGGTGAACTTGTCGACTGCTACAAGCACATGGGTGAAACCACTCCTGCCAGTCTTCAGAGGTCCTACCATATCTAAACCCCAAACAGCGAATGGCCAGACGAGTGGAATGGTCTTCAAGGCTGAAGCAGGTTTGTGGGACATGTTGGAGTAGAACTGACAGCCCTCACATTTGTCAATTATTTCTTTTGCCATCTCATTTGCCCGCGGCCAATAAAACCCTGCTCGATACGCTTTGGCCATGATGGCCCGAGAAGACGCATGGTGACCACAGGTCCCCGAGTGAATATCATCGAGGATCATTCGTCCTTCTTCCGGAGTGATGCATTTCTGAATGACCCGAGTGACACTTTCTCTATAGAGTTGCCCCCCCCCCCCCATTACTGTGAAGGCTTTGGATCGACGGACAATCTAGCGAGCCTCTTCTTCATCCTCTAGAAGCTCTTTCCTGAGAATATATGCGATATACGGCTCTGTCCAATTAGGAATAACGATCAAAACTTCCATGATCAAGTCGACCACAGCTGGGATTTCAACTTCAGTCGAATCAGAGGAACTTTTAGGCTGTGGGGGCTCTTTAGTGAAGGGATCTTCTTGAACTAATGGTGCGTGAATATGCTCCAAAAACACATTGCTGGGAATAGGCTCCCGCTTGGAACCTATTTTCGCCAAGTCATCAGCTGCTTGATTCTTCAGTCGGGGTATATGGTGGAGCTCTAGCCCTTCAAACTTCTTTTCTAACTTTCTCACCGCATTGCAATAACCAGTCATAGCTTGGCTCCTGACATCCCACTCCTTCATCACTTGATTAACCACTAAATCTGAGTCACCGTAAACCATTAGGTGGCGGACGCCGAGTGAAATGGCCATACGCAACCCGTACAGGACTGCCTCATATTCAGCTTCATTGTTGGAGGAATCAAAGTGAATCTGGAGAACATATCTGAGGTTGTCGCCTCGTGGAGATACCAGGACTACTCTAGCGCCTGAACCATTCAACATCTTGGACCCGTCGAAGAACATAGTCCAATGTTCTGACTGTATCTGGGTCGGTAACTGCTGTTCTATCCACTCGACAAGGAAATCTGCTATCGCTTGAGATTTGATCGCTTTCTTTGCCTCAAACTTGATATCCAGCGGAAGGAGTTCAATCGCCCACTTTGCCACTCGACCAGTTGCATCTCTGTTGTTCAAAATTTCTGACAACGGAGCGTCGCTGACGACTTTAATCGAATGATCTGAGAAGTAATGTGCAACCTTCTTTGCGGTCAAGTAAATTCCATAGACAAGCTTCTGATAATGTGGATATCTCTGCTTGGATGGGGTTAAGACTTCAGAAATATAGTACACTGGGCGTTGAACCTTGTAGGTTTTACCTTCTTCTTCCCGCTCAACTGTGAATACTATACTGACAACCTGTCCAGTGGCTGCTATATAAAGCAGTAAAGGCTCTTTGCTGATTGGAGCAGCAAGCACCGGCTGGGTGGAAAGCAGGGCTTTGAGCTCTGTAAACGCTGTGTCAGCTTCCGGAGTCCACTCGAACATATCAGATTTCTTCATCACTCGGTAAAGAGGTAATGCCTTTTTGCCGAGACGAGAAATGAATCGACTCAAAGCGGCCAAACAACTAGTAAGCTTCTGAACGTCGTGTACACGCACAGGGCGTTTCATTCGGAGGATTGCACCAACTTTCTCTAGGTTTGCATCAATCCCACGTTCGGAAACGAGGAAACCGAGTAACTTTCCACCTGGAACTCCAAATGTACACTTCGATGGATTAAGCTTGATATCATATCTTCTCAAATTGGCAAAGGTTTCGACAAGGTTAGTCAGCAGGTCGGAACCTTTGCGCGACTTAACCACGATGTCATCCATGTATGCTTCCACATTCCGACTTATTTGAGCTAGCAGACACTTATGTATCATGCGCATGAATGTGGCACCAGCATTCTTGAGACCAAAGGGCATGGTGATGTAGCAAAAGCACCCAAATGGGGTGATAAAAGCTGTTTTTATTTCATCAGGTCCATATAGTCGGATCTGATGGTACCCGGAATATGCATCCAGGAAGGACAATCGCTCACATCCCGCAGTCGAGTCGACTATCTGATTGATGCGGGGGAGAGGAAAATGATCTTTCGGGCAGGCCCGATTGATATGCTTGAAATCAATGCACATACGAAGTGAATCGTCCTTCTTGGGAACCATGACAACATTGGCGAGCCACTCGGAGTGGTAAATTTCGCGGATGAACTCAGCTGCCAAAAGCCGAGCCACCTCTTCGCCGATTGCCTTTCTCTTCTCCGCAGCGGACCGACGGAGATGCTCTTTCATGGGTTTTGCCTTTGGATCGACTCGCAAACGGTGCTCAGCCAGTCCCCTGGGTACACCCGGCATGTCAGACGGCTTCCATGTGAAGATGTCCCAGTTCTCACGGAGGAACTGGATGAGCGCTTCTTCCTATTTGCTGTTGAGTGTTGTTGAGATATGAGTCGGAGCAGCACTGGGATCGGCCGGGTGAATGTGGACAGGCTTTGTTTCACCGGACGACTGAAATGCAGACTCTGAAGCAGGCTTCTTAGCGTGCAACAAATCACTCGGATCTGCAGTCTTCTTATATTCTTCCATTTCTATCGCTGCCATCTGTTCATCGGCTATCTTGGAGCCCTTCTGGAGGCACTCTTCTGCTCGTTGCCAATTACCAGTGACTGTGATCATGCCCCTGGGGCCAGGCATCTTCAGCTTGAGGTACACATAACACGGTCGAGCCATGAAACGGGCATATGCAGTTCTGCCCAGAATAGCATGATGGGCACTGTGAAAATCCACAACTTCAAATGTCAACTTCTCCTTACGGTAATTCTTTGAGTCACCGAAAACCACGTCAAGAGTGATCTAGCTGAGTGAATCAGCTTTCTTCCCTGGAATGACACCGTGGAACCGCATGTTGCTCTCACAGAGCTTGGACATCGGAATGCCCATCCCACGAAGAGTCTCAGCATACAAAATGTTCAAGCCGCTGCCACCATCCATCAAGACTTTGGTCAGTCGGGTGCCCCCAACAACCGGGTCGACCACCAATGCTTGCCTCCCAGGGGTGGCGACGTGCGGTGGGTGGTTAGATTGGTCGAATGTGATGGGAGTCTTTGACCATTTCAAATATGTCATCGTTGCCAGAGCAACCATGTTTACCTCTCTGTTGATGACTTTCAGTCGACTTTTACTTTCAATGTCAGCAAAAATCATCAAAGTGGAATTGACGTTAGGGAAACCGTCATCATCTTCTTCCTTGTCACCATCCTTGTCAGACTCTTTTTCCTTTTCATTGGGTTGTTTCTCTCGGAACTGCTGGATCAGGAGCCGACATTGTCGAGTGGTATGTTTGGGATAAATCAGATTACCCTCTTCATCCTTCTTGGTGTGAATGTGACATGGCAAGTCCAACACATCGTTCCCTGCCTGATCTTTCACCTTCTTGGGGATCCAGGGTCCTTTGGGCTTTCCCTTGAATTTTCCTTGAGTTACAACTGCAGCTTCACCTGGACCTGCTGGCTCAGCTTTGCGTTTCTGCTTCCGACCCCCTCCGGTGTCTTGGGCGACTGGTTTGCCCTTTCCACTGCGGAGTCGGTCCTCTTCTTCACCATTAGCGTACTGTGTGGCTATTTCCATCATTTGGGTCAGAGACATATCTCCTGTCCGACCGAATTTCAGGTTAAGCTCACGATACCGAACGCCCTCCTTGAAGGCACAAACTGCTTGGTGTTGGGATACATTTTCTACTGTGTGGTGTAAAGTGGTCCATCTTTGGATGTAATCCCTCAGAGTTTCATTCGGCTTATGTACACAATGTTGCAATTCCGTCAACCCCGCAGGTCGTTTGCATGTGCCCTCGAATGTCCTGACAAACACTCGGGTTAACTCTTCCCAGCTGAATATACTGCCTGGAGCCAACTGATTCAGCCATGCTCTGGCCGATCCTTCCGGCATGAGAGGAAGATGTTTCATAGCTACCTCATCATTTCCACCACCGATCTGAACAACCACTCGGTAATCTTCCAGCCAAGTGTTAGGCTTCGAATCACCGGTGAACTTACTAACCCCAGTCGCCAACCTGAAGTTGGGGGGATCTCAGCGGCTCTGATGGCTCTGCTAAAACACTCGGGACCCGAAACATGTATTCTGCTTCCACTCGGGCGATCCCTGCCTTGCCCCTCTCTGTGTGCTCGGTTCCTGTCGACCAAACCTTGCACCAAAATTGACCTCGCATCAAATCCTGGCTCTCTTGGGTCGATCGGCGTCCTTCGCCCTCCGCTGTACGGGCGCTTGTCATCATAGTGCCGGGGCACATATGATCCGCTTCTCGGAGGGGGCGTAGGCGCTCGACGGCGGTCATCACGGCCGAGCCGATGATCGTACTGCTCGTGGTTCCGACCCAAGTGCTGATCTTGGTGATGCACCCGCCCCTCACGCCACGAAGGCGATCTTGGGCTGTGAGCCGATTGAACTGTGTCAGCCACCACAGATCTGCTATGGATTCTGTTACGCGACTGAGATACTGCAGTGTTTTGGTCTCCTGCCGCCCGGAGCAGGGCCCGGATCTGCATCAAACCTCGTCCAGCTTCCGACTGGGATGGCTGGATGGACTCTGCTATACGAGCTGCAGCTGCAAGATTCTGAATAGGAGTGTGGTATACCTGAGGTTCAGGAGGGAACAATTGCCGCCGTCGACTGGACTCAGGAATCTGCTGCCGAGCACGTTCGTCGAGTGCATGCTGAAAATTTTCCAGTCGAGTGCATTCAGCCAAATTGGCCAAGCGCGCTGCCTCCAAGGCCTGAGCCTCAGAGGTCTCTCCGATGATGGGCGTGTGGAGTGCTTCCTCGTTACGGCGGTGAAGTTCCTCCCACCGCTGTGAAGAGAGGGTTTCGGGGTGGTATTCCTCGTGAACACGCGACGGATCGCCACCGCCGTCGCCACCTCCGTTGCGACGCATGCCAGGTGGGCTACGCGGCGTGTCGACCATCAGGACCTCCGCCACAGGATCGCTGCTGTCGCACTCGGACAGAGTCTCGACGGAGCCAGTCGATAGATCGAACAGGCCGTAGAGAGATTCATTGGGCTCGATTGCCGCGACTTGAGGGGTGGCCGACTGACGTGCCACCGCATGCTTCACCCACCGCTGAAGCCGCGATCGACCGGATCGCTTGCGACGGCGAACAGTGGGGAACGAAGACGCCGTAGGAACCGACCGGTATTGGGTCGACCGCTGCCGCAGAAGGACGCCGCGGACACACGCGCGAAAGTGCGTCACCCCGCGGACGGGGAACGTCTCGACGTCGAGGGGGGCCTCCTGGAGCCAGGCGGAGTCGTCGGCGATGAAGACGAGCGCGCCGAGACGGATGTCGTGGCCCTCAGCCAAACCTCCACCCGAAACCATGATGATGGGAATCGGAAAAAATTGCAACCTCACCGGAAAGTCGCTAAGACACCTGCCCCACGGTGGGCGCCAACTGTCGTGGTTCTAAGTCTGACAGTAGAATAGGGGGTAAGTATGAGGAGGCAAGATCCTAGCTACGATGAGGTTGTGCACGCAAGATTTACGAGTTCAGGCCCTTCACGGAGGAAGTAACAGCCCTACGTCTCAGTGCCCGGAGGCTCGGTCGATTGGATTATCCGTGAAGTTACAGGGGGTGCGAACCCTTGTGCCAGTGGAGGGGGTGGCTTATATAGAGTGCGCCAGGACCCCAGCCGTCCCACGTTACAAGGGGTTCATTGTCCATAAAGACAGGACATTACTGATAACGCCAGCAATAAAGGCAAATAAATGATCATTAAGACTACGGAGTGAACGCCTGACCATTGCCATCCTGAGTGACCTTAGATCTTCTGTCTTCCGAGTGGTTTCTAATGTGGTCGAGCAAGTACACCCCGGTCGAATGGAATTGGGTTATCCGAGTGAACTGTTGGTCGAGCGGGTTGCACCCTGTGGTGATTTCAGTCGGTAGATGATGCTATCCTTTGAATGCCCTTGGCTTTAGAGCAGTGCCCTCAGGGAAGGGTGTCTAGGTCAGGCCTATTACCCTACCCTAGGTACATGTCTTCGTCAGATACCACTAAGGAAAAACCTCCCTTGCCGGGCAGGCGAGCCTGGCGGGGACGAGGTTGCCTCGAAGACAAGTCTCAAGATTGCCCCGGCAGGCTTGCCGAGGACGCCGAGGGTGGATTACCCCGCCAAGGCTCCACCGCTCCACCTCACAGCAATGCAAGTCATCGATTTGTGCGGTGTTGAGCCCCCAAGTGGCTGAGTGGCTGCTATTTGGCACGTGGCAGCCACTTCCAGAGGAAATCACCTCCAAATGACACCCGTCCAGGGACGTGTCATGCAGACAGGTGAGAAGGTGGCTGAACGGCACGGCAAGGCTTGCCGGGCTAAGCTACGATGTGACACTAAGCAGCGCATTTAATGCGCTCTGCCCTGTCTGCAGAATTAGGTATGATAGCACTGTTTGCTATCTAATCAGTACGCAATGACTAATTTGCCATTGTGGTGACCCCTTGATCTATAAAAGGAGGGACGTGGCAACCTTAGAAAGGATTCAGACCCTTGTACACTCATACGCGCGTAGTTGCTCTCGCCCCGAGGTGACCCTGCCGGGCTAGAGCGCCTTGTCTCCACATCGGTCCTCTCATCAATCCACCAAAGCAGGAGTAGGGTTTTACGCCTCACGGCGGCCCGAACCTGGGTAAAAAACTGCCCGTGTGATCGCTGTCGTGCTGCTCCGCGCCCTCCGCTCTTTGTGCAATGCGTCCTTCCCCACTGCCGAACCACAAGGGGACGATGGCCCCATAGGTGGCCGTGTTTTCCCATGACAACTTTGGCGCGCCAGGTAGGGGGAAGCGCTTTTGCGAATCCGAGAGCGTACGCAGCGCGTCATCTTCACCATCGTTCTCTTCACCGATGGCTTCATCATCCATGGCGCCCAAGAAGAAACCCGGTGCCGCAGCTCACCCATCCACCTCGAAGGCCCCTTCACATGCGGCCACCGACGCCCTGGGGCTACGGGGGTGCACGGGGACATGGACGCTGCGGGGGACGTGGCCGGCGCAGGCGGCATCGTCACCACCTCCCCTATGGCTGAAACAGGAGCAGGAGGCACCAGAGAAGGACAGCGCCAACAACTTCCCAGCGGTCACGCTCCACAAGCTGCAGGTGGAGAAATCATCCTGTCCACGCCTCTCCACCCCATCGAAGGACGCAGCCACAGCGGTGGCGCTCGCCCTGGGGCGAACCGCAACCCTCCGGCCGTCTCCGCTGCGGGTGCGGCCGCAGGGCATGCGCCACCCCCGGAACGGGCTGGCCAAGCCGATGCACTGAACGGAGCCGCCGATCCCCAAGCACAACCACCTCGTCACCACGCCACCCTGGTGACTGGCTCACGGCGATGAGAGCACGGCGCTGCCACTACCAGCACCGTCAGAAGCCAGGCGACGTTACGGTCTACATCGTCATCCATGCCGAGCACTGCTTCGGAGGCCATGGCGTGGGCCCAACTCCTGTTGAGATTTCCGTCGGTGGCTGATCAGATGGATGAGTAGAGAGCCACCATTCAGAGCCTGATTGATTTCAACGAGGCGGGAGGATCACAGCGAGCGGGCCCGTCACGGCCTCCGCAGGCGGCGACAACGGCCCGAGCCGCTGGCCGTACCAAAGGGGCCACCCCCGCAATTCAATCCCCTCCGCGGCAGCCAGCGCAGGGGCCGCAGCCAGAGCCACGCGACCAAGAACCCGACGGTGTATCGATGGCTTCGTCCGATCCCCTAGCACAACGACACCAGCGGCGAGTCCTGGAAGACAGGCGGAGGGAAGACGCGCGCCACCATCGAACGACGCCGTGAAACCCAACGCCAGTCTGATAGGCGCAATGGCCCCAATTTCGACGAGCCCACGCCCGGTGAAGGTGGGTACCTGCCTTTCGAGGTTGGGTGCCCCACATTAACTCGCGAGCTGCGGCAAGTCCGTTGGCCATCTGCTCACACGTTCAAGCCAGAAATACCAGAGAAGTACGATGGAAGATTGAACCCGACAGAGTTCTTGAGCATCTACACCATCGCTGTTCAAGCTACCGGGGGAAGAGACGAGAAGGTGTTCGCCAACTACTTCCCTTTGGCACTCAAGCCAAATGTGAGGTCTTGGCTGATGCACTTGCTGAAGAATTCCATCTCGACCTGGGCTGACCTGTGCCATGAGTTTCTTGGCACCTTCACGGGTGGCCATCAAGAACCAGGGTGGCCCAGCGACTTGCAGCTCCTTCCGCAGAAAGAAGGAGAGAGTCTGCGGAAGTACATGCAGAGGTTCAGCCGGGTGCGCAGGAATATTCCAGACATCCACCCGGCAGCTGTGATAGCCGCGTTCCAGTCCAACGTGCGCAACCGCCGGATACGTTCTAAAATGAACGTTCGGTTGCCCAAGACTGTGAATGAGCTATACACTTTGGTGAATAATGTGCCCGAGTAGAAGAGGGGAGACGACTCCCCGGTGAAGAAGATGGCGTCGACATCGACTCAGAGGACGACGACGACGCCACCAACCAAAAGAAGAAGAACAAGAAGCGCAACAAGAAGCGCAAGGATAAAGCGGTGATGACCGTCGAAGGATCGAGTGCACCTAGTACCGGCAAGAAGGCCAAGACCAAGGTCCCCGGCAAGGAAGCTGCCGCGTGCACTAATTGCCGGGAAGCCACGGCTGCCGAGAAGGCTGGGAAGAGTGATGGGCCGTACTGCAAGATCCATCGGACCAAGGGCCACGATCTTCAGGAGTGTCATCAGGTTGAGCAACTCGTCAAGAAGCAGAGGGCTGAATACGAGAAGCGTGATAAGGAGAAAGATCAAGATGGCACTGGCGGGAAGGGCCGAGGCAGCAGAACAGGTCACCTCGGCAATGCTCCTCAGTATCAGGGGAAACCCGCCAAAGGCCATGAGAAGAAGGATTGCGAGGACGAGAGTGATGAAGGAGATGAAGAGGAAACCAGCGAGCAGGAGTTCCAGAAAGCCATTGACGCCCTATGCATTGACGGGGGTGCTTCCTTGCACTCCTCTCATCGCCAACTTTAAAGGTGGGCACGTGAGGTCAATGCCGTGGAGCCAGCGGCAGATTCTCGAAAGCCGCTCAAGTGGTCCCGCACGCCCATCATCTTTGATAAGGAGGATCACCCCGACCGCACTACCGCGCTAGGGTGTTTGCCGTTGTTGGTTTCACCGATGATCCGCAACCTCAAGGTCACAAAGATGTTGGTTGACGGTGGGGCCAGGTTGAATTTGATTTCTCCAAAGGTCATCAGCAAACTCCAGATAGCAGATGAAGAGCTCAAGGTTACTGGTACGTTCCAAGGGATCAACCCCGGCAGGAGTCAGTCATCCTAAGGGGAAGATCATACTGCTGGTAACATTCGGGGGGGGGGGGGAGTTAAACTACCGGACTGAGAAGATCTTGTTTGATGTGGTTGACCTCCCCCTGCCGTACAATGGAATCCATGGTCGCCCTGCCCTGGCCAAATTCATGGCGGCATCCCACTATGCCTATAACACTTTGAAGATGCCAGGGCCAATAGGCGTCATTTCCATTCCATCAGACAAGAAAGACGCAATCATATGCATGGATAAGATGTACCGGGAAACAGTCGATGCAGAGGCCGCGGAAGCCACTGCTACTTCCAAGGAAAGCAAGAAAAAGAAGAAAGCTAGCAAGGAATCCAGGAAGCGTACCTCTTCGGAGTGTGCTGCGCCAGCTGATGACTTGCCGGAGAGTTCCAATAGCAAGAGATTCAAGGCTGCTGCACCCACTGTGAAGAAGGTCCCGGCAGGGCTGGCTGGCGCTGACGGTACATTTACCATCAGTGCCACCCTCACCGACAAATAGGAAAGTGCGCTCGTTGCCTTCCTGCGGGCGAATGTCGATGTGTTTGCTTAGCAACCATCTGACATCCCCGGTGTTCCCAGGGAGGTAATCGAGCACCACCTTGTTGTCTACCCACATGCCCGGCCCGTCAAGCAGAAGGTCCGGAAGCAAGCTTTGGAGTGGCAGCAGCTTATTGCCGAGGAGATCAAGAAACTAGAGGTAGCTGGTCTGGACAGAGGAGTATTGCATCCAACATGGTTAGCAAACCTAGTGGTAGTGCGCAAGGCGAATGGGAAATGGAGACTTTGCATAGATTTCACAGATCTGAACAAAGCATGCCTGAAGGACCCGTTCCCCTTGCCGCGCATCAACCAGATTGTGGATTCCATCTCCGGGTGTGACCTGCTTTCCTTCCTGGATGCCTACTCTGGATACCACCAGATTTTCATGTCCAAGGAAGACGAAGAGAAGACCGCGTTCATAACCCCATGTGGCACATACTGTTATGTACGAATGCCCTTCGGGTTGAAGAGCGCTGGATCCACTTTTGCAAGAGCGGTACAGATTGGCTTTGAGTCCCAGCTGCACAGAAATGTTGAAGCCTACATGGATGATATAGTGGTCAAAACCAAGGACAGAGTGACTCTCATTCAGGATTTGGTAGAGACCTTTGCAAATCTGCGCAGAATCAACTTGAAGCTGAACCCGGAGAAGTGTGTGTTTGGTGTTCCTTCCGGCAAGCTACTTGGCTTCTTCGTGTCCCATCGGGGGATAGAGGCCAACCCCGACAAGATCAAGGCTATCGAGCAGATACAAGCACCCAAGACAGTTAAAGACGTGAGGCGTTTGACTAGATGTGTTGCCGCGCTGAGCAGGGCCATTTCCAAGTCCGTCGAACGTGCCTTGCCTTTCTTCAAAATCTTGAAGAAGGCAGGGCCCATGGAGTGGACCCCGGAGGCAGACGCTGTGCTACAAGATTTGAAGAGCTACCTTTCCTCTGTTCCCACCTTAGTCGCTCCTAAACCACAAGAGCCGTTGCTGCTATATTTAGCAGCGACCAATCAAGTGGTTAGCGCAGCGCTGGTGGCAGATGACGCAGCAGTCACCACCACCGTCCCCTCTGGAGAGGAAAGTGAACCCGTCCCGGCAAGATCAGATGCAGTTCAAGACAAAGAAGAGCAAGGTAGCGGAGACAGTTCCAAGATCACGGCAAGGAAGAAGGTGGTGCAGCGCCCAGTGTATTTTGTCAGCTCCCTGCTGCAGGGTGCTAGGTCGAGGTACTCTGGCGCGCAAAAGTTGATTTTTGGCCTCATCATGGCCTCAAGGAAACTGCGCCACTACTTCCAAGCCCACGAGATCACGGTTGTCACCCGCTTTCCCTTGCAACGCATACTCCGAAACCCTAAGGCCACTGGCAGGATCGTGGAATGGGCTTTGGAGTTATCCATCTTTGGTTTGAAGTTTGAAAGCACGTCAACTATTCAGAGCAGAGCACTGGCAGAGTTCATTGCGGAGTAGATGCCGACCCCTGATGAAGAAGTACTGGAGACAGTCATCCCCGGCAAGGAAGCGCCCCAAGAATGGATTATGTATTTTGATGGTGCCTTCTCCCTACAAGGTGCAGGAGCTGGCGTGCTTATCGTTGCTCCCACTGGGGAGCACCTTAAGTACGTCGTTCAAATGCATTTCCCCCGGGAGAAGGCTACCAACAATACTACAGAGTATGAAGGGCTCCTTGCCGGGCTCAGAATTGCAACAGAACTAGGAATCAAGAAGCCGATTATCCACGGAGATTCACAACTGGTGGTGAGACAAGTGAACAAGGATTATAAAAGCCCATTGATGGAGGCATACATCGAGGAAGTGAGAAAGTTGGAGGAGCGCTTTGACGGATTGCAAACAGAGCACATATCGCGTGCGGAAAACAGCATTGCTGATCATGTGTCAAAGTGCGCTGCGCAAAAACTCCCTATGGAACCAGGGACTTTTGTACTCCATCTAACTCAACCCTCCGTATCCCCAGCAACAATGGCCAGCATGAGGAGGAAATTGAACTCCAGCAAGCCTCTCCCGGCAGAGCTTCCCGAAGCCCCCGGCAGAGAGCTTGGCGGGAACAACTCCCCTTCGATCAGTGAGCTGCACCCTCCCGGCGAACTACCAGTCTTTGCGGTCGAGGCATGCGCTCCCATCGACGAGGAGGTGCCGCTAGTCCTTGTTGCCGAGCCCCAAGCTCCAACTTAGGCGCGCCACATTGTTCATTTCCTCCAAACAGGAGAACTTCCCAAAGAGCAAGAAGAAGTTGAAAGAGTAGCCCGGAGGGCCAATATGTATCAGTTCGTTGACGACACGCTATACAGAAGAAGGCCCAACTGTGTGAAATTGAAGTGCATTTGCTGGGAAGAAGGAAAGGAACTGCTGGCAGAGATACACAAGGGTATGTGTGGCTCCCACATTGGATCAAGGGCCTTGGTTGGGAAAGCTTTTCGGCAAGGCTTCTACTGACCCACAGCCCTCCAAGATGCAATTGAGCTAGTCACCAAGTGTGAAGCCTGCCAGTTCCACTCCAAGAATATCCATCAGCCTGATCAAGCTCTCCAAACAATCCCTTTGTCATGGCCATTTTCGGTCTGGGGGCTCGACATCTTGGGCCCCTTCCCCCGTGCTACCGGGGGCTTTGAATTCTTGTTCATCGCAATCGACAAGTTTACAAAGTGGCCGAAAGTAGAGCCCGTGAGAAAGGTGACCGCGCAGTCAGCTATCAAGTTCTTGAAAGGATTGGTGTGCCGCTTCGGGGTACCTGCCCAAATCATCACCGACAATGGCACCCAATTCACAAGCCGCGCCTTCATGCAATACGTTCATGCCCTCGGAAGCAAGGTCTCGTTTACCTCGGTAGCCCATCCTAGAAGCAACGGGCAAGCTGAGAGGGCGAATGCTGAAGTGCTGCGAGGTCTTAAGACAAGAACTTTCGATCGGCTATAGAAGTGCGGTAGGCAATGGATCGATGAGCTGCCGGTGGTTCTTTGGTCCCTCCGTACGACACCAAATCGAGCTACCGGGCAGACTCCCTTCTCCCTAGTCTATGGGGCAGAAGCAGTTATCCCCACGAAACTCATATTCAGGTCTCCTCGAGTGCCTGCCTACGATGACGTAGCGCAGGAACGGCACCGGCGTGACGACGCTGTGCTACTTGAGGAGAACCGTCTCCGGGCTGCTACGCGTGCTGCACGCTACCAGCAAGCCCTGCGTCGCTATCACAGCCGCAGGGTTCATGCCCGGAGTTTTGAGGAAGGCGACCTTGTCCTTAGGCGTGTTCAGTCCGCCAAGGGTGCAAACAAGTTGACGCGTGGGAAGGCCCTTACCAGGTAGTACGAGTCACCAGACCTGGCGCAGTCCGTCTGGAGACCGGAGATGGCATTCAATTGCAAAACTCATGGAACATTGAGCATCTTCGTAAGTTCTACCCGTAAGGTGCGGCTGTCGGGCCCTGCCCGGCAGCCACCCTTTTGTACAAGCTTTGCCGAAGTTGCATGTAACCCTTTGTACAAAGCCAGGCGCAGACCCTGAGCAACAGAGAAATAAACAAAGCGCTTGGGGGCCCCCAAAACTTGCATGCATGCATAAGCATATCATGAGCATAGCATGATCATGTAGATGAGGTCGCATGTGGCATTGTTTTCATCTGCACTAAGTTGCAGGGTTCTTGCCGTGGACTTGATCCCGAAGAGAAGAAATGAAGATGAGCCTACGTGACGATCCCCGGCAGACCAAACAGATAAGTTCCTTCTTATCCATACCTGTTCTGTAATTTGAAAACTTGTGCAAATGAAAACCTCGCCACCTTCAAAACATAGGTGCTCCTACCCTTTGACTCGAATGCTGCTTCGGTCAGGGTGGTCGCAGTGGCCTTTGGCGAAAAAGGTTCGGCGGGGGGCTGGTCCCTTTTACAGTTTTTTGCCCGGCAGACCTAGCCCCGCGGCAACAAACTGAGGGTACCGGCAGGATAGCCTGCCGGGGAAACTTTTTTACTTAAATGTATAGAGGCATTTCACCTCTGCATGGATATGGTACATGCACAAGTGCCCGGTAAAGCTTGTCTTTTTCATTAATATGCTGATAAACAAGTACAGATCTTACAGAACACAAACATGGATAAAGAAGTTTACATTATTGAGACTAAAGTTTGGCCGATGCCTACACATTTTAAACTGAAAAAAGATAAGTGCCCCGTAATCCCTTTCTTGTCCCTCTCCTCCTAGGCACTACGGTGGAAAGAGAAGAGGGCAAAAGGAGTGCCTGAGCGGAAGCCTAGTCCAATCCTGTCAGGACTTGCCAGATGCAGCCTGACAAGATCGAGAGTGGCAAGGCTGCGAAGGAGAGGGGCAGAAGGAGCAGCTCGGCGGTGCCCTGGTCACCACCTCCAGGACCAGCAAGAAGCCCCAGCACAAGCACCGGCAGGGGAAACTACCGGAGCTTAGCTGGAAGACTGCTGGAGGAGACGAAGGCACCAAGAGAGCGACCCCCCCGGCAACCGTCCTAAAGAGGCTGGTGATGATGGTGCCGGGGAGGGAGGGGAAGAGCAGAAAGACGAGGCAGCGGGCTAGCAATATGAGACGAAGGCGTCGGTGCCATCGTACTCCGACCTGACGACCTGCTACCCGCCTTCTCCGTCTTCCCTCGTTCTTTCTTCATCACCACCACTCCAGGAGGACGCCAGCTCCTTGGACCGACACCTCCCCCGGAGAAGCAGCAGGCGACGGCGACGTCCGAGGCGTGCAAGTGGCACCGCTCCCCACCATGGAGAGCAGGAAGGTGCCACCGTCTTCAACGTTCGCCCCGACTCTGCCGAAAGGAACAACACTGGGATTATCGAGGATCCCAAGTGCTGCACCCCAGACAGGCGCCGGAACCCCCAAGGGCCCCATCGTTAGGGCAACGAGCCTCGGCGACCCGCAGCGAGGGCTGGCGTTCCTCACCGGACAGCCGGCTCGTGTGAGGGAGACGAGCGTTTCACCATTTTGGAGAAGCGCGACACCTCCCACACCCCGGGTGACTCGACACCCACATCCTCGACCACTGCATCCCCTTCGGCCCCGGACCAGACTCACTCCCCGGGCGTTCACACAAGCGTTCGGTGTCATCGACCCTAAGTTAGAGCCCGGGGCCTGGCCCCAGCCTCCCCACCTCGACATAACAGAGAAGGAAGCAAGGAAGAGAAGAAGTGTGCGTGGATGAGCACTTCCGCTCCCCCTCACCCCCTCTTTTATAGGCGGGCTGAGGCTGGGGGCTGATCCCTCGGCGGGTAACCGCTGCCCCTCTCCTCCAACCCAGGAAGACTGGGCCCCTGCCATGACGCTCTCTCCCGCACCACGCGCCTCCGTTACCTACCCCACTCAATGAATGCAGCATACGTGGCAAGGGATAAGAACGTGGTGGGAAGAGTGAATTGGCAGTTACTCACCCGTGCGTTAAAGTCATTCACGGGCCAATACAGGGATGGCCCCACTACAATTGGTGTTGCATGATGCACGGGAAAACTGGAAACTGACTCAAGCTCAGATTAATGAAGAAGCAAAGAAGATCTCAAAGGGTAAGCTACCGCAGCCTCCCTACCTGTGTACTGGACAGGGCCTACCCCGACGACGCTCAGCAGCGCGTTTAGGCCAGGCCCGGGGGCTCCTGTCGGTGCAACAAATCCCAGGTGTGTTGCCCAGACTGTACACAGGCTCGAGAACAAGGTTGCAGCATCCAAGACAAGACCAAGTAGAAGATATTAACTCTTTGAGAAATCAAAGGGCGGATCAAGAAGACCAAGACCAACCAAAGGAGCAAGATACCACTAAGGAAAAACCTCCCTTGCCGGGTAGGTGAGCCTGGCGGGGACGAGGTTGCCCCGAAGACAAGTCTCAAGATTGCCATGGCAGGCTTGCCGGGGACGCCGAGGGCGGATTACCCCGCCAAGGCTCCACCGCTCCACCTCACAGCAACGCAAGTCATCGATCGGTGCGGTGTCGAGCCACCAAGTGGCTGAGTGGCCGCTATTTGGCACGTGGCGGCCACTTCCAGAGGAAATCACCTCCAAATGACACCTGTCCAGGGACGTGTCACGCAGACAGGCAAGAAGGTGGCTGAACGGCACGGCAAGGCTTGCCGAGCTACGCTACGATGTCACACTAAGCGGCGCATTTAATGCGCTCTGCCCTGTCTGCAGAATTAGGTATGATAGCACTGTTTGCTATCTAATCAGTATGCAATGACTGATTTGCCATTGTGGTGACCCCTTGATCTATAAAAGGAGGGCCGTGGCAACCTTAGAAAGGATTTGGACCCTTGTACACTCATACGCGCATAGTTGCTCTCGCCCCGAGGCGACCCTGTCAGGCTAGAATGTCGCGTCTCCACCTCGGTCCTCTCATCAATCCACCAAAGCAGGAGTAGGGTTTTACGCCTCGCAGCGGCCCAAACCTGGGTAAAAAACTGCCCGTGAGATCGCTGTCGTGCTACTCCGTGCCCTCCGCTCTTTGTGCAATGCGTCCTTCCCCACTGCCAAACCACAAGGGGCCGATGGCCCCATAGGTGGTCGTGTTTTTCCACGACACCACCGGGATGATGAAGATGGCCACCGGTGATGATTTCCCCCTCCAGCAGGGTGCCGGAACAGGATCTAGATTGGTTTTTCGTGGCTACAAAGGCTTGCGGCGGCGGAACTTCTGATCTAGGGTTACCCCGAGAGTTTTTGGAATATTTGGCAATTTATAGGGCGAAGAGGCGGTGCGGGAGGCCACCGAGGGGGGCACAACCCCCCTGGGCGCGCCTGGGCGCGCCCAGGTGGGTTGTGCCCACCTCGGGCCTCCCCTCTGGTACTTTTTTAGCCCATCCTTGGTCTTCTGGTCCAAAAAAAATCTCCAATTTTTTTTGCTGCATTTGGACTCCGTTTGATATCGATTTCCTGCAAAGTAAAAAACAAGCAAAAAACAGCAACTGGCACTGGGCACTATGTCAATAGGTTAGTCCCAAAAAATGATATAAAGTTGCTATAAAATGATTGTAAAACATCCAAGAAGATAATATAACAGCATGAATACTTCATAAATTATAGATACGTTGGAGACGTATCAGCATCCCCAAGCTTAATTCCTACTCGTCCTCGAGTAGGTAAATGATAAAAGAAATAATTTATGAAGTGTGAATGCTAGCAAAGTGCATAAGTTTGATCAATGATAATTTCAATGACTTTTCCTAGTGTCATAATAGCAATTCTTTCTCATAAAACTTCTCATGTTGAAGTAGCAACCAATTCACATGTTAAGGTTCAAACAATGAATTCTCTTGAAACTCAACAACCTATATTCTTAGTCACCAAACAATTGCAATTCAACTTATTCAACAGACTCTAAGTAAGAGCTCCACATACTCAATCATCATATAGTCTTCTATGATTGCTAGTACTCAAAGCATATTCTTAGAACAAATGGCATCCATCGAACACAGAGAAAGATAGGGGCTTAATATTTCGCCTCCCAACTCATTTATCATAGAGATAATTGTCAACAATAATAAATCATGATCAAATATATTTGACTGGTCATATGTGCCTAGATCTTTCCCCACCACATGATGCTTGCCAACTAGAGAATAATTGAGGTTGAAATGAGAATGCATTCTATTGACTCTTGCATAAAAGTAAATACTGAAAAGTAAAAGATAGGCCCTTCACAGAGGGAAGCAGAGGTTGTCATGCGCTTTTTATTTGGATGCCCAAGCTCTTAATGCAAAGGAACGTCACGTTATATTGCCCCTTATGATAGCAACCTTTATTATGAAGTCCATCGCCTTTATTACTTTGCCATCACAAGTTCGTACAACGCTCAATTTTCCCTTACAATAAAAGATCAAACATATTTAGGAGCAATTTTTATTGCTTTATGCACCGATGACAACTTACTTGAAGGGTCTTATTCAATCCATAGGTAGGTATGGTGGACACTCATGGCAAGAAACTGGGTTTAAGGGTTTTTGGATACACAAGTAGTATCTCTACTTAGTATGAATTTTTGGCTAGCAAAAGATCCTAGGCAAACACCACATGTTGGAGGATCCATGACAATATAACTTCTATGCAAATATACCCAAACATAAATCATTATGTTATCTTCCTTATCCAACTTCAACTAATTTTCTCAAGTTTGAAAATAATTAATGGGTATTCACAATCATAGAAGATGTCCAAGATAATATATTTGTATGGGAAAGTTTTCTTCCTTATACTAATCATTCATGAATTGCTTGTATGACCAATATTGTGATTGTCAAGCTTCAAAAGATTTCACTTTATAAACCCAATGTGAAGCTACCACTAGGCATGATATGAACATATAATTTCAACTTCATGATATTCAATTCATTCAATAATTTACTCATAGGATATAAGTGAAGCACAAGAGTAAATGACAAACTACTCCAAAAAGATATAAGTGAAGATCAAGCGAGTAGTTAAGTAAATGGGTGGCTATTTGATGACTCTCTCTTATTTAAAATATTCAGATCTAATTATTTTATTAAAACAGCAAGCAAAACAAAACAAAATAACATTCCAAGAATAGCACAACTCATGTGAAGAAGCAAAAACTTAGGCTCAACCGATACTAACCGATAATTGTTGAAGAAGAAAGGTGGGATGCCCACCGGGGCATCCCCAAGCTTAGATGCTTAATACTTCTTGAAATATTATCTTGGGATGCCTTGGGCATCCCCAAGCTTGAGATTTTGTGTCTCCTTAATTCCTCTCATATCACGGTTTCCCTAATTCTTAAAAACTTCATCCACACAAAACTCAACAAGAACTCGTGAGATAAGCTAGTATAAATCAATGCAAAAACCTTATCATTACATACTGTAGCAAATCACTAAAATTATTATTTAACATTGAATACTAAATGCCTCTGCATATTTAATAGTCCTATCCTCAAATAGAATCATTAAACAAGCAAACATATGCAAATAATGCAAACATAACAGCAATCTGCCAAAACAGGACAGTCTGTAAAGGATGCAAGAGTATTCATACTTCTCTAACTCCAAAAATTCTGAAAATTTAGCACACTGTAGAAAATTTATCAGATCTTATTGCGCAAAAATATTCAACATTTTATCACATTCTTACTTTTCTCAAGAATTCACGCAATAGCATGCAACTTTCTGTTTTCAAACAGCCACATATAGACTTGCAAAATAAGCATGGTAAAGGCTATGCTTGACATTTTTATTGAAATAAAATATGCAAAACATTATTCTAAATATCATCAAGCAAATACTAATAAAATAAAATGATGCTCCAAGCAAAACACATATCATGTGACAAATGAAAATATAGCTCCAAGTGAGGTTACCGATAATGTTAGAGACGAAAGAGGGGATGCCTTCCGGGGCATCCCCAGGCTTCGTTGCTTGGATATTCCTTGAATATTAACTTGGGGGTGCCTTGGAAATCCCCAAGCTTAGGGTATTATCACTCCTTATTCTCCTCATATCGATATCTCACCCAAAACTTGAAAACTTCAATCACACAAAACTTAACGGAACCTTGTGAGATGCGTTAGTATAATAAAACAAATCATTCACTTTGGTACTGTCAATATAAGATTCATAATTGTTATCACACAATGCCTACTGTAATATATAATTTCCATGATTTATATTAAGCAATATAAGCCATAGAAACCATAAAACAAGCAAACTATGCATTGCAAACAGAATCTGTCAAAAACAGAACAGTATGTAAAGATCTGAATTAAGGTCATACTTCTGTAACTCCAAAAATTATGAAAAACTAGAAAAACATACAAAATTTGTATACCCATCAACTGTAAAACATTCAGAGTTTTTATACGCTCCAGTGATTTTAAACAATTCTGTTACTGGGCGCAAAAGTTTCTGTTTTTGCACAGAATCAAGTCAACTATCATCCACACTATCTCAAAGGCTTTACTTGGCACTTTATTGAAACAAAAGCTATAAAACATGATTACTACAGTAGCCTAATCATGTGAACACACAAAAACAGTAGGGGTAAATGTTGGGTTGTCTCCCAACAAGCGCTTTTCTTTAATGCCTTTTAGCTAGTCATGATGATTTCAATGATGCTCGCATAAAAGATAAGAATTGAAACATAACGGGAGCATCATGAAGCACATGAAAAGCACATTTAAGTCTAACCAACTTCCTATGCATAGGGATTTTGTGAGCAAAAAATTTATCGGAGCAAGAATCAACTAGCATAGGAAGGCAAAAGAAGCAAAACTTCAAGATTTTCAACACATAGAGAGGAAACATGATATTATTGCAATATGTAAAAGCATATGTTCCTATCTCATAATAATTTTAAGTAGCATCATGAATGAATTCAATAATATAACTATCACATAAAGCATTCTTTTCATGATCCACAAGCATAGAATTTTTATTACTCTCCACATATGCAAATTTATTCTCATGAATAGTAGTGGGAGCAAACTCAACAAAATAACTATCATGTGATTCTTGATTGACATAATCATATTGAGCATTAAAATCATGATGACAAGTTTCATGGATATCATTACTCTTTATAGCATACATGTCATCACCATAATCATCATAAATAGGAGGCATGCCTTCATCATAGTAAATATTCTCATCAAAACTTGGGGGACTAAAAATATCATCTTCATCAAACATAGCATCCCCCAGCTTATGGCTTTGCATATCATTAGCATCATGGATATTCAAAGAGTTCATACCAACAACGTTGCAATCATGCTCATCATTCAAAGATTTTCTGTCAAACATTTTATAGAATTCTTCCTCTATCAATTGAGCACAATTTTCCTTTCCATCATTTTCATAAAAGACATTATAAAGATGAACAATATGATGCAACCTCAATTCCATTTTCTTGTAGTTTTCTTTTACAAACCAAACTAGTGATAAAACAAGAAACTAAAAGATTCAATTACAAGATCTAAAGATATACCTTCATGAACTCACCTCCCCGGCAACGGCGCCAGAAAAGAGCTTGATGTCTACTACACAACTTGTTCTTGTAGACTCGTGTTGGGCCTCCAAGCGCAGAGTTTTGTAGGACAGTAGCAATTTTCCCTCAAGTGGATGACCTAAGGTTTATCAATCCATGGGAGGCGGAGGATGAAGCTGGTCTCTCTCAAACAACCCTGCAACCAAATAACAAAAAGTCTCTTGTGTCCCCAACACACCAAATACAATGGTAATTTGTATAGGTGCACTAGTTCGGCAAAGAGATGGTGATACAAGCGTAGTAATGATAGTAGATTTTTTTTTGTAATAGGAACAATAAAAAATAGCAAGGTAGCAATTGATAAAACGGAGCACAAACGGTATTGCAATGCTTGAAAATGAGGGGTCCGTACTTTCGCTAGTGCAATCTCTCAACAATGCTAATCTAATTGGATCATATAACCATCCCTCAACGTGCGATGAAGAATCACTCCAAAGTTCTTATCTAGCGGAGAACATAAGAAGAAATTATTTGTAGGGTACAAAACCACCTTAAAGTTATTCTTTCCGTTCAATCTATTCAAGAGTTCGTACTAAAATAACGCAAAGTTATTCTTTCCATTTGATCTATCCAAGAGTTCGTACTAAAATAACACCATATGATACGCATCAACCAACTCTAATGTCACCTAGATACTCCAATGTCACCACAAGTATCCATGAGTTAATTATACGATACGCATCAAACAATTTCAGATTCATAATACTCGATCCAACACAAAGAACCTCAAAGAGTGCCCCAAGATTTCTACCGGAGAAAAAAGGACAAAAACGTGCATCAACCCCTATGCATAGATTACCCCAATGTCCCCTCGGGAATCCGCGAGTTGAGTGCCAAAACATATATCAAATGACTCAATATAATACCCCATTGTCACCACGGGTATTCATATGCAAGACATATATCAAGTGCTCTCAAATCCATAAAAGTATTCAATCTGATAAAACGAAATCTCAAAGGGAAAACTCAATTCATCACAACAAGATAGAGAGGGAGAAACACCATATGATCCAACTATATTAACAAAGTCTGTGATACATCAAGATCATGCCATCTCAAGAACACGAGAGAGAGAGATTAAACACATAGCTACGGGTACAAACCCTCAGCCCCGAGGGTGGACTACTCCCTCCTCATCATGGTGGCCGTCGGGATGATGAAGATGGCCACCGGTGATGATTTCCCCCTCCGGCAGGGTGCCAGAACGGGGTCTAGATTGGTTTTTCATGGCTACAGAGGCTTGCGGCAGCGGAACTTCTGATCTAGGGTTACCCCAAGGGTTTTTGGAATATTTGGCAATTTATCGGACGAAGAGGCGGTGCGGGAGGCCACCGAGGGGGGCACAACCCCCCTGGGCGCAACTAGGCTCCTGGGCGCGCCCAGGTGGGTTGTGCCCACCTCGGGCCTCCCCTCTGGTACTTTTTAGCCCATCCTAGGTCTTCTGGTCCAAAAAAATTCTCCAAAAATTTTCGCTGCGTTTGGACTCCGTTTGATATCGATTTCCTGTGAAGTAAAAAAAAGCAAAAAACAGCAAGTGGCACTAGGCACTATGTCAATAGGTTAGTCCCAAAAAATGATATAAAGTTGCTATAAAATGATTGTAAAACATCCAAGAATGATAATATAATAGCATGAATACTTCATAAATTATAGATACGTTGGAGACGTATCAGCTCTTCATGGACATACTTGACAACTTTGCATATGATCCAAAGTTTGATGATCTGCTGTTGCCCTAAAATGTCAATTAACTGGCAGAAAATACTTTGTTGAATTAGAACAAATCACTTGAGAACTTAGTGTTGGGAAACATAGTAGAAAACAAAAAAAATCTCGCCTATGTGCCCAAGATCAATATGAAGATGCATAACGGGTTTGGATCACGATTGTTACCGTCGCCGAGTTGCAGCGGAAGAAGAACGGGTCGGTGTAGATCATACTTGAAGTCCCTCTAACCGTTGATGAATGATCCCGTGAACCAACCACGAATAGTCCCTCGAACCGAAGACCGAAAGCACGACATCTCTACTTGGTTGCAAACGTGCAGCCTTCACGATCCGGCAATGCTTCGCCGTCCAGAGCTAATCCTCGTTGGAGAATTAGAGGGAGGAGATTAGAACCACACGGGGCTTCTAATTATGAGGATCAGATAATTAGTCTATCTCTAATTAGTCAACTAGGACCAACGAGAACTAGAACTAGAAGAACTAGGGGAGGCTCCAAAACTTATGTGTCAAAAGAGCACAAATCCTCAAGTATATATAGGTTGGAGGGGAGAGGGGGCAGCCAAGAGGAGGAGAAGGACTCCCGTCCCCTTGCACCAGCCAAGGAGGGGAGGGGATTCCTTCCCCTTCCCCTTCCCCAATTTGGCCTCCTTCCATAGGGGAAGGGGTCGCCTCCCCACTTGGGCCTTTGTGGCCCAAGTTGCCTTCCTCAACTTGGCCTTTTAAGGCCCGTTGGCATCAAATTAAATATAAAAGTGTTCTAAATATTTTCAGACCATTATATATATAATTTAGCATTCCTGGAAACATTTTTCACCTATATATATTTATTGGTAATACCCGGCATTACCCAATACTCTCTGAAACCCTTCCGGTGACCCCGAAATGCACCTGGATCCTCTCGGAACTATTTTGAATATTAATAAAACAATCCACAAATATATTCTCATCACTCCCGTCCTACTAACACTCAGTAGATCATGATTGCCTTAAGCTTGTGACCCCGTAGGTTCGGTAACTCATAGACATCAACGAAACCGTTCGTTCAATGACCGATAGAGGAACCGTGGACGTCCATATCGATCCCTGTGAGCACACAAATGATATTTGAATGAACCTTTGGTTATCATGTGATGTTCCCTTTGCTTCCTGATACTTCACAAAACACGAGATATATTGGTATCCCCCCGAGTCATCACCATGCTCACTATACCATTATCCTCGTTACTAGTTTTGTTCTTCTTTCTCGTTATTGTGTTCCGGCATCCCTGTGATGTAGTCACCAGTGACTGGCCAGATGATCCCACTCCCCGTCATCACACTGGGAGGGCCCTAAGAATATCTCTCCATCATTAGAGGAGCAAATCCCACTCTCGAGCTATATAGTCCCTTGTAAAACTTTTCGATGATCTTGTAAGTTGTCGTTATGATCAGTGTGTTACACGTCACGTTTGAGCAACCCCAAAGTCCACCATATGGTAAGAAGTGACTATGATACTCTCATGGTCTAAGGAGCAAAATCACATGTGTGTTATTACAATTGATTACAGACGATATTGACGCAATTCATAACAGACAAATTTGGGTCGATTCAATACAATCATTCTTCCAACGTCATAATCTCAATGTTGTTTTAGGACTATCGTTACACTTAAAGATATCCTAAGATCCGGAAAACGTGATCACCAACAACACTTGAGCTAGTCCTAGAGGCAAGACTAGGAACCTTTTATTTATCCATTTATCATTCCACATGTGCATATGAGTTTTCCACTGAATCACATATTGCAGGATCATAGCAGTTATAGCATATAATATAAACTCTATAATTATGAATATGGAAATATAATAATACAAATATTATTGCCTCTAGGGCATATTTCAAACATTTGTACTACCCTAGAGGACAAGAAAACATTGGATCAGGTGAAAAGGGATGCTAAGACTGAGCTCAAAACCAAGGATTTGGACAAGTCGATCGGGACTGTCACCAATGCCATCAGCGCCATAAGGAAATATAAATTGGGCTGGCACACTTGGATGACCATAGAAGTATCTAAGCTCCATGAACAAAGAACAATTGAAATTCACCATCAGGCTCAAGCTAAGAAGAAAAGAGCTACTGATGAACAACACCAGATGGCTAGACCCAAGGCAAAGGAGCTAAAGGAAAATGTTGACTGCTGGCTCATGGTTGTAGCTAATGGAGAAGTTCCACTGAGCCAGAGTGCTCCCAATAAAGAAGCTCCATCCTCACCTCCACCACAAGAAGCACTGCAATTTACGCGTGCTGATGAAGTTATTGTACCTGAGCCTAGGGCTCATGAAGACAAGGCTAAAGACATTGATGTCTCTTCCGAGAAGCATGTCGAGAAATATGCACCACCAGAGTAAAACGCTCCTGAAGGAAAGTTGAAGAAACCGAGTTAGTTGAAAAAGTTGTTTCGTCCCCACTGAGGAACGCACCTGTTGTGCCCTCCAAGCCTATCACAGAGAAGAAAGAGAAGTATGAGGGTGAGCCTAGCGCTACCAGAAAAAAAAACTAGACTAGTCCCATTCTCTGATAAACATGCTCAGATGGATGTTGACACAGATCAAGCTCCTCGTCCCGAAGAATTTGTCATGGGAGAGGAAGAGAAGACAGATGATGAGCCCGAAGCTCATGAAAATGTTGATGTTGAACCAGAGACTGCTTCAGCCTTTGTGCTGCCTATCATTAATAGCACAAGTGAAGAAGAGGCCTGATGACCCACAAGTATAGGGAATCAATCGTAGTCCTTTCATGTAAGAGTGTCGAACCCAATGAGGAGCAGAAGAAAAAGATAAGCGGTTTTCAGCAAGGTATTCTCTACAAGCACTGCAAATAGTATTAACAGATAGTTTGATAGCAAGATAATTCGTAACAAGTAGCAAGTAACAAAGGTGTAGCAAGCTGGCCTAATCCTTTTTATAGCAAAGGACAAGCTAGGAGTACTTCTTATAGTGAGCAAAGCATTTTCAAGGACACATGGGAATTCTCGTCTAGTCACGTTCATCAGGTTTAGTTGATTCACATTCTCTACTTTGATAATTTGATATGTGGGTGGACCGGTGCTAGGGTGTTGTTCTGACTTGAACAAGCAACCCACTTATGATTACCCCCTCTCACAAGCATCTGCAACTACGAAAGAAGAATTAAGATAAATCTAACCATATCATGAACCAAAGGATCCAAATTAGCCCTTCACGAAATAATGCATAAACAAGGGTTTAAGCTTCTGTCACTCTCGCAACCCATCATCTACTTATTACTCCCCAATGCCTTCCCCTAGGCCCAGGCATGGTGAATTGCCATGTAGTCGATGTTCACACGACACCACTAGAGGAAGAACAACATACACATCATCAAACTATTGAACGAATAGCAATTTCACATGATTACTTATAACAAGACTTCTCCCATGTCCTCAATAACAAACGGAACTACTCCAAAATTATATTTAGGTTCAATATTAGAGGAGTATAATATATGATTAAGGATCTGAACATATGATCTTCCACCAAATAAACCAACTAGCATCAATTATAGGATATAATCAACACTACTAGAAACCCACGGGTACCAATCTGAGGTTTTGAGACAAAGATTGAATACAAGAGATGAACTTGGGTTTGACATGAGATGGTACTGATGAAGATATTGATGGAAATGAGTCCTCCCATGGTGAGAGGAACGTTGGTGATGTCAATGGCTTCGACTTCCCCCTCCCGGGGGAAAGTATCCCCAGCGAAATCGTTCCATCGAAGAGGAAAAGTGCTCATGCCCAGGTTCCGCCTCGAGACGGCGACGCTCCATCCCAAAAGTCTTCTCTTATGTTTTTTCTAGGGAAAATGGCTTCATGCAGCAGAAGGAGAGCACTGGAGGGCAACTGTGGGCCCCACAAGACATCAGGGCGCGCCCTGGGGGGTGGGCGCGCCCTGTTGCCTTGTGGGAAACTAGTGGCCCCCTCTAGTGGATTTTCTTTGTAGTATTTTTTATTTATTCAGCAAAAAATCTCCGTAAAATTTTAGGTCATTTGGAGCTCCGGAGAATAGCTATCTCTGTTATAGCTCTTTTGGGTCCAAAATTCCAGCTGCCGGCAATCTCCCTCTTTACATAAATCTTGCACATTAAGAGAGAAAAGGCATTAGAATTGCATCATAAAGTGAAATATTGATCAAAACACTATAAATAACAGTAGGAAAACATGATGCAAAATGGACGTATCAACTCCCCCAAGCTTTGACCTCGCTTGTCCTCAAGCGAATGCCAAACTTGATAATCATGAGCACATGTTTAGAGAGAGAGAGAGAGAGATGTCGATAAAAAATACGGATATGGTAGCATCATGGTCATTATTATAACAACAATTATTCATCATGTAGCTTCTCATAATCGAGTAATAATTCATCCACAATGTTAAACAATAAACTTTCTTGAAACCTAACAAACTATGTTCTCAGTCGTTGAAACAATTACAATTCATCATACTTCAGAAAGAGTCTATGTAAGAGCTTTTGATTTAGCAAATTCCACATACTAAACCATCGTATAATCTTCCATGATTGCTAACACTCAAGGCATATTCTTGGAACAAACATTTTAGTCAGACACATAGGAAGATGGGGGTTTAGTGTTTCACCTCCCAACTTATTTATCTTGGGGATAATGTCAACAATAATAACTCATGATCACCTACATCCAACTGGATATATGTGCATGGATGTTTCCCTACCACATGATGCTTGCCAAGTGGAGAATAATTAAGATTGGAATAGGGATAAACATTATTGACTCTTGCATAATAAAAGCTGAAAAGTAAAAAAGATAAGCCCTTCACAGAGGGAAGCAGAGGTTGTCACGCGCTTTTTCATTGGATGTAAAACCTCTTAATGCAAAGCAATGTCACTTAATATTGCCCCTTATGATAGAAGCCTTTATTATGCAGTATATCACTTTTATTTATTTGCCATCACAAGTTTGTACAAAGCTTATTTACCCTTACAATAAAACATCATACATATTTAGAGGCAATTTTTATTGCTTTGCACCGATGACAACTTACTTGAAGGCTCTTATTCAATTCGTAGGTAGATATGGTGGACTCTTATGACAAGAAACTAGGTTTAAGGGTTTTTGGATGTACAAGTAGTATCTCTATACTTGGTACGAAGTTTTGTCTAGCAAAAGATTATAAGCAAGAACCACATGTTATAGGATCCATGACAATATAACTTCTGTGTGAATATAAGAAAACATAACTCATTACGCTGTCTTCCTGGTCCAACATCAACTATTTGGTCAAGCTGAAAATATTTGATTGGGCTTAGAATCATAAAAGGTGTCCAAGATAGTATATTTATATGTGAAACCTCTCTTCCTTTATTAATATTTCATGAATTACATCAATGACCAATGCTATGTTTGCTAACTTCCAATAATTTTTATCAATTATAGTTCTTATATGTGAAGTCATTACTCCCCTTGGGATTAGCATATGATCTTTTGTTATTGCTTAGATTAAAAAAAAGTGAAGCCACAAAACTCAAACTACTCTTTATTATATAACTCTCACACACGGTTACATAGATAGATAGATCACGAAACAAGCTCTCGAAACTAATTCATACTAAGACTTTATTCTTCTAAATCACGAAATAACTAAGGATCAAACTAAGATAGATAATGATGGTAAAAGTGATGATGATACAATACCGGGGCAGCTCCCCCAAGCATGGAACAAGCCAAGGGTGGTGCCCATACTCATGCACTCAAGTTTACTTTTTCGGTGATGCTGGTGATGAAGTGGTAGGCTTGTCCCTTATGATGTTTAGCAAGATCTCCCTTAAGCTCTGAATTTCCCAGAGCACATGTTGAATCACCGCAACATTATTTTGAACTTTGACCATTGTGTGCTTGTTCTCAGGGCCCCAAGGGTTTTTGCCTGCATCACTTCCACTTGGACGAGAGATGTACCAATTTGAAGGTATATGCATAAATGAAGTGTTTTCAACTCCGTAATTATGAATTAAATTATGAAAATTATTCCCATGTAACTGCCTAGGGGCCTCCTTGGACCAGGCCCCTCTTGTACCTCATGATTCTGCTTATCCCTCGTTATCCTCATGGCCTGACCTGAGCTGGGAGTGGTGGAGATGCTAGCGAGGGTATCTCACTTTGAAGTGGTTGGTTGTGTGGCACCCCGGCTCAGAGTAAACCGGAACGCCCCGTATTCCAGCCCAAGGACAAGTCTTCTGGAATACGGCACTGTTGGCATAGAACAAATCAACTCTTTATTACTATGGATATGGTTACAAAGGGTACATGGATTACATCGGCACGGCGACACTACGCCGGGTAGCTCTATGCTAACAGCGGAGTAACTCTCTCTCGGCAGCGGAACAGCGACGACGGTGATGGACTCCACTCCGCAGGGACTCTGGCTAGAACGCGTATCCTAGATCGCAAGCACAGGATCCTCGGCAAGCGAGCAATCACGACATGACCTGCAAACTGGCATGACACGCCAGGTGAGTACTTTGAATGTACTCGCAAGCTCACAGCAAACATCAGCATTAAAGCAAGACAACATCATAGCAATCCAAAATTAACTAGCATGGTTATCTAGCAAGGTAGCTACTGAAATGACTGCAGTAAGGTAAAGCGTATTAAATCCATACTTCAAATAATCTCAGGCTCCAATCCGAACCTGTACCAAGTCCAATCCCCAAGCATGTGGTCATCCGACCACTCAACTCACAGCCATCCCATGGCTAACATATCAAATACCTGATTCCATCTACACGACAAGTCTGACAAACTTACTCTCCTCCGGGTTGTCTCACAACCCTCAGAATACTCATGAACCACCGAGTACTTCTGATCATACGACGAGTTCTTCCATCATTATCATTACTACCATGGTTGACCACCTAGTGAGGTTTGGACGGACTGTCCAATACCGTGGACACGGCTATTCGAATAGATTTTACACTCTGCAGAGGTTGCGCACTTTACCCACACTATGGAGCACTGACCTCGTGATCCCATTCGGGTGGACCAGCGTTGCTCCAACGAAACCTGCCTGACCCGTGACTCTCCCATCGTACCACCGGCAATCGCACTTCCTCGGAGTCAAGCCTTGGGTGGCCCCTTGTCACCTCGTGACACTTGCCACCGTCGTGGCCAAACTATACTGTCCCAAACGGGGACGCCGGCACAAAACTCAACTGGGCTCACAAGGTTATCGCCGCCTACCGGGCCAGGGTAGCGCGCACGCATAACCTTCCCTGTCGGGCGGTACCGGTGAAAGAGCACGCGATCAGACCAAGTCAAGGCCGTCCCATACCGGCAAATGTGGCTGCACGGATAAGTCCGGACAGGTGACTCAAGGTCAACCATGAAATATCTAATCCCCGAATAATATTTCCGTCATGGCTGACACTCCGATAACCAGTATGCTTAAGCCACTGCTACTAATTCATCTCTACGAACTGCCGGATGAACTCCAAAATAATCATAGACAGTGATCTCAACATCACAGTATCAACCAGTGGGTAAGCTACTAGTCACTAATAATCCGGTATTCAACATGGTAGTCACCTATCCGAGAATTAACTCGAATATTGCATAATCCAATCCATTTCACAGCTACTCATACTTGCCGATAAAGTAAATAGTCAAACTATGACATTGCAATGCGATGATGCAGATGAGAGTTGTGGCTTGCCTGGAGATGAAGGAACCATCGGGAAGAAGTGCGGAATGGTCGCGGAGGAAGTTGCCGGAAACAGTTCTCTCTAGGAGGGGCTGTTTACGGACAAGGGCAAAAGGGTCATTTTCACAGTGGGACCACATAGTGAAAATGATACCAACACGACGGGCTCGACGAGACGAAGACGTGGGCGTTGGATTCACCTCGATCGGAGTTACAGATAAAAAGTTATAGCCGTTCAAAGTACAGGGACCAATCTGCAAATAAATTATTCACAGACAGGCCCCTGGCGGCTAAACAGAAAGCGCACTCGGCTGAAATACGTCTTCTACACGGGAAAACGATTTCTCAGCCGAAGTAGATTCAAAATACGCTTTCTTTAGATGAAAACGTATTCTCTAGAATACGTCTCCACTTAAAACTGCGCGGGCCCGGGGTGGGGTCGACGCCTGTGAGGCTTACAGGCGGGGCCCACGGCTGACCTCCCTCTCTCTCCTGTCTCCTTCTTCTTCCTCCCGAGGACCAGAACAGAGGAGGCGAGGCACAGGCGAGGCCGACGCCGGACCGGCGACTCAGGCCGACTCTGACCGAGCTCCGGCCACCGGCGGGTGCAGAAGACGACGCCGCGCCCAGCAAGGGGCCCTCGTGCGTTGGGGAGAGGCCGTAGCTGCGGGGGCATTGGCGGACAGAGGAGGCGGACAGGGCATGGCTGGCGACCGAAGCTGCTGCCTCCGGCCACCCCCAGCCAAGGCAGGGGCACCGGTGGCCTCAGGGGGCGGCGCCGCATCCATCCCGCAGCGAAACGGGGGCCGGGAAGGGCTCTGGCCACGACGGTGTGAACTCCGGCAGAAGCGGCCTCCGGCTGATCTCGGGCGAGGCGACGGCGGCTCCGGTGATGGAACGAGGTAGTGGGGAGGGTAAATGGAGCTCAATGAAGGCGCTGGTGAGGTCAGAACGGAGAGAGAGGGCTCGGCCTCCTCGAATTTGAGCACGAGGTGGCGGTGGCCATGGAGGCAATGGGCGGCGGGGAGGGCTTTTCCGGCTCGGGCAGGTGGCTAGGGAGGGGTAGTCGAGTGCGGTGAGTGTGATGGTGAGGTCAGGAGGGGCTCGGAAGGCCCTTATATAGGCGAGCGACGAGGAGGTCTGGGCACGGCCACGGTGCCACATGCACCGGCGTCCCGATGCTTCGGGAGCTCGCCTGGAGGGGAGGAGAAGCATCCGCGAGCTTCACGGAGGGCGGAGAGGGTTCAGGCGCGGCCGGGGAGGTTCGGGAGGGCTCCATCGACCGGTTACGTCGGCGACAGGGGCGGCCATGTTACGGGCGCGGCTGTGCACTGCACAGGAAGAGACGGGAGAGGGGGGAATTTATCCAGGGAGGAAGGCGACGACGAGGGGAGGCTGTTGGACATGATCGTTCGCGCGGGAACGACAAGGAGGAGAGGGGCCCCAACAAGAAACGACGCAGCTCATGACCACTACTCGCCAGGGCGGCGGTCACCACGTGGACGCGGCGTTTCCACGTGTCTTGGTCAACTCCACCATGTCAACTCGATCGGTCATTCAACATATGAGGTCAAGGAGGAAAGAAACGAGCATAGTGGCACTCGAGGTGACCACAGCTAGCAGGTCTATCCAGAACAGCAAGGTGTTTGGAGTGGGCTGGGGGAGATCGAGCAGGATCTAGACTCTGATATTTGGCATGGGGTGATAAAATGCTAAGATGATCATGTCTGCAGATTTGCAGCTCAATTGGATGAAGATACATAGCACTTGCTGTTCAAAGGGCCTCACTGACCAGATTTGCCAATCTTGAAGTAGCACTCACACATCACATGGGATTGGGCTGAAATTTGGAGGAGATGATTGATATGGGCATATGAAGGTACTGTATAAATTTCATACCATTTGGATAAACCAAAATGGTACTTCCTTCACACAGCTTCCAAATGGACAGAATCTTTGAAAAATTCTAGGAAATTACTGGTGAAATGGAATGAGCCCAAATTTTGTGGAGAAGTGAGATACGGGTAGAAGCATGTTCTGGAAATTATTCATGAATTATGGAGCAATAAAAATTATAGTTGCTCCACAACCCATAATAATTACCAGAAACAAAGATTTGATGCTGTGATCACATAGATGATTGGATAAGGTTGAAACTTGGTGGAGAGTCATGAATTGAGCATAGGAAGATACTTGCAAAATTTCAACTCATTTGGATACTCCTAGCTAGCACTTGCTTCACAAAGATTCCAGTTGCCCAGAAACTTTGGAAATTAGCCAAGAGAGATTTATTATCCAAATAAAGTTGAATTTTGGCATGTGGAAATGATATGGATAGGAAAGAGTGCACAAAAAGTTTGAGAGCAAGCAAGCAAATATAAAGGGTACTTGCTTCACAAACTGCCAGCTGGGGCAGAATCAGAAAAGGAATATTTGGGAAATATTTTTGGGTATGGCAAGGAATATTTTGACATATCTGTATAAGATATGTCCCAAAGGATTTATGGGAATTATTTGAGAATTTTGGGAACGATAGAAATATGAGTTGCTTCACAACTCAGGGCAAACAGAGTTATTCCTTTAATAGAAAAAGGAATATTCCCAAGAAAAAGAATATTGGGAGTTGGTCCAAGATGGAAATGACATGGTCTTGGGATGGTTTTGAGGTTGGCAAGCCACTCGGGAAGAAGAATGAAGGGTGATCCCTCTAGGTTTCAAGACCACTAAGTCACAGAAAAGCAAATCCGGACCAAAATTAAAAGCAAAAGAAAATGGGCAAAATCCAGGGTGTTACAGGTTGCACCTCCATAGAATCCCCAGAGCCTTCATCCATCATGACCTCCTCAATCAGTTCCCTCTCTAGCTCTATCTGCATCAACCAATCATCGTCTCCCATGTTGTTGGAGGAGGAGAACATGATGCCAGTGGCTCAAAACTTAGCAGAAAAATAGCCCGAAACAAGGGCAGAGGAGAAACTTGTGTTACGGTGATCAAAACATCGAGAAATATACATAACGAATTTTTATCTTGGAAAGCAAGTATAAGGGAAGAAAACGGAGTTGGAGAAGTACACGAGGGGCTCACAAGACATTTGGGCGCACCCAGGGGGTAGGGTGCGCCCTGTTGTCTTGTGGTCTCCTCATGGACCTTCTCGACTGTTTCTTATTTTCCTAAATTTTCTAATATTCCAAAATGGACAAAAAATATTTTTACGGAATTTTTAGAGACGGTTTACTTACCGTATCACATACCTACTACTTTTTCAAGATCCTGGAGCATTCCATAAGGCCTCTTTTAGATGTTCCTCCAGTGTAATTGTTTGAATAATATTGGTTTCAACATTAATGGGTGTACCCGCAATGTAATGTTTAATTCTTTCCCCATTAACCACCTTCGAACTAGTCCCATTGGCGTTATTGATCTTGATGGCTCCAGACCGATAGACCTCCTCAATGATGTATGGCCCTTCCCATTTGGAGAGAAGCTTGCCTGCAAAATGTCTAAAACGAGAATTGTACAATAGAACTTGATCACCGGTATTAAATTCTCATTTTTGAATTCTTTTATCATGCCATCTTTTAACCTTTTCTTTAAATAACTTGGCATTTTCATAGGCTTGTGTACTCTACTCATCTAGAGAGCTATATAAAATAACCTCTTTTCATCGGAAAGTTTGAAATCGTAATTGAGTTCTTTAATTGCCCAATAACACTAGTGCAGAGACGTGTTATACAAACGGTTTTAACCCCTTTCCACGACGACATTCGAAACCGTCGCCTTGCCAGTGTGGGCGATAGGGGGTCCTTCCCACACGACCCAGAAACCGTCGGATATAGGTCCTCCAGTCACACACGCGGGGCAAAATGAGCTCGTGTGCAATCGGGTGAGGCATCAGAGACAATTATAGAGTCCCAATCATTTCCGTTCGCATGTTCATCCCACACAGTGAATCCCAGTAAAACGTTTCCGTTCGTATGTATATCACACACAATTTTTTATGTGGAAATGTTTGTGCAAGGTGGCCTTACGCAAACGGTTCTCTGGCCGAAGTCGTGTGTGATTGTTCATTGATCCAACACGCCTACTTTCTAGAAACCATGTGAGTAGTTTGAGTTCATCGCCCACGGTGTTGTCTGAGAAACCATCTGCAATACCCCAATAAGCAGGCTAATTGGCCTATTATTGATAATCCATTTAGTAATCAAATTGACATTTCTTATAAAACACACCATATATTTCATATCCATGTAACGGCAACCAGGATTCCATAATTGAATTACATCAAATAGCTTCAGCACTCAGTTACACCATATACACAACAGCACCAAGTTTCACATGCAACATCGAAAACCTTTGGAAAGTAGCATCATACACGGTAAATAGACATATGAATCTCATCTGGGAAATTGCAGAAGCGGAATGCGAATATTGAGCCTTCGGTGATGTTGAATGTCCTTGCAACTTTAGGCCAGTGGCTATGGATAATTGCCCGCCCAACCTTCATCCTCTTGAGGAAGACTTCAATATTGTACCGTGGGTGTTGAATGAATACCTTCCTCGCCTCTTGACCATGCAGGTGGTTTGAGAGGTAGTCATCAGTGAAATGCTTTGGAAAGGACTGAAAACAAAAATATGCATAAATAGTTGTTCTAAATTTTGAAATGGCACAAGGGGAAAAACAAGGAAAAAGAGATAGTACCATCCTATAGTTAACTGGTGTCTTCTTCATTGTGCAAACAAAGATCTTGTTGTTATTCGTCACAAGTTTCTTTATCCTAACAATCTTTTTGAGTTTCTTGACTTGACTGATATTCATGGACATCTCATTTCCCCATATGCAAAATGGGTCAAACAGTGGGTCTAAACCTCTGACAGCCGGACCTACATGTGCAAGACCAAATTGTTAAAAACATAAATATTAGATTGATTCCTGCAACTGCACAATAATGTGCTATTAGCCAAAGGACCATGCATGTGCAAACCTCGATGGTAAACCTCATTGCCTCCCATTGTTTCCCTGCAACACAGATAAGGCAGATCTTGATCAGGTTATCTGGGAGTTGGCATACTATCAATAGAATATGTTAATGAAAAATAAACAAATTGCAGATCCAACAGATTAACTCGAGATGCAAGGAAAAGCCAGTTAACCAAACCAAGCATGCTAAATAACTTTTTTCTAGAATACGTGCAAGCATGCGTATCATATATTGATAGAAGAAGAGGCAAGGAAGCCCGATACAAGACTTTCAGCCATTACAACGCCAATCACAAGAATTACCAACCACATCCACAAAACACACCCACCATGCATACTACGAGACATGCTCGACCTAGACCAACCTCATGCCAATGGCGATGAGGCAAATCACAGAGCAACCAAGCCGCTACACACAAACACCGAAGACCTCTACAACACTACCAAGACCCAAGGATAACACAGACCTTGCTAAACAACTTGGAAATAGAGCAATTATATATGTTTCTCATGTATTTAGTATGGCCAAATTCAATTTAATTCTCACATGCATAACAATACAAAACTGTACCCACAACAAATGAACATCAGATGGCAGAATTGAACCAAACAGTTAACTAGACAGGAGAATAAATGAACCAAATAGTTAACTGAGCACCACATTATAGAATAGAACATATACTAGAAGATAAGACAGTTAACCAAACCAAGAGTGCTTGATTACTACTAGGTAGGGGTGGGCGTTCGGTATAAACCAAAAATTCGGTTTCTACTGTTCGGTGTTTTTTGAAATTCGGTTAGAAAACTTATAAACCGAATATGGTAGCTTAAAACAGCTAACCAAAAATTTGGTTAACCGACTAATTTGGTCCGGTCTTTGGTTTATACCAAAATGACCACATCAGCTTAATTGCAATCAAACTGCAGGAGCGGCAGCCTACTATATAGCCCAAAATCCCGTGCTCAACTCCTTAGTTGGGCGAGGTGGGACCAAGGCCAACTCCAGCGCACGACTCCATCCCGTCCGGCCCCGTTCGTTTGGGGAAAAACGGAAAGACCCCATGGCCCAGCGCGCGACGGCCTGGACCCATCTTGTCCGTTTTGTGTCCGGCGCGACCCATTTCGAGCACAAACATGCGCCCGGTTTGGGTCCAGGCGGACAGCAAACGGACGTGCCGCTTGTCCGCATCGGGGCCACGTGGCAGGCGGCCACCTACGTCCCACCGCCCAACATAAATGCGCACGCGCGGTTGGCCCCACCTGTCATCTGCCCAGGCGAACGGTAGGCGTCCTTCTTAAATGGGAAGCTGTGGACCAGTCGCAGTCCACGCTCCCACTCCAGTCCCTGCTGCCTCCTCGAAACCCGACACCAAAACCCTAGTTCTCCCTTCCCCTTCCTCGAGCTCGCCGGCCGCTGGCAGCCATGGTGTGGTGGAACACCGGCCGCAAGGGGGCGCACAACCACGAGGCTGGTTCGTCCTCGGGCCGCCGCCGTCGCCGCCGCGTTAAAGCAGAGCCCGCATCACCCCCACGGAGGGCCCCTGCGCCTCCCCCATTCACCATCGCCCTTACGGCCGCCGGCGAGCACGACCGGCACTACATCCACGCGGATGTTTGCCGTCGTTATTGGGAGACCAGGACGCCGCTCCCTTGGAGCGACGTTCACCTGCCCAATAACTGGCATCTGTCCGTGAATCGGGTGCCGATCCCGCCGGTCCCGACGAGCGGCCGTGCCCGCCGCGAGGAGATCGAACGCCGCCGCCGCCTCCTGCCTGACGACCTGTTCTATGACCCCAGGTACGCCGTCGACTCCGCACTGTGGGACACATGGTTTCGGGACGAGCACGACGTGCGGCGCGCGTCCTTCTTTGCTGGCACCTCATCTGGCCCGCGGCGGCCACGTACAAAGTGCCGAGCGCGTGCTCCGAGCCCTTCCCAGGTGCGCGGGCGTACGCGGGTGCGCGGCATCACGCCGACGCCGTCGCCTTCGCCCTCTCCGTTGCCACCACCACCTTCTCGCATGACAGAGGAGGAGGAGGCCCGGCTCCTTCAACGTGTCATGGAAGACTCCATGAACACGCACGATGAGCACCAATGGGAGGCCCTGTACACCATGATTGCCCTCTCTACGGCCGGCGACGTGGCCGTGCTGGTGCTAGAGATGAGGGACGTCAAGGAGGAGGTGAGGGAGGAGGTGCCGGAGGAGCAGCCCGTCGCCGCGTTCCACCCGGACCTGGTGGGCTAGTGGTGGAGCTGGTCGTGCACGGCCACGGACATGGCCGACGCCGTGGGGGCCGTGAACTGGTTGCCCACTCCGCCGCGGTCACCTGAGTGTGAGACGTCGCCACGGGGTGAGGTGGTGCAGGCGCCTCCCACCTTCCAGGGACCACCGGCCCACCTCTGGACGCCGCCGCCCTACATCGACTTCACTGGCGATGAGGACGACAATGGTGATGCATGAGGAGATGGCGACGGGCACGGCATCGACGGGCACGGCAGCAGCACGCGGGCGGCGCCTTTCTTTTCTTTTATTTTTATGTTAATTATGTTTATGTTAAGAACTGTGGAATGGGGCTGTTCTAGGGCCGTGAAGACTATTTAATTATGTTTTTATGTTTTTATGTTTGCGTTTATTTCATTTTTTGGCATTTCTTTGAGTTTCTGTGATTTTTTTATATCACGTCCACTCCGGACATGATATGGGTTGCGGTCGCGCGTTGGGTACACCGACACGGCAACGGCCCCAAACTGACATGGGCGACCCCATTGCCGCCCCAAACGGACGAAAGCAGGGCAAAATGGACGTTCGTTTGGGGTCATGCGCTGGAGTTGGCCTAATGGAACAAGACGTCCCTCGCTCGTTGTTGCATTCTCGTACGCATGGGCACAGACTTCACAAAAAAGCTCACGTCGAGCTGGGCCTTCCATCATTTTGCATGCGTTGGATTAGGCCCATGTCCTGTCACACGCGCAGGCTGCAGCTGGGCGAGGGGCTAGTTTCTTGGCGCTAGCGACACGGGCGCTCCTCCCGGGAGATGGTTCTGGCTGACTTTGCACTGCTTTATACGCTAGCTCACGTCTATTCGGTTTTTCTCGGTTAACCTTGATAAAAACCGAACTGAACAAATAATGTTCGGTTAGTGAACATCAAAACCGAATTTTTCTGTGGCAGTATAAAAACTGAAAATTCGGTTTATTCGGTTTCGGCATCGGTTCGGTCTTTGGTTCATCGGTTTTATGCCCACCCGTACTACTAGGAACTGTAGCAATTTGTTGGACCAAACTGTTACCTGAATATTACATTTCAGAAGATCAGATTGCGTGCTAACATTACAGAGGAAAATTCACTAGAAGGCATCGGCGGTGACCTCAAGAAAACACCACGAACTGTATTTTAAAGTAGCCAACCATGTGGCGGAGTCGACGGTGGCCTCGAAGGTGAGGTGTTCCTCCAAGATCAGGCGGTCGGCATGCATGGCAGCCATTGCGACATCATCCACGTGTGCGGCCGCGATTTGCTTCTTTGCTGTCAGATGCTCATGAGCTCCTCGCTATACTACGTGCAAAATGGTTGTGGGTGGCGCTTATTTGTACAATAGGGCAGTGATTTGGGCGAAAGGTGTCATGCCGGCGGTCGGGGCATGTGGGATGGAGAAGGAGGAGGAGGATGGGGGTGGATCACCTGACTATATCGATGAGGCCGCACAGCAAGAAGAAGGGTCACCGGCGAGGAGGCGGGGCTGCAGGTAAAGCAGTGAAGGTTTGAACTTGGAAAGGAAGTAGGAACAGTGGAAATGTGGCTTTTGGTCGGGGAGAGGAGGCAGGGAGCTAGATATTTCTATGGTTGTCGAAAAATTTTGCACGGAGCCGCGAGAAATTGGCGCGCAAGTGTGGTTCAAGCGCGGGCGATGGACTGTAGACCACGAAGCTTCCGGTGTAAGCCATACAAGAGGGTGCGCCAAGATATTTTATATCGCATTGCACACAATTCTTTCCAGGAAACTGTTTGTGTTGTACTTTATTTTTTCATTCTGATTTGAAAGACAAAATGGTGTAACGGAGGGAAAGGACGGATTTTGAATTGCTAGAACATTTATCTGCAGTGAACATGCAACTATATGAGTTCCGTGCTAAATTTTGGAATTTTTCAGGGTTCTTTTTGCCTTTTTTTATACATTATTTGAGTTTTCTAGCCATTTAATGTGCATAATTCAAATTTGAACTACATGCACATGCTCCAATGTGCAAAATGAGTTGAAAATCATATATGTATCCTTGGGTGAATGTTTAGGTCCCATGCAAGAAATGGGAATGAATTTCAAACACCACGGCATCGTGGCTAGGCTGGAAACATTGAGATACTTGATTTTAAATTCTTGTAAATCCAAAAATCGCCTGAAAATCATGACACTTGGCATGGTATCATGAAATGGCACCAACATGCTGTGGTAAAAATTTTATCCAATTTGGGACAAGTTATGGTATAAGCTTCTTACAAACCGGAGCTTCTCTCAAGAAGCCTCATGGTTCCGAGAGGGGACGTGTCACCTCTGTGTGCGAAACGACATACACCGCCTCTTCCCGCCTTGAACTTTTTTTACAGATGCAACATAGACCAGTAGGAGTATCGTGCTAAAATTTGGAATTTTGCAGGGTTTGTATTGCCTTTTTTATACATTAATTGAGTTCTGTAGTCATTTAAATTTGCACAATTCAAATTTGAACTACACGCACATCCTCCAGTGCACCAAAGTTGGTTTAAAAATCATATGTGTGTCCTTGAGTGAATGTTTAGTTCCCATTCAAAAATTGGGAATGAATTTCAAACACCTCGGCATCATGACTAGGCCGGAAACATTGAGATACTTTGTTTTTAAATTCCTGTAAATCCACAAATCACCTGAAAATCACGAAACTTGGCAAGATATCATGAAATGGCACCAACATGCTGTGGTAAAAATTCTGTCCGATTTGGGACAAGTTATGGTATAATCTTCTTACAAACCGGAGCTTCTCTCAAGAAGCCTCATGGTTCCGAGAGGGGACGTGTCACCTCTGTGTGCGAAACGACATACACCGCCTCTTCCTGCCTTGATTTTTTTACAGATGCAACATAGACCAGTAGGAGTATCATGCTAAATTTTGGAATTTTTAGGGTTCGTATTGCCTTTTTATACAATAATTGAGTTTTGTAGTCATTTAATGTGCATAATTCGAATTTGAACTACAGGCACATCCTCCAGTGCACCAAAGTTGGTTGAAAAAACATATGTGTGTCCTTGAGTGAATTATTAGGTCCCATGCAAGAATTGGGAATGAATTTCAAACACCTCGGCATCGTGGCTAGGCCGGAAACATTGAGATACTTCATTTTTTAAATACCTGTAAATCCAAAAATCGCCTGAAAATCGCGAAACTTGGCATGGTATCATAAAATGGCACCAAGAAGTGTGGTAAATTTTTTGTCCGATTTGGGACAAGTTTTGGTATAAGCTTCTTGCAAGCCGGAGCTTCTCTCAGAAAGGCTCGTGGTTCCGAGAGGGAACATGTCGCCTCTGTGTGCGAAACGACATACGCTGCCTCTTCCTGCCTTGATTTTTTTTACAGAGGCAACATAGACCAATAGGAGTTCCGTGCTAAATTTTGGAATTTTTCAAGGTTCATTTTGCCTTTTTTACACATTATTTGAGTTTTCTAGCCATTTAATGTGCATAATTCAAATTTGAACTACATGCACATGCTCTAGTGCTCCAAAATGGGTTGAAAAATCATATATCTGTCCTTGGGTGAATGTTAAGGTCCCATGCAAGAAATGGGAATGAATTTCAAACATCTGGGCGTCGTGGCTTGATCGGAAACATTGAGAAACTTGGTTTTTAAATTCCTGTATATCCAAAACTCGCCTGAAAATCATGAAAATCAGCATGTTGCCTTCACATGGCACCGACATGATGTGGTAAAACTTTTGTCCGATTTGCAAAGGCGCACACATTAACAACCAACAAAGTCATTTTGGAACAAGAGCTACCATGTTACAATCAGAAACACAAGTATTATTGAAACTGTGGGCGTTCTACTAACCATTTACGTGCCGCCACGCGTCCCATTTTTTATTGTCTAGGAGGCGCCGTGCGGGGTAGCTATTTAAGTACGGGAGGAGTGCGAGCAGACCCCTGCGCATGCTTATCGGGAGGCAAGCCCTTTGACCTCCATCCGTCGCCCACCTTCCTCCCGACTTCTCCATTAATGGCGCCCAAGCCCCTGTTTTATAGGTGCTTAATGGTGTGGCTATGTCTCACTCGACTGAGTTCTAATAGAGAAAAAAGAAATTCTGAAAAGAAAATTTTGCATGGATCTTGATGTAAGATCTGATGGACATATATAGCATTGAATGAGACTTTTTTTTGAACCAAGCATCGACTGAGATTTAGCAAGACTGATATAAATATAATGATGATGGAAATGGATAATAATTGTCTTGCATATTTAGGAAGATAATTAAAAATGCCACATGCGGCAACGCCCGAAAGACACAAGGGCAAAAGAAGAAGGAAGACGCAGACAACGATTTGCGTCGCTGCTCTCTACTTTCTTGATGGGTTGCTGTAGGGCGCGGAGTTCCTCCAACACATTTCTTCATCGCCTCCACCACTAGTTCTCGCGGCGACCGGCAATGATCTCTTTCATGTCCTCAATACGTTGCTTGGTAGCATCCACGGATTCCCCCACCAGCCTTTTGCGCTCGATGCGGAGCATGGCATTCTCGTCCATAAGTTTCTTGATGATGACGCCCGTCTTCTTCAACAAGGCAGTGGTCTCCTCGTGCTGCTTCGCCCTTTTGGCGATCTTCGCCTTCAGCAGGTCGCGCTCGGTGCGGAGCTTCGCCTTGTCAGCCCTTAGTCCCCGGATGACGCCGGTAGACATGCGCCTGTGCAAGTCCTCGCCTGCCCGCGAGACATTTTCCCAGGCCGTCGCAGCGCGGGAGGACCTCTCAACTACATCCGCGGCACGGCGACACATCTGTGCTGCTTCCGCGGCCTGCCCGGACCAGTATGCTGCATCAATGGCGCAGCGGGACCTATGTGCTGCTACAGCGGCGCGGCGGGACATGTCGGCTGCTTTCGTGGCGAGGCGGGACATCTCTCGTGCTTCCGCTTCCATGCTCGCCTCTTCGTGGTAATTTCTCGACCCAGAACTCATGCGGGACATGGCAGACGCAAGGAACAATGATGAAATACTTGTTTGTTTTTGTTGATGAGGAACTGAGGAGGAATGTGCAGTCATCTTGGAGTAGGTAGTATTTATAACCTAGTAATATGCTGCAAAGTGGGAAACCGTTTAGGTTTTGATCGGTGTAAACAGGTTTGCAATTAAACATAGCGTGGTAATTTGGAATGTGATAGGAAGCAAGCTCAAAATTTATAGACGGTTCTAGTTTTGAAGTGCGGCACGATTCCCAGATGGCGTAACGTGGGCACGCGTTCTCGGATGCGTACGTGGAGTTTGCACCATAGGATGCACCGCAATCGGCGATGTCAGCACACGACTTGTTCCATCAACCGTGCGCGCTCGTTATTACCATCACGCGTGCTTCTTTTAATTAGAATGTGTGCCCATCTAGTGCACACACCTTGATCTGTCTGACCATTTCTGTTTGTTGTGGCTAATCGCAAACAGTTCATCCGTGTGAAGTGTATGTCGTCTGTCTCACACTCCTTGATCTGGCTGACCGTTTCTGTTGTTTTCACTCATCAAAAATAGTTCATCTGAGTGAACTGTATGCCGTATATCGCACACACCTTGATCTGGCTAACCGTTTCTGTTGTGTTGGCTAATCACAAACAATTCACCCGAGTAAACTATATGCCCTCTATCGCACACACCTTGATCTGGCTGACTGTTTCTGTTGTGTTGCCTCATCGCAAATAGTTCATTCGAGTTGTAATGATCTTTCTAGCATTTGATCAATAAAAGGCAACTGGCAATGATCTTTCCTAGTTGTTTATTTTATTTTCTAAAAACAATTACCATCCTATAACCGGTTATAATTCTTTGTGGGATAAGTTCATTTTTATCATTAGGAACAACAGTGATGTCTCCCTTCTTAGGGACCCAATGAACATGACTTACCCATCTACTAACAGTTATAGGATAAATTATACCTGCTTCCAGAAGCTTTAATATCTTAGTTCCTAACACATCCTTCAGTTTGGGATTCAAACGATGTTGATGATCGGCAACTCGTTTAGCATCAGGTTCCGTATTAATCTTGTGTTGACATAAGGTTGGGCTAATGCCCTTAAGATCATCAAGAGTATATCCAATTGCAGCATGATGCTTCCTCAGAGTTTTAAGTAATCTCTTTTCTTTATGCACTGAAAGATTAGCATTGATAATAACAGGATATAACTTCTTTTCATCAAGGTAAACATATGTCAATGTATCAGGAAGTTTCTTTAATTCAAACACAGGATCGCTCTTAGGTGGAAGAGGATCTCCCAAAGTTTCAACACACAAATTATGTTTAAGAATATGTGCTTGCCTAAAGAATATTTCATCTATTTCATTTCTTTCATTCATATGCATATCATTTTAATAGTCTAGCAGATATTGTTCAAATGGATCAGTAGGAGGCACAACAATAGAAGCAAGACCAATAGTATCATCTTTACTAGGTAATTCTTTATCATGATTTTGTCTATTAAACATGGAGAAATTAAATTCATGAGATACATCACCAAACTTAACATTGATCTTTTCCTTAACACAATCAGTTTCAGCATTAACGGTATTCAAGAAAGGTCTACCAACTATAATGGGACAAAAATCATCTTGTGGAGATCCAAGTACTAAGATATCAGTAGAGTATTTAATCTTACCACACAAGACTTCAACATCTCTAACAATCCCAAGCGGTGAAATAGTATCTCCATTTGCACGCTTAATAGTAACATCAATATCTTCTATCTCAGCATGTGCGATATCATGCATAATTTGTTGATATAAAGAAAATGGAATAGCACTTATACTAGCACTCATATCACATAAACCATTATAGCAATGATCTCCATTAACAGAAATAGCTGGCCTACCAACAACCGGTTTACTTTGATCTAATTTATCTAGTTCAATATTAACTTATTTAGCAATTCTAGTAGCTTTCTTGCAGAAATAAATGACATGCACATCAATATTATCAACCAAGAGATCTTTAACCATTGCAATATTAGGTTCCACTTTAATTTGTTCAGAGGGTTTAGGTGTTTTGATATTACTCTTGTGAACCACAGTTGTAGCTTTAGCATGTTCCTTAATCCTAATAGGGAAAGGAGGTTTCTCAATATAAGTAGTGGGTACGACTGGATTAGCAGTATAAGCAATTGTTTCAGTTTTTGCCATAGATGGTTCCTCACAAATTTCTTCAATAGGCAGATGTAATTTAAACCACTTCTCCTTAGGGAGATCAACATGAACAGCAAATGATTCATAGAATGTAGCTACTATCTCAGAGTCAAGTCAATATTTTGCACTAAGCTTATGAAAAACATCTGTTTCTATGAAAGACTTAACACAAACAAATTCAAGATTTATACCTGACTCGTTACCTTTGTCGATTTCCCAATCTTTAGAGTTGCGTTTAATTATTTTAGTAAGATCCCATTTGAATTCAATATTTGTATTCATGAAGGAACCAGCAGAAGAAGTATCAACCATTGTCTTATCATCATGAGAAAGCCGAGCATAAAAGTTTTGTATAATCATTTCTCTTGAGAGCTCATGATTGGGGCATGTGTGCATCATGTATTTAAGCCTCCCCAAGCTTGAGCGATACTTTGTCCTTCACGAGGACAAAAATTATATATATATATATATATATATATATATATATATCCGATCATGATGAACTAAATGTATAGGATAAAATTTCTGATGGAATTCCATCTTCAATCGGTTCCAGTTCCATGTTCCGATATAATCTAGTAGCCTATACCAAGATAATGTCTTTCCCCTAAAAGATAAAGGGAATACTTTCTTATTAAGTCCATCCTCTGATAGACCCGCAAGCTTAAACAATCGACAAATTTCATCTATATAAATTAAGTGCATATCAGGATGTATTATTCCATCTCCTATATATGGATTAGCAAGCAGTTTCTCCATAGTACCCGAAGGAATTTCATAGGAAATATTTTTAGTAGGTTTAGTAGGTTGAGGAACGGCTCTTACCACTTCCGGTCGAGGTGAAGATACCCCAAACAAGCCCCTCAAAGGATTATTTTCCATATTGACAAGTGAAGATAAAATTCAGCATGTAATAAAAAAGTTTCCTTACTAAGTTCCACTTACCAAAGCGCTTCACTCCCCGGTAACGGTGCCAGAAAAGAGTCTTGATGACCCATAGGTATAGGGGATAAATCATTGCCCTTTCGACAAGTAACTGTGTCGAACCCAACGAGGAGAAGAAAGAAATGATAAGCAGTTTTCAGCAAGGTATTTTCTGCAAGTTCTGAAAATAGTAGTAACAGATAGTTTGATAGCAAGATAATTCGTAACAAGTAGCAAGTAGCAATAGTAGAAAAGGTGCAGCAAGGTGGCCCAATCCTTTTTATAGCAAAGGACAAGATGAAAGTACTTATAGTGAGCAAAGTGTTCTCGAGGACACATGGAAATTCTCATCTAGTGACGTTCATCATTTTAGTTGATACGCGTTCACTACTTTGATAATTTGATATGTGGGTGGACCAGTGCTACGGTGTTGTTCTTACTTGAACAAGCAACCCAGTTATGATTACCCCCTCTTGCAAGCATCAGAAACTTCGAAAGAAGAATTAAGATAACACTACAGGAATCAGGTACTTTGCCGTCTGCCATGGCAGACGGCAAAGGACAGGTTCACGGACGGCAAATGTCTTTGCCGTCTGCTGGTAGATCGCCCCACTTCCAGCATAGAAAACCACGGTAAAGGGCTACTTTGCCGTATGCATAAATAAAGAGGACGAAAAAGACCTTTGTCGTCTGCCATACAGGCAAAACAGACGGCAAAGTAATTGGACGGCATAGCAATGAGGTTAGCCCCGTTAGGTAGCTAACGACAGACTTTGTCGTCCGTCTGCAGACGGCAAAGAGACAAGCTCCTTTTCCATCTGCCAGGTGACGCAAGCTGGACTTAGGTGGCTACTGGCAGACTTTGCCGTCTGCCACCGACGGCAAAGTCACACCAGCCTTTGCCGTCCGCCACCGACGGCAAAGTGACCAAATGGGTCAGACCCAGTGCTCCCAGGTTGCACAGGTTGCGTCCACGTGTCACCTTTGCCATCAGTGGCAGACGACAAAGAGCCCTTTACCGTTAGTGGCAGACGGCAAAGTGCCTGTATTGCCCCTTTTTATTCTGTTTTTTGTTATATCCAAGCATTTTCACAGCAAATATATGATATATATATATATATTTCAAAGGGCAAACAATATGTGCAAGTTTCATAGCAAATATATGATATCCAACACATAAGTTTCATCCATACATACATAGTTTCATCCATAGGTAGCAAGTTCCACATTATTCATAGATACAAAATCAGAACAAAAAGTAAACACAAGCACTCCATCAATGCAAGCTTCCGTGAAGTGAATCAAATCTGCCAAATGGGAAATAAGAAAGTTAGAAGAAGAAGACTAGAAGAAGAAGAAGAAGAAGAAGAAGAAGAAGAAGAAGAAGAAGAAGAAGAAGAAGAAGAAGAATTATATGACATTTATGAGGTTACCAAGGTTATGATGCCATTTTTGACCTAAGTAAGCTAATTATGTCATAAATGAACTAAATAAGCTACGTATAGATCATTATTGAGCTAACCTAGGTAATTATGCCATTTTTGAGTTAACTAAGCATATTATGTCATTTTGGAGGAAACAAAGCTAAGTATAGGTCATTTTAGATCTACCTTAGGTAAAATAGGTCATTTTGGAGCTAAGTAAGCTTATTATGTCATTTTGGAGGAAAATAAGCTAAGTATATGACATTTATGAGCTAACCAAGGTTATTATGCAATTTTTGACCTAAGTAAGCTAATTATGTCATAAATGAACTAAATAAAGCTAAGTATAGGTCATTATGCATTTGTTAAGCAAAACACTAGGGAAAACTTACCGTCATCACGGAGGTGAAGCACCGGGGTTGCTCGTGCCGGTTACACCTAGAGAAGGTTCGTGCGATGCTTGTCTGGAGTTACGCTGCACCAAAGATCATTTGCAATGTCTCGTTAGCATGATGGCACTCAAATGTTAAGAATAGTAACTAATGACCATTCAAATGAAACTCACCGTGGTCACCGGAGCAATGGCTGGCATCGGCGGAGGGGTCTGACCGGTCTTCTCGCACACAGACTGCACATTTGGTTTTGACGAGTCAGTCATATTAGTTAGTAATGAAACGAATATTACGTGCATGATTTGGCTAATATGTAGAAGAAACTTACCACGAGGAGCTCGTACATGGCCCGGTGAGCCACGTCATTCTGTGCCCTCTCCTCCTCCCACAACGTAGCCGTCCTCTCCTCCAACTCCCTCTCCTTCTCCGCTGCCTGCCAGTCCCTCTCCTGCAAAAGCGCCTAGGTTGCCTCTCTCTCTTTCTGAAGAGTAGCCTACAACACCACTCCTCATTAGCATTGTAATCATCGATGGCCGCAAACACAATGTAATGGAGGAAAGATATCTGAGTCTGTATAACTAACCTTGATGGCGAGCTCGACTGGCCGTGGAGGAGGCCTTATCTCAGGACAGGAGCTTGTTTGGCGCGCCTTGATCTCCGGGAGAGTGTGAGGACAACGTATAAGTCCATCTCCAATGGCTAACCAGCCATGGGGCCTCCCGCCACCAGATATCATCACCAGCTCTGGATCAAAGGGATGCTGGCTTGGGTTAAAGTACTCCCCTTTCCTTGCCTTCCCCTCATCTCTGTACCTCATGAGCTTGTGGTGGGAGGAGATGTTGGTGAAGTTCTCTGGATGATCGAGGTCATACGCAGAGAATGCCTTGGCCTTCTTGTACGAGGAAGTATGAGCCATGGCATAGAGGTCGTACACCTCTGGCACCTCCGTGTTATTGTGTCGCGCCTAAAAGAGAGGAACAGAGTATTAGTAATTAAAGGGCTCAAGCTAGCATGAAGAATGAATTGCATGAATCATGAAGCAAACCACATACCCAGTTCCGCCCGAACTGATATAAGTTGGCGCTGCCTTGATGGTGTGGCACACAAACCATTTTGGCACACCGGTCCTTGGCATTGTTGTGGACGGCTAGCCATTCGTCTGAGCACCACTCATCCACCAACGCCTCCCAAGAATCCATCTTATCCGCACACCATCTCGGGGGCACCTAAGTTAGTAAAGAGAAATTTGAGCGCTACGCCTACGAATCAAATCAAGGAAACTAAGTACTAGGCCTTAAGAATAGGTAACTACCTTCATGTACTGCTCCTTCTTCAGAAACTTTGCGCAGCACGACGGCTTGTCCTTCTGAACACCACGCGAGGCGTAGTAGTCTCGAATAGCCTACGGCCGAGCCCCGTGCCATAAGTTTTGTAGTAGGCGCTTGCACTCGTCATCAATAACCTGTGCCGCGGCCTCCTCGTATCCCTCCTCACACCTGTAGAAGGTCTTCAATCAAACAAGACAACACTGATTACTACAATAACTAGCTATTGTTGATTTTTAATTATGTAAAGGAGAAATTACCCAAAACTTTCTGATCACCATGTCGGCCCTCGTGCGGCACAAGACACCGTCGATCATCTCCTCCGGCGGGGCCGGGGCAGCGAAGTAGTGCTCCTAGCTCAATCCTAGCTATGGAAGCTGACCCTCACCGGGCAACGTGACAAACCCTGGGAAGTTTTGCCAAAAAATCACACCAAGGACTTGGTTGGGCCTGCGGACATCCTTGGCGTGTAGCCAACCCCTGCAGTATGACAAGGCCAACGCATTATATATTTGAATAAACGTGACGGCAAAAGGTTAAAAAAAAGAGTAAATGCATTTACTTCTCCCCATCATGCCTAATCAACCACCTCTGCTAGCGGGTCGCCAGCACGGGCGGGAGCCGTGTACTACCACGCTGGTAGACGGTGCCCCCCTCAACCACCTTGCCCTCGCTATCAGAAAACCGATCCCCGCCACCATCAGCATGGCCACTCGGCCCCTCAGGCGGATCCGGCCAGGTACCCCATCCAGACGTCTCCTGGGACGTAGGCTGGTCCGGAGTCTCGTGGGCCGAAGTCTCGTGGGTCGAAGCCTCTGGGACCGGAGTCTCGTGGGCCGAAGGCCCATCGACCCGAGGCTCGTGGACCAGAGTCCGCGTAGCCTCCTCCTCAGACGGGTCCACCCTAGTAGTCCTGTGCTCGGGTGAATCAGCTGGGGGTGGTGGCAAGGAAGGTGTGGCAGCCTGCCTACCTCTCCCGCGGCCACATGCACCTCTACTTGCTCTCTTCTTCCCCCGACCTCCTCTCCCGGTGGGCAACGACGCCGACGAAGAAGCGCCCACCGGTGTCTGCATACTGTCGAACAACGCTCTCCGGAGAGACTAGGGTGAAATAGAAGTACCCCTCCCACCACACGCCGACGAAGAAGGAGCCTCGGAGCGCTTTGGACCCGTGTCCACCATCTTTTAACACCTACCATGACAAAGAGTAAACGAAATTAGTACAACATAAAAAATTGAATACCGACATGAATAATAATATGTATATAATTTAAGTGTATCATCATCATGTACAACATAAAAAAATTGAATACCTAACATGAACTAATAATATATATGTATATAATAAAAATTGAATACCTGACATGAACTAATAATAATCTTGGTCGTCTATATATGCTTCGGGATCAATAAATGCATCATCATCATCACTATCATGAATGACGTGCTCATCGGGTTCAGCGGCATCAACATGTGGAAGGCCTCCTTTATGTAATCGGTCAAGCATTGACAGGTCATCCGCAGCAGTAACCTCTTCTTGTTCCGGCTCTTCTTATTCTGGCTCAGGGGTGAAGTAGAGCGTTCTTGAAACGTTTTTTGGAAAGACGTGTTTCTTGGAAGAATTCTCCTTCATATGTGTCTGGGTTAATGTGAGGTTCATAATCCTCTTCATTGGGGGGAGGTGGTTTAACACGTGGCAGCACTTCATAAACGACATCCCAACCATTCAGATCTGGATCAGTTTGGCAGGCCCACGGTAGATAGAAAACTTGGGTCACCTGTTGAGCCATAATATAGACATCGGGAACATCTAAATGGGTGCTTTGTTTGATTTTGACTAGCCCTATATGTTCATGAGTCCTTCTAGTCTCCTTCGGTTGGAACCAATAACATTTGAAGACTACGACGTTCGGTGGGTTTTCACCATAGAATAGAAGTTCATAAATTGCTTCAACTCTTCCATAATACTCGGTACCTCCTTCACCGATAGCAGAGACACAACAATTTGTAGACTTTCGGTCGGCCATAGATAGCTCTTTGCCAAAGGTACGAAAGCGATACCCGTTGATGTCGTATTTGTCAAATGAATGGACCTTATAGTCAAAACCATTAGCGACTTGTCTCAATTCGGCGTCCATAGACTCTGAATTAGCCTACAAGTTTAATGCAAAAGGATTGTTGCATTAGCTGCAAATTAGACGAAGAAATGAAATGGTCTAATGGAAATTACCGTTTGTTTGAACCAAGAGATGAAACCGGGATAGCCGCCTCCATGCTTTGCCACAAGCTCATTCTCTTCGATGGAATCCTTTTGGATCACCGCTCCATCCGAGATTTTGGTGACGTATCGACTGTATCAAATATCCAGGAATAAGAGCAGTTCAAAGGAATTAGAAGTTGTGAAACAATGTGCCGAGAACTTACTCGATGTATAGCCGCACTTCTGTTAGGTTGTTGAAGATATACAATGAAATGGTCCGCCATTCTTCGACATCCAACGCTATTGCTTTCGAAGCACCGGTTGGTGCGAGCTTCCCTTTGAATAGGCTGAGGTTGGATCCACCTTTTTTGGGGTCGCCAGCATTGTACCGAGGCTTTGGATTATGCAAATGACGATTTTTGGCTTCGTAGTGTGCTGTCACGAAGTTTGCCGCCTCCTCAGTAATGAATGCCTCGGCCATCGATGCTTCAATTCTACGTTTATTTTTACATTTTGCTCGAAGCGTCTTCTGCATCCTCAGTTACGTAGCACCAACGATTTTGCATGCCCCCCCCCCCCAATCTTGCCTCGGTTGGGAGATGCAAAATCAAATGCTGCATTTGATTAAAGAAGCTCGGTGGAAAGATCTTCTCTAACTTGTAGATCAACTCCGGCGCGAACTCTTCCATTTCATCTAGCACATCAGGTGATAGTTCTTTCGCACAAAGAACACGGAAGAAATAGCTCAGCTCTGCCAGTACTAGCCATTCATCCTCTGGGATAAAGCCACGCAACATCACCGGCATTACCTGCTCAAGCCATATGTGCCAATCATGACTCTTGAGACCAAATATTTTCAATTTTTCAAGACTCGCTCCCCTCTTTAGATTCGCTGCATAGCCATCGGGGAACATCAAGTGCATTTTCACCCACAAGATAATTTCCCTCATAGCTAGCCTTCCAAGATTGAACCATGCCTTTGGCTTCGTCCAGTTCTGCTTTCCTTTCGATTGTCGCATGTTTTGTAACGGTCTATCACATAGAGCCTCCTGATCGACTCTAGCCTTAGGATTATCCTTTGACTTCCCCTCTATGCCAAACAATGTACCAAAAAGGGCCTCGGCGATATTCTTTTCAGTGTGCATCACGTCGATGTTGTGTGGGCAATGGAGGTCTTTGAAGTAAGGCAGATCCCACAAGCATGTCTTGTGAGTCCACGCGTGTTCCGAATTATAACCCTTGAAATACCCTGGATGCTCTGGATCAGGCTCGAGAGTGTTTAACTGATCCAGGGTCTGTTGGCCTGTCAACGCAGGTGGTGCAGAGTTTTTGACAACTCTACCTTTGATGAAGTTCTTCTTGTCTTTTCTGAACTTATGGCGAGGATCCAGGAACTGTCTATGCAAGTCGAAGCAAGAAAACTTGCGACCCGCCTGCAGCTAACGAAACTGAAGAGCTGCCTTGCATGTGGGGCACGGGAACCTTCCATGCACACACCAGCCAATGAATAGTGCATACGGCAGCAAGTCCTGCATCTAGTACATGTACCAGACACGCATTATGAAGTTTTGTTTGCTATCGGCGCCGTATGTCTTGAACCCATTATCCCAAGCTTCTTGTAATTCATCCTTAAGTGGCTGCATGTACACATTCATATTCTTCCCCGGATAGTTGGGCCCTGGAATTATCAACGTCAGGAAAATGTTCTTTCTTTGCATAATCTGTCTGGGGGGAGATTGAGTGGAATGACAAATACAGGCCAACAACTGTATTAGGTTGCCGTCAGACCAAACACATTGAACCCATCCGTGCTGATGGCGACTCAAGGATGCCTTGGATCTGCCGCTTTTTGCTCATGTAATGCATCAAAGTGCTTCCACGGAGAACCATCCGATGTGTGTACCATCATCTGATTCCCATCTGCATCTAGTTCGGTTCTTTTGCCCATTTTGTGCCATGTCATCTGTCTGGCCGTCTCTTCAACCATAAAAAGATGTTGAAGTCTTGGTACGATTGGCATATACCAAAGAACATTAACGGTGATTTTGGTCTGCCTCTTCTCACCCATACCGTTGTCTACCACAACATACCTGGAAGAGTTGCAAATGGGACAATAGTTCAAGTCCGCATTACTCAAGCCTAAATAAGGCACATCCTTTCTCACGGGCATCTATCTTCTCATAGGGCATCTTAAGTGCAGGGAGGATTTTGTCCGACTGGTACAGGCTTGCAGGCATTACATGGCCTTTGGGTAGAAAGCGTCCAAATACTGTCATCATTGTGTCGTAGCATCCTTTGCCCAAGTTGAATTGAACCTTCAGATCCATTACTTGTGCGATGGCATCCAGCTGACAAAGCTCAGTGTGCTCGTGGAGAGGACGTTTTGAAGACTCCAACATTTCATTGAAGGCCTTTGCAGATTCCTCCATCTCATCATCCGAATCCCGAGCATCATCAAATTCTTCCACCATGTCTTTGATCCCAGTACCATGCTCGTCGGTGCGACGATGAACCACCTCAGCTCTGGCACATTGGGCAGACTCACCATGAAATGTCCACACTGTATAATTAGGCGTAAAACCCCACTTCTGTAGGTGTTTACCCATTTCACCCTCCGTCCTCTTCTAAAAGTTGTCGCACTAGACACAAGGGCACCAGGTTTTTCTCTGGCCATTTGCAAATGCGGCTCTCACAAACCCCTTGGTTTTTGTTAACCATTCATTGGTCATGTCTTTCTGACTAGTGTGACCGGTGTACATCCATGCACGATCACTCATCTTGCCTAGCTACTGAACACACAAGAAATATATATATATAATTCAACATATATATTCATCAGTTAATCAAGTTTGTCAGTTTTATTACGTCCATGCAACCTACACGCTAATAGGTAAAGATAAGTCCTAATCCCACCCGAGTATGTGTAGATTGGGTTCATTTTCCCATGCTCTGCTCCGGATCCGACGCAAAATTTCGGCAGCACCTCCCCGCTGTTCTCCTGATGCACATCTCGGCAATAAACAAAGAGGATGTGTAGCCGGAGAACAACAGGGAGGCACTGACGAAATTATGCATCGGATCCGGAGCAGAGCATATGGGAAAATGAACCCAATCTACACATACTCGGGTTGTCCATGGATAACGTTGGACAATTCAAAAGAATCACAGTTATAAATATGCAAATGCATGCATATTTATACATGTAACCCTTTCGAACGGGAGAGGCATACTGGTCACACATACTGATGATTGAAGACACCTATAGCTAGCAAGTTTCATCGGCACGAAGACCGGAACAGAGCAAACAATGAAGGGGGGAGGAGGAGATGTCATTTGTGCTCACCCACGAACGCAGGGGCGGAGCTCGTCGAACACCAGACCCTCGCGGCGACGAAACAACTGCACATTTAAATCCAAAGATGAGTAACATAGCATTATTGTTTTTTCCGTCAACGTAACCAAATATTTACAACAGGATGCCACCGCCAAGTTGTAAAAAAAAACAATTCGCACTGCTCGTTCCCCACAACAACCCCTGACCTAAAGAGTTATCATTTAGGGTTCCGTCGACACCGAGGTACCCGCTAACCTAAACAGTTGTCATTTATCGCTCCATCGACGCCGAGGCACCCCATAACCTAAATAGCTGTAATTTAGGGTTCTATCAACGCCGAGGTACGCCCTAACCATAATTGATGTTATTTAAGGTTTCGTCCACGCGGAGGCACCCTACCTGAAATATATGTCATTCAGGGTTCCGTCGACGTCGAGGCACCCCTAACCTATATAGATTTCATTTAGGCTTTCGTCGATGCCAAGGCACCCCCTAACCTAAATAGCAGTCATTTAGGGTTCCATCGACACCGAGGAACCCCTAACCCGCTCATCCCGGAGCGCCCCCAGGCATGGCGACGCACGGTCGACGGGTCAGCACGCCATCTCTTCCGGTTTCGGAGACCTTTTTCACCTTCTTCTACTTCTTCTTCTTTTCTTCTTCTTTTTTTCATCTATTTTCATCTTCTTCTACTTCTTCTTGTTTTCTATTTTATCTTCTTCTACTTCTTCTTCTTTTCTTTTCCTTTTTCATCTTCTTCTACTTCTTCTTCTTTTCTTCTTCTTCTTTTTTTCATCTTCTTCTTCCTTCTTTTCCTTTTCCCTCTTCTTCTACTTATTTTTCTCTTCTTTTCTTCTTCTGTTTTTCTACTTTATCCCAATGAAAAAATTGTATGGTTGTGTGCTAATATACTGATTCTACTTATTAAAAAAACAGAGAAGATGATAAAAAACCTCACCGGAGTCGTCGGGGCGGCGGGGCACCGGCGTGACGGGCCGGGGCGGTGGCAGTGATGGTCGGGGGCGGTGGGGCGTCGGGTGGGCGGGGCGGGCCGGGGTGGCGGGGCATCGGGGGCAGGGCGGTGGGGAGGGGGTCGGAAGAGGTGGGGGGAGAGCCCACGCGGAAGATACCCGGCCTCACCTATTATGAAGAGGACGGGTGGGGTCGGGGGCGGTGCGGGATGAGGCGTAGGGGTGGGCGGGCGGTGGGGCGTGGGGGGCGGCGGGTGGCATGGCGGCGACGATGGGGGTCGGGGCGGCGGGTGTGGTGGGGGTGAGAGAGAGAATGAGAGGGGAGTGGGAGGTGGGGCGGTCGTTAGATCCGTTAGGGTCTAACTTCTTTGTCGTCTGCTTTATAGTTCTTTGTCGTCTGCTAGCAGACGGCAAAGAGGTGGGGGTGGGCCGTTACAGCGTACGGCCCGGTGCTGGCCTCCAGTGGACCCCACCCACCTCTTTGCCGTCTGCTTTTGGTGACTTTGCCGTCAGCTAGCAGACGGCAAAGAACTGGCTGATGGCAAACTATATCTTTGCCATCAGCCAGTTCTCTGCCGTCTGTTTTTTCTAAGCGGACGGCAAAGACCTTATGTGTCGTCCGCTAGCAGACGGCAAAGAACTGGCGGATGGCAAATTCCCTGATTCCAGTAGTGTAAACCTAACCATAGCATGAAACATATGGATCCAAATCAGCCCCTTACGGAATAATGCATAAACTAGGGATTAAGCTTCTGTCACTCTTGCAACCCATCATCTTCTTATTACTCCCCAATGCCTTCCCCTAGGCCCAAGCATAGTAAAGTGTCATGTAGTCGACGTTCACATGACACCACTAGAGGAAGACCAACATACACATCATCAAAATATTGAACGAATACCAATTTCACATGATTACTTATAACAAGACTTCTCCCATGTCCTCAAGAACAAACGGAACTAATCACAAGTTATATTCATGTTCAAGATCATAGGAGTATAATATATGATTAAGGATCTGAACATATGATCTTCCACCAAATAAACCAACTAGCATCAACTACAGGATGTAGTCAACAATACTAGCAACCCACAGGTACCAATCTGAGGTTGTCAGATAAAGATTGAATACAAGAGATGAACTAGGGTTTGAGATGAGATGGTGCTGATGAAGATGTTGATGGAGATGAGTCCTCCCACGATGAGAGGAACCTTGGTGATGTCGATGGCTTCTATTTCCCCTCCCGGAGGGAAGTATCCCCAGCGGAATCGCTCCGCCAGAGAGGAAAAGTGCTCCTGCCCAGATTCTGCCTCGAGACGGTGGCGCTTCGTCCCGAAAGTCTTCTCTTATTTATTTTTCTAGGGTAAATGGCTTCATATAGTAGAAGGAGAGCACGGGAGGGCACCTGTCGGCCCCACAAGACATCAGGGCGCGCCCTGGGGGGTGGGCGCGCCATGTTCCCTTGTGGGCAACTGGTGGCCCCCTCTGGTGGATCTTCGTTCTAGTAATTTTTTATTTATTAAATAAAAAATCTCCGTAAAATTTCATGTCATTTGGAGCTCCGAAGAATAGCTATCTCTGTTCTAGCTCTTTTCGGTCTAGAATTCCAGCTGCCATCAATCTCCCTCTTTACATAAATCTTGCACATTAAGAGAGAAAAGGCATTAGAATTGAATCATAAAGTGAAATATTGATAAAAAATACCATAAATAACAGTAGGAAACCATGATGCAAAATGGACTTATTAAGGCCCCAGTACCTCCAGTTACAGAAAAGAAAACAAAAGAAAAGGCCTTAGAGTCAAAAATCAGTGTCACTGAGAAACTTGCTAGGAAAACAAGTGCTGAGAAATCTACTACTTAGAGTGACAACTCTTCTAGTTTTTCAAAGTCCTCACTGAAGGAAAAGGCCAAGCTATCATCTGTGCCTGCGCTGAAACCCATCAATGAAAATCAGCCTGCACCAGATGATATTCGTTCACCTGGACATATGGATGAGGATATTCTTCCAAATCCTCGAGAAACAATTCCTTTGTTTCCTGAAGGAACTGGCCCCAATGGACCTACATTCAATGAAAAGATTCATAAATCCGATCTAGCTTTCTTTGGAAACAATCCATATGATGAAGAAAGACTTCTTTGTCCCCTCACTTCTGGATGATGGAGCAAGCCATCTATTATACTCGGGTACTGTGCTTCAAGGATCGCACATTTGAGCACAAGTATCTCGACTTTCCAGAATTAGAAGAATTGCATTGCTTCACAAATCTATTTATCAACATGATGAACTGCACTTGAAGAGATTCCTCCGCTTCAATCATGGATGGAACCAAGAAATTATTCTTTAGTTCTATGCAACTATATATGTACTAGGTGACAGAAATGACAGTAGTGCGTGGAAGTCCGAGTGGATGACTGAAAATGGTAAATCACTTGCAGTGCCGAGGAGTTCCTCACGAAGTTGAACTTTTCCCGATATGAAATTGATGAAAACATGGATCACAGGATGCATCTCTGGGATATAACTGATGAACAACTTCACCTTCTGATGGATCCCAAGGTTGGCGATGCAAGATCCAAAGAATTTGACATATGAGAATCAGGTTATCTCCCACATCATCTGCAACTCCTTGAATCCAGTCAACCGACCTTCAAAGGTTGAAAGAATTATGCACAACATGCTCTTTGCCATTTCCCTCAAACTGACAATTGATCTTGAAGATCTATTTCTTCCGAACATGATTTTTGCAGCAGAATATCCTAAAGGTCTGATGATCTATGCTCCTTGGATTCAATATATCATTATCAATTTCAAGGCAAGAGGTATTTCCATCAGTTCAACCCAAAAACTTTCATCCCTCCTGTCTTGTCCATGATACTCTTCGGATTATCAAGGACAATGGAAAAGGAAAATACCCTGTTGTGCTTGAAGAAGTTGCAACTGCTCAAGCACCAAAGATAAAGCAGACAACTATTGAGATTTCATGCAATGAAAATCCCTTTCTATATGAGATTTGTCTTCATACACAGCAATCTCTGGAGAGGCATCTCAAATTGGACAGAAAAGAAAAGGTTCATCTAGCAATCGAGCTAAATCATGTGCATAACACTGGTCGCTAAGCCTTGCTTGCGGTGAAGGAGGAGAAGAAGCACTCCTGGGTAGTTCTTCGGAAGTGGTACACCAGATATCAACTCAAAGGTAAGGGCATTGAAAAGACATATGACTACATTGACGCATTTGAGACTGATCACAGACGTCGGGATACTCCACTTCTTCCAAAAGGATTTTCCTCATTAGATATGTTATTTCTTGAGCCTGATGGTGTGCTTGACAGCGATACGGACATGACCTCAGTAAAGTTCCAGGATGACCAAGCCAATGCCACCGAAGATCAAGCATCCGACCCATCTACAGATGTTGCTCCCGAAGATCAAGCCGGAGGAAGCTCAGCTAGTGTTGGGGCAACTTCCTCAAGGGCCGCCTCAACTACGAAGACTGGCACTTCTTCATCAAACAACACCAATTCTTGTTCATCTTCCTCGAACGAGTAGCTCCTCGTATTCTTCTTGTACCTTTTTGCCACTTGTTGAAAAAAAGGGGGAGATGACATCGAGAGTTAGATGTGCGGGTTCATTTGCTAGGGCTAGGCTATTTTCCATTTGATTCTTCTTCGCAAATATTTGGTTCTTTCGTCGTTGAACTGTTTAAGTTTATTGATTGTGTGAACTTTATGGTACTGCATGGGGTACTAGTTAAAACTCTGGTTGTAATGTTAATAACCCCCCTGCAATATTATTGCTATCTCATCTGTTTTGCAGGAGGAGACTTTATTAGAATCTGTGGATCTCTAAAAAATCTCGTTCATAATTCTCTGTTATAATATTTCTTGAAAACCTTGTTTTGCAGGAGAAATTTTATTAGAGATCACTCTGAAATCTTGTGTGAACATCTGTGATAAGATTATGATGTATTCATGTCATATACTTTCTCAAAACCTTGTTTTGCAGGAATCATTTTTCTTTATCAGAGTTCACTGAGTGCATTGAGATGATCTTTACTAAGACATTCTTTCTCAATGCAACTCATCATTCTCAGAGATATAAATATCCCTCCACTGCTTTACTCTAACATATGCAGGGTATCAGATTTCAAAACTTTCAAGAACTACATACATTTAGGGGGAGCATATTTTACCTTTGAATGTATCGATAAGTACTTACTTTCCGCATGTTCCTGGTTACCTCCTTATCTTCTCTTTGAGGTTTATTTGTTTTGTCAACAATCGTCCAAAAAGGGGGAGATCCTTGGTGCAATGTCTTGCCTCCTTTGGGTTCTGGAGATTGTTGTCAGGAACAGTTTGGGGCTGATCTGTTTGCTAGTGCATACAGAGAGAAATAGTCCCTGACATATCGAGAAGAATGATATATTATATTGAGAGGTTTAAGATAAATTTTACCGAGAGTCATCTGCGCTGGAGAGGGGATACTAAACAGAGAAGATTGCGTGACGGAGTTGACCACTAAAAATATTGCTGAAGAGAAAAAAAAGACGGGTAACAATATTTCACGACTTATGTCTGTTGTGATGCTTAGACAAAACCTATGAGAGTTGAGAGAAATCTCTTTGTGCCCTGAAACGTTACTTTCCAGCCAGAGACGTTGATCTTCTAGGTTGCGAGAGATATGCTTCGGACCAAGGAGTCAGCTTTACTTGTTCCTCAAGTAAAGTTGTTGTGTACCCAAAATCCGACCGTTGGAAACATGTCGGTTGGCCATTGGCTGGGCAGTTTGTCATAAATGGGCATTCCCCTTTTGGGAAGGCCGCGGCTATAAATATCCACCCCGCACCAATGTGATTCATTGGCTACTATACATGAGATTCTGAGAAGATTGTTCGAGCACCCTCGTTGAGAGATTTGAGTTTAGAATCCACCGGATGAAAATCAAGAATCAAAACTTAGATACTGGTTGAGCATCACAGTAGATCTAAGTCTAGAGTTCTTGTGTCTATTATCTTTGAGAGTTGCTAACTCTCTAGATGGTTAGGTTTCGGCTTGAGTGATGAAGAGTAATTGTCCTCACCAAGTCAAAGTCTTCAGAAACCAAGAGTAATTGTGGTCCACGAAGCAAGTCTGTTGAAGGTTTGGAGATTGCCGAGAAGAATCTACCACGAGTAAAATCAACTGAAGACTGATCAGCTTCACGTTGAGGAGAATAGGACGGAGAGAACTTTGCTCCCATGTTCAATCACAAGTCCCTCCAACCAGATGTAACTCTTTTGCAAAAGAGTAAACTGGTCTACCAAATCATCTGTCACCATCGTGCTCTCTGGTCAATTCTCATCTACTGCATTTCCTTCAGTAGTTTATAATCGATGCATTTGGTTTCGATAGATATCTCTCTGATCTCTTTCATCTTCTCAGGTCCTTGTCAGTACTGTATCTATGTTGTGTAGTATAATCATGTTTGTTGTCCTTATTGTTGTCTGCCTCTATGCGCGTCTTTTATTTATCTGGATTATCTAGTTGTTTAGCTAAGTCTTACTCTGATGAACTTTTCTCAGTAGTGTGGATGTGTTTCATGAATTGTTTCGTATACCCCTTACTACTCGTGCTATTTGTCGTGTTTCCTTTCTGTGTTACTATTATCATTGTGAGAGAGTTAAGTCACTATACCAGGAAGATTATCATTTCTTTCATCAAATTTTTGCTTAATCTTCTCGGTTCCTTCAGTTTATCTTTGTGGGTCTATCTTAGTTTTGTTTTAGTGTACCTGCCTATGTTTATTTTCCATTGTACTGTACAGAGAGAATTCAATTTCAAAAGAAAATTTAAATCTCCCATTCACACCCCCTCTGGCCGATATACTCTCAATCCTACACATGTTCCACACAATCAAATCATTCAAAATACATTGCAATCGATTCCCACAACAACGTTGGGGTATCATCTAGTTCTACTAACAAATCAAACCCATTTGCCCCTTGCTCCGTTTTGGGAGAAACAAAGGAATAACAAAGAGAGAAATACAAACTACCCCATTATTGTTTGTTTGTTTACCCCAGTCGAGAAAAGACATTCCTAAATGCGGTACAAGATAGTTCTTAATAATAGTTCATGATAGGCATGAGTTCATGATGAGTGATGAGGCTACTATGCTTTTACGTTATTTTGTCCATTCAGTATGGCGGTCATCGATCAATTTGTTGCCTCCTACCTGGGTGGCCATAGGCTCAAGAGCTTTGCCCAGAAGCCGGCTGATGGAACAAAAAGGTGTCATTCTACTGCTATGGGATACGAGCATGGTCCAGGTTACCAACATTGTCACAAATGAGTTTTGCCTCTCGGCAAATGTCCACATCCTCAACTCTGACACTGTCGGGGACGAATCCGCGATCACCTATGGGACCCAGGGAAGGACCCCTTTACGTTCGGCAGGGAGAGACGGTCGCACGAAGAGCAAATCTAGCGAAGAACACGACAGTGCACGAGAGAGATTTACCCAGGTTCGGGCCGCACGGATGCGTAAAACCCTACTCCTGCTTTTTGGTTTATTATCTGTATGATTGTTCTAGCTCCAGGAGCGCTACAGTACCGAGTAGCTGCGTACAATACTGGAGTTCTCCATCTCCCAGTTCCTCTCCCTCTCCACGTTGCCTATGGGCCTCCTTTTATATGCACAAAGGGGTCACCAACAGGTGGCAAACAGTAAAGGTAGAGGTGGAAAGTTGCTACAGTAAGGCCATTATTACCAGGATGACATGTCCTACCTACCACTGACGGCAGGGGACAAGGGCATTAAATGCCCATGCCTTTGCTGTCCACATACATGTACCCGGACGTCTTGGACGTGGGAAAAGCCTATCCCACCTGCTCCTGCACCGCTAGCTACAGTGTACCGCCGTCTACACAGTGCCCTGCCACACACGCTTGGAAGGACCCAGAGCGCCACGCTGGCAGAGGCACCGGAGCAGCACAGTAGCACAGTGGTACAGTAACGCTTGCCGCGGCAAGACCTTGCCGCACCTGACAGCTTGCCGCGCAAGGTAACTTGCCGGGGCAAGTACCTTGCCGCAGCTGCTATCTTGCCGCAGCCAATACCTTGCCGCAGCCAATGACTTGCCGGGGCAAGTACCTTGCCGCGGCAAGTACTCTGCTACAGCAAACCTCAGGCTGGGCCTCAGCTGTCCCTCCCGGCAAGCTCCTCTTGCCGGGGCCTTAACTCTTGCTTTGTATACTTTGTTCTTGAATGGCTTAATAATCTTGAGCTTCTCTCTGGCTGTCCTCCCGCAAGCCTGGCCGCGGGATGCTACTACTGCCCGTGCACAAGTACGGGGTACTAGGGTACCCCTATTCTAGTACACCGACAGGAGCCCCCGGGCCTGGGCCACACACGGTGCCGGGCGTTGTTGGGCCAGGCCCAAACAGTGCACGGGCACGCGTGGCTGGGATAAGCCGAAACGTCTCTATGCTGTTTAATTGCACGCTCTCCCACGCGTCACGCGTTGAATGCGGAGTGTGGGAAGCGTGCGCAGTTATCTCGAATGACGAAGGGGCGGATGGTTCCGCATCTTTCCCCATAAAAGGAGGGACCTGCAGAAGCACTCACACACCCCTCTCACCATTCTCGATCTCCAAATCTCCGCCTTCTTCTTCCTCCGCTCCAAAACAAAACGGTTTCCCAATCCTCCGCCACCGCACGCGTCCGCATCTCCCTCGGTCCTCAGCTCCGCCTTCGCCATGCCTCCGAAAGGAGAAAAGGGGAAGACGGGGAAGTCCTCAAGGACGGAGACCCAGGCGCAGTTGAAGAGGCAGAAGTACGCGCTCTTCGCTCCGACGCTCACGGGGGCGGATCTGAAGGCCAAGTTCCAAGGCATGTGGGCCGCGAGGACCAAGGCGCATCCGGCCACCCGCGTTCGCCCAGCCACCGACGAGAGCGAAGTGAGCAAGTACCCCTTCTTCGCTTGCTACTTTTGGTGCGGGCTCTGCCCACCGTACTCGGATTTCTTTAGCAACGTCATGTACACCTTCAATCTCCGTCTGCTGGATCTCACACCGAATGCCGTATCCACCATGGCAATATTTGCGCATCTGTGCGAGAACTTCGTCGGCGTCGCACCCAACACCGCGCTGTTCAGGCATTACTTCACTCCCCGTGCTGAAAAGGGGGAGCCTCTCACTGTTGGCATCTCGTTCGTTTCAAGATTGGGCGCCAAGGAGCATTATCTGAAGGGGGATCTCCGCCCAAGATGGGGAGAAATCCGGTCTGAATGGTGTTGGATCATTGACGACGAGCCGCCACCATATTGTGAGCTTCGCAAGACCCCAGCAGCGCGTGGCACAGACTGGAGCGATCTGGATCCCCAGGACAAAAAGCTGGAGATTGCCGCTACCAGGATCATACGGCTCAGGGAGGCCGGGCTCACCATAGGGATGGTTGGCGCAGACTTCCTCCGCCGCCGCATTGCTCCTCTGCAGCAAAGAGGAAGGCCGGCCTCTGATTGGAAGAACCCAGCCGATATCATGCGGCTGCGCCCTGGACTGATCAACAACTTCACAGTTCTGCAGCACGACTTTTTCATGCGAGAACTGTTCAAGCAAGAGACAGATCCAGAGAAGCGCGACAAGGCGTTCACGCTGCCGAAGCACATCGTGCCCCTTTGCAACAACTCCGCATTGAATGCAATCATCGCTATGATGCCGCTCTGCAATGCGCACAGCGTTGAAGCAACTTGGGACGTGCCGCTCGAAGAAGACGTGCGGCGATTCTTTGACTCCACGGTCGAAAAACAGGTCCGGGTGGAGGAGTGGCTCGTCCGCAACACCACTGAGCAAGAAATAGAATTCATTGCTCGAAGAGTGGAGGAGGACAGGCTCGCCAGGGAAGCTGGCGATTTTGGTTATACTTTGGCGGAGCTCGACGAGGCACAAAAGGAGAGCCTTGACGAGCAGGGGATGCTTGCCGGGAAGGGCGAGCTCGCCGCACCCGGCAAGGATGTCGGGCCAAGCCAGCCTGCCGACGAGTCAGGCAGCTCGGAGGATGAGGGCTCCTCTTCCGAGGAGGGCACCGAAAGCCCACCGCAGTCAGAGTCCCCAGCCCCTCTGAGGAGGAAACGCCTTCGCAGGCTTGGCAAAGTGGCTGAGCGGCAAGAAGTTCAACAACCGCCAGAGCGCCGTTCGACGCGCTCGACCGCGGTAAGGGCTGGTGCTGCGGGAGCGTCTCACGCGGCCCCGGCAACTGGAGCAGGGTCATCAAAGACCGCTGCTACTACCCCCGCCAAGCGGCCAAGGAGCCCAGCTCCCCCTCCTCCCCCTCCTCACACGGAGGCGGACTTTGATTTTTCCGCTCTCAGCGAAGAGGATGACGAGGAAGAGTAAGTTCCCTTGCCGCGACCCTCAATCTTTGTAAGGTTTTGTTTCTGTCCTCACTTGTCGCGCTCCGGCCTTGCTTCCGTAGGGAGGAAACCTTGGCGGAGAGGACAAGGAAGAGAGCTAAGATCTCGACGAGCGTCTGAGACCATCCCGACCAGCTCGGAGCCCAGCCCTCGTCGCAGCCCCCAGCGCAGCCCCCAGCGTAAGTATTTCAACTACCTTTCGCTGGCGGTCGCTGAGGAACAAGCATTTTGTCACTGACATCTTTGGGCGTGTAGGAGAGGAGCAGCAAGTGGAGCCATCTGAAGGTGCTCCAGAAGTACCACCCCCCTCGACCACACCGCCAAGGAGAAGATCTCCGGTAAGGGCTCCCACTAGCGAGCCGAGCCACGAAGAGGAGCCGGCAAGCGCCGAAGTGCCAAGCACCAGCGCTGGCGACCCCACCCCAATGACAAACGTTGACGGGGGAGGGGAGCCCACCGCTCCTGAGCTCAACACGGGTAAACCCACTTGCCGCAAAACTCTTTCTGCTTTCTTTCTTTTGTCTTCTTGAATTTCTTCCTGATGCTCTTTTTGCTTTACTTCTCGGGTTGGCAGAGCCCTCCTCGGTGGAGCCAATGAACATTGACTCTTCTGCCGAGGAGAACACCACAGGGGCCGTCGACGACGAGGCCGCCAAGGCCGCCGCTGCCAAGGCCGACAAGCTTGCCGACGAAGAAACTGCCAGGGCTGCCGAAGAGGCCGGCAAGGCCGCCGAGGATAATACCGCCAAGGCGCCCACCGATGAAGCCGCCAAGGCTGCTGAAGCTGAGGCCGCCCAGAAGGCTGCTGAGGAGGCCGGCGAGGGAGCCGGTGGTTGTACTGACGGCCCTGAGGCCAAAGAAGCGCCAGGCGCTACTCCGTCCACGGGTCCCTCAACCACTGACGAGGCGGCAGCGCCCAACTCGCCTCCGCCAAGCAAATACATCCGGGTCGGCGAGAACGTCTACGTCAGCCTCCCCTGGACGGTGGGCTCCAGAGCGCCAACCGAGGAGGATGTTGTGGACGAGGAGATCCTTGCCGCTGCCGGGCTCCAACTTGTGGATGCGCCAGGCGCCAGCAGCAGCAGCACCTCTGAAGAGGAGCAACTGCTTCAAAAGCTGCTGAATCTTCATCGCGCCCGATGGGAGAAGCTAGCTTCCAGGGAGGCGCTCATCGAGAAGGCCGAAGCTGACATGTTGAGGCGCGCGGAGATCTTGGCGGACGTCCGCGCGCGATCTCTTAATGCGTTAGAGGTCAAGCGAGCACAGCTGGCCGAAGAACGGCAGGCCCTCCTCCTGATGAAGCAAGACATTGAACAAAAACAGGAGGAGACCGCCAAGGAGTTGTCTGCTCAGGCCGGTGATCTGAACCAGCGGAAAGTGGACCTTGATGCCCACGAAGAAGAACTTGCCGAGCGCAAGAGGAAACTTGCCGAAACCCTCCAGCAGAAAGACGAGGAGGTGGCAAGACTTGTCGCAGAGCGGACCCAGGGGCAGGCACAAAAACACCAGAAGGAAATCGAAGCCTTGGCCCAGGAGTACGCCAGCAAGTTGGTGGAGGCCACCAACGCTGTCGCTGCTGCAGAAGTGAACAGGAAGGAAACGGAGGAGAAAGTGGCAAGACTAGAGGCCGCCCTCAAGGCAAATGGTGACAAGCTCTCAACGCTTGAAAGTGAGAGGGCAAAGGTGACCCACACTTTGGCGGAGATGCAAGTTACCATAGCCAAGAAGAACAATCTGCTTGCCGCCGCCAACGACTCCAGAGCAGACCTGAAGCTGAAGCTGACCCCGCTGAAGGAGACGCTCGACACCACCAGAAAGCGCGAAGGGCTTCTAATGACAGAGCTCCAGAAGGAAAAGGGTCTGCTTCAAGATGCTATTGCAACCCACAAGAAGTTCAGGGATAACGTGGGGATCTTCACAGACAGGCTTGCCAGCGCCGCCGAGGACATCGACAAGGAGCTGACTGCCCTGAAGGTGCCGGACTTCGGGTACTCCACCGACAAGAACACGCAAACTAGCGTCAAGCTAGCCGAGTTCTTCGACGGACTAGTAGAAGCACTCCAACAGCTCCAAGTCAATCACAAGGCTCAACTGGCCGACGAGTCACGCAGGCTTTGCCGGGGAGTTCTCCGGAGGTTGTTGGTGAAGATAGCATACAGAAACCCGGGCGTCGACTTCAGCAACATCTTCAAAAGCTTGCCGAAGGGATACGACCCCGCGCCACTAGAGGCCCTTGTCGCGCCCATCGTGGAGAGGGTGGACCAAATCCAGAGAGTCGAAGGCGAGCACCGCAATTAGAGAGCCCATTCTTCTCGCTCCTTGCTGCCGCTAGACATGTTAAAGAACAATCTGTTTAAGCCGCGGCAACTTATCTTGTAATATAACTTGCAATATTTTGGAGTTAATGCATGTCATCTCCCTTGAGCAATTTCTTTCTTTGTGTGTACTTGCCCTACGCTTATAGGGAACTTGCCGGTGCGCGCACTATTGCCGCGAGCGCTGGGTGCGAGACCTCAGCAGCCTGCTGGTGGTGCCGCTGCCGGCAAGCAACCTTGTCGCGCTCAGTGCAGCCACTTAGGTTGTTGAGCGGACTCGAAGCAAGGTAAGGGCGCGACCGATTACGCTTAGGTTCCGTCGCGCACAGGTTTTCCATACAAAGAGTAGTATCGTTCAAGGAAAATAACCTTGAAAATAAAAAAGAATTTGATTGTTCAAACTTTGGCACTTAGCTTTGTCGCTGATCTCTCCGCGGCAAGGTCTTGTCACTACTTGCCGCTGTCTTCTTCCCGGCAAGGCAAAGTTTCTTTGAACGACGCCTGGTCCACGCCTGGTCCATATCATTATCCCATCCCCCCCGGCAAACTTGTGCGCGAGGGAAGCTTCTGTCTCTTCGAGAAAAAGAAAGAAGAGAAAATAAAGATATAGGAGCTTGGCGGCTCGTTAATGCTTACCGGGGAGGCTGTACTGCACAGTATGTCAGATAATCATGCAAAATAAAAGTAAACATGAAATCGTCAAAAACTGCGAAATACAAAAGCTTTATTTATGCACAGGGTCTGTGCCTGGCTTTGTACAAAGGATTACATGCAACAGCGGCAATACTTGTACAAAAGGTGGTTGCCGGGGAAGGGCCCGGCAACCGCGCCTTATGGAAAAAACTTACGAAGATGCTCAATGTTCCAGGAATTGATCACTGGAATGCCATCCTCGGTCTCCAGGCGGACAGCGCCGGGCCTGGTGACTCGTTTCACCCGATAAGGGCCTTCCCACTTCGGCGTCAACTTGTTTGAATTCTTGGCCGACTGAACGCGCCGAAGAACAAGGTCGCCTTCCTCGAGACTTCTGGCATTAACTTTGCGGCTATGGTAGCGACGCAAAGCTTGCTGGTAGCGAGCAGCTCTCACAGCAGCCTGAAGACAATCCTCCTCGAGGAGCACAGCGTCATCTTGCCGCAGTTGCTCTTGCTCAAGCTCATCGTAAGCGAGCACTCGAGGTGACCCGTATACGAGTTCCGTGGGGAGAACTGCCTCTGCTCCATAAACTAGAGCAAAAGGCGTCTGGCCAGTAGCTCGATTTGGCGTCGTCCTGATCGACCAAAGAACCACTGGCAGCTCCTCGATCCAGTTCTTGCCACACTTGCGCAGCCTGTCGAAAGTTCTCGTCTTGAGCCCACGCAGCACTTCAGCATTTGCCCTTTTAGCTTGACCGTTGCTTCGGGGGTGAGCAACAGAAGCGAAACAGACCTTGGCGCCAAGGTCTTCGACATACTGCATGAAGGCGTGGCTCGTGAACTGGGTACCGTTGTCGGTGATGATCCTATTAGGAACACCAAAGCGACAAACAATTCCCTTGAAGAACTTGATGGCTGATTGTGCTGTCACCTTCCTCACTGCTTCCACTTCCGGCCACTTCGTAAACTTGTCGATGGCCACAGACAAGTACTCGAAGCCCCCGGTGGCACGGGGAAAGGGGCCGAGGATGTCGAGCCCCCAGATCGAAAATGGCCAGGAGAGAGGGATTGTCTGGAGAGCTTGAGCTGGCTGATGAATCTGCTTGGAATGAAACTGGCACGCTTCACACTTGGTTACTAATGCAGTTGCATCCTGGAGGGCGGTGGGCCAAAAGAAACCTTGCCGGAAAGCCTTTCCAGCAAGGGCTCTTGACCCTATGTGGTGACCACATATGCCTCCATGAATCTCCGCCAACAGCTCCTGTCCTTCTTCCCGGGGAATACACTTCAATTTCACACCGTTTGGTCTTTTTCTGCACAGCATGTCATCGACAAATTGATACATATTGGACCGTCGGGCTACTTTCTCCACTTCTTCCTGCTCTTCGGGAAGTTCTCCTGTCTGAAGGAAACTGACGATCTGCTGCGCCCACGCTGGAGCCTGTGGCTCGACAACGAGGACTAAAGGCATTTCTTCTGCTGCGGGAACATCAGGCCCTACGGCAAGAGCTTGTCTCTCTACCAGAGCCGGCCGTTCCCCGACGAGCTTGGCGGGAACAGCCGCTTCAACGACAAGAGCCTGGGGCCCTGCTGGAGCGTGCTGTCCTTCAACAAGCTCGTCGGGAGCAGTTGCTTCAATGACGGAAGCCCAAGGCCTCGTCGGAGCATCTTGCTCCTCAGCGCTTCGATCAGGAGCGCCTGCTTCAACGACAAGGACCCGAAGTCTTGTCGGAGCAGGTTGCCCCTTTGCCTCTTACCTAGGAGCACCCGCTTCAACGACAAGAGCGTGAGGCCTTGTCGGAGCAAGTTGCCCCTCTGCATCTTTGGCGCTGGCTTTGGCAGCCTTCTTGCCGGCGGCTTCGGGGAGCTCTGCCGGGAAGTAGTCGCCAGAAGCCAACTTCCTCTTCCTGCCTTGCCCTACTGATGGTGTCACGGATGGCTGAGTTAGTTGGAGCACAAAAGTGCCTGGTTCCACAGGCAATTTGAGTGCGGCGCGCATTGACAAACCATCCGCAATGTCATTCTCAGCACGTGGGACGTGCTCCATTTGTTGGCCGTCAAAGCGTTCCTCCAACTTCCTCACCTCATCTACATAAGCTTCCATCAATGGGCATTGGTAGTTCTTGTTCACTTGCCTGACGACAAGCTGTGAATCTCCCCTGACAATAAGCTTCTTGATCCCAAGGTCTGCCGCGATCCTGAGACCGGCAAGCAACCCCTCATATTCTGCAGTATTGTTCGTCGCCTGTTCCTTGGGAAAGTGCATTTGGACCACGTACTTGAGGTGCTCTCCGGTGGGTGCGACAAGCAGTACGCCAGCACCGGCGCCTTGCAGCGAAAAGGCACCATCAAAGTACACAAGCCACTCTTTGCTTGTCTCCTTGCCGGGGAGAGTCGTCTCTGGGATTTCTTCGTCTGGCGTTGGTGTCCATTCTGCGACAAACTCTGCCAAAACTCGGCTCTGTATGGTTGATGTACTCTCAAACTTGAGACCAAAGCTCGACAACTCCAACGCCCACTCGACAATCCTGCCTGTCGCTTCTGGATTTTGCAAAATCCTTTTCAGCGGGAAGCGAGTGACGACGGTAACTTCATGTGCTTGAAAGTAATGGCGCAGCTTTCTCGAGGCCATGAGAAGGCCGAAAAGCAGCTTCTGCACACCAGAATACCTTGACCTAGCTCCCTGCAGAAGAGAGCTCACAAAGTAGACCGGGCGCTGCACCATTTTCTTCTTTTGTATCACTTCGCCTGACTGCGCAGACGAATCCTTGTCGGCAGCAAAACTTGTCGGGGGAGCCCCCAGCTTGTCGCTGGACGTGCTTGCCGCAGTTACTGCCTCCTCATCCACCTCTCTCTCCGCTACCAGCGTAGCACTAACCACTTGATTGGTTGCCGCTAGATACAGCAACAACTTCTCTTGTGGTTTAGGTGCGACAAGTATTGGAGGAGAGGAGAGGTATTTCTTCAAGTCTTGCAGCGCTGCCTCCGCCTCCGGAGTCCATTTCAATGGACTTGCCTTTTTTAAGATTTTGAAAAATGGCAGGGCGCGCTCAGCTGACTTGGAGATAAACCTATTGAGAGCAGCAACACAGCCGGCAAGTCGTCGTACATCCTTGACGCGCTTCGGTGCTTCAATTTGCTCAATGGCTTTGATCTTGTCAGGATTGGCTTCAATTCCACGTTGAGACACAAAGAACCCGAGAAGCTTGCCGGAGGGAACTCCAAACACGCACTTCTCGGGGTTGAGCTTCAGGTTGATCTTGCGCAGATTTACAAAAGTTTCTTCTAGATCTTGAACCAAAGTAGCCCTGTCTTTGCTTTTGACCACTATATCATCCATATAGGCTTCCACATTTCTGTGCAGCTGAGGCTCAAAAGCAATCTAGACGGCTCTTGCAAATGTTGAACCAGCATTTTTCAAACCAAATGGCATACGTACGAAACAGTATGTGCCACAGGGTGTGATAAATGCGGTCTTTTCCTCATCTTCCTCAGCCATGAAGATTTGATGATACCCTGAATATGCGTCAAGAAATGAAAGCAAATCACATCCTGCCGTGGAGTCAACAATCTGGTCTATGCGGGGCAAAGGAAATGGGTCTTTGGGACAAGCTTTATTGACATCAGTGAAATCAATACAAAGCCTCCATTTTCCATTCGCTTTGCGCACGACAACAGGATTGGCCAACCACGTAGGATGGAGCACTCCTCTGACGAGGCCTGCTGCTTCCAACTTCTTGATTTCTTCCGCAATAAACTCTTGCCGCTCCACAGCTTGCTTTCTGGCTTTCTGTTTGACGGGCCTCGCGTGGGGACAAACGGCAAGGTGGTGCTCAATTACTTTCCTGGGAACACCGGGGATGTCGGACGGTTGCCATGCAAATACGTCGACATTCGCCCGCAGGAAAGCAACGAGCGCGCTTTCCTATTTGTTGTCAAGTGTGGCACTGATGGTGAAGGAACCACCAGTGCTGTCCTCCTTGGCGGGCACCTTCTTTGTCGCCGGCGGAGCGGCTTTGTTCTTCTTGCACTTGCTGGTGGAGCTCTCTGGTGCGTCCTCGACGGCAGCGCAGCACTCCGAAGAGGTGCGCTTGCCGGAGTGGGCACAGGAGCTCTTGCCGGACTTCCTCTTGTTCTCCCCCCCGAGAGCTTCAGCGGCAAGTGCCTTGGCGGCAGTTGCGGCAGCTGCTTCCCGGTAGATCTTGTCGGCGCAAATAAGCGCATCCTTCTTGTCGCAGGGAACTGCGATAACACCTACTGGGCCTGGCATCTTCAACACGTTGTAGGCATAATGAGAGGCTGCCATGAACTTGGCGAGCGCTGGACGGCCAAGTATCCCATTATAAGGCAATGGAATATCGGCAACATCAAAGGTGACCTTCTCGGTCCGGTAGTTCAGCTCGCCGCCAAATGTCACTGGCAGCGTGATCTTCCCTTTCGGCTTGCTCCTTCCTGGATTGACTCCTTGGAAAGTACCAGTTTCCTCAAGCTCGCCGTCAGAGATTTGAAGTTTTCGGAGCACAGCGGGCGAAATCAGATTCAAGCCGGCCCCACCGTCAACTAACATCTTCGTGACCTTGAGGTTGCGGATCATTGGTGAAACCAACATCGGCAAGCACCCGACCGCCGTTGTGCGGCCAGGGTGGTCCTCAATGTCAAAGACGATAGGCGTGTCGGACCACTTCAGAAGCTTTCTGGCGTCAACAGATGGTTCCGCCGCATTGATCTCTCGCGCCCACTGTTTAAGTTGGCGGTGAGAAGAATGCAACGAAGCACCACCGTCAACACACAAGACTTCTGCGGCTTTCTGAAATTCGTGCTCACTGGATTCTTCATCATCTAGATCATCATCATCATCATCTTTGTCGCGGCCACGAGGAGGCCTGTCTCTCTGCTGCTGCTTGGCCTTGCCGCGACGCCCTCCTCGGGAAGTGCGCTTCTTGCCGGACCCGCCAGCACCTTCTGGGGCCTTCTCCTTGTCGCGCCTCTCATACTCAGCTTTCTGCTGTTCGACAAGCTGCTCGACTCGTCGACAGTTCTGGAGATCGTGTCCCTTGGTGCGGTGGATCTTGCAATATTGCTTGTCGGAGCCGTCCTGCTTGTCGGCAGCCGCCAAGGCCTGACAGTTGGCGCACGCGGCAATCTCCTTGCCGGAGCCCTCGACTTTGGCCTTGTCGGCGCTGCCGTTGCCGCTGGACTGCTCGACGGCAAGCACAGCTTTGCCCTTTTTCTTCCTGTTGTTCCGCCGCCGGCCCTTCTTTGCTGGGGCGGTACCTTCGCTGTCAAAGCTCCCCCCTGCGCCAACACCTTCACCGGGAAGTTTCCTTCCCTCTTCAGCGCGCGCACACTTGTCGGCGAGAGCATATAGCTGGCCAATGTCTCTGACCTTGGTCATCGCCATTTCCTCTCGCATCTTGCGGTTACGCACGTTCTGATGGAACGCGCTAATAACCGCAGCGGGGTGAACATCTGGGATGTTGTACTGTACGCGGCTGAACCTTTGAATGTATTTGCGCAGGGGCTCTCCTTCCTTCTGGGGGATGAGATGAAGATCACTCTCCTGGCCATGAGGTTGATGACCGCCAGTAAAGGCACCAACAAACTGATGGCACAGGTCCGCCCATGAAGAAATGGAGTTCTCCGGCAAGTGCATGAGCCATGAGACGACGTTGCGCTTTAACACGAGCGGGAAGTAGTTAGCAAGAATCTTGTCGTCTCGTCCCCCGGCAGCTTGCACCGCAATGGTGTAAATGCTGAGGAACTCCGACGGGTGTGTCTTGCCCTCATACTTCTCCGGCACGTCAGGCTTGAAAGCCTTGTGATTGGGCCACTGGACCTGCCGCAGCTCACGGGTGAACGCTGGACAACTTACCGCGTACGGCAAGTCGCCAGGATCCCCTGGCGCATGCATGTCAACAGCGGGCCCTGCGCGGCTGTCGGACTGACTATGCGCTTCTCTCCTTCGCTCGATAGTGGTACGAGCGTCTTCTCCTCTGCGTTCCTGAAGAATGAGGCGCTGGTCACAACGAGCTCGCGGGTCAGACGACACCGTGGAATCATCGCCACGGGCGTCGTTTCGACGTGTCGGCGACCGAGGCCGTCTGGGTGGGGAGTGTACGGTTGTTGGCCCCTCGCCGTTCTTGTTGGTGACAGCGTTGTCACCAGTTCTCTTGTCGGCCGCGCGCACCGGGTCGGCATCAGCGAAGCTGAGAAGGCTCTGAATGGTTGCCCTCCACTCGTCAAGCTTATCTGCTGGTGGAGGGAAGTTCAGGAGCAGCTGCGCACGCGCCAAAGCTTCTGCTGGTGAGGGAGGTATCGAGTGGCGTGAGGACTGTGGGATGCTCTTACTCCTAACAGTGTTAGAAGGAGCATCTCCACACCCAGGCGACCGCACCTCGACCCCGCCAACGTGTTGTTGCGTATGGTGACCCCGCACATCTCGAGATCGATGCGCAAGTTCATTATCCAGGGAGCGCCTGGCACCTGGGGCGTCAGGACGCTGCCTGTCACGGGCTTCTTGCGAAGGCCGCGGCGTCTGAACCGGCGCAGGCGTTCTAGAACGCGCAGCACCGTTTCTGGAGCTTGCAGGGCCCGCAGCAGCGAGCAGTGCTGCGTTCCCAGACCCAGCAGCGCCAAGATTGGCGTTGCTGGCCCGGTTTTGGACAGGTGGAGGTAATAGGAGCTCTCGCTCTCCAGTGCCCCCAGCAGCCGCAATCACGTCGGCACCCTCCTGCATGGGAGCAGGCGGGTTGGACGTAGACGCACCGATGGCTGAAGTCTTCTTTTTTGGAGCCATAAGACGGAGGATGGCCCAAAAACTAACGCGCAAATCGCTAGATTAGGTTCACACAACCTCCTTCCCCCTACCTGGCGCGCCAAAGATGTCGGGGACGAATCCGCGATCACCTATGGGACCCAGGGAAGGACCCCTTTACGTTCGGCAGGGAGAGACGGTCGCACAAAGAGCAAATCTAGCGAAGAACACGACAGTGCACGAGAGAGATTTACCCAGGTTCGGGCCGCACGGATGCGTAAAACCCTACTCCTGCTTTTTGGTTTATTATCTGTATGATTGTTCTAGCTCCAGGAGCGCTACAGTACCAAGTAGCTGCGTACAATACTGCAGTTCTCCATCTCCCAGTTCCTCTCCCTCTCCACGTTGCCTATGGGCCTCCTTTTATATGCACAAAGGGGTCACCAACAGGTGGCAAACAGTAAAGGTAGAGGTGGAAAGTTGCTACAGTAAGGCCATTATTACCAGGATGACATGTCCTACCTACCACTGACGGCAGGGGACAAGGGCATTAAATGCCCATGCCTTTGCTGTCCACATACATGTACCCGGACGTCTTGGACGTGGGAAAAGCCTATCCCACCTGCTCCTGCACCGCTAGCTACAGTGTACCGCCGTCTACACAGTGCCCTGCCACACACGCTTGGAAGGACCCAGAGCGCCACGCTGGCAGAGGCACCGGAGCAGCACAGTAGCACAGTGGTACAGTAACGCTTGCCGCGGCAAGACCTTGCCGCACCTGACAGCTTGCCGCAACCCATAGCTTGCCGCGCAAGGTAACTTGCCGGGGAAAGTACCTTGCCGCAGCTGCTATCTTGCCGCAGCCAATACCTTGCCGCAGCCAATGACTTGCCGGGGCAAGTACCTTGCCACGGCAAGTACTCTGCTACAGCAAACCTCAGGCTGGGCCTCAGCTGTCCCTCCCGGCAAGCTCCTCTTGCCGGGGCCTTAACTCTTGCTTTGTATACTTTGTTCTTGAATGGCTTAATAATCTTGAGCTTCTCTCTGGCTGTCCTCCCGCAAGCCTGGCCGCGGGATGCTACTACTGCCCGTGCACAAGTACGGGGTACTAGGGTACCCCTATTCTAGTACACCGACAGACACCTTCTTTAAGTTGACCTCCATCTACAAATGGCCGCCTCAGATAGAAAAGACGATTTTTATGCCGAGCTCGGGTAAAAAGCCCATTGCCGGAGAAATGTGGTTGGCGCCTAGTGCCTTCAACCAAATTTATCATGCCCGACACAAGAACAAATTAAATGTCAATCAAGGTAGAATCATCCATTTTCGCGCCTCTCTACAAAGTTGTGAGCTCAAGGAGATCCATTTACAAAACCGTTGTTTTACTTGGAGCAACGAGAGAGGGAAACCCACCATGTGCAAGCTAGGTTCCTTCTGCAACTCGGGGTGGGGCATACATTTTGCCTGCCACATTCTACATTTTGCCTATAAACCTCGCTCTCGGATCACTACCCGCTTCTTCTTACTGATGATAGAGGGCCAAGAAGACCGCGATCTTTTAAATTTGAGAACTTTTTGGACACGCATCCCGAGATTCATAAATGTACTTCAAAGATCTTGGCAAACCCCGACGGGCCGTGCCGAGCCATGCCAAGATCTGTTCCACAAGCTCAAGCGCATGGGTCATTGCCTTGCCAAGTGGAGTCATGGGCTCTTTTCTGCCAAGCTTAACCACCACGCTGCCCTCTTCGTCATTCTCCGGCTCGACATTACCCATGAAGCTCGCGCCCTCTCTCCGGAAGAGCATGACTTAAGGGCCCACCTCAAGCGGATGGTTGTCGATCCTACCGTCCTTGATCATGCCCGAAAGAAGCAATGTCTCATATCGCAAACGTCAAAGAGGGTGCAACACGAAAAATTTCATCTACAGGCTAACATGCGAAGAAGGAAAAACCATAAGCATAGGCTCAAAAGAAACAATGGTTGGGTCACGGAACACGAGGACAAGGAGGGCATCATCCACGACCATTTTAAGGAGGTTCTTAGCATGGGACATCCACGGAGGATTGACTTTCCACTGGGGCGGCCTCAATGTGGAGCATGCAGATTTGACGGGCATTGATGATGCCATCACGGAGGAGGTGCAAAAATAACAGAAATGTCAAAAGACAAGGCTCCTGGGCCGGATGGCTTCACTGGGGCCTTTTTCAAAAGCTGATGGAACATCATCAAGGAGGATGTGATGCACGCTATTCATCTCTTTAGTGACCTTCACGCAGAAAACTTCCAGTGGCTCAACTCCGCAAATAATAAACATGATTTTCCTTTTTTTGAGAACTCCCAGTTATTATGTAATCCACTGCCTCAAGATTTGGATCAAATCATGAGCATTGTCTTCGAATCTGAATTTGCTCAATTGCCTCTTGGTGACTTGGTGCAACAGCAGAATCGAAAGATTCATGTTAATTAGCAACAGAAATCAAATATTTATGTGTTCCCATTCTTCACCCATAAGTCCCAACAGTTTGTACGATTCAGACAAACCAGTCCTTGAGCATGGCCTCAAGTCCGGGCCATTGTGATTCCCCTGCATGTTCATCCCACCAACAGTTGCGGCTCGAGCAACCCTCAATCATGTGCTATATATCGTGCCTCCACCATCTCATGTCTAGGCCATCGTGATTCCCCTGCTTGTTTGTCCCACTTGCAACTGCAGCTCAAGCAACCCTCAATCATGTGCTATATATGTTGTGCCTTGTGTGTGCACGCTCCTTGAGTGTGCCCGAAAGAAGCAATGTCTCATATCGCAAACGTCAAAGAGCGTGATGCATAACAAAAAATTTCATCTACGGGCTAACGCGCGAAGAAGGAAAAACCATAAGCATAGGCTCAAAAGAAACAATGGTTGGGTCACGAAACACGAGGACAAGGAGGGCATCATCCAGGACTATTTTAAGGAGGTTCTTGGCATGGGACATCCGCGGAGGATTAACTTTCCACTTGGGCAACACCAATGTGGAGCATGCTGATTTGACGGGCATTGATGATCCCAAAGAAATGCCAAAAGACAAGGCTCCCGGGCCGGATGGCTTCACTGGGGCCTTTTTCAAAAGCTGTTGGAACATCATCAAGGAGGATGTGATGCGCGCTATTCATCTCTTTAGTGACCTTCACTCAGAAAACTTCAAGTGGCGCAACTCCGCAAACAATAAACAACATTTTCCTTTTTTGAGAACTCCCAGTTATTATGCAATCCACTGCCTGAAGATTCGGATCAAAGAATGAGCATTGTCCTCAAATCTGAATTTGCTCAATTGCCTCTTGCTGACTTGGTGCAAAAGCAGAATCCAAAGATTCCTGTTAATTAGCAGTAGAAATCAAATATTTATGTGTTCCCATTCTTCACGCATAAGTCCCAACAGTTTGTACGATTCAGACAACCCAGTCCTTGAGCATGGCTTCAAGTCTGGGCCACTGTGATTCCCCTGCATGTTCGTCCCACCTGTAGCGGCTCGAGCAACCGTCAATCATGTGCTATTTATCTTGTGGCTCCCCCTCTCAAGTCTGGGCCATCGTGATTCCCCTGATTGTTTGTCCCACCTGCAGCTGCAGCTCAAGCAACCCTCAATCATGTGCTATATAATTTGTGCCTTGTGTGTGCATGCTCGTTGAGCGTTCCCGAAAGAAGCAATGTCTCATATCGCAAATGTCAAAGAGGGTGATGCAACACCAAAATCTTCATCTACGAGCTAACGTGCGAAGAAGGAACAACCATATGCATAGGATCAAAAGAAATAATGATTGGGTCACGGAACACGAGGACAATGAGGGCATCATCCACGACCATATTAAGGAGGTTCTTAGCATGGGACATCCGCGGAGGATTGACTTTCCACTAGGGCAGCCTCAATATGGAGCATGCTGATTTGACGGGCATTGATGATCCCATCATGGAGGAGGAGGTGCGAAAATAAAAGAAATGTCAGAAGACAAGGCTGTCGGGTCGTATGGCTTCATTGGGGCCTTTTTCATAAGCTGTTGGAACATCATCAAGGAGGATGTGATGTGTGCAATTCATCTCTTTAGTGACCTTCACTCAGAAAACTTCCCATGGTTCAACTCCGCAAACAATAAAAAATATTTTCCTTTTTTGAAAACTCCCAATTATTCTGCAATCCACTAGCTGAAGATTCAGATCAAAGCATGAGCATTGTCCTCGAATATGAACTTGCTCATTTGCCTCTTGGTGACTTGGTGCAACCGCAGAATCCAAAGATTCCTGTTAATTAGCAGCAGAAATCAAATATTTATGTGTTCCCATTCTTCAACCACAAGTCCAACAGTTTGTACGATTCACACAAACCAGTCCTTGAGCATGGCCTCAAGTCCGGGCCAATGTGATTCCCCTGCATGTTCGTCCCATCTGCAGTTGCGGCTCGAGCAACCCTCAATCATGTGTTATATATCTCGTGGCTCCCCCCTCTCAAGCCCGGGTCGTCATGATTCCCCTGCTTGTTTGTCTCACCTGCAGCTGCAACTCAAGCAACCCTCAATCATGTGCTATATATATTGTGCCTTGTATGTGCACGCTCCATGAGTGTGCCCGAAAGAAGAGATGTCTCATATCGCAAACGTCAAAGATGGTGATGTAACACGAAAAATTTCATCTACTGGTTAACGCACGAAGAAGGAAAAACCATAAGCATAGACTCAAAAGAAACAATGGTTGGGTCATGGAACACAAGTACAAGGAGGGCATCATCCACGACCATTTTAAGGCAGTCCTTGGCATGGGACATTCGCAGAGGATTGACTTTCCACTGGGGCAGCCTCAGGGTGGAGTAGCTGATTTGACGGGCATTGATGATCCCATCATGGAGGAGGAGGTGCGAAAATGAAAGAGATGTCAAAAGATAAGGCTCCTGGGGCCCATGGCTTCATTGGTGCCTTTTCCAAAAGCTGTTGGAACATCATCAAGGATGATGTGATGCGCGCTATTCATCTCTTTAGTGACCTTCACTCAGAAAACTTCTAGTGGCTCAATTCCGTAAACAATAAACAAGATTATCCTTTTTTGCGAAATCCTATCTACCTGAAGATTCGGATCAAAGCATAAGCATTTTCTTCAAATATGAATTTGCTCAATTGCCTCCTGGTGACTTGTTGCAACAGCAGAATCCAAAGATTCCTGTTAATTAGCAGCAGAAATCAAATATTTATGTGTTCCCATTCTTCACCCATAAGTCCCAACAGTTTGTACGATTCAGACAAACCAGTCCTTGACCATGGCCTCAACTCCAGGCCAGTGTGATTCCCCTGCATGTTCGTCCCATCTGCAGTTGCAGCTCACGCAACCCTCAATCATGTGTTATATATCTCGTGGCTTCCCCCTCTCAAGTCCGGTCCGTCGTGATTCCCCTGCTTGTTTGTCCCACCTGCAGCTGCAGCTCAAGCAACCCTCAATCATGTGCTATATATGTTGTGCCTTGTGTGTGCACGCTCCTTGAGCGTTCCCGGAAGAAGCAATGTCTCATATCGCAAACGTCAAAGAGGGTGATGCAACACGAAAATTTTCATCAACGGGCTAATGGGCGAAGAAGGAAAAACCATAAGCATAGGCTCAAAAGAAACAATGGTTGGGTCATGGAACACGAGGACAAGGAGGGCATTATCCACGACCATTTTAAGGCGGTTCTTGGCATGGGACATCCGTGGAGGCTTGACTTTCCATTAGGGTAGCCTCAATGTGGAGCATGCTGATTTGATGGGCATTGATGATCCCATCACGGAGGAGGAGGTGCGAAACTAAAAGAAATGTCAAAAGACAAGGCTCCCGGGCTAGATGGCTTCACTGGTGCCTTTTTCAAAAGTTGCTGGAACATCATCAAGGAGGATGTCATGCGCGCTATTCATCTCTCTAGTGACCTTCACTCAGAAACATGCAGTGGCTCAACTCCAAAAACAATAAAAGATTTTCCTTTTTCGAGAACTCCCAGTTATTATGCAATCCACTGCGTGAAGATTCAGATCAAAGCATGAGAATTGTCCTTGAATCTGAATTTGCTCAATTGCCTCTTGGTGACTTGGTGCAACAGCAGAATCCAAAGATTCATGTTGATTAGCAGCAGAAATAAATATTTATGTGTTCCCATTCTTCACCCATAAGTCTCCACAGTTTGTACAATTCAGACAAACCAGTCCTTGAGCATGGCCTCAAGTCCGGGCCACTGTGATTCTACTGCATGTTCGTCCCATCTGCAGTTGCGGCTCGAGCAACCCTCAATCATGTGCTATATATCTCGTGGCTCCACCCTCTCAAGTCCGGGCCGTCGTGATTCCCCTACTTGTTTGTCCCAACTGCAGCTGCAGCTCAAGCAACCCTCAATCATGTGCTATACACTACTGGAATCAGCTTCTTTGCCGTCCGCCATGGCGGACGGCAAAGGCATAGATCACGGATGGCAAAATGCTTTGCCGTCCGCTAGCGGACGGCAAACTTTCCGGATGAAAGCCTGCCAGCAAAGGATTACGCCGTCCGCCATCCGAGGCCAGCAGACGGCAAAGATAGCTGACGGCAGTGCGGTGGCGTGAGAGCCGTTAGGGGGTTAACGGCGCTCTTTGCCGTCCGCCAGCGGACGGCAAAGAGTCCATCTAGGCAGCACTGGGAAGCTGCCACGTGTCCAGATATGCCGTCCGCCAGCAGACGGCAAAGAGGTTTGAATCATTGCCGTCTGCTGGCCTCCAGCAGACGGCAAAATGACCAAATAGGCAGCCAGTGTTCCCAGTTTGCACAGGTGACTGCCACGTGTCCTCTTTGCCGTCGACTAGCGGACGGCAAAGAGGCTATATATCCCCTGTTTTTATTTAAATCCCATTAATTAGACATGGTTTCAAACACAGATATACATGCATACATATCCAACATATCCAACAGCATGTCCAACAACATATTTCATCCAATCCAACAACATAGTTCAACAAAGTCCAACATATCCATATATACATAACCAGAAACAAGTTTCCAACAACATATCCATATAGACATACATATCCAAACAAGTTTTCATAAACAACAAGGAAGCACCACAAGAATAGTACACTCCATGAATCCAAGCTTCCTCATGTAAAGCAAATCTGCAAATTGGGAAAGATGAAAGTTAGAAGAAGAAGAAGAAGACTAGTTAGAAGAAGAAGAAGAAGACTAGTTAGAAGAAGAAGAATATTATGCCATTTTTTACATAAGTAAGCTAATTATAGTTCTTTATTGAGCTAACCCAGGTAACTAAGCATATTAGAGCTAATTTAGCATTTTAGAGCTAACTTAGGTCATTTTGGAGCTAACTTAGGTAAAATTGATCATTTTGGAGCTAATTAGGCTTATTATGTCATTTCGAGGAAAATAAGCTAACTATATGACATATATGAGGTTACCAAGACTGTTATGCCATTTCAAACCTAAGTAAGCTAATTATGCCATTTTTTACATAAGTAAGCTAAGTGTATGTCATTATTGAGCAAACCTAGGTAACTAAGCATATTAGAGATAACTTAGCATATTAGAGCTAACTTAGGTCATTTCGGAGGAAACAAAGCTAAGTATAGATCATTTTGGAGCTAAGTAAGCTAATTATGTCATTTTGGAGGAAGATAAGCTAAGTCTAGGTCATTATGGTAAGCATTTTGGAGGAAATAAAGCTAAGTCTAGGTCTTTATGCATTTCGTAAGCAAAACACTAGAGAAAACTTACCGTCATCACGGAGGTGAAGGATCTTCACTCCTCCTTCTTCTCCTTCTCCTTCATCATCCTGATGCGCTTAGAGCGGCGAGGCAGTGGGATGTACTCTTCTACCACAATTGGCATGGTCCTGTCGCCCAGCTGTGGGATCGCTGGCGCCACCACCATCGCGAGGTCATTGTCAGGCACCACCACCATCACGAGGCCATCTTCAGGCACCACCATCGCTAGGTCATCGTCAGCCACCACCATCGCTTGCCCATCGTCAGCCACCACCATCGGTAGGTCATCGTCAGCCACCACCATCGCTTGCCCATCGTCAGCCACCACCATCGCGAGATCATCGTCAGACAGAATAGGCTGCACCTCCTCATCCCTACTCTGCTCCTCTTCTTCCCCACTCCGTTCCTCCTCATCCTCTATGCTGCTTTTGCTGTAGCCAGAGTCGTTGCTGCTTTTGCTGTAGCTAGAGTCGCTGCTGCTTTTGCTGTAGCCCGAGTCGCTGCTGCTGCTCCCATTGCCTGACCAAATGCAACAAAGTTTTTTTAACTATCCGTGTGAGACAAAGCCAAATGGAGAGGAAGAAGCGGCAGAGCGTACTGGCATCGTCGTCGTCCTGATAGCGCATGCGGCACATAGTCGTGTTGAACACCTTCACGGTGAGCGCGGCGTTGCCGTCGTACCTGAGGACAAGGAAGTACCCGTGCCGCAGGTCGTAGGCACGGATGAACTGCTCCCAGCCACGACACAGGTACATGTGGTCATACCTGAACACCACCTCCACGTCCCACAGCCTGCGAAGCCCGCTACCAGCCTGTCGCAGCTTCACATTCTTTGGCCGATGGCCGTCCAGCATCTTCATAAAAGTGTCAGGCAGCCTCTGCAGCGTGGGTCAAGCAGTGATGTAGCAAACAGCAGAGTTATGATAAAGAGATGGGTGAAGGGGAGATCTCTCCTTTTATATACCTGCCTCCTGGAGGAATTCTCAAGTATGATCGTGAAGAACTCGAAACCTTCCAAGTCACACTCCGGTGTGGCAGAGCGCAGCCTGCGGTGGTGGCCTCCCCCATCTCTGATAAGCAGTAGAAGAGACCAATTACTACCCTTACAACATTATCATACAACATTTCAGCAGCAAAAGTTTTGAGCAAAAGATAATCAACTACACCAAGTTATCATTTCACATTCAAAAAGCAATGCACTTGTGGACATTTATGATGGCAACAGCTAGAATCATATCTACTATAAATGGACCATATCTATAAACACAGCTAGAACCATATTTGATAAATGGACCATTTGCATATCTACAGAAACTTGGCCCTAATCCAACTTGGCTCTAATTCAACTCTATCATATTTGATAAATGGACATAGTTGGAACAGAGCCAAGTTTTTAGACATGAAAGAAAACTGAGAAAAAAAAAAGCAATGCACTTGTGCTCAACAACATCAACAACACTTATAAATATGCAAATGCATGCATATTTATAGATGTAACCCTTTCGAACGGGAGACGCATAGTGGTCACGCATACTGATGATTGGAGACACCTATAGCAAGTGTTAGGGGGTTCCTTGGCGTCGATGGAACCCTAAATAGCAAGTGTCATCGGTGCGAGATACAAGTGGCGCTCGGCGTTGAACACTAGATCCACATCCCACAAGTGAAGCCGGCGCCCGGCGTCCCGCAACAATAGTTCTGGTGGCCGATGACGGTCGAGCACCTTGGCGAATTCGCAATGGTGTTCGACCGCCATCGACTCCGAGAACTGTTGCTGTGGGACGCCGGACGCCGGCGTCACTTGTGGGACGTGGATGTAGTGTTCGACACCGACGGCCACATGTATCTCGCACCGACAATACTTGCTATTTAGGGTTCCATCGACAACGACCCCCTAACCCGCTCGTCCCCGGGTAAACTAAATAGCAACTACCATCGGTGCAAGTTACATGAGGCTGTCGGCGTTGAACACTAGATCCACATCCCACAAGTGAAGCCGGCGCCCGGCGTCCCGCAACAATAGTTCTGGTGGCCGATGACGGTCGAACACCTTGGCGAATTTGTCTGGCAGCCTCTGCGATGAGGATTAAAGCCAAGTTTTGAAATTTCAAACAACTAAACCGACTTGAGTCAGTTTGGGTGTTTCAAGTTTCAACACTTGCCTTTTAATCGTCATCGCAGAGGCTGCCAGACAAATTCGCAATGGTGTCCGACCGCCATCGACGCCGAGAACTGTTGCTGTGGGACGCCGGACACCGGCGTCACTTGTGGGACTTGGATGTAGTGTTCGACACCAACGGCCACATGTCGGGGTCGGGGTGTCGTGTCGGGGTCGTGGTGTCAGGGTGTCGGTTGGTGTGGGGTAAGGGTCGGGGACGGGGTGTGGTGAAGGGGGTAGGGGTGGGAGGTAGGGGTGTATGAAGATGGTGTAGGGGGTCGGGGTATCATCTTATAACTTTTCTTATTTTATTCTATTATTATCTACTATAATATTTATTCTTATTATTATTTTATAATAAATTATAGGTATTATTATATTATTATTTTTATTAGTATTATTATCTTATTTTATGTATTATCTCCTCCTCCTCTTCTTCTTCTTTCTTCTTCTCCTTTTTTCTTCTTCTTCTTCTTTTCTTCTTTTCTTTTCTCCTCCTCCTGTTCTCCCTCCTCCTTCTACTTCTTCTTCTAAACTAAAACTAAAACTAATCTAAAATAAACAAAACTAAAATAAACTAAAACTAAAACTATCTAAACTAAACTAAAATAAAATAAACAAAACTAAAACTATCTAAAATAAACTAAACTAAAATAAAACTAAACTAAAAATATAACTAAAACAGAAACTAAACTAAAAGAAACAAAAAGAAACTAATTAAACAAAAAAAGGGGAGGAGCTCACCTGGTGGAGGGGCGGAAGGACGGATGAGGCGGGAAGATGGAAAGGGACGCGGGGACGGTGGAGGGGGAGGCCAGGACGGCCGCGGCGGAGGACGGGCGGGGAAGGGACGGGGCGGGGCGGGGAAGCCGCGGCGGGACGGGGGGGGACGGCGACGGGGCGGGGACGGGCGCGGCGGGACGGGACGGGGCGGGGACGACCGCGGCGGGCTACCGAGTGGAAGAGGCGGCAGGGCGCGGTGGAGGTGGGAGGGGTGCGGGGCGGCGGCTACGCCGGACGGGGTCGGCGGCGCGGCGCGGCGGGGTGTGGGTGGGGGATGGACGACGAAGGGGAGGGGGCGGGGAGGGCGGGGGCGACGTGGAAGGGGCGGCGGGGTGGACGCGGTGGAGGTCGGGGGGGCGCAGGGGAGGGGTGCGGGGCGGCGGGGCGGCCGGCTACGGCAGACGGGGTCGGCGGCGGCTGCGCGGGTGTGGGTGGGGAGGAATGAGAGAGTGGAGAGAAGAGAGGGGGGCGGGACGGCCGTTAACGTACCCGCCTCTTTGCCGTCAGCCAACGGTCGGCAAAGTTTCTTTGCCGTCCGCTTGCGGACGGCAAAGAGGTGGGGCCGGTGGGCTTGAGTTGGTTAAACAATAACTAGACCCACCCACCTCTTTGCCGTCTGCTAGCGGACGGCAAAGATTCTTTGCCGTCAGCCAGCGGACGGCAAAGAACAGGCTGATGGCAAAGACTTTGTTTGCCATCAGCCACATCTTTGCCGTCCGTTTTCTTGTGGCTGACAGCAAAGACCTTATTTGCCGTCAGCAAGCGGACGGCAAAGAATTAGCAGACAGCAAAGAAGTGGATTCCAGTAGTGATATATGTTGTGCATGTGTGTGTGCACATCTTGAGCGTGCGCGAAAGAAGTAATGTCTCATATCACAAACGTCAAAGAGGGTGATGCAACACGAAAAATTTCATCTACGGGCTAACGCGCGAAGAAGGAAAAACCATAAGCATAGGCTCAAAAGAAACAATGGTTGGGTCACGGAACACGAGGACAAGGAGGGCATCATCCACGACCATTTTAAGGCGGCTTGGCATGGGACATCCGCGGAGGATTGACTTTCCACTGGGCAGCCTCAATTGGAGGATGCTGATTTGACGGGCATTGATGGTCCCATCAAGGAGGAGGAGGTGCAAAAATGACAAAATGTCAAAAGACAAGGCTCCTGGGCCGGATGGCTTCACTGGTGCTTTTTTCAGAAGCTGTTGCAACATCAAGGAGGATGTGATGCGCACTATTCATCTCTTTAGTGACCTTCACTCAGAAAACTTCCAGTGGCTCAACTCCGCAAACAATAAACAAGATTTTTGTTTTTTGAGAACTCCTAGTTATTATGCAATCCACTACCTGAAGATTCAGATCAAAGCATGAGTATTGTCCTCAAATCTGAATTTGCTCAATTGCCTCTTGGTGACTTGGTGCAACATCAGAATCCAAAGATTCCTGTTAATTAGCAGCAGAAATCAAATATTTATGTGTTCCCATTCTTCACCCATAAGTCCCAATAGTTTGTACGATTCAGACAAACCAATCCTTGAGCATGGCCTCAAGTCCGGGCCGCCGTGATTCCCTGCATGTTCGTCCCACCTACAGTTGCGGCTCAAGCAACCCTCAATCATATGCTATATATCTCGTGGCTCCCCCCTCTCAAGTCCAGGTCGTCGTGATCCCCCTGCTTGTTTGTCCCACCTGCAGCTGCAGCTTAAGCAACCCTCAATCATGTGCTATATATGTTGTGGCTTGTGTGTGCACGCTCCTTGAGCGTGCCCGAAAGAAGCAATGTCTAATATAGCAAACGTCAAAGAGGGTGATGCAAGACGAAAATTTTCATCTACAAGCTAACACACGAAGAAGGGAAAACCATAAGCATAGGCTCAAAAGAAACAATGGTTGGGTCACGTAACACGAGGACAAGGAAGGCATCATCCATGACCTTTTTAAGGCGGTTCTTGGCATGGGACATCCATGGAGGATTGACTTTCCAGTGGGCAGGCTCAATGTGGAGCATGCTGATTTGACAGGCATTGATCATCACATCACAGAGGAGGAGGTGTGAAACTAAAAGAAATGTCAAAAGACAAGGCTCCCCGGCCGGATGGCTTCACTGGGGCCTTTTTCAGAAGTTGCTGGAACACCATCAAGGAGGAAGTGATGCGCGCTATTCATCTCTTTAGTGACCTTCACTCAGAAAACTTCAGTGGTTCAACTCTGCAAACAATAAACAAAATTTCCTTTTTTGAGAACTCCCAGTTTTATGCAATCCACTGTCTGAAGATTCGGATCAAAGCATGAGCATTGTCCTAGAATCTAAATTTGCTCAATTGCCTCTTGGTGTGCAATAGCAGAATCCAAAGATTCCAGTTAATTAGCAGCAGAAATCAAATATTTATGTGTTCACATTCTTCACCCATAAGTCCCAACAGTTTGTACGATTCAGACAAATCAGTCCTTGAGCATGGCCTTAAGTCCGGGCCACTGTGATTCCCCTGCATGCTCGTCCCACCTGCAATTGCGTCTCGAGCAACGCTCAATCATTTGCTATATATCTCGTGGCTCCCGCCCCCCTCTCAAGTCCGGGCCGTCGTGATTCCCCTGCTTGTTTGTCCCACCTGCAGTTGCAGCTCAAGCAACCCTCAATCATGTGCTATATAATTTGTGCCTTGTGTGTGCACGCTCCTTGAGCGTGCCCGAAAGAAGCAATGTCTCATACCGCAGACGTCAAAGAGGGTGATGGAACACGAAAATTTTCATCTACGAGCTAACGCGCGAAGAAGGAAAAACCATAAGCATAGGCTCAAAAGAAACAATGATTGGGTCACGGAACACGAGGACAAGGAGGGCATCATCCACGACAATTTTAAGGAGGTTCTTTGCATGGGACATCCGCGAAGGATTGACTTTCCATTGGAGCAGCCTCAGTGTGGAGCGTGCTGATTTGACGGGAATTTATGATCCCATCACGGAGGAGGAGGAGGAGGAGGAGGTATGAAAATAAAAGAAATGTCAAAAGACAAGGCTCCCGGGCCGGATGGCTTCACGGGGGCCTTTTTCAAAAGCTGCTAGAACATCATCAAGGAGGATGTGATGCGCACTATTCATCTCTTTAGTGACCTTCACTAAGAAAACTTCCAGTGGCTCAATTTCGCAAACAATTAACAAGATTTTCCTTTTTTGAGAACTCCCAGTTATTTTCAATCCACTGCGTGAAGATTCGGATCAAAGCATGAGCATTGTTCTCGAATCTGAGTTTGCTCAATTGCCTCTTGGTGACTTGGTGCAACAGCAGCATCCAACGATTCTTGTTAACTAGCAGCAAAAATCAGATATTTATGTGTTCCCATTCTTCACCCATAAGTCCCAACAGTTTGTACGATTCATTGTCTGAGCATGGCCTCAAGTCCGGGCCACTGTGATTCCCCTGCATGTGGCTCGAGCAACCCTCAGCAACCCTCAATCATGTGCTATATATATATCGTGGCTCCCCCCCCCCCCCCCCCCCCCCCCACACCACTCAAGTCTGGGTCGTCGTGATTCCCCTGCTTGTTTGTCCCACGTGCAGCTGCAGCTCAAGCAAGCCTTGTGTGTGCACGCTCCCCGATGCCCCCCCCCCCCCCCCCCCCCCCACCCCACACCCCCAAACCCCCCCCCCCATTTCTTATGGGATTCGTACCTTCTATTTACACTTAATCGGAAAATTTATGGATGAAATACCAGCAATTGATATCTTTCAGAATATTTGTATATCATCAATATTCGAGAACTCGAGAAAGCAAGGTAGCATTCCAGTACAAAAGTTGGTAAGAGTTGGTTTTCTGAATGTGTACAAACACACCAGTTAATTGATTCTATACCAGAGAGATCACGACTGGAAAAAAAATCCAACGGAGAAGAGAGCAGAGCGAACACTTTGTAGCATCATAGTGACTGAGAAATATTACAGATGGCTACATTGATACCTTACAGTCACAACCAATGATCTTCATCCAGTTTTCGGTCACGAAAATTCCTATATATATATATATAAAAGGAAGAAACGCTCCATAGCATCATAGTTGCAGGCGCTGGACAAAATCATGACCGATGAATGTTACGAATGGCTGCATTTATACTTTTACAGTCAAAATCCATGATCTTCATCCAGTTTTCAAAGTCTCCAATTTCCTATAAAAACAATCATGAATGGATGTTTTAGAAATACCGAGTGCTCATAGCTGCGAAAGGAATTATGGGTTTGTTCAGCACTGCACCCTTCAATTCATTTGATATCGTAGTTATCATCTCGAGCCTAGTGTTATCCACTGATGATAATTTTGGGGCAAAAGAGCCAACCAGATGAAAAGAACCTATTTATGGCATTTCAGCTTTCTAGATTCGTGCACTAATCAGGTTAAGGGTAGGATTCGGATTTACTGAAGGCAAAGGTTATGTAAGGAAAACATTATAAGATACTCCCTCTGATCCAAATTAATTTTGTTTAATTTGGATCAGAGGGGGTATCAGCTACATTAAATTTATGTCTATTAGGATCCGCTGAAGAACTGTCGCAACGAATATCATGGGTAATGTCAAACAAAAGAATCATCGGCTCAAAACAGAAAAGAATCATACATAGGATTATAAAACATACCATGGCAAATCCATTTTTGCGAATAATAATAATGTTACAACCGACATCATGGGTAATGAGAAACAAAACAATTGTGCATAAGACTACTATTAAAACATGTGAATTAGGCAAATCCATTTTGTAACAATAATAATACGTAATGATAATGTCAAAACCTGCGTATTAAACAAGAACACAAGAGAAATGGAGGGCAGCAGCAGAGCACACACACCTTGAGGACCGAGTTGACCGCGTTGGTGGCGGCGAGCCACTGGTCGCTCTGCTTCCTGTACCGCGCGATGGTCCCGAGCAGCGCGCGGGCCTCGAGCTCGATGCGCTTCTCGTTGACGAAGAGCTCCTGCACCCCGCCGTCGACGGCCTCCACGAGATGACCGGCGACCCGCGCCGCGCTCCGCAGGGCGTCCTTCTTCGCCCTCTCTGCGGCGCGTTGCGTGTGAGATAATTTAGCAAGAGAAGATTGGATTTGCTTGGCGGATTAGGAATTTTGAGTAGATCGTTGATTGATTGTTACCGGTTTGTTGGCGCTGGCGGAGGGATTGGTGGTGGTGTTGCTGCATGATGTGGAGGAGCGCCGATTCCAGCTGCCCACCCGCCGCCGGCCCCGCCGCTGCTTTGGCTCCTTCCATCTTCTCCGATCTGAGCACTCTTTTTTTTTTTTTTTGAGACAACGGTCTGAGCTCTCGTCTTCCTCGTCCCGTCATCCGCCTGTACTCTCGGCCAGTTTGTTCTTTGCTACGGGCTACGGCCCATGTAACTTAGTGCCTTAGTGGGTACTCCATCCGAAAAAAAATATAAGAACATTTAGATCAAAGTAGTGATCTAAACGCTCTTATATTTCTATACAGAGGGAGTACAAATTACAGACATTACACAGATGATTTGGCCCGTCGGCCTCTGCTAGCAGAGAAATCATTGTCTGAATGCGGTTAAATACTGACTGAAATAAAAGCGGTATAAAATATGGTGATCTGAATTAATTGATGCAGCCTCTATATAATGTTGAGAGATCCGAACTAATCAACACATCTTCTATACAATATAAAATGAACTTTCTATAGAGGTTGTACCAGTTAACTCGGATCGCAGGGAGTATAAGATTTATGGAAATGTTAGCTGGTAAACGTTCCCCAGGAGCCAACAGCCAATGAACCACGATCGAATTGTAGGCCACTTGCGCACGAATCTTAAAGCTTTGCCAGGTGCCATGTTAGTTTGTCCAGGCAGTTCGTTGGGAACGTGGTTTGGAGCGAACTCCCTCGTCACCCACCACCAGCACGACGCGCCGTAACTCCTGCACCCCCTCCATTTCAGGCGCCAGTGATACGGGACGCCACGGAAACGATCTTTCACGGTGCCACATAACTCACAAGGAGCGACAACTATCTCTCTCAAATAGCAAAGAACAAGAGGAAACACTCTCAACTAAATTGCAGCGGATAACTAGCTTGATTTACAAGGACGCAACCCAAACCATGAAACTTGTGAACCTAGGTAGAATCACAAGAGAGAACGACAAGGATCCTATATGAATTGAGGACAGGCCCTCCAATCCACACACACGAGCTAACAATCAACGATACTAGTGCTCACAGCACACCACAACCTCACCGGCTATCTACAAACATAAACTCATAAATTTCACCCCCTTCACATGGAATAGCTGGGGAGTACTTATACTAGAAGCACCTTCTAGTTGGGTGTGAAAACAACTCAAAATGAAGGGTAAATTCATGAGCCCCAAGCTGCAGCAGGAGCAAAATTGTTGAGCCTCGCGCTGTAATTAATTTCTGGACAGCTTGCATGGAAACTTGCACAACTTTTGACTCAAGACCTCAAATGATGCACTCTTTTTTTGAATGAAATATGACTTCAAGACCATCTTTTCCAGCCTCTAAAATGTGCTAGACCCTTCTAGAATTAATTAGGTTTAGGTGGGAAGTTGCAGCTGGAAATCTGATGTGTCATTTCTCCCAAAATAGGCACCGGAAGCTTCCCCGCTAAGATAATGGTTTTGCCCATGTCTTCCTTTGGCCGCTCTAATGGTTTAACATTTTTGCTAGCATGAACCTCAATCTTTGATGTCTTGGTCATGATCTGGTCCACATCAGCCAGTCAATTTCTTCTCCACATTTTCCTCCTTCCTCGCCGTTTTGCTCTCTCGGACGCAGCGATTCCGGTGAGCGGCGGCGGTGCATTTCCCACCAAGTGAGGTCCTCGTCGGCGGAGATTTCGTCCACCACAGGCAGAGCTGCTGCTGGCATTGAGGTGCGTCTGTAGGTCGCCGAGGTGCCCGCGCGTGACTGATTTTCGTTCACTGTGGTGTTTTTGTTGGGTAATCACGATGTTTGTCCACAACGAAAGCATCGAGGCCATGGCGGAAGGGATGGAGAAGGTGCCACATGGGGTTTATGTGGGGGTAGGGGTTGAGTAGGGGGCTACCCCTGTGGTCTTTCGGGTTGCGTCGTCCTTTGTGTTGTGGCGGCTGCTGCCATGTGTCGTTGTCAATTTGACATCAGCGGCGTCTTGGTTTCTGTCACGGCACATTTTGTATTCAATTTTGGATGGTGGCATTTTCAGTGGTTTTCGGCATAGATCTACGTCTAGGGGTGGCATTTTTAGAGGGTTTGCAAACTCGGTTGGTTTTCTTGGGGGGGGGGGCATTTTGAGGTTTGACATTCTGAAGGGTTGGAGTCTTCGTTGGCATCTTGATACGTCTTCAACGTATCTATAATATTATTGTTTCATGCTATTATATTACCAATCTTACATACTTTTAATACAATTTTATATTATTTTTGGGAACTAACCTATTAACCCAGTGCCTAGTGCCAGTTGCTGTTTTCTGCTTGTTTTTGGTTTTCTAGAAAATCTATACCAAACGGAGTCCAAACGCTACGAAACTTTTTGACGATTTTTTCCGGACATAAGAGACCCTGGAAGCTTCGGAAGGAGACCAGACGCGAATAGTGAATGATATGTGGTGGAAACTGCCATGCGCGAATAGTGAATGATATGTGGTGGAAAACTGTCATGTGATTTTCATTGTTTCTGGTGAAAAATGTCATGACTGCCCTTTTATAGTTGGTCCTTTTTATGAGGTTTTTGGTGCATTTTCCCGTGTTTCCATTTGTGTTAGTTTATGATATGTGGGTTGTGTGAAAATACCAAATGTTTTTTATAGGTGTTTTTCATAGGTTTTTGGTGAAAAATGTCATGTCTGCCTTATAGTGTTATATGATGGTTTGTTTCATTCTCTTGTGTAGACAATTTTTTTGATATTTTTGGTGTGTGAAAAATGCCATGTTACTTTCAGGGTTTTATTTCTTTTGCTAGTTGGCATTATCATACATGTGTGAATGGCATTTTTGTGGAAACAGATGTCATATCCTCTAGTAGTCAGGTGGCATTTTTTGAATTGAAACAGATGCCATTTTTGTGGATACATATGTCATCAATTCTAGTAGTAAAGTGAGATTTTTTTACTAAAACAGATGGCATTTTAGGGTAAACAGATGCCATCGACTCGAGTAGTCATGTGGCATTGTTGTGATTGAAATGGATGGCATTTTTGGGGGCAAATGCCATCTTCTTGTCTTTTAGGTTGGTTCTTTTTATCGTGCGGTATAGCCAACATGTGTGTATTATCATATCTGTTTAAACTCGTGCTTTTTGTATCCACCTGCCTGATGGGTCCTTTTTTGGTTGTTGTCCACATGTTTTCGATTTTGCAAGATGGCCGGAGAGTATTTGAACGATAGTGATGGTGATTTTATGGACATTCTAGACAGGGAGCATTGTAGCGTCAATGATCCCCCGAAGCAGGCATTGCTTGTTTTTTCCAGCAGCGTTTGATCATCACAGTTTTTTTTTTTGTCATGTGGAGTTGTTGGATGCATTGATGTTGATGGCCCTGCAGCATCTGCAAATGTTATTTTTGAATTATAGTTAGTCATCTTACATGCAGGTGGCCATTTTTTACTTTTACTTGCATGGCACTTTTATAGTTGTTGTAGTTGGCATTTTTTAGTCGTTCTCACTTGGCATCTGCAAATGTTATTTTTTGAATTATAGTTAGTCATCTTACATGTAGGTGGCAATTTTTTTCACTTTACTTTCATGGCACTTTCATAGTTGTTGTAGTTGGCATTTTTTAGTTGTTCTCACATGGCATTTTTAGTTGTTCTCACATGGCATACATATGTTTCTGCTGGATGGCATTTTTAATCATGTTTCTTGATGGCATTTTTTCATGTATTCTTTTTATGATTGCATACTATATATTTGAATCAAAAGTTTTTGCTTCCTAATTGTTGCGCGATCAACTTTTTCTGTTTTGTTTCTTGGCAAAAAAGGCAATAGGGGGTCTCAAGAACGCTTGACGACACTAAACAAGAATTTTAGCCGCGAGCCGAAAGGTGCTGCAAGAATCATAATGTGCTCTGCGATTGGCTTGCAAAGAAGTATGATGTTTCGTCTAATGCTTTGTCATCCCGAGGCGCGGCAGGATTCCTCCTGACGAGGAATCTATTTTCAACATGCTCGGTGTCCCTTGCGGTGGCATGGATGTGCCATATAAGGTTGGCAGAGAATTGAAGGAGAGGTTGTTCACTCAGATGTTCCTAGTAATGGATAATATGCCGCAAATGAGTACTGTGGGTGACCTGGTTGCGAAAATAAAGACGTATGATGTGGATTTCAAGAGGATGTTTTTGATGTATTTGGTGACGTATGTTTTTGCGCCGACCACGTCGATGCTAGCGAGCAACGGGGTTTTTCCCATTCTAGTATATTTTCTTTTACCTTTTTTATCTTTTACGTTAAGCCTTTTCAAGGTTTTTGTCATTTGTATCTCTACTTGCTTTCAATCTCACAGTTATGTGTTTTATGTTTTTTGCATGACTAGATAAATGGCGTGCAAAATATGAATTGGTGCGAATTCATTGTCGAGTTTCTGCATAAAGCCTTGCCCAAAAAAATACAACAAGGGTTGCCATCTTCAATGGCAAGCCTACTTTCATCTCACAGCTAGCCATATTTCGTGTTTTTTGCTTTTTTTATCTCTGTTGGTTGGCTTGCTCTTACAAAGCTTCTTTTTTTTGTTTTGTTTCCAGCTTATGTACGTTGACAGGCTTGACATTGGTTCTGTCATATTTACCGAGGTTGGTGGTTTCCCTGCCATGCACCCTTTTGTTATAGTTGTGTGGTGTGATGAAGCCATCAAAGCCGTTCTCACGGTAGACAGGAAGTCAGATGATTCGTTTGGTAAGTTAGAGGTTAGTTCATTCTTTATTCTTTGATATTTGTTTATCTTTTTGGATGGCATTTTCATTCTTGTGTACATGGCATTTTTCATTCATGTAGGATAACATTTTCTAATATGTTGGTGGCATTTTCATACTTGTTGGCTTTTGCATTTTTATAATATGCTTGATAGAATAGATATTCTTTTGTTTTGGTTGGCATTTTCATACTTCTGTGGATGGCATTTCTCATTCATGTGTGGATGGCATTTTTCATACATGTTGGATGACATTTTTTATATATGATGGATGGCATTTATCTGATATGCTGGATTTTTTGCATTTCCCTATATGCTTGATGTCAATACATATTCTTTTTTTATGTTGGATTTTTCATACATGTGTGGATGGCATTTTCATCATCATTTTTTCTTATTGTAGTTTGCAACGAAGCATGATATCAACCTCAGTTATTTTGGTGGCGCAGCTAATTTCAGCAAGTGGTTGGATGTGAACATGAACCCATCTTACCCTCTGTAGGTATTGTTTGCATGACTAGCATGCTAATTTTTGACACATGAAATTGTGGGCTATGTGAAACTAGTATATAGTGTGTGCTGGTGATGGCGTCGATGGTGCGCCTAAGAGGGCGAGGGTTAACCTCATCGCAGCTAGGAAGAGGTAGTTTTTGCTTTTATGGTCCTTGAATATAGTTTTTTAAGGGTCCTAGGTTTTTTCTGGCGACTATTTCGTGTATGATTAGATGTTTGATAATGTGCCATCTCTTAGTTTTTGCTTCTCAGTGAGGCTACTGCTGCTGGTAAGTCAACCTCATGGGTCATCACCTGTCCGTGAGCCTATTGGTACCACTACTCGTCCTTCTCCTCACCTAGCGGAGTCAAATACGTTGCACCCAGTTATTCTTGAGGATAAGAGGGATGCTTCGAAGAGGTAAGGTTTTTAATCATCTAGTCATGACATTTTTATTGGCAGTTTTATATTTCATACAATTTTTTTTATTTTTTGCCTTATGATGTCGGCTTTTACCTACTCATACATGGCATTTTTCATTGGCGTTGTATGGCATGTTTTACATATTTCGTACATGACATTTTCATTTTCCATTGGCATTACAATTTTTTTTTACTTTTTCCCCATACATTTGATTTTTAATGTGTTACATGGCATTTTTTTATCATAGGTAAGATTTCATTTTAATTAGTTGGATAGTGGCATTTTTTAGTTAGTGATGACATTTTACATAAACATTTGTCTTAATGAAGTGATCTTTTTTTGGAAAACCAGATTGAAACCTTTTTAAGTAATACAATGTTTCTTCTACTTTGACATTTTTAATCAGATGGCATTTTTAAGGAATACAATGTTGCTTTTTTGTTTGGCAGTGGCATTGTTATCATAGCTTACACGCCATTTGTTCTATTTTTTGTGACCATGACATTTTTAGATAGAACATTTGACATGGTAGTTTTACCTTTTGATGCAGGCATCTTCATTGTCACTACCATGGCAGTTTTATCTACTGATAGATGGCAGTTTTATTTTTGGCCATGTCAGTTTTACCTGTTTTGATTCAGGGCATTTTCAATTGGCATTTTCATGTCATTCAAAGTTTTTCATCCATCCATATTTTGACATTGCATTTTGTTTGTAGTAGTAGCTTTTTATCGTGGCTATTTCTTTAGTTCACATTTTGTTAGGTAGGCATTTTTTAATAGTCATGCATGGCATTTTTATTGGGCATGGCATGACATTGTTTTAATATTGCAGTTATACTCACCTTTTAGTTCACAGTTTATTAATTTCTTTTTTTCATTTGTTTTTTGTGTGTATATTAGGTAGCATAAGAAGTCTGCGGGCGAGAACAAGTGCTGCCCAAAGCCCAGTGTTCAAGATAAAGCCCAGGCCCGCATCATCAACAGAAGTCACAGCTCATACCTCTATGCCAAAATCTAGTACGACTGCCGTCAATACAGCTTATGCTAGCAATTTAGCGAGGCTAGTTAGTTTCATGTCCTCCCTGGCATTTGTGCATCATTCAAATGAAGACATCCAAGACGCTCATATGGATGATCTCTTATCACCTAGGACTGAAGAGGTTGTTCCAGCACTTTTTCTCTGAAAACTGGTGTCAGTGGTGTGTTAGATGGAGGCATTGTTGGAGATAATCCCCAACCGGAAGCTGTTGTTATGGAGAAACATTCTGACCAGACTGCTCCCGTTGTTGTTGTGCCGGAGTCTGCATTTTCTGGTCCCGTTCAAGCCCATGCACACATAGTGGATCTGCATGCGGCAGAAGGTGTTGTTAGTTGTGAAGCACGTGTGAGAGATTCTGCAAATATCTCGGACATGGTAGCGGTGGATTCAGCGGTGCAGGCGGCTCCCCCTGATGCATCTGATACTGGCATGCTCCGTATGATGCCCTTCCCGGAGAGCATTCCGGCACGTCCAGCTGAGAGGGCAATGGATCGGTGTTCGTCCGTGCGTCTTCTTTGTTTCCGGCAACACCTCACAGCAATCCAGTTGAGCCAGCTCAAAGTAAGGAGTCGGGAGACGTCGTGGGCAGCAGTGTGATGTGCGCCGTGCAAGCAAGCCACCTATTTCTGCCAAGCCAAGGACCAAGAGCTCGAACAAGATTGGGGTATCTCGTGCAGCTTCTAGGTGCGACTTGCCAATAGCAAATATGCGAAGAAAGTAACTAAAGTTCCTGACAGCACCCCACCTGCACCTGTACAGGGTTTGGCTTTAGGATTAGCCAATCATACTTGCAGAATCAAGGACCGCGGAGGGAGAGGCACCCTATGGAATTTACCCTGCTGTCGTGCAGCCTTGGCACAGACAATTCAATTGATCCAACCCTTGTCTCTTTTGCGCCTCCTTACCTCAAAGAACCAATGCTCGCGCAACCAAACTTGCACGGGTCTAAGGCTGTCAAGTTCGCTGAGCCTATGGTGCAAGGTATTTTTGATGCTATGTCAGTTTCCACATTAGTTCTTTTGTTTCATATGGTTTTTTTAGTATGGTTGCCATGGCATTTCAGTAGGTTGTCATGGCATTCTCAGTGTGTTGGACATGGCATTTTCAGTGTGTTGGTAATGGTATTTTAGTTAGATGTGACATGACATTTCTTAGGTAGATATTAATAGCCATTTTTTTAGTTTGTAGTTACATGGCCTTTTTTCTCATGGTTGTGACACATGGCATTTTCAGTTAGTTACTACATGGCATTTTAGTAAGATGTGACTCGGCATTTTATAGGAAGATCCCAATAGACATTTTTTAGCTTGTTCTTAGATGGCCTTTTTCACATGGTTGTAACACATGGTATTTTTAGTTAGTTACTAGGGAGCTCCTATACAGCGCTGTAACAGCGCCGGTTCGCGTCGCTGGCGCCCGCACGGATGCGAACTGGGCCGGCCCAGCAAGCTGCTGACAAGCAAAAAGCGAAGGAAAAAGTACCACGTTTATTCGTAGGAAGTGAGAGTCAAACTCGTCACTTCCAAGTAAATGCCCACAAGGATTAACCACTAGACCAACCTCAGTCTACTGATTAGTTGAGGAAAACACTGCTCTTTAATCTTTCATACAGTACAAACATTAAACATATATACTAGTACTTTATACCCTTTATAAATTCTTTGAATAAAGAAAACATAATTTCAAAAGGCATTCATATAATCCATGAATTGAAAGGAAAAGTTCACAAAAATGGAAAAAGTTCGTGAATTCGAAAAAAGTTCATCGAATTTGAAAAAAAGTTCATCGAATTTGAAAAAAAAATCATCAAATTTCACAAAAAGTTCATCAAATTTAAAAAAAGTTCATCGAATTTGAAAAAAAGTTCATCGAATCTCACAAAAAGTTCATCGAATTTGAAAAATGTTCATCGAATTTGAAAAAAAATCATCGATTTTCAAAAAAAGTTCACAAATTTAAAGAAAAAGTTCACGAATTTTAAAAAACCGCGCAATAAAGAAAACAAAAAAGATGAGGGAAAAAGAAAAAGAATAAACCGAGCTGAAGAACGAAATAAAAAGGAAAAATGAACAAAGTCAACACTCACGGGTGGATAGCCTGGTGGCTCGACCCGAGCGCTTACAACGAAAGGGTTCAGAGTTCGAATCCCCGTCCCAGCAATCCTTTTTTGACCTTTCCAAAAACAAGAAGATCAGGAGGGAATAAAATAGAATGGGTCGGCCTAGTTTGGACTGCTGCAGGCGCCCGTTTGCAAATTGCACTGTAACGGGCGCCTGCAGCGCCAAATAGGAAATGCCTAGTTACTACTTCCTCCGTTCCGAAATAAGTGTCTCAATTTAACATTTTGGCCCCGTTTGATTGGGCTTCTCTTGTCGGATTTTGATGCCTCGCAACCGAATCTCAACCAAACGGCCCAGCTACCCACTGGGATTTCCTCACAAGCGGACGCAAAATGCCTGTTTTTTCCTCAAGCTAGGGTCATGTTTCTCCCGGCGGCGATTCTCGCTGCCGTCGAGGTTTTACCTTCCCTCCCCCGATCCGCCTGCTGTTTTGCTATGGGATGTCTCGAGGTGATCCCTGATCACCCCCTGCCCTTGGTCAAACCTTCGGTGCGTGAGAGGGGAGCTAGGGTTCCTACAACACCCGATTCAATCTCAGTCGGGTTAGGGTTCAAGTTGTCATCGGCAAGGTCAGCGACGGTGGCGGTGTCCGGCGCAGGATCTGCAACCGATCTGAAGAAGATAATGGCAGAGATTGGGATCCGCGAGGAAGATGGCAAGGACTATAGCAACTCCGCTGAAAAGGAAACTGGCGGGTGCCGTGTAGAATGAACTGGAGGCAGTTGGGGATATGCAGGACATAGCCAAGCTAACCTGTATGTTGATGAGATCGCTACTAGAGGCACATATATGGACACGATCGACCATAGCAGGAAAAGGATTCAGATGTCTGCTCACAGTATCCATACGTGTATAATTTCTACAGCGGCAACACGGCCGAAGACTACTTCTGATGTAAAGGGTGGTAACAACAACGCAGCAAAATCTACTTTGGCGGGCTCTCTCGAGGAGCGCCGCCGTGCCCAATGAGTGTCTTCTGCTGGAACTGCCGCGGCGCGGGCAAAGCCACGATAGTTCAAGAGCTTCGCGACTACGCGAATGAATTTGCCCCTACCCTTTTATGTATTGACGAAACTCAGCTGGCAAGCTCGAGGGTAGAAGCACTTGCAGTCACTTTTGGTTATGATAATAGTTATGTGATTGATAGTCAGGGTAGAAGTGGTGGCATTGGGATTTTTTGGAATAATGAAATAAAGGTAGAAATTCTTGGTGATTCACCGTATCATATTGATTGCTCTGTGACTGAACCAGACCATGATCCATGGAGGATGACGGTGGTATATGGAGAAGCGCAAACACATCTCAGGCATTAGACATGGGACACTTTAAAAAATATAGGTACTATGAGCAGTCTTCCTTGGCTCTGCCTCGGAGATTTCAATGAGGTATTACGTCCGGATGAACACGAAGGGGTGGGGCAAAGGAGTAATGCACAAATCCAAGATTTCCGAGTGGTGGTGGATGTTTGCATGTTGCTGGATATTGGGTACTTGGGTCGCTTCTGGACTTTCGAGAAGAAGGTGACGGGGGGACTTACACTAGAGTTCGCCTCGACCGTGCTTTGGTGACAACGGATTGGCAAGCCTTGTTTCCTTTTGCTAATTTAACTCATCTAACGGCGGCCACTTCGGACCATTGCCCGATACTACTAAATCTGAATAGAGATCAAATAAGGAGCCAGCTACCTAAAACTTTTCGTTATGAAGTAATGTGGCAGAGTCATGCTGACTGGAAAGAAACGATCAACTCAGTTTGGTCAGGAGGTGGTGCGTGCAATGAAGCCGAGGAACTCCGGGCGAAGCTGCATGCAATATCGCGAGATTTGGGTCGCTGGAACAGTGTTACTTTTGGGAACGTCCGGAAAGAGATAAAGCATCTAAAGCTGGAGCTGGAGAAGCTTCGGTCTGACCCAAGCCGCACAACACCATCACATATTGAAATCAAGATCAATGAGAAACTAGTGGAGCTGTATCATCAGGAGGAGTTCATGTGGCGGCAAAGGTCCAGGATAGAATGGCTCGCGTCGGGTGATAAAAATACAAAATTCTTCCATTTGAGAGCGAGCATCCGGAGGAAGAAGAACATGATCAAGGCACTTCAAAATTCCCTAGGTGTGCTATCAGACGACCCGGAGGAACTTAAAGCTATGGTACATGAGTTTTATAAAACTCTGTACACCACCGAGGGGGTGAGTAACATGGATGCAGTACTCAATAACGTTCCAACTAAAGTCACTGCAGAGATGAACGAGCTATTGTGTGCCCCATATTCAAATGAGGAAGTGAAGTATGCGTTGTTTCAAATGTTTCCGACAAATCACCGGGCCCTGACGGTTTTTCGGCTCACTTCTATCAACGCCATTGGGACCTTTGTGGTGTTGAGGTAACTGAGGCAGTGCTGAGGATTGTAAGGGGAGTGGATACCCCACAGAGTATCAATGACACGGTCTTGGTTTTGATCCCTAAGGTAATGAATCCGTCCATGTTAACTCAGTTCAGACCTATTAGCTTATGTAATGTTTTATACAAGATTGCATCCAAGGTCATTGCAAATAGGTTGAAGCAGATCCTGCCAGACATCATCTCAGAGGAACAATCAGCGTTCGTCCCAGGTAGGCTTATCACGGACAATATAATTAGTGCATATGAGTGCCTTCATTTTATGAAACGAAGCAAATCAAAGGTGAATAGTTTTTGTGCTCTCAAACTTGACATGATGAAAGCTTATGATCGACTTGAGTGGGATTATCTACAAGCAATGATGCTGAAGCTGGGCTTCGCTTCTTCTTGGGTTAATATTGTGATGAGCATGGTACGGTCAGTTTCATTTTCGGTACTATTTAACGGTGAAAGACTTGAGCAGTTTAATCCTAGCAGAGGTATTCGGCAGGGAGATCCGATATCCCCATATCTTCTCTTAATTGCAGCAGAGGGCCTTTCGTGCCTCCTGAAATCCAGTTCTTCGTCGTCACAGCTTGAAGGAATCAAGGTGGCACCTACGGCTCCTGTTGTAAACCACCTCCTTTTCGCCGATGACAGCCTGTTGCTTTTTAAGTCAAGTAATGATGGGGCCGTGTCAGTATCAAACCTACTGGATAGCTATTGTATGGCCTCGGGACAGCGCATCAATCATGACAAGTCATCTATCTTCTTTAGTCGTGGATGCCCACAGTTGGTAAGAGACAGTGTTAAAAATATTTTGAATTTCCATAACGAATCTCTTAGCGACAGGTACTTGGGCATGCCAACTGATGTTGGGCATTCAAAGAATGGTACCTTCAGATATCTCAGGGACCGAGTATGGGAGAAGGTCATGTGACGACCCCGGCTTAATCATGCACTAACCATACACGCAAATGCACACGATTAAGCCTAAGGACTCACTTGAAGATATCACAACACAACTCTAAAACATAAATAAAGTCATACAAGCTTAATATTACAAGCCAGGGCCTCGAGGGCTCGAATACATAGCTCGATGGCATACAAGTGTCAGCGGAAGCATCAGATATCTGGGTACAGATATATTACAGAAATAGAGATAAGCCTTTATAAAGGCAGGGCAAAATAAAATCTACGATCGAAAGGCGTAGGCCTCCTGCCTAGGACCCTCCGAATCCTACTCCTGGTCGTCCGTCGGCTCCTCGTAGTAGTACTCGCTGGGAGGGTAGTAGTAGTAGCCGTAGTCGTCGACGGGGGCTGCTAACTCAGGGGCTGCGTCGTCTGGTGGCATCAAAAGGATATGGGGAGAAAAAGAAAATAAAGCAAACGTGAGTACTCATCCGAAGTACTCAGCAAGCAAGGATCTACACTACATATACAACATTTTCAAAGGGGGTAGTATATGTGGACTGGGCTGCAGAATTGCCAGGGTAGAGGGGGAAAGCCTAGACCTATCGAAGACTAGCATCTTCAATCATCTTCATCGGTCTTGCAGCATTAGAAGAGTGCAGATTAGTCATAATGTAAAGTAGTAGTAGTAGTAGTAGTAGTATCATCAACCTCGGCCAGAGATTCTTCCTCGACTCCCTGCGAGAAAGCAATCCCAGAGCCATACTATCCAGTTATCATCTCAGGTTCTAGTTGTACCGATCGGGATACAACTCCGAGTGTCCGTTACCGTAGGACAGGCTATCGATAGAAATTTCTCCCCTGCAGGGGTGCACCAACTTACCCACCACGCTCGATTAACTCCGGCCGGACACACTTTTCTGGGTCATGCCCGGCCTCGGCCAAACGATACGCCGCAACCCGACCGAATACCTAACAGAGAGGTCAGCACGCCGGACTAAACCTATGCCCCCAGGGGTCTTGGGCCATCGCCCCGGGAACTCCTGCACGTTGCGAACACGGCCGAGAGCAGACCTAGCAACCCCTTAATACAAGCGCAGTTGCGTAACCAGTCCAACTCGGCGCGCGCCGCTCAGTCGCTGACATCCACTAAGCTCCGACTGAAGTATACGACGCAGAACGCCCATACTATGCCCACGTGATGGTTAGTGCTATCAGGCCCGAGGCCCCTCGGATCAAATATCCAAACCGTTAGTGTGTTGGTAGTGCGGTAACGAGCAGAGACTCACGAAAGATGTGACCCCGTCGCCCCATCTCGAGGACTTGCGGCAAGGGCGAGGAATGTCCGGCCACGCCTCGTGTTCAACCCTCGGGCACCATCCAGGTCTACCCGATCCCACATCACTTCACTAATAAGCTCGCGCGGGTACCCCTCAGGGCCGACCCGTCTTTAGTATCATGGTTCAGTGTCCAGTCATAGTAACCAAAGTATCTGTGTGTCTGACACCAAGGGGAACCCTGAGGAATCACCCTCGATGGAATCCCACTTGATGTTTTCGTCAAGGTGAACGAAGGAGGAATCACCCTCGAGGTCCACACTTGAGGAGTTGCGCGACGACGTCGTTATCGGGGGTGGTGTAGGAGGAATCACCCCCGCTTACCACGACCGAATAACTAACCTACAAGGTTATCATCAGAAGTGCTGACGAGGTATCACCCTCGGTGCTCGATAGTAACCCAGCAGTGTCGGCAACTAAGTGGGATGTGACGTGCGGTGTCGGGGCCTGGTCTTCAATCCCGTTGCACGGGTCTTCTGATCATCCAGCGGGGCAGTCGGGATAAAGTGGGGGTCTCTGTCGGTCTCTACCCAACCTATTCTAAGCAGTTTAGGATAACAGGTAATTATCAATAGCAGGTTACAAGTAAACAGGCTATGCAGCAGATATAGGATACAGTAATAGCAGTAACTTCTAATGCAAGCATAAGAGAGAAGAGAGTGGGCGATATCAGAATGCTCAAAAGGGGGGTTGCTTGCCTGTCTGCTCGACGGCAAGGGCAAGGTCGTCAACGGTGTCGTCGGGGACGTAGTCGTACTCCGGAGCTGCGTCTGCCTCGGGAGCTACGTCGACGTCGGGGTCTACCGAGAGAGAAGAGGGGGAAGAAACAGGTAAACATAATGCAAACAAATGCAACACGGGCCATGCTATGCTATGATGCAGTGCAGGGTTGCCTAACGATGCAACTATGTCACTTTAGTTATTTTTAGGATTATCGTGAGATTTATTAACCGGTGTGTGTGCACTATTCATCTACCGGAATCGGGCTTGGAGTTACGAGTTCTCCTACGTAGGAGGTTCCGGCATGATAACAGACGGCACGATCAGACTCGTCTCGTTGTTCTGAGCAACTTTCATGTTTTAAGTTTTTCAATCTGAGCTACGGTTTAAAAGTTATTAAATATTAAAGATTAAATGATTTTCTGGAATTGTTTTTATTAACAGAAATGATTTATGACATCAGCATGATGTCACCATGACATCAGCAGGTCAACAGCGGCTGACCAGAGTCAAACCTGACATGTGGGGGCCACATGTCAGTGACTGAGGCTTAACAGAATTGATTTAAACTAATCCAGAGAGTTATTTAGCAGCTGGCCCCACATGTCATAGTCTAATTAGCATATTTAGTTTATTTTTATTTATAAAAGTGTTTTAGTTAATTAACCAGGCGGTGGGGCCCGCGTGTCAGTGACACAGGCGCGCAGCGGCAAGTTCGGCCTCGGTGAAGTAGACAGCTAGGAGCCGCGGATCAAGGAGAAAGAGGAGGGAGGAGCAGCAGAGCTCACCGCAGCGGCTCACGGTGGCCGGTGATAGTTTAGTAGCGCAGGGGATGGCGGATTCGAGGCGGCGGAGCTCCGGTGGCCGAGGGCGAAGGCGAGATCGATCCCGTGAATGCGGTGGCCTCCGGCTCGACCTAAAGCACGGGGCCGATGTAGGCGACGGAGAGGAGGCTCGGGGACAGGGAGGCTCGATGTACGGTGGCCGGTGACCACGGATACGGCGACCAATGGCGACGGGGCGCTCGGGCATCTCGAACAGAGGCGAGGAAGGGGACGAGAGGGGATTGTGGGCGCGCTAGGGTTCGGGGGAGAGAGCGAGGCACGCGAGCGAGTTCTTACGGGCGCCGGGGAACCGTGGGATCGGCGACACGGCGACGAACGCCAGTCGGATGCGCGTGCGCGCCGACGCGTGCGCGAGGAGGGGGACGGGCGCTAGGCGGGCTGGGCCGGGGGCTGTAGCAGTAGGCTTAAGTGCACAGTAGTTCTTTAGGCCTCTTTCATTTTTTTCTTTTTCTGTTCCTTTTCTTTTTTGTTTTGGCTAATTGTTTGGGCACCAAATGAGTTTTGTAAAATATGAGAGCTGGCCCACAAATCACAGCACAATATATCCTACCACCAAAAACTAGTTTGGGGTAAATATCATTTCATATTTATTTTGTATTAATTAAAAGGTTGTCAAATATTGTTTTCGGTCACTGTTTGAGGCTGTTAGAGCCACTTATCCAATCTCAATAAAGTTGGTTACAATTTTATCATTGCCTCTAAGTTAGTTGCTATTTATAGAGCATTTTAGTTTCTGGTTTGGACAACTTTTATTTTCCACTTTGAATTTAATTGAAGTTTGAATTGGGAGTTTGAAATGCAACATGATGCCTATGATGACTAAGCACTGCTAAACTTGCTGACATGGCGTGATTACGAGGTGACCACTGTAGTGGGATGCTGGGGATGTTACAAATCTCCTCCACTACAAGAAATCTTGTCCCGAGATTTAAGTAGGGAAGTAAGGGGTAACTTCGGAAGAACTGACCTTTGTAAGGTCGAACATCTGGTGGTTAACTCAGGGGATGTGGCTGAAAATATCTCTCGTATTTGAATTCCAGGGAAATCATCGAGAGCAATGTATGAAGGTACGATAAGAAGTATCAAGCGAATGGACATTCGATCGATACCTGAACGAAGTGTGAGCAGGGGTTCAGGGTATCGGGAGTAGATCATCTCTCGGATGGTGGCTCGTGATAGCACACAAAGCCAAGAGCAAAGGATACTTCGGAATCAAGGATTTACAAGAGAGTCAGGTTCCGATCCTGTGGAACTGTGGGGGGTGTCGATCGAGAGTAGGGAGAGCGGTGTCATCTTTACCGGTCACGACAACAAGGTATGTCAGAAGATAGCTTGTCAGCTATGTCGGCAACATCGTCGGTACCAAGGGCGAGGGATGAAGAGAACCATTTTCCTGCTCGTTAAAACGAGGCGGACCAATAGGCAAGGTTCCCGTCCATCGATGGTTACCGAATTGTCAGCAACAATATTAACAGGGTCTTACTAACTGAGTTGTAGACCGTTGTGTTTCCATAAGCAGAGAATTAATACTGCTTAATTCATAAAGATCCCAAGAAACGTTAAACAAAACAATGGAAAGGAAAATGAAATTATCGAATTATACAGACCATTGGAAAGGAAAATGTGTTTTCTCACAAGAACTAGGAGCATATCCTTCCCAAGGAAAAGCGAAGCATGATATACATGATAGGACAGCAAGTTCAAAAGCATTTAGATAAAGAGGCAAGGGAATTCATGATGTTATCCATACAACGGTGTTTTGGATAATAGAACAAGAAACATTTGGCAATGCTCTTCCAATGTTCCTGTTGATATTCGGAGTACCATAGTCATGCTCTGAGGTAGCGATAACATGGTGTTTCAAGTAAGGGTTGGATCGAAAGATCTCAAGAAATACAAAGGAACACTTCCAAGATTATCTCGGAACGTAAGGATTAACCAAACACAACCAGGTCTGTGTTGGCAGGAAGTCAAGGATGTCATCGATGATATCTCAAATCATCGAGGGGCAGGGATGGTATTTCTAGCCATGAACTCAATTGATATCCTGGAAGAGCTCAGAATGTTGATGATGATCACGACACATTTGTCGAGAGGTTTCAAGAAGATGTAATCGGTCAGCGGTGACATCAAGCAAAAGGAATGGAACCACGGATACGACACAAGCTCGAAATCAAGCTTGTTGTTCGAGGTGAAATGACAAGATGAGGAAGATCGACGTAAGCTTAGCTCATCGTCGGAAGTTGCTCCGGGCATAAGGACCAGGTAGCACAGTTAAAAGTTGGCACGATAAAGATATAGCCGATCAGGCTAGGAATGATGTGATGGGGTATTAAACTTCCCAGTAACAAGTACTAGGGGTAACATCGGAAGGTAAATCGGAGTAGAGGTTGGACGGGTGAAATGATCTGCAGAAGACAAGTACTATAACTTGTCCAAGAAAGGAATCAAAGAAGAACAATCATGGTCAGGACCATGGTTGCGAGGGACATAACACAGATACGAGATGGTATTATACCAAGGGGATAACTATTATTACTAGGAGCTTCCATGATAGGATCTACATCGTTTCCATGGGCATGAACACAAAGGTTCAAGGTCGACTCCCACTTCTTCAATGCATAACCTTTCATTCACTCCTCGTTTTCGAAGAAATTGTAGTGCTGAAGATTTATCTGGTGAAGCACCAGAAGAGTATGACTCGTAGAAGTTTCTGGGTTCTCGCAGATGGAAGAAGCATAGATACAACCCATCGGGAAAACTTTACGAATCCATACAACCATCAACCAAAGCAAGGGATGCGAGTTCGAAAGTAGAGTATCGAAGTCAAAGCAAATGATACAATTTACCGGAGGTACTAAATACCAAGGGAAGAGCTCATAAGATGTTTGAATATGAAGGATACTGTCGGATATTAATCCAACAAAAGATCAGGGAGGCGACAAAGGATCTGAGGTGAGTAGCGGTACTCAACCAGAAGAAGAAGAAATGCAAGGGCATCGGTTTATGGAAACATCTGAATAATTCGACGCTTACATACAGAGGAATTATGGTTTCCAAAATGAAGGATCAGAAGCAGATGCTTTGATCAAAATATGAGTAGGTTGAACAGAACTAGATGAACAACTTTAGTGTTCCGTCTTGCAGAGATCTCCACCCATGGTTACGGGACATGTCTTGGTCAGTAGTCAGTCCCAAGTCAATAAGGAGAAGGAACGCACTACCTTTCTGTGACATGTAAGCAGGGCGGATATACAGACGGCAAGAAGTAGAGAATGCTTCAGTGCCAAAGGCAATATCAACGGGGAAGAAACCGATAAGGTTCTTAAAATAGAAAGGAATCGGTTGGATAATTGTCCACAAAAGGAATCAAGTGATCCATGAGAACTAACGGGGTAAGGTTTTAACAACTGGTTCCACCTGAGAGTTCCCTGAGGAAGAATAGGAGGCAAGCCCATCTGATTGAGGAAATACTTGAATAACTCAAGTACAATATCCAGAGGGTTCACGATTTCCAAAGCCAGAAGTGACAATTAGTTCAGCTGGGCAGAGGGACGAGTGATTTGTACATGCTTAATTGGACAATCAATCAATGCTTGATTGGCCGAGAACCAGCTCATGTCCGGAATGGTGACTAAGCCGGAAGGACGAATTCTAGGAATCGACTGATAATGGAGAATATTCGCAGCATACTGGTTCAGGGGATTCAAAATGGTATTTGACAAAGGATGTTGTCGGGGATTACTAGACATATGGAATTTAACCATAAGGCAAGCAGGCAAGAATTTCAAGAGCAGTAAGCTACAGAGGATTCTCGGGAGATTAGATAATATTTCAAAGTGCTTTAGGAATCACAGGAACAACTGGGGATGAACGGATCCCCGGTAACATGAGGAATTAACCGTAGTGCGAAAGAAGCTGCACGGTAGTAGGCTCAAGGGATTCCTGGTTTAACGAGGAGTATTTCGGGGTATCTCGTACATACAGAAGTAACTGGCCAAGATGATACAACGGCAAGGATGTGTAGATATCCACGGGGATTATCGGTGTTAGAAAACTGCAAAAGCAGTGGGCAAAGGTTCTCGGGAAACTACGAGGAGTTTCTTCGGAGTCTTCTGATGATGACACTCCATCTTCTGGAATGAGGGGGCTCTCCGGGAGAAAGCGGTTACGAGAACCTAGGATTAGAGTTAGTAAAATATTTAACCCGAAAGGAAGAGAAATCAGAGTCCCAGAGTATAGACGAGGAATAAAAGATCCTAATACCACCCAGTTGGCGACGTGGGCCCGTAAGCCACACAGCCGAGTTAGTAAAATAGTTTTGGACCACTAGACTCAACTTCGGCCAAGGAGTTGGAAAGGGGGATTCCTACAGGCAGTCAGCTCTGTTACCAACCTGTGACGACCCCGGCTTAATCGTGCACTAACCATACACGCAAATGCACATGATTAAGCCTAAGGACTCACTTGAAGATATCACAACACAACTCTAAAACATAAATAAAGTCATACAAGCTTAATATTACAAGCCAGGGCCTCGAGGGCTCGAATACATAGCTCGATGGCATACAAGTGTCAGCGGAAGCATCAGATATCTTGGTACAGATATATTACAGAAATAGAGATAAGCCTTTATAAAGGCGGGGCAAAATAAAATCTACGATCGAAAGGCGTAGGCCTCCTGCCTAGGACCCTCCGAATCCTACTCCTGGTCGTCCGTCGGCTCCTCGTAGTAGTACTCGCTGGGAGGGTAGTAGTAGTAGCCGTAGTCGTCGACGGGGGCTGCTAACTCAGGGGCTCCGTCGTCTGGTGGCATCAAAAGGATATGGGGAGAAAAAGAAAATAAAGCAAACATGAGTACTCATCCGAAGTACTCAGCAAGCAAGGATCTACACTACATATGCAACATTTTCAAAGGGGGCTGTATATGTGGACTGGGCTACAGAATTGCCAGAGTAGAGGGGGAAAGCCTAGTCCTATCGAAGACTAGCATCTTCAATCATCTTCATCGGTCTTGCAGCATTAGAAGAGTGCAGATTAATCATAATGTAAAGTAGTAGTAGTAGTAGTAGTATCATCAACCTCGGCCAGAGATTCTTCCTCGACTCCCTGCGAGAAAGCAATCCCAGAGGCATACTATCCAGTTATCATCTCAAGTTCTAGTTGTACCAATCGGGATACAACTCCGAGTGTCCGTTACCGTAGGACAGGCTATCGATAGAAATTTCTTCCCTGCAGGGGTGCACCAACTTACCCACCACGCTCGATTAACTCCGGCCGGACACACTTTTCTGGGTCATGCCTGGCCTCGACCAAACGATACGCCTCAACCCGACCGAATACCTAACAGAGAGGTTAGCACGCCGGACTAAACCTATGCCCCCAGGGGTCTTGGGCCATCGCCCCGGGAACTCCTGCATGTTGCGAACGCGGCCGAGAGCAGACCTAGCAACCCCTTAATACAAGCGCAGTTGCGTAACCAGTCCAACTCGGCGCGCGCCGCTCAGTCGCTGACGTCCACTAAGCTCCGGCTGAAGTATACGACGCAGAACGCCCATACTATGCCCACGTGATGGTTAGTGCTATCAGGCCAGAGGCCCCTCGGATCAAATATCCAAACCGTTAGTGTGTTGGTAGTGCGGTAACGAGCAGAGACTCACGAAAGATGTGACCCCGTCGCCCCGTCTCGAGGACTTGCGGCAAGGGCGAGGAATGCCCGGCCACGCCTCGTGTTCAACCCTCGGGCACCATCCAGGTCCACCCGATCCCACATCACTTCACTAATAAGCTCGCGCGGGTACCCCTCAGGGCCGACCCGTCTTTAGTATCATGGTTCAGTGTTCAGTCATAGTAACCAAAGTATCTGTGTGTCTGACACCAAGGGGAACCCTGAGGAATCACCCTCGATGGAATCCCACTTGATGTTTTCGTCAAGGTGAACGAAGGAGGAATCACCCTCGAGGTCCACACTTGAGGAGTTGCGCGACGACGTCGTTATCGGGGGTGGTGTAGGAGGAATCACCCCCGCTTACCACGACCGAATAACTAACCTACAAGGTTATCATCAGAAGTGCTGACGAGGTATCACCCTCGGCGCTCGATAGTAACCCAGCAGTGTCGGCAACTAAGTGGGATGTGACGTGCGGTGTCGGGGCCTGGTCTTCAATCCCGTTGCACGGGTCTTCTGATCATCCAGCGGGGCAGTCGGGATAAAGTGGGGGTCTCTGTCGGTCTCTACCCAACCTATTCTAAGCAGTTTAGGATAACAGGTAATTATCAATAGCAGGTTACAAGTAAACAGGCTATGCAGCAGATATAGGATACAGTAACAGCAGTAACTTCTAATGCAAGCATAAGAGAGAAGAGAGTGGGCGATATCAGAATGCTCAAAAGGGGGGTGCTTGCCTGTCTGCTCGACGGCAAGGGCAAGGTCGTCAACGGTGTCGTCGGGGACGTAGTCGTACTCCGGAGCTATGTCTGCCTCGGGAGCTACGTCGACGTCGGGGTCTACCGAGAGAGAAGAGGGGGAAGAAACATGTAAACATAATGCAAACAAATGCAACACGGGGCATGCTATGCTATGATGCAGTGCAGGGTTGCCTAACGATGCAACTAGGTCACTTTAGTTATTTTTAGGATTATCGTGGGATTTATTAACCGGTGTGTGTGCACTATTCATCTACCGGAATCGGGCTCGGAGTTACGAGTTCTCCTACGTAGGAGGTTCCAGCATGAAAACAGACGGCACGATCAGACTCGTCTCGTCGTTCTGAGCAACTTTCATGTTTTAAGTTTTTCAATCTGAGCTACGGTTTAAAAGTTATTAAATTTTAAAGATTAAATAATTTTCTGGAATTGTTTTTATTAACAGAAATGATTTATGACGTCAGCATGACGTCACCATGATGTCATCAGGTCAACAATGGCTGACCAGAGTCAAACCTGACATGTGGGGGCCACATGTCAGTGACTGAGGCTTAACAGAATTGATTTAAACTAATCCAGAGAGTTATTTAGCAGCTGGCCCCACATGTCATAGTCTAATTAGCATATTTAGTTTATTTTTATTTATAAAAGTGTTTTAGTTAATTAACCAGGCGGTGGGGCCCGCGTGTCAGTGACACAGGCGCGCAGCGGCAAGTTCGGCCTCGGTGAAGTAGACAGCTAGGAGCCGCGTGTCAGTGACACAGGGCATCCCAGTCAGCAACACTGACCGGTCAACGTGTCAACGGGGCCCACCCGTCAGTGGCACAGGGGGTCCCACCTGTCGGGCCAGGTCAGCGGTGGCCGACGACTCGCCGGAATCACGCCGGCGAGTCCGTTTTTCGGCGACGCGACTCGGGTGGTGGTCGGGTTTCGTCTATAGGGCACGGGAAGGGGTGCGGTTGGTTCCAATCGATCGGGCGTTCAACGCCGCATCGATCCCGGGCGGTGGCGTGGCCGAAGATGGACCACAGCGTCGACGGCGAGCTCGACGGCGGAGGCCGGAGTTCGGGCTCGAACGGGCACTCCACTACGGCTCGTCTTCGAGCGTTTCAAACGGCTAGGCGGAATCTACGCGGAGCGGCGAGGCCGATGAGCAGCAGCGTGCGACCAAAAGGTCACCGGAGACGTGCCGGCGACATGCTCGCGCGGCGGCGAGTTCGGCCTCGGTGAAGTAGACAGCTAGGAGCCGTGGATCAAGGAGAAAGAGGAGGAAGGAGCAGCGGAGCTCACCGCAGCGGCTCACGGTGGCCGGTGATAGTTTAGTAGCGCAGGGGACGGCGGATTCGAGGCGGCGGAGCTCCGGTGGCTGAGGGCGAAGGCGAGATCGATCCCGTGAATGCGGTGGCCTCCGGCTCGACCTGAAGCACGGGGCCGATGGAGGCGACGGAGAGGAGGCTCGGGGACAGGGCGACTCGACGTACGGTGGCCGGTGACCACGGCTACGGCGACCGATGGCGATGGGGCGCTTGGGCATCTCGAACAGAGGCGAGGAAGGGGACGAGAGGGGATTGTGGGCGCGCTAGGGTTCGGGGGAGAGAGCGAGGCACGCGGGCGAGTTCTTAAGGGCGCCGGGGAACCGTGGGATCGGCGACACGGCGACGAACGCCAGACGGATGCGCGCGCGTGCCGACGCGTGCGCGAGGAGGGGGACGGGCGCTAGGCGGGCTGGGCCGGGGACTGTAGCAGTAGGCTTAAGTGCACAGTAGTTCTTTAGGCCTCTTTTATTTTTTTCTTTTTCTGTTCCTTTTCTTTTCTGTTTTGGCTAATTGTTTGGGCACCAAATGAGTTTTGTAAAATATGAGAGCTGGCCCACAAATCACAACACAATATATCCTACCACCAAAAACTAGTTTGGGGTAAATATCATTTCATATTTATTTTGTATTAATTAAAAGGTTGTCAAATATTGTTTTCGGTAACTGTTTGAGGCTGTTAGAGCCACTTATCCAATCTCAATAAAGTTGGTTACAATTTTATCATTGCCTCTAAGTTAGTTGCTATTTATAGAACATTTTAGTTTCTGGTTTGGACAACTTTTATTTTTCACTTTGAATTTAATTAAAGTTTGAATTGGGAGTTTGAAATGCAACATGATGCCTATGATGACTAGGCGCTGCTAAACTTGCTGACATGGCGTGATTACGAGGTGACCACTGTAGTGGGATGCTGGGGATGTTACAGGTCAAATGCTGGATGGAAAAGTTGTTATCTGCTGCAGGAAAGGAAATTCTGATCAAGTCAGTAGCACAGGCAATCCCGGTTTATTCCATGTCATGTTTCCGGTTACCACATGGATTATGTGAGAGTGTTACATCTCTTATCAGACAGTTCTGGTGGGGAAGCAAACAAGGTAAACGTAAGCCGTGTTGGGTAGCGTGGGATGTTATGACCAGGCCTAAACACATGGGTGGACTTGGGTTTCGTGATCTGGAGATTTTTAATCTTGCTCTTCTAGCCAGACAAGCTTGGCGAATGCTACAAACCCTTCCTCGCTAAGTGCACAAATTCTCAAGGCGGTCTACTACCCGGAGAATACTTTGTTTGAGGCAACATTGGGCTCACATCCGTCCCAAATCTGGCGGGCTGTGTTGGAGGGTCGGGACATCATGGTACAAGGCCTTATCAAAAGGATAGGCAATGGAGAAAACACGGAAATTTGGAGTGTCAACTGGATTCCAAGGCCACATATGAAGAGGCCGATTACCTCTCTACTTCAACAGCCACCGACCAGAGTTTCAAAATTGATCAACCATTCTACTTCCTCATGGGATGAACACCTGGTACGGACGACCTTTATTCCTCTTGATGCTGAAGCAATTCTGCAAATTCCCCTATGCACAAGGCAGACAGAGGACTTTTGGGCTTGGAGTGAAGAGAGGAAGGGGAACTTCACGGTTAGATCGGCGTATAGAATGATTCAGATGACAAAGCTGAGCCGTGAAGCATGGTTATATGAACAGGGCGGATCTTCTCACTCAGTTTTGGAAGGCCAGGGATGGACGAATTTATGGGGTATCAAAGTTCCGTCCAAGTTGAAAAACTTTCTGTGGAGATTGGCCCAACATTCAATCCCGACAGCAGCTCCTCTGAACCACCGCAATATGTCAAACACGAGCTCTTGCTGCCTTTGTGGAGCGGAAGACACTTGGAGACATGCACTTCTGAATTGTGTCGTGTCGAGGAGCACATGGGCACTCTCGTCGGAGCCGATCATAGAGATGTTGAGCACTAATGTTGATGATAACGCGAAGAGATGGTTATTTTCCATGCATGAGTCATTACCGCATGACGAATTTGTTACCTTCGTGGTCACTTTGTGGGCTCTGTGGGGAGCACGTCGGAAGCCAGTGCACGAACAGATTTACCAAAGCCCATACTCAATTCATGGATTTGTGCAATCATATCTTGGAGAACTGAAAGCCATCCAAACATCTATACCCCAACCCACTAGAGCTGCCGTGGTGCGCCCAACACATTGGATTGCTCCTCTGGTTGGTTCAGTGAAGATCAATGTAGATGCAGCGGTCGGGAGAGGAGGACGTTATGGAGCAGTTGGGGCGATCTGTCGAGACCCAACAGGCCAATTTCTTGAAGCTTCCGCGGTTGTGTTCCGAGTTGTCTCTGATCCATCAACACTTGAGTGCATGGCAGTAAGGGAGGCTCTCGCCTTGGCGGACGATTTATATGAAAGAATGATTCAAGTTTCTTCAGATTGCAAGGTGGTGGTCGAGGATATTCGGGACAAGAATGCCACAGTTTATGGAGCAATTATACATGAAATCATAGCGCATAAGTATACTTTTCTTACTTGTAATATTAGTCATGAATTTAGGAGCTCGAATGTCGAGGCTCACAAGCTCGCGAAGCATGTTTTATCCCTACCGGCGGCCGGCATGTGTGGTTAGGTCAGTCGGAAGGACTACCTTTCGTCCATGTAAGGGCATGTACGATGGTTGATAAGACAGTCTTATCTTAAACCTTGCATGTAGTTTAGAGATGACAAAAAAAAGCATGTCTACAATGATTATATCTTAGCCTTATTTTCAATAATTAGTTATTCCTAAAAACATGATGAGACATATTGTGCTAAGAGATCATCTCTTAAATAAGAGAAGACAAGTCTTTTCTTGTGATTTCTCTCTCTTCCACCTGAGCATTTATCCTATGTGGCACTCCTAAGATAACATCATTGTACATGCCCTAAACATCATGACGGTTGAATAAAAAGCTCCGGAGTTTGTCTTAAAAAAAAAATGTAGAGATGAAAGCACCCGAAGAGGTGCTTTTGTGGCTTCCGCTGCGTAGCCTTCCCAGCTTACCCTAGTGAATACCGATTCGTTTTCTTTTCTTCTTTTCATCGGCTGGGCAGCCATCGAGCGAGCAAACGAACTGGTCAGCCTGCCCAGCCGCCGCAACTCCGGCCATGCTGCCCAACTCCGGCCGCCCTTCGCCACAGATACACGCCTCCGGCTTGTAATCCGTCGCCGCGGTCGTCGTCGGCGTGGAAGCGCTGAAGGAAGCCGAGGACGAGGTGGTGTGACATAGCTCCGTCTTCCTTCGCCGCCGCGGCCGCCGTCGGCGTGGAAGCGAGGAAGGAGACCGAGGACGTGGTAGTGCGACACAGCTCCATCTTCCGTCGTCACCGCAGCCGCCGTCCACGTGGAAGCGATGTGGTAGGCCGCGGACATAGTTGTGCAGGTCGTGGTTCTGAGGCCTGACTTGGCCGTCGCGTGACCGCTGCCGCCTACCGTGCACCAGGGCACCGGAGCCTGGCATGGCCGCCCCGTCTGCTTCATGCCTGTCTCCGAAACAACCACGTCTTGGCTCGTCGTCATGTCACTCGGCGCGTGGCGCACGACTAAAAAAAGAAACCTGGAGAACCAGCTAGCTATCTCCTGCAACGTACGTGAAGCCCACGAGCTTCTGATCTTGTTCAAGTTCCAACGCCAAGTATGGACGAGACGGCGTACACGCACATGCAGATAGTTTTGTTAGGCTTCATATTGTTAACGCTTAGAAACATTAAAATGTTTCTTTCTTTTCTAAAATGATCATTTAGAGCAACTTCAATGCGCCGACCCAAACGGACCGCATTTGTTCGTTTTTTGTCCGTTTAGATCGGCCGTCCGCTCGGTGTCCGCCTTTTTTTTATTTGGGTCGACAGTGCGCCCAATGCGTCGACTCATATTTGCCGGCGTGGCCGGCTAGCCTCCCTTAAAAAATATTTTGCATATTTCACAAGCAAATATATAGTTTCACAAGGAAATAAAGTACAGTTTCACAACCAAATAAAGCATAGTTTTACAAGCCGAATAAAAAAAATTGTCTCACATAGTTTTACAAGCCGAATAAAAAGGATACATCTATTGGTTGCCAACATGAACCCACATATACTCAATCAAATCATTTTGCAGCTGCATGTGAGTTTCCATCATGCATTTCATGATAAAATTGGGTGAACTGTTCAAACGTTGCCGCTCCTCTATGCTCAGGCACAACATTCTCACCCTGAAACTGAAACCCTTGATCGTAGATACGTTCCGGACGCTTATCTTCTACGATCATATTGTGCATCATCACACAAGCACTCATCACCTCCCACAGCTTCTTGGTGCTCCAAGTCCTACCAGGATACCGAACAATGCCCCATCGAGATTGCAAAACACCAAAGGCACGCTCGACGTCCTTCCTAGCACTCTCTTGTTCTTGGATAAATCTTTTCCTCTTCTCTCCGACATGGTTGGAGATTGTCTTCACAATAGTGGTCCACTGAGGATAGATACCGTCACCTAGGTAGTATCCTTTGTCGTAGTTGTGGCCGTTGATGGTAACATTCACCGGCGGGATGTTGCCTTCAGCAAGCCTTGCAAACACCGGTGAGCGTTGAAGCACGCTGATATCATTGTGTGATCTGGCCATGCCGAAGAAAGAGTGCCAGATCCAGAGATCTTGTGATGCCACGGCCTCAAGTATGACAGTGCAAGCCCTCACATGACCCTTATATTGCCCTTACCAAGCAGAAGGGCAGTTCTTCCACTCCCAGTGCATGCAGTCTATGCTGCCAAGCATCCCTGGGAAGCCCCTGCTGGCATTCATCGCCAACAAGCGGGTTGTATCTTGAGGAGTCGGCTCTCTCAAGTACTCAGGGCCAAACACAGCAATCACAGCCTTGCAAAACTTGTACATGGAGTCTAGGCATGTAGACTCGCTCATACAGACGTACTCATCAATGAGATCACCGGGCACTCCGTATGCAAGCATCCGGACGGCTGCAGTGCATTTCTGATAAGATGAGAAGCCAATCTTTCCAAGGGCATCCTCTTTGCACTCGAAATAGTCATCGTATCCGACCACCCCCTCTTTAATACGGTTGAAAAGATGCCTACTCACACGAAAACACCGCCGAAATTTCTGATGTTTAAACAGCGGGTTGGTTGTGTCAAAGTAGTCCTTCCAAAGAAGAAAATGACCGCTCTCTCGGTTGCGATTCAACACCGGAAGGTGCCCCGGGATGGAGCCACGGAACAACGGCTGCTGGCTATTAAGGTGGTGATGGACCAACACGGCAGCCAAGATCTCCTCCTCATCATCGGACGAGGAATCGTCGGAGTCGCAAAGGAAATTATGGAAAAAAAACTCGTCAGCGGAGTCCATTTTGTACATTGGCAAACTGTCGAACAACTTGCGGGCGTCGACGAAGGAGCCGGCCGGTGAAGGGAGGCGCGCCGTCCTTGGACCAGCTAGCTGCCCTGGAGGCGTCTGACGAGCGTGCCGGCGTCAGGACGAAGGAGCTGGCCGGGGCGGCGAGGCGGCTTCCTGGTCGCGGCGGCGTCGGGGGAGGTAGGGGTGGGAAGCTTTCGATGCCCCGGCAGTGAGGCGGTGGTGGCGGCGACGTGGGAGGTGGCGGCGTTGGGGGGAGATGTTGCGGCACCGGCTGCTGGCAGAGGCACCGGAAAAATGGGCGGCGGCGGCATCAACGAAGGAGGCGGGCGAGGGTTTGCTGTTGGAATGGGAGAGGATGGCCAATGTGCCACCGACTAGCAGGCCAGGAGGAGGAGTAGGCGGGAGCCGCACGCGTCCGTTTTGTGTCCGCGCCGACGTAAATGAGGCGCAAAATTGGGCCGAGAATGGGTCGGCAGGCGGACGAAAAGCGAACGCGCGTCCGTTTGGGTCGGTGCATTGGGCCGACTTTTCTGTCCGTGCCGACCCAAACAGACGCGCGCGGACGAAATGGGTCGGCGCGTTGGAGTTGCTCTTATATGTCAACCAGTTTGTAGATGCGTATATAAGAGTTGGATAATTATTTAATTAGGTTTTTATTAGTGCTCTAAATCAACTGTAATGATTTTATTAGGGGTATTTTAGCTTTTAGGGGTATTTCGGGTATTTATCTTCACAACCACATCTCATACAGCTACTTTGTCAAATGGCCTACAACTTTTTTACAACAGATTTTTCGCAGCTACTTTTTCACAGCAGATTTTTCACAGCTGCTTTCAAAAATCCACAGCCCAACCAAACACCACCTTTATTGTAGATGTGACATGACATTTTTTAGGTAGAACCTAATAGTCATTTTTTAGTTTGTTTTTACATGGCCTTTTTTGACATGGTCATAACACATGGCATTTTAGTTACTTCATGGCATTTTATGCAGTTCTTACATGGCAGTTTTTAGAAAAAAATTTGTATTGATGTCAATTTTTATATGGCATTTTTTACGCAGCATATTTTTACAAGTGATGGTAACCAGCGTCTTTTATTGTTTTATTTGATGAGTTCAGTATAGGCACGCCCACTGTCATATCGCCTTCTTTGGATGAAGCTTACTCAAAGATGGAGCAAGATGCACTGAAACATAAGTCTATTGGGAAACACTGTCATATCGCCTTCTTTGGATGAAGCTTACTCAAAGATGGAGCAAGATGCGCTGAAACATAAGTCTATTGGGAAACAAGTTGCTTCAAGTTCTAATCTTTCCACTCAGTCAAGCGTGGATGCTGCCAGAAGTGCTACCCCAGGGACTGTTCGACAGACTACGATTGTGCATCGCCCAGAATCGGAAGATTGTGAGCCTGAAATTGAAATGCTACTACACGTACGACCGACATACAATCACAAATCACCCATCAAAGGCCACATCCATCCATCTAAGCATGGTACAAAAAACAGATTGAAAAGATTGTGCGTGGAGTAGTTTCGTTTTACACCTTGGCTAATTAGGGCATGTACAATGGTGGTATTTTACGAGTGTCACGTAGGATAAACATTGAGGTGAAAGAGAAAAGTCTTGTCTTCCCTTACTATTTAAGAGATGATCTCTTAGCACAATATGTCTCGCCATATTTTTAGGATAACCGGTTACTGAAGATAAGGTTAAGAGATAACCCATCCATTTTTTAAATTACATGCAAAGCTTAAGATAAGACGGTCATATCAGCCACTGCCACTGTACATGCCCTTAGCATATACCATTTGGGTCTGTAGTTACACACGTTTTTAGTTCCTTGTATATGCTGCATGTAGTATTTGTCCATTTATTTTCTTTTCCGCATCCGGCAAATAAAGTATTCAAATCCCCACTATTCATCCCACTTTCAAAAATGTGAAATATGATATGGTTTGAGTGCTATCCAGCCGATAATAAGAATGAACTGTCAGCCGTAAGAAAAACTAAACAACAACGCTAGTGAGCACATCCTATGACTTCCACTCAAAGGGGAGTGCACATTAAAGCGAAGGTACATCACCATTTCACGTACAATAGCTTCACAATGGATGCAAAATGGTACTGTACAATGTACGTATTCAAGATGGAGTGATGGTCAAATTTGCTCTGAGATCAACTGAAATTAGATCTGAGGTCTCGTCTGCATGATACAATGCATTATTTTTCGGACTGCAAGGACTAAACTCACCGGTGCTTGACATTTTTCATTTTAATGGAAAAGAAAAGGTGCAATCACAAAATTTTAACATCGATTTACTTATGACAGAGCCACTATGTATGTACGTCATTCCAAGTTTTTGTTTTCTTTCACGTTCAAAGATAACATGGGGGGGGGGGGGGGGGGGGAATTAAACCTAGAAAAACAAACGCTATATGTTAGATTACATCCAGACAGAAGTTAAAGATAAAATAAAACTTTGAAGAGGTTGCTAAGCTCATGTTGCATACGCGCTGCCCAGATCGGTATAGCCTACTTCATGCTCTTATACATTTCGTCAATGATGCCCTGGAGAAAGATGGCAACGAATTCAGATGGATAATGCTATCAAATTACCTTGAAAGACACGATGCAAAATACATATGTATCGATGAATCGCAGGTGTGAATCATACCTGATAATATTTGAGGAGCTGCGGCCGCTTCTTCTTGTAAGTTGGGGTGATGAGGTCGCGGTCCATGTCAAAGAGCACCGGCTCCAGATGAACAGCCCTGATCATCTCAAAGCCTTTGAGCTGTTGCAACAAAATCAGAGAACGATCATGTCTCAGATATATCTGTCAAGGTCATCACATATTCACATGTGACATTGTTCCAAAAATTGTTGGTATGTTTAGCTACTAGCCAGGTTAACAACTCACCTTCTTCTCTTTGCCAGTTTTGCTCAGTTCTTCCAAGATGAACTCTTTCGCTTTAGCATCTCCGCATATCGAGGCAAAGTCTCCGCTAACCCCGTTTGACTCAGCCCATCGTTCCAGACCTTGCTTGTTGGGGTTGATCACTGCAACCAGGCATGATTCGAAGCTGTTTCCGTACACCCAAATCTGAAAAATTCGTCTAAGTTAGTGGGTAGCACATGGATATTTTTTCTATATAATGCTGTGGAATATTTGGGGGCAAATGAGTGCGAGGAGGGTGTCCCCGGACTATACCGAATCAACATTAGGAGCTTGACCAAATATGTTCTCTAGATTCTCAACCGCGACGTATTCTCCTTGGGAAAGCTTGAAGATGTTCTTCTTGCGGTCGATGATCTTCATGCTTCCATCATGCTGCCACTCACCAATGTCTCCTACAGTAAAATGTGGAAACGAGCGCATCCAGAAGAAACATTCAGAGAGACTGAGATGTCAAAGACCTTATAATGGCAAGTGAAATGGCTGTTTTATGATGAGCATCGCCTATTGACAAATGTCTACGAAATATTTGGTTTCCTCTTGCCATTCGTGACTGACATCGACATCATACCTGTGTGGAACCAGCCATCGACCAAGACTTCCTTGGTGAGGTCTTCTCGTTTATAGTACCCTGAGAACAAGGTGTCCCCTCTGATGCAAATCTCCCCACGAGGTGATTCTTTTGATAATGCATCATACCCCATCTCAGGAACAGATTCTAAGCGTACTTCAACGTATGGGACAGGAGGGCCGACAGTTCCCAGCATGGACATGTTGTTTGGCAACGAAACAAAAGACCCAGCACAGGTCTCTGTGAGACCTATAGAAACAAGCAATTGCAATCAAGTTAGTCAGGTATCTCAGTAACTACTCAAGATTTTTTTTTCTTTTCGCTGAATTTTGTGCAATAAAATCATAATATATGTCTATAAGCATACCATAGCCTTGAAGAACATGAGAGCATGTAACGACACGCAGAAACTCCTCGACATGATTAGATAGAGGAGCTGCGCCAGATAGAATTACTCGCACTCTACCACCTAGTCCTCGTTTCACCTATACGGTTGCATGATAAAATTAAAGCTAAGTTCAGATCAGAACTTCCATTTTAGAATTATTCTCATTTTGGAGTACCTTGGTGAAGACTAGTTTGTCGAAAATAGAAGCAGCATCTTCATGCTTGCTTCCTTTTATCATGTTCCCTTGTTTGCTGCAGAATCATTTAGTATTCAGAATAAAAGAACAAGAATTTCATCACCAGGTCAGAGAAAAGACTTGACTAGAATGATCAGATAAAATCTTACTATTTGTACGCAACATTGAACAATGTCTTCTTTAGGAATCCACCGGTTGAGACTTTATCTTGAAGTCCTGAATCAAAGAAGCAATGCAATATTATCACCTGCCCAGATGCTAGAAGAATAATATTAACCTGCATATTACGTTTGGATTCTTCAGGTTTAATGCTGTACCTCCATAGATTCTGTCTAGCACACGTGGAACAGCACAGAATATTGTTGGCTTGAGCTCTCCAATGTCTTCAACCAAGAGTTTGACATCCTGAAGCAGATTGTTTATTGATCAGAATGTGCTACTTTGATATGAAGAAAGCAACAAGCAATAAACAGTGTGTTTCTTCCATCCTTACTCCACGCCAAAATCCAATTGAGGCCCCGTGGTGAATGAACACCTCCTCAATCACACGGTCAAATATGTGGGCAAGTGGAAGATAAGAAATGTAAACATCATCCTCACGAATCTGTTACACCGAAATCAGATCCAAAAAAATGAGAATATATCTCAAAGGTACTGAAAACTGCAGTGAAATATGAATAGCTGCACCTGTTCATTTGAATTGCGAAGGAACTCATCCACTGCTGAAACAATGGTGATAATGCTCTTATTAGAGATTAAAACTCCCTTTGGATCACCAGTTGTTCCACTGGTATACATTATCGTGCATATGTCAGCCTTATCCTTTGGAGGGAGTTCATATTTCTCTTCAGCCCCATCTCCCTGTAGGTGTAATAGTAAATAAAGTTAGTTATTCTAGTGTCAGATGGATATAAAATCATATTGGTCACAAAGGATTTCCTTAAAATTCTATATATGGTTAAAGCATAGACAAGAAGGAGTGTGTTTGATATATTAGTAGCTCCATTTTCACAAAACAGTTGTCTCAGAAAGTGAGAACCTTACCTTAAGCACAAACTCGGACCATGAGTAGATAGACAATCCGTTCTGCTCAACCTTTTCCTTCTGATCAGGGCTGACCTTACCAAAGCTCACGATGGCTTGAAGCAAAATGTGACCATATCAACAAAACATATACATGGCACTATAGCTTAACAACTGAGAACTAACTCATGTCTAACTCACTGTTCAAAAATTTGGTCGCGTTTGGTAATGTCTTGAGTACCTGAAAAGTACCCCGCCAAAATATATTTCAAGCACTCAAAACACAAGGCAGATCACATGTAATAAAGTCACCAACTTCTACATGCACTGTGCTATGATGATTCTAATAAATCAATTAACACATTTGTATGTCATATCTTACAATCTCCATGGGTGTTTATTAGGAAAACAACGTAATGGTTATAGAATATATAACGGAATTACCGAATTAGCACAGAATGTAGAACTCCAGGCTATTCTATCTGAGATAAATAGTCATTTTACTGACCTGGTTGCTTTCAAAGAGATTCTTAATAAACAAAGCACTGAGATTAGCCAAGTACTCTATTCCAAATTATTTGAAGTTCAAGCTTTGTCCTAAGTCAAACTTCTCTTAAGTTTTGACCAAGTCTATAGAAAACTATGCTAATATCTATAACATTAAATATACATAGTATGAAAATATTTTATGAAATTTAGTGTTGCAAATGTTGATATAGATTCCTATAAACTTAGAGAAGTTTTACTTATGACAAGATAGTATTTCAAATAATTTGGAACGGAAGTTACTACTACAACATGCTTTCTAGTATTGTAACATATAGTTAAACTAGTTGGTGTTCCAGTGGAGCAATGTACCTCTCCAATCTTCTTCTCCTCCACAAAAGCAATTTCGACCTCTGCATGGCACAATATAAATTCTATTGCCCCAGCACCTAAAAAAATCAATTGATGGGAGATGTCAGCATGCCACTGTTAAACAACTTCTAAACTCAAAATTCTGACACGTGAGAGCATGCATCCATGTTCTGGTGCTCACTGTTTCAGCTACCATATTTATTTTTCAATATCCAGTGAAACCAAGAAAAACTTACCAAGTGTGTCATACAATGGAACACAGTAAATGCCATGGGCATTGCAGGCCTAGGAAAATAAGCAAAGAAAGAAATTAGTGATGAGAAAATAGTGACGGCATTTCGAAATTTGTGATGTGATAAACGAAAGTTATAAAAGTATTTTTAGAGAATGTTGACGCAACATTATTTTAATACAACACAGTTAGGAGATTCCTAGTGCAGAGGAATAGACACAGTTTTTTCCACATTTTCTTCTTTAAAGACGGTTAGACAAAATATGAACAAATGTATGAGAAAACTTTTTTTAGCTTTCGGTAGAACAGGCAAATTTGGTGTAGGACATGTAGCAAAAAGAGGGGCCTTTCTTTTGGACATTAGAATACTGGGGTTCACAAATTGGACTAAGGATTTCATAACACTGTCTAATGAAGACGGCAACATAACCAAAGTGTAACACACTAACTCCATTGTTCTAATTTGCCCCACGTATTAAGCATCATTAATCCATACAGTGATGATATGTATCGCATACCTGCATACTCACAACCCACTCAGGGCTATTGCCTCCATAGATACCACATCGTCCTCCCTGCAGATGATCAAGGAGCAACCAATCAATCAGCAAGTAGTTTCTGAACAATACTAAAAGCTAGCCACACATAATAATACTGAAAGGAACCATGAACCGTTCCCAATTTTGCAGTGTTATCTCAGAGAAAAAGGAGTGTGCAAGATCACGGAACAAGCATCAAATGAGCAGATCGCTGGTGGCACATACCTTGTTGATGCCGCAGCTCCGGATTGAAGCCCCTACCTTGATCACAGTGTCATATACTTCTTTGTAAGTCACCCATGTGTACTTGCCAGCCTGATATGAAATTGACACAAGGTAGGAGATTGCAAATTAATCCGCCGTAAAAAAACTGAGAAACATTGAGTGCAAATGTATGAAATTAGTTTGGGGAACTGAGGGCCATGGACCAACCTTTCCGTCCACGATTTCACGGCGGCCCATCATCGGGTTGCCAGGGTACTTTTCCACAGACAAACTGTACACATGCAAGCAAGCATATTATTAGGAGATTAAAATGACGTTTCTGTAGAGAGAATACATTTATTTCACACAGAAATTGGATAGGATTTTCAGCATTCAGAATGACTCTGTGTTCAGCTGTAGTTTGGTTTTCCGGTTTCAGATGTAGATTGGACATAAGGACAAGGTTTGGTTATGAAGTATGTAGAAATTGTGTCAGCGTAATGGTTTTTACCTGTTTGGTAGCATATCTGTAATATTATAAGATGTAAATATTTCTGTTATGGTTTTTTACAAGTTGTGTACTCCACCTTAGTATGTAAATATTTTATTCCAAAGTTTGCAAAGACGACAGAGCAAAACATGCTTGACGCTTTCAGTTTTCTTGTCTGACGTTAAATTATTCTACGTAGCATCAGGTTCCTCTCTGAAGGCATGCCTGCATTGAATCTTCTATCTAATTCCGACCAGGGGGAAACCACAAGACGTTTCTGCGTGTGAATAACCGATGGATTTTTATATTTAATTTAAAAATCGCCACGGACTGTAACTGTTACGTCAACAATTGCGTATATACTGTACAAAATAAAGCTAATTGTGGTCACATTGCAGGATCGTTCGAAGGGTTCAGCAGCTCCATGATTAGAAGAAATCGACCAGAGGGAGCAACACAAACAGGATCGATGATCTGTCCCGAGACCGACCGAACGATTAACAGCTTTGTAAATCACTCCGGAGAGGGAGAAACGAAACGAAATAAAATAAAATCAAATCGAACGTACCGGAATATGTCCCAGCATGACTCGAGCCCCGGCACGGCGGGCGGCGACGCCCCGCCGGCGCCGGCGGCGCAGCGGTAGACGGGCCCGGCCGACGGCGCGCCGCCCTCCTCGGGCGCCGCCTCCCTCCCCTCCGCCACCTGCACCAGGTACTTCCTCGTGGCGTCCGCCATCCCTCCCTCTCTCTCTCTCCCCTCTCGTACGCGGCCGACGCCTTCCCCGATCTCTCTGGCTCGAGAGGAATCCACAGCGGATGGGAAAGGCAAGGGAGACGGCACGCAGGGGAAGGAAGGCCAGGCTCGGCTTGCGCTCCAATATAGGAGTACGACGCAGGTGGTTATTGCATTCAAAATAGAATAATTTATTATTTCTGATTGTATTTTTTTCAGAATAATACAGTTGTATTCATTTATTAGCATGGCGTGCGGCGTACGGTCATATTTTCCCTTTCTTGCTTCTGTAGACAGAGAAAAAGATTCAGATGTATTATTCGCAAAAAAAATAAAAACAAACAGAGATTCAGATGTAGGAGTAGTTGGTCAGCGAAAAAAAGCGGCAATAACTATGAACAGAGAGGAACAGGTTAGTCATGTTTAATTCTGGGCAAGAGGGGTCCAACTTGGACAACGGGGCCACTTTGTTGAACGCTGACATGATCACAGATCGCCGCCTTCTAGAACCTGAAAAGCATTGCGAATTGTTTAGGCCATGTTCAACGTTGACCCTTAAATCGGACACCGTATCGGTCCGTTAACCACTGAAGACCAGTCCACAGACACTGATGCAAGAACCGGCTATCCAACTGAAGCCGCAAATGTCTGGAGACATTTCAAACGGTATTTAATGAAACTAAACAAATTTGATGCAAATTTAAAAAAACGGACAAATTTCTTTCGAACTTATATAATTTTTACATAAAACCGGATGATTTTCACATAAATCGGAGCACATGCATTACCTTTTCAACATATTTCAACTAAACTCTATTCTAACCTAGTCTAAATGATCGCCGGGGCCCTTTTCCCATGACATGCCTTCCCCATGTTCGGCATGGCAAGTTTGTCGCCCGCCCATGAGCTCTGGAAACTAAAGCTCCGCATCCACGAAGCGGGAAAGTAGCTAACCGGCCAACGATGATTAGCCCGTGAAACTTAGCTCAATGGGAGGGGAGGAGTAGTGGCCTTCGTGAGACCCAAGCGCCGACGGCCTCGCATGCTCTACTCTTCCTCGCAGTAGGCGACGCCCGCGGACGTGTTGGCATCGTCGTCGTGACGTTGGGATGCGGTCGACGCAGAGCTGGCAAAGTCGTCCATGGTGTCGTAAAATTCCGCCGACGCCTCGTCGATCTCCGTATACATGGCTTCTTTCTCCGCCTGCAAGATGTGGTGCCGTCATCGCTCGCGACAGATGTCGCGAGTGTGGTAGGACAGGAGCAGTGCCTCGTGCTCACCACGTCCACGTCTGTCACGATGCTCGTGCCAGCCATGATTTGCTCCTCCGCGCATTGGTGCTCGTTGAGGAGGCGGAGGTTGTACCTCTGGTCTACCTACACCTGCCGAAACGCGGTCTCCTGCTCTTCCAACATCATGTCAGTGTACTGTGCCCGCGCCTCGCCCATAGTGATGTCGGCATTGCCAGACGTCCGCAGCCCCCACGAACGCGCCCGCTCGCCTTGTATAATGGCACCGTCTTCCCAGGATCCATCCGCAACCAGGTATTGTCCACCACTCCTGTCGACGTCGTTCATGGCAGACACCACGCCCGACAGGTGTTCGGTCAAATGCCATTGAGCTTATTTTCGAACTTCATGTTGTTTTTTAGAGTATAAAAGATGGCGGGGGTACTCGATGAAGAAGGATGAGTTGTTGTGCGGTGCGTGGTTGGTCATATCTGCAGACTTCGTATGCAAGAGCAGAAGGGGGGGGGGGTCTTTCGGCAGCACGTGCAAGGTTTGTTTCATGCGCGAAAGCACATTACGCCCTATGACATGCACATCATCCATGAACGCAGTGTCAAGTCCTTAGCGTATCGATGGTACACCATCCAGAACTCCGTCACAAAGTATCGTGGCGCGGTTGATCGGCTGGAGACAATGTGGTCACTGCGCGCGGCAACCATGGAGATCGTAAATTTTGTTTCTCTTTGCTCTACATGTTGACTCATTGATTCATTCACCCATTGTTGTTCTACACATTGTGTAGCATACACACACTGCTATGATGTACTACAGATCAGAGAGCAGACCATTCACACACATACATTGTTGGATGAAACTCAAGGGGCAGTATGTGTGGGATAACATGAGCCATTCATAAAAAACTTGTTCAACATCCGGTATTCCGGTTAATCTCGTTGAATTTAAATATTGTTGTACTAGACATATCTACATGCTATTTATGGAAGATTTGTACTATTTTCTATCGAAACTTTGATGAAGTCCGTCGTTTTCGATGAAAACCGTCCGGTAGTCAAATCCGGTTTAAAATGTATGTGTTTCTGGTTTGATGACCGGCTCCCACATCTTTGTTCACGGACTGATCTTTCTGTTTGCGGACGGATGCGCCGATTTGAGAGTCATAGTTGAAGATGCCCTTACACTTTATATACTCCCGGTCCCAGTGATAGTCCAAGTACTTGACGAATAAACTTAAAGGCTAACCAATAGAAAATGCAGAGCGTAATTTAGATGATGGTAGATTTACATTATCTCTTTTTGTTACCTTTTCTTTAGATTTCTCTATGTTGGACCTCGTGAATTGGGCCTAAAATTTAAGAAATATAATTGGATTTTGACGAACGGTTGGCAGCAACAATAATTGTATATATTTCTTTCGGAAGGGCCCAAAGCCATATATTAAGATTCACATGACCATACAAACATATTTGTACAAAAAAAATTATAATAAAAGCCTCAGGGGTGTCAAAGTCTTCTTCTTGCATCCACTAGCGGCGCGCCATGAGCTTAGCTCGATACCGCCTCTGGACCTTCGCGTTGGCAGAGCAAACTTTTGAAACCCAGAAGCTTGTAAAAGCAGCGGCCTAGAAGTCGTTGATGCAGATCAGGAGGCGTTGATGGCTGCGATTTGCGAAGCAAATCGCGTCCCAGAGAAAAGAACATCGCTAAGGGAAGGTAAAAACTCTGAAGACTGCAAAAACCGGCCAAATTCAGATGGATTCACTGGAAACCTAAAACAATCGGATCCCCAAAGACCCGCCAGAGACACAAAACCACACACCTTCCATCGGTAATAAGCACATCAATGGAACATGGATAGGGCAAAAAGACATTATTCCTAAACTGAGAAAGCGCCATCACCACGCCTTCCCAAACCAAACACGAAGATTCCCTAAAGAGACTCTGAGAAAAATTACCCACACTATTGTACGCAAAGTGCGAAATTGAGATCGAACTCGCCGCCGTCTAGGACCATGCTCCGACGCCATCTTCTCGAGTGGCCTAGCGAGGCCGGACCATCATAGAAGCTCACGGTGTTGGATTCGTCTGGCTAGGGATGATAGTTTTGCCCATGGGTATGGGTACCCTACCCAAAAACAGTGGGTATGGGCATGACTTGGCAAGATTTTGTATCCATGGGTAATGGGTATCCATACCCGGAAAATATATAGGTAGGATGTGGGTATGAAATTACGCCCATGGTTAACCCAGACATGGGGTCAACATCCAACTCCTATGGCCCAAGCCACAATACCTTGTTCACTAAACCAGCCATAGCTCATAGGCATGTAGCCACCAGCTCGCCACTCCTCCAATGTCCTATGTGACTCCTAAAAACAATGAAATAGTGACTCAACACCAACGGAGTCTTGTTCAACTCTCAGACCAGCGATCCTCGGTTCCCATCGTCGTCTCCCACTGTGTCGTGCTTCCACCAAACGCTTATCGTACTCCCTTACCGCCTCCAATAGGCCAGACACCGAAGGAGGCCACGTCGGTGCGAGACTGATCCCCCATCATCACTTGAGTTTTAGAGTCATTTCTCTAGTTGTCAAAATGTAAATGCTATATATTGTAACCACTGGATACCCATTGGATAGTACCCGTTGGGTATGTGTATGGGTGTCAATTTGTGCCTACGAGTATTGAAATGGGTGGGTATAGAAAGTTTCTGTGGGTATGGGTTTGGGCGGAAGGGAGTTGCACCCACCTATACCCTACCCATTGCCATCCTTGGCCTCCACCAGCTTCACCAATGCCGTTGTAGAGCACCGCCTGACGAAGACCTCCACTAAAGCCCTCATCTCCTTCTCCGATCGCAGTAGTCCTCCAAGACCTCCAAGATTTTTTCACCAAGCCACCCCTGAATCGGACCTCCCCGACGCCGTTAATGTGAAGCGGCCTTTGCCCGGTCACATGCCCTAGGGGCGGCGAGAGGGGAAGGCGGCTAGAGTATGGCAATCACCTTAGAGCCCTCACGAAGTGTTATCTCCCTTGATTCTCTCGTAATGTGAATAGTGATCTCTACAATAGATTCCAAATCTAATTCCAATGGATTTACATAAATTACAAAGCTAATCTGAGTAAACCAATTCCTTATTATAAGCAGAAGAAATTGTGAAATTACTACCAACAACTGATTAAATGGAATTCATTTCACACACCGTCAGAGCTACATGTATTTATGGACCCGCTCACGTGCACAAAGTTGATTTTCTCAATGCCAAACTCATGTCTAGAAACTATAGATAATTTTGGGGAAAAATTATGGTGCAAATACGAGTTTGAAAAAAGAGCATACCAAAGTTATACAAATACCATCTATACAAGTGTTGAGACCCATTAGCAAGTTTTGATCTACTAGCAAGCTCAAATTAGCAACTCACACGTAATCAATGTTGGTTCAATTTCAGTTGATTTTGAGCAAATTTTCCTGTGCGAATATGAGGTGAATTCTAGAGGAAACACTTCCGCTCAACCGACAGATTTTCCCGTACTGTTCGGTGCCTCCGCAATGGTTAGATATTCCTTTCATCAGATAGCCCACATCAACCCACCATAGAATATCTTTTCCATAGTGGCCCTCGTCGCAATCCATTCGAGCGCAACAAGAGGTATGTTTTTTTTTAGCCCTGATGATACGTCTCCAACGTATTTATAATTTTTTATTGTTCCATGCTATTATATTATCTGTTTTGGATATTTTATATGCATTAATATGCTATTTTATATTATTTTTGGGACTAACATATTCACCTAGAGCCCAGTGCCGGTTTCTGTTTTTTTCCTTGTTTTTAAGCCTCGCAGAAAAGGAATACCAAACGGAGTCCAAACGGAATAAAACTTCATGATGATTTTTCTTGGACCAGAAGACAACCAGGGGACTTGGAGTCCAAGTCAGAAGAGCCACGAGGCGGCGACAAGGGTGGAGGGCGCGCCCTGGGGGGGGGGGGGCTGTTGGGGAACATAGTGGTAAATCAAAAAATTTCCTACGTATCACCAAGATCAATCTAGGAGAAGCTTGCAACGAGAGAGAGGGAGTGCATCTTCATACCCTTGAAGATCGCTAAGCGGAAGCGTTACAAGGAACGCGGATGATGGAGTCGTACTCGTGGCGATTCAAATCGCGGAAGATCCGATCTAACGCCGAACGGACGGCGCCTCCGCGTTCAACACACGTACAGCCCGGGGACGTCTCCTCCTTCTTGATCCAGCAAGGGAAGAGGAGAAGTTGAGGGAGGGCTCTGGCAGCACGACGGCGTGGTGGTGGAGCTTGTGGTTCTCCGACAGGGCTTCGCCAAGCACTACGGAGGAGGCGGAGGTGTTGGAGAGGGGGAGGGCTGCGCCAGGGAAGGGGTGCTGCTGCCCTCCCACCCCCCCTCTATTTATAGGGAGAAGGGGAGAGGGGGCCGGCCCCCTTAGATCCCATCTAAAGGGAGGGGCGGCGGCCAGGGGGGGGAACTTACCCCCCCAAGCAAGGTGGGAGGCGCCCCCACCCCCTAGGGTTTCCAACCCTAGGCGCCTTGGGCCCCTTGGGGGGGGCGCACCAGCCCACCAGGGGCTGGTTCCCTCCCTTGCTCAGCCCACTTGGCCCACCGGGGCAGGTGGCCCCACCCGGTGGACCCCCGGACACCTTCCGGTGGTCCCGGTACAATACCGATAACCCCCGAAACCATTCCGGTGACTGAAACTGGACTTCCTATATATAATTCTTCACCTCCGGACCATTCCGGAACTCCTCGTGACGTCCGGGATCTCATCCGGGACTCCGAACAACCTTCGGTAACCACATACAATTTCCCATAACAACTCTAGCGTCACCGAACCTTAAGTGTGTAGACCCTACGGGTTCGGGAACCATGCAGACATGACCGAGACATCTCTCCGGCCAATAACCAACAGTGGGATCTGGATACCCATGTTGGGTCCCACATGTTCCACGATGATCTTATCGGATGAACCACGATGTCGAGGATTCAATCAATCCCGTACGCAATTCCCTTTGTCCATCGGTATGTTACTTGCCCGAGATTCGATCGTCGGTATCCTTATACCTTGTTCAATCTCGTTACCGGCAAGTCTCTTTACTCGTTCCGTAATGCATGATCCCATGACTAACTCCTTAGTCACATTGAGCTCATTACGATGATGCATTACCGAGTGGGCCCAGAGATACCTCTCCGTCATACGGAGTGACAAATCCCAGTCTCGATTCGTGCCAACCCAACAGACACTTTCGGAGATACCTGTAGTGCACCTTTATAGTCACCCAGTTACGTTGTGACGTTTGATACACCCAAAGCATTCCTACGGTATCCGGGAGTTGCACAATCTCATGGTCCAAGGAAATGATACTTGACATTAGAAAAGTTCTAGCAAACGAACTACACGATCTTGTGCTATGCTTAGGATTGGGTCTTGTCCATCACATCATTCTCCTAATGATGTGATCCCGTTATCAACGACATCCAATGTCCATGGTCAGGAAACCACAACCATCTATTGATCAACGAGCTAGTCAACTAGAGGCTCACTAGGGACATGCTGTGGTCTATGTATTCACACATGTATTACGGTTTCCGGTTAATACAATTATAGCATGAACAATAGACAATTATCATGAACAAGGAAATATAATAATAACCATTTTATTATTGCCTCTAGGGCATATTTCCAACAGTCTCCCACTTGCACTAGAGTCAATAATCTAGTTCACATCACCATGTGATTTACATTGTTATGAATCTAACACCCAGTGAGTTCTGGGGTTCGATCATGCTTTGCATGTGAGAGAGGTCTTTAGTCAACGGGTCTGCGATATTCAGATCCGTGTGTACTTTGCAAATCTCTATGTCATACTGTAGACACTGCTACCACACTCCACTTGGAGCTATTCCAAATGGCTGCTCCACTATACGTATCTGGATTGCTACTCAGAGTCATCCGGATTGGTGTTAAAGCTTGCATCGACGTAACTCTTTACGACGAACTCTTTATCACCTCCATAACCGAGAAATATTTCCTTAGTCCTCTAGTTACTAAGGATAATCTTGACCGCTGTCCTGTGATCCATTCCTGGATCACTCTCGTACCCCTTGACAGACTCATGGCAAGGCACACACATGTGCGGTACACAGCATGGCATATTATACAGAGCCTATGGATAAAGCATAGGGGACGACCTTCGTCCTATCTCTTTGATCCACCGCGGTCGAGCTTTGAGTCTCACTCAACTCCACACCTTACAAATCAGGTAAGAACTCCTTCTTTGACTGATCAATTTTGAACTCTTTCAAAATCTTGTCTAGGTATGTACTCATTGAAAGTCTCATCAAGCATCTTGATCTATCTCTATAGATCTTGATGCCCAACAATTAGGTAGCTTTATCCAGGTATTCCTTTGAAAAACTCTTTTCAAACAACCGTTTATGCTTTCCAGAAATTCTACATCATTTCCGATCAACAATATGTCATCCACATATACTCATCAGAAATTCTATAGTGCTCCCACTCACTTTTTTGTAAATACGAGTTTCTCATAAACTTTGTACAAACTCAAAAACTTTGATCACCTCATCAAAGCGTATATTCCAACTCCGAGATGCTTGCTCCTGTCCATCGAAGGATTGCTGGAGCTTGCATACTTTTTAGCATCCTTAGGATCGACAAAACCTTCTGGTTGTATCACATACAACCTTTCCTCAAGGGAACGATGTTTTGAAATCCATCTGCCAGATTTCATAATCGAAAAATGCAGCAACTGCTAACATAATTCCAACAGACTTTAGCATCGCTACGGGTGAGAATGTCTCATCGTAGTCAACTCCTTGAACTTGTCAGAAACTTGTTTGCGGCAAGTCGAGCTTTATAAATGGTAACATTTACCATCAGTGTCTGTCTTCTTCTTAAAGGTCCATTTGTACTCAACGACCTGCCATTTAACGGGCAAGTCTACCAAAGTCCATACTTGGTTTTCATACATGGATCCTTTCTCGGATTTCATGGCCTCTAACCATTTGTTGGAATCCGGGCCCATCATCGCTTCTCCATAGTTTGTAGGTTCGTTGTTGTCCAACAACATGACCTCCAAGACAGGGTTGCCGTACCACTCAGGAGCAGTACGCGTCTTTGTCGACCTACAAAGTTCGATAGTAACTTGATCCGAAGCTTCATGATCATCACCATTAACTTCCTATTCAACTGACGTAGGCTCCACAGAAACATCTTTCTGTGATGCGCTACTCTTTAGTTGAAACAAAGGTTCAACAACCTCATCAAGTTCTATCTTCCTCCCACTCAATTCTTTCGAGAGAAACCTTTTCTCGAGAAAGGACCCGTTTTTAGCAACAAATACTTTGCCCTCGGATCTGAGATAGAAGGCATACCCAAATGTTTCCTTAGGGTATTCTATGAAGATGCATATTTCCGCTTTGGGTTCGAGCTTATCAGACATAAGCGTCGTATTCCCAAACTCTGAGAAATGACAGCTTAGGTTTCTGCCAAACCATACGGTGTCATCTCAACGGAATTAGATGGTGCCCTATTTAAAGTGAATGTTGTTGTCTCTAATGCTTAACCCCAAAACGATAGTGGCAAATCTATAAGAGACATCATAGTACGCACCATATCCAATAGAGTACGACTACGACATTCGGACACACCATCACAATATGGTGTTCCAGGTGGCATGAGTTGTGAAACAACTTTCACATTGTCTTAAGTTGTATACAAAACTTGTAACTCAGATATTCACCTCCACGATCATATCGTAGACATTTTTATCTTCTTGTCACGATGATCTTAGACTTCACTCTGAATTTGTTTGAACTTTTCAAACGTTTTAGACTTGTGTTTCATTAAGTAAATATACTCATATCCACTCAAATCATCAGTGAAGGTAAGAAAATAACGATATCCACTGCATGCTACAACACTCATTGGACCGCATACATCAACATGTATTTTCTCCAATAAGTTACTAGCCCGCTCCATCATACCGGAAACGGGGTCTCAGTCATCTTGCCTAAGAGGCATGGTATGCATGTCGCAACCAATTCGAAATCGAGTGAGTCCAAAGATCCATCAGCATGGAGTTTCTTCATGCGCTTTACACCAATATGACCTTTAGCGGCAGTGCCACAAGTATGTGGTACTATCATTATTAATTTTGCATCTTTTATGAACATGTGTATTACTACGATCGAGATTCAATAAACCATTCACATTGGGTGCATGACCATTGAAGGTATTATTCATGTAAACAGAATAACCATTATTCTCTAACTTAAATGAATAACCGTATTGCAATAAACACGATCTAATCACGTTCATGCTCAACACAAACACCAAATAACATTTATTTAGGTTCATCCCTAATCCCGAGAGAGTGTGCGATGGTGATCACATCAACCTTGGAAACACTTCCAACACACATCGTCACCTCACCCTTAGCTAGCCTCCGTTTATTCCATAGCTTTTATTTCGAGTTACTAACATTTAGCAACCGAACCGGTATCCAATACACAGGTGCTACTAGGAGTACTAGCAAGGTACACATCAATAACACGTATATCAAATATACTTCTGTCGACGTTGCCAGCTTTCTTATCTACCAAGTATCTAGGGTTGTTCCACTTCAGCGACCGTTCTCCTCATAACAGAAGCACCTAGTCTCAGGTTTGGGTTTAACCTTGGGTTTCTTCACTGGAGCAGCAACTGACTTGCCATCCATGAAGTTTCCCTTCTTGCCCTTGCCCTTTGTGAAACTAGTGGTTTTACTAACCATCAACACTTGATGCTCCTTCTTGATTTCTACCTTCGCGGTGTTAAACATCACGAACAGCTCAGGGATCATCTTATCCATCCCTAGCATGTTATAGTTCATCACGAAGCTCTAGTAGCTAGGTGGCAGTGACTTGGAGAACTATATTAATCACTATCTTATCTGGAAGATAAACTCCCACTCGATTCAAGTGATCGTAGTACCCAGACAATCTGAGCACATGCTCACTGATTGAGCTATTCTCCTTCATCTTGCAGGCAAAGAATCTTGTTGGAGGTCTCATACCTCTCAACGCGGGCATGAGCCTGAAATCCCAATTTCAGCTCTTAGAACATCTCATATGTTCCGTGACATTCAAAACATTTTGGAGCCTCAATTCTAAGCCGTAATGCATGACGCACTGAACTATCAAGTAGTCATCAGAACGTGCCTGTCAAATGTTCAAAACATCTACAGACGACGCTTGAGGGGGTGGCGCATCGAGCGGTGCATTAAGGACATAAGCCTTCTATGCAGTAATGAGGACAATCCTCAGACCACGGACCCAGTCCGCATTATTGCTACCATCATCTTTCAACTTACTTTTCTCTAGGAACGTATCAATAAAACAGGGGAGCTACAGCGCGAGCTATCTACAACATAATTTGCAAAGACACTTTGACTATGTTCATGATAATGAAGTTCATCTGATGAACTCCCACTCAGATAGACATCCCTCTAGTCATCTAAGTGATACATGATCCGAATCGACTAGGTCGTGTCCGATCATCACGTGAGACGGACTAGTCATCAATGGTGAACATCTCCATGTTGATCGCATCTACTATATGACTCATGTTCGACCTTTCGGTCTCTCGTGTTCCGAGGCCATGTATGTACATGCTAGGCTCGTCAAGTCAACCTAAGTGTTTCGCATGTGTAAATCTGGCTTACACCCGTTGTATGCGAACGTTAGAATCTATCACACCCGATCATCACGTGGTGCTTCGAAACAACGAACCTTCGCAACGGTGCACAGTTAGGGGGAACACATTTCTTGAAATTTTGGTGAGGGATCATCTTATTTATGCTACCGTCGTTCTAAGCAAATAAGATGTAAACATGACAAGCATCACATGCAAATCATAAAGTGACATGATATGGCCAATATCATCTTGCGCTTTTGATCTCCATCTTCGAGGCGCGGCATGATCACTATCGTCACCGGCATGACACCATGATCTCCATCATCGTGTCTTCATGAAGTTGTCTCGCCAACTATTACTTCTACTACTATGGCTAACGGTTAGCAATAAAGTAAAGTAATTTCATGGCCTTTACATTGACACACAGGTCATACAATAAATTGAGACAACTCTTATGGCTCCTGCCGGTTGTCATATTCATCGACATGCAAGTCGTGATTCCTATTACAAGAACATGATCAATCTCATACTTCACATATATAATTCATCACATCCTTTTTGGCCATATCACATCTCATAGCATACCCTGCAAAAACAAGTTAGACGTCCTCTAATTGTTGTTGCATGTTTTACGTGGCTGCTATGGGTTTCTAGCAAGAACGTTTCTTACCTACGCAAAAGCCACAACGGTGATATGCCAATTGCTATTTACCCTTCATAAGGACCCTCTTCATCGAATCCAATCTGACTAAATGGGAAAGACAGACACCCGCTAGCCACCTTATGCATCAAGTGCATGTCAGTCGGTGGAACCTGTCTCACGTAAGCGTACGTGTAAGGTCGGTCCGTGCCGCTTCATCCCACAATGCCGCCGAATCAAGATAGGACTAGTAACGGTAAGCAAATTGAACAAATCATCGCCCACAACTACTTGTGTTCTACTCGTGCAAAGAATCTACGCATAGACCTAGCTCATGATGCCACTGTTGGGGAACGTAGTAGTAAATCAAAAAATTTCCTACGTATCACCAAGATCAATCTAGGAGAAGCTTGCAACGAGAGAGAGGGAGTGCATCTTCATACCCTTGAAGATTGCTAAGCGGAAGCGTTACAAGGAACGCGGATGATGGAGTCGTACTCGCGGCGATTCAAATCGCGGAAGATCCGATCTAGCGCCGAACGGACGGCGCCTCCGTGTTCAACACACGTACAGCCCGGGGACGTCTCCTCCTTCTTGATCTAGCAAGGGAAGAGGAGAAGTTGAGGGAGGGCTCTGGCAGCACGACGGCGTGGTGGTGGAGCTTGTGGTTCTCCGACAGGGCTTCGCCAAGCACTACGGAGGAGGCGGAGGTGTTGGAGAGGGGGAGGGCTGCGCCAGGGAAGGGGTGCTGCTGCCCTCCCACCCCCCCTCTATTTATAGGGAGAAGGGGAGAGGGGGCCGGCCCCCTTAGATCCCATCTAAAGGGAGGGGCGGCGGCCAGGGGGGGGAACTTACCCCCCCAAGCAAGGTGGGAGGCGCCCCCACCCCCTAGGGTTTCCAACCCTAGGCGCCTTGGGCCCCTTGGGGGGGGCGCACCAGCCCACCAGGGGCTGGTTCCCTCCCTTGCTCAGCCCACTTGGCCCACCGGGGCAGGTGGCCCCACCCGGTGGACCCCCGGACACCTTCCGGTGGTCCCGGTACAATACCGATAACCCCCGAAACCATTCCGGTGACTGAAACTGGACTTCCTATATATAATTCTTCACCTCCGGACCATTCCGGAACTCCTCGTGACGTCCGGGATCTCATCCGGGACTCCGAACAACCTTCGGTAACCATATACAATTTCCCATAACAACTCTAGCGTCACCGAACCTTAAGTGTGTAGACCCTACGGGTTCGGGAACCATGCAGACATGACCGAGACATCTCTCCGGCCAATAACCAACAGCGGGATCTGGATACCCATGTTGGCTCCCACATGTTCCACGATGATCTTATCGGATGAACCACGATGTCGAGGATTCAATCAATCCCGTACGCAATTCCCTTTGTCCATCGGTATGTTACTTGCCCGAGATTCGATCGTCGGTATCCTTATACCTTGTTCAATCTCGTTACCGGCAAGTCTCTTTACTCGTTCCGTAATGCATGATCCCATGACTAACTCCTTAGTCACATTGAGCTCATTACGATGATGCATTACCGAGTGGGCCCAGAGATACCTCTCCGTCATACGGAGTGACAAATCCCAGTCTCGATTCATGCCAACCCAACAGACACTTTCGGAGATACCTGTAGTGCACCTTTATAGTCACCCAGTTACGTTGTGACGTTTGATACACCCAAAGCATTCCTACGGTATCCGGGAGTTGCACAATCTCATGGTCCAAGGAAATGATACTTGACATTAGAAAAGCTCTAGCAAACGAACTACACAATCTTGTGCTATGCTTAGGATTGGGTCTTGTCCATCACATCATTCTCCTAATGATGTGATCCCGTTATCAACGACATCCAATGTCCATGGTCAGGAAACCACAACCATCTATTGATCAACGAGCTAGTCAACTAGAGGCTCACTAGGACATGCTGTGGTCTATGTATTCACACATGTATTACGGTTTTCGGTTAATACAATTATAGCATGAACAATAGACAATTATCATGAACAAGGAAATATAATAATAACCATTTTATTATTGCCTCTAGGGCATATTTCCAACAGGGGCGCCCCCTACCTTGTGGGCCCCTCGGGACACCCATGACCTAGCTCTTCGTCCTATATATTCACAAATATTCCCAAACCATCAGAGGCATCCACAAAAACACTTTTCCACCGCCGCAACCTTCTGTTCCCGTGAGATCCCATCTTGGGGCCTTTTTCGGCATCCTACCGGAGGGGGAATCGATCACGGAGGGCTTCTACATCAACACCATTGCCCTTCCAATGAAGCGTGAGTAGTTTACCTCAGACCTACGGGTTCATAGCTAGTAGCTAGATGGCTTCTTCTCTGTCTTTGATTCTCAATACAATGTTCTCCTTGATGTTCTTGGAGATTTATCCGATGTAATCTTCTTTTGCGGTGTGTTTGTCGAGATCCGATGAATTATGGATTTATGATCAGCTTATCTATGAATATTATTTGAATCTTCTCTGAATTCTTTTATGCATGATTTAATATCTTTGTATTTCTCTTCGAATTATCAGTTTGGTTTGGCCAACTAGATTGGTTTTTCTTGCAATGGGAGAGGTGCTTAGCTTTGGGTTCAATCTTGCGTGATTTCACCCAGTGACAAAGTAGGGGTAGCGAAACACGTATTGCATTGTTGCCATCGAGGATAAAAAGATGGGGTTTTCATCATATTATTTGAGTTAATTCCTCTACATCACGTCATCTTACTTAAGGCGTTACTCCGTTCTTTATGAACTTAATACTCTAGATGCATGTTGGATAGCGGTCGATGTGTGGAGTAATAGTAGTAGATGCAGGCAGGAGTCGGTCTACTTGACACGGACGTGATGCCTATATGCATAATCATTGCCTTGGATATCGTCATAACTTTGCGCTTTTCTATCAATTGCTCGACAGTAATTTGTTCACCCACCGTATTATTTACCTTCATGAGAGAAGCCTCTAGTGAAACCTATGGCCCCCGGGTCTATTTTCCATCATATTACTTTCTGATCTACTATGTTGCAATCTTTTATTTTCAGATCTATATACCAAAAAACCCAAAAATATTTTATCTTTTGTTTATCTATCTCTATCAGATCTCACCTTTGCAAGTGACCGTGAAGGGATTGACAGCCCCTTTATCGTGTTGGGTGCAAGTGTTTGATTGTTTGTGCAGGTGTTGGTGATTTGTGCGTTCTTCTCCTACTGGATTGATACCTTTGTTCTTAACTGAGGGAAATACTTACCTCTACTGTGCTGCATCACCCTTTCCTCTTCAAGGGAAAAACCAACGCAAGCTCAAGAAGTAGGAGGAAGAATTTCTGGCGCCGTTGCTGGGGAGATCTACGTCAAGCCTACCAAGTACCCATCATAAACTCTCATCTCTTGCATTACATTATTCGCCATTTGCCTCTCATTTTCCTCTCCCCCACTTCTAAAACAATTTTCAAAAAGATTTGCCTTTTTATTCGCCTTCTTTCCGTATGCCTTTTTGCTCGTTTTCTATCTTTGCTTGCGTTGCCATGTGCCTTCTATTTGCTTGCATCTTTGCTTGCTAAAAATCTATTGATATGGATCCACTTAAAGTTTTCTACTTGGATCATCTTTGATCCATATGTGCTCGTGCTGAAACCCCAACTAGTTTAGTTGAGGGAAAATCTTTAGATGAGCATGCTCATTTTGTTCGTCACCGTTTGTCTGAAAAAGGGAGACTCTTATGGAATCAAATAAATTGTTTGCTATGTTATGCTTGGAATCTTTGTGAACTTTGTGATTTTACTTGTCGTTCTAAGAACCCCAAAAAACACCTTCCCTACTTATGTGAGTTTAATGATAATGAAATCCTATCTTCTTATGAAAAGGGTGTTTATAGTTACTATAATATCGAACAAATTAAAGAATTTGTTGCTTTTAAGGGTGCTTATGAAGTTGCTTCTTTGATTGAAAAGTATGATATTACTCTCTATAAATCTGAAAATTTTGACATACTTAAATATTGCTATGAAAACTATGCTCATAATGCCTATGTCAAAGAATTTATTGAGAGAATGACCATTGATTTGGAAGAAAATAATGATATACATGAATCTATAGATAATTATGATTCCGTTGATTTGATTGGAATATCCCTTGATGAATGTGATGCTTGCTATTCTTATGGCCATGACGCCAATATTAATAATGTTTATGGAGATGAATTTGCTATAGTTCCTTATGTTAAACATGAGATTATTGCTATTGCACCCATACTTGATAGTTCCTTGAATCAAAAGCATGATTGCAGTGATGTTATTATAAATTCTATTGATGTCAATTGTGCTAATAATATGCAAAACCCTAAGCTTGGGGATGCTAATTTTGGTATGTCCACTACTTATTGTAATGATCATGATTGGGGTGATTCTTCTTATGATCTTGAAAATTTATTTATGCCCCATGATGAATATGAAATTGATAATAATGTTTGCAATATTATTGAAAGTGGGTTTGGAAGAGTGTCAACTTTAGGTAATAATTATCCCACTACTTTGGAGATTGATCAATCTTATGAAATTTTTGATAAAAGTGGGCTTGGAGAGGTCATGACTTTAGTTAATGTGAATCCCACTATTTTGGAAGAGTGTCAACTTTGTATGCATGTGGATCATGAAGAGAATATTTTATGTGATAGTTATATTGTTGAATTTGATTATGATCCTACATGTAATTATTATGAGAGAGGAAAATATAGTCGTAGAAATTTTCATGTTACTAAATTACCTCTCGTTATGTTGAGATTGCTATTGTTTCTTTCTTCCTTGCACATGCTAGATCTTGCTTGTCTTCCTAATTGGTTTTCCTATAAAATGCCTATGCATAGGAATTATGTTAGACTTAGATGTGTTTTTCACATGTTTTATGATGCTCTCTTTGTGCTTCAATTCTTTTCTTTCATATGAGCTTCATCAAAATTATCAATGCCTAGCTAAAAGGCTTTAAAGAAAAGCGCTTGTTGGGAGACAACCCAATATTTTTCCTTGCTGTTTTTCAATAAATTTTTCATCTAGCCTCTGGTTAGATGTGTTTTCATGTTCTAATTAGTGTTTGGGCCAAGTAAGACCTTTGGGATGGCTTACGGTGATAGTTGATTTGATCTTGCTGAAAAACAGAAACTTTTGAGTCCAGTCACAGATTTTTACTAATTCACTAGTGCGTAGAAAAACCCTGAATTTTTTACACAAGATTTATATACAAATTTAATATGTTGTACTAATTTTTCAGAAATTTTTGAGTTATAGAAGTATTAGAGAAATTCGAATCTTCGCAGACTGTTCTGTTTTTGACAGATTCTGTTTTCTATGTGTTGTTTGCTTATTTTGATGAATCTATGGGTAGTATCGGGGGGTACGAACCATGGAGAAGTTGGAATACAGTAGATATTACACCAATATAAATAAATAATGAGTTCACAACAGTACCAAAAGTGGTGATTTTATTTTCTTATACTAACAGATCTCACGAGTTTTCTGTTGAGTTTTGTGTTGTGAAGTTTTCAAGTTTTGGGTAAAGATTTGATGGACTATGGAATAAGGAGTGGAAAGAGCCTAAGCTTGGGGATTCCCAAGGAACCCCAAGGTAATATTCAAGGAAAACCAAGAGCCTAAGCTTGGGGATGCCCTGGAAGGCATCCCCTCTTTCGTCTTCGTCTATCGGTAAATTTACTTGAGGCTATATTTTTATTCACCACATGATATGTGTTTTGCTTGGAGCGTCTTGTATGATATGAGTCTTTGCTTTTTAGTTTGCCACAATCATCCTTTCTGTACACACCTTTTGAGATGGACACGCATGAATCGTGATTTATTAGAATACTCTATGTGCTTCACTTATATCTTTTGAGCTAGGCAATTTTGCTCTAGTGCTTCACTTATATCTTTTTCGAGCACGGCGGTGGTTTTATTTTTATAGAAATTGTTGAACTCTCATGCTTCACTTATATTATTTTGAGAGTCTTTCTAAACAGCATGGTAATTTGCTTTGGTTATAAATTTAGTCCTAATATGATAGGCATCCAAGAGGGATATAATAAAAACTTTCATATAAAGTGCATTGAATACTATGTGAAGTTTGATTCCTTATGATTATTTTGAGATATAAAGATGGTGATATTAAAATCATGCTAGTGAGTAATTGTGGATTGTATAAATACTCGTGTTAAAGTTTGTGATTCCCGTAGCATGCACGTATGGTGAACCATTATGTGATGAAGTCAGAGCATGATTTATTTATTGATTGTCTTCCTTATGAGTGGCGGTCGGGGACGAGCGATGGTCTTTTCCTACCAATCTATCCCCCTAGGAGCATGCGCGTAGTACTTCGTTTTGATGACTAATAGATTTTTGCAATAAGTATGTGAGTTCTTTATGACTAATGTTGAGTCCATGGATTATACGCACTCTCACCCTTCCACCTTTGCTAGCCTCTCTAGTACCGTGCAACTTTCGCCGGTGCCATACACCTACCTTTTACCTTCCTCAAAACAGCCACCATACCAACCTATTATGGCATTTCCATAGCTATTCCGAGATATATTGCCATGCAACTTTCCACCGTTCCGTTTTATTATGACACGTTCCATCATTGTCATATTGCTTTGCATGATCATGTAGTTGACATAGTATTTGTGGCAAAGCCACCGTTCATAATTTTTATACATGTCACTCTTGAGTCATTGCACATCCCGGTACACCGCCGGAGGCATTCATATAGAGTCATATTTTGTTCTAAGTATCAAGTTGTAATTCTTGAGTTGTAAGTAAATAAAAGTGTGATGATCTTCATTATTAGAGCATTGTCCCATGTGAGGAAAAAAATTAAAAGAGGCCAACGAAGCCCACAAAAAAATAAAAGAGGCCAAAGAAGCCTACCAAAATTTAAAAGAAAATGAGAGAAAAGAGAGAAGGGGCAATGTTACTATCCTTTTTCCACACTTGTGCTTCAAAGTAGCACCATGATCTTCATGATAGAGAGTCTCCTATGTTGTCACTTTCATATACTAGTGGGAATTTTTCATTATAGAACTTGGCTTGTATATTCCAATGATGGGCTTCCTCAAATTGCCCTAGGTCTTCATGAGCAAGCAAGTTGGATGCACACCCACTTAGTTTCTTTTTGAGCTTTCATAAACTTATAGCTCTAGTGCATCCGTTGCATGGCAATCCCTACTCACTCACATTGATATCTATTGATGGGCATCTCCATAACCCATTGATACGCCTAGTTGATGTGAAACTATCTCCTTCTTTTTTGTCTTCTCCACAACCACCATATTCTATTCCACCTATAGTGCTATGTCCATGGCTCACGCTCATGTATTGCGTGAAAGTTGAAAAAGTTTGAGAACATCAAAAGTATGAAACAATTGCTTGGCTTGTCATCGGGGATGTGCATGATTTGAATACTTTGTGTGATGAAGATGGAGCATAGCTAGACTATATGATTTTGTAGGGATGACTTTCTTTGGCCATGTTATTTTGAGAAGACATGATTGCTTTATTAGTATGCTTGAAGTATTATTGTTTTTATGTCAATATTAAACTTTTGTTTTGAATCTTATGGATCTGAACATTCATGCCACAATAAAGAAAATTACATGGATAAGTATGTTAGGTAGCATTCCACATCAAAAATTCTGTTTTTATCATTTACCTACTCAAGGACGAGCAGGAATTAAGCTTGGGGATGCTTGATACGTCTCCAACGTATCTATAATTTTTTATTGTTCCATGCTATTATATTATCTGTTTTGGATGTTTTATATGCATTAATATGCTATTTTATATTATTTTTGGGACTAACTTATTAACCTAGAGCCCAGTGCCAGTTTCTGTTTTTTCCTTGTTTTTAAGCCTCGCAGAAAAGGAATACCAAATGGAGTCCAAATGGAATAAAACTTCACGATGAATTTTTTTGGACCAGAAGACACCCAGGGGACTTGGAGTCCAAGTCAGAAGAGCCACGAGGCGGCGACAAGGGTGGAGGGCGTGCCCTAGGGGGGAGGGGCGCCTCCTAACTTGTGGGCCCCTCGGGACTCCCCTGACCTAGCTCTTCGTCCTATATATTCACAAATATTCCCAAACCATCAGAGGCATCCACAAAAACACTTTTCCACCGCCGCAACCTTCTGTTCCCATGAGATCCCATCTTGGGGCCTTTTCCGGCATCCTGCCGGAGGGGGAATCGATCACGGAGGGCTTCTACATCAACACCATTGCCCTTCCGATGAAGCGTGAGTAGTTTACCTCAGACCTACGGGCCCATAGCTTGTAGCTAGATGGCTTCTTCTCTCTCTTTGATTCTCTATACAACTTTCTCCTTGATGTTCTTGGAGATCTATCCGATGTAATCTTCTTTTGCGGTGTGTTTGTCGAGATCCGATGAATTGTGGATTTATGATCAGCTTATCTATGAATATTATTTGAATCTTCTCTGAATTCTTTTATGCATGATTTAATATCTTTGTATTTCTCTTCGAATTATTGGTTTGGTTTGGCCAACTAGATTGGTTTTTCTTGCAATGGGAGAGGTGCTTAGCTTTGGGTTCAATCTTGCGTGATTTCACCCAGTGACAAAGTAGGGGTAGCGAGACACGTATTGCATTGTTGCCATCGAGGATAAAAAGATGGGGTTTTCATTATATTGTTTGAGTTAATTCCTCTATATCATGTCATCTTACTTAAGGTGTTACTCCGTTCTTTATGAACTTAATACTATAGATGCATGCTGGATAGCGGTCGATGTGTGGAGTAATAGTAGTAGATGCAGGCAGGAGTCGGTCTACTTGACACGGGCGTGATGCCTATATGCATAATCATTGCCTTGGATATCGTCATAACTTTGCGCTTTTCTATCAATTGCTCGACAGTAATTTGTTCACCCACCATATTATTTGCCTTCATGAGAGAAGCCTCTAGTGAAACCTATGGCCCCCAGGTCTATTTTCCATCATATTACTTTTCGATCTACTATTTTGCGATCTTTTATTTTCAGATCTATATACCAAAAAACCCAAAAATATTTTATCTTTTGTTTATCTCTCTCTATCAGATCTCACCTTTGCAAGTGACCGTGAAGGGATTGACAACCCCTTTATCGCGTTGGATGCAAGTGTTTGATTGTTTGTGCAGGTGTTGGTGATTTGTGCGTTCTTCTCCTACTGGATTGATACCTTGGTTCTTAACTGAGGAAAATACTTACCTCTACTGTGCTGCATCACCCTTTCCTCTTCAAGGGAAAAACCAACGCAAGCTCAAGAAGTAGCACCTGACCGTAGAACAATCGTTCTATGGTATTTTCATTAATAAAAGTAAAACAAAGTTACAAAGTACAAATAAAAGATACAAGTGGCAGTAGGCATGTCAGCCTATACCAGTTCTAGGAATCAAAAGTGTGACCATTACAAGTATTGTTCAGACCAGTCTTTTATCTTATCTGCTTTCCCTTCTTTCACCCTGAGTTGAACAGCCCATAGACCTTCTTTCAAGTAGAATTTCCATGTATCTATATGAGGAGGTGCTGATCTGAAGATCTTATTATTTCTTACTGACCAAATGCTCCAATAGCTCATAATGATGATGTCCAATGCAAAGTCCTTTGGTAACTGATTTGCAATGAGAAGGAATTCATCATATGTTGATATGCCTCTAGTCCTTCCTGGGGAGATGATATCCCAACATGAGAGTGCAAAAGGGCAGTTCCAGAACAGATGGATCAATGTTTCATCCACAGCATCAGAGCATAAATCACAGTGGTAATCTGGGAGATGCATACTCCTTCTTTGCAGCATGTTTCTGGTGTTGAGTCTATCACACAGCAAAAGCCAGCAGAAAATCTTATGTCTCAGCCTGCAGGATGTACTCCAGAGGTTTCTGAAGATTACATGAGCTGAGTTGGTTCCCATGATGCGTTTATACATTTTCATTGAAGAGTATTGCCTGGAGGGCCAATGATATTTCCAAATGTCATTATTGTCAGAGCTATCTCTGCTGGTAATCATCTCTTGCACGCTGTTGAATTGTTGGAAAGCTTGTTGTGAAAGGGGTCTCTGAAATTGTGTGCTGAAATCCTCCTGTTAATAATGTTCCTCAGAGTCATATCCTTGTTGATGAAAAATGAGAAAAGTTCTGGATATCTTCTTTGCAGAGGTTGTCCAGCCCAATTATCTGACCAAAAGAGAGTTGTGTCTCCTTTTTCAGCTTGGCAGATAGCATGGTTCTTGTACAATGGTAGTAGTTTCAGTAAGGCTTTCCACCAGAAAGAACAAACCATTTTATCTCCAGGAAGGGCATCTTGATAGTAGGTTTCCCAGATGATGTGAACCCATGGAGTGTCTGTTTTATTAAGGAACTTGTGGAGGAATTTCATTAGTAGAGCCTTATTGTGAACTGTGATATCCAATATGCCTAATCCTCCCTGTGATTTGGGCCTGCAGACTGTATCCCATGTAATCAAGGCTGTACCAGCTTCTAGGGTGCCATATTTCCTCCAAAAACAATTCCTCAAGTATCCACCAATCTAATTTACCACAGCTTTGGGTAACACCAGTGAACACATAAAATAAATAGGCATGCTGGAGAAGACTGATTTGATCAAAGTAAGTTTGTCTCCAGTGGATAATAAGATGGAGCAGCTTAACAGTCTACTTTCAATTCTCTTCATCATGGGCACAAAGTCCATAATTTTTGGCTTGTTGATGCATAATGGCAGACCCAGATAGGTATGAGGTAGAGTACCAATTTTACATCCAAGGATGGCAGAGAGAGCATGCATCTTATCAGGTGGAGTGTTGATGGAAATCATGGTGGATTTAGCATAGTTAACCTTAAGTCCAGTATAGGCAACATAGTGCAGGAGCAGATTATTAATATGGTTCAACTGGCCAAGATCAGCATTAGCCACAAGGATTGTATCATCTGCATACTAAATGATTGGGTAATATGGGCAAGATGTATGAAGGATAGGGGAGCTAATCAAGGAGTGTTGCATGGCCTCATTGAACATGGTTTGGAGAAGATCTGCTGCCAGGACAAAAATGAGGGGTGAAAGTGGATCACCTTGTCTGACCCCTTTCTTGCAGAGAAATTGTTTTCTTGGAATGCCATTCATAAGAATTGAGGAGAAACCAGTTCCATAAATCATTTTGATCCAATTAATCCACTTGGTACCAAAACCCTTAGCTTGCAGAATCTCAATTATTGTATCATGGTTGATCATGTCAAAAGCTTTTTCAAAATCCAATTTGAGCAAAATAATCTCTTTCCTGGATTGATGGCATTGGTGGATATATTCATAAGACCAAGCTAGACAGTCCTGGATACATCTGTTGTTGAGGAAGCCATATTGATTTGTGTGGACCAATTTCTGAATCACTTTCTGTAGCCTATTTGCTAGCAGTTTAGTGATGATTTTGAGAGTGCAGTTGAGTAGGGATATGTGTCTCAATTCTGCAGGAGTGGATGCTGAGTCTGTTTTGGGGATCAAGGTGATGAAGGAGTAGTTGATGCTTTGGAGGTTCACTTTTCCATAGTAAAAATCTTCAATCAATCTATAGAAATCAGGTGCAATGATAGGCCAGCAAGCTTTCCAGAATGTGGCATTAAATCCATCAGGTCCAGGTGACTTATCTGCAGGCATGTTGTGAACCACTTGGTCTATCTCTGTTTTGGTAAATGGCACCTCAAGCTCCTCCAGGTTTTCCTCTGTGGAGAGGAGATGCTGCAACAGTAAAGGGTTTTGTGTGTTGATAGTTGACCCCAATCTCTCTTTGAAAGCCCTATAAAGTATAGCTGCCTTTGCCTGGTGATTGTAGTGCTCAAGATCATTTTCATCTCTTAGCATAGCAATACAATTGTTCCTATGTTTGATGGTGGCCTTAGCTTGAAAGTATTTTGTGTTGGCTTCTCCTACTTTTATTTTCCTGATGGTAGCCCTCTGTTTCCAATATAATCTCTGGTGTTTTAGAATGTTCTCAAGATGAGGTTTCAGAATTCTTCTCTCATTAGCTTCTTCAGTGGTAAGGTCTCTGGCCTCTTCAATATAGTCAAAACAAAGAATCAGGAAGTTTGTGTTTTCAATAATCTTCTTGAGGTCTGAGATATTCCTAGCCCAGCTTTTAAGTCCCTTTCTCAACCTTTTGAACTTAGTAGCAATAATTTTTGCACTATCTCCTTCTACCACCTCTTGTGTCCAAATGTTTTTGACCACCTCATGGAAATCATTGTGTTCTAGCCAGAAGTTTTCAAATCTGAAAATGTGTGATTTGGGAATGGATGTACCAATCTTGACCATAAAAGGGACATGCTCAGATGTAGTTTTGGCCATTGGATAAGCAAAAGTCAATGGATAATTTAGAGTCCAAGCTTCAGATGTGAAACACCAATCAAGTTTTTCTAGCAGAGGTAAGTCTCGCATATTGCTCCAGGTAAAATTTCTGCCTTTTAATGGAATTTCAATCAGGGGCAAATTGCTAATTGCCTCATTGAATGCCAGCATATCATTAATATTACCCCCCGTCAAGGTTCCTGTTATGTGGGTATCTGATGTGATTGAAATCTCCAAGGACCATCCAGTTACTATCATCAGGAATCCAAAAGTTTCTAAACCACTCAAGAAAATTGGATCTGTCCTCATGTTGACTTGGTCCATAGATATTTGATAAAATCCATTTGTCTCCATTATGATTGGAGGAGAATGAGATAGAGATGGAGTAGTCATTGACATGGAATAATTGCCCCTTAAAAATCTGTTCATTCCAAGAAATCAGTAAACCCCCAGAAGCCCCCATTGATGGCAAAAATTCAAACTTGTTTAGTCTCCTTGGGCAAAAGTTATGGAGATATCCACTATCAATGGATTCTCTTTTGGTTTCTTGAATGCATAGGATGGCACACCGCGATTCTTCAATTTTGTTTCTGATGGCAGACCATTTCTTGGGGTCATTTAAACCTCTAATATTCCTGTTAAGGATAGCCCATTCCTTTCCCATGTTCAGAGTGCTAAGCAGACAGGTAACTGTGCTAAATCTGTTCCCTCTCTCTATTCAGATTACCGTGATGATTCTGACCCCTCTCACTTTTCAGGTTGCTGCTCATAATACATGCAACACAGGTTGACCAAAACAGAGAGCTAAGCCTATGAGCATAATCACCATAGCAGCAAACTAAAGTCAAACAGATACTGGAATCAACAAAGATACAGAGTACTGCAGAAATAGATATGCTGCTCTCACTGAGGAGTTTACTGGAGATTACAAAATATCTTTCTTGAATGATAAGAGATAAGATGGCTAGTGTTCCAATCATACAAGCAGCACAACACTTGATAACATATGGACTTTTAAGCTTCATGGCATAACAACTCTAGGAATACTGGATTCTTCCACAGAGCCTCAACTTGCAGAGCTGGCCCTTGGGAGGTCCTTCACAGCTAGATTGCTTTTGCTCTTCTTGGGTTTGCTGGACAACATCTCCTCAGTTGTGTCCTTGGATGAGACCTTGCAAAAAGTAGTATTAAGGATTTTAATTACTTTTGCAGGGATAGGAGGTGGTAAGGCATGGCAAGCAAGACAATTTTTATCCATACAGATTTCCTTTTTGTATCCCTTGGTGAGTTGCTACAATCTACAACTTCTTCTTACCTCTGTCTCCACAAGTGGGACCTTGTCCTTACTTTTCTTGAGGTTGTGCATGGCAGTACTGGATGAAGCAACTTTAGTCAGTTTTGCTGCTGATGGAAGTGGGGAGTTGACCTGCTGATGGGAGTGGGGAGTTGACCTCTTGCTCCTGATCACCCTGTTCCAAAAAGTGAGAGGTGGATATGGGGTTATCCACAAGTGGACATGAGCTAGGAATAACAAATGGAAGTGTGCTCTCACTGGCTCCTTGTGTGATGATTTCCCAAACATTTGATGTGACAAACTTCTTGGCCCAATCAAATTTATCAGGTGAGAGGAAAGTAACTAAAAGAAAGTTTACCCAGTCTACTAGTACCTGGATGAACACTTGATCATTGGTTGTAGGAGCAAAGTGTTGGTGCCAAATCTCAGCTCCTTTTCCAAGCAGCTCAGTCTTCAGGGTTTTATCTGCCATCTCTTCTGCATTTCCTATTGCACCTGCAATAGTTTGCTGGTTTTCTGGTCCTACATATGCATCATTGTTCAGAAGGTAAGTAGGAAAAGGGAAACCAGGGGGTACAGACAGCTCAGATGAATCTGAAGACTCACCAGCATCTCTATTATCTTGGATACTAATCCCAATAGCATCACCCATAGTAGTCTGAGGCTCCATTATGATTCTCTCCTTCAAATGTTTTGCATTTCTGTCAGTTTGCATTGATGAGTGAGTCTGAATATAATTCTTGAGTGAATCTGGGTTAACCACTATTGTATTAGTATGAGCAGGTGGTTCCAAAAGAATCTTGTCCTGCCTCATAGAGTAAGAACTAGCAATAGCTTCAAGGTTCATAGGGTCTTCCATTATATCAATGACTGAGGAATTGGAGTGTACAAACATCACATTCAGACTCATATCTTCAATGGGCTTTAGAAAGCCCGCCCGTGCCTCTGCCATGACAGGTGGGGCTGCTCTACTACTTGGCCCATGGGCTCTGCCATCACATTTGGTAACTAGGCCTGGAGCAGACCAATAGGCTCCTCCACCAAGTTTAAATTTGGTATTATTGGCGCCAAAGGGCCAGCAACAGATGCTCATGTGTTTCCACTATTGTCAGACTATCCCAATGAAAGAGTGATGCTGCTGTGAGCCACCTGTTCCACTACTGGCTGTTGGTCCTCCTCCATAGGAGCCAGAATATCTTGTAATTCCAAAAATTCTCCTGGATGAAGCTTGTTGGGGATATAGCTATTGGGTATGACCCGCCCAGGAGGGGCCGGGTCATGCCACTGGCAGTTCATAATGAAGAGGCCCAAGAAGAGATGGCGGTTCACGAAGCAAGCTTATTGAAGGCCCAAGACCAAGAGGAGACTTGAGGCCCGCGGGCGTAAACCGCCATATGTTTAACTTGTACGTTAAGGAAAGTGTAGTTCTGTTACCGAGCCGGACATGTTGTGTATGAGCCGGCCGAGACTCTGTAAGCCGCCGGGCATCAGCCTGTGTATATAAAGGGGTGACCCGGCGGCGGGTTAAGTAGAACAAGTTGAGAACTGGGTCAAGCATATTCGCTCCCTGGTAATCAAAACCCAAGCAATACAACCTAAAGCAGGAGTAGGCCTTTACCTCGTTGAGAGGGGCCGAACCTGGGTAAACTCTGTGTCCCTTGTCCCGTTTTAACCCCTTCAAGTTAACCTCGTCGCGATGGCTCCACACCTAAGTCCTCACACTAGGACATCTGCCGTGACAATTCCACGACAGTTGGCGCCCACCGTGGGGCCTGAGCACGGTGGTTTCGAGTTCTTGAAGGGCAGCTTCGCAGGGCTCAAGGGATACGCTGTGGGCCGGATGCCCAAGAGTCGTCGCAGCAAGCTCTACATCGATAATGCAGGCTGGAGCCCCGAGGCCGGCTCAATTGAGTACGGGTACCGGGTCCCCTTCGGTGGAATCCACGTTTTCATAGGCAAGATCGGCAACCGGGCCCTGAGCCGGACACCTGCACCGACGTCATCAAGACGGCTCAGCGTGCGCGACCCGCCCGGGTTCAACCCGCCGTGAAGCGCGCCTTTGTTGGATTTATCCATGGGGCAGAATTGGAGGAAGGATCTGTATCTGGTGGTGAGACGGCCATCTACTCTGATGGTGAGTCGTTAACCGGCGAGACCAACTCAATCTATCAACTGCAAGACGGTCGGCTTGGGGGCTGTTCCGATGGTGACAGTATTCCGGACCCCTATGAGCCGCCGAACAGGGTCACGATTTTCATGGCCGGTACACAGCCGGCTCTTGGGTCGACAACCGCCGCGGCTATGACCTCCAGTTCAATGGCTGCGGCGGCGGCTGGTGCTGGCAGTTCTGCACGCCTACCGGCTCAAGTTCTCACAGAATTGTTGGAAGCTTTGGCGACTTTAATGGGGGTGGAGGTAACCCCGGATACTCAGGAGCAACATAAGGTGGATGTGGCGAAGGTGCGAGATGAGATCGCCCAAGCCAAGGAGGAACTGGCGGCTGAAAACGCTAGGATGACCGCGAAGCGGGCTGCTTTGGATGCCCAAGCACAACGGATTCAGGCAGACTCCTTCCGGCTCACATTGGATCAGAACGCTTCAAACGAGATCATGAGGAGGAGGCACCAGAGTCGACTACCCCCGGTTTATGAGGCAAGGAACCTCTTCAACACACCTGGAGCAGGAACCAGTGACCCGCCGGTGGTGAACCGGGTGGTCGAAGCACCTGTAACCGGAACACCGGTTCAGCCGCGCGCGATGGACCCGCCTCGTTTGAATAATACCCCACCTCAGCATGTTCCGACACCTCCGGGTCATTATTCTAACCCTTTGGATAATATGATTGCTGCGGCAACGCGATTGGCGGCCCTGCCAGTTGAAGGCGAGCCACCAGCTGCGGTAGAGACACGGAGGGTTCGAGAGCTTCTCAGACAGCGTTGGATCAGTAGGTGGCTTATTCGTATAGTCGCGAAAGGATTCACTCAACCCCTCGGCCCAGCCGGAGTTATAGCCGACGTATTGAGTCGCCAGCAGTTTCAAGCAGTGAAAGGCACCATAACCAGCCTCGTGGGCATAACCCGGCGCACGGTGGTGGTGATGCTCAGACCTTGGTGGATCAAGGCAGGGCGCGTCGGGAGGCTCAGCTGGCGGCTCAACAACAGTCGCCGGTTTATCCATCTGCATCGGTGGGGGCAGGAGTGACCTCCAGAACTTTGGGCGTGCCATGTTTAGTGCCAGCTCTACGCAATGAGCGTTTGCCTAAGGATTTCAAGGGCCCTCGTAAGGTGCCTAATTATACAGCGGATCAGCCCCCTGAGGCTTGGATCGAGAGCTATGAGATGGCCATGGAGATGCTAGATGTTAGTGATGCTGCATGTGCCAAGTATTTCACCATGATGTTGGATGGGTCGGCTCGTACTTGGTTGAAGGGGCTCCCTGCTAACTCCATTAGATCATGGGCAGAGTTGAAAGCTCGTTTCATACAAAATTTTAAAGACACATGCAAGCAACCTATGTCAATCCTGGATTTGGATTCTTGTGTCCAAGGTGAAGGCGAGTCAACAACACATTGGGTGCGCCGGATCTCAGCTATTATACACTCGTCGGACAGTATCAAAGTCGGTTCAGCAGTCCTGATGTTGGAGAAGAATTGCCGTTTCCTTCCCCTTAAGCAGAAGCTGGGGCGGCTTAAACGCCACTGCAACGACATGGGGGAGCTCATGGCGGCTCTCGTCAAGTATGCCAACTCTGATAGCACCAAGGACCCCGAGTCTGATGATGAGAAGCCGGGGAAGGGAAAAAGAAGCAGCAATGCGAAAGGGCAGCAGCATAACCCAGCAGGTCAAGGCGGCAATGGTAAGCGCAAGGCTGATGGCAACTTAGACTTTGTGGCTAACACCAATACGCAGAAAATAATCAGCGTCGCAAGGGAAAACCGGCCCGGTTTGGGGGGCCAAAATTTAACCTTGAGGCGATGATGAATCAGCCTTGTCCAAAGCATAGTACGCACGAGAAGCCGGCCACTCATCTGTGGAAGGATTGCTTCATCATGAAGGAATATAGGAATTCCAATTTTTTCCAGAACAATCATGGCCCGAATGGTGGTTCAGGACCCGGCTCTCATGGGCCTGGCTTTGGTGGTGGCGGTTCAAACTCTGGCTTTCAGGGCCAAGGCAATCAAGGTGGCTTTAATCAGCAATCTGGTCAAGGGAATCAGCAGCAGCAGTCTGGTTATCAGAGTAATCCGAAGCAGTTGAATAGTGGACAGCACCACGTTTTCACCACAAGTTTATGTAAGCGGGATCAGAAGCTCCATAAAAGAGCAGTAAACTCGGTTGAGCCGGCGGTACCTTGTTATTTAAAGTGGTCTGAGCAGACCATCGTATGGAGTCGTGAGGACCACCCGCCCCGGGTTGATAATCCAGGTCAGTTAGCATTGGTGGTGGCTCCTCAGGTAGGAGGATATAAGCTTACAAAAGTACTCATGGATGGGGGCAGTAGTATCAATATCCTTTATTATGATACTTTTCGTCGCATGAATCTGTCTGACAAAGATCTTCAGACGTCTTCTACTGTTTTCCATGGGGTGGTACCTGGTAAGTCGGCATATCCAGTGGGTAAGATAACCCTGGAGGTAGCCTTTGGAGATGACCGTGATTTCAGAGTTGAAAAACTAACCTTTGAGGTGGTCAAGATCAAAAGCCCGTATCACGCCTTGTTCGGGCGGCCGGCTTACGCCAAATTCATGGCACGGCCTTGTTATGTTTAATTACAGCTTAAAATGTCGGGTCATAAGGGTACCATCATGGTGCACGGTGATAGGAAGATTGCTCTGGATTGTGAAGAGGGTGATGCTGCGTATGCTGAGTCGGCCTGTGCCACCGAGGAGTTGAAGTTTTAAAAGGATAATGTTGACCCGGCGGATATGACACCTTTGAAGAAGCCAACTACAAAGAATGACCCCCTGTTGAAATTTAAGTCGGCAGATGACACTAAGTTGGTCGATTTTGTTCCTGGTGACTCATCCAAGTAGTTTAGTATAAGTGCCAACATGGATCCGAAATAGGAAAGCGCGCTCATCGAGTTCATCCGTGAGAACCGGGACATCTTCGCATGGAAACCTTCTGACATGCCAGGTGTACCGAGGGAACTCGCTGAGCACACTCTTAATGTTGATCCAAGATTTAAACCGGTCAAGCAGTTTCTTCGTCGTTTCAATGAAGAGAGGCGCAAGGCAACTGGTGAAGAAGTGGCCCGGCTCTTAGCCGCTGGATTCATCATTGAGGTTTTTCATCCTGAGTGGTTAGCTAACCCGGTGCTGGTGCTTAAGAAAAACGGCACTTGGCGTATGTGTGTGGATTATACAGACCTTAATAAGGCCTGTCCGGCTGACCCTTTTGCTCTCCCTCGTATTGATCAGATTATTGATGCTACGGCGGGTTGTGAGCATTTGAGTTTTTTGGATGCTTACTCTGGGTATCATCAGATTAAAATGGCAGTTAAGGACCAGGAGAAGACAGCTTTCATCACTCCCTTTGGAGCCTTCTGCTATGTGTCTATGCCCTTTGGGCTCAAGAGTACCCAGGCGACTTACCAACGGTGTGTTCAGAATTGTCTCCATGACCAGATCGGACGCAATGTTCATGCCTATGTGGATGATATTGTTGTGAAATCCAGGAAGAAAGAGACTTTGATAGATGATTTGAAAGAAACCTTTGACAATCTCCGGGTCTACAAAATGATGCTTAACCCGGCCAAATGCGTCTTCAGCGTGCCAGCAGGCAAACTATTGGGTTTCCTGGTTTCTGAGAGAGGCATTGAAGCTAACCCAGAGACAATCAAGGCTGTCACTTCCTTGGCTAAGCCGGCATGTATCAATGACGTCCAGCGGTTGGCAGGTCGGATTGCAGCTTTGAGCCGGTTTATCAGCCGGCTGGGAGAAAAGGCTATCCCTTTGTATCAAATGATGAAGAAGACAGATAACTTTGTCTGGAGTGATGCTGCCAATGAGGCGTTTGAGTCGCTTAAGAAACAGCTGGCTGAGCCGCCGGTTCTTGCAGCTCCTATTGAGAAGGAGCCCTTGCTTTTATATGTAGCTGCAAGCAATAGAGCTGTCAGTGTGGCAATTGTGGTTGAAAGGAAAGAGTCAGGCAAGGAGTATCTGACTCAAAGGCCGGTTTATTATGTCAGTGAGGTGCTCATTGAATCCAAACAGAGATACCCACATTGGCAGAAATTGGTTTACGACGTGTTCATGGCTAGCCGCAAGTTGAAGCAATATTTCCTCGGTCATCCCATCACTGTGGTTAGTTCTGCTCCCTTGGGGGATATTATTCAAAACAGAGAAGCCACAGACAGGATAGCTAAGTGGGCTATTGAGCTTGGACCCCATGGCTTGAAGTATATGCCTCGGACGGCTATAAAGTCTCAAGCACTTGTGGATTTCATTAATGACTGGACGGAGCTACAGATGCCTGAGGATAAGCCGGACAATACATATTGGACTATTCATTTTGATGGGTCCAGGCAGTTGGAAGGCTCGGGGGCTGGAGTTATATTGACTTCCCCGCGAGGTGATAAATTTTGTTATGTTTTAAGGTTGATGTTCCCTTGTACTAACAATGTAGCTGAGTATGAAGCTTTACTCCATGGTCTTCGGATGGCTAAAGAGATGAATTTAAGCCGGGTGAGGTGTTTTGGTGACTCAGACTTAGTGGCTCAGCAGGTGTCAGGAACTTGGGATTCAAAGGATCCACTCATGGCGGCTCATCGCCGAGAGGTTGATACTATTGCTGGTCATTTCAAAGGTTATCAAGTGGAGCATGTTGATCGTAGGAAAAATGAAGCTGCTGATGCTTTAAGCCGGCTGGGGTCTCAGCGTAAGCCGGTACCCCCCTAATATTTTCCTCGATGTTTTGCATAACCCATCAGTTAAATTGCCTACGGAGGAAGATCTTGCAGTCCCTGACCCGGAAGCACAGTTGGTGGCAGCTCTCCATGTTATTCCTGATTGTACTGTTCCATATTTGGCTTATATGACCCGGGGTGAGTTACCTAAGGATGAAACCTTGGCCAGGCAAATAACCCGGAGGTCTAAGTCAATGACTATTGTCAATGGGGAGTTGCATAGATGCAGTGTTACAGGGGTGTTTCAACGATGCGTTTCTCCTGAGGAGGGCCGTGAAATTTTAAGGGAGATTCATGAAGGAGATTGCGGTCACCATGCCGGCTCTAAATCTCTAGTTGCTAAAGCTTTTCGTCACGGGTTTTATTGGCTGACGGCTCACGCTGATGCAGAAGATCTGGTCAGTAAATGTGATGGCTGTCAGAAATTTTCAAGACGAGCTCATGTACCGGCTCAAGAATTAAGGATGATTCCAATTACTTGGCCATTTGCAGTCTGGGGGCTGGATATGATTGGGCCTTTTAAAAGGTCCAAGGACAAAAAGACTCATCTCCTGGTAGCTGTTGACAAGTTTACAAAGTGGGTTGAAGCTGAGCCGGTCAGCAAATGTGATGCAGCAACGGTGGTTCAATTCATCAAGAAGGTGGTTTTTCGTTTTGGACACCCTCATAGTATCATTACTGATAATGGTACTAATCTGTCTAAGGGTGCAATGAAAGAGTTCTGTCAACAAGAGCATATCCGGCTTGATGTGTCATCAGTGGCTCACCCTCAGTCTAATGGTCAAGCTGAAAGAGCCAATCAAGAAATCTTGAGAGGTATCAGACCCCGGCTTATGGTCCCTTTGCAGAGGATGTCGGGCTGTTGGGTAGAGGAATTACCCTCAGTATTATGGAGCATCAATACCACCCCCAACAGATCTACGGGTTACACGCCTTTCTTCATGGTTTATGAAGCAGAGGCGGTTCTCCCTAGTGACATCCGTCACGACTCGCCCCGTGTGGCGGCTTATGTTGAAGCTGATAATGAAAAAGCACGTCAGGATGCTATTGACCTGTTGGATGAGGAGCGCGACCTGGCGGCAGCTCGTTCGGCGATTTACCAGCAGGACCTGCGCCGTTATCATAGCCGCCGGGTTAAAACCAGGACCTTTCAAGAAGGCGATTTAGTGCTCCGGCTTATCCAGGATCAAACTGATATGCACAAGCTATCCCCACCTTGGGAAGGACCCTTTGTGGTCAGCAAAAATCTGAACAACGGGTCATACTACCTTATCGATGTTCGAGACCACAAGGACTCACGCACGTCGGAGGAGGAAACCCGCCGGCCGTGGAATATTGCTCATCTTCGGCCTTGTTACACCTGAGCCACCGGCTCTTATGATGTACATACCTTGTCAATGTATATATTATGATGAATATAATAAAGCCGGCATCCCTGAATTCAGGGCCTCTGTCGTTTCATTTCTAAAGAATATGAGTCTATTATGACTTCATCTAATCACTTGGGGGCTTCTTGCTCATTAAGCATAGCTATGACTACCCAGCTGATCCGGCTTATATGCCTGGAATGAAATATTACATGGGGGCTCTGTTAATGGACAGAGCTTTGATTGACCCTTGTAATAGGCTTGGACGCCAGGTGTATTCACCAAAACATCCGGGTTATCCTGCCTTTGTAAGTTTGCCACTCCGCCCAGGTAATCCTGGGATGACTCGCCGTACTCTTGACAGTCAATCTTATAGACCATGAACTTGTCAAGGTTAAAATGGCGATTAGTCATGTGAGGCCCGACTTACAAGGTTTGAATGAAGGTTTAACTCAGCGGCTGTGCGGCCCTTGAACATCACTTGATTTTAAGGCTTGGCGGCCTATGAAAGCCTTGGGTTTTAAATTATATTTGATTTTGAACATTTTTTGAGGTTCATCTCTTGTGACATGTTAATACATGATTGAAAACCGATGAGGGCTATGTTGCCTTATGGTTTATATATGAACTTATCCGGAGTTTATTAACCCGGCTTGGCTTTGGACTTTAAGTCGCCAGTGCATAATAATTATTTGCTTGAGTGTTGTGCTCTAAGCTTTGGGATGTTAACCCTAGCTGCGATGGCGTGATAAGTCGGCAGTATGAATAAAATTGTACAGGGCGTTGTGTTCTGTCTGGGCTGTTACCCTTGCTGACATGATAAGACAGTAATGTGCCTAAACATCATAGGTATGATGTTTATTTTCTTGTTATATGAGGTTTTGATAAGCCGGTCCTGATCATGAATCAATTAGTCAGTGGTTTTTGTAAAGAGGTGTTGTCACCCGCCCTGGGGTAAACCGCTAGGACACTTGTTATCTGTTTATGTGCAGGAACAAATGATTAAACTACCTTGCATCGTTGATGGTACTAAGAAGCATAAGTGGCGAATCTTTAAATGATGGATCAGCAGTGTTATACGAATAAAACACGCATGATGGCGTGACAAAGCGGAATTGTTTAAACTAGCCTATTACAAGGCATCTGAAGACCTAAAAGGACAAGTGTTTTTAATATAGCATCAGAACGCTATGACTAGCACCGGCTCATGAATTCAGATTTTTATTTTTGGCGGGTTGTAGCCTCCGGGTCATCCTGCGCCTCTTCGTCTGCAGCTCCTTCATTATCCATTTGCTGGAAAATTAGACGTAGACCAGTTGATACCGGTCAAAGCTCTAAACACAGCTTCATCATCAATAAGGTTGGATGGATCAATGTCAGGAGCGAAGGTATGCTTACGCTCCGGTGGGATCAGATCCACCTCTGAATGAACCGACGCCTTCATCTTCTTATTGTTGGCATCATAAGCCGCCTGGTACTGAGATAGATTGGTCTCTTCAGCCAGCCGGGTTGCTAATGGACGCATTGCTTTTGCTATTTCTGCAAAGTCATCAGCACTGAAGGGTGACCCATCCTCTTTCACACTTGGGCAACCATTGGCCAAATCTTCCGGATCAAGATCTTCTTGCCACGCCTTTGCCCGGCTTAAAGCAGTCAAAGCGCCGGCTCTGGCAGAGGCTCGCTTCAACTCTTCGATCCTTTGGGGCAGCACTGACAACTTTTCCAAAGTTTCCTTGATAAGGGTGGGCGGCTATTTTTTATGAATTGCAGCAGCAATGGTCCGTTGAGCACCGGTGTATAGTTGTTCTACAAGAGTATACACAGCCTTAAGCCTGATGCGCATATCCGAGCCCAACTTGACGCTCCGAGAGCCTGTATCAGTAAATTTGTTAATAAGCCGACAGATATTTATAATATGTTTATTGGGATGACAAGAGTCATGTTTACTACTTACCAAAAATGGCTGATGACATGTTATGGATCTGCTGCCTTAAACCGGACAACTCGTCAGTCACCGGTTTAAGAGCGGCTTCAGCATCCTCTGCTCTCTTCAATATAGCCACCTTCTCGGTTTCCCAGCCGGTTTTATCAGCATTGAAGCTTTGTTTGAGCTGCTCAATGTTTTCCAAAGCAGTCTTCAGTTCTGATTTGGCCTTGGATGTCTCGGATTGCTGAGTTTTAACATTGGCCCTCAGATCGTTAAGCTGTGAATCCTTCTCAGTCAGTTCAGCCTGTGACATGAACAAACATGGAAGGTATTATGATCATGATTATTTTTAAAGTCCCAAGCACAATACAAGTATTTTCCTCGGCACTTGGGGGCTAATGCCTATTGCTCTTTTTTAAGACAAATTTATCTACTGACCTGGACAAAATGATATGATCCGGTTTATAAAGACTACATGTTGTGATATTGGTTTCATGCATGGTGATAAGTCCCGGCTTATTCATGTTGATTAAGCCGATCCTTGGGGGCTACAGGTGCACATTTGATTACTACTAATTGAAGTGCAGGTGCACAGTTAATTACTGCTAATTGAAGTCCCAGCTTAACATAATAATTAAGCCGGCCCTTGGGGGCTACTAGTGATGATATTCTTCTATTTTTACGACTATTTGAAAGTCTACAGAGTATTCAATCCTATCATACTTTATAGACTTGGCGGCTGATAGCAATATACTTATGAGGAAGAGTTGATTGAATTACCTCATAACGTTCCTTCATCAGATTGACTAAGCCAGCTTCAAAATCACAGCTGGTATATAAGCGGTTCAAATAACCGGAATGGATTTCTCGAGCGCCAAAGTGGGCGTAGCTTTCTAAGTCTACCTTCCATTTGCCTTTGTCAGCAGCAGTAATCTCTTCCTTGGCGTTGTGCTTGGATAAGACAGTGGGGTTACCCGGCGCTGTATAACCAAACCCGGTGACGACGACATCGTCAGCCTTCTCCTCAGTAGGCTTGATGGGACTCAGCGGATTAGGGATAACCAGTTCAACGACCATAGGGTCGATGGTAACATCGTGCTCTTCTGGTAGCGGATCATCAGTGGTGGCCTCAGCGGTTGGATAAGAGGTCTCTGGCAATTGTTTTTCCGGCTCAGAAGGGTTGGAGTCTTCAGCCAGCTTGTTCAGCTTCGCCTTCTTGCTGGGCTTGGCCATACCACTGGAAAATAAAATACAAAGATGTCAGCATATTGATTAAAGCATGAAAGTTTGGACTGATTGAATGCACCCTTACCCAGGCACGGTCTTGAAGGCCAGGATTTGAGTTCCTGTTGAGTCGCCGGAGGAGGAGTGAGATGTTCCCTGATAGTTTGAATCAGACGAATTAAGAGGTTGACGGAAGAAACCTGCCTTGGGGTAATCTAAGTCAGAAAGTTTTGAAACCTCCGGTCGATGTTTGCGAGGTGCTGGGGTATTCGGTAAGCCGGAGGATAAAACTCCACCGCCACTGCGCCGGGTTGGGCGGCGGGCTTCGTTTTGCTGCTTCTTCAAAAGAAAGTTGGGGTCCAAGTAAGCTAAAGGGTGAGAAAATCTTACTTTCCGGCTTGCTTGTCGAGTTTTCTGTGTTGGCAGAGGTTCTGAGCCGGAGGAAAAGATAATTACCTCATCATCATCTGCACGGCTGGCTTCCGCATCATCCTGATAATGGTCATTGTTAATAAGATGTACAAAAAATGAGCCAAGGGAGTCAAGTTCTACCTCCGACTCATCATCATCATTCTCATCTAAGTTAAATAACTCGGTGGTATTGGTTTTCTTCTTAGCAGGCTTTTTAGCCTTGCTCTTCGTCGGGAGTTTCTTTGGCTTATCTTGAAGCTTCTTGGTCCAAAAGGGTGAATCGGCCTGTAAACATTTGAATGAGTACGAACATGCCATACAAATCAAAATATGAGTCAGGTATGAGCTTGATTCAAAACTTACAGCTGGCGGTTTATTTAGAGTACAGAAAGGACTCAGTCCGACTTGACTGCAATCTGCCAAGCTCTCATTCAGCAGAGTCTTGGTCATGTTATTGATGTCTTCCTCAGTTATTTCGATCTGACAGTGGCGCTGAGGATCTGTTAGCTCGCCGGTATATTCGCACATTAAGCCGGGCCGGCGGCTTAGAGGCAAGACTCTCCAGGCGACCCAGCAGCGAACTAGATCAATTCCGGTCAAGCCGTTGGCAATCAAGGCCCGGATCTTCGCGAAAAATGGTACATATTTCTTTCGTTCTGCTGTGCTGATACGGTCTGGAAGATGATGTCTGCTACTAAGCCAGCTGGCGCGATAACCCGGCAAGGGGTTTTCTTCTTCCGGCGAAGTATCTTGACAATAAAACCAGGTCTGGTTCCAGTCTTTGGGGTGACTGGGGAGAGTGGCAGCTGGGAGGGTGGCTTCTTTCCGACGTTGTATAGATATGCCGCCTAGTTCCAAACTAGGCCCATCAGTGAATTCATTTTGCCGATTCAAGTAGTAAAATTCCCTGAATAGTTCTACGGTGGGCTCCTGTTGAAGGTACACCTCGCAGAACACTTGAAAGTTGCAGATGTTTGAGACGGAGTTTGGGCTGATGTCTTGTGGATGGAGTTTGAAGAAATGCAGCACATCGCGGAAGAATTTTGAGCCAGGAGGGCTGAAGCCCCGGTTTATGTGATCAGTAAAAATGATGACTTCGCCGTCCTTGGGCTCAGGATGAGTTTCATTGCCTGGGACCCTCCAGTGGATGACTTCTTTTTTGGCTAAAACGCCAGTCTGAACATAATCTCTCAAATCTTCCTCGGTGACCCGGGAAACGACCCAGTTGCAGGCAGTGACGGTATTGACCATTTTTGAGAAAAAAGACCTATAAGACGAAAACATTACCGGCTTATGATTTTGTTTATTTACCGGATCATGGACTCAAAGGTGAAATGTTACTATGTTAAGCCGGGAGATGAGCATTTGAAATATGCAGATATTCATATTAGCGGCTTAAAAGGGGACTAATGGTACCTAGTGGCTTACGGTTTATGAGTTAAGCCGCCCGCACAATTATTGATTTTCAGATCTGTGAAGCGAAAAAATTGCTAAGTGTTGGACAAACAGTTTTCACAGATCGATGTTATAATTTTGGATCTACAACAGTTTAGATAATGAAGAAAAATTCTAAAAATAAAGTGGCGGCAGCAGGACAGTTCACGTGCTCAGATGAGATCTTCTATAGAGGAGAGGCGTTTAGATATTAGAAACAAGTGCCAAACTGCTACCGCACAAGATTGGTACTACACTTGGATCAAAAACTATATGATCTAGAGAAGAACGGAGATGAACTCTGACGAACTCGCAGAAACCCTAATGGGATCTACGGTGAGAGAAAGGGACTAACTTGCCGGAGCTGTTGAACAGCGAAGGCGTGCGGACGAACTCTGGTCGGTTCAGATTAATGCAGCGGCCGCAGCTGAGGAAGTGACGAAAGTCGACGGCGGCGGCGGAGCTCGGGCGCTGGAAGCATCGTGAGGATGAAGACGAGGAGGCAAGGGGGAAAGTGAAAGGGACCCCTGGCCCTATTTATAAGGCAGAAAGGATAAGTGGCATGCGCGGAAATCGAGGAGATGGAAAATGGATATGTGACAGCACAGATGCCTCGATTTTCGGAGATTCATTAAAGTGACGACATATTAAGATTTGGGCCTCGTGTGATATTAATGTAAGATGACATCACGGTGGGTTACCGCAATTTCAGGAGATGACATCACGGCGGGTTAGGAGATCCCGCGAGGACAGATGAGGAAGGATTTTTTCTAAGTGTTGAAGATTGATATGAACAAGTTCACATCAACCTGGGGCCTAATGTTGGGGATATAGCTATTGGGTATGACCCGCCCAGGAGGGGCCGGGTCATGCCACTGGCGGTTCATAATGAAGAGGCCCAAGAAGAGATGGCGGTTCACGAAGCAAGCTTATTGAAGGCCCAAGACCCGGAGGAGACTTGAGGCCCGCGGGCGTAAACCGCCATATGTTTAACTTGTACGTTAAGGAAAGTGTAGTTCTGTTACCGAGCCGGACACGTTGTGTATGAGCCAGCCGGGACTCTGTAAGCCGCCGGGCATCAGCCTGTGTATATAAAGGGGTGACCCGGCGGCGGGTTAAGGAGAACAAGTTGAGAACTGGGTCAAGCATATTCGCTCCCTGGTAATCAAAACCCAAGCAATACAACATAAAGCAGGAGTAGACCTTTACCTCGTTGAGAGGGGCCGAACCTGGGTAAACTATGTGTCCCTTGTCCCGTTTTAACCCCTTCAAGTTAACCTCGTCGCGATGGCTCCACACCTAAGTCCTCACACTAGGACATCTGCCGTGACAATTCCACGACAAAGCTCATGATCAATAGCTGGGTTTTCTTCTGGCATGGCCCAATGTCCCCATCCAGGCATCTCTTCTAGGTCTTCTTCCTCCTCCATATCAGCATTCTCCTCATTGTGTAAGGCTAAGTTTAAATTAAGTGGTGGATCTGCTGGCAAATCAGCCTCATGTTGCTGGAGTGGTCCAAGGAAATGATTGTGCTGGTTGGGGTGATGGTTGACTTGTACTGGCTGTGGATGGGGGTTTCCATTGGGGGGAATAGGATCTTCATCTTGTGGTTCCACCCCTAGGATCTTATGCTGCAGAATCACCACAGGTACAGTCAGAGAGTCAGAGTGTTCTCCATCACCAAAGACAATGCTGGCAGGTATGTCTCTCAATTCATCCACTTTTATTTTGACCATATGATTTGCTTTAGTGCTCCTAACTCTATCCCACATCACAAAGTTGCCAAACTTGCTGACAGCATCATTGATCTCTCTGATGTTTCTTCTATCAAATGGGTAACCACACAGTAAAATCCAGACATCTCTGTTAAGAACAAGCTTTCTCCAGTTCATGCCTTTATCATTTTTTTTTCGAGAGTACGCCAATGGCGTACCATATTTTTATAGAAGGATAGACATAATTACAAGACGTGCGCCATGAATGCGAACAAACGGGTAGCACGGGAACAAGCCAACACCCACACCAAACTAAGAACCTAGACTAACTTCTCATGAAACGTTGGAGACCACCTACACCCAGCCTTTATCATGATTTTGGAAGATAACATGCACATCAGTGAACTGGTGGGGACTGTTTGCTACTAGATCATCCCGATCGAAAACGCTGTTTAGCTGAACGTAGGCTTGACCAAACGGACATGGGGTGATCTCTGTAAATCCTAATCTCTTGTCTGTAAGGAAGTCAGATAGTACCTCACGGACAGTGTTGAACTCCACTGGCAGGTTAGGCATCGGGACGATTGTGGTAATCGCCCAATCTTCATGTAATGGAGTCGGCGCCGCCGACAGCACCCTGATCCTCGCCGGTCTTCCTTCCACCGCAAGGCTCTGGTGGTTGGGTGGGAGAAATGGGGATGGGTCGAAGGGGAAGGATGCCATGGCAGTGGCACGAGGTGGAGGAGCGGTCGCCGATGGGTGGAGAGGTGGATTAGCAGTGGCAATGACTGCAGCTTGTAGACGCCGAGCAACAGAATGCGAGGAGATGGAGTTATGGTGAGAGCTAACTCGGGAAGGTACAGAGGAGGCAATACCGAAATTACCTAGACTAGACCTCTGATTGACCACACCTGCCGTCTCTGCAGCGGGAACAGTGGCATTGTGCCTCGGAATTGCAAGCATTAAGATTGGGCCGGCGTTGGGATTAGTGGGCCTAACTGGATTGGGCTAGGTTGATGAGAAGCAATCCTTGGTGATATGCCCCCATTTCTTGCAGGCCCGGCATTTGATTCGATTCGTGCAATTGGGCCTTGAGTGTCCCAAAGGAGGCAGCGGACACAAAAGGCATGTTGGTTATTTTGAATCTGCTGAGATCCCGCTCTGGGTTGAGTAATGGCCAATGAATGTCTATTACGCTCATAATTGTCATTATGGCCCTCTGATGCTGCTCCGTAAGACTGAGAATTACGAACATGATTTGATCTATGATCAAGGCGATCAGATTCAGCAAAAATCCCAGGAGATCTAAGGGCTTGAAGATAGGATTTTCTCGGATGTCTACGGAAAACATGTGTCCACTCATCCTCTTTTTCTTGGAGGTACTGGTCTAATTCCCAACATGAGTTGGGGCCCCCATTACCCCAAAGAAGGAAATTGACATTGAAAAGAGGTAGAGATATGTTGCCTCCTTTGATGATAGAAAAACCAACTTCTTTAGATGAGACCGAGAACTTGAAAGACCAATTTTGAAGTAACTTAACATTAAAAAGTGAAGCTCTGCCTCCAAAACAAGCCAAGAGAATTGTGCTAACCGATTCTTCAGTGAGTCGGAGTCTTGATCCGGTGAATTCTGCCACTAGAGGAAATTCCTCTAAATCCTGTCCCTCTTCATGGTTGATGGGAACACCCCACTTCCTCCAGATCTCAGAGGCGAAGTCTTGACCCTTGTCGATGTTGAGGTCGGCCAGAGCCATGATCTGCGAATGGTGGGTGATATCGATGCGAAGATTGCCGGCGAATGTGTTGTGGACACCGGAGCCGGAGTGGCAACCGGCGTAGAGGGTTGGGCGTGGACGCCGGGGCCGGAGTGGCAACCGGCGAGGAGGGTTGGGCGTGGACGCCGGGGCCGGAGTGGCAACCGGTGAGGAGAGTTGGGCGTGGACGCCGGGGCCGGAGTGGCCACATGCGTGGAGGGCTAGGCGTGATTTCCGGCTCGGCTCGGCTTGCTAACATATGGTGAGGGTGGCGAGTTGGTTGACCTTAGCGTACGTTAAACAAGAGGTATGTTACAGATAGACCAGACCGATCAGGGAAGGGTATGGAGGTTGCTAGCTTGCGGTGGCACCATGGCAAGGCGCGGCAGCGAGCTGAGCTCGGGAGGGTTGTGAGATCTGTAGAGGAGAGAGGAAGTTAAGAGAGTAGGAGGGAGAGGCGAAGAGAAGGAGGGAAGGAAGGAGAAGGGCGCGGCGGCGTGTTGCTCCGGCGAGCTCGACGGCAAACGCAGCGGGCGGTGAAGGTTGACGGCGCTCGGGACAGGAGCTTGGGGTGGATGGGCTTGAGGTTGGCGGCAACGGCGACAACGCAGGTCCCCAGTGGCGGCGGCCTCCCAGTCTTAGATCCACGAGCAGAGATGTTTTTTTTCAACAAAGGTCTTGTAGTAATGGTGACGGACACATCCACAAGCCGAAGATGCTTTCGCAACAAGGCTCTTATTGCAACTGCAACAAGGCTCTTGTTGCAACTGCGAGTCTGAGACTGTTTTGCAACAAGGTCATGTTACAATATTAAGAGCATCTATAGCCAGGCGTCCCAAACCCGCCTCAAACGCCCGGGTGGACAGTCTGGTTACTGTCTGGTCATGAAAATGTGACCCAAACGGGTCTCAAACGCTCAGGCTGATCGGCACCCCTTATATCCATCCCAAAATGGGGCGGATATGGGGGCGCCTGGGCGTGTCCGCCACGTCGGACCCGACAGCCCGACCCCACCTCAAAATGCACCAAATCCACCCCCTCGACCTACCAGATCCATTTGCTCTCTCCTCTCTTCTTCCTCCTCTGCAATGTCCGTCTCGCAGCTCAGCCGCCACGCATGCTCCGCATCCGTTCCTAGCCTCTGCGCCGCCAGCACCGGCACAACAATCCTCTCTCCCAAGCTCGCCGTCGGGGACGTCGTCGCCGGCCCGGACGCCACCGCGGTACGTCCAGCAACTCTCTGGCTCCGCCTTGCGCTCTATGTATTTGACACATTGTCCGACCTGGTTTTTTGAGATTTTATTAGGGAAAACGATGAATTCCGATGCTTCGTCGGACGAGGAGTATGGACTGATGGAGCTTGATCAAATGATTCAAGATGAGTTCTTCGATTCCTCGGATTCGGACGAAGAAGTGGACATGATCATGCTCATGAGCATGCAAGAGGAAATGGACCGGCAGGTGGAGCATATTCTCAACTTCAAGGGCCAAATGAAAGGGAGGAAAGTGATCAATCGGGATAGGGTGTCCGGAGCACGGCTACTGCAGAAAGACTACTTTGCTCCAAACCCAACTTTTTCGGATGATCCATGGTTTCGTCGTCGTTTTCGCATGCGGAAACTATTGGTTTTGCGTACTATGAAGGAAATGGAGGCACACGATGACTACTTCGAGCTCACAAGAGCATATGTGGACTCACAATGAAAACCAAAGAGTTAATATTTGAGTTGTGCACTTAAAAAAAATTTATGTAAGACCTATGTATTTTCGGTACCAACATTTGTTATTTACGTGCGAGATTGGCGTGTATGATGGACGTGCATGGATTTGTACGGATTTAAGAGGCCAGATTTAAGATATGTAAATGTCGGGCACAAGATATGAGGGGCAGTCGGGCGGTCTCCGCGGATAGGGGGGCGGATTTGCCAAATCCAGCTGTAGGTGCTCTAACAAGGACATGGAGTATTTGATCCCGAGCTCATATGCTCCCGCATGAACAGTAAAATCAAAAAAATAGTAAAAAAATTCAAAAAAATCTGAAATTTTTTTGTGATGAACATTGATAAATTTTCTAACTGCGTGCAAAATTTCAGGTCGAAATGACATTCGTGGAGGTCTGGGCGAAAAAAATAAAATCGATGGTCCAAAAAGACTATTGTTGGAAGCATTTTGGAGCATCGATTTTGTTATTTTTTCCCAGACCTCCACGAATGTCATTTCAATCTGAAAATTTGCACGCACTTAGAAAATTCATCAATGTTCGTCATAAAAAAATTTCAGAATTTTTTGAATTTTTTTACTATTTTTTTTTATTTTACTGTTCATGCAGGAGCATATGAGTTCGGGATCAAAAGAGGACTTTCGCTCTAACAAGGCTTTTGTTGCGAGGAGAGAAACAGAGAATAGGAGGAAGCGTACGGTGAGCATCACAGCCAAATACTTCCCAAGTTCTTCATTTTTCATATCCTCGGGTTTAGGTTGACAATTCTGGGACGGGCTCCGAAAATACATGGATATTATTTTTCTCCTTGGTGCTCGCTTTGACGTAGGTGATGGGGCGGACACGAAGTTTTGGTTAGCTAGGTTGTTCTCTCACGCTCGAGCCTGTTCGTGATTGCCTCCGATCCCAACATTCTCGTCCAAGATGTCTTGAGCAACAGCTAGATCAACATAACGTTCGTTCGTAACCTCAACGCCATAGAGCAGGCACCAGGCAGCTGGGGATACGCTATCCATTGCTTTGCGCCCATGCGCTTTTGACAGACTAGGCCGAGCACATGTGCATCAAGAACTGAATAAACGTTGTCGAAAATTTCAAAAAAATAAACGCTGTCGGTGCTTTGAATGCCCAGACCCATGAGCACAGCACATCAAAGCCCATACGAACCCCTAAAAAAAAATCAAAGCCCATACGATGTACCTCCCGACGGCCCGAGCTGCAAACAGTGTAACAACGATAGAACACACGTACAACTGTAGCAACCTAAGTTTATAAGAGCATCTCCAACGTTATCCTCTGAAACGGACATAGTATCCGTCTGTGGGCACGGATACGGAAGCCAACCATTCAACTCCATCTATCAAATGCCGGACACATTTTAAACGAAATTTAAACAAACCGGATAAATTTCATGCTAACCGGATGATTTTTATTTAAATCGGACCAAATTCATTATATTTCGACATATTTCAACATGGCATTTCTTTAACATAGCAAAACCTAGTCTAGGCCGTAGAGGCGTCCGTATTCCATGTTCTATTCTTCCCCATGTCCGGCAAGCTCAATGGCCAAGAGCTCCAGGAAGTGAAGTTGCGGGTTGCCTGCGGAGGGACACCTCCTCCATCGTCGGCCCACATGGGACATGGGCATCTGTGTCCCATGTCCTACTCCTTCTCATTGGAGTCTACCGTGTGGACGTCGCTGGTTGAGGCGAGGTCCACGATCGACATGGACATGTCGGCCTCGTGTGGTCATTGCGGCTCGGCACGAACCGTGCGGGCCGCGTGAACGATGCGGAGCTGCCGACGTAGGCAGCCACATTCCTGTCCATGATCGTCTACCCCGCCTCCGCCACGGCCGCATTGTAGCCAGCGCGGCCTCGTAGTGCGCCCGCTGCCGATCGACAAAGTTCGGGTCCTCCGCGATCATGGACGCCACTACCTACTCGCTCGCGAACTAGCCATAGATTGGCCCCTCCGTCAGCCGGTGATGTACGAGGAGGTCAAGGTTGTACCGTTGGTGTCATGATAAAACGGTTTAATTGTTTTAGGAGATATGTTTCTGTTTACTACTCCTTTTTTAGATAAAAGGCATCGACCGAGCCAGAGATGGGGCTCGAGCCTAACCCGACTTTTAATTAACAAAGCCATCAACCGGCCAGGATTACAAGCACGCCCACGGGCAAAGAGAAAGAAGTATTATGCGGTAAGATACAAAGACATTGGACAGCATCAAACTAAGCCTCAGACGCTATGAACAACGAACATACTCAATGGATACAGGAGCCGAAGATGTCGAGGTCCTCCTCCGTGAATGCTGCACCAGGAACATGAACACACCGGCTCGAAGGAGAGAGGGCCCGACACCAGCGGGTCATGCCGTTGCCAAGCAGCTACGGACCCCGGCACGGCACATCCACCACACCATCCTCGAAGAAGGTCACTACCTTCTCACCTAGATCAAAGGCGCCGCGCCGGGATGGATGTCGCCGAAAAATGGTCACATAGAGAGGGTTAGCACATCCTTGCCGAGCCGTCGGAGACTCTCCTTGAGCAGAACATCGCCGCTGCACACATCCAACCACCGAAGGAGGGGAAGCTTCACGCTAGGACGAAGAGGGCCTCAGCACCGCCGCCACCTACCACCCAATGGCGCCCACCGCCCACAATGCTCCCAAAGTGGCATCTTCAAGAAGAGAACGGCGCCGAGAACGCCACCGCCGCCAAACAGAGTTAGGGCTTTCACCCGGGAGACCGAGAGGAGGGGGGAGTACGGGAGCCAGACCAAACCGACGCCTCCAGGGAGGGAAACGGCGCACTCGGGCGTCACTGTCGTGGCCGGCCATGGTCGGCCAGGGATTTCTCCCAGCCAGAGCTCCCCGCCACCACCAGCACCCCTTGCCCGAGAACCAGCGACCCAGGGAAGCATGGCCAGGCCAGGAGGAAACGCACGCCAAGCAGGGGAGAGAGGGGAGGCGCCAGATCTAGAGCCGCCAGCAGCCAAAGCAGCCACGACGCGCCGCCCACATCCACCGAGCTCCAGCCCCCCGCGCGGCCACGGACATCGCGACCAACGCCCACACCGCCGCTCGCCGCAGAGCCGGGGGTACTCTTATGTTTGAGGATGCAACTTTAAGATGGGAGGGGCGTTTTGGCTCCTGGGAGCATATGCTCCTGGATGAACAGTAAATTCAAAAAAAAAATCTGAAACTTTTCGTAGATGTTCGTGTTAGTGTCACAAGCATGCTTGACAAATTTCATGGGAAACAGAGTAGCAGTATTTCGTCGGTGAAAAAAACAAAATTAGGGGACATTTAGTCTTCACTTTTTTTTTCACGGGCCAAAATGCTTAACCTTTTTGCCTCAAAATTTCCAGGTAGCATTTGGATGCGACTAAGATCACATAATTTTTTTGTCTTTTTTTTTTACATTTGAAAAATTATATTTGGGCCCGGGAGCATGTGCTCCTGGGAGCGAAATTGAATTTCCACTTTAAGACACCCAATATCAGAGTGTATTGGTGCCATCCAAAGATGACAATCAGAGATGGTCTAAGGTCTCTGAAGTGTGATGCAGATATGCTGGCTATGAGTAATGCATCAAGTAGTTGCAAGAATCTCGTGCTTTATGTAGATCGTGTTGAAAGCCAGAGGTGGGATGGTGTCCTTGGTGATTTACCAAAACTTTGTCAATGCAGACGAGGAACCTGCTTGGTTTTTCTTTTATTCGTGCCCGTACATGGCTAGTTTTCGCAGAAACAGTTGCTGCATTTTTTGGTGGAGCAGGATAGGTATGCTGATCTCTTATACTGTACGATATTGGTGCTTCATGCATGGTCAATCTTGTATTATACTTCCTCTGTAAACTAATGTAAAAGCGTTTAGGTCACTAAAGTAGTGAACGCTCTTATATTAGTTTACGGAGGGAGTACTGTACTAGATATTGGTGCCTAATGCATGGTCAATCAAGTAGTTGCAAGATTATTCAGTAATGTCTCAAGTATCCGATTTGCCTGGTATCTGTCTTGTTTCGTTCAAAATCAGTTCATACGAACACAGTTGTACAGAGAGCATGCTGTGTGATTCCGCAATCTACATTGCACTTCAGAACACAGTGCACGTCATTTAAGCATGAACCTCTGCATTTAGGCTTAAATTCAGTTTGCACTTGACATGGGAATCGCGCATAATTACAGGAGAAAATAGTTACATTGTCTTGCGCTGAGAGAGAAGTTCCTAATCCATTTAGCCATGCAGGCGGTAGGCCAGTGAGCATTGCACTCCCATCTCGCAGCTCCTCTGAATCTCTGAAGTGGCACCTGCTCTGAACATGCACGTTACCATGATGCTCTGAACTTGCCCGGAACCAAGACTACAAGCGTGCAGCTGGCCACCGGAAACCACGGCCACCAACACGCAGCAGGAGCAGGTGGGCGGTGTGCCGTTGCGAAAGCTAGATGAACAGTAGAACACAGGGAATTTTTTTGCTGCGTACAACTGCTGCAGATTTTCTGTTTCTTCTCTATTTATTTTGCGGTTACAGCTGAAAAGAGAGATGCAGGAAACTGTGCGAGCTACGCGGCGCTGCCATCCGAACGCCACTCGATCCACTTCCCCTAGAATGTCCCGACGTTCCTGTTTGATCGCGCATCCCACGACACAGTCACCACGGTCGTGTACCCTGGGTTTTAGAGCATCTCCGGCCACTTGAAATAGCCCCGTCTGAGGACGAACCGGCGATAAAATCGGCACGGGGGCGATCCGGCTCTCAGCCGTCGCCTTCAGGTCGCCCCCAGGCGTTAATTTGGGCCCACTTTCGACGCAAGTTGGTCCATTTTTCAGCCCACTTTCGGCGGAAATTGTCCCACTATCGGCGCAAATTGACCAATTTCGGCCCATATTCTGCGTGCTTCGGCGCAAATTCAACAGAAGCTATTTTTTATCACATAATTCATCACAGAAAATCAATAGAAATCAAATAGTTTAACAAATAGTTCAATACAAATTATATAGTAGTTTAACAAATAAAAACTCATATTTCATCACACGTCGAGCTAGGCGTTGTCCTTGAGCCTCCATAGGTGCTCCACCAGATCCTGCTGCAGTTGTTGATGCACCTGTGGGTCTCGGATCTCCTGACGCATATTGAGGAAGGCAGTCCAGGTTGCCGGTAGCTGGTGATCAACTTGGGCAAGAGGACCCTGCCTGTAATATGGTTCAGTGTCAAACACTGGCTCTTCCTGCTCGCTCTCAATGATCATGTTGTGCAAGATGACACAGCAAGTCATGATCTCCCACATTTGATCTTTCGACCAGGTCTGAGCGGGGTACCGGACAACAGCAAATCGAGATTGGAGCACACCAAATGCCCGCTCGACATCCTTCCTGCAAGCCTCCTGAACCTTGGCAAAGTGGGAGTTCTTGCCTCCTGGCACAAGGTTTGAGATAGTCTTCACAAATGTGGACCATCTCGGATAGATGCCATCTGCTAGGTAGTATCCCTTGTTGTAGTGCCGCCCATTGACCTCGAAGTTCACCGGAGGAGAATGACCTTCAACAAGCTTGGCAAAGACAGGGGAGCACTGCAGTACGTTGATGTCATTATGAGTTCCTGGCATACCAAAGAAGGAGTGCCAAATCCAGAGGTCGTGTGTGGCCACTGCCTCAAGTACCACACTGCAACCGCCTTTGGCACCTTTGTACATCCCCTGCCAAGCAAATGGACAATTTTTCCATTTCCAATGCATGCAGTCGATGCTTCCAAGCATCCCAAGAAATCCTCTTGCTGCATTCTGTGCTAGGATCCGAGCAGTGTCTTCAGCATTGGACGATCGCAAGTATTGCGGTCCAAACACTGCCACCACTGCCCTGCAGAACTTGTAGAAACACTCAATGGTCGTGGACTCGGCCATGCGTCCATAGTCTTCCAGTGAATCACCGGGAGCTCCGTATGCAAGAATCCTCATAGCTGTCGTGCACTTCTGGAGCGAGGTGAATCCAAGTGTGCCGGTGCAATCCTTCTTGCACTTGAAGTAGCTGTCGAACTCACGGATGGAATTCACAATCCTGAGGAAGAGCTTTCGGCTCATCCGATAACGGCGCCGAAATACTTTCTTGCCGTGCAGTGGAGCGTCGGTGAAGTAGTCGGAGTAGAGCAAGCAATAACCTTCCAGTCGATGCCTCTGCTTTGCCTTCAGCCGGCTTGGTGCCGAGCCACCTCGCCGCGGCTTTGCATTGCTCGCGAGCAGGCCGGTCAGGGTGGCGAGGACCATGAGATGCTCTTCGTCCTGGGCGTCGGCATCGGCTTCCTCCTCCAGCAGCGCCGCAAGCGCCTCCTCCTCGTCCGAGTCCATCACCGAGCAGACAAATCGCCGAACACCTGGCTGGCGTGGTAGGCGCGCAGCCGTCAGTATTCTAGCCCTGCGCGGCCGGAGCGCCGGAAATCTCGCCCAGGAACGGGGTGGAGGATGCCGCGGCGGAAACCTCTCTTTTCCGGCGGTGGAATGGCCTATCTAGCAGCGGTGGGTGGGTGGGCGGCGCCGGGAACGGCAAGGCGGCGGGAGGGCGTGCGCGGGGGGGGGGGGAGGGTGAATCCGGACGTGCAAGATGCGTTTTCGTCTGACAGTGGTGGCCCAGACGCAGTTTTTCCTTCCGCTGGCGCCCCCAAGCGCCTCCCAGTGCGCTGGGTTCGGCCTGGGATCCCCGGGCCAAAAAACGGGCCGAGCCGGTGAATTTTGGCGTCCTGGGGGCGCGACTGGGGGTTTTTATCGGCGCCGGCGCGAAAAAAGTCGCCTTGGGGGGCCTGTTGGGGGCGCGAGTGGAGATGCTCTTAGCTACATGTAAATAACGGGAAGCCAAAGAGCTCTCCAACTACGGAACAAGCAAGGGAGCGGACATGGCTCTCGCGAACCCTCCTACGCCAGCGGCGCCGCCGCCCTGATCTCCCTTCTCCGGCCTCCCCTGCACCTGCCCAGTCCAGATCCAACATCCTCTCCACGCCCTCTCGCAGACTACGTGCTTCTCCTCGTGGGGTGACGCCATGGGTGCTCATCCACGACCTCGACCCGCACCTGCGTCGGCCGCGACGGCGGCGGCCACTACGGTCGTGCCGAGCGCCGGCTCCTCGCTGCCCACTGCTCCAGTTCCCGCGACCGCCCTCGCCTCTCGCCGCCCCGACCCACGACCTTGGCCTGCATCCGCGTCGATCGCGATGGTGGCGGCCACTCCTGCCGTGCTGAGCGCCGACTCCTCGCCGCCTCCCGCTCCAGCTCCGGCGTCCGCTCTCGCCGCGGCCGCCCTCGCTTGCCGCCGCGCCGACCCAGCCGTCTAAGGGCGAAGGGTGGCCCGTACGCTCCTCAGGGAGGAGGCGACGGCATCTTTGGCTTCAACAGAGCCCTCCGCTCCCGCTACAGCCGGTGCGGCCTTCGTCCTACCACCGTCGTCTCCAGCAGCGCTCATCATCGACTCATCCCCGACAGCGCATGTCGATGCGTCCCCGGCTGCGGCCCGTCTCCATCTGGGGCTCGCCTCACCTCTGCTCCAGTGTGCGCCCCGTCCTTCCGATATGACAACCGTGGGCTTAGACATGGGGCGGCATGTGTCCTGGGCTTCCCTTGGTGACGAGGATGTTGACGATGAGGAAGAGGAGGAGTTGGCCCTGTTGACACCACCGGCTGCCAAAAGCTCTGTCCCGGCAGCTCAGCCGACTGATCAGTGTGTGATGCACAAGAGGGAGGCGAGTGGAGGATGGCAAGATGTGCTGCCTCGGCGTGGCTGGCGCCGTCTGGAGTCGCCAACTCTGGCATTGCCCCCTCGTCCCATTACGGCTTGGCTCTTTGGTAGGTGTTGCAGATGTCTTGCCCCTGGTCATCGAGCGACTGATTGCAGAGATCCCTTGAGGTGCTCCCGCTGTTTGGAGAACGGCCACTGGGTGCGTGGGTGTCACAATTCTTGGCGTCCATTCAGCTCACTTGCATGCCTTGCCATGCCGCCACGGTCTCGCCTCGACGCCGAGCATTGCCGAGCTCCAGCTCCTTGTGATGGTCCGATGGAATCCCAGCTCTCCTCCAAGGTGCTTCACCGCAGGTCCTGGGCATCGGTCGTTTCCGCTCATGCCGAGTCGGCAACCCCATCTGATGTACTGCTCCAGTCCACTCTAGTAGCCCAGGCTGAGCTCCTGGTGCGCGTTGGGAGCTTTCTGGAGCGAGCGGAGGCTGCTTTGGGAAAGCTCTCTCTTGTGCCGGCTGTGTTGCAATCCTCTCCTACCCACGTCCTCCTAGTGAGGTTGATGTTGGTGGCTCAGTGGAGAACAGGGTTGCGGAGCTATATGGTTGTTTCTGCCCTAGAGCTATGGACAAGTCATCATCGCCGTCTGCCTTGCCCACTGTGATGTCTACCGCTGAGGGCGGGACCATTGTCGTGGTTGTGCCTCCGGTGCTGCAGGTGATGCCCGAGCTTCAAGTGTTATGTGCGAGCTCTGATTCGCCTCTATCAGTGGAACATATGATGGTGGACACGAAGGCAACCACGTGTGAGGGACATGATTCAACCTTGACATGTGAGCTGAACTCGCCTGCGCGCTCACATGTGGCTTCTGCACCCAGTCCACCCCCTCCGACGGATAATTCCAATGCTCTCTTTGCAAAAGAGCTTTGTGACTTGCTCGCTAGCGTGGAGGCTGTTAGCCCTGAAACTGGAAGGGCGATTGCTTGCCTCCTGATGGGAACGTCATTCAAGGGCAAATACAAGAAGGCGAGTGATTGCCCTTAGACCGGCATAGTGAAGGAGAAGTCACTAAGGTGGAAAGGCAAGAAGAGTGGTGACATAGGTAAGGCGCCCACAGCTGCTTAACGGATGATTCCCGGTCCCTCGGCTCATCCTCACGGTTTGGGTCGTCATTGTGGTTTCGGCGTGATCCACTATCTTTTGTTGCGATGTTCTTATCGGGTTCAATTGTGGTGTACAGGCGTGAGGAGTTATTGTGTGTTAGGAGGGTTTGGCGGGTTGCACGTGTGCTCGTGGGGTCATGATTGGTGAGTAACCCAATTATGGTCCGATTGTATCGGTTTTAGCCCGGTTTTCCGTAGATTAACCGGGCAATTCTCTTCTTCTTAATTAATCAGTGAGGCAATTCTTTTGCCTTCATTTCGAAAAAAAAGTAAATAACGGGAAAACCCTACCGAGACATGAGCCGGCTCATGCTGCACAGCCGGTTTATTCTACTGGGAATTATGCCAAATAAACCTGCGGGTGCAACGAGATTAGTCTAGCATTTCACCCCTAATTAACCTCGTTGTACCTCCATGACGCCAAAGCTTCCGCCTCATCTCTGACGAGTTGGACTCTGTCCGTTGACATCAGTTTTTGGTTTGCACAAAATCGCTTTGAAGATGACTTCAAATGAAAATGTGCACTATATGAAAGTTGTGCGCCCCATCCAGATGAACAATTACAGCCAAAACACGACGCCAGTCGCCTAATAACAAACGTGTCTTGTACACATGTCTGAGATAAGGCGTGAGTATTTTCATCCTGGAGATGACCTCAAATTAAAAAAATGTCTTTCAATAAGCTAATACACATGTGTGTAACAAGGCAAAAGGAGAATCAGACACCTCTCAAATGCTTCCATCATTTCAAGCAATTAGACATACTAAGAGAAAAAAACATACTCTACTAAGCAATGACCATTTTTGGCCACTCCGAAAAGCCTAACTTTACCAAGCAATTAAGCATGCATGAGTGCAGTACACTTTAATTGGACTGCTGATCGCTTTAGAGGTTAGGAACCTTCTCCATATCTCCCCTCAATGATTTCCTAAAATTGAAGGCAAAATTCACGTGTGTGCGGAATAATGCTCACATGATTTCAATTACGTTCCTAGAGGGTGGGTGACTATATGCCGAAACAGCCAACCCCAATACAAGACCAAACAAGGCCATCGCTTCACTTCTTATGCTTGTGTCTTGGGAGATTTTGAACGAAAGAAATGCTAGAGTTTTTTTAACACTTAGGGACCATCATGCCGGGAGAGTAGTCCATTTGAGATTTCGGCTTTGGCCTTGTACATATCTTTCTCCTAGCTTAATTAATGAAAAGGCAAAGCTTTTGCATTGTTTCAAAACAAAATACTACTAGTAGCTTTGACCTAACAATATCTACTACATTTTGCTAGGAAAAAGTCTCAAATTTAAGGATACAAGTACATGTCTCTTGAAATAGTTTTATAATAGTAATACAAATGATGATGAATGATGATGATGATAATAATAATAATAGTAATAATAATATAATAATAATATAATAATAATAATATAATAATAATAATAATAATAATAATAGTAATAATAATAATAATAATAGTAGTAGTAGTAATAATAATAATAATAATAATAATAATAATAATAAATTGTAGGAAGATTTTAAAAAATGAGCTATGAATGCTGGTTGTAGGGGGTTGGTAACTTCCTATAGCATCATATGGATGATGGATCTACTGATCTTGTAACACTATATGTATTATACTTCCTCCGTTCACAAATATAAGATGTTTTGAATATTTCAATATAGATTACACACGGACTAAAATGAGTGAGTGAACAAACAGACTAAAACGTGTCTATCTACATCTGATTCAGAAAAAATTTGAACATCATATTTGTGAACGGAGAGAGTATTATTCTTTGTTCTTTAATTTAGTTTATAGTAGGTAGTTCACCTTCTGTCTTCCATAAGAAAAACATCAACCTCAGGTGTTATAGCATCTTGATGGAAAAGTACTTTCCTACTAAGAGCACCTTGTGATGAGAATATCATCCTTTTTTTCCTACTAATATAAAAGATGATGAGCAGTCGGCATCACATGGTAGCTACCTATGTCACTCGTGCGGTTAGACTTACTTTTTGCCAGTCAGAAACGTAGAAGTCTTTAACGGACGAGCCACGATCTGAGACGTCATATCATGGGTTGTTACCGAGTCAAATGTGGGTCCAGGTCACGTCTCTCCACCCACTCGCGTCTATATATTGGAGGCGCCGACCAACCCTAGCTTCCACGAAGAACATATCGCGTCTGCTCTGCCTCCACGTGCACTGCCCACCATCGTTCCACACCCTGCTGCTACTGCCGGCGATCCCATCCCGTCCACCGCGTGCACGGTTGACGGAAGAGCAGGCCTCCGAAACCCCGCCTCTTGAGATCCTGTACGGGAGAGGTGTGATTAGGTTTTTGAGGAGCGTCTCCTATACGCGATTGTTCACCGATGTTTGTCTACTTCATCTACGTTGTCGTAGCCTTCACCATCACCATGAGTCAGCAATCCGAAGCTGACGACTCGCCGCCGAGAAACTTGAAGCCGAGAAGAAGGCCGCTGAGGACATCGGTGCCGCGACCGTGGCCGCTTCGGCCTGGCCTAATGGAGTGTATAACTCGTTTATCTTGCCCCTGGTTATTTCTGTCTTAGCAGTACTAGCTATGTGCGTAGATGTTTCTACTATATGCATAGCACATGCTTACATGGTTCCTAATCAATGTGTGATTAATTATGTCAATGCCATGCTCATGATTTATTCATGGATTAAATTAATCAAAAAATTGCTAATATATTCAACACATCTGATTCAGAAAAAATGTGAACATCATATTTGTGAACAAAGTGAGTATTGGAAAGGTGTAACAGTTCCTGGATGCCCCTACACCCTCATGAACAGTAAATTGTGTATTCTTTAATTTAATTTATACTAGTATATGTATAATTCACCAACTGTCTTCCGTAAAAGAAACCATTAATCTCAGGTGTTATGGCATCTTGATGGAAAAGTACTTTCCTACTAACAGCACCTTGTGATGAGAATATCATCCTATTTTTCCTACTAATATAACAGATGATGAACAGTCACCATCACATGGTAGCTAAGCTTTATCGTCGCCTGATCGAGAAAAGGCGACGACGCCTTTTACTTAGCCGTGTCGCCCTTTTTTGCTTTCACAGGTGCAAGTCCAAGTGTTCTCACTCACCAAAACCTGAAGCAGTGTACGTACGTTGCCCTAGACAACAGTACTTCAATTTCAACTCAAAGTCCAGCTGAGAGTTGGTGGGAAAGATGGTGCAATCTAATCATGTTTTTTTCTTTCTTTCAAGCACCACACTGCCACCACAAATAATTCATCTGTGCAAATGTGCTATAAATATCCATGCCCCAGCAAGCTAGCTCAAGGCAAGACACGCACGCTCTATAGTCTGCACTGCACTGCACACGCACACGCACACACACACACAGTCGGGTGCGATCGAGAGCATGGCTGCCGCTAGTGCAAGTGCGGGGCGCGCCGGCATGAACGCTAGTAGTGCTCTGTGCGCCGTCCTGCTAGTCGTCATGGCGGCCGGCGGGGCGTCGGCGCAGCTGTCGACGGGGTTCTACTCCAGCTCGTGCCCGGGCGCGCTGGGCGCGATCCAGTCGGTGGTGCAGTCGGCCGTGGCCAGTGAGCCGCGCATGGGCGCGTCCATCCTCCGCCTCTTCTTCCACGACTGCTTCGTCCAGGGCTGCGACGGGTCGCTGCTCCTGGACGACACGGCGAGCTTCCAGGGGGAGAAGACGGCGATGCCCAACAACGGGTCGGTGCGAGGGTTCGAGGTCATTGACGCCATCAAGGTGGCCGTCGAGAATATCTGCCCGGGCGTCGTCTCCTGCGCCGACGTGCTCGCCATCGCCGCCAGGGACAGCGTCGTCGCCGTACGCACTTCACATCACATGCATACGTTAACGTACTTATTAGTTGGTTAGAATATATACGTGCAATGAAGGACATGCATGCTGAAACTGTGAGTTTGTGTACGTACGTGTAGCTGGGCGGGCCGAGGTGGGAAGTGAAGGTCGGGCGGAGGGACTCGACGACGGCGAGCTTCAGCGGCGCCAACAACAACATCCCCCCGCCGACGTCGGGGCTCGCCAACCTCACGTCACTCTTCGCAGCGCAGGGACTCTCCCAGAAGGACATGGTCGCGCTCTCCGGTGCGTACCTCCACCTATCGCTCAAAGCAATAAATAATTATTTATTCCCCATTGCATTATAACCAACTAATCCCAAGTACTCGTCAATTTATTGACTGGTGGGTGATCACTGGTGCTTAAGGCTGGTAGTAACGGGGAGTATCATATAGTAGTATTATGCATATGATACTAGTGTATGATACTACTTTCCTAATGCATAGTATCATAAGTTAGTATCTTAGGTTGCCTTATTAATTGCCATGTATGACACAAAGTAGTACAACATTTAATATGACACGGTATCATAATATGATACCACATCATCTCTTTCCTCATTTAATTGTGTGCCACATCATTCAAAAAGTCTAGTTGACATGCATGATACCATTTATGATACTCCCATTACGACCAGCCTAAGGATGCAGCACGTATATATAAAGAGAGAGAATGTACCAGCACTAATGTACAGTAATTAACAACAAGAAAGCGACAAGAATCGATTCCCATGTGGGAGAATATGAGGAACCATTTCACACCCTGCTTCTACTAGCTTTACTAGCTAGCTACACTGCACGATACAGCTGTAGCCGGCATGATCGCCAACGGAACTGATAGCTAAGTTTTGACTTGAAAGCCTGGGCATTGTTACTTTACCGGTAACGAGTTCAATCATCCGTGATTAGTGACTAGTAATTACTCGTACTACCAATTAGAAGTCTAGCTTCCATTACTTTTTAGGCCGACGAAAAGAACTGGCATTGGCCTGTGGCTGTCGGCATGGGTTTCTAGAAGAACCTCGTAGTAGTTGTATTGCATTTTGCATGTCACAGATCTGATGCCAGTATTCTAAGCTGCAGTTAGGCCACTTAACTTTTTCAGTGAAATGCCTGGCTCTGGCTTTAGTTGAAAGATGCCTCCCATCACATATTCACGTCTCACTGGACTAATAATATTAAAGCAAGGATAAAGCTAGCCGTGTATCTCGGTTTGTGCTTTATCTATAAAACAGGACGAGAGCCTATTTCGAGAGAAAAATAAAGCTGGCTTCCCAGATATCCAACTTGATTGCAAATTAATGACAACCACACACGCATTTGATTCCTTTTGCTCTGTTCCATGGCTGGCTCAAATCCCTTTTTTTCTTTCTCCCATTATTTTTAGAGAATATACCTACTTAGCTGCAAAGTAAGTAATAATTAAATAAAAGTGCCAAAATGTTCCTTTGGAGGAAAAAGTGCCCAAACATTCCCTTATTCTCAAAATTTTAAAAAGAAGAAGTGTCTCTCATCTCAAATTCCGCTTCCTCTGCGGACATACATGCATGTCGTATGTAGGATCTCACACCATAGGCCAAGCTCGCTGCACAAACTTCCGAGCACACGTCTACAACGGCACCAACATCGACAGCGGCTTCGCCGGGACCCGCCAATCGGGCTGCCCTCCCAACTCCGGCTCTGGCGACAACAACCTAGCACCGCTGGACCTCCAGACCCCTAGCGCCTTTGAGAACAACTACTACAAGAACCTCGTTGCCAAGAAGGGGCTCATGCACTCCGACCAAGAGCTCTTCAACGGCGTGGCCACCGACCCACTGGTCCAGTACTATGTCAGCAGCCAGAGCGCCTTCTTCGCAGACTTCGTGGCAGGCATGATCAAGATGGGAGATATCTCACCGCTCACAGGGAACAATGGAGAGATCAGGAAGAATTGCAGGAAGAATAACTAAAATAACCATTATGATCAAGGTGATACAACGTATGTATTGAGAGATCCATTATTTGTTGCAAGTTTGTGTTTCCATCTCGTTTTTTAATTTTGCGTGCTTCCACAATTGTGAAATTAATATGTACTAGAGCGATATGTTTGTTCATTGAATAGTTCGACAATATATTAACCGTTTACGTGTTGCGTAATGTCTACATTTCACTAGTAGTATGCTTGGAAGACAAGGCATATAATCTGAGTTTTTTTAGGTACATCGTACTATTTCTGAGTCGTGTGGTATTGAATCATTTCAGCCGTTGATTAGTGTGGCAGTTTTATTTTTGTCCTAATTTATAAAATTCCTAGCGTTGACCATCCTCGTCAAGCCTCGTTGGTGTCGCCGCCGGTAATTAACTGTGCATGTCCAACAAAATATCAGAGCTGGCCTTCGTGCCCTCCAAGTGGACGAGGCTTGCCTGCTCCCGAGCCGTGCTCCCATCCGTGCTCCCGTCTAATCCAACGACGCACAGCCCGGCCTTCCTTTGCCCCGAAAAAAAAACCAGCATCGTTCCCCGCCACTCCCTTTGTTTCCCGTGAAGGTATAAACCAACAAAACCGGGCGCTCCGCCTGCTGCCCATGCCTCGCGCCGTCTTCATCTTTTGGCGACCCTCCTCCTGTACGGACGGCCAAATTCCCACGTCGATCTGTAGCTCGTACTGTCGCGGAGCTGCCCCTCCGCCTCGGTTCGGCCTTCGGCGGCATCCACATGACCACAGTCATCGCCGAACCGGCCACCAGCGGTACCGTGGAGACAACCGTGCGAGGACGAGGAACACGGAGGCCGTGCTAGACTGCTCGTCGTGCCCCGACGACGCATGCGACAGGGAGCGCGACGTGCACCATGTCTCTACCCGTTTCCGTGTCCAACGCGAGTGTACGAGCGCCGCGCGTACGCCGACATCATACCTGCGCCGGTGTACGAGCGCCGCGCGTACGCCGACATCATACCTGCGCCGGCGGGCTTGCACAAGCGGCTCCATGTGCTTGCGGTTCCTAGTCTCGTCCACGACGGAGTCGTCGAAGCTAGAACCATCTCAATTTTCAACCTCGCTATTCATGTCGTCCTCTACGTACTCGTCTCAATGCACGCCATGGAGTTCACCGCGCAGCTGTCCGGTCAAATTCATTTTTTCATCGAAAGAGATAGAGCGCCCGGTTTTTGCCCTTTTTTCCTTTATTACAGAAACGGAGGGGGGAGTGGGCCAACGTTGTTGGTTTTTAATTTGGGGGAAACGGTGGTTAGGCTGTGAGACGTTTGATCTGATGGGAGCACGGATGGGAGAACGGCTCGGGAGCAGGCAAGTCTCGTCCCCCTCCAAGTGGGAGCTCCAAGTCTCCAACTGGGACTCGAAGCAACCAGCAGGCAACGGAGCCGCCGCAACAGGGTCCTAATCAGGCTACATGGTCCTAATCAGCGGCGCCGTTGCCACTGCAGCTCCCTCCGATGTGTCTCCGCTGCTGTGCCCGCGTCGCTTGTGTGAGCCGCCGGCTTGGCCGCCGGAAACAATTGGCTGATCTCGTACGTACTAGTGCATCCGGCCATGAGTACCGTCCGGCAAGGATTCATCGACTATGTACAATCGTCTCCATTGCACCTCATCTCTGCTCGATCGGTCTCTGTAGTCCTGTCATAGCAGGAAAAGAAAACACACAAATTTCTTAGAGCATTTACAGCCGGACTTTGCAAATCCGCCTCCTCAACGTCCGTGTACACTGACCGATCACGCCTCAAATAATACATTTCATGTCCGGATATCTCAAATTAGAAATCTCAAATCCATATTATTACATGCAACATAGCGATCTTTAAGCGGGGCTCGTCTGGTCGCTGTGCCCATGTCCAGCGGCCGGCTCGCTCCCCAGAGTGTTGGTCCGGTCGCCGGCAAGATAAAGTAGGACATGGGACACGAGCCGGCTCACGGGACTCAAGGCGCCGGAGTCTCCCATGCCCTACTCTTCCTCGTTGGAGCCCGGAACCCGTTGGGTGCCGGTGGACATCAGATCGATGATGGATCCGTCCTGGGACAAGCCGGCGACATCCACCACGACGTGGTTGCGGCGCCCGGATTGGTGCACCATACGGGGCGCCGGAGAATGCAACTCCGCCTCGCCGACGTCTATCGCCGCGAGGGTTGCCACCGCCTCCCGCGCCCGCTGCCTCGCACGGCGGGTACACCGCGCCATGTTTGCGTTGGACGATGCCTATGGTGCGTCCATGTCCTCGGCGCGCCAACGAGGGGTTGCATGCCCGCCACCGCGTTCGGATGCCAGACGGGCCGCACCGCCTCCGGTGAGATAGCGACAGCTGATGGGGCCACCTATTACTGGTAGTGTCATGGACCTGACATCTAAGGCCCACCTAGGGTCCCACACCATCATTGGGAGGTCCCTGGACCACAAGAGCATTCAGATGCGCACCACTGAAGATCCACTCGGATATACCGAGGGCACTCCGACGTCTTCCATCCAGTCGGCCCGACCAACATCACTCGGATAGAGGCTACATAGGGAGCAGCAACGGTCGAGGAATCTTGTGTCATACTTCAAGTGCTGTCATGGCTACCGTTACATGTAACTGCCGTAGTCATGGTTGTTAACACCTGTAACTGCCGTAGTTATAGTCTTTAAACCTCCTTGTAACGTGGCAGTAAAGAGGCCGAGGCGCACTCTATATAAGCCGCCCTCCTGCTCCATGACAAGGGTTCAACATCCATTGTAATCACACACCCCAAGACAAAGCAAGCCTCCGGGCACAAGACGTAGGGTTGTTACCTTCTCCAAGAGGGGCACGGACTCATAAAAACCGAGTGGCACACTTGCGCCATAGCTAGGATCCGCCCTTGTTCGTACCCCTAATGCTCATTGCCAGGATCATAACCCCGACAATTGGCGCCCATCGTGGGGCAGCGCGTCTAGCGATTATTCGGCGCAGGTGGATTTTTTCGTCATCATCATCATGATTCTCGGCGGCGAGATCCGTTTCGGAGCGCTCAGCTTTGTCGCCGACGATTCTGCGTGGCTTCAAGAAGCCCCGCTGGACGTGGAGTCGCTGCCCGTTCGAGGCGCAGCGCACTTCCGCGCATCTTCATTCGGAGTCCTTCTCCGCCAGCCTTCGGTTTCGTACCGAGTGGCTCCCCTCATTCCTGCTGGCCGCCGTCACAAGCGCTCTGGAAGATCACGGCTCCAGCGTTGGATCAAGCACGCCATTGCCCTCCAGGCCACGGCTGGGCAGGCGGCGGCACTCGAGCCCGACGAGCCCGCCCTTGACCTTTTCGGCTGCCTCCACGAGGACTCCACTGATGAGTCCGAGTGCGAGAGCGTGGAGTCCACTGCCGAGGTCCTCATGGCCAGCACGGAGCAGCACAGTCCTTCAAGATACATGGGCCCCCACGACGGGCACATGGGCCCTTCGCGTGGACAGAAAAACGACAACCAGGGGGATGATCACTCTCCTCGCCATGAGCCGTATGTTCCCCAAGATCTCACTCTAGAGCAGAGTTGTGAGCTCCGTCGGAGGAATGAGCAGGCTCTGCGCACTTCCATTACTGGGACGACTCCCGAGGCCCTGGCCATGGAGTCGGCGCGCTTGGCCACCCTGGCCGAGCGAGACCGCCTAGAGTGGCTGTAGAAGGAGTTGGACGACCGCGTCCGTCAACGGCCCAGTTCCAGTCATCACAAGCGCCGGTTGTTCCCGCGTGATCAGTCTCGGAACTACCGAGTGCTTAACACCCCACTATAGAACTTAGCGGCAGCAACCAGGATTGCAGATTCCATGCAGCCCTCTGGCTCCACGGCTGGCGAAGGTATCCGCTAGATCCGAGCAATCCTGAAGAGGGCCCTGTTGCAGAAGGCCGCAATGTCGCAGTCCCGCGATCGCATCGACAGCGCATTGATGCGTGCCGAGATGGTCCAGTCGGCTCATAGACCACTCGGCTCTGGGAGGCGCCGGCCATCGTCCCCTTCAAGAGGTTAGTACAGGGATCGGAGGCATGACCAAGTCACTCCCTCCTCGGCGGCACGATGATTATGATCACACTCGGATGCCCCCTCCGCGGGACATCACATACGGGCGCCAGCCTTATGATGACAGGCATCTGCGCGAAGACGATTGGAGGCCGAGTCCTCCACACCGTCCGAAGGATCCCCGACACCCGCGGTTCAATGTGAGATCCATCCTCGCTCATAATCTGGTTGACAGAGGTCGGGCCCTGAGAGAAGGCATGGACGGTGACGCTCCGAGTGGGTCTACACCTCCAGGTCCCGAGTGCTTTAGTCGATACATTCGCACTGCAGACATCCCGAACAACTTCAGGTTGGCAACGGGGATCAGCAAGTTCACTGGCGAGTCGAAGCCAGAGATTTGGCTGAGTGGCCGTCCAGATCAGCGGCGGCAACGACAATGTGCCCATGAAGCACCTGCCACCGATGCTTGAAGGGTCGGCTAGAGCTTGGCTCAACCAACTTCCACCCGGCAGTATATACTGTTGGGATGACCTGGCCTGACTCTTCGTCAAGACCTTCGAAGGCACGTACAAGCGGCCGGGTGGACTGTCCGAACTTCATCACTGCATGCAGAGGCACAATGAAACTCTCCACGAGTACATTCAGCGGTGGACCACCCTGCACAATACGGTGGAGAATGTCAGCGATCATCAGGCAATTTGCGCCTTCAAAGCTGGCATCAGATACCGAGAGCTGACCTTTAAATTTGGCCGGACTGAGATCCTGACTCTCAGTCGGACGATGGAGATAGCCAGTCGGTACGCCGATGGCGAAGAAGAAGATCGACTGAGGAGCGGCAAGGGCTGAGCTGGAGACGCCCATCAGTCGGGCAATAATACCAGCAAGAAGCAAAAGCGGAAGGCAGAGGCAGCCGAGAATGCTGAGGCCACGGCTCTAGCCGGCCAAAGCAAAGGCAAACGCCAACCAAAGCAGAAAAGGGAATGGATAGGCAAGAAGAAAGTCACCCCGAAAAGCGATATCCTCGACTAGCCTTGCCAGATACACACGAAGAAAGATGAGGATGGAAACCTGATTCTGCTGAAGCACACCACTCGGGAGTGCCGACTGCTCAAGCAGGAGATGCGGCAAGAGCCCTTAGAAGGCAAGGCTGACGATGACGACGGGGGCAAGAACACCTCTAGGTACCCCAACGTCGAGAAGGTCCTGATGATCTTTGCTGGCGTCGAGAGCAAGAGCCGACTCAAGGTGATGAAACGAGAGGTCAATATGGCAGTTCTGACTGTCACAAAATACCTTGACTGGACCAAGACACCCATCACTTTCGATCAGTCGGATCACCCGACCCATATACGGACCCCTGGGTGGCAGGCTCTGGTGGTTGATCCGACTGTCAGTGGAGTCTGACTGCGCAAGGTCCTCATGGACGATGATAGTGGGTTGAACATCATTTATGCTGATACTCTAGAGGCGATGGGCATCCCGATGTCCCAACTGAGCAAGAGCACCGCGCAGTTCCACGAGGACATCCCCAAGAAAAAAGCAAAGTCACTCGAGCAGATAGCCCTTGACGTAGTATTCGGCGGCAAGAAAAACTTCAGGAAAGAGAGGCTGACCTTTGAGGTGGTGGACTTCCGGAGTGCTTGTCACGCCATCCTAGGTAGGCCTACCTACACACGATTCATGGCCAGACCATGCTACATGTAACTTAAACTTAAGATGCTAGGGCCGAATGGTGTGATCACCATCACAGGGAACAGGAAGATAGCTGAAGAATGCCTGCAGAAGGGCTCTCAGATAGCTGACGAGCATATGGCGATGGCGGAGTTAGACGAATACAAGAAGGCGGTTGATTCAAGTGAGCTGCTGAAATCCAAGAAGCCGACTAAGGAATCCGCTTTCCAGTCGGCCGGTGAAATGAAGCAAGTTCATGTCCATCCAGAGGACCCGAATGCTGCCCCAAACAACATCTCCACAACACTTGACAGCAAATAGGAAGGCGAGCTCATCCAATTCCTTCGTGAGAACTGGGACATTTTTGCATGGAAGCCTTCTAACATGCCGGGTGTTCCCAACTGGCTGAGCATCGACTCCGAGTCGCCCCAAAGATGAAGCCTGTCAAAGAGCACCTCCATCGCTCTTCCACCAAGAAACACAAGGCAATTGATGAGGAGATCGCGCGTCTCTTAGCCGCCGAGTTCATCCGAGAGGTGTACCACTCCGAGTGGCTCGCCAATGTCGTCATGATGCCAAAGAAGAACAACTCCCTCCGAATGTGTACTGACTTCAAGCACATCAATCGGGCCTGCCCGAAGGACCATTTTTCCCTCCCCCGAGATCATATACTGGACTCCCTGCCGGGTGTGAGCGATTATCATTTCTGGATGCGTACTTGATAACCCACAAATATAGGGGATCAATTGTAGCCTTTCTCGATAAGTAAGAGTGTCGAACCCAATGAGGAGCTAAAGGTAGAATTTATATTCTCTTCAAGTTCTATCGACCACCGATACAACTCTACGCACACTTAATGTTCACTTTACGTAGAACAAGTATGAAACTATTTTGTAGGTGTGATAGGATAGGTTTGCAAGATAATAAAGAACACGTAAATAAAAGCTAGGGGCTATTTAGATAAAGAAACAATTAAGTTAGTTTTAGTAGAGAGCTTTTTTTCACAAGAAAGTTATTTGTCCATAGGCAATCGATAACTAGAATGGTAATCATTATCGCAATTTTATATGAGGGAGAGGCATAAGCTAACATACTTTCTCTACTTGGATCATATGCACTTATGATTGGAACTCTAGCAAGCATCCACAACTACTAAAGATCATTAAGGTAAAACCCAACCATAGCATTAAGTATCAAGTCCTCTTTACTCCCATACGCAACAACCCACTTACTCGGGTTTGTGTTTTTGTCACTCACGCAACCCACTGTAAGCAAATCATGAACATATTGCAACACCCTACAGCGGGAATCCCACATGCTTGCGCGACACGAAGGGCACCATAGGACAACACCAAAAGAAAACATACAACTCAAACCAATCACGATCATCAATCAACCCATAGGACAAAACGGATCTACTCAAACATTATAGGATAACCACATATCATTGGATAATAATATATAGTGTTGAGCACCATGTTTAAGTAGAGATTACAGCTGGGAGAAGAGGTGTTATAGCGCTGCATAGAGGGGGAGAAAGTTGGTGTTGATGGTAGCGCGGTTGTTGGTGTAGATGTCGTCACGATCCTTGCCCCGGCGGCACTCCGGCGCCACCGGGAGAGAGCCCCCCTCCTTCTTCTTCTTCCTTGGCCTCCCCCCTAGATGGGAGGAGGGTTTCCCCTCTAGTCCTTGGCCTCCATGGCGGCGGAGCGGCGGAAGCCCCTCCGAGATTGGATCTCTGTCTCTGTTTCTCTTCTGTTTCTTGACCCTGTTTTCTAGCCCTTCACAGTTTCTTAAATTCTCGAAGATTCGTAACTCTGATTGGGCTAAAATTTTGACACGATTTTTATCCATATATATGCTTCCTTGCGGCCGAAGGACACCTCCAACCAACCTACGGGGTAGCCACAAGCTTGCCAGGCGCACCCTGGGTAGGGGGCGCGCCCCTTGAGCTTGTGGGCCCCTCGAGCATCATCTCGCGTTGATTCCGCTTCCTAAAAATCACATATATTCCAAAATAATTCTCCGTAAAATTTTATCGTGTTTAGACTTTGTTTGATATGGATATTCTGTGAAACAATAAACATGCAATAAACAAGAACTGACACTGGGCACTGGATCAATATGTTAGTCCCAAAAATAATATAAAATATGGCCAAAAGTATATATGAAAGTTGTAGAATATTGCCATGAAACAATCAAAAATTATAGATACGACAGAGACCTATCAGCATCCCCAAGCTTAATTCCTACTCGTCCTCGAGTAGGTAAATGATAAAAAAGATAATTTTTGATGTGGAATGCTACCTAGCATAATCTTGATCATGTAATCTAATCATGGCATGAATATTAAGACACGAGTGAATCAAATAAATACTCTATAATTTGATATAAAGACATCAATACTCAGGCATCCCAACAAACAATCATGTCTTTCAAAATATCAATGCTAAAGAACGTTATCCCTACAAAATTATATAGCCTTGTCATGCTCCATCTTCTAAACACAAAGTATTTATCATGCACAACCCTGATGACAAGCCGAGCAATTGGTTCATACTTTTTAACGCGCTTCAGATTTTTCAACCCCCACGCAATACATGAGCGCAAGCCATGGATATAGCACTATGGGTGGAATATAATATGGTTGTAGAGATTAATATGGAGAAGACAAAAAAGAGAAAGTCTCACATCGACGAGGCTAATCAACGGGCTATGGATATGCCCATCAATTGATGTCAATGCGAGGAGTAGGGATTGCCATGCAACGGATGCACTAAGAGCTATAAGTGTATGAAAGCTCAAACTGAAAACTAAGTGGGTGTGCATCCAACTTGCTTGCTCATGAAGACCTCGGGCATTTGAGGAAGCCCGTCATCGGAATATACAAGCCAAGTTCTATAATGAAAAATTCCCACTAGTATATGAAAGTGACAACATAGGAGACTCTCTATATGAAAAACATGGTGCTACTTTGAAGCACAAGTGTGGAAAAGGATAGTAACATTGCCCCTTCTCTCTGTTTCTCTCATTTTTTTGGTTTTTTCTTCTTTTTTTCCTTTTTTTTGTTGGGTTCTTTTTTGGCCTTTTTTTTCTTTTTTATTTTCGTCCGGAGTCTCATCCCGACTTGTGGGGGAATCATAGTCTCCATCATCCTTTCCTCACTGGGGCAATGCTCTAATAATGATGATCATCGCACTTTTATTTACTTACAACTCGATACAACTAATACATGATGACTCTATATGAATGCCTCTGGCAGTGTACCAGGATATGTGCAATGATCTAGCATAGCAAAGATATCAAAAAACGGACAAGCCATGAAAATGTCATGCTAGCTATCTTACGATCATGCAAAGCAATATGACAATGAATATTCAAGTCATGTATATGATGATGGTGGAAGTTGCATAGCAATATATCTCGGAATGGCTATGGAAATGCCATGATAGGTAGGTATGGTGGCTCTTTTGAGGAAGATATAGGGAGGCTTATGTGTGATAGAGCGTATCATATCACGGGGTTTGGATGCACCGGCGAAGTTTGCACAGACTCTCGAGGTGAGAAAGGGCAATGCACGGTACCGAAGAGGCTAGCAAATTGCGGAAAGGTAAGAGTGCATATAATCCATGGACTCACATTAGCCATAAAGAACTCACATACTTATTGCGAAAGTTTATTAGCCCTCGAAGCAAAGTACTACTACGCATGCCCCTAGGGGGATAGATTGGTAAGAAAAGACCATCACTCGTCCCCGACCGCCACTCATAAGGAAGACAATCAATAATAAATCATGCTTCAACTTCTTAGCATAACGAGAGACTATAAGTGCATGCTTCAGGAATCACAAACTTAACACCAATATTCTTACTAAACCACAATCATTCACTAGTACCTCCCACATATTATCACCTCTATATCGCAAAACTATTGCAAGGAATCAAACATATCATATTCAGTGATCTACAAGTTTTATGTAGGATTTTATGACTAACCATGTGAATGACCAATTCCTGTTGACTCTCTAAATAGATATAAGTGAAGCAAGAGAGTTTAATTCTTTCTACAAAAGATTTGCCCATACTCTAAAAATATAAGTGAAGCAAAAGAGAATTCTACAAATGGAGGTTTTCTATGTGTAGAGAAACAGGAAATCCAAACTTCAAATGATATAAGTGAAGCATATGAACACTACAAAAAAAAAGACACATCCGTGACATTTTGGCCCGAACGAAAAAAAATTATGTCGTGCTTATGACACTTCTATGACAATAATTGTGACAAAACCACGTATCATCATAGATGTGGTGGGCTCCTACTTCTATGACAAAAAATTATGACAGAAAATGGGCTTTTCGTCCTGGGCGGGCCGGGGATGCACCTGCATGACATTCATTGGGCCGTCCATGACGGAAAAAATCATGGTAGAAGCAAGGGCGAGGAAAATATCGGGGACTTCCTGGTTACGGTGGGTGGTCGGGGCCAAGCGATGCACGGAGGTTTGCGCGTTTCTCTCGTACACGTACGAGCGTGTGTGCGAGGCGTTGGGCTCTAACTGAACCTGAGCGAGGCGTTCGCTTACTGAACCTGAGCGATTGCACTAGCTATGTTACTGAACCCGAGCGATCGATCCCTTGGCTGTTAACTGAACCCGAGCGATTCCTTCGCTACTGCTGCTAATTGAAGCGGATCGAACCTGCTGCCTCTTGATGAACAGTAACCGTTGTTGCGTTGGATGAACAGTTCACCTGTGGGGGTTGGATGAACAGGACCCCGTGGTAGTAGTAGGCCGTTGCCGCTGGATGAACATGACCCTGATCGAGGAGGTGGGGGTGGATGAACAGGACCCCGTGGAGGGCTGGTTGAACAGTAGCCGGTGGAGGCTGGATGAACAGGACCCTGTGGATGAACAGTAGCTGGTGGAGGCAGGAGGAAGTCGACGGTGGATGAACAGTAGCAGGTGGAGGCTCGAGGAAGTCGATGGTGGATGAACAGTAGCCCGTGGAGGCTGGAGCGAGGCAGTAGATGGTGGATGAACAGTAGGCCGTGGAGTCCCGTTCTGCGGTACGCCACACCCCTCCTGATGAACAGGACCCCGTTTCGACCGTAGGCACTCGAACAGAAGTCCGTTTCCTCCATTTTGCGGTACGCCACACCCCTCCCAATCAACAGGACCCCGTTTCGACCGTAGGCACTCAAACAAAAGTCCGTTTCCTCCGTTTTGCGGTACGCCAGACCCTTTCCAATGAACAGGACCCCGTTTTGACCGTACGCGGTCGAACAGAAGGCCGTTTCCTCCGTTCTGCGGTACGCCAGACCTCGTTTCGGCTGTTCCGTCCAAGCCGGTTGGCTCTCGATGAACACGACGCCGTTGCTGCTGTTCGCTGCCTCTCCATGTACACGAGCCTTGGCCGTACGTATGCGCGAGTAGGCGTTCGAGACCCCGCCCGTATGTACGTATGTGGCCGTATTTTTTGGCATTTGGCTGTACGTACGTGTACACAGTTTAGAAGGGACTGCCTGAACTGCTACGTCGGGGGCTCTACTACTACACGTGCCGCTGCTTGCTCGGACATGGTTCATCGTTGCAGAGTGACCGATCGACCAGTATGTACGTACACGTTCGCGACCAGACAGACAACCCTCTATGTACGGTTCGACCGGGTGGGTCCCAACCATCAAGGAGGATAAGGAGGCACTCCCTTGTGTGCGAAGATATATGTGGTGGGTCCCAGGTGTCGGGGGAGGAATCATTTTTTTTGCGCGTAATAAGGAGGCACTTCCTTGCATGCGAAGATGTAGGTGGTGGGTCCAGCTGTCAGCCTCACCGTGTACATTCGTCTTTCGATGGCTGTCGTTCGTTGACAACATTGACCACGCCACAGCGAGAGCACCAAGGCGGTGGACGACGGCGAGGCCTAGGAAGGGAATGACGTGGAGCCGGGGAAGACGCTGCAGTGGATGCCCATGCGGAGGGGAGTACGAGGGTTGACTGCTTCGGCTGTGGTGTGAGGCTGTCGTCGCCGGAGAATAACAGGAGGTGTGGGTGAGTAGAGGGATGGCATGGCCAGCGGTGGCAGCACAGCCGGCCACGGGAGGCAGTAACAGGCGGTCCAGCCGGCGCTGGTTTCGGCCGCTGGAGCAAGAAGATCAGAGATTGAAGAAGCAGCGCGGCCGTTGGATGTTAATCGAACGGTCACTGCTGCTAGAATCATTTGTTGACTAGGTTAACAAAGCCCTGCGTATGTGTCAACTTAGTAGGCCCACAAGTCAGCCTCCGAATCAGGTGGGTCCGAGCTAGCAGGGGGAGGAATCATTTTTCTTGCGCGTAATAAGGAGGCACTTCCTTCCGTGCGAAGATGTAGCTCGTGGGTCCCAGCTGTCAGACTCTCGACGTACTCCATGTTGGCTCTCGTTGTTGACCACACATCGTCGAGCGGACCACTACGGTGGATGACGGCGAGGCCTAAGATGGAAACGATCTGGAGTCGTGGAACAAGGGGCACTGGAGTCCCTGGTGGAGGGGAGTACGAGGGACTAGTTCGGCTGCCGGGTGAGTCTGCCTTCGTCGAAGAATAACAGAAGGTGTGGGTGAGTACAGGTATGACCTGACCACCGTTGGGAGTAGGGTGGGGCGGCGAGGCCTCCGCGGCAGCACAACCGGCCACGGAAGGCAGATGCAGGCGCTCCAGCCGGCGATGGTTTTGGCGGCTGGAGCAAGAGCAACTAGATCAGAGATTGAAGAAGCAGGATCGCCGATCCAACGACTACAGATGTCAGAATAATTTGTCGACTTTTTGTTTTAGACCATTAAATTGTTTTGTTCACTAAATGGATAACACCTTGCGCAGGCTTCGTCTAGTGGGCCAACAAAGTCAGCTTCGAAAGCTGTGGCGGAATGCAGCCCATTTATTTAGGTTTTACAGCCAATTTCATTTTGTTTGCCAATACATCTATTTCCTGGGCTTTGACTCAAAAAATAATCTATTTCCTGGGCTGGGTATAAATAATAATCGCCGATTTACTATTTATGATAATTTACAGCGCATTTGATTATTTATTCGAATACACCTATTTACTAGTCTGGGTGAAAAATAATATTGCGTACATGCAGCCCATTTATCATTTCTAATAATTTACAAGCCTTTTGATTTTGGTAGAAATGGACCCATTTTCTGGGATGGGTGAAAAAAACAATGATGATCTGGACTGAGCATTTCATATAAAAATAATATTGAGATAGGAATATTATTAAAAAATTAAGTTGGGCTTGGTAATCTTATTATATAAAAAATGAACTGAGCTATGCATTTTATTAAAAGAAACATAAGCTAGGCTGCGCTTATTTTAGGACTAGCAAGATGCCCATGCGCTGCACGGAACATCAAGATGCCCATGCGCTGCACGGAACATCAAGATGCATTTGTATGAGTAGTTTATCTTGTGGGAGAAAAGGATAAATGAGGGAAGTCCTTATTTGCAAATGTGGAGAGGGGTGTGGGTATCTTTTTGCAAAATTGCCATAGTTTCTTTCCTATCCGTCAGATATAAATCGGACGGCCTATATTGCAGGATGGCAGGCACACCATCATCACCAACTCTGTTTTTTATAAGACTGGAGATATTGTGTACAACTGTCGCCCAGTTGCATTGCTGATGTTCAACGAAAAAGGCCTGTGTAGTACTCAACCCATATTGAATGACACCCGAAAAGGCCCAAACAAGGCTTCTGTACAACTTTTTGAAGTCACTGAGCTCAATTAATAACTTAAGAAAAAAGTTAGACTACAGTGGAACCTAATTAAAAGTTGTCACGAGCGAAGAAATAATTCAGCGGTGCCACTTGTGTGTGTGTGTGTGTGAGAGAGAGAGACCCATCGGTCGATGCTCGTAAATACATCTTTCAGCCATATGCATTGCTGATGCTCAGTAAAAACTTATATAGTTGACACAATCATATAGAACATCATAGCACACTGAACTTGCATACAAAAATTTCACGCAGGCGGCACAATCAGGGTGGAAGCAGTGGATCGCTACGGGTAGGGCTATGTTGAAACCAACGAACTCGTACATAATCGTTCATCATCTTTATCAATGACGAGGAAATATATTAAATGCTGTGCAAAGAGAACAGACAGACAGCACAATAAGTTCTGCTAGCACATTAAGTTGACGTACACCCCTTTCTAAAAAAATTCAGGTACAAAAATAGAACAGGTCACAATCAAATTTACTGGCACATCAGTGCTTCACACCGATAGCTCGGATTGAACTAGTATCTGAGAAGATTCAGTTGTTACCTCGAATTAGAGCACATCCAGGCAGCCAGCCCTGCCTCTTCTCTCAAAGAAGCAGTGGCCTCTACCGTGCGATGGAATAGGCCCTGTGCCATCCATCATTCCAAGAAACACGGGGAAAGTCTGACGTTGACTCCTGTAATGGACGTCGTCGATGGACCCTGGCACCAGCGGTGGTGGCAGGACTTCGATTGATGGATTGACCACTTCTTCGACATGCACGAACACTCGATACAGGTACATCCCTAACGTGGTCTGCGGCGGCCTTGGTGGTGATGAATAGTACAACCCTGGTTCCTGCACCGATATCTCAACACCAATCACCTTCGGTATGGTGGACGACTTCTTCATCCATGCCATAACCGTCAAAGCCCAGCAGTCTGGAGGAACAAACATACTTACGAGCTCACCTCCTAGGTCGTTGATAAGCTCATTCATGGACTCGCTGTTCCAAGCACGTCGAGACATGCCGTGGAAGGTAAGCTTTGTTAAAAACTCAAGCTCAGAGGGCACCGAGCCCCATCCTAGGTGCCAATCAAAGCTCACCAGCGCGCCATCGCAGAACAAACGCCGGGAAGATTCGAACACACGACTGCAGTCGAAAGTTGTCCGGAACCTGACGAAGAAATCAGCCGGTGGCGGACAGACTTCGACGAGCAAGTCACTTATTTGGATGTCGTGCACAATGCCAAGAGCTTTGACAAGGTCGTCCGGTGAGACAGGAGGCCGGTCGCCGTTGATGGTTACCATTAGCACTTTGCCGGCAAACTGGTCGTCAAGCGCCGCCATGCCACTATTGAGCGACAGCACGCAGCGCCTGAAGGCAGGACGGACCTCAGGATCTCCGGCTCGGAGATCCGCAGTGACCGGTGACATGATAGTGCGCTTGAGTACAGGGAGTACATGAGAGGGATTTGGGGAACTGGAGTAGGAATCGAGATTCCAGAGGTGGGGGAGGGGCGGGAGATTGGGGATGAAAAGGTAGCATGAATTTCGAACACGCGCCAATATGCTCTCTGCGCGCAAGCGCACGAAAACACCGGTGGTGCCCATATGTCGGCCTAAGAGTCCTTTTTCTTTCTTTTTTTGAGCGCCCAGCTTGAGAGTCATAATTGACCTATTTGGCATTGCGTTACTACTCGGCCCATATTCAATGACACCTCACTGGCCCAAACAAGTGTACATCATCAAAAAGACACTGAGCTCAAATTATAACTTGAAAAAAGGAGATATACTCTGAACACTGGAGAATGGTGATGCCCTCATTTAGCCCACCAGCAGTTCGAGACAATAAATAGTTCGAAACAATGATATATAGAACATTCAAACACTGAGTAGTGACTACTACTGACATAAACAGCAAGACATGATAGTTCATAAGAAGTCTTGCTACACCACCAAAATGCGCCCGTCTGCAGCGCTCAGACTCTCGTGATCCAGACGAGAATGACATTCTAAATAGAGGCAACTATTACATAGTAAGAGTGACATATACGAGGATGACCCAATGACAAGGAGTATGCATAACAAAAGAGAGAACTACCCATCCAGAACAAGCAGCAAAGACAACAAGTCATTCGAAGAGGGATGATCCAACACCATCATAATTTGCGGCCCCGCTTCAGCCACCAGTGATTCGGAGACACCAGAACTCCACCCTTTCAACGCAATAGCCCAATTACCTATCAACCTGAAGGCTTGAACCACATCACTGCCTGTCGGACTTAAGACATCCAAGGATCAAAGTTAATCCAGATGCCTTTGTCATTCTCACCTTCTTTTGGCTGCAGGCTGTATCGTTGACAATCAGGGGAGCCTGCTCCCGAAGTCCTAGGGCTCGCCGTGTAGACACAGTTTTCCCTAGCAAACAGAGCCTCTCTGCCATCAAGGTCCTTGCCAACGGTGATCTCCTGGTTAATCAGATAATTGAGTCCGAGAAACAGAGAGTGTGAACCAAGGCTGTTTACCCGCCTCCAACTCAAAAATCCTGAAGGCCCCAACAAGCTGGTATCCTGCTCATAGACGTAACAGCCACTGTCCGGATACTCACATATTTCACGGTGCTTGTACACAGTGGGGTTTTTGCAATATAACTTTTCCGGCTCATGTGTGCGAATGATCATCAGTCTTTTGTCGTAGTCTGATCGAGCGAGGAACCAGTTGTGCTTCCCTGTTTTTGGCAAAGGTGGTGTGATTACAAAGGGCAATAACTATAGGGACACTGCATCATATCAAAAAGGACATGCATTGTTAATGTAAGATCAGCATTGTTCAGAGTATGAGTAGGATAATGCAAGAAACAACATTGATCTGTCCCTGTTGGAACTGAGAGGAAAATACAGGGAAATGTATACTGGGTTCAAAAATATAGAAGTGCCATTCATGGTTATACTCATGTTATCTCGCAATCGATTCTTCACAGGAAACTACCATGTCATGCATGTTATGTAATCATGTTCTGTCCTCACAAACAAATCCTTCAAGGAAACTAACAGACCATGCATTGTTATATACTCATGTTCTGTGGGCAAAATTCTGGTGAGGATATTATTCTAGCCATTGATTGCTGAAGGGTGAATATAGGTATGTACACATGGTAAGCATTACAGGATTTCACTACTTCCAAATATAGAGTTCTCCATATGCACATTTACTTCCCTAATGTATGGTTAGATGAAACCAACAGTGTGATGCATGTTTCTACATCATGAAAATGAGGAAACTAACATGGCTATTGATACACACTCATATTTAGTAGTATATATATTACTATAAAGTTAGGAGAATATCCATATCTTCCTAACCGTTTGATTAGTCAAGGGTACAAATTGGCTGTAATGACATGGTCACAATCGCATGAATTAACTCATTCCAAATATAGCTGATTTACGGCGTCTCTAATACATTGCCATAGTTCTACTTAAATTCTACTCAAACAGGGATATGCCAATCATCACAAAAAGTTCAAACAGTGTCATGGTGTTAACATTAACATCAGACAAAAATAGCTTACACGCGCCGTCCCAGCAATACGTGGTGCCATCTGCTTTGTCGATCGCGTAGATGATGCCATTGTGTTCAATAGCATCACAGAACTGTGTATCAGCTTTGACGATCCACTGCGAGGTCAGTTGTCTCCACCTAAAGAAGGGACCAGCGGAAAGATAGGCGAGTCCGCGGTCGAACAAGGCAATTAGCTTGAAGTCTGCGTAATCCGCATATCGTGTGGGCACTTGGCAGATTATAGTCTTCTGCAAAACAATGTGCGTCCAACTGACAATGTAATCTAGATGACTTGGACCGCGATAGTAAAACCCTATATAATCCAATGTAGGAAGGATAATCTCATGGGAGGTGTGGAAAGTTCACGAGCACCAACTTTTTCTGGTCTTCTCTGACGGCAGCCATCCAGTGGGAGTTCATGCCGACACAGTACATACCTGCCAAGAAGTTTCGGGCGATGGTGATCGGATCGAAGTCAAGGGGTGTGATGTACGGCGACCCACTACATACCTGCAAAGAAGTTTCAGCTAATGGAGGTCGGATTGAAGTCGAGGGGCATCATGTACGCCTCCGTATCATAGTGAGCAAATCTCGCTAGACCAGATAGCAGCAAGCAGGGTGTCTTGAAAAGCTCAGGCCTCGCTTCCATGATGGTCGCGTGCATGTCCCTCGAGCATCCAGCCAGCCGCACGGCGCTCAACATATCCATACACGAACAACAGAGGTCGAGGATGTCACTGGGGAGATTGCTCCAATCGCGGCTCATATGGATGCTGCACGGTTTGTGTTTGGCCATGGTGGAGTTTGGAAGGTGGCGTTTTTGGGGGCTTGATTTACGGGGGAGAAGACTCTCGGTGCTGGAGCGGCTAGCGAGGGAATAGTGGTACTAGGGGAGGCGAGCGAGGCAAGTGTACGCGGGGGCACAGTGAGATGATGAAGAGTGACCTCAGGATCTCCGGCGAGACAGAGATGGAGATGGATTGGTACTAGGGGGGAGAGGGAGACGAGGCGAGGCATGCTATATAGCGGCAGCGACAGTGACTGCACAGTGCCCAAGGTGAGGCTAACTTTGGTAACCCGAACACACCGCCTGGACTAGTGTCACCTCGGGCGCAGGGTCTTGTCACTTCACTGTGAGGACCGGATGAGTAATATTTTGACCATCAAGTGTACCACAGTTGTACTACTACTAGTAGTAACATACGGAGTAGTACTATATAGCGGAAATAGGTCTCCCGTGCTAGCATGCCTCTGGGTTCACTTCATCCTCCAGGTAGCATCCCTATTGCAAGCAGAACCAAATTCTCGTGCATGCGGAAGCGCGAAGAAGGGATTTTTTCTTTTTTTAGGATAATCGCATATTCCTTAACCAGAAAAGGTTGTGTCTCTCAGGCACGCGCCAATATCAATCCGAACCAGCTACGGCACATTTTTGTGTGCAAAGAGATGGATATGTTTGTATATCTGTTCGTCCACCCAAGTGGGTTTTGTGTAGGTCCCACCTATCAGGAGGGGTGCAGAAATAAAAAGGAATCATAAAATGTTTCGCCACGGTGATTCGAAAGAGTGACCTCAACTAACTAGTGGCACATGTAGCGATAGAAGGATGGGCACGTACACGGACACGGACCACTCCTCAGTACGCTACTCGCATAGCCTTTTCGTTTTGCAGGTTGGTCTACCTAGCCGTCTAATCAACTGCCTGCATGCCACTTCTCCCATTTACCTCTCCATTGGGAACCGATTTTCCTCGGCTTCTTCACCTCTCCTTCATTTGCATTCAAACCCCACTGGATTCACATTGTTTTAACCTCTTCAGATCCTCCTGGAGTAATTCCGAAGCCCCTCTAAATAATCATCTTCTTCAGTTAGACTAGCCATCTTAATCCTAATTCTCCAAACCATAGCCCTCCGGTCCAGCGGTTCCAAATGGCGAAAGAGATCCCTATGCAGGTTTTTTAGCGTCAAACATGTCCTCGTCGAAGGCTCGTTGAGCATAGTTGCCACCGTCACCGACCACCCAAGGGTTGTTTGGGTGTGGATCAACAATGTATCCAACTCCCTCCAAAAGGTGGAGATGAAGGTCGTCGGTCTCGACGCAGAGTACACGGAGCGTGCCACTGGGAAGATCCAACGCGCCGCCGTCCTTCAGCTGTGCCTCGAAGATGAAGTTTTGGTGTATCACAACATACACGCGCCCTCCATACCAGGTGAGCTCCACGATTTCATGTCTCGGGAGGACATATACTTCTGTGGGGTAGCCATGGAAGGGGACAAAGAGAATCTGGTGCCGTACAACCTTGACTTGAAAAACATCGCTGACCTACAAACCAGAATTCCTGTAGACGATTGTGATAAAGAAACACCATCCCTGTTCGACGTAGCAAATTCTGTGCTCAGAAAAAATCTTGAGGAGGGTGACGAGACGCTGGGATTAAGGTCGTCTGGATGGGAGAATTATCCCTTGACCTACGAGCGGATAAAATATGCTGCCCTCGATGCCCGTGTGAGTTTCGAGATAGCTGCAAGGTCGAAAGAGCTTGTTGTGAAGCCATCTCCCACAGAAAATAAGAAAAAGAAGAAAAAGAAGAAGAAGAAGAAAGAAGAAAGAAGAAGAAGAAGAAGAAGCACGGCATTATAGATGGATGAACTATTTCCTCTCTTGTAAAAATTATATTTCCTCTCTGTGTACATTGATATAGATGAACTATTTAGCTGGTGTGCATATCTTTGGAATAAGTGTACTCTATGTACATTGATATAGGTCCGCTTGACTATAATGAACTATTTATCCGCCTAGTTTCCTCTACTACTACTCCTTGCAGTGAGCGGTATGCAATGCATGTGTCAGTAGACATGACAGCTTGTCAATGGAAGTTGAACTACGGCGACCATCACATTTCTGCCACTGCCACACGTGATTCCCACGACGCCGCTCCAACCGACGGCACCACGACCCCCGACGTGCACCTCACCCCTCTTGGCCCCCCCGCTCCTCTGCCTTTGTGTGCATGACATGCGGGCCAGCTGAACTGCGGAGACCATCAAGTTTCTACCACAGCCACATGCGATTCTCATGACGCCGCTCGAACCCATGACACCACACGTCCCCCGACCTGCGCCTCACCACTCTCGGTCCCACCGCCCCTCTGCTTTTATAAGAATGACATGTGGGCCAGGCGCATTTGGGGTCCACATGTCATTGACTCAAAGGCAGGTGCACTAAACCGCTGAAGCTCGGTCCCGTGGGCCCCGAGAGGGAAATGTAACTCCTGCGCCAGGCCTTGTGGTGCTCCCACAGTACGAACTCGTGCCAAACTCAGAATTTGTTTCTTACTACTACCAATGTGCCGACCCGTGCATTGCAATGGATCCAAAGTAGTAGAATAATACTTGTTCACAAACTTGAAATATAAACACTCTAGTTTTGATATACATATATCAGCAAAAATAAATTATGCTTCATTGAAGACATATTCCTCGAGCTGTTTTGATGAGGTGAGGGGCGGGTGTGGCTGGTTTCAAGATAATAATAGATTTTTAAAACAGTGGAGCAGATTTTTTTCTAACATTTTGTAGCGTGGCACGGCATCTGGTTCACTTAGCGTCTGAAAAAAAAGTGGAGTGCACTCTAAAGATATTTACATGCTCCCATTTAGTGGAGTGCACTCTAAACACATTATCTATTTATTTTTCTCTAGCCTTTCCTAGCCATGCAACCAAGCCACATAAGCTAGTCATGCATGCAATCCATAAATTGCAATATACTCCAGCATGCAATGCCGCCACATCATCTATTTATGCCTGTTAGTCATAGGTTGTTTTTTGCATTAGTCTTGATCCTTCATAGTTTGGTAGAGTTACTATTAATCCAGATATTAATGTTCCATAAAACTAAACTCCAAATGTCCGCCGGAACCGAGGCAGAGGACGTACGACGGGGGCGGTGGAGGGGTCTTTGTAAGAGGAGGAGAGCTCGAAGGATAATCTTGCACGTCCGCCGCCACCTGCATATTGGCGCGGGACTCCTCGAGCGCCCACTGGAGCTCGTGCTCCTCCAGGGAGCGGCGGAGTCACGGGATTTTCCTAAACCCCGATGGGCACCATGCATTACTCCTCGTAGCCGGGGGCGCGGTGCTCGCGTCCCAATTCCTGGGGTAATGTTTGGAGCACGGGCTCAACCACCTCGTGAGCCGTGAGGATGCCATGCTCGCGGCCGTGCTGTTGGAGCACACGCTCGTGCGCCTGAGCAGCGAGGATGCGATGTTCGCGGGCGTGCTGCCGGAGCACGCACTCGTCCACGGCGAGAGCGGCGACGATGCGATGTTCGCGGGCGGCGATGATGCGATGCTCACGGGCATGCTCCTGGAGAACACGCTCGTCCACATTGTGAGCGGCGAGGATGCGATGTTCGCGGGCGTGCTGCCGAAGCACGCGCTCGTCCACGTCGAGAGCGGCGATGATGCGATGTTCGCGGGCTTGCCCTCGACGATGCGATGCTCGCGGGCATGCTGCTAGAGAACGCGCTCATCCACATTGTGAGCGGCGAGGACGCGATGCACCTCCTCTTGACCGACCAGGGCGTGCTGCTAGAGAACGCGCTCATCCACATTGTGAGCGGCGAGGACGCGATGCACCTCCTCTTGACCGACCAGGGCGTGCTGCTAGAGCACAACTACCCCTCGTGGCCGACGAGGGCGAGCCGCTAGATCACACTGTCCTCCGCGTGGATAGTTAGCGTGCGCTACTCGCGGCCGTAGAGGGCGTGCTCCACCTCGGCGATGTCGGCGACTCTGTCCTCTTCCCAGGCCGCGGCGCCGTCTACTTCGGCAATGGCTGCGTGCTCCGGTGGGTGTTGTGTCCGTATGGGAGCTTCGAGTTACAGTACCAGTGGGGGCGGGGGGTTGACCTTTTCGTGGTTTCACATGGTCTGCGGAGAAAAATATAATCGGAAGTAGCACAATATGTTGGAACGTGATGGAGGAAGGCTGGCAGGAGCAGTACAACAAACATCACATGCGCACCATATTTTGAGAAGGGTTTAATGTAATTTGTGTGAAATGGGTCTGTGTGGATGTACGAGTAGTACATTCATATCATTGACATTCATGCACGCAACAAACATTTGTGTGCACGATTTCACCCTATTTTCATATTCTGTTTGGGAGTGGATTTGATTTTTGTAATCGGAGCTCATTTTTGTAGTTGGTTTCAATTGAGACTATGCATGTATTATTGCGACAGATAGATATAGAGAGAATATTTGTGTGACAAAGAGGGGAGACGGGGGCAGCGATACCTAACGAGAGAGGGGCATATGCGTGTTCGAAAGACTGTGTGTGTCGTAGAGAGAGGAGAGTCCGAAAGGGAGAGAGAGGGTGTGTGCGTGTGCGTGTGTGTGTTAGAGAGATACAGAGAGGTGCGTGTAACGTCGGGATCGGCAAGGTTACGAGGTTGCGGATATGGGAGAGCGATAGTGTGTGTGCAATGAAGGGACACACAGACAACGTTTGTTTCTGTGTGAGAGAGCCGGATAGACCTTGACAACACGGCTGGCTAGGGGTGGAAGGTTATGTGTGGTAGAAAGAGATAGTAGAGAGACAGATGAATGCTTGTTTGTTGCAAGGAGACCTAACTACATAGATGGTGGTAGCAAGAAGAAGAGAATGGCGGTGTGCCTTTTTGTCATGGGACGGAAGAGAGACCAAGAGACACGCATCGTGTGGAGAGGTGTGTGTGTTTCGAGAGAGAGAGGGAGGCGTGGACCTGAATAATGAGATGGGTGCTCATGTGTATGCTATAGGGAAGGAATTGTCTAGGTGGTAGTCTTATGATGGCGACCCAATCGTTCAATGAGAGTGGGGATAAGTATTGATTTGGTGGATTTTGACATTGATGATCCAGCTATATCGTACCCGGTGATACAGATCAACAATCGTTACTAAACAAATCTTCGATGGACGATGATCTTATCATATGCACAAAATCAACCTGAATAACGAGATGGAGTTCCTCCAAGCAACCGAAGAACCAGCTAGAACTAAGATAATGCAATCGTAATTGCCAATATGAACTAATTAAGGACAATGGTGGGGTTGCTGGTACTGAACAAAAGGCGGTAGTCCTACACACACCCCGCAAATGCAAATTATAGCGAAGCAAAACAATGTGTACACAACAACGCGAGTTCTAACCTAGAAAAAGGGTAGTAGCCTTATTTATATTTATAGACTATATTAGTATTTTTTTTATTTGTATAGTTATATCTATATCTATTCCACTCCCTCCGTTTGTAATTTACTCCGCACATATATAGCTTTGACTGCAGCCAAATTTTATAAAGCTTGACCGAATTTGGTGAAAGCAATATGAACATCTACACTAACAAATTTACACGATGTGGAAATAAAAGCAATGATGAATCAAATGATATTTATTTGGTGGTGTATATGTTAATACTTTTTCCTACAAATTGTTGAAAGTATACAAAGTTTGACTTGAGAGAAACCCAATATGCGGTATTATGTATAGTGGTAGTAGTACGTACCTAGTTCTCCCGTTTTTGGTTCCTACGATGCTGTGCCGTGCACGTACCTAGTTGTATCTATACCCCTATACAGTGTGCGAATAACTTTGAAAGATTGTCGTTGGATGAAGCCAATCCGACGGTGCAGAGATGGCAAATCCGAGCACTACCGGCTGTTGGATATCATCTACATTCCACCAGATTCTGCCACATGTACAATCTAGAATACTCCATGGTTGAACTTAAGCATAATGCACAAACCTCAAGACACAAGCACTTCTCCTTTGTTCTAGAATCTTCCGTATCATAATTGCCCAATTTTTTTTCTAGATGAATTGCCATTATTTGTTTTTACTTTATGCTTTACAACGCATAATTCCATGAATCTTAAAATAGATTAATTTTTTTATAAAAACTAATTGGTTTTGAATGGGATAAACTATAAGAATTAAACGAACATCTATATCATGCATATATGACTCAAAGCTTACATGCTATATTGTGGTGTTTATTCATAATTTGGTTGCCAAATCTCATGCGTACAATGCATGTGTACCTTACTAGTAGTGGTAGTAGTAGTACAAACTTCGTAGTAGGAGTAGTACGGAGTGCTCCTACTCTATCAATGAGTCCCATCTGACACCAAATTTCTTGGCTTCCGTGCTACAGCTAGATCTTCCCCTCATCATTTCTGTTTTCCAACACGGCGGGCGGGGTGCAGTTTACCGATAGTCGGTTTGCTCAACTGTGGTCCCACATGAAAGTGAAAATGCTAGGCAACACACCTTCCCTAGCTATGTGGCGTGCCAGACGGGCCGTGGAGTACTCCCGATTCCCGGGCGTGTGGGGGTGCGATGCGAATGCGGCAGGCCTTTTCCTTTTACTAGCAATGTGCCCGTGTGTTGCAACAGATCCAAAGTAGAATAGTACTTATTCACAAACTTGAAAGAAAACACTCTTGTTTTGATATACATATATACCACTAAAAATATATTACGTTTCACTCAAAATATATTTCTCAGGCTGTTTTGATGAGGCGAGGGAGGGATGTGGTTGCTTTCAAGATAATAAGGGGTTTTCTACAAATTGGAGTAGAGAAGTGGGCTATTGTTGCAAAAATGCCACAACTTACCTCGCAGCCGTTAGATGTAGATCTAATGGTCAGAAATGACGGATGGCAGACACACCATCATCACCAACTGAGTCTTTTATAGGAGTAGAGAAACATGTATAAATTGTAACATTTGGTTCTGCTCCTTGGCATGATCGATAGATAGAAATAACGATTGGAAACGCTAGGGCGGGGCTTTTCCCGCCAGATAATAAGCAAGGTAGTAGCTAGGTTGGCGCATCGTCGGTTTGGTCACATGCAGTCCCACATGTTGTAGTGATATAAAGCCTAGCCAATGCGCGTTGACCGGGGGGCCGAAACGACAGTGTGGTATGCGACGGGGAAGGGACATTCTTCACGTATGTGTTCCAGTTTCTCGTTTTGATCTTGCGAACATGTCATGTATGCTGCACGAGTAGTTTTGAATTTATAAGTTCGGTCTCAGTTTTTGAATTTAGGAGTAGTTCGTAGGTCGGATCAAGCATCGGACGTAAATTACGAAGTTGATGGAAAAGTAAGCACAACTTGTAAATTGACGGATGGAGTACTAGTTAGAGTGATGCATATAATTGCCTCCAAATGTGAGCAAAGGGATTGCACATGTCTTTATTGACCGGAACGAGAATGCAATAGCACAATAAGAATTAAGGCCACGATGATGCGATCGCAGTGGTGGTTACAGGAGGCAAGAAGAAAGATGCATCCATCAACGTACGACCTCCTCCTCCTCCTCCTCGACTCAGTGCGCCGGGCCACCGACCAACGGCTTAGGAGTGGCGGCTTTTGTGGCGAGGTCAAGGTGTTTCTCAACAAAGGCGTCCAAGGCTTCCAGCCGGTTGATGAAGGCCAATATCGTAGCATCCTCACTGGCCTTCTAGATACCTATTCCTTGTACACGTGGATGTGTAGGTCGACGAATTCTTGCAGGGCGAGGCGCCTCGCGGCTAGCGCGACCTCCAGGTGGACATTCTTCGTTACGTCAGCGGGCAGTCGCAGGGCCACCAATGCTTGAAAGAGGTTCTCACCATCGAGGCCGATTAGGGTGACAGGCAATGAGGAGCCCGGACGTGCGGGCTAGAGTAGTACGGCGATGTCGTCCGCGAGCTTCTTGACGACGGTGAACTTGTTGATGGTGGCAACGATCATCTTGTCCAACTGAGAGTCGTAGCTGGCGTCGACGATGGCCATGAACTAACCGGTTGCAAACACCCTCTGCAGATGATCCTCGGTGCCATGCCGCAGGCCGGCGTCATGGACCATCTGGCACAGCCGCTGGCCGCTCGTGCGCATCGCCGCCATGGGTCTGGAGTGAGCACTTTTGCGCTTATTGTAGGTGCTTAGGTGCGTACGATGTGGTAGATGCATTGGAATGGAGGGGCGCCTTTATATGAGTGCAAACTGCATTGCATTCACATCGTGCTGCCTCTTTTCCCCGTCCTCCTCCCATTATTACTTCCCTCAGCATGCTAATTAAAGGAGGATGCATCATTGGCCATTCAACATTTCAGGAACCGCTACCCTCTCCCTCGTCTGAGTTAAAGCCGTATCGAGAACTGTCCTGGTTTACTCAATATATTTTTACCATCCTGGCTTACTAGTAGCTGTCAAATCAAATAGTACTGCACCGCCCGCTGCACGCCCGGCTGAACACGCCTCCTCGCCTCCATCAAACGCCTTTGTTAAACCCGCATGCAAACCGAGAAACCTACTCCAGCCACACGTCCGTTCATGAGCGGGCCGGAATTAAACGCAACGCCGACCGAGCTCCTCCCGTCCGCCCTCGGTTTAAATGAGGCCAGACGCCGGCCAAGCTCCTACCGTCCACCCTCTATTTAAACGAGGCCAGACAGCGGGCAAGAATCGCACCCCTCCGCCGCTCCCCCATCTCCTCCTTCACCATTTTCTCCACTCTTCCGATGGCTTCCGAGGAGCCGTTCTCTGGCATACTACCCGGCTGGGTGGCCCGCCGAGCCCTCCGGATACGAGCGAGGCCGCTCGGTGCTTCACCTACCTTGCCTGGCATGACGGAGCCAGTTGCTGCCCCAAGCCGGCGCGTGGTTCAGCAACTCGCCGCTCCAGTTCAGCTCGATGAGGAGTGGTGAGTTGCTCCACGCCGGCACGGCGGCACGGGCGTCGTCCCTGCCGCGTCGTACCGCGCCACCCGTGTCTGTGGCCGCACCTCCCGTGCCTGCGGCAGCGCCATGCAGGCAGAGACAGAAGTCGAGTGCGCGGAGAGTGACGAGTCGGTGGCCTGCTTCTCCGTGTCCGCTGCCATCATCGAGGAGAAGTAGAACACGGGAGGCGTTGCCACTTGGGTCCCATGAAGGCCACCGCCGAGGCGATGACTGCGTATATAGGTGATTTCTTTGCTGCTTCGTCTCTTGCGAGGACCTTCGTCGACCCCACAAGTGTCTGCCGGACATGAGGAAGACAAAGGGATCAGCGGGCGGCCATTTAGATTAGGTATTAAATATACCACGAGAGCCGGATTAGCACCGCTTAGTTCATGTAAATGTAATGAAATCCGTCATGTTTATATGAAGATCCGGCTTTTTTGTACGAAATCCTTCATGCTTATATGAAATCAGTCCATGTTTGCACGGATTTCCTCTGGTTGGTTAGAGTTGCGAAAATGTATGCCGCTGGCGTTGGATGTCGACCTCCATGGAAGGAAGTGTGACGACCCCGGCTTAATCGTGCACTAACCATACACACAAATGCACACGATCAAGCCTAAGGACTCACTTGAAGATATCACAACACAACTCTAAATCATAAATAAAGTCATACAAGCTTTATATTACAAGCCAGGGCCACGAGGGCTCGAATACATAGCTCGATGGCATACAAGTGTCAGCGAAAGTATCAGTTATCTGGGTACAGATATTATAGAAGAACAAATAGGCCTTTAGAAAGGCGGGGCAAAATAAAATACTACGATCGAAAGGCGTAGGCCTCCTGCCTAGGATCCTCCGAACCTACTCCTGGTCGTCGATCGGCTCCTCGTAGTAGTACTCGCCGGGAGGGTAGTAGTAGTAGCCGTAGTCGTCGACGGGGGCAGCTATCTCAGGGGCTCCGTCATCTGGCGGCGTCAATTGGATATGGGGAGAAAAAGAAAATAAAGCAAACGTGAGTACTCATCCGAAGTACTCTGCAAGCAAGGATCTACACTACATATGCAACATTTTCAAAGGAGGTTGTATATGTGGACTGGGCTGCAGAATGCCAGAATAGAGAGGAAGGCCTAGTCCTAACGTAGACTAGCATCTTCAATCATCTTCATCGGTCTTGCAGCATTAGAAGAGTGCAGATTAACATAATGTAAAGTAGTAGTAGTGTCATCAACCTCGCCCAGAGATTCTTCCTCGACTCCCTGGGAGAAAGCAATCCCAGAGCCATACTATCCATTTCTTCTCAAGTCACCAGTTCTAGTTGCACCGATCGGGATACAACTCCAAGTGTCTGTTACCGTAGGACAGGCTATCGATAGTTTAGTTCTTCCCTGCAGGGGTGCACCAACTTACTCACCACGCTCGATTAACTCCGGCCGGACACACTTTTCTGGGTCATGCCCGGCCTCGGCCAAACGATACGCCGCAACCCGACCGAATACCTAACAGAGAGGTCAGCACACCGGACTAAGCCTATGCCCCCAGGGGTCTTGGGCTATCGCCCCGGGAACTCCTGCACGTTGCGAACGCGGCCGGTGAGCAGACCTAGCCCCCCTTATACAAGCGCAGGGCGTTACCAGTCCAACCCAGCATGCGCCGCTCAGTCGCTGACATCTATTAAGCTCTGGCTGAAGTATACGATGCAGAACGCCCATACTATGCCCACGTGATGGTTAGTGCTATCAGGCCAGAGGCCCCTCGGATCAAATATCCAAACCGTTAGTGTGTTGGTAGTGCAGTAACGAGCAGAGACTCATGAAAGATGTGACCCTGTCGCCCCGTCTCGAGGACTTGCGGCAAGGGCTAAGAATGCCCGGCCACGCCTCGTGTTCAACTCTCGGGCACCATCCAGGTCCACCCGATTCCACATCACTCGCCTTTAAGCTCGCGCGGGTACCCCTCAGGGCCAACCCATTTTTAGTAACATGTTTCAGTGTAACATCATAGTAACATTGGTACCGTGTGTTCAACACCAAGGGGAACCCTGAGGAATCACCCTCGATGGAATTCCCTAATGTTACCGTCAAGGTGAACGGAGGAGGAATCACCCTCGAGGTCCACTCTTGAGGAGTTACGCGACGGTGTCGTTATCGAGGGTGGTGTAGGAGGAATCACCCTCGTTGACCACGCCCGATTAATTAACCTACAAGGTTATCATCAGAAGTGCTGACGAGGTATCACCCTCGGCACTCGATAGTAACCCAGTAGTGTCGAGCAACTAAGGGAAGTGATGTGCGGTGCCGGGGCCTGGTCTTCGATCCCGTTGATCGAGTCTTCTGAGAATCCAGCGGGGCAGTTGGGATAAAGTGGGGTCTCTGATAGGTCTCTGATAGGTCTCTACCCAGCCTATACTAAACAGTTTAGGATAGCAGGTAGGTAACAATAGCAGGTTACAATAAACAGGCTATGCAGCAGATATAGGTTAACAGCATCAGCAGTAACTTCTAATGCAAGCATAAGAGAGAAGAGAGTAGGCGATATCGGAATGCTCAAAAAGGGGGTGCTTGCCTATTTGCTCAGCGGCAAGGGCAAGATCGTCAACTGCGTCGTCGGGCTCCTGAGCGGCGTCGGCCTCGGGAGCTACATCGACGTCGGGGTCTACCGAGAGAGAAGAGGGGGGAAGAAACAGGTAAATAGACAGCAATCGATGCAACACAAGCATGCCATGCCTAGGATGCAGTGCAAGGTTGCCTAAAGACGCATCTAGGTCATTTTAGTTATTATAGGATTAGAGTTGGATTTATTAACTGCTGTATAAGTACTATTCATCTACCGGATACGGCCCCGAAGTCGCGGGTTCACCTATGTAGGGGGTTCCGACATCGAAACAGACGACGCGATCAAATTCGTCTCGTCGTTTTGAGCAACTTTCATGTTTTAAGTTTTTCGATCCGAGGTACGGTTTAAAAGTTACGAATTTTCGAAGTTTTAAATATTTTTCTGGAATTTATTTATTTACTAGAAAAGGAAATATGACATCAGCATTGCGTAGAAGTGACGTCAACAGTCAACAGAGCTGACCAGAGTCAAACCTAACATGTGGGTCCCACATGTCAGCCTCTGTTGTTTTAACAGTGGATTAAATCATTTGATCAGGGTTAATTAGGGATGTGGGCCCATCCTGTCAGTGAGACATTAGTTAATCCAATTATTTTATTTATTTAATTCATTAATTAGCCTAATCAGCCGAGGGGGCCCACATGTCAGTGGCTAGGCTACCCAGTCAGGACGTTGACTGGGTCAACCCAGTCAACGGGGCCCCAGGGCCCACTGGCAGCCACCCTGAGGTGGGGCCCGGCCTTACCACGTCCGCGACGTCGCCGGAGTTGCTCCGGCAACCAAAATCGCGGTGGCGCGTCGCCGAAACGCGTCGGATTTCGTCTACGGTGGGTAGTTTCACGCGCGCTTGGGCGCGTTCGAATGAGCAGCGAGTACCGCATCCAATGGTTGTGGTGGTTTCGCCGGAATCGGTCGAAATCATCGCCGGCGTCGAGCAAAGGCGGCGCCGGAGTTTGGGCCTTCTCGGAATCGCGGCTACGCGGTGCTCTCACGCATGCTAACTAACTAGGGGAAAGCTGCGGCTCACCAGGAGCGCGTTGGTGCCACTGGTTCGAGCTGCAGAAGCTCGGGAGCGCGATGGTGACGGATGCGGCGGCGGTCAGAGCACAGCCACGGCGGCAGCTCAACGGCGGCACGCAGGCGAGCGGAGAAAGGAGCAGGGGTAAGTGGAGCTCACATAGTGGCACGCCGAAGGCCCTTGATAGCTTAGGAGCAGTAGAGTCGGCGACGTGCGTCGGAGGTGCGCCGGTGATCCGAGGAAGAAGAAGGGCTCGATCCAGGCGTTGCAGTACACCCTGCTCGCGCTCGTAGTCGTGGCTGGGGTAGTTGAGGCCGGCGAAGATGATGGACACATTGGCAAACCGAGGCGAGGTCGGTGGCCGTGGGAATGACGGCGAACGGCGACGACCACGCTCGGTGGCGATGGGGAACGAAGGAGAGGGAGCGAGGGGAGAGGGGAGAAGTGACGAGGAGGTCCAGGGGGAGGCATGGGGCTCGTCCTTATCCTCCTCTCTGTCAGTGGCATCGGTGGGCGTCGGCGTGTCGACGCCTCGCCGGCGTGCGGGCGCTTGCCCACGGGCACGGCGACACGCAGGAGAGAGAGAGAGGAGGGGATGGGCCAGGTGGGCCGTTTTCGGGGCACTGTGCACTTAGGCCCAGTGCACAGTGCCTCGTTTTATTTTCTTGTTTCTGTTTTGCCTTTTCTTTATTTCTTTTCTGTTAGGTAATTATTTAGGCCACTTTTGCACTTTAAAAAAATATTACAGTGCATTATTACCTTTCACCAAAAACTTGTTTGGGCAAAGTAGGATGTTATTTGAATTCGATATTATTATAAATGGATTAAATAATTCTATTTTGTTGCTGTTTCATATAGTTTGAGTCACTTAGCTAACTCAATCATCTTTGTTAATAATTTTATAATTGCTTCTGGATTATTTGTTGTTTAGTGAACATTTTTTCAACAGTGTTTGAGCAACTTCATATTTCACTTTTGAATTCTGAGTTGAATTTCAGAATTGAATTTGAATTGAATTCTTAACCAAAGTGATTAGGCATTGCAAATTGCGATGACTTGGCATACTTAGCAGACTGTCACAGTGGCTATTACACAGGGGTGTTACAGGAAGCGGGAGGAAATTTTCCGGTTGCCGTTGGAGATGCTCTTATGCTAGAAAGAATAGAGTCACATCCAATCCATTTGAGTTAATTTCGTGCATGATTCTCCCTCTATAAAAAGTTAATTGCATGTACAGTGTACATGACTTGCAGGGTGGCTACAGATTCGTATAGAAAGTTAAAAAGAAACAAATCCATCCTTAATCTTGTATTCTAAGTACTCTGTGGGTTCCACTGTCAGTACAGTAGCGAAAGAAGTATATATTAAAAAATATAAAAATCTAAAGTTTAAGATAGAATTCGAACTCAGGTCATCGCGTTGCGAGCATCCAACGCTAACCAGTCCACCAGATGTTCGTTGTGGACGATGCAAGAGATATATCTCCACTCTTATAAAAAACAGAGTTGGTGATGATGGTGTGCCTGCCATCCTGCAAGATAGGCCGTCCGATTTATATTTGACGGATAGGAAGGAAACTATGGCAATTTTGCAAAAAGATACCCACACCCCTCTCCACATTTGCAAATAAGGCCTTCCCTCATTCATCCTTTTCTCCCACAAGATAAACTACTCATACAAATGCATCTTGATGTTCCGTGCAACGCATGGGCATCTTGCTAGTTTCTTTTTAAATAGTTACTGCGATAATTGGGTTGAAGTGATATATTTTATGTCTGCCCCGAATGATCTCAAATTCACTAGTAGTAACAAAGAAAAGGTTGCCTTGTTAATTAACAGAAAACAAGGTGAAAACTATCACATGAGGCCGGTAAAAACAAGGCACACTCGGTTCAGCGTCATCGTCACTGTAGCTGTGCGCGCGTGCGAGAAACCTACATATCGAGGGGGGCTATGGAGAGAAAGACGTATCGAGTGTGTGTGAGCGAGGCACAGAGACACAACTAGCGAGTGTGAGTGTGTGTGTGTGTGTGTGTGTGTGTGTTTCAGAGAGAAGCCAATTGATAGATTAAGATCAAGATCGAGGTGTCACCCTTCTGCTGTCATTGTTGGGGAGGGGGGAGGGAGAGAAAGACGTATCGAGAGTGTGCGCGCGGTAGGCACAGAGGCACAACTAGCGAGTGTGTGTGTGTGTGTTTGAGAGAGAAGCCAGTAGATAGATTAGTAGCAAGATCGAGGTGTCACCCTACTCCTCGTTGTCGGATGTGTGTGTGTGTGTGTGTTTGAGAGAGAAGTCAGCAGATAGATTAGTATCAAGATCGAGGTGTCACCCTACTCCTTTGGTGTCGGGAAGTGTGTGTGTGTGGGGGGGGGGGGCAGTGACACTTAGATATAGGGAGAAGGAGTTTATGTGATACATATCTATATTAAGGGATAGGTAGATAGCATGTGTGCGAGCCGTACTTAAAGCATCACGGAGATAAACAAGTGGTGTGCATGCAAGTGCCGGAAGAAAAAAATGAAGAGAGAAAGAATGTCTGCGCGCGCGTGTGAGCGAAATCTCAAAACAAAAGGTGCTCTCCTGGACTCTCATTGTATGTATTCATATGGTTCCGGGACTCGAGTTAACCTTACGCATATGTGTACAGAGGGAGAGAAATACATGAAGTGCGCGTGTGTGATTCCGATGCCCACGGAGAAACGAGATATGTATGCGTGTGAGAGAGATTGCACAATTCATTCACGTATCACTATCTAGCGATCGTGGACGTGCATCGCTTGAACATAATCAATATCTACTTCATATCGTGGCCAAAGATACAACATCGATTCAACGCTATAAAGATTGGACACTCACATATCACTTTTTTTAATAGTCTTTTTCAATTGTGCATGCCAAAGTTATAGTGATGTTTCTTCAAACAACCACTCTAGTTATCATGTACATGCACCATCGTTAGTTTTGCATTCAAATTCATTAGTCTTGGATGATTTAATGTTCTATTATGAAGTAATATATGTAATATTCATATATGAATTCGACGGGTACGCAATTTATGAAATGGAGGCCATGTAATCATATGAGGTAAAACTTTTAAGTAGCGGACTACAATATCCATTTCTTTTTCCGCATCTATATTAAAATTAACATGTCAATGCAATACGTTTAAAATAAATAACCAATGGCACTAAATTATATATTTACATGAGAAATACATAGGCTGAGCGTTTGATCCATTTTTTTGTGAACGCGTCTCTACACCCGTACGATTGGCCGCGCCCGTGTGAACGTCCAAGTTATCGGTGCATCATCCCGAGTTATTGTCTTTTTTTTCTGGGGTGGACTTCATACCAGTTATTAACTGCTAACATGTGCCTCGTGTACACAGTCTCGCATGACCTTCCCGCTAACACTGTCCAAAATTAGTTGAAACTGGATACGAACGATCCCGCGGGCAGCAAAATCTCCCGCTTCCTTCTAAAATTTCCGTCACCTAGTCTTTAGCATGCGAAATTCCCCTTTTACCCTTGGTGCACGGATAACAATAGTTACAATACGGTCGTCATTTACATAATAGGTCGGGGTTGCTTTGGTAACTTCCGGTTCCCCCCACCACACGGCATCCCCATTTCCTCTCCCCCTCCCGCAAAAACGACTACTCCACAGCACCAGAGCATCTTACATCACGCCGTCCGTACTTCATCGGCCTTTCTACCCCTTCCCTCTCGAAACCCTAGACTGCTCATCCACCGGCGTACAAGAGCCCATTCACTGCCAGCGTCGTCCACCTCACCGGATCTGGTTCTGTGGCCGCATCTACCCCTCCCACCTCCCCTAGAAACAAGTAGACTACTCATCCACCACTGTACCACAGCCCATTCAGTGCCGGCCTTGTCCACGGTGCCGGATCTGCTTCACCGGTACTCTCATCAACCGCAGCGCGTCTGCAGCGGCTACTTCGTACTCCCCGCCGGAGACGTTTCGTCCACACCCCCGGAGCCGCCCCACCAACGCCCCCGTCGACGGCCTCTGATCCTCTTCGCGGACACCTTCCTCAACCCAACCGGAGCCGCTTCGCTGACACCATCCTCAACCCTACCGGGTTAGCTTCGCCTATACCATTCTCAACCCTACCGAGGCCGCTTTGCCAATGCTCAAGTCCACGGCCTCAGATCCGCTTTGTCGCACCCTCGTCCAACCTACCGGAGCAGCTTCTGACGCCCCATCCACGGCCGCAGATCCGCATCGTCGACACCATCCTGAACCCAACCACCGGAGCAGCTTCACTGATGCCCTCGTCCATGGCCTCAGATCCGCTTCGCCCACACCATAGTCCACCCTACCGGAGCCGCTCCACAAACACCCTACTCCCCGGTTCTAGATCTCTTTGCCAGACCTCGACTCCCAGCGCATCGTCATCACCCTTGACGTTTCTAAACTGATTCCCACCGTCTGGCAAGATGCCAAGCACCCGCCGCAGCCTAGGTACTTGTCACCTTTAAACCCGTCCAGCACCCAATGTACTTCAAATATACTAACAGGTCGCTGTTACATGTTATGCAGCTGGCAAGAACTACAAGGACGATGTTTCTTCTGGATCTAACAGCTTGGCCAACCAAGATCCTAGACTGAGGCATTGCTATGATCTTGCAAGTGTGTCTCTCTCTTGTATTGTTGTGTGCCTGCCAGCATGCTTTGCTAGGATTTTCGACCAGTAATCCCTTTGTGCAGACAATGATTTCCACTACTGGCTGCTAAATTAGAGATGTAGATGTCATACATGATACTCCCTTCGTTCCTAAATATAAGTCTTTCTAGAGATTCCACTATAGACTACATACAGAGCACAATGAGTGAATCTACACTCGAAAATGCATCTATATACATCTGTATGTGGTCCATAGTGGAATCTCTACAAAGACATATATTTAGGAACAGAGATAGTACATTACACAAAATCGTAGGTGGCATGTAGGAATTCCAGTGCACTACATTAGGCTCCCTTAGAGTGCCTGCTAGTCCAGTACACAGAGTCATGGCTAGTTTATGCTATGCACACAATCGTTAATTAGTGGTTTAAATATCCCCAAGGGATATGCAATGTATCATCATGTAGAGATATCTTAAATTAGCCGTGTCAACTTGCAGATGGGGTGGTGCAATGAAAAAGTACAAGATTTCTTAGTACAAGATGTATGTGGCAATTTCATGGAACATCGCAAAAAAAGGAGAGGCAGCGGTGAGCCTATATAGTGTGCTATGGTAGGTCACTCCATTGCAATCATCGTGACATGTTATTTGTATGTCAGTGCTTTTGGCCAGGGTTCTTAGGGACAGTTATTTTGAGTTATCCTAAGAAAATAAGCACCTTTGAATATAAGCTCCAGATAATAAGCCAACTAGTTTTTTTCATTGCCTGCCTTTTCAGCTTATCTGTGGTATGATCAGTGAAAAGTCTAGATTGCATTATAGTTTGTCATTTCGCTGCCCATATGAAAATTAATTTGACTTGCAAACATCACAAATTGAACCCAGTACAGTAATTAATATGATAGGAAAACAGACCATCAATATTTGTTCAAAATGCAAATACAAAGATACCATCTACTTGGCACAATCTACTTTGGTCAATGTCTTCCATAGAGAGCCCATTGCCTAATTTAAATGAAGAACGCATTGCCTAAATTTAAATGAAGAACGCATTGCCTAAATTTAAATGAAGAACCATTATTTATCGAAATTCGATGGTCCAAGTGGTTGGTTATCATCATATAGCAGCACCACCTGAAAGCATCATATAGCAGCAGCAGCTCATAGCAACTCATCATACAGCAGCAGCAGCAACAATAGCTAGCAATTCATCATATACCAGCAGTAGCTCATAGCAATTCATCATATAGCAGCAGCAGGAGCAGCTCATAGCAATTCATCATATAGCAGCAGCAGGAGCAGCTTTAACAACTCATCATATAGCAGCAGCAGCTCATAGCAATTCACAATATAGTAGCAGCAGCTCATAGAAATTCATCATATAGCAGCAGCAGGAGCAGCTCATAGCAATGCATCATATAGCAGAAGTAGCAGCAGCTCATAGTAATTCATCGTATAGCGGATCAGAATGAAAATTTGGCAAAAAATCAGAGGAGACCCTCACCTTATTGGATGAGCTCATCCTTCAACAGCACCTCAAGGCCACGGTCTGGGAGGGGGGAGGGGGAACGAGGTGCCTTCTGTCGGAGTGGGGCATTGGCCGTAGTTGTGCGGCGACCGTCGGAGTAGTGCGTTGGACGGACCATAACGGAGCAGCTGCTGGAGACCATGAGAATGATGGGCGGCGCCAGAGGGAGGAGCAACCGGGGAGATTCGGCCCTACCCGCCGGCCATGTAGCCTAGCTGGACAGAGCATCATCGAGGAGCAGGCTAGGTGGGACCAGTGGCGGCGGCTCGCTGGAGGAACCCTAGTGCTACAGGCAGGAGATCGAGGTAGAGGGAAAGGGGAGAGGAGATGCAAGCGGGCAGGGCAATGAACGCTTGCGTGTTTGTTTTTACTTGAGGGTCAGGTGTGATGCGGGCGTGAGCAGTGGCATTTTGAGTGTAATATAGGCAGACAACAGAGTCATTTCTCTATTCCCCTTCCCTTCAATTTTAGTGAGCTTCTACCTAAAGCACCCCCCATAGCGAAATAAGTTTAAGCCCAAGCCCATAACTCAAAAATGAGTTCTTCTCTTTTATGGCTTATTTTGACAATAAGCTCTGAAAAGGAGGAATAGAACTGGCCCTTAACCTGCAATTCAATTGTGCGTGCAATGATGAAATCACTCCTACCTGCTATAGTGTACATTTAGGCATCATACATGGCATAACCTAATACATGTGCATTTCATTATAGAATCTGAAATATGCAATGTTTATGTTAGTTCATACGTTGCACATGATGTTTAAATGCCCCTTAAATCTGGTCAATCAAGTGATGGTCTTTAAGCCTCCTTCTATGCTTCTTTTCTTGATATGTAATTTAGTGTTGTGCAAGATTTGCTCACACATCTGTTCAATTGCTTGTTTGTATCAGCCAGCCATACTAGGACTATTTGCTTTGATTACTTACTGTTCTTAACCTAACAGAGCTTGTCAACAATTTAAACACTAAGGGCTGCTGTAGTGGGGGCTTGTATAACTCATAGGTGACATAAAGGTTTGGCTGTACACTAAAGTAGGCTCTCTAAGAGTACCTGGAGGTCCAGTTCGAAGGTATGCCTAGTTTTTACACAGCGCACACATAGTAAATGCTCATTTCATTGTGTGCAAGAGATGTGGCATGTTTCATTATGTGGTGTTGTTTTGTTATAAACTCATCCTTTGGTGTTGTTCACAGACTGGAAAGTATGCATATTTATCTTCCAAGGAGACCAGTAACTAGTTTGTGTCACCTTGCAGAGGGGTGCAATGAAGATAAGATTGAGGATTTCCAAGTACAAGATGTTAGGAAGGAGCCTTGCAAGAGAAGGAGGAGCAGCGCTGAGCCTGTTCAACCAGTTATGGTAAGTCACTGTATTACAATTACCAGGACATCCTATTTGTCTGACATTGTGCTTGCGTAGGGTTATTCACCTGTAACCCAGTCATTGGGCCATTGATTAAAACTCCCTCCGCTCACTACTATATGATGTTCTAACTTTTTTGTAAATCAGATGTATGTAAACACATTTTAATGTGTCTGTTCACTCATTACGGATGTAGTCTATTTTTAAATATCTAAAACATCTTATAGTAGTGAACAGTGTGAAACTTCTTCCTGCTATGGTAGAGTTGTTGATGTCATAAATGTCATAACCAAACGCATATTCACATCATTAGCCTCCCTATCATTACTAGGATCTTGATTACATACTAGTCGAGATACTTCATAGCGGGCAAACAATATTACATTACTTGTTCCTTTATATAGTAAATGTAGCTAGGCCATGGATGTTATTGAGGCGTGCATGTATGCATGCTGCCAACTCAACAGTTCAATTGCTTGTTTGTTTCAGGCATAGTTAAATTGCTATTTTCAATTGCTTTATTTGTCCTCAGTTAATGAGATACCCAAACAATGATGCCTGATGTAAGGTACTTGTATAACTATTAGTTGACATAATTAAAGGCCTTACCATTTAATTACTCTGGCGAAGTGTGCCTGAAGCTTTGAAGTCTATTAACCAACTATTACTGCATGAGGCTCATAATCTAGTTTATACGAGGCTAATGATTGCATAGTTTTGCTTGTTGTAGTAGGTTTGTATGAATCTCTCTGCTGTTCATTATGCTCCCTAAGACCGTTCTGGAACATGGCACACAATGTTCCAGCTAGTTAATTGAGTTACAGAATGGCCAACTTCTTGCTTACTTATACGCATGATATATATATATATATATATATATATATATTCTGATCACGGGATCAGAATAATATTCTGATAACTACCTGACCTGTCCCAGCGGTAGTAGTTGAACTTCCCCCAGTGCTAGGTTGAACTTCCACGAACATTGTCCAAATGGGGCTTGCGATATACCGTTGGAAAGCTGTGGACACGAGTATTATGACCCAAGTTAAATTTTTGGCAAAATGTAAGCGGTTTAAGACCAGTTTTGAAAACCGTTTTTTGTTCATATAAAAAATGTGAATCGTATTTTTGATCGCATTTCTAAACTGTTTATCGAAATGATGCAAATAATATGGTGTTGGAAAGCTGCTGCAAATGCGCTCCTTCCACATGTAGAACATTTTCTCTAATTCCCTATGGTTAAAGAGTAATTTGGAAAATCATAGAATTTCGCAAATCGAACAGCCGAGTTCGTATTTTCGATGCCATTTCTAAACGGCTAATCCAATTGAGGCAAATGATATGGCGTTGGAAAGCTTATAAAAATGTGCTTCTTTTTCATGTACAAAGTTTTTTCTAATTTTGAACGGTTTAAGAGTAATTTAAAAAACGGTCCAAGTTCCACTGAGTTTATATTTTCGAGGTAATTTTTTAACCGCATGTCGGAATGCAGCAAATGATATGGCGTTGGAAAGCTTGAAGAAATGCGAAACTTTTTGGTATATAATGTTTCTCCCAGTTCCTTACGGTTTTAAGTCAATTTTGAAAATTGCTAAAAATGTTTTTTGGTCGTAATTTTTGCGAACTTTTTTGGAATGGGGCAAATAATATACCTTTGGATAGCTATCGAAAATGCGAAACTTTTTCGTATGTAAAGTTTTGTCTAATTCCCAGCCGTTTTTAGGTAATTTAGAAAATGGCGAGATCATGATTTCTGCCTTCATGGCGAAAAGGAAATGCAATGCGTGAAGTACTTGAACTTCTGGGGCATGTCTGTTTGAACTTCACTCTGTTTTGGACGTGCTGTTTTTTGCCCTTAACTCCCAAACCACTTACCGGAATTGAGCAAATGATATACCGATGGAAAGCTGTTGAAAAATCGCAACTTTCCTGTGTTGATCAGTTTTTCATACTCGCGGTGGTTCAAAAGAATATTTTGAATACATAAAAACGTGTTTTAAATGGTATACGTGAAAATCTTAAACCGTTCATCGAAATGTAGCACATAATATACCATTGGAAAGCTTATGAATAGCAGCAAGTTTTTTGTGTAGACAGGTGTTACAAATTCGTTATCGTTTGAGAGCAGTTATTAAAATGGCAAAAACAACGTTGGTTTTTTTGCCTTTTTTTCAACATGTAAATGAACGACGGACGTCTCGCACATGAATTTTGAACTATGCTAGGAGGAGCACGTGAACTTCTTGCAACAAACCTTTTAAGCTATTTGTTTTCTATTCTTATATTCTTATCTAAAACACATTCCGTGTAGTAGTTGAACTTCCCGCTGTTTTCACCTTGAACTTCTGTCACGTATTTTTGTTCAACCTCTCTCACAAGAATATTTGAACTTTCTCGGGCCGAGCACTTGAACTTCTAGCAACAAAACTTTTAGCCTTTGCTTTTTCATTCTTTCTTTTAATACAAAATGCACACTGTGTAGTACGTGAACTTCTGGCAGTTATCAATCTGAACTTCTCTCGGTTACGTGAAAATATTTGAGTTTTTTATAGACATTGAACCGCTCTACCTTTTTTATTTTGAACTTCATTGTGTATTTTTAGAAATGTGAAAATTGGAGGTTTTTTAGAAACATCGAACTTCTTCGTTATTTGAAATTGAACTTATTGGTAACTAGAAAAATCCGATTTTTCAAATAAATATCAAACTACTCCACTTTTTCCGATTGAACTTCTTGCTTTTATTCTCTAGTAACGTGAAAACCTGAGTTTTTTTATATACATTGAACTACTCCATTTTTCGAAATTGAACTTCTTGGTTTTAATCTTTAGCATTGGGGAAAATCTGAGTTTTTATAAACATTAAACAACTTCTTATTTTTTTTTAATTTGGACTTCTTGGTGTTATTCATTAGTAACGGGAAAAGTCCTAGTTATGAAATAAATATCAAATTGCTCAATTATTTAAAGTTGAACTTCTAGGTCTTATTTTTTAAAGAAGGAAAATCTGTTTTTATAAACTTTTTGAACTGCTCCATTTTTTCAATTTTGACCTTCTTGATATTGTAATAAACAGTGAACTTCCCCATTATTTAAATTTGAACCTCTAGTTTTTTTTGTAGAACGGGGAAATTCCATTTTCTCTATAAATTTTGCGCTGCTCTATTTTTTAATTTAGCCTTCTTGGGTTATTCTTTAGTAACGGAAAAAAAATCCTAATGTAGTAATAAGCATTGAACCGCTCCGCTATTTGTATTTGAACTTCTAGTTTGTTTTAACGAGAAAGTCACCTTTTTAGGTTTTATTTTCCTTTTAGTAATAAAAAAATCTCAATAATTTGTCGTAAACATCGAACTTCCTTCTCTTCTCTGTTCTTTCTTTGTTGTACATGAGAAAATACAGTTTTTCTCACTGTGTGTACTAAGCACACACACGCACATCACATCCACAAATTTTTTTGGTAGTCAAATGAAAAAGGTTACAGTCCCACAAGCATAAACAATCGAACTTCCCTGATTTTTTTAGCATAATACGTGAACTTCTCATGTACAAAATTGTTTTGTCTCTGATACTAGTGGGTGGAGCCTCACAAGTGAACGGCGGTGCACGTTGTTGGACAGGTGAGAGGAAGAATGGTGATGCCGGGGAAGGTCGGCTTCTGTTGTCGCTGCAGTCCACACACCACAGCATGGTGGTTGCCGCTGGTGTCCATCGATCTGGGACGTCTGCGGTCATCAAAGATGCACAGGGTGCAGGGATGACAGGATCCGGCGGTCAAAATTCCGATGTCTCTCTGATCGCCATATATGCATGCTCCAGAAGTTCAAAGCTGATTGTATTTTTTATGTAGAGCATTGTGTTTCAAATTTCAATAGAATAAGAGAATTGTTTTAAAACACCAAAAACAACATCTTTTTTGTGTTTTTGAACATGTTAATACATGGTGAACCTCTCTCACAAGAATTTTTTAACTTTCCCGGAGCGAGCACTTGAACTTCTAGCAAGAAAACTTTTAGCCTTTGTCTTTTTATTCTTTTTTCATACAAAATGCACACCGTGTAGTACGTGAACTTCTGGCAGTTATCAATTTGAACTTCTCTCTGTTACGTGAAAATTTCTTGTTTTTCATAGACATTGAACCACTCTACCTTTTTTATTTGAACTTCATTGTGTATTTTTAGAAATGTGAAAATTGGAGTTTTTTTAGAAACATCAAACTTCTTCGTTATTTCGAATTGAACTTCTTGGTTGTATTCAATAGTAACGAGAAAACCTGAATTTTTTATATACATTGAACTTCTCAGTTTTTTAAAATTGAACTTCTTGGTTTTAATCTTTAGTATTGGGGAAATCTTAGTTTTTTTATAAACATCAAATAGCTTCATTTTTTTAATTAGGACTTCTTGGTGTTATTCATTAGTAACGGGAAAAGTCCTAGTTATGTAACAAATATCGAACCGCTCAATTATTTCAATTTGAACTTCTAGGTCTTTTTGAAAAGAGGGAAAATAGGATTTTATAAACTTTTTGAATGGCTCGGTTTTTTTAATTTGACCTTCTTGGTATTGTAATAAATACTTGTACTTCTCTGTTATTTAAATTTGAACCTCTAGGTTTTTCTGTAGAAACAGGGAAAATCTATTTTCTCTACAATTTTTGAGCTGCTCTATTTTTCTAAATTGAACTAATTCATTTGTTCTTTAGTAACGGGGAAAATCCTAACTTTGGAATAAACATCGCACCTCTTCGTTATTTAAATTTAAAGTTCTTTGTTTTTTTAAAAGGGGAATCTATTTGAACTTCATTATTAATTATTCTTTAGTAGCGGTTAAAAATCTGAGTTTTTAGTAAACATTGAACCGCTCTGTTATTTCAATTTGGAAATGGGAAATGGGAAAAATTCATTCTTTTTATAGACTTTTTGAAATGGTATGTTAATTTAATTCAAACTTGTTGTTTTTTATCGGTTTATAAAAATCTGAGTTTTTTTATAAACGTCGAAGTTCTTCGTTATTTTATTTTGAACTTCTTAGTTTTATTCTTAGAGAAAATATGGTTTTCAAAAAAGCATGAAATATAAGCCAATTGTGATACTGGAACATTTTACCATTCATGCAACCAGAAAATGCAACATTTTCTACGAAACCCACATGAAAGGAATGATTTTGTCATGGAATTTTATTGGTTTTAAGGTCCTGACTTCTTTTGGTTTTGTCATGTTTACTTTTTCGATTAGTTTCCTTTCAACTTCCAGAACACAAACAGTTTGGTAATTCAACTTTCGTATTTTTTTCATGAAGTTTGGTAATTGAACTTCTGTATTTTTTTACTTTCCTATTTTTTGTTTTATACTCCCTCCGTCTCAAAATAAGTGTGTCAACTTTGTACTAACTTTAGTATAAAATTGTATTAAGCTTGAGACACTTATTTTTGGACGGAGGGAGTATATATTATGTATTGAATGAAGTTTGGTAATTGAACTTCCTGTTTTTTATGTGAATTCCAGAGATTTAGCATTGCCTACATTTCTTTTTAAAGAGAGAATCCGTGAAAGTTTTTCTAATGGATGATTTAACATTTCCCACTCCACACCTTTTGCCGCAGAATGTGTAATTTTTTCAAGATTGAACTATTGTACAGATCAAACAAGGGCCAAAAGAATTTTTTTGGTACATACCACATGAGAAACAACACAACTGTTTTTGATACAAAGAAGATGCATTCACATAGACTCAAACAAAGTATCGATGATAGACACATGATCCATCCACAATTAACCCGTGCAAAATTTCATCAGTACAAGAGCAGCATGGTCGATGTCCGGCAATGTGAGGATTCGCCAATCTGAACCAGAATAATAAGCAATGTTGAAAATCGCTCACACTGTCTCTCACCAAATCTTTCCCTGAACTCAAGTACCTGCTGAAACTCAAATACCTGCAAAAGTATGAGCCCGAAAGATTAAGGACCTGGGCCTCGTCCGGGCGCTACAGCAGTGGGAACCGGGTGGCTGAGCCGAACTTCTTGGGGCTGCGCAGTTGAACGGCCGGAGCTGGCAGCGGCAAAACACGCTGAGTGTTGCGGCGATGGGGCCCCACTGTGAGGAGGCTACGTGGTGGCAAGGGACCATGGGTCGGGTAAGACCTACAATAGTTATGTTTAGTAGTCAACACAAAGATTGAAAAGGTATCACTATAGGCATTAGGCAGGATAACTATGTGCATAATATGCTCTAATATATTGCAACTACTTTGTGTGAGGACTGTATGCCACGACTCAAAATCAGAAAATAACAATATACTATGCTAGTTCACATAACTTCACTCAAGTCAGAGCACGAAGGATAACATAAATAGTTGAATGATCGATGCCCTCAATATTATGACAAGGAACATCTAAATTCCCAGCTCACTTCCATGAAAAACACACATAATATGTCACTATTTCTTGCTCTTTTTTATCAAGTATAAGCATTGACTGAATTTCCAAATTCAGTGGTGGAGCTATGCAATGACACAATAAAGAAAACATGCACACAAATTCAGAGAGTTCAGAAGCTCTGAAGCTCAAGTATACGGGGTACAGGTGTGTCTGTGTATGTGCGGCTGATTGTGTGGAAGAGGTGCTCAAGGACGGACAAGGTCGTCGGACGCACTGCCGGTATAGTTTGGGTGGAGGGTGGCGCCTGGTTGTAGTGCGGGATGCGGCGTCACCGTCACGCTCATCACCAGCACAGAGACGGCCAAGGCGTACAGCACGTCCGCGCACTAGGACAGGCCGATGACCTTCAACAAAATTTGCAGAGAACTTGAGCCATGGTGTATCAAACATCACGTGTTTGATTTTTCAGAGCATCCTTGCTTGCAAGACAGAGTACTAATCTAATATCTAAGAGAACTTAATACTTGGGAAATAAAAAATGAAGAATCTGCAGGGAGAACTAAACTGGAACTGCTCATCTAGCGAGACAATTCCTTCCTTTTCATAAATTTTCACACGGAAAAAAATAAGGAAGAGATGCCACAAGCTCTGCTCAGTTTGGATTGAAGTAAATTCCTCTAGCATATGTAAGAACTCGTAACTGAACTACCTTCTGCCGCTAACAATACAGGCAGCCTGGAGGATTTGTTTTAGTTGCATCTCCATCGAGCCGCAGTTGACCTCGCTTGTACTACAGGGGAGGAGGAGCCGCCATGAGAGTTTACAGAGGCCCACCATGGCTGGTAAGGAGAAGTTCGAGCGACCAGTCGCCCGCGTGGAGATGTTCGAGCGGCACCAGGGGCAATCCGTGGTGGTGTCTCGAACCCTGTTTAGGCGGCAGCAGGTGACGCAGGGGTAGCCGGAGAAGCACCGCCTCCCTGCCTGAGCTAGCGGTGGACTGCAGCGGTAGCTAGCGAAGGACTGCAGGTAGCAGTAGCTAGCGGTGGACGGTGGTTGGCGCGATCCGGGGGGGGTGGCGGCGGTGGTGGCGTGATCTGTGGAGGGCGAAGCAGCAGCAGCGGCGGGGCGCGATCCCTGAAGGCGGCACAATACAGGGCAGGGGCGACATGCGGTCGATTCTCAGGGCGGCGGATGGCGCGAGGCCAGTTTTCTGGGGCGGGGGGCGGCTAATTCCCCGGGGCGGGGGCGGGCCGGCGCCGGCAAGGGTGGGTGCTGGATCGGAGAGGGAGTAGGGGCGTGGAAGTTCGCTAGATCGGGGAGGGAGTAGGGGGCGTGGGGAGGTACGGTAGTGAGGTGGGTTCGGGAACATCCGATCGGGCCCTATATAGGGCGACTGTTATCAGAATAGTTATTCTAATCCTGTGATTAGAATAGTGTTGTCCTATATATATATATATATATGTTCAGTAGCTGCGTGTGGTCTAAATTTGTAACCTATCTGTGTTTTGGATTTGGCCCCAACATCATGCTCCTCTGGTGAGCTAAGAGAGATTTCTGTATGCGGGCTGCACAGACTACTATTTTTATAATTTTTAAAATATCACCTGCTTATGCTTCATGACGTGTAACATTATTGTTAGTCCTGTTTTGCCATGTACAAGATAGTCTGTCTTGCTCGCTTCACTGTTGTAACTATATTTTTGCCCTAGTCATGTGTACTTACAGAAACATTTCAGGATGAAGTGACATCAACACAAAGATCTCAGAGCAGTGCGGCATGGCCGTTACCAAATGATTATGGATTGGAATTGAAATGTGCTGATGTTCTCGAGCATCAACTAGAAGTGGCAAGACAATGTGTATATGATTCTCAACATGTAATCAAAATGTTGAGGCTGGAGTTGCAGGTATTAGATGCAGGAGTCAAAAAACTGAAACAAGACACTGGGGTAACCACAAAGGAATTGGAGATTTTGCAGACTGAAACTTGTGCTATCTGAATCTGGCCAATCCTATTTTCTGAAGAGATTATAGTTCAAATGGTAAGTTCTGTTGATGCGCGTCCATGATGTATGAGATTTATTTGCCAAGTGTATGTAATTTGCTAGTTCTGTACGCTTTTTTATCACTGGTGCTGAACTATAATGCCCAGTGGATATAATTTGCTGTAAATTCTTTATTGTATAGTGTAGGATTATTCTTCGTTTCTATGTCGTAGTCTCTTTATTGTATAGTGTAGGTTTTTTAAAGGCGATAGTATAGAGTAGGATAATTCTTTGTATATGCTATGTCGTTGAAATGGGGCCAACATGCCCAAACATCACCTGGACGCCATCCGAACGAACAAACATGTGTAGTCAAAGCGGGCCTTAATTGGGCTGGTTAACTAATATTTAGTGGATCCCAATCGATGTGGCCCACCGTAACAACGGCTCTTAGCAGGCTGTTAACAGGCCAAAAGCTCGATAGGGCCGTATAAATTGAAACGGCCCCGCAGGCCTCTAGCAGGTCGAAATAAATGTCAATTTTGTCTTGGCCCTTTTACTTGACGGGCCAGTAAGAGGACGAAAGTGTTTTGGGCCAAAAGAGGCCCAATTTACGAATCGGGCTTTTAACAGGCCGAAAGTCTCGTCGGGCTGAAATTGTGCCCTGCTTAACGTGGGCCGCTAATGAACCCAAAATCAGGTGGCACCGACAAAGGCCCAACTGTTGTGCGGGCCGTTAACAGGCCGAAATACAAAATGGGCTAGAAGTTGGCCCATGTACATAATGGGCCGAGGAAAGGCCGAAAGTCACAATGGCCTAGAAGTTGGCCCAACTATAGAATGGGCCGAGAAAAGGCCGAAAGATGTACCGGCGGCATATTGGTCCATATCTATAATGGGCTGCTAACAAGGCGAAAGAAGGTCGGGCTGTAATTGAGCCCAAAGACGTAGCGGGCCGTTAACGGGCTGGAGCTGACGATGGGCTGGAAGTTGTCAAATCTAAATTGGGCCTTTGATGGGCCGATTTTGTGTAACTCGTATGGGCCGTGGTTGTGAACGGGCCTAACGCAAGTAAGCCGCTAATGGGCCAGCCCGCTTATTTTGACTGGCCCGGCCTTTTACCTGAATGGGCCACTGTTGGGCCTAGCCACATGTCGACTTATCATAGGCGCGTCCCGTCCATTGGCTGGATGACATCTGTCCCAAGGCTGAGCTGACACGTGGATCCTCCGGCGAATCAGAATTTTACACGTGGAAAGTCCCCATTGGTCAGGTCTGTTAATGGGTTATCGGATCCAAACCGGAACCCGATAGCTTAACGGCGACCCATTATGGTGGATGCCACGTGTCGGTTACCCTTGACGAAAACACTTCCATGACGCGCCATTTATCGTCATGGAAGTGGACACTTCCGTGATGATAATTTTGGTATTGTCATGGAACACTTCTACGATAGCACATGTATGACTATCTTGATTCTGTCATAAAATTGTAATGGATGTATATGCATGACAGAAAACGTGACCTACTGTGACAAACACGTATCATCACAGAAGTGTATTTTTTTGTAGTGGAAGCATTCTAAAAAGCCATACTCAAAAGATAGAAGTGAAGTGCAAAGAGCATTCTATAAATCAACCAAGGACTATCTCATACCAGGATGGTGCATAAAAAAAGGAAAAATAAAAACAAAAGACGCTCCAAGAATTTACGCATATCGTGTGAACGAAACAAAAACCGAAACATACCGATAATTGTCAAATAAAGATGGGATGCCTTCCGGGGCATCCCCAAGCTTTGACGCTTGAGTCTCCTTGAATATTTACTTGGGGTTCCTTGGGCATCCCCAATCTTGAGCTCTTGCCTATCCTCATTCTTCTCATATCAATTTTTCCTCGATCTTCGAACACTTCATCCACACAAAACTTAACCGAACTTTTTATCAGCGGGGTTAGTAAATATAACATCAAATGCCATCATGTACTGCTATAACATCATTGTATAATCATAATCAATCATTAACCACTATATGCTATCATAATTCTATGTCCCCAAGTCAGAGGAGGCTCAACAAGATTTCAAACATACGCAAATAATGAAACTATAACAGCAATATGTGAAAATAGGACAATCTGTAAAGATGTAGATGGTACATATACTTCTTTAACTCAAAAATTCTGAAAAATTAGGACAAAATAAAAAATTTATATAGAAGTATCTTATACAAATTTCATAATTTTTGCATGTTCCAGTAAGAAATGTAAATTCACGCACTACAGCAAAAGTTTCTGTTTTTGCACCGGACATACCAAAAAAGCAATCTAATCATCCTAAAGGCAAATCTTGGCATATTATTTTTATAATACAATGGATTTGTACAAGGGGGTAATTATTTTTGTGAGAAACTTCCATGAAAAATTCTACATTTTTTCCATGAGCATGAACACAAGTGTTCAAGGTCTACCCTCACTTCTCCAATGCATAACCTTCCAATCGCTTGTCTTTTTGAAAAAGTTTTTAGGTTCCCCTCTATATTTTTTTTGTTTTAAACTTTTTAAAAGAACACAACAGAATAAAATGATTCTCTAAAACTTCTGGGTTGTCTCCCTGGCAGCTCTTTCTTTAAAGCCATTAAGCTAGGCATATAGTGCTCAAGTAATTGATCCACCCGGCTCCCAAGGTATATCAAAGCCAATTTTAATTAACAATGATTTGTATTTTATTAGTGAGCACAAAGTAATATATATCATGCAACAACGAAGTCTAACTCTCTTCCTATTCATCGGCATGTCATAAAAGAACAATTCATGCACATCAAGTAAAGGCCAATGCATATTATAAACAGTTTCTTGCAATTTTATCGTATTGGAAACATAGAGAAGTGGAGATGTAGTTCCTCTCTCATAATAATTGCAAGTAGGAGCAGAAAGCACATGCATATTATATCTATCAAAATCATCATGTGTAGTGGTAAAACGCAAGCCATCAATATAATCTTTAATAAGCACAAACTTCTATGATATAGTGTAGTTGGGAGAATAAAAAAAGATAATAGGACTATCATGCGTGGGTGCAATAGCAACAATTTCATTCTTAACATAAGGAACCATAGCAAGTTCATCTCCATAAGCATAATTCATATTGGCATCATGGCCACAAGCATAGCAAGCATCAATTTCATCAAAAAGGGATATTTCAAATGAATCCAAGGGATCATAGCAATCATCATAGCATTCATCCTTCGATAATCATGAAGGGAAATTAAACAATGTATCTGTTGAAGAGTTACTCTCATTAGAAGGTGGGCACGGGTAGCTAATCCACTCTTCCTCCTTTTGTTCTTTGCTCTCCTCCTCGTCTTTTTCATCCAATGAGCTCACAGTGTCATCAATTTCGTCTTCCATAGATTCCTGCAAAATATTAGTCTCTTCTTGGACAGCGGAGACTTTCTCAATAAAATCATCAATATCGGCATTCTATTTGTAATTCTCATAGCAATATTTAAGTATAGCAAAAAAATTAGATCTGTAGATAGCATCATCACAATCTTCATACTTTTCAAAGAAAGATTCAATTTCATAAGCACCCTTAAAAGCAACAAATTCTTTTATTCGTTCCACATCATAGTAATCATATATACCATTAGCATAAGAAGCCAAGGTTTCATTATCATTAATTTCTCATAAAAAGGGAAGGTGTGGAGCCTTCATCCTAGAGCAGTAAGTATAATCATATCTCAAGCATTAATCCCAAGCATACCATTGCAAACAATCAATTTGATCCCATAAGAGTTTTCCCTTTCGAGTCAAGCGATAATCCCTATTGTATTCACGTTGCTCCAACGTGTCTCCCATTATCAAGTAGAATGGGGTTTTCTCAGGATTATCAAAGTAGTGTTCAATATTTTTCACATAACGAGCATCGAGGGTTTTCGGAGGTTCCCCATCTCCATGAGTAGCAAGTACACCTATTTTTTTTTGATATTTCATGTTCCATATCCATAAGTAAAGATATAAAACAACTTAGAATAGAAAATAAAATCTACTTCGTGATAAAGCAAACTAGCACACACGAGAATATTCACCTCACGCTATTGCTCCCCGGCAACGGCGCCAGAAAAAAGATCTTGATAACCCACAAGTATAGGGGATCAACTGTAGCCTTTCTCGATAAGTAAGAGTGTCAAACCCAATGAGGAGCTAAAGGTAGAATTTATATTCTCTTCAAGTTCTATCAACCACCGATACAACTCTACGCACACTTAATGTTCGCTTTACCGAGAACAAGTATGAAACTATTTTGTAGGTGTGATAGGATAGGTTTGCAACATAATAAAGAACACGTAAATAAAAGCTAGGGGCTATTTAGATAAAGAAACAATTAAGTTAGTTTTAGTAGAGAGCTTTTTGTCACAAGAAAGTTATTTGTCCCTAGGCAATCGATAACTAGACCGGTAATCATTATCGCAATTTTATATGAGGGAGAGGCATAAGCTAAAATACTTTCTCTACTTGGATCATATGCACTTATGATTGGAACTCTAGCAAGCATCCGGAACTACTAAAGATCATTAAGGTAAAACCCAACCATGGCATAAAGTATCAAGTCCTCTTTACTCCCATACGCAACAACCCACTTACTCGGGTTTGGGTTTGTGTCACTTACGCCACCCACTATAAGAGAATCATGAACATATTGCAACACCCTACAGCGGGAATCCACACACTTGCGTGACTCGGAGGGCACCATAGGACAGCACCAAAAAAACATACAACTCAAACCAATCACGATCATCAATGAACCCATAGGACAAAACGGATCTACTCAAACATCATAGGATAACCACATATCATTGGATAATAATATATAGTGTTGAGCACCATATTTAAGTAGACATTATAGTGGGGAGAAGAGGTGTTACACCGCTACATAGAAGGGGAGAAAGTTGGTGTTGATGGTAGCAAGGTTGTTGGTGTTGATCGCCATCACGATCCTTTCCCCGGCGGCACTCCAGCGCCACCGGGAGAGAGGGGGAGAGATCCCCCTCCTTCTTCTTCTTCCTTGGCCTCATTCCTAGATGGGAGGAGGGTTTCCCCTCTGGTCCTTGGCCTGCATGACGACAGAGGGGTGGGAGTCCCTCCGAGATTGGATCTCTCTCTCTCTCTCTCTCTCTCTCTCTCTCTCTCTGTTTCTCTTGTGTTTCGCGACCCTGTTTTCTGGCCCTTCACCGTTTCTTAAATTCCTGGAGATCCGTAACTCTGATTGGACTAAAAATTTAACATGATTTTTATCCGGATATAAGATTTCCTGCGGCCGAAGGACACCTCCAACCACCTACGGGGTGGCCATAAGCTTTCCAGGCACGCCCTGGATAGGGGGGCGCGCCCCTTGAGCTTTTGGGCCCCTTGGGCATCGTCTCGTGTTGATTCCGCCTCCCAAAAATCACATATATTCCAAAATAATTCTCCGTAAAATTTTATCATGTTTGGACTTTGTTTGATATGGATATTCTGCGAAACAGAAAACATGCAACAAATAGGAACTGGCACTAGGCACTGGATCAATTTGTTAGTCCCAAAAATAATATAAAATGTTGCCAAAAGTATATGAAAGTTGTAGAATATTGGCATGAAACAATAAAAAATTATTGATATGACGGAGACGTATCAGTACTCCGGGTACCAACAGATCTGAATGTATGGTCCAGATGAAATTAAAAACAGCATTCATCACCCCTTTCGTGTGTTTTTGTTATATCATGATACCATTTGGACTGAAAATGCCGGAGCGACCTTGCAACGCATGATTGATAACCCACAAGTATAGGGGATCGTTTGTAGCCTTTTTCGATAAATAAGAGTGTCGAACCCAATGAGGAGCTAAAGGTAGAACAAATATTCCCTCAAGTTCTATCGACCACTGATACAACTCTACGGACACTTAATGTTTGCTTTACCTAGAACAAGAATGAAACTAGAAGTACTTTGCATGAATAAAACTATGAATAATTTGCAAGATAATAAAAGTTAGTTGTTTAGTAGAAAGCTTTTGTCACACAAGAAAGTTATTTGTCCCTAGGCAATTTATAACTAGACCGGTAATCATTATTGCAATTTTATATGAGGGAGAGGCATGAGCTAACATACTTTGCGTACTTGGATCATATGCACTTATGATTGGAACTCTAGCAAGTATCCGCAACTACCAAACATCATTAAGGTAATACCCAACCATAGCATTAAGTATCAAGTCCTCTTTACTCCCATACGCAACAACCCACTTACTCGGGTATGTGTTTCAGTCACTCACGCCACCCACCATAAGCAAATCATGAATGTATTGAAACACCCTACAACGGATGAGGGAGTCCTGGATTAAGGGGTCCTCGGGCGTCCGGGCTACGTAATGTGGGCCGAACTGATGGGCCATGAAGATACAAGATAGAAGACTCTCTCCCGTGTCCGGATGGGACTCTCCTTGGCGTGGACGGCAAGCTTGGCGTTCGGATATGAAGATTCCTTTCTCTGTAACTGACTTTGTACAACCCTAGCCCCTCCGGTGTCTATATAAACCGGAGGGTTTAGTCCGTAGGGACGACAACCATAATCACAATCATAGTCAGACAGGCTAGACTTCTAGGGATTTAGCCATTATGATCTCGTGGTAGATCAACTCTTGTAATACTCATATTCATCAAGATCAATCAAGCAGGACGTAGGGTATTACCTCCATAGAGAGGGCCCGAACCTGGGTAAACATCGTGTCCCCCGTCTCCTGTTACCATCGACCTTAGACGCACAGTTCGGGACCCCCTATCCGAGATCCGCCGCTTTTGACACCGAGATCGGTGCTTCATTGAGAGTTCCGCTATGTCGTCGCTAGAAGACTCGATGGCTCCATCAATCATCCACAACGATGCTGCCTTGAGGGAGGTCTTTCTCCTCGGCTAGATCTTCGTATTCGACGGATTCATGCTGCGGGCCAACTCGCTTGGTCATCTAGAGCAGATCGACAGTTACGCCCCTGGCTGTCAGGTCAGGTTTGGAAGCTTGAACTATGTTGCTGATATCCGCGGAGACTTGATCTTCGACGGATTCGAGCCCATGGCAGCCGATCCCTGCCACCGCGATGAACATGACCTAAATCTGTCATCGGACCATACGCGGGAGATAGTTCCTGTAACTGCCCTGGCCCTAGATCCGGGGCAGATTGCGCCATCCGAGGACGGGAAGCTCAACCCCGCCACGGAAGCCGCAGACTCAGCGGCGTTGGAGCCGCACACAGACCCAACTTCGAACAAGATCTGTGTAACCGGAACCTCGGACTCGTCTCCGGCAACAGGTTTCGAACCGCGTGTGTCCGTGCCCGTCGAGCTCAATCGGGCGCCGATCGTCGAGTTCAGCTCTGCGGACATCTTCCGGCACTCACCTTTGGGCGATGTGCTTAACTCATTAAAAACCCTCTCCTTTGTGGGGGACTCGCAGCCGAACTATATCCGGTTTGAACTGGGGGCTGAGGACGGAGAATTTCGCGGCCCACCCACCGCCTACTTCATTGCCACTATCGAAGATTTAACCGACATGCTCGATTACGACTGCGAAGACATCGACGGTATGGACGCCGATGCCGGAGAGGAGCAGGCCCAAAACCCGCCGTTTACCGGGCGTTGGACAGCCACCTCCTCGTATGACGTATACATGGTGGATACCCCCAAAGAGAATAACGGCGATAACAAGAAAGATCCAGTCGAGGATACACCTCCTGAGACACGGCCAAAGTGCCGACGTCAGCGGCGCCGCTCTAAATCACGCCGTGGAAAAGACAGCAATACCGGCACGAGAGAGAACAATACTCCGGATGAGGCCGAAGACAAACAAGATCCCATCGAGCCGACTTTCGAACAGGATGATAGGGAAGATGGGCAAGCCAGCCCTGATGAACAGGCCATAAACGAAGACTCGGAGGACAGCACTATCTTCCACCCTCCGAAGATGAGGTGAGCCTCGGTGACGAAGACTTTATCGTGCCTGAGGAACCCGTCGAGCAGGAGCGCTTTAAGCGCCGGCTAATGGCCACTGCGAAGAGCCTGAAAAAGAAACAGCAACAGCTCCAAGCTGATCAGGATCTACTCAACGACAGATGGACTGATGTCCTGGCAGCCGAGGAATATGGACTCGAGCGCCCCATTAAAAGTTATCCGAGGCGCAAACTGCTACCCCAATTCAACGATGAGGCACTTAGGCCCATGCCATCAACACATAATGCGGCTGACCGACCACCACGTGGCCGGGACAAAGCGGCAACTCAAGCCGAACACCAGCCCATACTACCTCGCCGCAAAGACAAAGATATAACAGCCCGGGGTCATACATATGACCTGTGGCAAGACCGGGACAATAGAGCAGGTCAGTCCAGATCAATCTACGGATCGCGGGGGCATGCCCTGGCGCGCGACGACGGCTATCAAGCCAGACGTGACAAACATAACCACGCCCGGGCCGAAGACTGCTGACGAACTCAATCCGAGCTACGTCGCGACGTGGCCCGATATAGAGGCGCCGCACACACCCTCTGCTTCACTGATGAAGTAATGGAGCATGAATTCCCAGAAGGGTTTAAATCCGTAAATATCGAATCATATGATGGAACAACAGATCCCGCGGTATGGATTGAGGATTTTCTTCTCCATATTCATATGGCCCACGGTGATGACCTTCACGCCATCAAATACCTCCCATTAAAACTCAAGGGGGCAGCTCGGCACTGGTTAAACAGTCTGCCTAAAAACTCTATTGGCAGCTGGGAGGACTTGGAAGACGCCTTTCGCGACAACTTCCAAGGCACATATGTACGACCTCCGGATGCCGACGACTTAAGTCACATAGTTCAACAGCCTGGAGAGTTGGCCAGGCAATTCTAGACTAGGTTCCTAACTAAAAAGAACCAGATCGTCGACTGCCCGGACGCCGAAGCCCTAGCGGCCTTTAAGCATAGCATCCGCGATGAATGGCTCGCTCGTCACCTCGGCCAAGAAAAACCGAAGTCCATGGCAGCCCTCACGGCACTCATGACCCGCTTTTGTGCGGGCGAGGATAGTTGGCTAGCTCGTAGCAATAACACTGCAAGTGATGCCGGTACCTCTGAAGCCAAGAATGGCAATGGCAAGCCCCGACGCAGTAGGCACAAGCGATGAAGCAATGGTGACACTGCCGATGACACGGCGGTCAACGCCGGTTTCACTGGCTCCAAGTCCGGCCAGCGGAAGAAGCCATACAAAAGAAACAATACGGGCTCATCCAGCTTGGACCGCATACTCGATCGTCCATGCCAGATTCACGGCACCCCTGATAAACCAGCCAATCATACCAACAGAGACTGTTGGGTTTTTAAGCAGGCCGGCAAGATAAATGCCGAACACAAGGAGAAGGGGTCGCAAAGCAAGGAAGATGACGAGGAGTCCCGTCCGCCGAACACAGGAGGGCAGAAGAAGTTCCCTTCCAAGGTTAAAATGGTGAACATGATATACGCCACTCATATCCCCAAAAGGGAGTGCAAACGAGCGCTCAGGGACGTCTACGCGATGGATCAGTCGCCCCAAAGTTCAACCCATGGTCTTCCTGCCCGATCACCTTCGATCGCAGGGACCATCCGACCAGTATTCATCATGGCGGTTCAGCCGCACTGGTCCTCAATCCAATTGTTGATGGATTCCATCTCACGCGCGTCCTCATGGACGGCGGCAGCAGCCTGAACCTGCTCTATCAGGATACAGTGCGTAAAATGGGCATCGATCCATCAAGGATCAAACCCACAAAAACTACCTTTAAAGGAGTCATACCAGGTGTAGAGGCCCGCTGTACGGGCTCAATCACACTGGAGGTTGTCTTCGGATCCCCGGACAACTTCAGAAGCAAAGAGTTGATCTTCGATATTGTCCCCTTCCGTAGCAGCTATCATGCACTGCTCGGACGAACCGCATTCGCTCGATTCAATGCGGTGCCACACTATGCTTATCTCAAGCTCAAGATGCCTGGTCCACGCGGTGTCATAACAGTTAATGGAAACACGGAGCGCTCCCTCCGTACTGAGGAGCACACCGCAGCCTTGGCAGCGGAAGTACAGAGCAGCCTTGCCAAGCAGAATCTTAATTCAGTGGCCAAACTCCCAGACACTATCAAGCGGATGCGTACTACTCCGCGGCATAACAGTCCGACTCGTAAGGAGTTAGACTAGTAATCTGGCCTCCGTCTCTGTCCCGGCCAAATGGCGGCATACGTACCACGCGTACATAACTACGCACTCAAAATACCATGGGCATAGACGGAGGCTTAACTATATTGTGGTCCATAATACGGCTCGACCTCCCCTGGATACATGTACTCTCACTCTTTCTTTTTCATCCTTTTCAGGTTTTCCATAGGCCCCTCAAGACGGCCTGATCATCGGTCCTTTCGAAGGATAGATACACCAAGATAGTAAGAAGCATTGCGGTATGCGGGAATCTCTAGGAAGTCTTTTTGACGGTCACTCTACCTGTTCTTAGGACCCTCACGCAGCTCTCCCTTGGTCATGGCATGTAAAATAGCCCTGTTGCTTATCGCACTACTTATACGCTTTTACGTATTCATAAATTTGTAATGGAAACAGTTCGCGGCCCAACTTCTGCGGCACTAGCTTACTACTTTTTCTTTCTTCTTGATAATCTTATCCATTGCACCCGTACACTTTGGTACGGCCTAAATTTGCCAGGGGCTTTATGGCGCCCCATAATATGGCAACAAAGTCCGAACACTTTTTATAGTATAGTTCGGCACCCCGAATTTAGCATTATATGCATTGGCTCCGAATCATGTCTTTGGTCAATAGTTGGGTTGCCCGGCTCCTGTGCTTACTACCTTACGTTCCGCTATATCAGCTAGGGTAGTAAAGGGAGAACTACTACGATTGTGCCCTGGTTTGTCCGGATGAGCACCTCAGTAGAGAAAGCCGAAAACTGACTGTCATGATGCGGCGTGAGCTGGTCAGCTCTTCGGAGGTTACAAATCTTTTCGATTTTTTCCGCATTATGCGACGAATCGGTCTTTACCCGATCCAGTGTTTACAGCACCCTAGTTCGGATTCACAAATGCTAGGGGCTGCTCCTAAATTTCTATAAAACTCCTATGGCTAAGTGAGGGTGATAAAGCCACATAGTCTGGTTGCCTGGTTCATTGCGCTAAACACCTCCTTCAAGGACCAAACTTTGGATAAAGAGTGTTTAGATTTTATCCCGAACACCCCCGTACTACCTACGTGGGGGCTGAAGCCGACGACTGGCCAAGTCTCAGATTTAATAAAACGGCCACACAGGAGGAAAAATCTTGATATAAACAACTAACATTATATTACATATCAGTTTCATTTTATTGTGCAGGACAGGATAACATAATCATCCGAAGATAATGTCTTTTGCACACTGCTCCGCTACAATGCGGGATCCCTCCAGGACATCATCAAAATATCGCTCGGGCGTGCGGTGCTCCTTGCCCGCGGGCGGTCCCTCGGTCGCGAGCTTTACGGCGTTCATCTTCGCCCACTGTATCTTGACACGGGCGAAGGCCATCCGCGCACCTTCGATGCAGACCGACCGCTTGATGGCATCAAGCCGAGGGCAGGCAGCAACCAGTCGCTTCATGAGGCCGAAGTAGCTTTGAGGTATGGCTTCGGTTGGCCATAAGTGGATTATCAAATCCTTCATGGCCAATTCGGCTTCCCTATGCAGTTCGGTCAGCTGTTTCAGCTGATCGCTAAGGGGCACCGGATGCTCTGGCGCAAGGTATTGCGACCAGAACAGCTTCTCCGTTGAGCTCCCCTCTTCGGCTCGGAAGAAATCCGCAGCATCTGCAATGCTGCGCGGCAGATCCGCACACGCTCCTGGAGAACTCCAAATCCGGGTCAGTAAGAGGTACCTTTTCTTCACAAATTTGCTTTGCATTATAAAGGCCTTACCAGCCGCGATTTTCCTGGCCTCTTGGATTTCCCGGAGGGTGCCCTGGGCTTCAACCCGGCCTTCTTGTGTGCTTTGGTGGGCCTTAGCAAGCTCGGACTGTTGATCCGTCATCTTGCGCTCCAAGGACTCGCATTTCTTTATAGCGTCCTGGAGCTCTTGTTGGACCTCACTGACCCTAGCCTCGTGCTTTTCGCGGACGGATTGTTCCTCCGCCGCTCTCTTCTGGGCCTCGGTCAGCGCCTTTTTAAGGGCCTCCACCTCAGTTGTTGCTCCTACAAATATCATGGCACTATGGTCAATGCAAATCATCTATCCTTTCTGATATATAGAAGGTCATGGCATACCTTGCTTATCCTTCAGCTGCTTTTTCACATGGCCGAGTTCTTCCTCGGCCCGCTCCAGACTCTGCTTCAGTCCGGAGACTTCGGCAGCACGAGAGGTCGCAGCCAGCAGCGACGCCTGCTTTTTCACATAGACATGTATGGTTAGTCTCCTGCGAAAATTGTTTGATCCTCTGTCCAGCTTTTCTTTTCGACCACCGGACAGTGTCTCAGGGGCTACTGTCTATACTGTGATATTCTTTTTACATAATTACGTTTCATACCTCAAAACCTGTTAGAAGGCTTGTACAGGTTTCGGTCAGTCTGCTCTTCACGGACTGAATCTTCTCAATCACCGTACCCATAAGGGCACGGTGTTCCTCTACAATGGAAGCACTTCGCAGTGCTTCCAGTAGGGTGTTCGGTGCCTCTGGTTGGACAGAGGTCACCGGCGAAATGGTCACACCCCCTTCTTTCGAAGGAGGCTGCTTGCCAGATTCTGGAGCCGTATTGGTCTCCGGGATCGTATTCGGCTGGGGGCCGAATTGGACCTGGTCCCCATTGCCAGGATCCATGGGGATTTGATCCCCCATGTGTCCGGCGGCCGAGGTTTCACCCTCTGGCGCCGCGCTGATGGCCTCCTGCGTCTCTCCCTGGCCTGGGATCCTTTGGGACAACACCTCGGTGTCCTCCATGGCCTTGGGAGAGGAGGCTGCCGGAAGGGACCCGCTGTCCATCACCTTCGGGTCCAGCGAATTTCCCGAGGAGGAGTATCGTTCGAGGTCGGAACGAACCGGACTTCAAGTACATGATTCAACATATTAAAACTATGGAGACAAGAGGCTGGATATATGAATGCGTCAGGGTCTTTGAGTACTCACAATTCGGCCAGGGGCTTATCTCGGGGGCGCTGCTCTGGGCTGCTGTCGACATCCCACGCGGAGTTATCCGCGAGGGAGACCTTCCCCTTCTTGGACGCCTCTGCCTCCAGATTTATGGAGGCCGCCCTTTTCTCCCTTCCCCCCTCAAGGGGAGAGTTGCTTTCCTCCTCCTCCTTGTCGTCCTCTGCGGCGGAGGAGTGAGTTTAGACGTCTTCTTGGCCTCCTCCTTGTCGTCCTAGCGGCCTTTTCTCCCTTACGACGAAGGCCACTTCTGGTCTCCTTGGCCTTTTTCTTGGCCTTCTTCTCCGGCGCCTGGTAGGGCGCCGGGACCAGCACCTTCATCAGAAGCGGGATGGCTAGTTCCTCGGGCAGCGGAGCCGGACACTTGATCCGCTCTGCCTTCTTCGTCCAGACCTGAAAAAAAATAGGGAGGCTTAGGCATTTTCCCTGAGCAAGCAAGTGAAGGATACACCTTGAAAGCACGAAAAGCTTACCGGACTGGCGGGATGGGCCAGGTCGTGCCCGCGGTCCTTGGTCGTCTCCGGCCATTTCTCGCTGGCCTTAAAAAGCACCTTCCAGATGTCTTCGTGCGTAGTTCCGAAGAACTGTTGCAAGGTCTGGTGCTCGGCCGGATCGAACTCCCATAGATGGCAAGTCCGGCTTTGGCATGGAAGGATCTGGCGAACTAGCATCACCTGGATCACATTGACAAGTTTGATGTTCTTGTCTACCATGCTCTAGATACGCGCCTGCAGCGCTGTCAGCTCATCCGACGATGACCAATTCAGGCCCTTCTCTAGCCAGGAGGTGAGCCGCATTGGGGCTCCGGACTTGAATTCGGGAGCCGCGGCCCAGGTAGCGTCACGGGGCTCTGTGATATAGAACCACAGTTGTTGCCACCCTTTGACGGTTTCCACAAAAGTACCTTTGGGCCATGTGACATTGGGCATCTTGCTCACCATGGCGCCTCTGCACTCTACGTGTTGACCATCCACCACCTTCGGCTTCACATTGAATATCTTGAGCCACAGTCCGAAGTGGGGTGGGATGCGGAGGAAAGCCTCGCACACGACAATAAATGCCGAGATGTTGAGGAAAGAATTTGGGGCTAGATCATGAAAATCTAGCCCGTAGTAGAACGTGAGTCCGCGGACGAAAGGGTGGAGAGGAAACCCTAACCCGCGGACGAAGTGGGGGATGAACACCACCCTCTCATGAGGCTTGGGGGTGGGGATGATCTGTCCCTAGGCCGGAAGCCAATGGGCGATTTCCTTGGCCAAATACCCCGCCTCCCGGAGCTTCGTGATGTCCTTCTCCTTGACGGAGGAGGCCATCCACTTGCCTTGCGCTCCGGATCTGGACATGGCAGAGTGCTTCTTTGAGGCGGGAAAGATGAGAACTTGGGCGCTGGAGCTCGAGAATGGAGAGGCAGAGAAAGAGAAGGCGTGGGTGAAAGGGGTGAATCCTTATCTCCTTATAAAGGCAGTGAATATCAAGCGCCTCCCCACTCGCCTTAAAACTCGCCTATTCCCAAGGGCCGTGCAGGTGGCACGATTGGATTACCTACGCCCGTATTAATGAGAATCCTGTGATAAAGGGACACGATCTCTGCTGTGACAAGGCGTGCCACTGGAAACCGCATCTTAAAGGAACGTGGTATCACGTTATAAAAAGTTGTCAGCGGATTGGCTTCGTGAAATATTATACTCTCTGCGGTTGTGTGTGGTACTTGTTTCGCAGAGCCGAACACGTTTTCTGCGCTCGAAGTCTGTTTTGGAGTATTCGGAGGAGGAACCCGCCTTGTAATGCCGAAGACAATCTGGGCATTGGACACATCGTCATTGAAGCCTGGTTCAGGGGCTACTGAGGGAGTCCTGGATTAAGGGGTCCTCGGGCGTCCGGGCTACGTAATGTGGGCCGGACTGATGGGCCATGAAGATACAAGACAGACAGGAACTGGCACTAGGCACTGGATCAATATGTTAGTCCAATAAATCATATAAATTGTTGCCAAAAGTATGTGAAAGTTGTATAATATTGGCATGGAATAATAAAAAAATTTAGATACGACGGAGACGTATCAGCATCCCCAAGCTTAATTCCTGCTCGTCCTCGAGTAGGTAAATGATAAAAAAGATAATTTTTGATGTGGAATGCTACCTAGCATAATCTTGATCATATAATCTAATCCTGGCATGAATATTAAGACACGAGTGATTCAAAGCAATAGTCTATAATTTGACATAAAGACATCAATACTCAGGCATCCCAACAAACAATCATGTATTTCAAAATATCAATGCTAAAGAACGCTATCCCTACAAAATCATATAGTCTTGTCATGCTCCATCTTCTTAATACAATGTATTTATCATGCACAACCCCGATGACAAGGCGAGCAATTGGTTCATACTTTTAAACGCGCTTCAGCTTTTTCAACCCCCACACAATACATGAGCACAAGCCATGGACATAGCACTATGGGTGGAATAGAGTATGATGATAGAGGTAAACATAGAGAAGACAAAAAAGTAAGAAAGTCTCACGCGGCTAATCAACGGGCTATGGAGATGCCCAGCAATTGATATCAATGCGATGAGTAGGGATTGCCATGCAACGGATGCACTAAGAGATATAAGTGTATGCAAGCTCAATATGAAACTAAGTGGGTGTGTGATGTCGCTTGAAACTGCGTCGGTATTTCCCCAAAGAGGAAGGGATGATGCAGTACAGCTACGGTAGGTATTTCCGTCAGTTATGAAACCAAGGTATCAATCCAGTAGGAGAACCAAGCAACACTATGTAAACGGTACCTGCACACAAAGAACAAATACATGCAACCCAAAGCATAAGAGGGGTTGTCAATCCCTCCTAGGTAACGGTGCCAGAAATTGGCAAGTTGACGGGAGACTATTTGATCCTCCCCGGTAAAAAGATAGATAAATTTGTGATAGATTGGATAAATAGCTCTCGATAAAACCCGAAATAAAATAAGTAATAAAAAAGTGCAGCAAGCTATTTTTGGGTTTTTGGAATAATAGATCTGAAAATAAAAGCGATAATAATTGATCTCAGAGCAAATATGATAAAGAATAGACCCGGGGCCGTAGATTTCACTAGTGGCTTCTCTCGAGAAAATAGCACACGGTGGGTAAACAAATTACTGTTGGGCAATTGATAGAAGATCGAATAATTATGACGATATCCAAGGCAATGATCAATATATAGGCATCACGTCCCAGATTAGTAGACCGACTCCTGCCTGTATCTACTACTATTACTCCACACATAGCCCGCTATCCAGCATGCATCTAGTGTATTAAGTTCATGAAGAAACGGAGTAATGCAATAAGAACGATGACATGATGTAGACGAGATCTATTCATGTAGGAATAGCCCCCATCTTGTTATCCTTAATAGCAATGATACATGAGTGTCTTGCTGCCCCTTCTGTCACTGGGAAAGAACACCGCAAGATCATTGCACAACTATTGACTTTCGTGCTTGCATAGGGAATCACAAACCTTAGCACCAATATTCTTACTAAAGCATAATTACTCACCAACATGACTCACATATCACTATCATCATATCTCAAAACTATTACAAAGAATCAAGTTTATTTTGTCCAATGATCTTCATGAAAGTTGTTATTATATCCCTCTTGAATATCTATCACTTTGGGACTAGTTTCATATATTGCAATTGTTTTTGACAAGCTCAAATAAATCTAAGTGAAGAACATGAGCATAAAAATTTTCGTCTCTCAAAATAATATAAGTGAAGCATGATAGAATTTCTTCAAAAATTTACTAACTCTCAAATAAATCTAAGTGAAGAATGAGAGCATTTCTTCAAAAATATTAAAGCACACCGTGCTCAGAAAGATATAAGTGAAGCACTAGAGCAATTCCATAGCTCAAAAAATTGAAGTGAAGCATAAAGAGCAATTCTAACAAATCATAGCATAATTTTGGCTCTCTCAAATAGGTGTATCCAACAAGTATACTTGTGACAAACTAAAAAGAAAAACAAATAAAGACTCATATAATACAAGACATTCCAAGCAAAACTCATGATATGTGACGAATAAAAATATAGCTCCAAGTAAAATGCCGATGGTCGTTAGAAGAAAGAGGGGATGCCTTCCGGGGAAAACTTAACAAAACCTTCGTGAGATCCGTTAGTGTAAGAAAACCAAGCTTAGTTGCTTGGTTCTCCTTGAATATTAGCTGGGGGTGCCATGGGGCATCCCCAAGCTTAGACTCTTTTCACTCCTTATTCCTTCATCCATCGCGATCTCACCCAAAACTTGAAAACTTCAATCACACAAAACTTAACAAAACCTTCATGAGATCCATTAGTATAAGAAAACCAATCTTTACTTTAAGTACTGTTGCAAACCCATTCAAATTTTGTTATTGCATTATATCCACTGCATTCTAACTTTTCCATGGCTTATACCCCCCGATACAATACATAGATTCATCAAAATAAGCACACAATGCAACGAAAACAGAATCTGCCAAAAACAGAACAGTCTGTAAAGATGTGAATTTTACTCATACTTCTGTAACTCCAAAAATTCTGAAAACTTAGGAAAACGTAGGCCATTGGTATATCAATATTGTGAAAAAAAATCAGAAGCTTTCGTCGCTTCTGTGAATTTTAACAATTCTGTTACTAGACGCAAAAGTTTCTGTTTTCTAACAAGATCAAATCAACTATCACCCAACATGATCCCAAAGGCTTTACTTGGCACAAAAACTAATTAAAACATAAGAAACGCAATCATAACAGGGGCATAATTGTGTAAACACACAAAAACAGAAACAAAAAGAAAAAAATTATCTTATTCATTGGGTTGCCTCCCAAGAAGCTCTTTCTTTATAGACATTAAGATAGGCATGAGATTTCAATGATGCTCACATAAAAGATAATAATTGAAACACAAAGAGAGCATCATGTAGCATATGACAAACACATTTAAGTCTAACATACTTCCTATGCATAGGCATTTTATAAGCAAACAAATTATCAAGACAAGATATATCTAACATATGCAAGGAAGAAGAAAGGAACAATAGCAATCTCAACATAACAAAAGGAAATTTAATAACATGAAAATTTCTACAACCATATTTTCATCTCTCATAATAATTACATGTAGGATCATAATCAAATTCAACAATATAGCTATCATATAAAATTTTCTCTTCATGATCCACATGCATGCAAAGTTGACACTCTTCCAAAATAGTGGGATTTGTTGGAAATATGCCCTAGAGGCAATAATAAATTGGTTATTATCATATTTCCCTGTTCATGATAATCATTTATTATCCATGCTAGAGTTGTATTGATCGGAAACTCAGATACATGTGTGGATACATAGACAACAGCATGTCCCTAGTGAGCCTCTACTAGACTAGCTCAAAGATGGCTATGGTTTCCTAGCCATAGACATGAGTTGTCATTTGATAACGGGATCACATCATTGGGAGAATGATGTGATGGACAAGACCCAAACTATGAACGTAGCATATGATCGTATCAAGTTTATTGCTATCGTTTTCTGCATGTCAAGTATACGTTCCTATGACCATGAGATCATGCAACTCACTGACACCGGAGGAGTACCTTGTGTGTACCAAACATCGCAACGTAACTGGGTGACTATAAAGGTGCTCTACAGGTATCTCCGAGGGTGTCTGTTGAGTTGGCATGGATCAAGATTGGGATTTGTCACTCCGTATGACGGAGAGGTATCTCAGGGCCCACTCGGTAATACAACATCACAAGAAGCTTGCAAGCAATGTGACTAATGAGTTAGCCACGGGATCTTGTATTATGGAACGAGTAAAGAGACTTGCCGGTAACAAGATTGAACTAGGTATTGAGATACCGACGATCGAATCTCAGGCAAGTAACATACCGACAGACAAAGGGAACTGCATACGGGATTAGCTGAATCCTTGGCATCGAGGTTCGACCGATAAGATCTTCGTAGAATATGTAGAAACCAATATGGGCATCCAGCTCCCGCTATTGGTTATTGACCGTAGAGGTGTCTCGGTCATGTCTGCATCGTTCTCGAACCCGCAGGGTCTACACACTTAACGTTTGGTGATGATATAAGTATAGTTGAGTTATTATGGTGGTTACCGAAGGTTGTTCGGAGTCCCGGATGAGATCCCGAACATGAAAAGGAACTCCGGAAGAGTTCGGAGGTGAAGATTGATATATTGGACGAAGGGTATTGGAGTCCGGAAGTGTTCCGGGGGTACCGGGGGCCCCGACAAGTGTTGGGGGGCCTCATGGGCCAAAGGGGAGGGGGCAAACCAGCCCACTAAGGGGTTGTGCGCCCCCTCACCCCATCTCACGTAACCAGGAGAGGTGGGGCGCCCCCTCTAGGGTTCCCTCCACCTGGCTTGGGGGGCAAGCCACCCTAGGGTATCCCTAGGGGGCGCCCCCATCTGCCTTGGCCGCTGCCCCCCTAGATGGGATCTAGGGGCGCCCCTCCTCCTCCCTTCTCCCTATATATAGAGAGGTGGAGAGAGGGCAGCCGCACCTATACAGATCTATTCGTGCCACGGCGCTGCCCCTCCTCTCCCTCATAACCATCTTCTTCTCCGTAGTGCTTAGCGAAGCTCTGCCGAGATTTCTCCACCACCACCGCCACCACGCCGTCGTGCTGCCAGAGGACTCGAGCTACTACTTCACCATCGCTCACTGGATCAAGGAGGTGAAGGCGTCATCAAGCCGTACGTGTGTTGAACGCGGAGGTGTCGTCCGTTCGGCACTTGGGTCGGGAGTTCGCGGGACGGATCATGATTGGATCACGAAGACGTTCGACTACATCAACCGCATTTCTCAACGCTTCCGCTTAGCAATCTACAAGGGTATGTAGATGCAATCTCTCCTCTCGTGGATGTTCATCTCCTAGATTGATCTTGGTGAGCATAGGAAATTTTTTGTTTCCCATGCAACGTTCCCCAACAGTGGCATCATGAGCTAGGTCTATGCGTAGATGACATCACGAGTAGAACACAAAGGAGTTTGTATGCATTGATATTCAGATTGCTTCCTTCCTTGGTCTTTTGTTGATTCGGCGGTATTGTGGGATGAAGCGGCCCGGACCAACTTTACATGTCCACGTACATGAGACCGGTTCTATCGACTGACATGTGACTTTGTTGCATAAAGATGGCTAGCGGGTGATTGTCTCTCCCACCTTAGTTGAATCGGATTCGACAAAGACGGTCCTTGTAGAAGGTTAAATAGCAACTTGCATATCACCATTGTGGCTTTGCGTAGGTAAGAAACGTTCTTGCTAGATACCCATAGCAGCCACGTAAAACATGCAACAACAATTAGAGGACATCTAACTTGTTTTTGCAGGGTATGTTGTGATACGATATGGCCAAAGACATGATGAAATATATTTGATGTATGAGATGATCATGTTTGTAATAGTTTATATCGACTTGCATGTCGATGCATACGGCAACCGGCAGGAGCCATAGAGTTGTCTTTAATTATTGTATGACCTGCGTGTCAATCATTAAGCGGTATGTAATGCTTTACTTTATCTCTAAGCGGTAGCAATAGTAGTAGAGGCATGGTTGGCGTGACAACCCCGATGACGGCACGATGATGGAGATCATGGTGTCATGCCTGTGACGATGGAGATCATGCTGGTGCTTTGGAGATGGAGATCAAAAGCACGAGTTGATGGCCATATCATGTCACTTATGATTTGCATGTGATGTTAATCCTTTTATGCATCTTATTTTGCTTAGGACGACGGTAGCATTATAAGGTGATCCCTCACTAAAATTTCAAGATAAAATTGTGTTCTCCCCAAGTGTGCACCGTTGCGAAAGTTCGTCGTTTCGAAGCACCACGTGATGATCGGGTGTGATAGACTCTACATTCACATACAACGGGTGCAAGCCAGTTTTGCACATGCGGAACACTTGGGTTAAACTTGACGAGCCTAGCATGTACAGACATGGCCTCAGAACACAAGAGACTAAAAGGTCGAACATGAGTCATATAGTAGATATGATCAACATGGAGATGTTCACCATTGAAACCACCTCATCTCACGTGATGATTGGACTTGGGTTGGTGAATTTGGATCATGTTACACTCGGACAACCGGAGGGATATTGATTTGAGTGGGAGTTCTTAAGCAATATGATTAATTGAACTCATTATCATGAACAATAGTCTAAGCTGTCTTTGCAAATTATGTTGTAGATCAATAGCTCGCGATGTAGCTCCCTGTTTTAATACATTCCTAGAGAAAGACTAAGTTGAAAGATATTGTAAGCAATTATGCGGACTAGGGCCATAGTCTAAGGATTGTCCTCCCTGCTGCACAGAAGGCTTATGTCCTTGATGCACCGCTCGGTGTGCCAACCCCTCTAGCGTCGTCTGTGGATGTTGTGAACATCTGGCAGACACGTTCTGATGACTACTTGATAGTTTAGTGCGCCATGCTTTACGGCTTAGAATCAAGGCTCCAAAGGCATTTTGAACGCCATGGAACATATGAGATGTTCCAAGAGTTGAAATTGGTATTTCACGCAAATTCCCATGTTGAGAGGTATGAGACCTCTGACAAGTTCTTTGCCTACAAGATGGAGGAGAATAGCTCAGCCAGTGAGCATGTGCTCAGAATGTCTGGGTGCTATAATCGCTTGAATCAAGTGGGAGTTAATCTTTCAGATAAGATAGTGATTGACAGAGTTCTCCAATCACTATCACCAAGCTACTAGAGCTTTGTGATGAACTATAACATGCAAGGGATGGAGATGATCCCGGAGCTGTTCGCGGTGCTTAAGGCCGCGAAGTTAGAAATCAAGAAGGAGCATCAAGTGTTGATGGTTAACAAGACCACTGGTTTCCAGAAGGGCAAGGGCAAGAAGGGAAACTTCATGAATGGCAAGCCAGTTGCCGCTCCAGTGAAGAAACCCAAGGTTGAACCCAAACCCGAGACTAAGTGCTTCTATTGTAAGGGGAACGGTCACTGGTAGCGGAACTGCCCCAAATACTTGGTAGATAAGAAGGCTGGCAACTTCAACAAAAGTATATTTGATATACGTGTTATTGATGTGTACCTTACTAGTACTCCTAGTAGCACATTGGTATTAGATACCGGTTCAGTTGCTAATATTGGTAACTTGAAACAAAAGCTGCGGAATAAACGGAGACTAGCTAAGGGCGAGGTGACGATGTGTGTTGGAAGTGTTTCCAAGGTTGATGTGATCACCATCGCACGCTCCCTCTACCTTCGGGATTAGTGTTAAACCTAGATAAATCTTATTTGGTGTCTGCGTTGAGCATGAACATGATGAGATCGTGTTTATTGTAATGCAGTTATTCATTTAAGTCAGAGAATAATGGTTATTCTGTTTACATGAATAATACCTTCTATGGTCATGCACCCAATGTGAATGGTTTATTGAATCTCGATCGTAGTGATACACATGTTCATAATATTGATGCCAAAAGATGCAAAGTTAATAATGATAGTACCACATACTTGTGGCACTGCTGCTTAAGTCATATTGGTGTAAAGCGCATGAAGAAACTCCATGCTGATGGACTTTTGGAGCCACTTGATTTTGAATCACTTGACACATGTGAACCATGCCTCATTGGCAAGATGACTAAAAACTCCGTTTTCCGGAACAATGGAACAGGCAAGTGACTTATTGGAAATCATACATGCTGATGTGTGTGGTCCGATGAGTGTTGACGCGTGCAGTGGATATCATTATTTCCTCACTTTGACCGATGATTTGAGTAGATGTGGGTATATTTACTTAATAAAGCATAATTCTGAAAAGTTTGAAAAGTTCAAGCAATTTTAGAGTGAAGTTGAGAGTCATCGTAACAAGAAGATTAAATTCCTATGATCCGATCGAAGGGGAGAATATCTAAGTTATGAGTTTGGCAATCACTTAAAACATTGTGGAATTGTTTCACAGTTGACGCCACCTGGAACACCACAACGTAATGGTGTGTCCGAACGTTGTAATCGTACCTTATTGGATATGGTGCGTTCTATGATGTCTCTTGCCGATCTACCACTATTGTTTTGGGGTTATGCATTAGAGATAACTACATTCACTTTAAATAGGGCACCATCTAAGTCCGTGGAGATGACACCGTATGAACTGTGGTTTGGCAAGAAACCTAAGTTGTCGTTTCTTAAGGTTTGGGGCTGCGATGCTTATGTCAAAAGGCTTCAGCCGGAAAAGCTCGAACCCAAAGTAGACAAATGCGTCTTCATAGGATACCCAAAAGAGACAATTGGATATACCTTCTATCTCAGATCCGAGGGCAAAGTGCTTGTCGCTAAGAACGGGTCCTTCCTCGAGGAAGAATTTCTCTCGAAAGAATTGAGTGGGAGGAAGATTGAACTTGATGAGGTGGTTGAACCTTTACTTCAACCAGAGAGTAGTGCAGCATAGAAAGATGTTTCTGTGGCACCTACGTCAGTTGAAGAGGAAGCTAATGATGATGATCATGAAGCTTTGGATCAAGTTACTGTCGAACCTCGTAGGTCGACAAGGGTACGCACACCTTATGAGTGGTATGGTTACCCTGTCTTAGAGGTCATGTTGTTGGACAACGGTGAACCTACGAGCTATGGAGAAGCGATGGTGGGCCTGGATTCCAACAAATGGCTAGGAGCCATGAAATCCGAGATAGGAACCATGTATGAGAACAAAGTATGGACTTTGGTGGACTTACCCGATGATTGGCAAGCCATTGAGAATAAATGGATCTTTAAGAAGAAGACAGATGTTGATGGTAATGCCACCATTTATAAAGCTCGACTTGTCGCAAAGAAGTTTCCAACTAGTTCAAGGAGTTGACTATGATGAGACTTTCTCACTCATAGCGATGCTAAAGTCTGTTGGAATTATGTTAGCAGTTGTTGCATTTTCAATTACGAAATCTGGCAGATGGATGTCAAAACAAAGTTTCATTGACGGTTTCCGTGAGGAAAGGTTGTATGTGATACAACTAGAAGGTTTTGTCGATCCTAAGGATGCTAAAAGGTATGCAAGCTCTAGTGATCCTTCTATGGACTGGTGCAAGCATCTCAGAGTTGGAACTTTCGCTTTGATGAGGTGATCAAAGCGTTTGGGTTTATACAAGTTTACGAAGAAGCTTGTATTTGCAAGAAAGTGAGTGGGAGCACTACAACATTTCTGATAAGTATATGTGGATGACATATTGTTGATCGGGAATGATGTAGAATTTCTAGAAAGCATAAAGGGTTGTTTGAAAGGAGTTCTTCAAAGGAAGACCTGGGTAAAGCTGCTTACATATTGGGCATCAAGATCTATAGAGATAGATCAAGATGCCTGATAAGACATTCACAGAGCACATACCTTGACATGATTTTGAAGAAGTTCAAAATGGATCAGTCCAAGAATGGGTTCTTGCCTGAGTTGTAAGGTGTGAAGTTGAGTAAAACTCAAAGCTCGACCACGGCAGAAGAAAGATAAAGGACAATGGTCGTCCCCTATGCCTTAGCCATAGGCTCTATACAATATGCCATGCTGTGTACCGCACCTGATGTGTGCCTTGCCACGTGTCTGGCAAGGGGGTACAAGAGTGATCCAGGAGTGGATCGCTGGACAGCGGTAAAAATTATCCTTAGAGGAATAAGGAAATGTTTCTCGGTTATGGAGGTGATAAAGAGTTCAGCGTAAAGGGTTACGTCGATGCAAGCTTTGACACATATCCGGATGACTCTGAGTAGAGTTTCTCGGTTATGGAGGTGATAAAGAGTTCGGCGTAAAGGGTTACGTCGATGCAAGCTTTGACACAAATCCGGATGACTCTCAATAGCAATCCGGATACGTATAGTGGAGCAACCATTTGGAATAACTCCAAGTGGAGCATGGTAGCAGCATCTACAATATGACATAGAGATTTGCGAAGTACACACGGATCTAAATGTTGCAGACCCGTTGACTAAAACCTCTCTCACAAGCATAACATGATCAAACCCCAAAACTCATAGGGTGTTAATTACATGATGATGTGAACTAGATTATTGACTCTAGTGTAAGTGGGAGACTGTTGGAAATATGCCCTAGAGGCAATAATAAATTGGTTATTATCATATTTCCCCGTTCATGATAATCGTTTATTATCCATGCTAGAATTGTATTGATCGAAAACTCAGATACATGTGTGGATACATAGACAACAACATGTCCCTAGTGAGACTCTACTAGACTAGCTCGTTGATCAAAGATGGCTATGGTTTCCTAGCCATAGACATGAGTTGTCATTTCATAACGGGATCACATCATTGGGAGAATGATGTGATGGACAAGACCCAAACTATGAACGTAGCATATGATCGTATCAAGTTTATTGCTATCGTTTTCTGCATGTCAAGTATATGTTCCTATGACCATGAGATCATGCAACTCACTGACACCGGAGGAGTACCTTGTGTGTACAAAACATCACAATGTAACTGGGTGACTATAAAGGTGATCTACAGGTATCTCTGAGGGTGTCTGTTGAGTTGGCATGGATCAAGATTGGGATTTGTCACTCCGTATGACCACTACTGCAGGATACTGCTAACGCGACACTACAATCAGAGACCCTTCGATGAAACTGTGTGTGATGCAATAATCACAAACGGTGATGTAAAAAAACCGTCAAAAAAGATGCAAAACGTTTGCGATGACGGATGCATCAAACACGGTTCAGAATTTAGTTGCGTGTGCGATAAGGGGCATACGGTTCAGTTCAATGAACTATTTGCGATGAGGCAGAAGAACAGAAATGGGCAGCCAGATGAAGGTGTGTGTGATATACGGCATACGGTTCACTCGGATGAACTATTTGTGATTAGGCGAAACAAAAGAAACGGTCAGCCAGATCAAGGTGTGTGCGATAGAGGGCAAACAGTTCACTCATATGAACTATTTGCGTTGAGCCAAGATAACAGAAATGGTTCAATTTAACAAGATGTGTGTGATACGCGACAAACAGGTCTGTAATCATAAATGTGTGCGAAGACCGATAATAACTCAGACGATTGCTGCTAATAAGACGTGTGTGTTGTGCGCTGGGATTGCATACAGAACAACAACATATATATACACACACTTATAAGGACATGGTTGCATAACCAAATTAAACATCCAATTACATAGTTGGCTACTACACACATGACATTCGCACACACCAAAGTAAACTATTACATGCATAATTACATAGGTGGCTACTACACACATGACATTTCCACACACCAAAGTCAACTATATATTACATGCATAATTAACTAGGATAAACGATCATCTGATCATCATCTACTTCTTGTGACGCTTGCCGCTACTGCTCTGCTTGAGGCTTGATACGACCTCGTCAATTTCGGTAACGAGGCACTTCCTCATGTCAACGATCCGCCTCTGCATCTCGTAGCATGTGTATACGCTCTTGGCCGCGAACCTGAGGTGAGTTTCATCCAGTTTCCACATCCAGGCCCCATGCCAGGATACGGGACGTGTTCTGTTGGCATCCTGCTTCATCTTTTCGTAGTATGGGTTGATGATGGCCGAGGCGAGTTCAACCAGGGAGTCCTTCTTCGTGCTGCCACAGACCCTGTAGTGCTCACGGATTTCGACAAGGTTCTTGCAGGCCAAGCCTGTAACCCTGAGCGCTTTTACATCGTCGGTGGTTTCCACCGTAGCGAACTTGTAGTCGGTGCTATTGACAAACCTGGCAAAACGGTCGCAAGGCTCTGTGGCCATGCAGTAGTGGTAGATGAGGACATGATGGCGCACGCACAACTGGGCGACGACAACCTTCTGATCTATGTTGGGACGACCACCGGTGTACTGGAGGTTGATGCCGACCACCTTGTACTTGTCTCGAGCAAGCAACTGCTCAACGGTGTTGATGTAGTCATCCACCACAGCCGGGTCAATGGTTTACACCACCGAGAGATCCGTCTCCCTCGTGTGGGTCTCCACTTTATGCTCGTCAAACTCCATTGGAGCGCCGCTAGACATCCCCTCTCTATGTGTCGTCAAGGGTGTGCTTGTTGTGTTGTCGGGCGCGATCGAAAGGTTGAAGAGACTAAGGTTATAATGGCCGCGGGAATTAAAGGGGAAGCCGGACGGCCTAGAATATCGACACGCCCGGATGGCAGTTCTAATTTGCAGCTTGTAACTCCATCGTGCCGCACGTAATTGCATCGTGGCGACGCGCGCGGCGCAACCGGATGCATATGGTGCCCCCGACGTGATCATGCGCAGGCCCAACCGCTGGCAAAGCATGCACGGAGGGACACGAGCAGAGCGCTCCGCGGTCGCCTCAACGACGAGCAACCATATATATGAATATAGCAGTTGAACACGCAAGGAAAAGCTGTCCACAAGCCAAGCGCGTGGAGGTACGCGAGTAGAGCGCGCCGATGGACACCAGCAGAGCGTGCCAACGGACGCGAGCAGAGCGCGCCGCGGCGCCTAACGGCGAGCACAGCGCGCCGAGGGACACGAGCAGACGCCGGCAGAGTGATACGTGGCAAATAAGACTGACGGTGCGAGCGATGGCGGAGACATCAAGCATGAATTAGATTAGAGTTGCGTTTGCGATATGTGGCATGCAGTTGATCCATCCGAGCTGTTTGTGATGGAATAAGCCATGTGTGTTGTGGGCAAACGCTTGCTGGTATACAACCGTCTGCGATTGATGAATTCATGACCGACGGGTTCCCTATTGTGGTCCGTGTGCGATGTGATATGCTCTGTCTACAGAAAATCAACATATATACTTATAAGAACAGCATTGCATGACCAATTTAAGCATACAATTAAATAAGTGACTACACACATAACATTTCCACACACCAAAGTAAGCAATTACATGCATACTAAACTAGGAGAAACGAGCATCTAATCATCTACATCTTGTTGCGACGACGTTTGCCATTGCTCTGCTTTCGGCTGGATCCCTGGTCGTTAATGGTTAATAAAATCTAAGTCTATTGCATATTAAGGTCAAAATAGTACTACCAATCTACGAGTCTCATACGATGCCATTTCAATGATTGTACCAGAAAAGCCCGAAATATTACAAGGTTCAAATTCCAGTGTTACATGGCTCAAATTCGAAGATTACAAGGTTCAAACTGATATTAGAAATGAAATTCAGCTCATTCAGCTGCAAACGGCCGTGCTGATCAGCTGAACATGGATATAAGAGAGGTTCAAACGAAAAATAAAAATAGTAAGGCCGCTTTCGAAACCTCGTCATTTCTGCAATGGGATCAGCCGCTGACAAGTCATGTATGGGTTTGACACAATGACTTCCAATTACTCTGTCATATGCACTTCTGATACAAAGTTTAGCTTTTTTGGAGCCTCTTCCATTCTGCAGTAGCTGCCGGCTCTGATCATCAATCCATTCATATTTCCTATTTAAATGCATGTTCAACCTCATTACCTTCAGCACCCTTGCTCTGGCAACAAAGAACATGGCGAATGTAATCTCTGGTAAGGTCCCTCGGTAGGAGTTCAAAGTAATTTTTGAGAGATGCAGATCCAGACATTCGATGTGATTGTCTTTATAAACATTATCCACCTCCGGGCCTATTATTATTTGCAAAAGAAGAGAACGTGTTAGTGCCTACATGCAGTTTTGAACACTACTACACGCCTATTTGGTTTGCAGGATTTGTAAAATGCACCAACGTGCCATCTTCGATCTGACATGATTAACATGGGCATTTGATTACAATCTAGAAAAATGTAGCCTTCTTCACAAGAGGTTGGAGTGGATGAAAAATTCCCTAAGAAAACTAGTACAGATGAATCCAAAGGAGAAATGCTTTTGGATTGTAACCATATGAATCAAGCAACCAATATGGGGTGGGGGTGTATGTCCTTAAATCCTCCAAAATTTCTTCAGAAATCGTAGTACATTGTCATTGTAAACTTGGGAAAAGGTGCAAAAAATTAAACTCCCTTATGGTTAACATTTAACAGGAAAGGAACATCACCTCGATATAAAACTTCTTCAGGCACGGAAAGCATCTCAGGAAACTGACAACTTGGTCCAGGTTGGGGCCGACAGATTCTAGTGCCAAGACCTTCACTGTGCGCAGAATCTGGGTGAAGCTTTTCTGGATGACAGACGAACATACATCTTCAAAACTAGAAATAATGTTGATATCAAGGAGGAGAGGTAGAAGGCGACTATTGTACCTGAAAGTAGTAGTATTTAACAGACGAGTAGCCCACCACTGTCAATTTCGGCACAGAAATGACATTGATTCTTGTTGGACCTTGTTGACCAACTACAAGTAATCTCTCAAGTGAAGGTGTGTCCTCAATGACCATATTGTGGTCCACCTTTTGTGATCTCTCGTTGCAGCACCAGCAACACACATAAATAGTCCGGAGAGTCCTGGAGGTGATGTGGAAGCTACTCGACCAATTCATCGCCTGAAGGCGAAGGAACTCGAGTGCAGTACAGCGCGGAGCAGGCACTCCATGTCATCCTTTGGGATGCAGACGGCGACAAGCTCGAGGTGCTTCAGTCGTGGTAGAAAAAGAGCGGGCGCGTCATTAAGGGAGGGGAATGGCAGTTCATGAACTTGGCGAGGTGCAGCGTGGGTGCGAAGCGAAGCACGAACGTTGGCAGCGAGCGCATATGCCCATCATTAAAACTGAGCTCCTCGAGCTGATCTAGGGCGGGAGATCGGAACCACTCGTCAAGCTTGGCTCGGTCCTTGCCATTGGAACGGAACTTGCCCGTGATAAGGCCTCTGATTGGGCCATGGTGACTGCCGAGGATCTGGGAGAACGCATCCAAGCTTTTGCGATAGCCATGGCAGAGCTCGTGGGTGTCGAGGAGGTCGAGATGCGTGGAGAGCCATAGGGGGCGCCACCGCCGGGAAAGGGCGGTTGTCCTCATCCCATATTTGATTGGGAGCAGGGATATGATGACTGTCAACATATCATCAGGGAGGCTGCTGATGAAGTCTAGGCCTGCTGGAGTCGCTTGCGGTTCTTTCTCGACCCGCCTCAGCTTGTTGGCAGCCTCGTTCTCCACCTCGTCGGCGGCGACGGAAACCTCTGAGAGCGGCGTCGAGGATGTGGGTGGAGAGAGAGGATTGTGTGAGTGGCGAGGATGGGGGGTGTGGCCGCTCAGGCGCGCCATTAATATGGACCAGTGGGAGCGAGGCGGGCGGCGGTCAAAGGCTCTCTCGCTTCCCGGTGAGCCTGCGTGGCGGACTTCTGGCATTCCTATACCATCATTTCACGGAGCGAGGCGAGCGGCGATCAAAATCAATTCTAAAGATCTGGCTACGAATTATTAGCACGCACGCTAACCCGCGCGAGACCTCGTCGGCGGCGACAGCAACCTCTGCGCCCAGCTTCATGCATTGCGCGGGTGCTTCACCAGCCCCGGCGTCGCCACTCCCATCGACGGTGCGCTTCGGCAAAATCCTAATACACTCCATCCGGCAGTGACAACTGTGGACGGGGTGTGCGGCCGCCTATTATGACCAGCGGATCGGGCGCGCCATTAATATGCAGCAGTGGGAGAGAGGTGGGCGGCGGTCAAAGGGCTGGCTCGCCTCTCGGTGAGCCTGCACGGTGGACTGCTGGCACGCCTACCGTCATTTCACACAGCTACTAGCATGCCCCACGGTGAGTGCGTAGCGAACACGCGCATGCCTCGGCCTCCTGGTCTGCCTGCTAGCATGTGTCTCGTCAACTCACGCATGCTCGTACGACACACGGGACGCGTGCGCGGCACGTATTATATTGATTTTTCCTTTTTGATGATTAATTCTGCCACTTTATTTCTTAACCGAAGCACGACACTTACATTGTTGGTCTAACGCACACGGTTTGAATAAAGAGTTCGTTTGCGATATTGGTTGATAATTATTTATAATTTCCTGTATGTAAGAAGATTGTATCAAAACTTGTCTCAAATTTGAAAAAAAAAATCACAGTCTATTGGTGTCCATATGACACCACGATAAGTTTCATGAATTTGAACTTAGTTTTGGATTTATTGGATTTTAAAATCAAGATTCTATATGTTAGAAATTTCTTGCATGGGGACTAAACATGCACCCAGGGACACGTACACATATGATTTTGCAATCCATTTTCGTGCACTATCACAGCTCTCATGTAGATCAAATTTGATTTTTGCACATTTAAATCCCTGGGAAATCAATCCATGTATAAAAAACGGACAGATGTTATCTATTTTTTTCAATTTTCAACACTAAACTCCTTTGGTCACATGTTCGCTGCAGAAAAAGTTTGACATGCATCTTTGGGCCACATGCACGCGGTGGTCCTAGGACACTCACTCGCGTGGGCCCATGAGGTCACCGTCCAGCACTATGACATGCGATGAGAGAGGTTAATTTGACCAAGGATGGTCATTTTTTGGTTTTTGTTATACGTATGGTAGGAGTATATATATAGTACGCGTTGAAGAGGGTGGCCGGGGGCAATACTACGTGTCATATAGGACACTCACTCGCGTGCGATGCTTCCATCCGTGGGCCCGCGAGGTTGTCCTCCATCACTTTGATCCAGCAAGGAGGTTTCTTTTTGGGTTGTGTTGCGGTAGGAGTATATAGTACGCATCGAAGAGGGGAGGAGGGGGCCGGGGCAGCACATATATACTACACACACGTCATGAATTAATCTCGCTCCACGTGGGGACTTTTCGGTTTCCGAGGAAGGTGCCGCAAAGAAGTTGTGCATATTGGGTATTAAAAACATCACCAACACATTGGGCCACATGCAGACGATGGTTGTCACTCATTCGCCTGCGACTCTTCCCTCCATGGGCCCGCGAGGTCATCGTCCATCTAATATATGACACAACGAGAAAGGTAATTTGACGTACAAGGAGGATTATTTTCGGGTTGTGTTACGGTACGTACGTAGGAGTATATATTATGCGTCGAAGAGGGGAGGAGGCAACATGTATATACTACGTGTCATGAACCTCGGTTCATGTGGGGGACTTAAAGGTTTCCGAGGCAGGTGCCACATCAAAGTTCTGGATATATATTAGGTATTCAAACATCACAACCACACATCTCCATACATGTGTTTGGCCCACAAGCAAGCGATGGCGGTTGTCCTCTAGCACTCACTCACGGGGTTATCGGCGAGATGCTTTGTCCATCTCTGTGTGCCCGCTTGGTCAATCACTTCGACCGACAGCGATAGAGGTTAATTTGACTTATAATTAGGAGCGGGTTAAATTTTGGTTTGTCTTATACGGTTCGGTACACGCGACTATACTTCGCGCGCATGTGTACGCACGAATCCCTCCCACCAGGTCGAAGTGGGGGGGGGGGGGGGTGAGCACGCGACGCATCAAGAACCAGATCTGTGTGGGGACTGTGTGTTTTTCGACGCATGCATGCACCACATCAAAATGTTGTGCTTTTGGTATTCAAACATATATGCATGCATCACGCATGTCCATACATATGTTTGGGGCACATACATCCAGTGGTAGTCTTTGGACACTCTCCCTCGCTTGGTTATCATCAACGGCCTATATATTCGTGGGCCCACGTGGATGTCTCCATCACTTCAACCAACAACGCGAGAGAGGTTACCAGGGTGGATTCTTCTTCTCTTGGTTCGCGTTACCATATAGTCGTACGTCGATCAAGGTGAGATTCGAGACCTAAGTTCGAGGGCTCGCATACACATGAATCAAAGTTGTGCATTGGGTATATTCAAACACCACATGACACTTCATACATATGTTTGGGCCACATGCACACAGTGGTTGTCTTCAGGCACTCCCACGCATGGTTATCGGCGACAAGCTAGCCTATTTTATGGGGCCGCATGTGGAACGTCAATGCATGACTTTGACCCAACAAACAAGAGAGGTTATACGACCAAGGTGGTGATTCTTCTTGGTTAGTCTTACAATACGCCTTGGTGAGATGCGTCCTCCCACCGACTCAAAGTGTGTGTGTGGGGGGGGGGGGCACGGTACTACTTCGTACTAGATGAACCTCCGTGGGGTCGGGGATGCCCGGTTAATTTGTGATGCACATGTGCCACATCAAATTTGTGATTTGGTTATTTAAATATCATAGCACATCGTTTTCACACACACACACACACACACACACGCACATCGGGCCACCCGGAGGTGTGGTTGGTAAGTGGTGTCACCCATCTAACGCCAGAAGAACACATCTGTGGGCCCGCACACGGTCCACATTTGATCGGAAGCAAAGGGGGGAGGGGGGTTGATGTACACCTTTCGGTTTTGTGTTACGGTACGGTGAGATGTCAGACCTAGCTATTTGGGGGCATGCGTTCATAGCTAAGATTCCCCTCCCGGCAACACGAAGTGTTTGTGTATGTGTTTGGGGGGAGGGCTAGCAATAATAACGTGCGCTTTGTGCGACAGGTGACACATCAAAGTTGTGCGTTGGGTATTTGAACATCAAACCACCCTTTTCATACATATATTTGGTCCACATGCAAGTGTGTTCGTGTTCTGACCCTTTCCTGCATTTTTTTGGCCAAATTTATAAATAGCAGACGAGTCGGACGCAGCAACCGTCTGCGATCGGGTACGAAACAGACACGGTTCCCTAGGACTACCCGTGTGCCGCGCCCCTACCCCTGTCACCCACATGATCACAGTAGATTGGGCTCCATGAGGCTTCCCTCCCCCTCTCGAAAATATCTACTCCCTCGCAATCTTGAAAATATCTACCCGCGTAGATGGTTTTTTTGTTTGATAGCACATGATTAGTATGTCTGGACCGTGTGCGATGTCTGTTACTCCCGCTCTGCTTCAATCAGTAGATCCAAATTTTCAGTAGCGCCGAAATTTTACTCCCGCCTCCATCCCTCGCAATCTCAAAAATATCTGCTAGGCTGGAGTGTTTTTCTATTTGATAGCACACCATTATTATGTTTTAACCATGTGTGATGTTCGTTTCTCCCGCCCCGCTCTGCTTCAATCCCTTAATCCAAATTTTCGGTAGCCCCGCCATTTTACTCTCGCCTAGTAAAATTTTCAATACCCGCGGCATTTCCTCAAACACCACCTTGGACCCCCTCCACACACACACCCCAAATTCTTCGCTCACCCCAAATCCCCCGCTCACACACATACACACCACCCCTCCCTCGCTCCAAACCTAGCTAGGTCGCCACCGCCACGCCGCCTCCATCGTCAACCTCTGCCGGTCTTCCCGTGCAGTTTACCCACCGATATACATACCCTTGCCGCCCTGAGTTTCTTAGATGACGCTTGCAAAATGCCCCCTTTCCCAAAGAACCCCCTCCCCACCCCCTCCCCCACTCCAGAGCATCGTAGCCTAAGCCTGGCTACGCTTCCCGGGGAGCTCGAGGAGCGAATGGCCCAAAAGAGCTTTACCGCGGTCTCTTCGCCCGACGTCGGCGAGGTGGCCACCGAGGAAGCTAACGACGATGACTGGACCTGGATTGAGCCTTTCAATCAGTGGGCTAGAGTATTCTGGCATGTCGTGGACGCCGGCTATGACATCGAGGTCGTCGACACCGACGGCTTGACGCGGGTTATGTCACAGGTTAAGTTGACCACCCCCAACCCTTCGGGTTCGACAGCCGTCGATCTCATCGATGGCCCTGCCGCTGATCTCCTGCGGCTCGTTATGAACAATTTTCCATCCTTCATCGCCAAGGAGCCCCTTTTGTCATTTTTGAAGGACATGTTCTGCGACGCTGGCCTGGGATCCTCAGCTGTCAAGTCAGACCTCATCGACGGCGACCGCGAGGAGGAGCCAATCTGTGACAAGTGAGGAAACCCATGATTTGTTTTCTCGAACCCCTTTTGTAGTGAGAACCTGTCCAGTATTTATTACTATATTAGGTTGTTTGCATTACGCCTTGTTTATTTCTACAGTTTATGGTTGTTCGATTGTTTGTAGTTACCATATGTCCAGTTTCAATTGCCATCTTTGGTTGTTCGTAGTATGCCTTGTTTACTTCAGCTATTAACAGTGTGATGTTCTATATGTGCTAGTATGAACTGTGCAGTTCAATTTCATCAATACCAAATTTAACAATAGCTCTATGAATGACTATATTTGGTTGCTGTTAAGCATGTTGTACTCCCTCCGAATCTTTTGAGTTCGCATATAAGATTTGTCTAAAGTCAAGCCTCGTAAAGTTTGACCAACTTTATAGAACAAAATAACAACATTCACAATATGAAATAAATATCAGTACATGTGTCATGACTTAAATTTTCATATTGTATAACTTTAGCATGCTAGATGTTGATATTATTTCATATAAATAAGGTCAAACTTTATGAAGTTTGACTTCAGACAATTCTTATATGCAGAGTAAAAAGGACCGGAGGGAGTATTGAACATGCCTTTCCATTTGATTTAACAATGGCACTGTTTGGATACTCTAACTTAGCTAGAGGTTAGAGTTAGTTTCTAGCTCATGACAGTTAAAAGGGAGAGAGAGACAGATTGGTGGAATAGTTGATTGTATTGCTTGAGCCTCGTGGGCACATATATAGGAGTACATGGTCATCTTGGAGTACAAGTCAAGGTAGAACAAATCCTACGCTATCCTACGTTTCCTAAATAACAATGATACTAAACAATGACTAACCCTGAACTAACTCTAGCCAAAGAGGTGTTTGGATGACAGTGTTAAATTGACAATAAATGCACTAGGAGAACTAGCCCCAATCAGCACCTCTTGGGTGGGATAGTTGTTTTGGGTGGGTTTGACGCAACTAGCTCAAACTAGCCCTCATGTTTGGATACTTTTGGGCTATTTGATCCCAAACTAGCTCAAACTAACTCTAACCCATGGATCCAAACAGGGCCAATAACTAGTGTACTTAGACCTGCACAATACAAGTTTGAATGACTACGTTTGCTTGTTTTGAAATATTAGGCCTGTTGCAGTTAATAACACACATTTCCACTTCTTGTTTTTAAATATTAGGTTTTTAACAATTTGGTCTTGCACATGTAGGTCCTGCTGTCAGAGGTTTTGACCCACTGTTCGACCCTTTTTGCATATGGGGAAATGAGTTGTCCATGAATATCAGTCAAGTCAAGAAACTCAAAAAGATTGTTAGGATAAAGAAATTAGCGACAAAAAACAACAAGATCTTTGTCTGCACAATGAAGAAGACATCAGTTCACTACAAGATGGTACTAACTATTATACCTTGCCTTTTTTTATTCCTTTGCCCCATTTCCAATATAGAGAAGATACTTATGCACAACCTTGTTTTCAGGCCTTTCCAAAGCAGTTCACTGATGATTACCTCTCAAACCACCTCTATGGTCAGGAGGCAAGGAAGGTTTTCATACAACACCCACGGTTCAATATTGAAGTGTTCCTGAAGAGGACGAAGGATGGACGGTCAATCATCCACAAGCACTGGCCTAAAGTTGCAAAGACCTTCAACATCAATGAAGGCTCAATATTCGCCTTCCGCTTCAGCAGTTTTCCAGATGAGATGCATTTGTCTATGTACCGTCTATGATGCTAATTTCGAAAGGTTATAGATGTTGCATGTGAAACTTGGTGCTGGTGCAGTTGTGTAATGGGGTAGCTGAGTGCTGAAGCTATATGATGTTGTACTCTGATGTATTTCAATTATGAAATCCTGCTTCCTTAATATGGAAATGAAATATATTGTGTGCTTAATATGAAATTTCAATTAGATTAATAAATGCATTATTAATAATAGGGCAATTAGCCTGCTAATTGAGTTTTTCTATTGCAAACGGTTATTGAGAAAACACTGTGGGCGATGACCTCAGGCAACACACACAGTTTCTAGGAATAAACCGTGTTGGATCAATGAACAATCACACACGACCTCCTCTTGTAAACTGTTTGCGCTAGGCCACCTTGCGTAAACGTTTACCACATAAAAAGTGTGTTTGATGGACAGCCTTTGCCACACAGTTTCTTCTACGCACCATGTGTGATGCATTCAATAACGCAAACGATAAAATTGTTAATATCGTGTGCAATGGCAACGCGATCATAAACGATTTAATGGGGAAAATTGTGTGTGATGTACCTGCGAACGGAAACGTTTTCCTTGCAGTGACTGTGTGGGATGTATATACGAATAGAAACATACTTCTTGGATTAACTGTGTGGGATGTACATACTAACGGAATCATATTCCTTGGATTGACTGTGTGGAATGTACATACGAACAGAAACATTTAGCGGGGACTGACTATGTGGGATGTACTTACGACCCGAAATGATTTGGCCCGTATAATTGTATTTTTTTAGCACAACTATACGTATAACCATATTTGATCGCTCGCCGGTTGCACACGACCTCATTTTGCCGAGCGTGTGTGCCAGGAGGGCATATCCCCAACAGTTTCTGGGTCGTGTGGGAAGGACCCCCCTATCGCAGTCACTCACTAGGCGATGGTTCAGAATGCCGTCGCGAAAAGGGGTTAAAAACCGTTTGTATAGCACCTCGCTGTACCAGTGGACGGAGAGGTATCTCAGGGCCCACTCAATAATACAACATCACAAGAAGCTTGCAAGCAATGTGACTAATGAGTTAGCCATGGGATCTTGTATTACGGAACGAGTAAAGAGACTTGCCGATAACGAGATTGAACTAGGTATGGAGATACCGACGATCGAATCTCGGGCAAGTAACATACCGACAGACAAAGGGAACTGCATACGGGATTAGCTGAATCCTTGGCATCGAGGTTCGACCGATAAGATCTTAGTAGAATATGTAGGAACCAATATGGGCATCCAGGTCCCGCTATTGGTTATTGACCGTAGAGGTGTCTCGGTCATGTCTGCATAGTTCTCGAACCCGCAGGGTCTACACACTTAACGTTTGGTGACGATATAAGTATAGTTGAGTTGTTATGGTGGTTACCGAAGGTTGTTCGGAGTCCCGAATGAGATCCCGGACATGACGAGGAACTCTGGAAGAGTTCGGAGGTGAAGATTGATATATTGGATGAAGGGTATTGGAGTCCGAAAGTGTTCCGGGGGTATCGGGGGCCCCGACAAGTGTTGGGGGGCCTCATGGGCCAAAGGGGAGGGGGCAAACTAGCCCACTAAGGGGTTGTGCGCCCCCTCACCCCATCTCACGTAACCAAGAGAGGTGGGGCGCCCCCTCTAGGGTTCCCTCCACCTGGCTTGGGGGGCAAGCCACCCTAGGGTTTCCCTAGGGGGCGCCCCCATCTGCCACGACGCTGCCCCTCTTCTCCCTCATAGCCATCTTCTTGTCCGTAGTGCTTAGCGAAGCTCTGCCGAGATTTCTCCACCACCACCGCCACCACGGCGTCGTGCTGCCGGAGGACTCGAGCTACTACTTCACCATCGCTCGCTGGATCGAGGAGGTGAAGGCGTCATCAAGCCGTACGTGTGTTGAACGCGGAGGTGCCGTCCGTTCGGCACTTGGATCGGGAGTTCGCGGGACGGATCGTGATTGGATCGCGAAGACGTTCGACTACATCAACCATGTTTCTTAACGCTTCCGCTTAGCGATCTACAAGGGTATGAAGATGCAATCTCTCCTCCCTTAGATGTTCATCTCCGAGATTGATCTTGGTGAGCGTAGGAAATTTTTTGTTTCCCATGCAACGTTCCCCAACAGGATTATCATCAAATAAAGTCATGACCTCTCCAAACCCACTTTTATCAAAAATTTCATAAGATTGATCATTCTCCAAAGTAGTGGGATCATTATTACCTAGAGTTGACACTCTTCCAAACCCACTTTCAATATTATTGCAAACACTATTATCCATATCATATTCATCATGAGGCTTAAATAACTTTTCAAGATCATAAGAAGAATCACCCCAATCATGATCATTACAATAAGTACTGGACATAGCAAAATTAGCATCCCCAAGCTTATGGTTTTGCATATTATTAGCATAATTAACATTAATAGAATTTATAGTAACATCATTGCAATCATGCTTTTCATTCAAGGAGCTATCATGAAACACTTTATAAATGTCTTCATCACAATTTTCAGAGTCACGAACCTCAAGCAAAACTTCATAAAGATAATCTAGTGCACTCAACTCACTAGCAATTGGTTCATCATGATTGGATCTTTTAAAAAGATTAGCAAGTGGATGGGGATCCATATCAATAGATTTTTAGCAAGCAAAGATGCAAGCATATAGAAGGCACATGGCAACACAAGCAAACAAAAGATCAAACAACAAAAAGGCAAACCAAAAGAAGGCGAAGAAAAAGGAAAAAATTTGTGAAGTGGGGGAGATGAAAACAAGAGGTAAATGGAAAATAATGTAAATTGCAAGGAGATCAGATTCGTGATTAGGAACCTGATAGATCTTGACTTGATCCTCCCCGGCAACGGCGCCAGAAATTCCTTTTGATGTCGCTTGAAACTACGTCGGTAGTTCTCCAAGAGACCATTGTATTGAGAATCAAAAAGAGAGAAGAAGCCATCTAGCTACTGCCTACGGACCCTTAGGTCTATGGTGGACTACTCACGCATCATCAGAGAGGCACCAATGAGGATGATGAACCCCTTCGTGATGGTGTCTAGATTGGTTCTCGTGGTTTTGGAACTTGCGGCAGCTGGAATTGTGTTTCGTCGACTCCCCTAGGGTTTTTGGAATATTTGGGAATTTATAGGGTGAAGGGGCGGTGCAGGAGGTCTCCGTGGGGGGCACAACCCCCTGGGCGCGCCCGGGTGGGTTGTGCTCCCCACGGGCCTCCCCTCTGGTACTTTCTTGGCCCAATGGGTGTCTTCTGGTCTAGAAAAAATCTCCAAAAAGTTTCGCTGCATTTGTACTCCGTTTCATAGTGATATTCTGCGAAGTAAAAAACAAGCAAAAAACAACAACTGGCACTGGGCACTATGTCAATAGGTTAGTCCAAAAAATGATATAAAGTTGCTATAAAATGAATATAAAACATTCAAGAATGATAATATAACAGCATGGAACAAGCAAAAATTATAGATACGTTGGAGACGTATCAGTGTGCATCCAACTTGCTTGCTCGAAGACCTCGGGCATTTGAGGAAGCCCATCATCGGAATATACAAGCCAAGTTCTATTATGAAAAATTCCCACTAGTATATGAAAGTGACAACATAGGAGACTCTCTACATGAAAAACGTGGTGCTACTTTGAAGCACAAGTGTGGAAAGGATAGTAACAATGCCCCTTCTCTCTTTTTTCTTTTTTTCCTTTTTTTCTTGGCTCTTTTTGGCATCACTTTTTTTCTTTTTTTTCTTTTTGTCTGGAGTCTCATCCCGACTTGTGGGGGAATCATAGTCTCCATCATCCTTTCCTCACTGGGACATGCTCTAATAATGAATAATGATGATCATCACACTTCTATTTACTTACAACTCAAAAGAAATAAAATTTACAACTCGATACCTAGAACAATATAACTCTATATGAATGCCCCTAGCAGTGTACCAGGATGTGCAATGATCTAGTGTAGCAAGGATATCAAAAAATGGACAAGCCATGAAAATATCATGCTAGCTATCTTACGATTATGCAAAGCAATATGACAATGAATGCTCAAGTCATGTATATGATGATGATGGAAGTTGCATGGCAGTAATATCTCGGAATGGCTATGGAAATGCCATAATAGGTAGGTATGGTGGCTGTTTTAAGGAATATATAATGAGGCTTATGTGTGATAGAGCATATCATATCACGGGGTTTGGATGCACCTGCGAAGTTTACACCACATCTCGAGGTGAGAAAGGGAAATGCACGGTACGGTAGAGGCAAGCAAATTGCGAAAAGGTAAGCGTGCGTATAATCCATGGACTCGTGATACGTCTCCAACGTATCTATAATTTTTTATTGTTCCATGATGTTATATTATCATTCTTGGATGTTTTATAATAACTAGCACACATGCCCGTGCGTTGCAACGGGAGAGAAATTATTGATGCCCACTGTCCACCGAAACGACCATCATCATGGCATAATAACATCCGAAAGTGCCACCTAAATATGTTTGTACGATGCAATGGGAGAAAACATCACCTCACTCTCCTATCCCAGTAAGCAAGTGATGATTTTAGCCTAAACACGGCCTAAAACATAAGCGATGATTTGATTTATGATACACATCAATTATTCCCAGATGAATAAAAATTGGGTGTTTTCACCATCTTTGCAAAAGGCTGCTCTGCATGACTATTCAACAATCAATACTATAGAAAAGCTAAACTTGATTGATTAATGTGAGCTTGCACGGGTAGTTGTTCATTTACTCCTTTGCATATACCAAGATATGCAAATTAGCCTAAGTAAGTATCAGTTTTCCTGAAAGCACGATGAAAATAATAATATGATTTTGGCCTTGAAGATGAACAAAAAAAGTATTTCTCCTTGAAGATGAACAAAGAAAGGTAACATGCATGCTAATCTGCATTGCACTGAGAGGATCCCAATCCTTACAAAACATTTCTCTAGTACGCTTCGAATTATGCAAAATCCATATCATGTCAGATAGAAATACATGAGCCGGCGAAAAAAACAGAATTGTAGGAATATGAAAATACCTCATTTTCTCCTCCTTGTAGAACAGTTACTTATTGTATAGTCAGTTTAGCTATGAAAACCTGATGCATGGACACTTCGTAAGGAAGAGCAGAAAAAAAATGAAGCAGCTATTAATAAAAGACTAACTTGACTCATTGAAGCCAGGGTTGTGCACCTGTTAGTTGAATCACGTAAGTTCTCGGGGAGCAGTTAATCGAGCCATGTAGTTGCCGCCGGATCGATCCACCAGCCTGCTTAACATGTACTCATGTGTTTAGCTGGGAAAGAATCAAGCTAGCCGGCACCCTGCAGCTCGTAGCTAGTTCGGACTCCCATGTATATTTTTTTGGGTCAGGTTACCACATGTGGCTGGCCACTTCGCCTTTGTTTCAATTAAGTTTCCTTTAAAGGTACGTCCTGGTTTCGTTCGTATTGTCTCGGTTTTCTTTGTTTGCACATGTCAAACGGACAAAACTAAAAAAATAGTGCATGTAAAAATACTCAAAATGGGACGAAACAAAGCAGAACCAAACCAAGAATATCTATTCCCTTTAATAGTAGGTATAGATTTATAGCAACTTTATATCATTTTTTGGGACTAACCTATTGACATAGTGCCCAGTGCCAGTTGTTGTTTTTTGCTTATTTTTTACTTCGTAGAATATTAGTACCAAACAGAGTCCAAACACAGCGAAACTTTTTGGAGAATTTTTCTGGACCAGAAGACACCTCACTGGTACAACGAGGTGCTATACAAACAGTTTTTAACCCCTTTCCGTGACGGCATTTGGAACCGTCGCCTAGTGAGTGTGGGCGATAGGGGGGTCCTTCCCACACGACCCAGAAACCGTCGGGGAGAGGGAGCCTTGATGCATACAGTTGTCCCTATATAACTGTTTCCGATATCTCGAATATCCCAAACGCTTCATCCTTGCTACTCGTTTGTGCTCGCATTGCAATCGCAGTTGGAGTTTTGTGGTTTTACCTAAAACCAGGCACATTCCAGGCACGTACAAAACTAGCTCTACGTTTATGATGCCTGGCACATCACAAACAGTTCATGATTGTAAACCGTGTACGATAAGTAGACAATCACACACATTTAGTTTTCCCGCACCGTTTGTGATAGTGTCTGACATCACACACGCTTTGCAAACGGCAATTATGTGCATTGTTACACACGTTTCCTCTCCGTGAATCGTGTCGGATTATGATGTATATCGCACACGATGTGCTTTATAGACCGTGTGCGCCGTAATGACCTGCACACCGTAATTTCACCCTAATTTAATTGCTGCTATTTAAAATTGTACCTAATTTGAACTTGAAAGTAGGCTATAGCTTTATTCATATCCATCAGGTTTAAACAACCAATGCATTATTCGATTCATAGGTACATATGTTTAAGAATTACATAAGCATCAAATAAAGAATGATGAACCAGGGTTCTATACTTGTACTATTACAGATGGTAAAGAAAGAGGCGACAGACATTCTGGTTGCTGAACAAGGTGAAGCGGAATGGCCCTATTGTGCTCTCCTAGATGCAGAAGGCACGCACGACTCTAGTCCAACCCCTTGTGATGGCCGGCTGCCAATCATGTAGTTTGAGAGGTAATCTTGAGTAAACTGCTTCAGGATCCACTACAAAGGAAAAAAGATTCAGACATTGTCATCTAACACAACTCATTACGGGTAGTAAAAAGAAGGCTACAGAGTTCTTACTTACCATCCTGCAGTTCACTGTTGTCTTGCATAAAGTGTAAACAAATAGTTCAATTTACATCTTTTGACCTATTTTAATAACAATCTTTATCAGTTTCCTCACTTGATGCTGGTTCATGAATATCTCATTGCCCCATACGCAGAAAGGGTCGAAGTGTGGATCTTTGGCAATGACATATGTACCTAAAAGCACCAAGTTAATATTAGAAGCTAAACAACAATTGCAAAATGATGTAGTACAACACTCCCTCCATCCCATTATATAAGATTTTATTACATGTATATCTAGACATCATCAGAACATTAAGGTAACACTCTTCCTTGTTGCTATGTAGCCTGGGATTGCATATTTAGTCATTCAGTACAATGCATGTTGCTATGTAGCCTCAGATATATTAAATATGGCCCTAGTTAACCTATTGATAAATGGGTTACAGATATATTCAGTGAAATGTCCGATTCGACGATTAATCCCTTATCAGCCCCCAGGCTATATGGTATCAGCTACCGATATCCTGAACAGTGAGTACATATAAGCAATGCGATGAAACTAACCTCGATGGAAAACAACATTGTTCTCAATATTGTCCTGTATGAGTACATATAAAGGCATGTTAAGCACAACAGGCTAAACATCAACCAAATATATCCATGGTAGACAACATAATCTACAAATGATAGCTTCAGTGTGCAGGTTTAAGCACGCTAGTTAAGCAAGACAAGAAGTGGAAAGGTGTGTTAACTACATCAGGCATAACATTTAAAAACAAGCAAATAGTCATTCAAACTGGTATTGTGCAGGTCTAAAGTACACTAGTTATTGTTAAAAAAATGAAAAGGCATGTTAACTGCAACATCCTTAACAGCAACCAAATATCATAATTCATAGTGGTATTGTTGAAACTGTTATTGATGAAATTGAACTGCACGGCAAATAGTTGCACATATAGAGCATCACATTGTGAAGAACTGAAATAAACAAGCATAAGGCCATCTCTAGCCGATCCTTTAAATGTTAACGGACTAAAACCCTCAGTGGATATATATATATATATTATATATATATATATTATATATATATATATATATATATTATATATAATATATATATATATATATATTATATATATATATATATAATCTACACAGCAATTTTTGGCCGTTTCTAGTCGATCCCCTAAACTTAACGTTGCAAACTTCAATTTGAACAAGTTCAAAGAAGGTTCAACCGAAAGTAGCATGCATTCAAACATAAACATAGATAGTTTTGCATAACCGAACATAAAATATAAATTAAAACTAAGCTAAACTACTTTCGATCAAAGTGGAGGTCAAGCCAATCTTTCCTCGTCAGGTACGTTGTGCCGCGAGCCAGGTCCAGGCCGGTGCCGTCGTCGGGGTCGTTGGGGAAGACACTCGTCGACGTTGATCTCCTTGTCCTCGCCGCCCACCTCGATGCCCTACGCGCCTCCATCCTCGCCGCCTTCGACCTCGTTATCGGAGGAGAGCACGATAACCTCGCCGCCCTCCACACCGGCAAAGATCACCCGCTCCGCCTCCATGAGCTCCGGGTGCTGCCAATGGAGCTCTTGCATGTAGGCCTCGTCGGTGGCCTCGGCCTCGAGGCGCTCCCACGCCTCGCAGTCCTCCCACGCCATAGCCGAGCTGACCACCCCTGGCTCCGGCGGAACGAGGTCGATCGGACGTGTGCCAAAGGGGAAATTGAGCCTAGCTGCCGCGCCGTGGTAGCGGACCTACCAGCGGTCGTACTCCATGGTCGCGAGCTCGGCCGTGTGGAAGCTACCGAGCCACCGGCGGGTGTGGGTCTCCCGATCCATAATCTCGACGACCCACGTCCCCCACCGCCGCTGCCGGACACCGAGGTAGGACCTCATCAGAGGCCGGGCCCGAGGGAGGATGGGGAAGTTCTCGAACCGGCGTAGGGGCGCGGCGGCGGGCGGATCGGGCGACCGGCGACGACGGATCGATAAAGAGCCCGCGGAGGACGACGGGGACACCTCAGCGGCCACCTTGCCGGCGTCGGGCGAAGAGGCCGCGATAAACCTCTTTTTGGCCATTGGCTCCTTGAGCTCCCCGGCACACAGGCAGAGGTTGAGGATGGAGGCGGCAGCGGCGATGGCGGCGACCTACCAATGGTTTCAAGCGAGGGAGGGGTGGTGTGTGTCTGTGTGAGCGAAGGTTTTGGGGAGTGTGTGGTGTGTGTGGAGGGGGGTGTCGTGGGAAACCACGGCCACCTATGGGGCCATCAGCCCCTTTTGGTTCAGCAGGGGGACCGAGCACATTGCACAAAGAGCGGAGGATCGTAGCGCAGCACGGTAGAGATCACACGGGCAGTTTTACCCAGGTTCGGGCCGCCGCGAGGCGTAAAACCCTACTCCTGCTTTGGTGGATTGATGGTGGATTGTGGTGGAAACGCAGCGCACTTGCCCGGCAGGGTTGTCTCGGGGCGAGAGCAGCTACGCACGTACGAGTGTACAAGGTTTCGAACCCTTTCTCTTGTTGCCATGGCCCTCCTTTTATAGATCAAGGGGTTACCATAGTGGCAAATCAGTCATTGTGTACTGATTAGATAGCAAATAGTGCTATCATACCTAACTCTGCAGGCAGAGCAGGGCGCATTAAATGCATCGCTTAGTGTCACATCGTAGCCTGCCCGGCAAGCCTTGCCGGGCTGCTCGGCCACCTTCTCGCCTGTCTGCCTGACACGTCTCTGGACGGGTGTCATTTGGAGGTGGTTTCCTCTGGAAATGGCTGCCATGTGTTGAATAACAGCCACTTAGTCACTTGGGGGCTTGACACCGCACCGATCGATGACTTGTGTCGCTGTGAGGTGGAGTGGTGAAGCCTTGGCGGGGTAGTTTGCTTTCATAGTGCCCGACAGGCCTGCCGGGATGGTCTTGAGGCTTGTCTTCGGGGCCACCTCATCCTCGCCAGGCTCGCCTGCCCGGCGAGGGAGGTTTTTCCTTAGCAGTGTCTTGCTCGTTTAGCTTGTCTTGGTCTTCTTGCTCTGCCCTTTGATTCCTCAAAGAGCCATCTCTCCTTGCTTGGTCTGGACTTGGATGTTGCAACCTTGCTCTTTTAGGCCTGTGCACGGTCTGGGCAACAGACCCAGGGTTTGTTGTACTGACAGGAACCCCCGGGCTTGGCCCGAATGCGCTGCCGGGCGTCGTCGGGGTAGGCCCTATCCAGTGCATAGGCAAGAGGGTAGCAGTTGCTTCGTCCCTTGATATCTTCTTTGCTTCTTCATTAACCTGAGTCCAGGTCAGTTTCTGGTTCTTCCGCACATCGTGTAACACCAATTGTAGTGGGGGAGATAATGGGCCACGATCCGTGGGGTGCCCACGTCCCACGTTCATGGGGCGGTAACCGCCACCCCATTATCCTTCCCACCCCAAGCGCCTCCGCCACGTGTATTGCATGCACTGCGCAGGGTTGGTGGTGGATGCGGAGGGCGCGGGAATGAGTGCCGTGGCAGAAGGCCAGGCGTCGTAGATTGGTGCAGGGGGTCAGCCTTGATTTCTCGAGCTGTAGTGGCAAGGAGGAGCCGGACTGGCCGAACGGGGCGGCCAACTTCATGGAGAAATCCAGTCCCCTACCCCGCTCGCCTATAAATGGGAATGTGGGGCAAGGTGTTTTCCCACGCATCCTTCTCCTTCCATTCCTGTAGTAGTTCTCGGCCGCCATGGCGAGAGGTCGGGGACGCGGTGCCGCTCCAGTGGCGCCGACGAGAACTTCTGCTCGACAGCGCCTCTCTCCTCCCTCCGAAAATGCGGGGGCGGAGCCCGCCATGAGAGGAGGGGGGAGGGGGCGAGGTCGAGGTCGTAGTGGCGCCTGGGGCCGAGGAGGACGGGGTGGTGCTCTGATTGCGCCCCCGCCGGCCGCCTCTCCCCGATGGAAGGCCATGTTGGAGATCAACCCCGGGAGTTCATCATCAGACTGTACAAGCCTCCGCGCGGCCGCCTCTGTCTCCCTACTCCATTCGCAAGGGCAATGGAGCTCGAACAACCGCGCGCATTGAAGCTGCACATGAGGTGTTGCGGGAACGGCGGCATGCGGGTGGATGTGGATTTCCCCGCCCCTCATGTCATGTTCTTCTGACGCGGCTAGAAGACCTTTGCATGCGCCCATAGCTTGTCGGAGGGGCACATCCTCCATTTCAAGTTAATGGAGGCCGACCTGCTCTCCGTCAAGGTCTTCGGGTGCTCGGGTGTTCGCTTAGGGTGCTGCGCGGAGTGCTCGACCAACGACGAAAGCTCCTCCTCGAGCGACAGCGACGAGGAGGACAGTGGCGGCAATGATGACGGCGCCGATGGGGAGGGCGACGACTCTAACTCTGGCTGAACACCAGCCACACCATCACCATCAGGCCGGGGCACCAATATCTGCACCTGCACGCCGTTCCCGGCAAGGTGATTTGCCGGGGAGTTGGATGCAGAGGTGTGGATGGCGTCCCGGGCTCCTCCAGCAGCCTTTCAGCTGGACCCCAGCAGACTTCCTCGTGGGCTACAGCTCCGTTAGCCCTGCCGCATCCTACTGGCCCTGGTGGTGGCGGCTGGTGGGTTGTCCCTGCCGCTCTCTTCACCATCACCTTCGCCCGCGCCCTCCCACTCTTGTTTGGCCCCTCGCCAAGGGGCCTAACGGGGTCTTGTTGGGCTTCTGCCCAGGCGCCCCTTTTGCCCCCTTCACCTTCCGCCGCAGTGCCTGGGAGGAGAAGGGCAAGGAAGGGCATCATGGGGCATTTATCTTTTTTCAATCTAAAACATGTAGGCACTTGCCAAACTTTAGTCTAAATAATGTAATCTTCTTTATCCTTGTTTGTGTTCTGTAAGATCTGTACTTGTTCATCAGCATATTAATGAAAAAGGCAAGCTTTGCCGGGCACTCGTGCATGTAACATATCCATGCAGAGGTGGAATGCCTCTATACGTTCAAGTAAACAAGTTATCCCCAGCAAGCTATCTTGCCGGTACCCTCGAATTGTTATCGTAGGGCCAAGCCTACCGGGCACAAATCGTGTAGAGGGACCAGCCCCACGCCAAGCCTTCCCTGCCAAAGGCCACTGCAACCATGCTGATCGAAGCAACGTTCTTGTCAAAGGATGGGAGCACCTATGTTTCGAAGGTGTCAAGGTTTTCATATACACAAGTTTCTGCTAACAGAACACGTTAGGATAAGAAGAGAACTTATCTGTTTGGCTTGCCGAGGATCATCACATAGGCTTGTCTTCATTTCTTCTCTTTTGGGACCGAGTCCATGGCAAGAACCCTGCAACTTAATGCAGATGAAAACAATGCCTCATGCGACCTTATCTACATGATCATGCTATGCTCATGATATGCTTATGCATGCATGCAAGTTTTGGGAGGGCCCCAGCACTTCATTTATTTCTATTGCTCAGGGTCTGCGCTTGGCTTTGTACAAGGGGTTACATGCAACAACGGCAAGGCCTGTACAAAAGGGTGGCTGTAGGGCAGGGCCCGATAGCCGCGCCTTACGGGTAGAACTTACAGAGATGCTCAATGTTCCATGAGTTTTGCAATTGAATGCCATCTCCGGCCTCTAGAGGGACTGCGCCAGGTCTGGTGACTCGTACTACCCAGTAAGGGCCTTCCCACTTCGGCGTCAACTTGTTGGTACCCTTGGCGGACTGAACACGCCTAAGGACAAGGTTGCCTTCCTCAAAACCCCGGGCACGAACCCTGCGGCTGTGATAGCGATGCAGGGCTTGCTGGTAGCGTGCAGCACGCGTAGCGGCCCGGAGACGGTTTTCCTCAAGTAGCACAGCGTCATCACGCCGGTGTCATTCCTGTGCTACTTCATCGTAGGCAAGCACTCGAGGAGACCCGAATATGAGTTCCATGCGGATAACTGCTTCTGCCCCATAGACTAGGGAGAAGGGAGTCTGCCCGGTAGCTCGATTTGGTGTCATTCTGAGGGACCAAAGAACCACCGGCAGCTTGTCGATCCAACTCCTGCCACACTTCTGCAGTCTATCAAAGGTTCTTGTCTTGAGACCTCACAGCACTTCAGCGTTTGCCCTCTCAGCATGTCCGTTGCTTCTGGGATGGGCGACAGAGGCGAACGAGATCTTGCTTCCGAGGGCATGAACATATTGCATGAAGGCGTGGCTCATGAATTGGGTGCCATTATCAGTGATGATCTGGGCAGGGACTCTGAAGCGGCACACCAATCCTTTCAAGAACTTGATAGCTGACTGAGCAGTCACCTTTCTCACGGGCTCCACCTCTAGCCATTTTGTGAACTTGTCGATAGCGACGAACAAGAATTCAAAGCCCCCGGTAGCACGGGGAAAGGGGCCCAAGATATTGAGCCCCCAGACCGAGAAGGGCCATGATAAAGGGATCGTCTGAAGAGCTTGGGCAGGCTGATGAATATTCTTGGAGTGGAACTGGCAGGCTTCACATTTGGTGACGAGCTCAACTGCATCTTGGACGGCTGTGGGCCAATAGAAACCTTGCCGGAAGGCTTTTCCAACCAGAGCCCTTGATCCAATGTGTGAGCCGCACATACCTTTGTGTACCTCTGCCAACAGTTCCTTTCCTTCCTCCCGGCAAATGGACTTCAATTTCACACCATTGGGCCTCCTTTTGTATAGTGTGTCATCGACAAACTGATACATACTGGCCCTCCGGGCTACTCTTTCAGCTTCTTCTTGCTCTTCGGGGAGTTCTCCAGTTTGGAGGAAATGGACTATGTGCCGTGCCCAGGTTGGGGCCAGGGGCTCGGCAACAAGGACCAGTGGCACCTCCTCATTCATAGGAGCGCACTTCTCGACCGCAGGGACTGGTGGTCTGGCGGGATAGGGCAGCTCGCTGATCGAAGGGGAGTTGTTCCCGCCAAGCTCTCTGCCGGGAGCCTCGGGAGGCTCTGCCGGGTGAGGCTTGCCGGAGTCCAGTTTCCTCCTCTTTCTGGCCATTATTGCTGGGGATACGGAGGGTTGAGTCAGATGGAGAACAAAAGTCCCTGGTTCCACAGGGAGTTTTTGCGCAGCGCACTTCGACAGATGATCAACGATGCTGTTTTCCTCACGGGGTACGTGCTCTGTTTGCAATCCGTCAAAGCGCTCCTCCAACTTTCTCACTTCCTCAACGTATGCCTCCGTCAATGGACTTTGGTAATCCTTGTTGACTTGTCTCACCACAAGTTGTGAATCTCCGTGGATGATCAGCTTCTTGATTCCCAGTTCTGTTGCAATCCTGAGCCTGGCAAGGAGCCCTTCATACTCTGCAGTATTGTTGCTAGCCTTTTCCTGAGGAAAGTGCATCTGGACGACGTACTTAAGGTGCTCCCCAGTGGGAGCGACAAGAAGCATGCCAGCCCCTGCACCTTGTAGGGAGAAGGCACCATCAAAATACATGATCCATTCTTGGGGCGCTTCCTTGCCGGGAATGACTGTCTCCAATACCTCTTCATCAGGAGTTGGTGTCCACTCTGCGATGAATTCTGCTAGTGCTCTGCTCTGAATGGTTGACGTGCTTTCAAACTTAAAACCGAAGCTGGACAACTCCAAAGCCCATTCCACAATCCTGCCGGTGGCCTCAGGGTTTCGGAGTATGCGTTGCAAGGGGAAGCGGGTGACTACCGTGATCTCGTGGGCTTGAAAGTAGTGGCGCAGTTTCCTTGAGGCCATGATGAGGCCAAAAATCAATTTTTGTATGCCAGAGTACCTAGATCTAGCTCCTTGTAATAGGGAGCTGACAAAGTACACTGGGCGCTGCACCACTTTCTTCCTTGCCGTGACCAGAGAACCGCTTCCACTGCCCTGCCTTTCTTCACTCTGGACTGACTCTGGCCTTGTCGGGATAGGTCCATTTTCTTCCCCAGAAGGGACAGCGGTTGTGGTTGCCGCGTCATCCACTTCCCACTGTGCCACCAGTACCGCGCTGACCACTTGATTGGTTGCCGCTAAGTATAGCAACAACGGCTCTTGTGGTTTGGGAGCGACCAAGGTGGGCACAGAGGAAAGATAGGTCTTCAAATCTTGCAGCGCAGCGTCTGCCTCCGGGGTCCGCTCCATAGGTCATGCCTTCTTCAAAATTTTGAAGAATGGCAAGGCGCGTTCGACAGACTTGGAAATGAACCTGCTTAGTGCAGCCACGCATCCTGTCAAACGCCTCACATCCTTGACTGTCTTGGGTGCTTGAATCTGCTCGATAGCATTGATCTTGTCGGGGTTGGCCTCTATCCCTCGATGAGACACAAAGAAACCAAGTAGCTTACCGGAGGGGACGCCAAACACACACTTCTCCGGGTTGAGCTTCAAGTTGATCTTACGCAGATTGGCAAAGGTTTCTTCCAAATCCTGGATGAGGGTTGATCTGTCCTTGGTCTTCACCACAATATCATCGATGTAAGCTTCAATGTTTCCGTGTAGCTGGGACTCAAAGCCAATCTGTACTGCTCTTGCAAAGGTGGATCTGGCGCTCTTTAGCCCGAAGGGCATCCATACAAAGCAGTACATGCCACATGGGGTTATGAACGCGGTTTTCTCCTCGTCTTCCTTAGACATGAAGATCTGGTGGTATCCGGAGTAGGCATCCAGAAAAAAAAAGCAGGTCACACCCAAAAGTGGAATTCACAATCTGGTCGATGCGCGGCAAGGGGAACGGGTCCTTTGGGCATGCCTTGTTCAGATCCGTAAAATCTATGCAAAGCCTCCATTTCCCATTCGCCTTACGCACCACCACTGGATTTGCCAACCATGTGGGATGCAACACTCCCTTGACCAAACCAGCTGCTTCAAGCTTCTTGATCTCCTCGGCAATAAACTGTTGCCGCTCCAAAGCTTGCTTCTGTACTTCTGCTTGACGGGCCGGGCATGTGGGCAGATAGCAAGATGGTGCTCGACTACCTCCCTGGGAACACCGGGGATGTTAGATGGTTGCTAGGCAAACACATCGACATTCGCCCGCAGGAAGGCGGCGAGCGCACTTTCCTATTTGTCATCGAGGGTGGCACTGATAGTGAAGGTACCATCAGCGCCAGCCAACCCTGTCGGGACCCTTTTCACAGCAGGTGCAGCAGCTTTGGATCTCTTGCTATGGGAACTCTCCGGCAAGTCATCGACAGGTGCAGCACACTCCAGAGAGGCTCGCTTCCCGGATTCCTTGCTGGCATCCTTGCTAGCTCTCTTCATTTTCTTACTTTCCTTGGCGGGAACACTGGCTTCCGCGGCCTCCGCCGCGACTGCTTCCTGGTACATCTTGTCCACGCATATGACTGCGTCTTTCTGATCTGACGGAATGGAAATGACCCCTATCGGCCCTGGCATCTTCAGGGTGTTGTAGGCATAGTGGGATGCCGCCATGAACTTGGCCAGAGCTGGGCGACCAAGAATTCCGTTGTACGGCAAGGGGAGGTCAACCACGTCAAACACGATCTTCTCAGTCCGGTAGTTCAACTCCCCCCCGAACATCACCGGTAGCGTGATCTTTCCTTTAGGATGACTCCTACCAGGGTTGATTCCTTGGAACATGCCAGTAACCTTGAGCTCCTCATCTGCTATCTGAAGTTTGCTGAGGACCTTTGGAGATATTAGATTCAACCCGGCCCCGCCATCAACCAACATCTTTGTGACTTTGAGGTTGCGTATTGTTGGCCAGACCAACAACGGCAAGCACCCCACCACAGTGGTGCGATCAGGGTGATCCTCTTCATAAAAAATGATGGGCGTGCGGGACCACTTGAGTGGCTTCCAAGAATCTGCCGCTGGCTCCATGGAATTGACTTCACGCGCCCACTGTTTAAGTTGGCGGTGAGAGGAGTGCAGAGATGCACCCCCGTCAACGCACAAGGCATTAGTGGCTTTCTGGAACTCCTGCTCGCTGGTTTCCTCTTCATCTCCCTCATCGGTCTCATCATTGCAATCCTTCTTCTCACGGTCTCTGGCGGGTTTCCCTTGATTCCGAGGAGCCTTGCCGGGGCGGCTTACTCCGCCGTCATGGCCCTTCCCGCCAGCACCATCCTGATTTTTCTCCTTATCACGCTTCTCGTACTCAGCCCTCTGCTTCTTGATGAGCTGCTCAACCTGATGGCACTCCTGAAGGTCGTGGCCCTTGGTCCTATGGATCTTGCAATACAGCCCCTCACCCTTCTCGGCCTTCTCGGCAGCCGTAGCCACCCCGCAGTCAGTGCACGCGGCAACCTCCTTGCCGTGGGCTTCGGCCTTGGCCTTCTTGCCGGTCCTAGGTGTGCTTGATCCTTCGACGGCCATCACAACTTTCTCCTTGCGCTTCTTATTGCGTTTCTTGTTCTTCTTCTAGCTGGTGGCGTCGTCGTCATCGTCTGAATCGATGTTGACACCGTCCTCTTCGCCAGGAAGTCGCCTTCCCTCCTCTATACGAGCACACTTGTCCACCAGAGTGTATAACTCATTCACAGTCCTGGGCAGCCGCACGTTCATTTTGGAACATATCCTGCGGTTGCGCATGTTGGACTGGAATGCAGCTATCACGGCTGCCGGGTGGATATCTGGGATGTTCCTGTGCACTCGACTGAACCTTTGCATGTACTTCTGCAGGGTCTTCCCTTCCTTCTGTGGGAGGAGCTGCAGATCGCTGGGCTGCCCTGGTTCTTGATGGCCACCCGTAAAGGCGCCAACAAATTCATGGCACAGGTCAGCCCAAGTTGAAATGGAGTTCTCCGGCAGGTGCATCAGCCAAGACCTCACATTTGGCTTGAGTGCCAAAGGGAAGTAGTTGGCAAACACCTTCTCATCTCTTCCCCCGGCAGCCTGAACAGCGATGGTGTAGATGCTCAGGAACTCTGCCGGGTTCAATCTCCCATCATACTTCTCTGGTATCTCCGGCTTGAATGTGCGGGAAGATGGCCAACGGACTTGCCGCAGCTCGCAAGTTAAGGCGGGGCACCCAACCTCGAAAGGTAGGCACCCACCCTCACCGGGCGCAGGCTCGTCGACGTCGGGGCCATTGCGCCTATCAGACTGGCGGTGGGTGTCGCGGCGTTGCTCGATGGTGACGTGCACGCCTTCCCCTCGCCTGTCTTCCTGGGCTTGCCGCTGGTCCCGACGCGCTCGAAAGCCGGACGAGACCACTGAGATGTCGCCGGGGTTCTTGATCACGTGGCTCTGGTCGTGGCCCCTGCATAGGCTATCGCGGAGGGGACTGCACCATGTGGGTGGCCCCCTCGGCGTGGCCAGCCGCGCGGGCCATTGTCGTCGCCTAGGGAGGCCATGGTGGGCCAGCTCGCTGTGATCCTCCTGCCTCGGCGAAACCAATCAGGCTTTGAATGGTGGCCCTCCACTCATCCATCTGATCGGCTGCCGGTGGAAATCTCAACAGCAGCTGGGCCCGCGCCATAGCCTCCGAAGTGGTGCTTGGCATGGACGACGATGTAGACCGTTGCGTCGCCTGGCTCCTTACGGTGCCAGTAGTAGCTGCGCCGTGTTCTCGCCGTCGTGAGCCCATGGCCACAGTGGCGTGGTGACAAGGTGATGGCGCTTGAGGGCCAACGGCTCCATTTGGTGCATCGACAGGGTCAGCCTGCTCCGGGAGTGGCGCACGCCCTGCGGCCGCGCCCATAGCGGGAGCGACCGGAGAGTTGCGATTCGCCCTAGAGCGAGAGCCGCCGCTGCGGCTGTGCCTTTCGGCCGAGCAGAGAGGTGCAGACAGAACGATTTCTCCACCCGTACCTTGTGGAGCATGGCCGCTGGGGTGCTGTTGGTGTTGTACTTCCCCGGTGCCTTCTATTCTCATTTCTGCCGTAGGGGAGGTGGTGACAACGCCGCCTGCGCCGGCCATGTCCCCTGTAGCGTACATGTCTCCGTGCGTCCTTGTAGCCCCCGCGACGTCGGCGGTCGTGTGCGACGGGGCCTTCGAAGTGGACGGGTGGGCTGCAGCACCGGGCTTCTTCTTGGGCGCCATGAACGATGGAGCCGTCGATGAAGACGACGTGCTGCATACGCTTCTCGGGTTCGCACAAGCGCAGCCCCCTACCTGGCGCGCCAAAGATGTCGTGGGAAACCATGGCCACCTATGGGGCCATCAGCCCCTTTTGGTTCGGCAGGGGGACTGAGCACATTGCACAAAGAGCGGAGGATCGTAGCGCAACACGGCAGAGATCACACGGGCAGTTTTACCCAGGTTCGGGCCGCCGCGAGGCGTAAAACCCTACTCCTACTTTGGTGGATTGATGGTGGATTGTCATGGAAACGCAACGCTCTTTCCCGGCAGGGTTGTCTCGGGGCGAGAGCAGCTACGCGCGTACGAGTGTACAAGGTTTCGAACCCTTTCTCTGGTTGCCATGGACCTCCTTTTATAGATCAAGGGGTTACCACAGTGGCAAATCAGTCATTGTGTACTGATTAGATAGCAAACAGTGCTATCATACCTAACTCTACAGGCAGAGCAGGGCGCATCAAATGCGCCGCCTAGTGTCACATCGTAGCCTGCCCGGCAAGCCTTGCCGGGCTGCTCGGCCACCTTCTCGCCTGTCTGCCTGACACGTCTCTGAACGGGTGTCATTTGGAGGTGGTTTCCTGTGGAAATGGCTGCCATGTGTCGAATAACAGCCACTTAGTCACTTGGGGGCTTGACACCGCACCGATCGATGACTTGCCTCGCTGTGAGGTGGAGTGGTGGAGCCTTGGCGGGGTAGTTTGCTTTCATAGTGCCCGGCAGGCCTGCCGGGACGGTCTTGAGGCTTGTCTTCGGGGCCACCTCATCCTCGCCAGGCTCGCCTGCCCGGCAAGGGAGGTTTTGCCTTAGCAGTGTCTTGCTCGTTTAGCTTGTCTTGGTCTTCTTGCTCTGCCCTTTGATTCCTCAAAGAGCCATCTCTCCTTGCTTGGTCTGGACTTGAATGTTGCAACCTTGCTCTTTTAGGCTTGTGCACGGTCTGGGCAACAGACCCAGGGTTTGTTGTACCGAGAGGGGGGCAAGGTATGTTTGAGGAAATACCGCGGCAACTGAAAATTTTACTAAGCGCGAGTAACAAGGCGGGGCTACTGAAAATTTGGATCAAGGGCAAGCAGATATTTTTGAGATTGCGAGGGATGCAGAGGCGGGAGTAAAATGCCGGGGCTACTGAAAATTTGAATCAAGGGCGAGCAGTTATTTTTGAGATTGCGAGGGATGCAGAGGCGGGAGTAATAAGGCGGGGTTACTGAAAATTTGAATCAAGGGCGAGCAGATATTTTTGAGATTGCGAGGGATGCAGAGGCGGGAGTAAAATGTCGGGGCTACTGAAAATTTGAATCAAGGGACTGAAGCAGAGCGGGAGTAACAAACATCGCACATGGTCTGCACATACTAATCGTGTGCTATCAAACATTAAAACCTTCCAGGCGGTAGATATTTTGAGACTACAAGGCAGTAGATATTTTCAAGACCGGGAGGCAAGCCTCGTGGAGCCCAATCTAACTAGGCTGATGTGAGGGACTGCAGGGCACGGGCGTGGCACACGGGTAGTCTGACCGAACCGTGTCTGTTGCGTACCCAATCACAGACGGTTTCTACATCCAACTCATGTGCTGTTTATAAATTTGGCAAAAAGAATAACACGGGAGAGGATCAGAACACGAACACACTTGCATGTGGACCAAATATATGTATGAAAAGGGTGGTTTGATGTTCGAATACCCAATGCACAACTTTGATGTGGCACCTATCGCACAAAAGCACAGTATTGCTAGTCAGCCACCCCCTACGAACCCCACTTCGTGTCGGTGGTAAGGGAATCCTAGCTACGAATGCATGCCCCCAAATAGCAAGGTCTGAAATCTCACCCTACCGTAACACAAAACCTATAGGAGTCCATCATATATATATGGTCAAACTTCACCTTTCACTTCCCGACAAATGTGTGCTTGTGGCGCGAGATGGGTGAGACCACATATGAACCACATGCGGGTGGCCCTACTATATGTATGAAAAGGGTGTGGTGTGATATTTAACTACCATTCACAACTTTGATGTGGCACGTGTGCCTCGCAAATTAACCAGACTTCCCCGACCCCACGGAGGTTGCAGGTAGCACGAAGTAGCCCCCCCCCCCCCCCCCACACACACACGTCGGGGGGAGGGCATCTCACCAAGACGTACTGTAACACGGACCAAGCAGAATCCAACTTGGTCGTACAACCTCTCCCGCTCGTTGTTGGTCAAAGTGATGGACGTCCACACGGCCCAAGTATGTATATGGAAGTGGTGTGTGTGGTGTTTGAATACCCAATGCGCAAATTTGATGTGGCACCATGCTTTGGAACCGTAAAATCCCCACACTGAGCGAGGGTTCACGACGCGTAGCATGCGCTCAAACTTAATTAGGCTTGGAATGGTCGACCTACTATACGGTAACTTGAAGCAAAGAAGAAGAATCCACCCTGGTAACCTTTCTCGTCGTTGGTCGAAATGATGGATGTCCACGCGGGCCCATGAATATATATAGGCTTGCCGCCCATAACCAAGCGAGTGAGAGTGTGTCCAAAGACAACCATTGCATGTGTGTGTCCCGAACATATTTATGGAGGTGTGTGATGCATGCATATGTGTTGAATACCCGACCCAATGCACAACATTGATGTGGTGCATGCGTTGAAAATCGCAGAGGTCCCCACACAGAGCAAGAGGTCGTTCATGACGTGTTGTGTGCTTGCCCCCCCCCTTCGATCCAGCGGGATGGATTCATGTGTACACATGCGCTATTATATATATGGAATCTCACATCATGATCTATATCATGAGACAAAACAAAAAAATAATCTCCTCCTAAGTCAAATTATTTAACCTCTCTCGCGCTGTCGGTGAAAGTGATGGACCAAGCGGGCCGACAGATGGAAGCATCGCTGATAACCGCGTGAGTGAGTGCCATATATAGGACAACAACCATCGCGATTGCACGTGTGCCAGAACATATATATGAAGAGGTGTGTTGTGATGTTTTGAATACCTAATTAATGCACAACTTTGATGTGGCATTTACCTAAAAAACCGCAAAGTCCCCACACAGAGTGAGGTTCATGTGACACCTACTATATATATATATATATATGCTGGTCACCCCCACCCTTCGACACGTACTATACACCTTGTAACACAGCCCTAAAAGAATTAATCCTCCTTGTTCGTCAAACGTACCTCTCTCTCGCTGGGTCAAAGTGATGGACGACGAACTCGCGGGCCCAGCACAGAAGCGAAGCGTACGTCGCACGTGAGTGATCATCCTATATAGGACTACGTACCACCGTCTGCATGTGGCCTAAAGAGGTGTTTGTGTGATGTTTGAATATGCAATGCACAACTTTGATGTGGCACCACATATATAGGAAACCAAAAAGTCCCCACAGAGAGCGTGAGGTTCATGATGCGTGGTATGTGCTATATGTACGCCCCCATTCGACGCGTGGTATATATGTACTTCTATTGTATAGGACAAACCAAAAAAGAATCATTCCTTGATGGTCAAATTAACCTCTCTCTCGTTGGGTCAAAGTGATGGAGGACAACCTTGCATGCCCACGGATGGAAGCGCCACACGCGAGTGAGTTCCTATAGGGCAACCACCGCCTGCATGGTATTGCATGATGTTTGAATACCAATATAATGTACAACTTTGATGTGGCACCTGCCTCGAGAACCGGAAAGTCCCCACATGGAGCAAGGTTATGACACGCGTATATATAGAGTATTCATGTTGGCCCCTCTTTGACATGTACATACTCCTACCGTGCATATACATAACACAAACCAAAAAAGAACCATCCTTGTTGGTCAAATTAACCTCTCTCTCGTTGTACGTTCGTTTGGTCGACGATGACCTCGTGGGCCCACAGAGAGAGGCACACGCGAGTGATGTCATAGGACAAAACCATCGCGTGCATGCGCCCGTGTGTTATGTGATGTTCGAATACTACCTAATGCACAACTTTGACGTGGCACATGCTTCGCAAACCGAAAATGCACTACACCATGATGCGTGTAGCCCCCTCACTTCAAGCCGGTGGGAGGGTGTGTACGCACGTGCTCGAACTTTGATATGGAATCTCACCATGATCCACACCACACACATGCCAAGATGAATCCACCTTTTGGTCAAATGCCTCTCCTTGTCGGTGGAAACTGAAAACCTTTGCGGGCTAACGAATGGGCACATCCCTGATAACCGCACGAGGGAGAGTGTCCGAGAGGACCACCAATGCATGCATGTGGCCCGAACATGTCTGTATGAAAGGGTTGTGTAATGCTTTAAATAACCAATTCACGACTTTGATGTGGCATATATATATATATGACTCACAAAATGATCAATAATCCCACACGGAGGTTCACGACTCGTAGTGTACTGCCGGACCCTTCCCCCCCACCCCCCCACACACAGACACACACACCCCACACCACCACAGCCACTCTGAGGCATGCCAAACTTTTTCTGCAGTGAACATGTGACCAAAGGCGGAGTGTCGTGTTAATTTTTTTTTTAAACAGACATCATTCGACCGTTTTTATACATTGATTGATTTCCTAGGGATTTAATGTGCAAAAATCAAATTTGAGCTACATGTGCACCAAAATGGATTGTAAAATCATATGTGTCCCTGGGTGCATGTTTCCCTGTGCAAGAGATTTCAAAACATTGAGAATATAGATTTTTAAAATTCAGTAAATCCAAAACTTAGTTGAAATTCATGAAACTTATCGTGGTGTCATATATGGACACCAGTAGACTGTGATATTGTATTTTTTTGTCAAATTTGAGACCCGTTTTGATATAATCTTCTTACAAACGGGAGATTATTAAAAACTGGCAACCAATATCTCATACGGATTATTTATTCGGACCGTGTGCGTTAGACCGTGCCATGCTTCGGTTAAGCAGTAAAGCGGCAGAATGAATCATCAATAAACCAAAAAATATATGTGCTGCCACACGCCCCGTGTGCCGTGCGAGCAGGCTTGAGTTGATGGGACGCATGCGAGCAGTCCACCGCGTAGGCATACCGGGAGGCGTGTGTGCAGGTGTGCGTATTGACGGGAGGCGTGGGAGTAGCTGTCTGAAATGATGGTAGGAATGGCAGAAGTCCGCCGCGCAGGCTCACCAGGAGGCGAGACAGCCTTTGACCGCCGCCCGCCTCGCTCCCACTAGTCCGTATTAATTTCGCGCCCGAGCCACCGGCCATAATAGGCGGCCGCACCCCCGGTCCAGAGTGGTCACCAACGTCTGGACTCTGGAGTGTATGAGGATGCTGCCGAAGCGCACCATTGGAGGGAGTGGCGACGCCGGGGCTGGTGAAGCACCCGCGCAACGCGTGAAGCTGGGCCCAGAGGTTGCCGTCGCCGCTGACGAGGTCTCGCGCGGGCAGTAGCACAACCTTGACTTCGTCGGCGCCGTCGTGCCATCCCAGCTGGAGCCGGAGGTCAACTACAACTCTGGCAACGACTGCGACTCCGACAGAAAACCGGTTAGTCATCTATATACCCATTTGTGCGGCAAACATATCATGTGTTTTCTCTGGTTACTCCCCCCCCCTCTATAATTTTTTTGGAATACAAATCCTATGGTTATGTTCTCTCAGTCCATGAAATCAGAGTAATTAAGATCCATTAGATGCACGTAGTGTATTGATTGTTTGAATGTTATCCGTATAGAGTTAGTGATTAATTGTTTGTTCTGTATAAATGATTTTTTCTAATAATCCGACTAGGGTTAGCTTGCGTGCTAATAATTCGTGGCTAGATCTTGAGAATTGATTTTGAATGTCCTACATATATGTTTGTGCCTTTCTTCTTCCAGATCTTGGGAATTGGTTTTGAATGTCCTACATGTATGTTTCTGCCATTTTTTTTCTTTCAGATTGGTATGTACATAGATGAGGCTCCGGCCAGCGCTGCCGCCGGATGTAGATCTTGGACCCGGCTGCGCGGCCAGAAGCGGCCACGCTCCCCTGGACCTGAGGAACCAGTAGAATCTCCGGCGGACCGCATCAGTGATCTCCCAGACGGCATCCTTGGGGAGATCATCTCCCTTCTCCCCACCAAGGATGGCTGCCGCACACAAGTCCTCGCATCTCGGTGGCGCACTCAGTGGCGCACCGCGCCTCTTAATCTTGACTGTCGTTAGCTATCTGTCGATGATGATTCTGAACTCCCCGGAGCCATCATCTCCTCCCACCAAGGCTCTGTTCAATGCATCTGCATCCCGACATGCTACCTGCTGGACATACCCTGCATGGTGGCCGCCTGGCTGGCATCCCGTCAATTCGATAAACTCCAGCAGCTTGAGTTCTACCATTACTACAGTGATAGGTTACCACCAATAGCTGCATCTGTGCCCTCACCACCGATGCCCATCTCATGGTTTTCCTCCTCTCTCCACACCGCCACCTTGACCCGGTGCCATCTAACAGATAATCTAGTACAAATGCTTCGACTGCCACTGCTGAAAAAACTTGCGCTTGTGTTGGTTCATCTCTCGGGGGCCTCACTGCACAACATCATCCACTCCAGCTGCCCTGCATTGGAGTGTTTGGTGCTTGTTTTTGGAGCAGGAATCGATATCCCTTGTCTCAAAATAAAGTCGCCTCAACTTGTAAGCACTGGAATTAGTTTTGAAGGACAGGAGCTCATCATCGAAGATGCCCCTTCACTTCAAAGGTTGGTCTTTGATTGTTGTTATAAACCTTCACAAATAACTGTGGTCTCTGCGCCTAAACTGGAGACCTTGGGTGCAATTCGTGATCCGTTTAAATGGTTCGAGATGGTGTTTTCCTCCACACCTATTGAGTTATTGTATATTATTCACGTACACTTTTGTAATTTGCATTTTTCATTTGTGCGCATAAGTTAGGTATCATCTTGGAGTACACTTTCAGTGCTAATATTATGTTCTATGCTCAATGAAGCGCTTGTCCATCCTATCACTAGTGGTGGATTCTATCAAGACCTTATATATCAGTATGTGGTGTTTTGATCTCAACATCATTATTGCCTTGCTGCAATGCTTTCCATGCCTGGAGAATTTGTATATAAAGGTGATGATTTCACGCACATTGAAAGCCCATATATAATGTACTATAATTAATCGTTCAGCTATCACTCTTTCAACATAATCTTTTTAGACATTAACTGTTTTCAATCTTCATCTCTATTTAGGCAACAACACATGGAGAAAAAGGTATAACCAATCAATGGTTGATGAAGCACGGGGATTTTCTCAGATCTCATGACATTCGTTTGAAGACAGTAACGCTGGAATGATATTCATCCAACAGTGCAAACACTAGCTTTGTCACATTCTTCATGTTGAATGCGAGAGCACTATTGTCCGTGAGGATTAAGTTTTTCATAAAGAAATTACTCACGGCTGCAAGTGTTGAACAGCATAAAAAGTAGTTTCAGGTGGACCTAAGGGCTTCTGATCATGTTCGGCTTCTATTTACAACAGCTTGTGGTCATCATGGAGCAGTAGAATTATTGTACTCGGATCTTGATTTTATGGATTAGAATGATCCATTTGATTGTAACTGCCGAAAACTTTGGGTGAGTTAGATATCATTGTCCTATTCAATCCGGGTTATGTGTAAACCTGATGAACAATTAATCCTCGTGCTTTTGTACCTTTTGTAAGCTGGAGTTAGACATTGTTGCCCTTTTCAACTAGGGTTTGACCCACATTTTCTTTCATACTGGGTGTCTGTGTTCCTATAGGTACTACCTCTGTGATGGTTTATTCTTTATTGGCCCCCTTCGTATTTCATAGTACCAAACTTTGACCTTAGATTTAACTAAGAATATATTAATGCATGTCATCGAAAATAATATTGTTGGACGGTTATTCCCGGCTATGTTCATCTGCTACATGCATTAATTATGCATGTGCTTGCTCGCCATTTAGGCGGCTGTGGCGCACTCTGCTCGCGTGCCTCCGCGCGCTCTACTGACCATTTAGGCACCCTCGGGTCGTGTCCCTCTGTGCGCTCTGCTCACCGTTTAGGCGCCAAGTCTCGCTCGGGTCGCGTCGTCCCTCCGCGCGTGCTCTGCTAGTGGTTGGGGAAGCTTTAGTTATTTGATCTTAGATTATGTTAATTAATTATACCTCCAGAGCCGAAATCATCTAGATCTGGAGGTATAATTAATTAAACTAAAGTATGATCTCCGGCGCCCGTTCCCGTCGCGCAACTCCAACCTGTCATCGGCTGTTGGGGGTATGCCGGTATGTGTGGGTAATTAACTAGCTAGCAAGTGGATCAGTAGCGAGTCGCCGCCGGCGGCCATTGATGTGGTTATTTATAGCTAGCAGCTGGCTAAGGGATTGGGGATTTTACAATTCACCCCTGTGGAGCGCGGGAAGCCTTCGCTAGAGCGCGGGAAGACTTGAGCACACAACCCGACAACCATATGCGTTGTCACGTGTTACCCGACACGTGTTAACATAAGGAAACGTATGTGTAACCTACTAATCATCGCACACGAGTACTCGCACACGCATCGTGTGCGATACTCCTAGCCATCACAAGCAACTAGTATGCATTTTCAAAGTTTTTAGTACACACATAATCGCACACGAATTAACTCTAGTAACCGTGTGTGTTATATTTTCTCATCGCAAACAGTTCATCCGAGTGGGCTGTTTGCCGCGTATCACACACATCTTGTTTACACGAATCATTTCTGTTTTTTTGGCTCATCCCAAACAGTTCATCTATGTGAACTGTCTGCCGCATATCACACACATCTTGTTAAGTTGAACCGTTTCTGTTGTGTTCCCTAATCGAAAACAGTTCGTCCGAGTGAACCGTATGCCGTATATCACACACACCTTGATCTGGCTGACCGTTTCTGTTGCATTCCCTAATAGCAAACAGTTCATCGGAGCAAACTGTATGCCATATATCGCACACACATTGATATGGCTGCCCGTTTCTGTTGTTCTGTCTAATCGCAAATAGTTCGTATGGATCAACCGTATGCCCCGCATCGCACACGTAACTAAATCTGAACCGTGTTTGATGTCTCCGCCATCGCAAACGTTTTGCATCTTTTTTGATGATTTTTTTACATCCCCATTTGCGATTAATGCATCACACACAGTTTCGTCAAAGGGTCTCTGATCGTAGTGTCACGTTAGTAGCATCCTGCAGTAGTGCCTATTGGGCCAAAGAAGTACCAGAGGGGGGCTCCGAGGGGAGCACAACCCACCTGGGCGCGCCTGGGGGCCCAGGCGTGCCCTGGTGGGTTGTGCCCACCTCGGCCGCCTGTCGCACCGCCTCTTTTCTCTATAAATACCCCGAAAATCCAAAAACCCTAGGGGAGTCGACGAAACACAATTCCAGCCGCCGCAGGCTCCAGAACCACCTGATCCAATCTAGATACCATCACGGAGGGGTTCATCATCCTCAATGGTGCCTCTCCGATGATGCATGAGTAGTTCATTGTAAACCTATGGGTCCATAGTTAGTAGCTAGATGGCTTCCTCTCTCTCTTTTGATTCTCAATACAATGGTCTCTTGGAGATCTATTTGATGTAACCCTTTTTTGCGGTGTGTTTGTTGGGATCCGATGAACTTTGAGTTTATGATCAGATCTATTTTATCCATGAAAGTTATTTGGGTCTCTTTGATCTATTATATGCATGATTACTTATAGCCCCGTATTTCTTCTTCTAATCTTTGGTTTAGTTAGGCCGACTAGATCGATTTTTCTTGCCATGGGAAGAGGTGCTTTGTGATGGCTTCGGTCGTGCGGTGTTCTTTCACAGTGACAGAAGGGGCAGCAAGACATGTATTGATCGTTGCTATTAAGGATAAAAAGATGGGGTATATTCATACATGAATAGATCTTGTCTACATCATGTCATCGTTCTTATTGCATTACTCCATTTCTCCATGAACTTAATACACTAGATGCATGCTGGATAGCGGTCGATGTGTGGAGTAATAGTAGTAGATGCAGGCAGGAGTCGGTCTACTAATCTTGGACGTGATGCCTATATAATGATCATTGCCTGGATATCGTCATAATTATTTGAAGTTCTATCAATTGCCCAATAGTAATTTGTTTACCCGCCGTATGTTATTTTTCTCGAGAGAAGCCACTAGTGAAATCTACGGCCCCCGGGTCTATTCTTTATCATATTTGCTTTGAGATCTATTTTTATTTGCCTTTGTTTTCAGATCTATTATTCTAAAACCCCAAAAATACCTTGCTGCACTTTTTCTTTATTTGTTTTATTTCGCTTTATCGCGAGATCTATTTATCCAAAATCATACAAACCAATCTATCTTTTACCCGAGAGGGACTGACAACCCCTCTTACGCGTCGGGTTGCAAGTATTTGTTCTTTGTGTGCATGTACCATTTACATAGTGTTGCTTGGTTCTCCTACTGGTTCGATAACCTTGGTTTCATAACTGAGGGAAATACCTACCGAAGTTGTACTGCATCATCCCTTCCTCTTCGGGGAAATACTGATGCGGATACGAGCCATCAAGAAAGGATTTCTGGCGCCGTTGCCAGGGAGACATCATCAACATATATCAGGTTCCTAATCACAAATCTCATCTCCTTGCAATTTATATTATTTGCCATTTGCCTCTCATTTTCATCTCCCCCACTTCACAAAAATTTGCCGTTTTATTTGCCCTCTTTTTCCCGTTCGCCATTTTTCTTGTCAGATCTCTTGTTTGCTTGTGTTCTTGTTTGCTATCCTTGCTTGTGTTGCCATGAGCCTCTATTTGCTTGCATCTTCACTTGCTAAAAATCTATTGATATGGATCCATTTAAAGTTTTCTACTTGGGTCATTTTTGATCCATTTGTGCTTGTGCTGAAACCCCAACTAGTTTAGTTGAGGAAAAATCATTAGATGAGCATGCTCATTTTGTGCGTTATCGTTTGTCTGAAAAGGGGAAGCTCTTATGGAATAAAATAAATTGTTTGCTATGCTATGCTTGGAATCTTTGTGAAATTTTTGATTTTACTTGTTGCTCTAAGAACCCTAGAAAATACCTTCCCTATCTATGTGAGTTTAATGACAATGAAATCTTATCTTCTTATTCCAAGGAAATTTATAGTTACTATGATATCGAACAAATTGAAGAATTTGTTGCTTTTAAGGGTGCTTATGAAGTTGCTTCTTTGATTGAAAAGTATGATATTACTCTCTACAAATCTGAAAATTTTGACATACTTAAATATTGCTATGAAAATTATGCTCATAATGCCTATGTTAAGAAGTTATTGAGAGAATGTCCTCTGCTTTGGAAGAAAATAATGATATGCATGAAGCTATGGATGATTATGATTCTGTTGAGTTGATTGAATTATCCCCTCTTGATGAACATGATGCTTGCGATTCTTGTGGCCTTGATGCCAATATTAATGATGCTTATGGAGATGAACTTGCTATAGTTCCTTATGTTAAACATGAAATTATTGCTATTGCACCCACACTTGATAGCCCCTTGAATGAAAAGCATGATTGCAATGATGTTATTATAAATTCTGTTAATGACAATTGTGCTAACGATATGCAAAGCTACAAGCTTGGGGATGATAATTTTGTTATGTCTACTACTTATTGCAATGATCATGATTGGGGTGATAATGATTCTCTCTATAAATACCCCGAAAATCCAAAAACCCTAGGGGAGTCGACGAAACACAATTCCAGCCGCCGCAAGTTCCAGAACCACCAGATCCAATCTAGACACCATCACGAAGGGGTTCATCATCCTCATTGGTGCCTCTCTGATGATGCGTGAGTAGTTCATTGTAGACCTACGGGTCTGTAGTTAGTAGCTAGATGGCTTCCTCGCTCTCTTTTGATTCTCAATACAATGGTCTCTTGGAGATATATTTGATGTAAATCTTTTTTGCGGTGTGTTTGTTGGGATCCGATGAACATTGAGTTTATGACCAGATCTATTTTATCCATGAAAGTTATTTGAGTTCTTTGCCATGGGAAGAGGTGCTTTCTGATGGCTTCGGTCGTGCGGTGTTCTTTCCCAGTGACAGAAGGGGCAGCAAGACATGTATTGATCGTTGCTATTAATGATAACAAGATGGGGTCTATTCCTACATGAATAGATCTTGTCTACATCATGTCATCGTTCTTATTGCATTACTCCGTTTCTCCATGAACTTAATACACTAGATGCATGCTGGATAGCGGTCGATGTGTGGAGTAATAGTAGTAGATGCAGGCAGGAGTCGGTCTACTAATCTTGGACGTGATGCCTATATAATGATCATTGCCTGGATATCATCATAATTATTTGAAGTTCTATCAATTGCCCAACAGTAATTTGTTTAGCTGTCGTATGCTATTTTTCTTAAGAGAAGCCATTAGTGAAATCTACGGCCCCCGGGTCTATTCTTTATCATATTTGCTTTGAGATCTATTTTTATTTGCCTTTGTTTTCAGATCTATTATTCTAAAAACCCAAAAATACCTTGCTGCACTTTTTCTTTATTTGTTTTATTTCGCTTTATCGCGAGATCTATTGATCCAAAATCATACAAACCAATCTATCTTTTACCCGAGAGGGATTGACAACCCCTCTTACGCGTTGGGTTGCAAGTATTTGTTCTTTGTGTGCATGTACCGTTTACATAGTGTTGCTTGGTTCTCCTACTGGTTCGATAACCTTGGTTTCATAACTGAGGGAAATACCTACCGAAGTTGTACTGCATCATCCCTTCCTCTTCGGGGAAATACTGACGTGGATACGAGCCATCAACTCACATTAGTCATAAAGAACTCACATACTTATTGCAAAAGTTTATTAGCCCTCGAAGGAAAGTACTACTATGCATGCCCCTAGGGGGATAGATTGGTAGGAAAAGACCATTGCTTGTCCCTGACCGCCACTCATAAGGAAGACAATCAAGAATAAATCATTCTCCAACTTCTTAGCATAACGAGAGACTATACATGCATGCGTCGGGAATCACAAACCTTAACACCAATATTCTTAATAACCAAAATCATTCACTAGTACCTCCCACATATTATCATCTCTATATCGCAAAACTATTGCAAGGAATCAAACATATCATATTCAGTGATCCACAAATTTTATGTAGGATTTTATGACTAGCCATGTGAATGAATAATTCCTGTTGACTCTCTAAATAGATATAAGTGAAGCATGAGAGTTTAATTCTTTCTACAAAAGACCATTATCTAATAAATATAAGTGAAGCAAAAGAGCATTCTACAAATAATGATTTTCTATATGTAGATAAACAGGCAATCCAAACTTCAAATGATATAAGTGAAGCACATGAAGCATTCTACAAAGCCATACTCAAAAGACATAAGTGAAGTGCAATGAGCATTCTATTAATCAACCAAGGACTATCTCATACCAGCATGGTGCATTATTAAAATAAAAATAAAAATCACACGACGCTCCAATATTTACACATATGACGTGAACAAAACAAAAACCGAAACATACCGATACTTGTTGAAGATAGATGGGATGCCTTCCGGGGCATCCCCAAACTTAGACTCTTGAGTTTCCTTGAATATTTACTAGGGGTGCCTTGGGCATCCCCAATCTTGAACTCTTGCCTCTCCTCCTTCTCCTCATATCAACACCTCCTCGATCCTTGAACACTTCATCCACACAAAACTTAACAAAACCCTCGTGAGATTAGTTAGTATTATAAAGCAAATCACTACTTTAAGTATTGTTGCAAACCCATTCATATTTTTATTTTTGCATTACTCCTATGGTATTCTAACTTCTCCATGGCTTATACCATCAATACACTCCATAGTTCCATAAAAACAAGCAAAACAACGCATCAAAAACAGAATCTGTCAAAAACAGGATAGTATGTAGCAATCTGAACATTGACCATACTTCTATAACTCCAAAAATTCTGAATAATTAGGACAAAATAAACATTTTGCAGTACTGTTTAAAAATTCAGAAACTTGTGACGTTCCAGTAAAAAATGTAAATTCACGCACTACAGCCAAAGTCTATGTTTTTGCACCGCATATACCAAACAAACAATCTAAACATCCTAAAGGCAAATCTTGGCACATTATTTTTATAATACAATGGATTTGTACAAGGGGATAATTATTTTTGTTGAAAAGTTTCTGTAATTCAAGATTCACAAAGTTTCCATGGGCATGAACAAAGTTCAAGGTATGCTCCCGCTTCCACGGTGCTCGTGTTTCTCACTTTCACTTTTCTTTTTGTAAAGTTTTAAGTTCCCCTCTATATTTTTTTTGTTTTTAATCTTTATAAAAGCACATAACAGAATAAAATGACTCTCTAAAACTTTCGTGTTGTCTCCCTGGCAGCGCTTTCTTTAAAGCCATTAAGCTAGGCATAAAGTGCTCAAGTAATTGATCCACCCGGATCCCAAGGTATATCAAAGCCAAATTTAATTAGCAATGATTTATAATTTAGTAGTGAGCACAAAGCAACATATATCATGCAATGATGAAGTCTAACTCTCTTCCTATGCATTGGCATGTCATAAAAGAACAATTCATGCACATCAAGTAAAGGCCAATACATAGCATAAGCAGTTTCTTGCAATTTTATCGTGTTGGAAACATAGAGAGGCGGAGATGTAGTTCCTCTCTCATAATAATTGCAAGTAGGAGCAGCAAGCACATGCATATTATATTCATAAAAATCATCATGTGTAATGGTAGAATGCAACCCATCAGTATAATCCTTAATAAGAGCAAACTTCTCTGATATAGTGTAGTTGGGAGAATTCAAAAAGATAATAGGACTATCATGTTTGGGTGCAATAGCAACAATTTCATTCTTAACGTAAGGAACTATAGCAATTTCATCGCCATAAGCATAATTCAAATTGGCATCTTGGCCAGAAGCATAGCAAGCATCAATTTCATCAAAAAGGGATATTTCAAATGAATCCAAGGGATCATAGCAATCATCATAGCATTCATCCTTCGGTAAGCACAAAGGGAAATTAAACAATGTATGGGATAAAGAGTTACTCTCATTAGAAGGTGGGCACGGGTGATCAATCCTCTCTTCCTCCTTTTGTTCTTAGCTCTCCTCCTCATTTTTTTCATCTAATGAGCTCACAATTTCAGCAATTTCTTCTTCCATAGACACCTGCAAAATATTAGTCTCTTCTTGGACAGCGGAGGAGTCCTCAATATATGGTTTAACATAAGCATTAGAAGCATAGTTTTCATAGCAATATTTAAGTATGGCAAAATTTTCAGATTTGTAAAGAGTAACATCATACTTTTCAATCAAAGAAGCAATTTCATAAGCACCCTTAAAAGCAACAAATTCTTCAATTTGTTCAACATCATAGTAATTATAAACACCCTTGGCATAAGAAGATAAGATTCCATTATCCTTAAACTCACATTGGAAAGAAAGGTGTTTTTTAGGTTCTTCAGAACAACAAATAAAATCATGTATTTCACATAAATTCAAAGCATAGCAATACAAATTATTAATATGATGCCATAAAAGTTTTCCTTTTTGAGATAAGCGGTGTCACACAAAATAAGCATGCTCATTTAATGGTTTTCCCTCAACTAAGCTAGCCGGGGTTTCAGACAAGCACATAGGGATCGAAGATGATCCAAGCAGAAAGCTTCAGCAGTATGATAAATTTTGGGTGGTTGTTCAACCATTGGTTTAGCAGGTACAACTAATTTTTTTTGGTATTTTACATTTCGTACCCATAAGTAAAGATAGAAAACAATAGCAAAAAATAGAAACTACTTAGTGATAAAGCAAACAAGCACACACGAGAATATTCACCCCACGATATTGCTCCCCGGCAACGGTGCCAGACAAAGGTCTTGATAATCCACAAGTATAGGGGATCGTTTGTAGCCTTTTTCGATAAATAAGAGTGTCGAACCCAACGAGGAGTTAAGGTAGAACAAATATTCCCTCAAGTTCTATCGACCACCGATACAACTCTACTCACACTTAAGTTTGCTTTACCTACAACAAGAATAAAACTAGAAGTACTTTGCGAGAATAAAACTATGAATAATTTGCAAGATAATAAAAGTTAGTTGTTTAGTAGAAAGCTTTTGTCACACACGAAAGTTATTTGTCCCTAGGCAATTGATAACTAGACCGGTAATCATTATTGCAATTTTATATGAGGGAGAGGCATGAGCTAACATACTTTCCGTACTTGGATCATATGCACTTATGATTGTAACTCTAGCAAGCATCCGCAACTACCAAATATCATTAAGGTAACACCCAACCGTAGCATTAAGTATCAAGTCCTCTTTATTCCATACGCAACAACCCACTTACTCGCGTATGTGCTTCATTCACTCACGCCACCCACCATAAGAAAATCATGAACGTATTGCAACACCCTACAACGGGGATCCCTCACGTCTACGTGACATGGAGGGCACCATAGGACAGCACCAAAATAAAATATACAACTCAAACCAATCATGATCATCAATCAACCCGTAGGACAAAACAGATGTACTCAAACATATTAGGATAACCACATATCATTGGATAATAATATATAGTGTTGAGCACCATGTTTAAGTAGAGAATTGTAGTGGGAATAGAGAGGTTACACCGCTGCATAGAGTGGGAGAAAGTTGGTGTTGACGTTAGCAAGGTTGTTGGTGTAGATCGCCGTCATGATCCTTGCCCCGGCGGCACTCCGGCGCCACCGAGAGAGAGGGGGAGAGAGCCCCCTCCTTATTCTTCTTCCTTGGCCTCCCCCTAGATGGGAGGAGGGTTTCCCCTATGGTCCCTGGCCTCCATGGCGGTGGAGGGGCGGAAGCCCCTCCGAGATTGGATCTATCTCTCTGTTCTCTTCTGTTCCACGTTCCTGTTTTTCAGCCCTTCACCGTTTCTTAAATATCCGGAGATCCGTAACTCCGATTGCACTGAAATTTTAACATGATTTTTTTTGGATATAAGCTTACTTGCGGCCGAAGAAGAGCCCCAACCGACTTACGAGGTGCCCACTAGGCACCACCGCACGCCAGGGGGCATGTCGCGCCCTGATGGGTAGTGGAGGCTGTGGGCCTCCGTTTGCGTTGGTTCCACCTCCCAAAAATCATATATATTTCGAAATAATTCTCCGTAAATTTTTATCATGTTTGGACTTCATTTGATATGGATATTCTGTGAAACAAAAAATATGCAACAAATAGGAATTGGCATTGTGCACTGGATCAATATGTTAGTCCAATCAATCATATAAATTGTTGCCAAAAGTATGTGAAAGTTGTATAATATTGGCATGGAACAATAAAAAATTATAGATATGACGGAGATGTATCGATGATCCAGAAAAGCTTGCAAAAGCAAATCAGTCAGAACATGGAGGCCTACATGGACGATATCGTGGTCAAGTCCAGGAAATGTTCCGACCTCCTGGCTAACCTCACCGAGACCTTCGCGAACCTACGCCGTTTTGGAAAGTTCAAACTGGCTAAATGCACTTTCGGGGTTCCAGCCGGCAAGTTACTCAGTTCCTCGTTTCCGAATGTGGGATCGATGCTAACCCTGAGAAGATCGGCGCTATAGTCCAGATGAAACAACCTGAGCGTCTACACGACATACAAAAACTCATGGGCTGTCTAGCAGCCCTAAGCAGATTCATTTCATGACTCGGTGAAAAAGCCCTGCCACTTTACCGACTCATGAAGAAATCTGACAAGTTCGAGTGGACAACTGAAGCGCAAGCCGCGTTCCAAGAACTCAAAGCCCTGCTCTCCACCCAGTTGGTGCTTGCTGCTCCGGGCAGCCAAGAGCCTTTGCTCTTGTACATCATGGCCACGAGCTAAGTGGTTAGCAACGTGCTCACTGTGGAGTGTGACGAACAAGGCAAAGCCTTCAAGACCCAACGGCCAGTCTACTACATCTCAGAGGTTTTGACCCCCTCCATGCAAAGATATCCACACTACCAGAAGCTGGTGTACGGGATTTATCTGACTGCGAAGAAGGTGGTTCATTACTTCCAAGAGCACTCGGTCACCGTGATCAGCGACGCCCCTCTGTCTGAAATCATGAATAACAGAGATGCCACGGGCCGAGTGGCCAAATGGGCCATTGAGCTCCTTCATTTGGACATCAAGTTTGAAGCCAAGAAAGCTATCAAGTCGCAAGCCCTACTGGATTTCCTAGCCGAGTGGACTAAACAGTAGTAGCCGGCCCTGAGCCTCCCCGGGCACTGGACTATGTTCTTCGATGGTTCCAGAATGCTGAATGGCTCGGGGGCTGGAGTGGTCCTAGTGTCCCCCAAAGTCGACCGACTCAGCTACGTGCTTCAGATTCACTTTGGTTCCTCCAACAACGAGGTAGAGTATGAGGCTCTACTGTATGGGTTGCGTATGGCGATCTCTCTTGGTATTTGTCGAGTGATGGTCTATGGTGATTCAGATTTGGTGGTAAATCAAGTGATGAAGGAGTGGGATATTCGAAGCCCAGCATTGACAAGCTACTACAACACCACCAGAAAGCTGGAGAAGAATTTTGTTGGACTGGAGTTGCACCACATCCCACGACTCAAGAACCAGGCGGCCGATGACTTGGCCAAGATTGGGTCCACTCGGAAAGAAGTTTCGAAAAATGTGTTCCTAGAGCACCTACACTTTTCCACGATCAAAGAAGATTCTTTTGTGGAAGAGCCCCTAGAACCAGTCGGCCCATCTAATCCACTGAAGCTAACATCCCCTCGGTGATCGACTTGGCTCAGGAGATGCTTGTGATCACTCCCGAGTGGACTAAGCCCTATATCGCGTACCTGCTCAGGCAGGAGCTCCCTGAGGACAAAGTAGAAGCTCGCGAGATCGTCCGCCGATCAAAGGCCTTAACCGTTATGGGAGATCAACTCTACAAGAAAAGTACCTCTAGCGTCACTCGGTGCTGCATTTTGCCCGAGGAAGGACAACAGATTTTGCAGGATATTCACTTGAGAATATGTGGACATCATGCTTCCTCTCGAACACTGGTTACCAAGGTGTTTTGGGTAGGTTTCTGTTGGCCCAGAGCCAATGAGGCTGCTCAAGACATTGTGGACCAGTGCATCAGGTGCCAATTCTATGCGAACCAGTCGCACAAGTAAGCGTCTGCGCTGAAGCCAATCCCCCTCACATGGCCATTCGCCGTCTGGGGACTCGACATAATCGGTCCACTCCGGACTGGGGACATCGGGTTCACTCATTTGCTGGTGGCGGTGGACAAGTTTACCAAGTGGATTGAAGCTATACCCATAAAGAAGCTGGACTCGCCGACTGGAACCAAGTTCATCAAAGAGTTAATCTTCAGGTTTGGAGTTCCCCATAGCATCATCACAGACAACGGGTCAAACTTCGACTCGGACAGATTCCGTGAGTTCTGCTATTCTCAAGGCACTTGGGTCGTCTACGCCTCCGTGGCTCACCTGCGGTTGAATGGTCGGGCGGAATGAGCAAACGGGATGATACTCCAAGGGCAAAAGCCATGCCTCATGCGCAACCTGAAGCATGTCGCGGGAGCCTGGGTCACCGAGCTACCATCGGTCCTCTGGGCTTGAGGACGACCCCGAATCGTTCCATGAACCGCACTCCTTTCTTCATGGTATACGGCTCGGAGGCTGTCTTGCCGAGTGACTTACTACACCACTCCCCCCGAGTGGATTTGTATTCGGAGGCAGAAGCACGTCGTGATGGCCTCGACCTCCTTGAGGAAGAGCGCGAGTTGGCACTTATCAGGTTGAATGCATACCAGCAAGATATGTGATGTTATCATGACAGACACGTCAGAGGACGTGCCTTCCAGGAAGGCGACCTGGTCCTCTGAATGGATCAACAGAAACCTCACAAGTTGGTGCCTGCATGGCAAGGGCCCTTTGCGATATCAATGGTCCTAAAAAATGGGGCCTATTAGTTCTACAACTTTAGCAAAGACATAGAAGAGCCCCGAGCTTGGAATGCGGATCTACTTCGCAAATTCTTCACTTAGAATTTTTTTTTTCCATTGTAATAGTTTTTCGAGTAGAATTAGATGAATAAAAGTCTTACTTTTCCTGTACATTGTCTAATTCGGCCTAGTGCCGTGTTTTCACTCCGGTGACTAACATCATTCGGAAACTAACACACTCCCAGCTGGTGAATTGGCTTAGCTGCGAACCAGATTTCGCCTAAGTTAAAAAACTATCCGAGTGCGGACACGCTCCACACTCGAGGCTTAGCCGCGAACCAAATTTCGCCTAAGTTAAAAACTCCCTGAGTGCGGACATGCTCCACACTCGAGGAATTAGCCATGAACCAGATTTCTCCTAAGTTAAAAACTATCTGAGTGCGGACATGCTCCACACTCGGGGACTTAGCTGTGAACTAGATTTTGCCTAAGTTAAAAACTATCAGACTGCGGACAAGCTCCACACTCGGGGGCTTAGTTGTGAACCAGATCTCGCCTAAGTTAAAAACTCCCCAAGGACGGACATGCTCCACACTCGGGGGGTTAGCCGCGAACCAGATTTCACCTGAGTTAAAAACTATCTGAGTGCAGACATGCTCCACACTCGGGGACTTAGCCGCGAACCATATTTCTCCTAAGTTAAAAACTATCCGAGTGCGGACATGCTCCAGACTCGGGGGCTTAGCTGCGAACCAGATTTTGCCTAAGTTAAAAACTATCTGGGTGCGGACATGCTCCACACTCAGGGGCTTAGTTCCGAGCCAAATCTCGCCTAAGTTAGAAAAACTATCCGAGTGCGGACACGCTCCACACTCGGGGGCATAGCCACGAACCAGATTTTGCCTAAGTTAGAAATCACCCAAGTGCGACATGCACCACACTCGGGGGCTTAGCCGCAAACCGGATGTCGCCTAAGTTGAAAACGCATCAGCAAATAAGGATTCAGTCATCCGATTAAACCTCAATTTGTTCGAGTACTTAAACCAAAAGCAAAGTAAACAAGCTCAAGGCTCGTCAGAGTTTCACAGTTACAGCAACCACTCAGTATTCCAAGGCAAATTCATTAAGAAAGTTTTCATGCATCACACCGCGGGCTGGCTGGGTCAACAAAGGTGTCCAGATCAATGTTGTCTGCAATCCGAGTGGCCGCCTCGATGAAAGTCTCCATGAAGGTCTCGAACTGGAGCTTATTCATGTTGGCAACCTTAAGGGACTTTAGCTTATCTTCATTAACGTCCTTGCAGTGGAGGCGGTTGAGGGAGAGCGCCACGTCAGCTCCGCAGCGGGCGGTAGATTTCTTCTAGGCTTGCACTCAGTGGGGAATTTTGTTCAGACGGGCCATCATCGACTCCAGGTCATTCTGGACGGCCCCCTCCGGCTGCAGCTCCTTGTCGATCCTCCCCACCGTGCCACTCAGCCGAGTGACATACCCCAAGGCGTTGTCCAGATGGTCTTCTAGGCAAAGAAGGGCCAGCACAGCTTTGTCGTTTACGAGCAACCGGGTGGGGACCAGATCCCTCTCGATCCTTTCAGTCTCCAACTCCACGTTGAGGTAGTACTCTGCCGACGGAAAAAACATAAGAATCGGCAATCAAAAGAATTTGGAGGCAAGCAAGATTCACTCGGCTAAAGATCCTACCTGCGAGCTTCTCGTTCATCTCCTCGCCGAAGTCCTCGATATATTGCTCGAGCGCTGCTTTCTTCTCGAGGAGCCGGGCCACCTTCTCCTCCATAGTCTTCTTCTCCTGCTCGAAAGCACTCACCTGAGTATTGAACTTTGTCTTTCATTTGGCATGTTGATTCTTGAGCTCGGAGATCTCGTTCTTGGACACCTCAGCAGTGGCCTTCAGGGCCTTGTTATCCTCTTCAAGCTTCCCGACGAAAGCCAGCTTCTCCTCAACAGTTTTGGTCTTGGTCCTGGCCTCCTTCTGCGCTAGCGCCAACTTTTTGTCTTTGTCCTCCAAGGTCTGCTTCAAGGTTTCTAAAGAAATAGAAGTCATGAGCCTCTTTACAAGTTGAGAATTCTCACTACAAACATCTGTTAAAGCGAATTGACTCGGATCAAGGGAAAAACAGAATTCAACATGTAGTCGGATGAAGAAGCTAACCTCCTAAGGCTTTCTTCTCCTTCTCGAGGTGGTCTCTCTTGTGCTTCTCGACATCCAGGTCCACTCAGAGTTGCAGCACCTCCTTCTCTAGGGTGGCGTAGTGGGACCAGAGCTCACAAGCCCTCTATTACAGGAAAGCAAGACAATCAGTCGGGTTGTGAAAGTAAGAACACTTCTTAAGGAAGGAACAAGCTCGATCAATACCAAATTCTCAAGTACCCTTCTTCGGGGAAGGAACAAGCTAGACCAGTACCAGATCCTTAAAAACACTTTCTGAGGAGGAACAATCTCAATCAATTTGAGACTTCAGAACCTACCTACATACTACCAAGCCACCCACTCGGTCAACCGAGTTGAGGGTCGCACTCCGAGTGCTATACAACAAACGCAATTCTAAAGACTATAATCGATTGGCTGCAATCAATGGCAGTCTCGAGGACTACACCCAGTGGGTGCACTCAGCATGCCCCCACTAAAGGACATCCACTCGGATAGCCACACAAAAAACGATTGCCAATCGCGCTCACAGAAAAGACGCCAGAAGTTCCGAGACTCCCGCCGACTGCTTCCAGTCGATGACAGTCTCGGGGACTACACCCAGTGGGTGCACTCAGCGTGCCCCCACTGGAACTGACAAACTTGGAAAGAGCTCCGGCTAATCTGAGTGAAAAAACATACGCAAAAATCAAGTTCTAAGACTCCCACCGACTACTTCCAGTCGACGGCAGTCTCGGGGACTACACCCAGTTGGTGCACTCAGCGTGCCCCCACTGGTACCAAACAAACACAACAACTCCCAGTGGGTGCGCCCTGCGCAATCCCACTGACGGGAATTCAATTACCCGTTCGCAAGACAAACAAAAATTCAAAAAACACCAAAGAAACTTATGATGGCACTTACCCGGACGTTGGTCTACAGCGCCTCGCTCGCGTCACATGCTTCCTTCAGTCGGTCATTCATCGATTTCACCTAGATCAAAGCCTCCTTGCTCTCCCCCACCTGGTCCTCTGGGACCCTATGCAGTGTGAACGTGGTGATAGGGGTCGTGACGGTGTCCTGGACTAGGGGGTACTCACCACATCGTCTCCCGACCAAGTGGATCGGGCCGAGGACCCCCATGGCGGTTCACTATTGGGCCAGTTCGGACAGCCGATGACATATACGAGGAAGATTCCACAAGACTTGGTGATGAAGGCAAGGACTCCTCTCCACCGACGTATTCGACTAGGACTCTTGTTATCCTAGGCCTCCGGTACATTATATAAGCCGAGGCTAGGCTAGTTGATAGAGGATCAGGACATTCATCATCATACCATTAGGGTTTAGACCACAACATATGATCTGGAGGTAGATCAACTCTGTACTTGATACTCCATCAATATAAACAAGAGCAGGACGTAGGGTTTTACCTCTTAGAGAGGGCCCGAACCTGGGTAAAACATCGTCTCCTTCGTTCCTGTTACCATTGATCCGAGAATCCACAGCTCGGCACCCCCTACCTCGAGGTCTGCCGGTTTTGACACCGACAATGGTGCTTTCATTGAGAGTTCCACTGTGAGATCGACAAAGGATCAATGGCTCGCCTGAAGATCAACTAGTCACCTTGACTCGACCAAGGACCGTGCTTCACCTCAAATTTTCATGTTCGGATGAGGGCCTTCATCAACGTCAACTCCGACCTCTATCAAGATCATGGAGGAATCATGCATCGAGCTCGGGGGCTCAACGTCAACATCACCCTCAAGCGACCGTGTTGTTTTTCTGGACAGCAAGCTTGTATCCAGCGCCGCCGCCCCCTTGAGCTTCGCTTTGATGATTGCTTCAGTGGAATTGTGCGGAATTGAGTCTACATCAACCCTGTAAAATTTCATCGCGTTCAGATGGAGAAATCTCCGGCGATCTCCGATATACCGGAGCCATGTCGAGTCTCGATGGGAATCTGGATGAGTTTGGAGCGTGGAGTCTAGCGTCTAGCTCAAATGTCCTTTGGAAGATCCAACCGTTGATCAGCAGAGGAATTCCTATATCTACCACCCCTGAAAATTTCAGCTCGATCCGACCCTTGAAACTCCGCAAAACCCCCGATAAGCGCATCAATTTTTGGATCTATTTTCTGCGCGAATACGAATCTGACCCAAGTTCACCGTTCTTCATGAACGGGATATTGGACTTCCTTTTTTGAAGGAATTTATTTTTAGGGTATTGTGAGTTGTTCTCAAACACAGGCCCACAAAATTTGAGTCTTTTCTGAGACGATCTTTATCATCGCGCCGATGTAAAACCGGCCCGACCACGTTGCTTCACGGCTATCGACCTGCGCCAGCATCAACTGCGACGTCGCTCCATCGAGCCAACGACAATTACCTCGGATCATCACCTCGCCGAGCCGACCAAGAGTTCGGCATCGAGAAGGACAAGTAATTTTCAAGACAAGATCATCGCCCACGGATTGCACGGGTCGAGCACGCCACCGTCACCGCACGGTCACTTCTCAAGCCGGCATTGACCATGTCACAAGTTTCGACCTGCGTCAGCATTGTCGCGCCGTTGCTTCTTCGAGCCGATAACCAACCATGTTGAACTGCTTCGACACCTCGGCTGGCATGGGGGCTGCAACGTCACCTTACAGACCTGCTCCGTCACCTCGGCTGGACTGGGGGCTTTGCCATCTCTTCATCGAACCTACTCCAGTGACTTCGGCGTCACCAGCCGACCAGCCTCGTCAGCTCGGCTAGATCGGGGACTTCGGTGTCACCAGCCGACCAGCTTCTTCAGCTCGGTTGGACCGGGGGCTTCTCCTCAACACGTCGACCGCGCTACATCGCCACTTCGTCAAGCCAAGCTCTTCGCTCGGACACCTCAGGACCGGCTTGGGGGCTGGGACCTTGACCCGCTGCAAGCTCAGCCCATGTCATCAACACCGAGCACATTAACCAGCTAAGTCGCTTTCATGCTCAAATTCCCTAAATTCTTAATTTTCTATTCGGTTCGACCAAGCATTATATTTATGTTAAAATCTGTTGTTAAAAACGAGGTTCATTAAAAACCACTTTTCTTTGCCCATGTTAACTGGGGGTTCTTAAATTTATACAAGCCATTTTATAATGAATGTTTTTCTTCTCAATCATTGAAAAGTCTTTTTCTACCACTCCTTTTTCGACTCAAGTGTATGGTCAATAGCCGGACAGCATGGCTTCTCTCTAAGGCCGCTTGAGTTTAGTTCGCTAAACTGGCCTCGACGAAGCACTCTGCCTTCGGGATAAGGAGGTTGAAGCCGAAGGCTGACCTACTTGAAGTTTAGAGATCGGATGTGTCATGTTAAAGCACGACAGAAGCACACAAAAAATTTAAGACCAATTTTGGATTGGCACAAAAAAGTTGTTTTAGTTCGGAAGTAAAGTTTTTACTGAAGTTTTTTTGGTTTTTCCAAGCTTATGGCACTTTTAATCTATTTGTGTGTTTCTAGCATAAGTCTCGTAATACAACACTGGACACCTTTAAAGCTTCGGCAATATCAACGCGGGGCTATGACTAGAGCCGAACCCACCAAAAGCCAAGGTACTCTGAGGAGTCCTTAGCAAAACATTCTCGGAAATTGCTTTATATGCATCAGTTTCGAATTGTGTCTTCGGTCAATAGTTGGGTTGCCCGGCTCCTGTCACCGCCTCCTACGTTCCGCTTTGTTCGGCTAGGTGTGCAAAGGGAGAACCACTGCGATTGTACTTCCGATTTAGCTGGTCAAGTATCTCAGTGGAGAAAGCCGAAAACTGACTGTCACAATGAGCGTAAATGGGTCAGCGATCCGATGACCGTGTCAAACTATAGATCGATAGAGGTTACCCCGTGTTAAATGATAGGTCTTTCATAAAATTGGCCAAAGTGTTCATGGCTTGACGCCGAACACTAACTTGGCCGAAGTGTCCCAGGCTATATGACGCCGAACACTAACCGGGGGCTAGTAACCGGCCTCCCAACTTTAAGCTCATATGACTAAGTGAAAGTTATAAAGCCCGCATAACTGATTGCCTCGTTTCCGCTAACACAACCGCCTCCGGGCACCGAGTCATCGGCTAAGGGTTGTTTTGTTATTGCGAAAACACCCTGCATAGCATCTACAAAGGGGTAGAAGCCGACGATGGGCCACTTTCAAATGATAAACGGTCGCAACGGAGTCAAATAAACATATATCATTAGCATTTGTATTTAGTATACAAGTGCTGCCTTCCGTAATCATCGTTATAAAGCCATAAATATGCATCAAATTTGACTTAAGATTTTGGCCAAGCTAGGTTACCTGGCTTCTGTGCTTACCCCCTATGTTCCCGATAGTTCGGCTAGGGGGTAAAGGGAGCACCTCTGAGATTGTTACTTTCGGGTCATTCAGGTTAGTACCTCAGACTGGGTGAAGCCGAAAGCTGGCCATCTTGAGAATATAATTGGGCGGCAACGACCGAAGTGAAAATTTAGGTTCACTAAAGACCACAGAGTTCGGGAACTTTCTCCAAACTAAATCCTCAATATTTTCCTCCCACATTGATCGGAGTTGAGGTTTCACGATCATGGTCAACATGTTAGCCTCGGAAAAGGAACTTATAAATGAACTATTTTTCCCAGAAGATGTTTCTTACATTCAAAAGTAATATAACATATCTCTCCGCGTACCTTTGTTTATAAAACCATATGGCCGGATTGCCTTGTTTGTCGTAAATATTTGCCCTTATAAAGGCTTCATAAAGTAGGACAAACACTCCCCGGCTACTGGCCGAGGAGGTTGAAGCCGATGGTTGGTCAACAAAGTTTTGTATAATGCGGATCTGAGCATTAATGATGTAAAGTACTTGGATACATAGAATCATTACATATAAATTGTGAGCAAATCAATTTACTACAACCCATCTTTTAAAGAGTCAAGGGCACAATGTCGCTGAGACAACCGAGCAGCTGACATAATGCTCTCATAATTCCGTATTGGCATTGATTTCCTATCTATTAAGCCCCTTGGGGCCGACCTTGGCGAGCCCAGCTTTCGCTAGCTCTAGCTCCTTTAAGAGATCTTTATTCTCTTTCCGAGAAGTTTGTGTTAAACACAACAAAATTTTCTGTCAAACGGATATCGGTCCTTAATTCGGCCACCCGTGCCCACATTAAGGCTCGAGGGCTACTGGGCTTCATGCTTATCATTTATAAATATTAAAGGGGCACATCAATCCCCTGATCTGGTGTTTCCACCCGACCAGTGGCTCGGGGGCTACTGCATTGCCTAATCAATGCAGAAAATTCAAAGTGCCAAGTGTTCGGCTTAACCGAGCTATGGGCAAACGAGTCTTCGGACAACAATAGGTACCATCTGGGACTTATCCGGCATCAAGCTAATATATTACGGTGACTTCTCAAAACCATCTCTCAAGGGCCCATCCGCCGATCACTATCTCCTCTAATGTATTACACTGCGTTTCTATTCCTACGTATGCTGCCGAGCTAGGAGTTGATCCTCAGGCCAATTTTGTGAATCGACCTAAGTCTCAGGGGCTACTGGGATCAGCGGTTTCATGTTTTCCTTCAGGTGCATCTCGAATTTTAGGCCGACACACACCTTGAGGGCTACTGGCTATACATCTCGTCAGCAAATAAATTGCACCAATCGGAAATAAAATCCGCAAACAATCAGCCCACGCCTGAGGTGGTGCACCACTTCGGAAGCAGTCTGGCATAAAGCTCGGATGCAAGTGGTAGGCTCCCTAGAGGGCATTTCCAAATTAAGCTCGGCTGAATTCTTTCAACTTTTTCAAGACCGAGGTAGTCTATGATAGTTCGGATGTAGACCGGCGTTGGAGCTCGGCTGCAAAAAGATACCTTGGAAGCAGTCCGACATAAAGCTCGGATGCAAGTGGCTGGCTCCATAGAGGGCATTTCCGGCATTAAGCTCGGCTAAACTCCTTCAACTTTTTCAGAGATCGAGGTAATCTATGACACCTCGGATGCCGACTAGCGTTAGAGCTCGGCTACAAAAAGATACCTCGGATATAGTCCAGCGTTGCAGCTCGGATATAGTCCGGCGTTGGAGCTCGAATATAGTTGATACATCCATTTTGCATCATGATTTCCTATTGTTATTTATAATGTTTTTATGCATAATAATGCTTTATGGAGTAATTCTAATGCCTTTTCTCTCATAATATGCAAGGTTTACACAAAGAGGGAGAATACCGGCAGCTGGAATTCTGGACCTGAAAAAGCTATGTCAGAGCTACCAATTCTGCACATCTCCAAATAAGCTGAAACTTCACGGAGAATTATTTTGGAATATATGAAAAATACTGGAGCAAATAACTATCGGAGGGGGACCACCTGGTGACCACAAGACACCAGGGCGCGCCAGGCCTCCCAGGCGCGCCCTGGTGGGTTGTGGCCAGCCCAGCCCACCTTCGGTGCCCGTATTCTAGTATAAGTCATTTTGACCTAGAAAAAATAAGGAGAAGACTTTTGGGACAAAGCGCCGCCGTCTCGAGGCGGAACTTGGACAAGAGCACTTTTGCCCTCCGGCGGAGCGATTCCGCCGGGGTAACTTCCCTCCCGGAGGGGAAATCGAAGCCATCGTCATCACCAACAACCCTCTCATCTTTGGGAGGACAATCTCCATCAACATCTTCAACAGCACCATCTCCTCTCAAACCCTAGTTCATCTCTTGTGTTCAATCTTTGTACCAAAACCTCAGATTGGTACCTGCGGGTGACTAGTAGTGTTGATTACATCTTGTAGTTGGTTACTATATGGTTTATTTGGTGGAAGATTATATGTTCAGATCCATTATGCTATTTAATACCCCTCTGATCTTGAGCATGAATATCATTTGTGAGTAGTTACTTTTGTTCTTGAGGTCACGGGAGAAGTCATGTTGCAAGTAATCATGTGAACTTGATATGTGTTAGATATTTTGATGATATGTATGTTGTGATTCCCTTAGTGGTGTCATGTGAACATCGACTACATGGCACTTCATCATATTTGGACCTAAGGGAATGCATTGTGGAGTAGTTATTAGATGATGGGTTGCTAGAGTGACAGAAGCTTAAACCCTAGTTTATGCGCTACTTCGTAAGGGACCGATTTGGATCCAAATGTTTAATGCTATGGTTAGATTTTATCTGAATACTTTTCTCGTAGTTGCGGATGCTTGCGAGGGGGTTAATCATAAGTGGGAGGTTTGTTCAAGTAAGAACAGTACCCAAGCACCAGTTTGCCCACATATCAAATTATCAAAGTAGCGAACGCAAATCAAACCAACATGATGAAAGTCACTAGATGAAATTCCCGTGTGCCCTCAAGAACACTTTGGTTATTATAAGAGACCGTTTTGGCCTGTCCTTTGCCACAAAAGGATTGGGCTACCTTGCTGCACTTTATTTACCTTTACCGTTACTTGTCTGTTACAAATTATCTTGCTATCAAACTACCTGTTACCTACTATTTCAGTGCTTGCAGAAAATACCTTGCTGAAAACCACTTGTCATTTCCTTCTGCTCCTCGTTGGGTTCGACACTCTTACTTATCGAAAGGACTACGATTGATCCCCTATACTTGTGGGTCATCAATAGTCCGGCGTTGGAGCTTGGATGCAGATTGGTGTTGGAGCTCGGCATCAAAAAGACACCTCGGATGTAGTCCGGCGTTGGAGCTCGGACGCAAGAGGACACCGCCGCATGGGAAATACTTCAAACACGGGGTGTGGCGTAAAAATAACAAGGCATTGATAAAGGCCGAAAACTTAAAGGGCTCCTCGGATGCCCGACATGTGAAGTCTTCGGATTCAGCTCGGCGATCCTCAAGATCAAAGATGGTAAGATTTGTTGAACCAGTTTTCAAGACCAACGGCCGAAGATGAAGAACGGTTCGAAAGAACCGAGAGCGTCCACAATTTGAAGAAAGGTTCAGGGGGCTATTGACGGTGTCCTGGACTAGGGGTACTCACCACGTCGTCTCCCGACCAAGTGGATCGGGCTGAGGACCCCCATGCCAGTTCACTATTGGACCAGTTCGGACAGCCGATGACATATACGAGGAAGATTCCACAAGACTTGGTGATCAAGGCAAGGACTCCTCTCCACCGACGTATACGACTAAGACTCTTGTTATCCTAGGCCTCTGGTACATTATATAAGCTAAGGCTAGGCTAGTCGATAGAGGATCAGGACATTCATCATCATACCATTAGGGTTTAGAACACAACATACGATCTCGAGGTAGATCAACTCTGTACTTGATACTCCATCAATATAAACAAGAGCAGGACATAGGGTTTTACCTCTTAGAGAGGGCCCGCACCTGGGTAAAACATCATCTCCTTCGTTCCTGTTACCATTGATCCGAGAATCCACAGCTCAGGACTCCTTACCCCAAGGTCTGCCAGTTTTGACACCGACAGGCCGGGTGCAGCACGGGCGCAGGCTAATATGTGGGTGTCGTGGCCACGAGCGCGGAGCTAGATTGAGCTAGAGCACTCGGGCATGTGGGCTTCATGATGGCCTTGGCAGGAGAAATGCGGTCCTTTCGGCAGGGAGAAGCCTCCTGCATAACCACGCCAATATCTGTCGCTGATAACCCACAAGTATAGGGGATCACTTGTAGCCTTTCTTGATAAGTAAGAGTGTCGAACCCAACAAGGAGCTAAAGGTAGAATTAATAATCAATTCAAGTTCTATCAACCACCGATACAACTCTATGCACACTTAATGTTCGCTTTACCTAGAACAAGAATAAAACTACTTTGTAGGTTTAAGGATAGGTTTCAAGAATAAAACTAGGAGTACTTAGCTAGAATAAAACTACGAATAATTTGCAAGATAATAAAAGTTAGTTGTTTAGTAGAAAGCTTTTTGTAACACAAGAGAAGGATTTGTCCCTAGGCAATCGATAATTAGACCGGTAATCATTATTGCAATTTTATATGAGGCAGAGGCATGAGCTAACATACTTTCCGTACTTGGATCATATGCACTTATGATTGGAACTCTAGCAAGCATACGCAATTACTAAAGATAATTAAGGTAAAACCCAACCATAGCATTAAGTAACAAGTCCTCTTTACTCCCATACGCAACAACCCACTTATCCGTGTTTAGGTTTCTATTACTCCCACAACCGATAATAAGCGAATCATGAACATATTGCAAACCTTACAAAGGGAACCCCTCATGATTGCGTGGCACGGAGAGCACCATAGGACAGCACCAAAATTAAATATACAACTCAAACCGATCATGATCATCAATCAACCCATAGGACAAAACCAATCTACTCAAACATCATAGGATGGCCATACATCTTTGGATAATAATATATAGCATTAAGCACCATGTTTAAGTATAGATTATAGTAGGGAGAAGATGTGTTACACTGCTGCATAGAGGGGGAGAGAGTTGGTGATGACGGTGGCGAAGTTGTTGGTGTCGATCGCCGTCACGATGGTTGCCCCGGCGGTGTTCTGGCGCCAGCGGGAGAGGGGGGGAGAGAGCCCCTGTGACGCCCCCGGCCCGATCGTGCACTAATCATACACGCAAATGCACACGATCAAGCCTAAGGACTCACGGGAAGATATCACAACACAACTCTAAAACATAAATAAAGTCATACAAGCTTTATATTACAAGCCAGGGGCCTCGAGGGCTCGAATACATAAGCTTGCGAACAAGCGTCAGCGGAAGCATCAGATATCTGAGTACAGATATGAAATAGAAACAGAAAGGCCTTTAGAAAGGCGGGGCAAAATAAAACACTACGATCGAAAGGCGAAGGCCTCCTGCCTGGGACCCTCCGAACCTACTCCTGGTCGACAGCCAACTCGTAGCAGAAGCCATCCTCGGGGTAGTAGTAGTAGCCGAACGTCGGCGGGGGTAGCTGTCTCAGCGGCTCCGTCATCTGGCCACGACGAACTGATATGGGGGAAAAAGAAAGAAAAGCAACCGTGAGTACTCTGAAGTACTCAGCAAGCAAGGATCTACACTACATATGCAACATTATCAAAGGGAGGCTGTATATGTGGACTGGACTGCAGAAATGCCAGAATAGAGAGGAAGGCCTAGTCCTATCGAAGACTAGCATCTTCAGCGGTCTTGCAGCAATAGAAGAGAGTAGAACAATACCATATAATGTAGCAGTAATAATATCAACCTCACCCAGAGATCCTTTCTCGACTCCCTGCGAGAAAGCAATCCCAGAGCCATAAAGTCATAAACCTCGCCCAGAGATCCCTTCTCGACTCCCTGCGAGAAGCAATCCCAGAGCCATACAGTATCCAGGTCTCGTCACAGGTATCCAGTTCTAGTTGTATCGATCGGGATACAACTCCGAGTGTCCTTTACCGTAGGACCGGCTATCGATAGTAATGTTCTTCCCTGCAGGGGTGCACCAACTTACCCATCACGCTCGCTTAACTCCGGCCGGACACACTTTCCTGGGTCATGCCTGGCCTCGGCCAAACAACACATCGCAACCCTACCTACGGCTCAGCAGAGAGGTCCCCGCCGGTCTACATCCTAAGCGCAAGGGGGTCTTGGCCATCGCCCCTCGCCCTCCGGGTCGTTGCGTGCATGGCCCAGATCCAAGCACCACCTCTGTATATGGATGGCGCCAATCACTCCATGCCGCACTGCTGAACTGGACATCTGACAGAGCTTTCGGCTGATGCATACGATGCAGAACGCCCATACTATGCCCACGTGATGGTTAGTGCTATCAGACCAGAGGCCTGCTCGGATCAAATATCCAAATCGTTAGGACTAGGGGCTTGCGGAAACGAGCAGAGACTCACGAAAGATGTGACCCCGTCGCCCCGTCTCGAGGACTTGCTGCAAGGGCTAAGAATGCCCGGCCGCGCCTCGTATTCATCACTCGGGCACCATCCAGGTCAACCCGTCTCGTAAAAGACTGTCGGGAACTCAGGTCCACCTCTACTGGGCGGTACCGCCTGTCCCTTCAGTCCTGTAGTAAAAGTAACTTCCTCGGGTCCCCCTTCGGGGCCGACCCGTCTCTATCAAGGTTCAGCAGTAAATCACAGTAACCGTGTGTCCATAACATCAAGGAAATCCGAGGTATCACCCTCGTTGGATTCCTACCGATGTATCTGTCAAGGTGAACGTAGGAGGAATCACCCTCGCTGGGTTCACACTTGATGTGTTGCACGACAGCGTCGTATCGGAAGTGGAGAAGGAGGAATCACCCTCGATGACCACGATCGAATAGCTACTCTACAGAGTTAACATCAGAAGTGCTACATGAGGTTTCACCCTCGGCACTTGATAGTAACGCTGCAGTGTCGTTACAACTAAGGGGGGGTGATGTGCGGTGTCGGGGCCTGGTCTTCAATCCCGTTGATCGGGTCTTCTGACGATCCAGCGCGGCAGTCGGGATAAGTGGGGTCACTGATAGGTCTCTACCCAGCCTAGACTAAACAGTTTAGGATATGCAGGTAATTATCAACAGCAGGTTACAATAAACAGGCTATGCATCAGAATAGGTAAAGCAGTAGTAGCAGCAATTCTAATGCAAGCATGGGAAATAGAATGGGCGATATCGGTATGCTCAAAGGGGGGGGCTTGCCTGGTTGCTCTGGCAAGAGAGAGAGGGATCGTCAACGGTGGCGTCGGGCTCCTGAGTTGCGTCGATCTCGGGGACGACGTCGGTGTCAGGGTCTACCGAGAGAGAAGAGGGGGAGGAAACAGTATAAATATAGAGCAAACTTGAGCAACACAAAGTACGACATGATAATACGCAGTGCCGGGTGTGTCCTAACATATGGTTGCACGTCACTGAGGAAGGAGGAATCCATCCGGGAATGTTTTCCCGGTTCCGGGCATTTGTCAGACAGATGACCGGAGAGGAACGGTTGCATGTTTGGATAGTTAGAGACGTGTGGCGGACGAACGGACCGCGTATTCGGATTCGTCTCGTCGTTCTGAGCAACTTTCATGTAGAAAGTATTTCGATCCGGGTTACGGTTTAAAAGATATGATTTTCTAAAGCTTTTATCAATTTCTGGAATTTATTTAATTATTTAAATCTAACATTATCCGAAACAGTGTTATGCTGACGTCATCATGACGTCAGCATGACATCAGCAGGCGTCCTGACATGTGGGTCCCACATGTCATAGACTGTTAGGTTAATTAGGGTTAACTAATATTTAATTAAACTAATTAGATTAATCTAAACAGGGTTAATTAACTTAATTAATTAACTAATTAGTTATTTATTTAACTAATTATTTTTCTTTTTATTTATTATTATTTATTTTATTTTCCACTTTTGGGCGTGGGCCCCGTTCGTCATTAGGCCAGGGGGTGTACGGCCCCACGGGCCAGTGGCACAGGGGGTGGCAGGGCCCCACCCGTCAGTGGCATGAGGCCCCGGACGTGCGGGCGCGGCGCGCGTGCGCGGCAGCGCGTGCGGGAGGGGGGTGGTGCGCGGCAGCGCGGGGTGGCCGCAGGAGGGCGTGCGGGCGAGCGCGCGCGGTTGCGGGCGGGGCGCGGCGACGGGGTCGGCCGGGGACAGGGACGCGGGACGGCGCCGACGCGGGCCGCGGCGGCGATGCGGCGCTTGTGTGCGCAGCAGCTGCAGTGCGCGGCGAGGAGAGGCTGGCGCGCGGGCGCGCGCGCTAGCGTGAGCGGCCGCTGGCCGGGACGAGCGACGGGGAAGGGGGGAAGGGGAGGCCAGGCCTCACCGGCGAGCAGGGGAGCGGGTTCGGCGAGGCGCGATGAAGCGGCTCGGGGAGGCGGTCGGGGACGGCCGGCGAGGTGGAGGGGCGACGTCGGGGACGGCTTCGGGCGACGGTGAGGTGGCGCACAGCGACGGCGTTGGAGAAGGGGGCGTCGGGCTCGAGGTCAGGGTGGCGACGGGCGTCGGCGGGCGTCGGGCGAGGGGCGCAAGGGCGAGGCGCGGCCTGGGGAGGCCGTCGGTGAAGGAGACCGAGGAGGACGGCGAGTGGTGCGGGGTCCGGCGACGGCGTCGACGCGCGGCGAGTGGCGGCGCGGCGGCCTCCTCTCCCTGGATCTCGATCCAGGGGAGAGGGAGAGAGTGGATCGGGAGGGGGGAAATGGCGTCGTGTGGCTAGGGTTCGTCTTGGGGGGGGGGATATGGGGATGGGGTGGTGGCCGGCCAGGGAGGCCGTGGCCCAGTTGGGGGGGGGCGCCGGGGGGGGGGGAAGAGGGGGGTTTGCTCCCTTTTTTATTTTTTCTGTTTTGCTTTTCTTTTATCTTTTTCTTTTTATTTAACCACAGCTCCTGTTTAGCAAATAGTTAGGGCTCTATATGAATTTTGTAAAACTTAGGAATTACTCCAACAAATACTAGGCAATACCTACCACTACCAAAAATTGGTTTGGAGAAAATAGGAGCTCCCACAATTTTTATAATAATTAATATGCATTAATCCTTACTGTTTTAATTATGTTAGAGTCACCTAATTAATTTATTAATCGTTGGTTTCAATTTTAGAATAGTCTCTGCAATATTTGCCACTTAATGAACAATTTAGTTTTCATGTTGGTCAACTTTTATATTTCACTTTCATTTAAATTTGAATTTTGACTTAGGAGTTGAAATGCATTATGGTGCAAATGATGATCATGCACTGTTAAACATGATGACATGGCATAATCAAAAGGGTGATTACTGTAGTTAACCACTGGGGGTGTTACAGCCCCCCTCCTTCTTCTTCTTCCTTGGTCTCCCCCTAGATGTGAGGAGAGTTTCCCCTCTGGTCCATGGCCGCCATGGCTCCCAGAGGGCAGGAGCCCTCCGAGATTGGAGCTCTCTCTCTGTTTCTCTTCTGTTTCGCGCTCCTGTTTTCTGGCCAAAAACTGTTTCTTAAATTCCTGGAGATCCGTAACTCTGATTGGGCTAAAATTTTGAGGGGATTTTTATCCGAAAATTAGCTTCCTTGCGGCTAAAGGATAACCCCAACCGACCTATAGGGGACCCACAAGTCTGCCAGGCGCGCCCTGGGTAGGGGGCGCGCACTCCTGGCATGTGGCCCCCTCAGGCATTGTCTCGCGTTGATTCTTCTTTCCAAAGATCACATATATTCCAAAATAAATCTCCATAAATTTTGATCACATTTGGACTTTGCTTGATATGGATATTCTGCGAAATGAAAAAACATGCAACAAACAGGAACTAGCACTGGGCACTGGATCAATATGTTAGTCCCAAAAATAATATAAAATGTTGCCAAAAGTATGTGAAAGTTGTAGCATATTGGCATGAAACAACCAAAAATTATAGATACGACGGACACGTATCAGCATCCCCAAGCTTAATTCCTGCTCGTCCTCGAGTAGGTAAATGCTAAAAAGATAATTTTTGATGTGGAATGCTACCAAACATAATCTTGATCATGTAATCTAATCATGGCATGAATATTAAGATACGAGTGATTCAAAGCAATAGTCTATAATTTGATATAAAGACATTAATACTCAGGCATACCAACAAACAATCATGTATTTTGTTGGGATAGCATTCTTTAGCATTTTATTCACGCTCATGTATCTTTAGCATTTTTATCCCAGGCAATACATGAGCGTGAGCCATGGACATGGCACTATGGGTGGAATAGAATGCGGTGGTAGGGATTAATAAGGAGAAGACAAAAAATAAGATAGTCTCACATCGACGCGGCTAATCAATGGGCTATGGAGATGCCCACCAATTGATGTCAATGCGAGAAGTAGGGAGTGCCATGCAACGGATGCACTAAGAGCTATAAGATAGTGTATGAAAGCTCAAACTAAAAACTAAGTGGGTGTGCATCCAACTTGCTTGCTCATGAAGACCTTGGGCATTTGAGGAAGCCCATCATTGGAATATACAAGCCAAGTTCTATAATGAAAAATTACCACTAGTATATGAAAGTGACAACATAGGAGACTCTCTATATGAAAATATGGTGCTACTTTGAAGCACATGTGTGGAAAAGGATAGTAACATTGCCCCTTCTCTCTTTTTCTCTCATTTTTTGTTTTTGTTTTTCTTTTTTTTCGTCCGGAGTCTCATCCCAATGTGTGGGGGAATCATAGTCTACATCATCCTTTCCTCACTGGGACAATGCTCTAATAATGATGATCATCACACTTTTATTTACTTACAACTGGATATCTAGAACAATATGACTCTATATGAATGCCTCTGGCAGTGTACCATGATGTGCAATGATCTAGCGTAACATGTATAAAAAATGATGAACGGTGGCTGAGCCACAAATACTATGTTAGCTATATGATCATGCAAAGCAATATGACAATGAATGCTCAAGTCATGTATATGATGATGATGGAAGTTGCATGGCAATATATCTCGGAATGGCTATGGAAATGCTATGATAGGTAGGTATGGTGGCTGTTTTGTGGAAGATATAAGGAGGCTTATGTGTGATAGAGCGTATCATATCACGGGGTTTGGATGCACCGACAAAGTTTGCACCAACTCTCGAGGTGAGAAAGGGCAATGCATGGTACGAAAGAGGCTAGCAAATTGTGGAAAGGTGAGAGTGCGTATAATCAATGGAATCACATTAGTCATAAAGAACTCACATACTTATTGTGAAAGTTTATTAGCCCTCGAAGCAAAGTACTACTACGCATGCCCCTAGGGGGGAGGTTGGTAGGAGTTAATCATCGTGCGCCCCCAACCTCTACGCAAAGGAAGACACTCAATAATAAATCATGCTCCAACTTCTTAGCATAACTAGAGACTATACATGCATGATACGTCCCCGTCGTATCTATAATTTTTGATTGTTTCATGCCAATATTATACAACTTTACATACTTTTGGCAACATTTTATATGTTTTATTGGACTAACATTTTGATCCAGTGCCGAGTGTCAGTTCCTGTTTGTTGCATGTTTTTTGTTTCACAGAATATCCATATCAAACGAAGTCCAAACGCAATAAAAATTTACGAAGAATTATTTTGGAATATTTATGATTTTTGGGAGGTGGAATCAACGCAAACGGGGGCCCATAGCTCCCAAGATACACCAGGGCACGCCCAGGTGTCTTGTGCCCTCCTCGTAAGTCGGTTGGAGCTCTACTTTGGGCGCAAGGAAGCTTATATCCAAAAAAAATCATGTTAAAATCTCAGTGCAATTGGAGTTACAGATCTCCGGGAATATAAGAAACGGTTTTCGGCCAGAAAAGGGGAACGCGAAACAAAAGAGAACAGAGAGGGAGATCCACTCTCGGAGAGGCTCTTGCCCCTCCGCTGCCATGGAGGCAATGGACCAGAGGGGGAACTCTCCTACCATCTAGGTGGGAGGCCAAGGAATAAGAAGGAGGGGGGCTCTCTCCCCGTCTCTCCCGGTGGCGCCGAAATGCCGCCGGGGCAATCATCATGTGACGGCGATCTACTCCAACAACTCCGTCATCTTCACCAACAACTCCATCACCTTCCCCCATCTATATTCAGCGGCCCACTCTCCCACAACCCGATGTACCCTCTACTTGAACATGGTGCTTTATGCTTCATACTATTATCCAATGATATGTTGCCATCCTATGATGTGTGAGTAGATTTTTGCTGTCCTATCGGTAATTGGTGAATTGCTATGGTTGGTTTAATTTGCTTGTGGTTATGTTGCTGTACTTTGGTGCCCATCATATGAGCGCGCGTGTGGATCACACCATAGAGTTAGTTGTATGTTGATAGGACTATGCATTGGAGGGCAAGGGTGACAGCAGCTTCAGCCTACCATAGAAATTGATGCATACGAGATTGAAGGGGGGCCAATATATATCTTAATGCTATGGTTTGGTTTTACCTTAATGAATGTTACTAGTTGCGGATGCTTGCTAATAGTTCCAATCATAAGTGCATAGAATTCCAAGTAAGAGACAACATGCTAGCAGTGGCTTCTCCCACATAAAAACTTGCTATCGGTCTAGTAACGTAGTCAAATGCTAAGGGACAATTCCGCAAATCCTACCACTACTAATCCAGGCTCGTTATACTAAGTTAATTGTTTCTTTATCTAAACAGCACCTAACTTTTATTTTCACGTTATTTATTATCTTGCAAACCTATCTATCCACACCTACAAAGTACTTCTGGTTTTATTCTTGTTCTAGGTAAAGCAAACGTTAAGTGTGCGTAGAGTTGTATCGGTGGTCGATAGAACTTGAGGGAATATTTGTTATGCCTTTAGCTCCTCGTTGGGTTCGACACTCTTATTTATCAAAAAAGGCTACAAACGATCCCCTATACTTGTGGGTTATCAAGACCTTTTTCTGGCGCCGTTGCCGGGGAGCAATAGCGTGGGGTGAATATTCTCGTGTGTGCTTGTTTGCTTTATCACTAAGTAGTTTTTATTTTCTGTTCTAAGTTGTTCTCTATCTTTAGTTATGGATATGGAACAAGAAATACCAAAAAAATTAGTTGTACTTGCTACTCATTGAGATGGGGAACCTCCTAAAACCCTCGATGCTCGTTATGTGAAAAATATTAAACACTACTTTATAATCCTGAGAAAACCCCATTCAACATGATAATGGGAGACACATTGGATCAATGTGAATACTTTAGGGATTATCGCTTGACACAAGAAGGGAAACTGTTATGGGATCAAATTGATATGTTGCATTGGTATGCTTGGAATTTATGCCAGAGATATGATTATACTTGTTGCTCTTGGATGAAGGCTCCACACCTTCCATTTTCATGCAAATTTAATGATAATGAAACCTTGGCTTCTTATGCTAATGGTAGATATGATTACTATGATGTGGAACGAATAGAAGAATTTGTTGCTTTTAAGGGTGCTTATGAAATTGAATCTATGTTTGAAAAGTATGAAGATTTTGATGATGCAATTTATAGACCTGAAAATTTTGCTATACTTAAATATTGCTATGATAATTATAAATATAATGACAATATTAATGAGTTTATTGATAAAGTCTCCGCTGTCCAAGAAGAGACTAATATTTTGCAGGAAACTATGGAAGAAGAAAGTGATGAAATTGTGAGATCATTAAATGAAAAACATCAGGAGGAGAGTGAAGAACGAAAGGAGGAAGAGCGGATTAGCTCCCGTGCCCACCTTCTAATGAGAGTAACTCTTTATACCATACATTGTTTAATGTCCCTTCGTTCTTACCGAAGGATGAATGCTATGATAATTGCTATGATCCCTCGGATTCGTTTGAAATATCCCTTTTTGATGAACTTGATGCTTGCTATGCTTGTGGCCATGATGCCAATATGAATTATCCTTATGGAGATGAACTTGCTATAGTTCCTTATGTCGAGAATGAAATTGTTGCTATTGCACCCACACATGATAGTCCTATTATCTTTTTGAATTCTCCAAACTACACTATATCGGAGAAGTTTGCACTTATTAAGGATTACATTGATGGGTTGCCTTTTACCATTGCACATGATAATTTTGATGAATATAATATGCATGTGCTTGCTGCTCCTACTTGCAATTATTATGAGAGAGGAACTACATCTCTGCCTCTCTATGTTTTCAACACGAAAAAATTGCAAGAAACTACTTATGGTATGTATTGGCCTTTACTTGATGTGCATGAATTGTTCTTTTATGACATGCCGATGCATAGGAAGAGAGTTAGACTTCGGCATTGCATGATATATGTTGCTTTGTGCTCACTACTAAATGCCAAATCATTGTTAATTAAAATTGGCTTTGATATACCTTGGGATCCGGGTGGATCCATTACTTGAGCACTTTATGCCTAGCTGAATGGCTTTAAAGAAAGCGCTGCCAGGGAGACAACCCGGAAGTTTTAGAGAGTCATTTTGTTTTGTTGAGTGCTTTTATAAAGTTTAAAAACAAAAAATATATAGAGGGGAACTTAAAAAACTTTTTCAAAAAGAGAAGCGATTGGAAAGTTATGCATTGGAGAAGTGAGGGTCGACCTTGAACACTTATGTTCGTGCTCATGGAAACAATGTAGACTTTTTCATAGAAGTTTCTCACAAAAATAATTATCCCCTTGTACAAATCTATTGTATTATAAAAATAATGTGCCAAGATTTGCCTTTAGGATGATTAGATTGCTTGTTGGTATGTGCGGTACAAAAAAAGAAACTTTGGCTGTAGTCCGTGATTTTACATTGTTTACTGAAACGTTAAAAATTTCTGAAATTTTTACACAGTAATTCTATGCAAATTTGTTATTTTTTCCTAATTTTTCAGAATTTTTGGAGTTACAGAAGTATGGTCAATGTTCAGATTGCTACAGACTGTCCTGTTTTTGACAGATTCTGTTTTTGATGCATTGTTTTGCTCGCTTTGATGAAACTATCGATTTTATCGGTGGTATAAGCCATGAAGAAGTTATAATACAGTAGCTACAATGCAAAAACAAAATATGAATGGGTTTGCAATAGTACTTAAAGTAGTGATTTGCATTATTATACTAACGGATCTCACCAGTTTTCTGTTAAGTTTTGTGTGGATGAAGTGTTCAAAGATTGAGGAGGTCTCGACATAAGGAGAAGGAGGAGAGGCAAAAGTTCAAGCTTGGGGATGCCCAAGGCACCCCAAGTAAATATGCAAGGAGACTCAAGTGTCTAAGCTTGGGGATGCCCCGGAGGCATCCCATCTTTCTTCAACAAGTATCGGTATGTTTTCATTTTCGTTTCGTTCATGTGATATGTGTAAATCTTGGAGCGTCTTTTATGTTTAGTTTTCATTTTTATTTTATGCACCATGATGGTATGAGATAGTCCATGGTTTATTTATAGAATGCTCATTGCACTTCACTTATATCTTTTGAGTATGGCTTTATAGAATGCTTCATGTGCTTCACTTATATCATTTGAAGTTTGGATTGCCTGTTTCTCTTCATACAGAAAACCGTCTTTGGTAGAAAGAATTAAACTCTCATGCTTCACTTATATCTATTTAGAGAGTCAACAGGAATTGGTCAATTGCATGGTTAGTCATAAAATCCTACATAAAACTTGTGGATCACTCAATATGATATGTTTGATTCCTTGCAATAGTTTTGCGATATAGAGATGGAATATGTGGGAGGTACTAGTGGATGATCGTGTTTAGTAAGATATTGGTGTTAAGGTTTGTGATTCCTGAAGCATGCACATATAGTCTCTCGTTATGCTATGAAGTCAGAGCATGATTTATTATTTATTGTCTTCCTTATGAGTGGCGGTCGGGGACGAGCGATGGTCTTTTCCTACCAATCTATCCCCCTAGGGGCATGCGTAGTAGTACTTTGCTTCGAGGGCTAATAAACGTTTGCAATAAGTATATGAGTTCTTTATGACTAATGTGAGTCCATGGATTATACGCACTCTTACCTTTCCGCAATTTGCTAGCCTCTTCGGTACCGTGCATTGCCCTTTCTCACCTCAAGAGTCGGTGCAAACTTCATCGGTGCATCCAAACCCCGTGATATGATACGCTCTATCACACATAAGCCTTATTATATCTTCCTCGAAACAGCCACCATACCTACCTATTATGGCCCTTCCATAGCCATTCCAAGATATATTGCCATGCAACTTCCATCGCTTCTGTTTTGATGACTTGAGCATTCATTGTCATATTGCTTTGCACGGTCGTAAGATAGCTAGCATGATATTTCCATGGCTTGTCCATTTTTTGATATCGTTGTTAAGCTAGATCATTGCACATCCTGGTACACTGCCAGAGGCATTCATATAAAGTCGTACTTTGTTCTAGGTACCGAGTTGTAATTTTTATTTCTTTTGAGTTGTAAGTAAATAGAAGTGTGATGATCATCATTATTCATTATTAGAGCATGTCCCAGTGAGGAAAGGATGATGGAAACTATGATTCCCCCACAAGTCGGGATGAGACTCCGGACAAATATAAAAAGGAAAAGAAAAAAGTGAGGCCAAAAAGAGCCCAAGAAAAAAGGAAAAAAAAGAAGAAAAAATGAGAGAAAAGAGAGAAGGGGCATGCTAATTCCACACTTGTGCTTCAAAGTAGCACCATGTTTTTCATATAGTGAGTCTCCTATGTTGTCACTTTCATATACTAGTGGGAATTTTTCATTATAGAGTTAGATGCACACCCACTTAGTTTTCATGTTGAGCTTTCATACACTTATAGCTCTTAGTGCATTCGTTGCATGGAAATCCCTACTCCTCGCATTGATATCAATTGATGGGCATCTCCATAGCCCGTTGGTCAGCCGCGTCGATGTGAGACTTTCTTACTTTTTTGTGTTCTCCTTATTTACCCTTATCATCATACTCTATTCCACCCATAGTGCTATATCCATGGCTTGCGCTTATGTATTGCGTGAGGGTTGAAAAAGCTGAAGCGCGTTAAAAGGTATGAACCAATTGCTCGGCTTGTCATCGGGGTTGTGCATGATAAATACTTTGTGTTAAGAAGACAGAGCATGACAAGACTATATGATTTTGTAGGGATAGCTTTCTTTAGCGTTGATATATTGAAAGACATGATTGTTTGTTGGGATGCCTGAGTATTGATGTCTTTATGTCAAATTAAAGACTATTGCTTTGAATCACTCGTGTCTTAATATTCATGCCATGAGTAGATATATGATCAAGATTATGCTAGGTAGCATTCCAAATCAAAAATTATCTTTTTTATCAATTACCTACTCGAGGATGAGCAGGAATTAAGCTTGGGGGTGCTGATACGTCTCCGTTGTATCTATAATTTTTGATTGTTTCATGCCAATATTATACAACTTTCACATACTTCTAGCAACATTTTATATGATTTATTGGACTAACATATTGATCCAGTACCCAGTGCCAGTTCCTGTTTGTTACATGTTTTTTGTTTCACAGAATATCCATATCAAACGAAGTCCAAACGCGATAAAAATTTACAGAGAATTATTTTGGAATATTTGTGATTTTTGGGAGGTGGAATCAACCCAAACGGGGGCCCACAGCTCCCAAGATACACCAGGGCGTGCCCAGGTGTCTTGTGCCCTCCTCGTAAGTCGGTTCGAGCTCTACTTCGGGCGCAAGGAAGCTTATATCCGGAAAAAATCATGTTAAAATCTCAGTGCAATCGGAGTTACGGATCTCCGGGAATATAAGAAATGGTTTTCGGCCAGAAAAGGGGAACGCGAAACAGAAGAGAACAGAGAGGGAGATCCAATCTCGGAGGGGCTCCTGCCCCTCCGCCGCCATGGAGGCCATGGACCAGTGGGGGAACTGACCTCCCATCTAGGGGGGAGTCCAAGGAAGAAGAAGAAGGAGGGGGGCTCTCTCCCCGTCTCTCCCGGTGGCGCCGAAACGCCGCCGGGGCAATCATCATGTGACGGCGATCTACTCCAACAACTCCGTCATCTTCACCAACAACTCCATCACCTTCCCCCATCTATATTCAGCGGTCCACTCTCCCGCAACCCGTTGTACCCTCTACTTGAACATGGTGCTTTATGCTTTATACTATTATCCAATGATATGTTGCCATCCTATGATGTCTGAGTAGATTTTTGTTGTCCTATCGGTAATTGGTGAATTTCTATGGTTGGTTTAATTTGCTTGTGGTTATGTTGCTGTCCTTTGGTGCCCATCATATGAGCGCGCGTGTGGATCACACCATAGGGTTAGTTTTATGTTGATAGGACTACGCATTGGAGGGCAAGGGTGACAGCAGCTTCAGCCTACCATAGAAATTGATGCATAAGGGATTGAAGGGGGACCAATATATATCTTAATGCTATGGTTGGGATTTACCTTAATGAACGTTAGTAGTTGCAGATGCTTGCTAATAGTTCCAATCATAAGTGCATAGAATTCCAAGTAAGGGACGACATGCTAGCAGTGGCCTCTCCCACATAAAAACTTGCAATCGGTCTAGTAACATAGTCAATTGCTAAGGGACAATTCCACGAATCCTACCACTACTAATCCACACTCATTATACTAAGTTAATTGTTTCTTTATCTAAATAGCACCTAACTTTTATTTTCACGTTCTTTATTATCTTGCAAACCTACCTATCCACACCTACAAAGTACTTCTAGTTTTATTCTTGTTCTAGGTAAAGCAAATGTTAAGTGTGAGTAGAGTTGTATCGGTGGTCGACAGAACTTGAGGGAATATTTGTTCTGCCTTTAGCTCCTCGTTAGGTTTGACACTCTTATTTATAGAAAAAGGCTACAAACGATCCCCTATATTGTGGGTTATCAGTGCATGCTTCGGGAATCACAAACCTTAACACCAATATTCTTACTAAACACAATCATTCACTAGTACCTCCCACATATTACCATCTTAATATCGCAAAGCTATTACAAGGAATCAAACATATCAAATTCAATGATCTACAAGTTTTCTGTAGGATTTTATGACTAACCATGTGAATGACCAATTCCTGTTGACTCTCTAAATAGATATAAGTGAAGCATGAGAGTTTATTTCTTTCTACAAACGACCATGATCTAATAAATATAAGTGAAGCAAAAGAGCATTCTACAAATAACGGTTTTCTAAATGTAGAGAAATAGGCATCCAAACTTCAAATGATATAAGTGAAGCACATGAAGCATTCTATAAAGCCATACTCAAAAGATATAAGTGAAGTGCAAAGAGCATTCTATAAATCAACCGAGGACTATCTCATACCAGCATGGCGCATTATTAAAAGAAAAATTAAAAAGTCACACGACGCTCCAAGAATTTACGCATATCATGTGAACAAAACAAAAACCAAAACATATCGATAATTGTGAATAAAGATGGGATGCCTTCCGGGGCATCCCCAAACTTAGCCGCTTGAGTATCCTTGAATATTTACTAGGGGTGCCTTGGGCATCCCCAAGCTTGAACTCTTACCTCTCCTTATTCTCCTCATATCGATACCTCCTCGATCTTCGAACACTTCATCCACACAAAACATAACCAAACTTTTTATTAGAGGGGTTAGTACATATAACATCAAATCTCATCATGTCGTGCTGTAACATTATTGTATAATTATAATCAAACATTAACCATTGTATGCTATCACAATTCTATGGCTCCCAAGTCAACGGGTCTCAACAAGATTTCAAACATAAGCAAATAACGAAACTATAATAGCAATATGTGAAAACATGACAGTCGGTAAAGATGAAAATGGTACATATACTTCTGTAACTCAACAAATTCTGAAAAATTAGCAAAAAATAAATAATTTTCATAGAAGTACCGTGTAAAAATTTCAGAAACTTTTGTCGTTCCAGTAAAAAAATGTAAATTCACGCAATACGGCCAAAGTTTCTGTTTTAGCACTGCACATACCAAACAAGCAATTTAAACACCCTAAAGGTAAATCTTGGCACATTATTTTTTATAATACAATGGATTTGTATGACGGAATAATTATTTTGCGAGAAACTTCCATAGGAAATTCTACAATGTTTCCATGAGCATGAACACAAGTGTTCAAGGTCGACCCTCACTTCTCCAATGCATAACCTTCCAATCGCTTCTCTTTTTGAAAAAGTTTTAGGTTCCCCTCTATATGTTTTGTTTTTAAACTTTTTTAAAAGCACACAATAGAAATAAATGACTCTCTAAAACTTCTGGATTATCTCCCAAGCAGCGCTTTCTTTAAAGCCATTAAGCAAGGCATATAGTGCTCAATTAATTGATCCACCCGGATCCCAAGGTGTATGAAAGCTAATTTTAATTAACAAAAAATTGTAATTTTGTAGTGAGCACAAAGTAACATATATCACATAACAACAGAGTCTAACTCTCTTCCTATGTGTCGTCATGTCATAAAAGAACAATTCATGCACACATAATAAGGGCTGATGCATAGCATAAATAGTTTCTTGCAATTTTATCGTATTGGAAACATAGAGAGGTAGAGATGTAGTTCCTCTCTTATAATAATTGCAAGTAGGAGAAGCAAGCACATGCATATTATACTCATCAAAATCATCATGTGCAATAGTAAAACGCAACCCATCAATGTAATCCTTAATAAGCGCAAACTTCTCCGATATAGTGTAGTTGGAGAATTCAACAAGATAATAGGACTATCATGTGTGGGTGCAATAGCAACAATTTCATTCTTAACATAAGGAACTATAGCAAGTTCATCTCCATAAGCATCATTCATATTGGCATCATGGCCACAAGCATAGCAAGCATCAAGTTCATCAAAAAGGGATATTTCAAACGAATCAAAGGGATCATAGCATTCATCCTTCGGTAAGCACGAAGGGAAATTAAACAATGTATGAGTTGAAGAGTTACTCACATTAGAAGGTGGGCACGGGTGATCAATTCTTCCTCCTTTTGTTCTTCACTCTCCTCCTCGTCTTTTTCATCTAACGAGCTCACTGTTTTAGCAATTTCTTATTTCATAGATTCCTGCAAAATATTAGTCTCTTCTTGGACAACGGAGACTTTCTCAATAAATTCATCAATATAGGCATTGTATTTATAATTCTCATAGCAATATTTATGTATAGAAAAAAATTCAGATCTATAAACAACATCATCACAATCTTCATACTCTTCCAACAAAAATTCAATTTCATAAGCACCCTTAAAAGCAACAAATTCTTCTATTTGTACCACATCATAGTAATCATATATACCATTAGCATAAGAAGCCAAGGTTTCATTATCATTAAATTCACATTGAAAGGGGAGGTGTGGAGCCTCCATCTTAGAGCAACAAGTACAGTCATATCTTAAGCATAAATTCCAAGCATACCAACGCAACATTTTAATTGATCCCATAAGTGTTTCCCTTTTTCAGACAAGCGATAATCCGTAAAGTATTCCTGGTGATCCAAAGTATCTCCCATTATCAAGTTTAATGGAGATTTATCAGGATTATCAAAGTAGTATTTAATGTTTATAAAACAAGTTAGAACAAAAAATAAAATCTACTTAGTAATAGAAAATAAAATCTACTTAGTAATAGAAAATAAAGCAACAAGCACACACGAGAATATCAACCCCACACTATTGCTCCCCGGAACGGCGCTAGAAAAAGGTCTTGATAACCCACAAGTATAGGGGATCAATTGTACCCTTTCTCGATAAGTAAGAGTGTCAAACTCAATGAGGAGCTAAAGGTAGAATTAATATTCCCTTCAAGTTCTATCGACCACCGATACAACTCCACGCACACTTAACGTTCGTTTTACCTAGAACAAGAATAAAACTACTTTGTAGGTTTAAGGATAGGTTTGCAAAAATAAAACTAGAAATACTTAGCTAGAATAAAACTACGAATAATTTGCAAGATAATAAACGCTTTTTGTAACACAAGAGAAGGATTTGTCCCAAGGCAATCGATAACTAGACCGGTAATCATTATTGCAATTTTATATGAGGGAGATACATGAGCTAACATACTTTCCGTACTTGGATCATATGCACTTATGATTGGAACTCTAGCAATGATCCGAAACTACTAAAGATCATTAAGGTAAAACCCAACCATAGCATTAAGTAACAAGTCCTCTTTACTCCCATACGCAACAACCCACTTATCCGTGTTTAGGTTTCTGTCACTCCCACACCAGAAAGTAAGCGAATCATGAACATATTGCAAACCCTACAGCGGGAATCCCTTACGCTTGTGCGACACAGAGGGCACCATAGGACAGCACCAAAATTAAACATACAACTCAAACCAATCACGATCATCAATCAACCCATAGGACAAAATGAATCTACTCAAACATCATATGATGGCCATACATCATTGGATAATAATATATAGCATTAAGCACCATGTTTAAGTAGATATTACAGTGGGGAGAAGAGGTGTTACACCGCTGCATAGAGGGGGAGAGAGTTGGTGATTACGGCGGCGAAGTTGTTGGTGTAGATCGTTGTCACGATGGTTGCCCCGGCGGCGTTTTGGCGCAACCGAGAGAGAGGGGGAGACAGCCCCCCTCCTTATTCTTCTTCCTTGGTCTCCCCCCTAGATGGGAGGAGAGTTTCCCCTCTGGTCCATGGTCGGCATGGCTCCCGGAGGGCAGGAGCCCTCCGAGATTGGATCTCTCTCTCTATTTCTCTTCTGTTTCACATTCCTCTTTTCTGGCCGAAAACCATTTCTTAAATTCCTGGAGATCCATACCTCCGATTGGGCTGAAATTTTGAGTGGATTTTTATTCGAATATTAGCTTCCTTGTGGCCAAAGGATACCCCCAACCGACCTACAGGGGACCTACAAGCCTACCAGGCATGCCCTGGGTAGGGGGTGCGCCCTCCTAGCTTGTGGCCCCCTCAGGCATCGTCTCGTGTTGATTATTCCTCCCAAAAATCACATACATTCCAAAATAAATCTCCATAAATTTTTATCGCGTTTGGACTTCGTTTGATATGGATATTCTGTGAAACAAAAAACATGCAACAAATAGGAACTGGCACTGGATCAATATGTTAGTCCCAAAAATAACATAAAATGTTGCCAAAAGTATGTGAAAGTTGTAGCATATTGACATGAAACAATCAAAATTTATAGATACGGTGGAGACTTATCTGTTGCCGCCTTATTGTCAGCCTCGGGGTTCGGGGATCGGCCTTATCGTCATCGTCCAGCTGGATGACTTCCATCGGCGTTACACGGGCACACGGGATGAAGTGTCAGTCCTGAAACCAATCGGACAAGACTCAAAGTACAAATCAACCGGTGGGTCCGTACCTTTGGAAGTGGCGGCGTCCGCCGCGTTGCCCTCGGGATGGCCCTGCTTTGGGGTATTCAGATCCAACAAGGTCGTCGATCTCTCATTGCTTCAATCACAAAGACACTCGGTCATCAGACGAGTGAAAAGTATACGAAAAAGAAACATAGTCTTCAACACTTACATCGAAGCCATTGGCACCACCACCTTGATCTTCGGTACGGCGGCCTTCCGGGGCTTGGTAGAGATTTCCTTTGGCTGCTTCTCGGCCAAGTCCTCCACTTTTGCTCGCTCATGTTTCATGTTGTGCATTGTGGGCCCCGAGGCAGTGGCTGCGGAGCACCCCCTGCCTGACCACTCAGGTCCTGTTGCGCCTTGGTGTAGGGTTCGTTGGGGCCGTCAGACGACGGTGAGAACTCTGCATCCCCCCCTCCTCGGTGCTCTCCTCCTCTTCACTCTTCTCCTCGTCCTTGTCGCTCTCCTAAGAGTACTGGCGCTCCGTATCGCTCGTCACATCCTCTGGCGAGCGATCGACCACCGGCACTTGGGAGATCATCTGTTGAAAACTCTGAGAAGAAGAAGATCACAAAGTCAAGATCCAGATGCACAGAAACAAAACTACAGACAATCCGACTGAACAAAAATGGAGTTACCTCAATCGGCGGGTTGTCCTTGTCACGGGGCACTCTCTTGCTACTTGTGAGCTGCGTTGGGATTTCCCCGAAGAGGAGAGGATGATGAAGTACAGTAGAGATAAGTATTTCCCTCAGTTAAGAACCAAGATTATCAATCCAGTAGGAGAACCACGCAAGACCTCATGAACAACACCTACATGCAAAGTAACAGATACTTGCACCCAACGCAAACAAGGGGTTGTCAATCCCTTGACGATTAATTGCAAGGATCAAATCTCGTAGTGATAGATAGATAAAAAAACACAAAATAAAATAATGGTAAATAAATTGCAGCAAGGTATTTTTGGATTTTAATATATGATAAAGATAGACCCGGGGGCCATAGTTTTCACTACAGGTTTCCCTCTAGAACAAAAAGCATATGGTGGGTAAACAAATTACTGTTGGGTAATTGATAGAAAAGCGCATAGTTATGACGATATCCAAGGCAATGATCATGTATATAGGCATCACATCCGAGACAAGTAGACCGACTCCTGCATGCATCTACTACTATTACTCCACACATCAACCGCTATCCAGCATGCATCTAGAGTATTAAGTTCATAAAGAACGGAGTAACGACTTAAGTAAGATGACATGATGTAGACAAAGTAAACTCAATCAATATGAATAAACCCCACCGTTTTATCCTTAATGGCAACAATACAATTACGTGTCTTTTGCCTTTCTGTCACTGGGATATAGAGCACCGCAAGATTGAACCCATCACAAAGCACCTCTCCCATTGCAAGATAAATCAATCTAGTTGGCCAAACCAAATGAATAGATCAGAGAGAAATACAAAGCTATAATAATCATGCATAAAAGAGTTCAGAGAAGACTTAAATAATATTCATAGATAATCGGATCATAAACCCACAATTCATCGGATCCCAACAAACACACCGCAAAGAAGATTACATCGAATAGTTCTTCGAGAACATCTAGGAGAACATTGTATTTAAGATCAAAGAGAGAGAAGAAGCCATCTAGATACTAGCTATGGACACATAGGTCTGTGGTAAACTACTCACACATCATCGGAAGGGCCGCAAGTTTGATGCAGAAGCCCTCCGTGGTCGATTCCCCCTCTGGCAGAGTACCGAAAAAGGCCTCCAGATGGGATCTCCCAAGAACAGAGGCTTGCGGCGGCGGAAAATTATTTTTGGGTGGATCTCTGTTGGTTTCCCGATTTTAGAGAATTTATATAGTTGGAATTAGGTCAAACGGAGGAATGAGGGGCCCACAAGGCATATGGGCGCGCCCATGTGGCTTGTGGCCTACTCCTTCGCCTCGTGGCCTCCTCCCGAAGCTTCTAGGGTCTTTTATGTCTAGAACAAAAATCGTCAAAAAGTTTCGTGGCATTTGGACTTCGTTTGGTACTGATTTCCTGGAAAACCAAAAACAAGCAAAAAACTGCAACTGACACTTGGCACTAAGTTAAAGGTTAGTCTTAAAAATGATATAATATTACATATAATTGCATATAAAACATCCAATATTGATACTATAATAGCAACAATAAAAAATTATACATACATTGGAGACATATCATCTCCTGGCCCCGTGCGGGTTATGACAGGCCCATGTGATGGCTTTGATCTTGCCCTCCACGACCTTCTCGGTCAGCACCTCCGGGTACACTCAGGTGGGGTCACTCGGACCCTCGTACAACCACATCGGGTGCGACCTGGCCTGCAGTGGCTGGATCCGTCGAGTGAGGAAGGTCTCCAGCAGATCCATCCCGTTGACCCCGGCATTCACAACCCCAACTAGGGCGTCGGTCAGGATCCCTACATCCACCTTCTCCTCCTTGGTCACCTCGAGGGATGGAGGTGCGGTGACCCTTGCTCCCGAGTACGGGGGGAGACCATCCGAAGACCCCGCAGTCGGGACATCCTTGCAGTAGAACCAGCTGTCTTGCCATCCCTTCACTGAGTCGGGAAAACTCATTTTGGGAAAAGCACTCCGCCCCCGGACGTGTATGCCGAGTTCTTCGCACAACTGATTTGCATGGGTCTTCTCGCCATCCGGCAAGTCCTTCTTCACGGTCATCGACCGACAGGTGAAGATATGCTTGAATAGACCCCAATGCGGGTTACAGCCGATGAAGTTCTCAAAGAGAAACAAAGGCCAACAAGTACACAATCACATTTGACGGAAGGTGATGGAGCTGCACCCCGAAGTAATCTAGAAACGCTCGGAAAAAGGGATGAGAAGGCATCGAGCAACCTCGTTCGATGTGGGTGACGAGGATGACATGCTCGTCGCCATGCGGCGCTGGCTCGACCACACCCGCTTCCGGCCGCTTCCACCCGTCCGCCGGGATAAGCCCCTCGTCGGCAAGCTCCTGCAGCCGCTTCGTTGTGATGCACGAGGGGATCCAATCCCCCGCGACACGGCCCGTCGGAGGACCCGAACTCCATGACGCGGCCTTCCCCGCCTTCTCTAGCTTCGCGGTGGAGTCCCTCCCCATTGGCTCGAGTGCTCTGGTGCAGGGGCTGGAGGAGCAAGGAGAGCAGGGTGCGGAATGGATGAGGAAGAACGGGGATCTGAGAATTACCCTAACCCGCAAGCTATTTATACCACAGGTGAAAATCACGCAATGAAATCCTAGCCGCAGATCCCTGGATTGGGCGGCGTCTGCATCGGTCGCGCGCGCAGGTAAAGTACGACACGTGGCGGATTTTTGGGGCGGAGATCGAGGCATCGTGCCCCACTTCCTCACTAGCCACGGCGTAATGGCTTCCGCGTGCGCACGTGCGATTTCAAATCCCGAGATTTCCACAGCAAATCGATTCAATTGATTGCTCGCCACTCCTTTCCTAAAGGAAACCCGTCGGTCCGACCGACCACCCTCCGAGGGTTGCCGTGCACTCGGACACGTAAAACACCCGACTGATGTCGTCTTCACACTGGTATAGCGAGGTAGTATACAAACGGTTTTTAACCCCTTTCCGCGACGGCGTTCTGAACCGTCGCCTAGTGAGTGACTGCGATAGGGGGGTCCTTCCCACACGACCCAGAAACCGTCTGGGATATGCCCTCCTGGCACACACGCTCGGCAAAATGAGGTCGTGTGCGATCGGCGAGCGATCAAATACGGTTATACGTACAGTAGTGCTAAAAAAATACAATTATACAGGCGAAATCATTTCCGGTCGTAAGTACATCCCACATAGTCAGTCCCCGCTAAACGTTTCCGTTCGTATATACATCCCACACAGTCGCTCCAAGGAAAATGTTTCCGTTCGCAGGTACATCACACACAATTTTCCCCATTAAATCGTTTGTGATAGCGTTGCCATTGCACACGATATTAACAATTTTATCGTTTGCGTTACTGAATGCATCACACACGGTGCGTAGAAGAAACTATGTGGCAAAGGCTGTCCATCACACACAGTTTTTATGTGGTAAACGTTTGCGCAAGGTGGCCTAACGCAAACAGTTTTCAAGAGGATGTCATGTGTGATTGTTCATTGATCCAACATGGTTTATTCCTAGAAGCTGTGTGCGTTGCCTCAGGTCATCGCCCACGGTGTTTTCTCAATAACCGTTTGCAATAGAAAAACCCAATTAGCAAGCTAATTGATCATTAGCAGGCTAATTGCCCTATTATTAATAATCCATTTATTAATCTAATTGACATTTCATATTAAGCACACAATATATTTCATTTTCATATTAAGGAAGCAGGATTTCATAATTGAAATACATCAGAGTACAATATCATATAGCTTCAACACTCAGCTACCCCATTACACAACTGCACCAGCACCAAGTTTCACATGCAACATCTACAACCTTTCAAAATTAGCATCATAGACGGAACATAGACAGATGAATCTCATTTGGAAAACTACTGAAGCAGAAGGCGAATATTGAGCCTTCATTGATGTTGAAGGTCTTTGCAACTTTAGGACAGTGCCTGTGGATGATTGACCGTCCATCCTTCGTCCTCTTCAGGAACACTTCAGTATTGAACCGTGGGTGTTGTATGAAAACCTTCCTCGCCTCCTGACCATATAGGTGGTTTGAGAGGTAATCATCAGTGAACTGCTTTGGAAAGGCCTGAAAACAAGGATATGCATAAATATCATCTCCAGATTTGAAATGGCGCAAAGGAATTAAAAAGACAAGGTATAACAGTTAGTACCATCCCGTAGTGAACTGACGTCTTTTTCATTGTGCAGACAAAGATCTTGTTGTTTTTTGTCGCTAATTTCTTTCTCGTAACAATCTTTCTGAGTGTCTTGACTTGACTGATATTAATGGACAACTCATTTCCACATATGCAAAAAGGGTCAAACAGTGGGTCAAAACCTCTGACAGCAGGACCTACATGTGCAAGACCAAATTGTTAAAAACCTAATATTTAAAAACAAAAAGTGAAAAGGTGTGTTATTAACTGCAACTGGCCTAATATTTAAAAACAAGCAAACGTAGTCATTCAAACTTGTATTGTGCAGGTCTAAGTATACTAGTTATTGGCCCTATTTGGATCCATGGGTTAGAGTTAGTTTGAGCTAGTTTGGGCTCAAATAGCCCTAAAGTATCCAAACATGAGGGCTAGTTTGAGCTAGTTGCGTCAAACCCACCCAAAACAACTATCCCACCCAAGAGGTGCTGATTGGGGCTAGTTCTCCTAGTGCGTTTATTGTCAATCTAACACTGTCATCCAAACACCTCTTTGGCTAGAGTTAGTTCAGGGTTAGTCATTGTTTAGTATCATTGTTATTTAGGAAACGTAGGATAGCGTAGGATTTATTCTACCTTGACTTGTACTCCAAGATGACCATGTACTCCTATATATATGCCCACGAGGCTCAAGCAATACAATCAACTATTCCACCAATCTCTCTCTCTCCCTTTTAACTGTCATGAGCTAGAAACTAACTCTAACCTCTAGCTAAGTTAGAGTATCCAAACAGTGCCATTGTTAAATCAAATGGAAAGGCGTGTTCAATACTCCCTTCGGTCCTTTTTACTCTGCATATAAGAATTATCTGAAGTCAAACTTCATAAAGTTTGACCTTATTTATATGAAAAAATGTCAACATCTAGCATGCTAAAGTTATACAATATGAAAATTTAAGTCATGACACATGTACTAATATTTATTTCATATTGTGAATGTTGGTATTTTGTTCTATAAAGTTGGTCAAACTTTAAGAGGTTTGACTTTAGACAAATCTTAGATGCGAACTAAAAAGATTCGGAGGGAGTACAACATGCTTAACAGCAACCAAATATAGTCATTCATAGAGCTATTGTTAAATTTGGTATTGATGAAATTGAACTGCACAGTTCATACTAGCACATATAGAACATCACACTGTTAATAGCTGAAATAAACAAGGCATACTACGAACAACCAAAGATGGCAATTGAAACTGGACATATGCTAACTACAAACAATCGAACGACCATAAACCGTAGAAATAAACAAGGCGTAATGCAAACAACCTAATATAGCAATAAATACTGGACAGGTTCTCACTACAAAAGGGGTTTGAGAAAACAAATCATGGGTTTCCTCACTTGTCACAGATTGGCTCCTCCTCGTGGTCGCCGTCGATGAGGTCTGACTTGCCAGCTGAGGATCCCAGGCCAGCGTCGCAGAACGTGTCCTTCAGAAATGACAAAAGGGGCTCCATGGCGATGAAGGATGGCAAATTGTTCATAACGAGCCACAGGAGATCAGCGGCAGGGCCATCGATGAGATTGACGGCTGTCGAACCCGAAGGGTTGGGGGTGGGCAACTTAACCTGTGACATAACCCGCGTCAAGCCGTCGGTGTCGACGACCTCGATGTCGTAGCCGGCATCCGCGACATGCCAGAATACTCTAGCCCACTGATTGAAAGGCTCAATCCAGGTCCAGTCATCGTCGTCAGCTTCCTCGGCGGCCACCTCGCCGACGTCGGGCGAAGAGGCCGCGGTAAAGCTCTTTTGGGCCATTCGCTCCTCGAGCTCCCCGGGAAGCGTAGCCGGGCTTAGGCTGCGACGCTCTGGAGTGGGGGAGGGGGTGGGGATGGGGATCTCTGGGAAAGGGGGCATTTCGCAGGCGTCATCTAAGAAACTCAGAGCGGCGAGGGTATGTATATCGGTGGGTAAACTGCACGGGCAGACCGGCAGAGGTTGACGATGGAGGCGGCACGGTGGCGGCGGCGGCGACCTAGCTAGGTTTGGAGCGAGGGAGGGGTGGTGTGTATGTGTGTGAGCAGGGGATTTGGGGTGTGTGTGTGGAGGGGGTCCAAGGTGGTGTTTAAGGAAATGCCGCGGGTACTGAAAATTTTACTAGGCGGGAGTAAAATGGCAGGCCTACCAAAAATTTGGATCAAGGGATTGAAGCAGAGTGGGGCGGGAGTAAAATGTCGGGGCTACTAAAAATTTGGATCTACTGATTGAAGCAGAGCGGGAGTAACAGACATCGCACACGGTCCAGACATACTAATCGTGTGCTCTCAAACAGAAAAACCATCAAGGCGGGTAGATATTTTCGAGATTGCGAGGGAGTAGATATTTTCGAGAGGGGGAGGGAAGCCTCGTGGAGCCCAATCTACTGTGATCATGTGGGTGACAGGTGGGGGGCAGGGGCGCGGCACACGGGTAGTCCTAGGGAACCGTGTCTGTTTCATACCCGATCGCACACGGTTGCTGCGTCCGACTCGTCTACTGTTTATAAATTTGGCCAAAAAAACGCGGGAAAGGGTCAGAACACGAACACACTTGCATGTGGACCAAATATATGTATGAAAAGGGTGGTTTGATGTTCAAATACCCAATGCACAACTTTGATGTGGCACCTGTCACACAAAGCGCACGTTATTATTGCTAGCCCCCCCCCCCCAAACACACACACACACACACACACACACACACACTTCGTGTCGCCGGGAGGGTAATCCAGCTATGAACGCTGCCCAAAAATAGCTAGGTCTGACATCTCACCGTACCGTAACACAAAACCGAAAGGAGTACATCAACCCCTCCCCCTCCCCCCTTTGCTTCCGATCAAATGTGGACCGTGTGCGGGCCCACAGATGTGTTCTTCTGGCGTTACCAAATCACAAATTTGATGTAGCACATGTGCATCGCAAAATAACCGGGCATCCCTAACCCCACGGAGGTTCATCTAGTACGAAGTAGTACTGTGCCCCCCCCCCCCCCTCCCCCTCCCCCCCCCCCCCCCCCACACACACACACTTTGAGTCGGTCGGAGGGGGCATCTCACCAAGGCGTATTGTAAGACTGACCAAGAAGAATCACCACCTTGGTCGTATAACCTCTCTTGTTTGTTGGGTCAAAGTCATGAATTGATGTTCCACACGCGGCCCCACAAAATAGGCTAGCTTGTCGCCGATAACCATGCGAGGGAGTGACTGAAGACAACCACTGCGTGCATGTGGCCCAAACATATGTATGCAGTGTCATGTGGTGTTTGAATATACCCAATGCACAACTTTGATGTGGCCGCGTGCTTTTGGAACCGGAAAGTCCCCACACGGAGCGAGGGTTTACGATGCATAGTATACTATATATATATAGGGATTCATGTGTATGCGAGCCCTCGAACTTAGGTCTCGAATCTCACCATGATCGACGTACGACTATACGGTAACACGAACCAAGAGAAGAAGAATCCACCCTGGTAACCTCTCTCGCGTTGTTGGTCGAAGTGATGGACGTCCACGCGGGCCCACGAATATATAGTTCGTCGATGATAACCAAGCGAGGGAGAGTGTCCAAAGACAACCACTACATGTATATATATGTGCCCCAAACATATGTATGGACATGCGTGATGCATGCATATATGTTTGAATACCAAAAGCACAACATTTTGATGTGGCGCATGCATGCGTCGAAAAACGCACAGTCCCCACACAGATCTGGTTCATGATGTGTCGCGTGCTCGCCCCCCCCCCCCCCCCACTTCGACCCGGTGGGAGGGATTCGTGCATACACATGCGCGCGTAGTATATAGTTGCATGTACCGAACCATATGAGACGAACCAAAATTTAATCACCTCCTAATTATAAGTCAAATTAACCTCTATCACTGTCGGTCGAAGTGATTGACCAAGCGGGCACACAGAGATGGATGAAGCATCTCGCTGATAACCCCGTGAGTGAGTGCTAGAGGATAACCGCCATCGCTTGCTTGTGGGCCAAACACATCTATGGAGATGTGTGGTTGTGATATTTGAATACCTAATATATATGCAAAACTTTGATGTGGCACCTACCTCGGAAACCTTTAAGTCCCCCACACGAACCGAGGTTCATGACACGTAGTATATATATGTTGCCCCCCTCCCCTCTTCGACGCGTAATATATACTCCTACGTACCGTAACACAACCCGAAAATAATCCTCCTTGTTCGTCAAATTACCTTTCTCGTTGTGTCATATATTAGATGGACGACGACCTCGCAGGCCCATGGAGGGAAGAGTCGCAGGCGAATGAGTGACAACCATCGTCTGCATGTGGCCCAATGTGTTGGTGATGTTTTTAATACCCAATATGCACAACTTCTTTGCAGCACCTGCCTCGGAAACCGAAAAGCCCCCTCCTCCCCTCTTCGACGCGTACTATATACTCCTACCGCAACACAACCCAAAAAGAAACCTCCTTGTTGGGTCAAAGTGATGGAGGACAACCTCACGGGCCCACGGATGGAAGCATCACATGCGAGTGAATGTCCTATATGACGCGTAGTATTGTCCCCGGCCACCCTCTTCAACGCGTACTATATATATACTCCTACCGTATGTATAACAAAAACCAAAAATGACCATCCATGTTGGTCAAATTAACCTCTCTCATCGCATGTCATAGTGTTGGACGGCGACCTCGCGGGCCCACGCGAGTGAGTGTCCTAGGACCACCGCATGCATGTGGCCCAAAGATGCATGTCAAACTTTTTCTGCAGCGAACATGCGACCAAAGGAGTTTAGTGTTGAAAATTGAAAAAAATAGATAACATCTATCCGTTTTTTATACATTGATTGATTTCCCAGGGATTTAAATGTGCAAAAATCAAATTTGATCTACATTAGACCCGTGATAGTGCATGAAAATGGATTGCAAAATCATATGTGTATGTGTCTCTGGGTGCATGTTTAGTCCCCATGCAAGAAATTTCTAACATCTAGAATCTTGATTTTAAAATCCAATAAATCCAAAACTAAGTTGAAATTCATGAAACTTATCGTGGTGTCATATGGACACCAATAGACTGTGATATTATTATTTTTTTCAAATTTGAGACAAGTTTTGATATAATCTTCTTACATACAGGAAATTATAAATAATTATCAACCAATATCGCAAACAAACTCTTTATTCAAACCGTATGCGTTAGACCAACAATGTAAGTGTCGTGCTTCGGTTAAGCAATAAAGCAGCAGAATTAATCATCAAAAAGGAAAAATCAATATAATACGTGCCACGCACGCGTCCCGTGTGCCGTACGAGCATGCATGAGTTGACGAGACGCATGCTAGCACGCAGACCGGGAGACCGAGGCATGCGCGTGTTCGCTACGCACTCACTGTGGAGCGTGCTAGTAGCTGTGTGAAATGACGGTAGGCGTGCCAGCAGTCCGCCGCGTAGGCTCACCGGGAGACGAGCCAGCCCTTTGACCGCCGCCCACCTCGCTCCCACTGCTCCATATTAATGGCGCGCCCGCCTCGCTCCGTGAAATAATGGTATAGGAATACCAGAAGTCCGCCGCGCAGGCTCACCAGGAAGCGAGATAGTCTTTGACCACCGCCCGCCTCGCTCCCACTGGTATGTATTAATGGCGCGCCTGAGCGGCCGCACACCCCCATCCTCGCCACAGACACAATCCTCTCTCTCCGCCCGCATCCTCGACGCCGCTCTCAGTCCTCAAAGCCGGCACTCCCCATCCTCGCCACACACACAATCCTCTCTCTCCGCCCGCATCCTCGACGCCGCTCTCAGTCCTCAAAGCCGTCAGTGTATGAGGATGCCGCCGAAGTGCCCCATCGGAGGGAGTGGCGACGCCGGGGCTGCTGAAGCACCAGAGCATGGTGTGAATATGGAGACAGAGGATTCCGTCGCAGCCGACGAGGTGGAGAACGAGGCTGCCAACAAGCGGAGGTGGGTCGAGAAAGAACCGCAAGCGACTCCAGCAGGCCTAGACTTCATCAGCAGCCTCCCCGATGATATGTTGACAGTCATCATATCCCTCCTCCCAATCAAATATGGGGAGAGGACAACCGCCCTTTCCCGGCGGTGGCGCCCCCTATGGCTCTCCACTCCTCTCGACCTCCTCGACGCCCACGAGCTCTGCCATGGCTATCGCAAAAGCTTGGATGCATTCTCCCAGATCCTCGGCAATCACCATGGCCCAATCAGAGGCCTTATCACGGGCAAGTTCCGTTCCAATGGCAAGGACCGAGCCAAGCTTGACGAGTGGTTCCGATCCCCCGCCCTAGATCAGCTCGAGGAGCTCAGTTTTAATGATGGGCATATGCGCTCGCTGCCAACGTCCGCGCTCCGCTTCGCGCCCACGCTGCGCCTCGCCAAGTTCATGAACTGCCATTCCCCCCCCCCCTTAATGACGCGCCCGCTCTTTTTCTACCATGATTGAAGCACCTCGAGCTCGTCGCCGTCTGCATCCCAAAGGACAACATGGAGCGCCTGCTCCGCGGCTGTACTACACTCGAGTTCCTTCATCTTCAGGTGATGAATTGGTCGAGTAGCTTCCACATCACCTCCAGGACTCTCCGGACTATTTATGTGTGTTGCTAGTGCTGCAACGAGAGATCACAAAAGGTGGAACACAATATGGTCATTGAGGACACACCTTCACTTGAGAGATTACTTGTAGTTGATCAACAAGGTCCAACAAGAATCATTGTCATTTCTGCGCCGAAATTGACAGTGATGGGCTACTAGTCTGTCAAATACTACTACTTTCAGGTACAACAGTCGCCTTCTACCTCTCCTTCTTGATATCAACATTATTTCTAGTTTTGAAGATGTATGTTCGCCTATCATCCAGCAAAGCTTCACCCAGATTCTACGCACAGTGAAGGTCTTGGCACTAGAATCTGTCGGCCCCAACCTGGACCAAGTTGTCAGTTTCTTGAGATGCTTTCCGTGCCTGAAGAAGCTGTATATCGAGGTGATGTTCCTTTCCTGTAAAATGTTAACCATAAGGGAGTTCAATTTTTTGCACCTTTTCCCAAGTTTACAATTACAATGTACTATGATTTCTGAAGGAATTTTGGAGGATTTCAGGACATACACCCCCCACCCCATATTGATTGCTTGATTCATATGGTTACAATCCATAAGCATTTCTCCTTTGGATTCATCTGTACTAGTTTTCTAAGTGAATTTTTCATCCACTCCAACCTCTTGTGAATAAGGCTACATTTTTTTAGATTGTAATCAAATGCCCATGTTAATCATGTCAGATCAAAGATGGCACATTGGTGCATTTTACAAATCCTGCAAACCAAATAGGCGTGTATTAGTGTTCAAAACTGCATGTAGGCACTAACACGTTCTCTTCTTTTGCAGATAATAATAGGCCCGGAGGTGGATAATGTTTATAACGACAATCACATCGAATGCCTGGATCTGCATCTCTCAAAAATTACTTTGAACTCCTACCGAGGGACCTTACCGGAGATTACATTCGCCAGGTTCTTTCTTGCCAGAGCAAGGGTGCTGAAGGTACTAAGGTTGAACACGCATTTAAATAGGAAATATGAATGGTTTGTTGATCAGAGCCAGCAGCTACTTGAGAATGGAAGAGGCTCCAAAAAAGCTAAACTTCATATTGGAAGAGCATATGACAGAGTAATTGGAAGTCATTGTGTCAAACCCATACATGACTTTTCAACGGCTGATCTCTTTGCAGAAATGATGAGGTTTCGAAAGCGGCCTTACTATTTTAATTTTTAGTTTAAACCTCTCTTATATCCATGTTCAGCTGATTAGCACGGGCGTTTGCAGCTGAATGAGCTGAATTTCATTTCTAATATCTGTTTGAACCTTGTAATCTTTGAATTTGAGCCATGTAACTCTGGAATTTGAACCTTGTAATATTTCGGGCTTTTGTGGTACAATCGTTGAAATGGCATCGTATGAGACTCGTAGATTGGTAGTACTATTTTGAACTTAATATGCAATAGACTTAGATTTTATTAACCATTCACGACCAGGGATCCAGCCGGAAGCAGAGCAATGGCAAACGTCGTCGCAACAAGATGTAGATGATTAGATGCTCGTTTCTCCTAGTTTAGTATGCATGTAATTGCTTACTTTGGTGTGTGGAAATGTTATGTGTGTAGTCACTTATGTAATTGTATGCTTAATTTGGTCATGCAATGTTGTTCTTATAAGTATATATGTTGATGTTCTGTAGACAGAGCATATCACATTGCACACGGACCACACTAGGGAACCAGTCGGTCATGAATTCATCAATCGCAGACGATTGTATACCAGCAAGCATTTGCCCACAACAAACATGGCTTATTCCATCACAAACAGCTCGGATGGATCAACTGTATGCCACGTATCGCACACGCAACTCTAATCTGATTCGTGCTTGATGTCTCCGCCATCGCTCGCATAGTTCGTGTTATTTGCTACGTATCACTGTGCCGGCCTCTGCTCGCGTCCCTCGGTGCGTTGTGCTCGCCGTTAGGCGCCGCAGCGTGCTGTGCTCGTCGTTAGGCACCACGGCGTGCTCTGCTCGCGTCTGTCGGCGCGCTCTGCTGTCCGTCGGTGCGCTCTGCTCGCGTACCTCCACGCGCTCGGCTTGTGGACAGCTTTTCCTTGCGGGTTCAACTGCTATATGCATATATATGGTTGCTCGCCGTTGAGGCGATCGCGGAGCGCTCTGCTCGCGTCCCTCCACGCGCGCTCTGCCAGCGGTTGGGCATGCGCACAATCACGTCGGGGGCCCCATATGCATGCGGTTGCGCCGCGCGCGTCGCCACGATGCAGTTACGTGCGGCACGATGGAGTTACGCGCTGCAAATTAGAACTGCCATCCGGGCGTGCCGATATTCCAGGCCGTCCGGCTTCCCCTTTAATTCCCGCGGCCATTATAATAACCTTAGTCTCTTCAACCTTTCGATCGCGCCCGACAACACAACAAGCACACCCACGACGACACATAAAGAGGGGATGTCTAGCGGCGCTCCAATGGAGTTCGGCGAGCATAAAGTGGAGACCCAAGCGAGGGAGACAGATCTCTTGATGGTGTACACCATCGACCCGGCCGTGGTGGACGACTACATCAACACCGTTGAGCAGTTGCTTGCTCGAGACAAGTACAAGGTGGTCGGCATCGACCTCCAGTACACCGGCGATCGTCCCAACATAGATCAGAAGGTTGCCGTCGCCCAGTTGTGCGTGCGCCATCATGTCCTCATCTACCACTACTGCATGGCCACAGAGCCTTGCGACCGTTTCGCCAGGTTTGTCAACAGCACCGACTACAAGTTCGCTACGGTGGAAACCTCCGACGATGTAAAAGCGCTCAGGGTTACGGGCTTGGCCTGCAAGAACCTTGTCGAAATCCGTGAGCACTACAGGGTCTGGGGCATCACGAAGAAGGACTCCCTGGTTGAACTCGCCTCGGCCATCATCGACCCATACTACGAAAAGATGAAGCAGGATGCCAATAGAACACGTCCCGTATCCTGGCACGGGGCCTGGATGCGGCAACTGGATGAACCTCACCTCAGGTTCGCGGCCAAGAGCGTGTATACATGCTACGAGATGCACAGGCGGATCGTTGACATGAGGAAGTGCCTCGTTACCGAAATCGACGAGGCCGGATCTAGCCACAAGCAGAGCAGTAGCGGCAAGCGTCACAAGAAGTAGATGATGATCAGATGATCGTTTATCCTAGTTAATTATGCATGTAATATATAGTTGACTTTGGTGTGTGGAAATGTCATGTGTGTAGTAGCCACCTATGTAATTATGCATGTAATAGTTTACTTTGGTGTGTGCAAATGTCATGTGTGTAGTAGCCACCTATGTAATTGGATGTTTAATTTGGTTATGCAACCATGTCCTTATAAGTGTGTCTATATATATATATATATATGTTGTTGTTCTGTATGCAATCCCAACGCGCAACACACACGTCTTATTAGCAGCAATCGTCTGTGTTATTATCGGTCTTCGCACACATTTCTGATTACAGACCTGTTTGTCGCGTATCACACACATCTTGTTATATTGAACCATTTCTGTTATCTTGGCTCAACGCAAACAGTTCATCCAAGTGAACTGTTTGCCCTCTATCGCACACACCTTGATCTGGCTGCCCGTTTCTGTTGTTCCGCCTCATCACAAACAGTTTATTCGAGTGAACTGTATGCCGTATATCGCACACGCCTTCATCTGGCTGCCCGTTTCTGTTCTTTTGCCTCATCGCAAACAGTTCATTGAACTGAACCGTATGCCCCGCATCACGCACGCAACTAAAATCTGAACCGTGTTTGATGTATCCGCCATCGCAAACGTTTTGCATCTTTTTTGACGGTTTTTTTACATCACCGTTTGCGATTATTGCATCGCACACAGTTTCGTCGAAGGGTCTCTGATCGTAGTGTCGCGTTAGCAGGATCCTGCAGTAGTGTCAGGACCACAATGGGATGAGCTTGACGCCCTTCCATGGGTTAACTTGGCCCTTTCACTAGGCTCCAACGCGCGAGCCTCATAAATTTGGACTCGGAGATGGCCTGTGCTGGCGTCCCCCGGGATAAAGAGTGGCATCTCTCTGGAGAGTCAGTCCACGTGCCGGCGTCATCACTCGAGTTTCATGGCATGTCCTCACTTGAACCTCAAGTCTATCTCTCCCTAGAGACACATGAATGCCACCAAGTTTTGCCCAGCGATCAACGTTGTCTGATCACTCGGAAAACCTTTAGTCCAGAATCCGCTGTAGTTTCACTTAATGATAACCACTTGAGAACGGATGCCGAGTGGCCCTAAAGCACTCAGACTAATTCGAAGGCTCAACTCACTCATCATGTGAAACCTCACCCGATTCGGGGGCTAATGATGGGGTCACCTACTACTGGTACAGTCATGGACCTGACATCTAAGGCCCACCTAGGGTCCCACACCATCATTGGGAGGTCCCTAGACCACAAGCGCATTCGGATGTGCACCACTGAAGATCCACTCGGATATACCGACGGCACTCGGATGTCTTCCATCCAGTTGGCCCGACCATCATCACTCGGACAGAGGATACATAGGGACGACGTGGGAGCAGCAACGGTCGAGGAACCTTATGTCAAACTTCAAGTGCGGTCATGGCTACTGTTACCTATAACTGCCGTAGTCATGGCTCTTAACACCTGTAACTGTCGTAGTTATAGTCTTTAAACCTCCTTGTAACATGGCAGTAAAGAGGCCGAGGCGCACTCTATATAAGCCGCCCTCCTGCTCCATGACAAGGGTTCAGCATCCATTGTAATCACAGACCCCAAGAGAAAACAAGCCTCCGGGCACGAGACGTAGGGTTGTTACGTACCTTCTCTGAGATGGGGCCGAACTCATAAAAACCGAGTGCCACACTTGCGTCGTAGCTAGACTCCGCCCCTTGTTCGTTCCCCTAGTACTCATTGTCAGGATCCTAACCCCGACAACGGATGCCCTAGCGCCAAATCCATGCACCATTTGGGTGGACGCAATGGATTCCTGGCGGAAGGAATCCGAGCACTACTGTGCACGGGCCTCCTCCCGGGAGCGGCGGAGAGCAAGCCAAACGGCCATCTCCTTCTCGAGGCCGCGTGGGATTTGCTCGGGGTCGACGGATCTGGAGGTGAAGGACTCGGATCCGCTGCCCGCCATGCCGGAGACGGCTGGACGCCGCCGAAGACGAGCTTGGGTATTAGAGGGGAGTGGAGTGAAGTGGCTAGGGTTTGGTCCGGCAAGCGAATGGGGAGGACTATATGTGGGGTCGGGTGTACCAGTGTGGGCCAGGTCCGACATGGCGGGCGCGTCCGGGCGCCCCAATATCTAGGCTGGATATGAGGGGTGCCGGTAACCCCGGGCGTTTGATGCTCGTTTGAGGTGCCCGGCTGGGTCAAAATTTCGTGTCCGTTGAGTGACCGGGCGGCCAGCCCAGGCGTTTGAGGAGGTTTGAGGTGCCCGGCTGTAGATGCTCTTAAAGCTGTAGAGTTTTGGTATTTATTTTGTATGTCCTAAAAATTTTGGTGGATATTGTCCATTGAGAGAAACTCCAACGCGCCGACCCATTTTGTCCGCGCGCGTCCATTTGGGTCGCGGCAGACAGAAAAGTCGGCCCAACGCGCCGACCGAAACGGACGCGCGTCCGCTTTTCGTCCGCCTGTCGACCCATTCCCGGCCCAATTTTGAGCCTCATTGGCGTCGGCGCAGACACGAAACAAACACGCGCGGCGCCCCCCCCCCCTCCCCCTCCCCCACTCCTCCCCCTGGCCCGCTAGTCGGCGGCACATTGGCCATCCTCTCCTACCCCAATATCGACAGCAAACCCTCGCCCGCCTCCACCGCGCCGCCGCCGCCGCCCATTTCCGGTGCCGACACACCTCCCCCAGCGCCACCACCTACCACGTCGTCGCCACCACCGTCTCGCCGCCGGGGCACCGAAGCTTCCCACCCCCACCTCCCGACGCCGCCGTGAGCAGGAAGCCGCCTCACCACCCCTACCAGCTCCTTCTTCCTGACACCAGCACGCTTGTCGGATGCCTCTAGGCCAGCCACCTGGTCCAAGGGAGGCGCGCGGCTCTTCCCTGGCTAGCTCCTTCGTCGATGCCTGCAAGCTATTCGATAGTTTGCCAAGGTACAAAATGGACTCCGCCGACGAGTTCTTTTTCCACAATTTCTTTTGCGACTCGGACGATTCCTCGTCCGATGATGAGGAGGAGATCTTGGCTGCCGTGTTGGTCCATCACCACCTTAATAGCCAGCGGCCGTTGTTCCGTGGCTCGATCCCGGGGCACCTTCCGGCGTTGAATCGCAACCGAGAGAGCGGCCACTTCCTTCTTTGTAAGGACTACTTTGACACAACCAACCCGTTGTTCAAACATCAGAAATTCCGGCGGCGTTTCCATATGAGTAGGTGATAACCCACAAGTATAGGGGATCGTTTGTAGACTTTTTCGATAAATAAGAGTGTCGAACCCAACGAGGAGCTAAAGGTAGAACAAATATTCCCTCAAGTTCAATCGACCACCGATACAACTCTACGCACACTCGATGTTTGCTTTACCTAAAACAAGTATGAAACTATTTTGTAGGTGTGATGCTAGAACTACTTTGCAAGAATAAAACTACGAATAACTTGCAAGATAACAAACTTGGTAGTTTAGTAGAAAGCTTTTGTCACACAAGAAAGTTATTTGTCCCTAGGCAATTGATAACTAGACCGGTGATCATTATTACAATTTTATATGAGGGAGAGGCATGAGCTAACATACTTTCCGTACTTGGATCATACGCACTTATGATTGGAACTCTAGCAAGAATCTGCAACTACCAAAGATCATTAAGGTAAAACCCAACCATAGCATTAAGTATCAAGTCCTCTTTACTCCCATACGCAACAACCCCCTTACTCGGGTATAAGTTTCTGTCACTCTCGCCACCCACTATAAGAGAATCATGAACGTATTGCAACACACTACAAAGGGGACCCCTCATGTTTGCGCGACACGGAGGGCACCATAGGACAACACCAAAATAAAATATACAACTCAAACCAATCACGACCATCAATCAACCCGTAGGACAAAACAGATCTACTCAAACATCATAGGATAACCACATATCATTGGATAATAATATATAGTGTTGAGCACCATGTTTAAGTAGAGAATTGCAGCGGGAATAGAGAGGTTACACCGCTGCATAGAGGGGGAGAAAGGTGGTGTTGACGGTAGCAAGGTTGTTGATGTAGATCGCCGTCACGGTCCTTGCCCCGGCGGCACTCCGGCGCCACCGGGAGAGAGGGGAGAGAGCCCCCCTCCTTCTTCTTCTTCCTTGGGCTCCCCCCTAGATGTGAGGAGGGTTTCCCCTCTAGTCCATGGCCTCCTTGGCGGCGGAGGGGCTCTTTCTCGGTTTTCTTCTGTTTCGCGTTCCTGTTTTCTGGCCGTTCACCATTTCTTAAATTCCCGGAGATCCGTAACTCCGATTGGGCTGAAATTTTGAGGGGATTTTTATCCATAAATTATATTGCTTGCGGCTAAAGAAGGGCAGCAACCACCTTACGAGGTGCCCACTACCCATCAGGGCCCGCCGGGCACCCCCTGGCGCGCAATGGTGCCTAGTGGGCCCCTCGAGCACCGTCTTGCGTTGATTCTTCTTCCAAAAATTCACATATATTCCAAAAAAAGTCTCCGTAAAGTTTTATCGCGTTTGGACTTCGTTTGATATGGATATTCTGCGAAACAAAAAACATGCAACAAACAGGAACTGGCACTGGGCACTGGATCAATATGTTAGTTCAATAAATCATATAAATTGTTGCCAAAAGTATGTGGAAGTTGTATAATATTTGCATGGAACAATAAAAAATTATAGATACAACGGAGACGTATCAGTAGGCATCTTTTCAACCGTATTTGAGAGGGGGTGGTTGAATACGATAACTATTTCTAGTGCGAAGAGGATGCCCTTGAAAAAATTGGCTTCTCATCTTATCAGAAATGCACTGCAACCATCCGGATGCTTGCATACGGAGTGCCCGGTGATCTCATTGATGAGTATGTCCGTATGAGCGAGTCTACATTCCTAGACTCCATGTACAAGTTCTAAAAGGCTGTGATTGCTGTGTTTGGCCCTGAGTACTTGAGAGAGCCGACTCCTAAAGATACAGCCCGCTTGTTGGCGATGAATGCCAGCAAGGGCTTCCCGGGGATGCTTGGCAGCATAGACTGCATGCACTGGGAGTGGAAGAACTGCCCTTCTGCTTGGCAAGGGCAGTATAAGAGCCATGTCAGGGCTTGCACTATCATACTTGAGACCGTGGCCTCACAAGATCTCTGGATCTGGCACTCTTTCTTCGGCATGGCCGGATCACACAATGATATCAACGTGCTTCAACGCTCGCCGGTGTTTGCAAGGCTTGCCGAAGGCAACAGCCCGCCGGTGAATGTTATCATCAATGGCTACAACTACGACAAAGGATACTACCTAGGTGGCGGTATCTATCCTCAGTGGACCACTATTGTGAAGACAATCCTCAACCCTGTCGGAGTGAAGAGGAAAAGATTTTTCCAAGAGCAAGAGAGTGCTAGGAAGGACGTCGAGCGTGCATTTGGTGTTTTGCAATCTCGATGGGGCATCGTTCGATATCCTGCTAGAACTTGGAGCACCAAGAAGCTGTGGGAGGTGATGACTACTTGTGTGATCATGCACAATATGATCGTAGAAAATGAGCGCCCGGAACGTATCTACGATCATGGGTTTCAATTTCACGGTGAGAATGTTGTGCATGAGCATGGAGGAGCGGCAACGTTTGAACAGTTCACCCAATTTCATCATGAAATGCGTGATTGAAAAACTCACATGCAGCTGCAAAATGATTTGGTTGAGCGTATGTGGGCTCATGTTGGCAAGCAATAGATGTATCTTTTTTATTCGGCTTGTAAAACTATGTGAGACAATTTAATTTTTATTCGACTTGTAAAACTATGCTTAATTTATTTGGTTGTGAACTATGCTTTATTTGGTTGTGAAGCTATATGTTTGATTGTGAAATCATGCAAAATGTGTACATATTTGTTGAAAAATGGCGGCCAGCCGGCCACGCCGACAAATATGGGTCGGCGCGTTGGACGCACTGCCGGCCCAAATGATAAACAGGGTGTAGCGGGCGGTCGACCCAAACAGACAAAAAGGAAGACAAAAGCGCTGTTCGTTTGGATCGGCGCGTTGGAGTTGCTCTGTATGGCCGGAAATGAACGCTCGTATTTTTTTTTGTACAGTGAAAGAACTCAATCCTCCTGGATGCATCGGGACGAGCCTATAGAACAAATCATGTTCAAGTAAGGTGTCTCAATCATCCTGGATGGAACAAATTAACTAATGTACGTAAAAGAGCGGAATGGAACGGTCTAAAACCCTAGCTAGTCCAGCAGTGGGAGGGTGTGTCCCATCCGTGTGTCATCACCGCAGCATGTCCTACTTTTCTTTTATTTATTTTTTGCTTTTGAGGGATGCAGCACGTCCAACATCCTAGCTAGAGTCTAGCAGTGGGAGTCTTATTTCTATTCCCCGACACGAGCTTATACATATATGGTCATTAGTTATTGTCTACTCAATGCCGGTTAGTTAACGCTAAAGGCAACGTCTCTGTCGATGATGTGCAGGTGCTTTTTTCAATTACACACCAAACGATGATTTGATTGTGACGAACTAACAATATTTGTCGGCCACAGACAAGAAATGTATGCATGTTTACAATATTTGTGGGAGTATTATTTGTTTTCGGATAACTTACTACCCATATGCGCCAGGTGGTAATGTATACATATTTCTAACGGCCGGGGTTGCTTTTCCCACGTTGATCGCTGTCGACCTGGGTATGCTGACACTTACCTATGAACCAGAAAGATTACATAGCAGATTAAGCTTTGGAACAGATCGTGCCTGGCATGAACGTGCAGAACAGCCAAGGGATTAGAACTGCATGGGTAACATTAAAGGCAACATCAACATCGACGTAACTGCAACTGTAGCATTTCTATTTAAACGACGCGAAGTCGCGTAAGGAATTGGCAATGTTTCTCGCCGGCTACCACACGCGGTTGTTTTTCGGTGAGGGTCGCAGTCGGCGTTCATAATTTAATGCTAGTACATGATATATCTACTGATTAAATAAGTGGCGACTGCACGAATAACAACGAGGGTCGATATGTCCGAGTGGTTAAGGAGACAGACTTGAAATCTGTTGGGCTACGCCCGCGCAGGTTCGATCCCTGCTGTCGACGATTACTTTTTCCCTTTGCACTCCCTTCCCCTTTTTTCTAGTCACAAGAACCACCGCAGTTGTATTCCTTTTTTAATTTTTTTAATTAGCTAATATTTATTTTCTACATTTTTTAAACAACATCCAGCCTTCGAGTTTTTCCAACTAGCTAGTGAGGTGGTACTAAAGATATCCAGCTAATATTTATTTTCTTCAGTTTTTAAACAATGTCTAGTCTTCAATTTCCTTTAGTAAGCGAGGTGGTACTAAAGAAATTTGTTCTGTAGTTAACTCACTCTCATGACTTTGACTCGTCTACTTATTCGGTCTTTGATATTATTTTCCTGGCTTTCGATTTCTATTCATCTGATGTTTTGATGTTTTGGATCTAACACCTTACTTTTTTCCGCATAGGGCTTTCTTCTTTCGCATAGGGCTTTAATAGATAAACTCTGTTATAATACTTTATATGCTGTAAAACAAGAGGAAGAAAAATGCATTGTAAATCTTGTCAAACAACTGATTATCCGCTGCAACCGAATCATCTGTGCCTCCACATCAGAAGCAATCAGTGAAAGCACTCCAATATTTTTCTTTTGAAATGAAAGGGGTTTCCCCCCGCCCCAACTTTTATTAAAAAGCAAAGGCACAACAACCACAGCCAGGACTTTGCACAGCGCTCGGCAACAACCATAGTAGCTATCATAGACATAAGGGTTCAAACCTAGCCCTATTACATAGGAATTCAATTGAAAACTACTGACGAGAGATATAAAATGGACAAAGGCTGGGAAGCAGCTAAAGATAGTGTCCCGTAAACTCCAAAATCTGCAACCTTCAGTCTTCTGTCCAGTTTTTAGTTACCACGCCAAGCTATTCTAAGCAATTCCCCTCTTCGACGATCCAAGAGCCTTAAGCACTGGAGAAGTAGCGCACCCTGGGCGCTCGAACACAGAATCTTCCATTGCCTTATCAAACCTCCCACCAGGTCCATGATACAGTGAATATTTCGCCATTTTCGCCCCTAAAAGACAAAGTCATTGCGCAATAACCATAAGCCCCACAAAGGTAGCAGATGTAACAAGGTTGACAGCTTCACTTTTTTTCTTTTGTTTCCACAAAGAGGTCAAAGAGAGAAATGAAACAGGCACAGGGATGCAAATCCCCTCAGTAATCACAAACCAGATCTGTGCAGCCACCACACATTCAAAAAACAGATGTTTGACAGATTTTCCCCACAGAACACACATGTAGGATCTTCCACATGCCTTCTCTTCGCTAAATTATCCCTAGTGAGGCATTTGTTGTAATAGGCCAGCCAAGGAAATATATGAATGTTGGGTGGAACTTTAATTTTCCAAATAGCATATCGAATATCAGAAGATATCCCCCCAAAGTTAATCATTTTATAGAAAGATTTTACAGTATAGGTCTCAGAGGATTCAAGTCTCCACCTGGGCATATCAATATTAGCACAAGGGGTGAAAGTTTTGACTACTGCAATCATATTATGCCAGTTATTGTCACACCCTGATTTTCATGCCACAACATTTAGGATTAATTAGGCATAAAAATTTGACCCAACAAAAACTTTTCTGTTGATTTGGTCTCTGCTTTGATTTGGGTTTTGTTGGTTGTTTGCAAGTGCTCTAAAAATCAAATAAATCCTCCAACTCCTATACTTCTTTCCCCTGATCTGAAACTTTGCCCAATGATCATACCATGTGTATAGGACATAAAAGTATTTTCTTACAAAAATAATTTGGCCAAAAAGTATTTTCTACATTAGGTTTTTCAAAACCCCCTGACTTCAGGCTTGAACTACAAGTACCTAAGTTAGGATGACAAAAATCTTTCAAAAATTATATTTGAATCCTATTAGATATAGGACTCCCTAAAACCACACAAATATTATTTTAAAAGTTATTTTGCTATTTAAAGGCTTTTTCTTAAGGCGAGAAATGGTCTTTAATAGGTTAAAATTATTTTAATGTTCCAAAAATATTTGAGAAAATTTAGGGAGACTCAGTGGACATATACTTCCCATATATATGAGTTTCAACATGGTCATTACCAAAATATTGGTCAAACCCCTCAAAAACCCTTTCTGGATATTTCAAGATTTTGAAATATTTACAAAGGAAAGTTTATCCATAAATTCCAAGAAAATTCTACCTTGTCAGACTTGACCTATTGTATGATCTTGCCAAGTCTCATGACATGGAGAACAAGATAACCCCACCAAACCCTCTCAAAATCATCTCTGTCCAGAACCAAATTTGAGCAACTCTACATTGCCAAACATGTCCAAATGAGCTAAAACTTTGTGGACACGTTATAATCCCCAAATGATGACACTACACCAAGTGGTGCATCAAGGAGAATAGATTTGCATAGCAAGAAAACCCATTTCTGTTGATTTCTATGGTTTGCCGAAGTTACATTGTCAACTTCCTTCAAATGAGCTCAAACTTGGTGGTAAACCTTAATTTTATCTACCATTTGATACTGTTATATCTCATGGCAAGGAGAGTCCCTTTACTTGCCCAAACCTACATCAAACACCTTCTGGCAGAAACTTAAAATGCATGTTTTGGCCATTTCCACTAATCTCCTTGAGCCCAAATTTTTCTCACATCATGAGCTAGTCACCCTCTACCTCCTGCATCTTTCCCTGCCCGAGGAAACCATGATGAAGGGGGTGAAAAGCCCTTTTCCCCTTTCTGGACAGCAGCATTTCCCCTCTCTCTCCACCTCCCCTCTCTTCCAGAGAGCACCCAAGGCATCCAATGCCACTTTCCCCATTGTTTACTCCCCCCTGCAGCTGCCAGACACAAGTGGCCGCGCCCATTCCGCAAAAAGGCACGCCATGCCAGCCAAAGACACGCTCTGGAGCACGTCATCGCACTCCTGACCGTTGACACCGCGTCCCCGGCACGCCAGTCGAGGCCCTCGACGTCCGCAACACGACAGCCGTGCAGGACCCCTTCCCTCCTCCTCTCTCTCACCCCCTGCTGCCCATGCCCGATGCCGCCCGGCTCGGCCAGTGGGCGCGCGAGCTCGGGGCCAGCCAGGAGCTCGCCCTGCTCCCCCTCTCCTTCTCCCTCGACCTGGACCTCGCCCACGAGCACCCCAGGAACGCCCCAGAGCGCCCGTATGACCTCTGGCGACGCCCCGGGCCGTGGCCGTGAGCTCCGCCTACGACGCACCTGGCCTCGCCATATAAGGCCGCCCCAGGCCTCCCTTTGTATCCCCTTCGCTCTCTCTCCCTCCCATAGACCCCCTGGACCGAACCATTCTTCCTCCCGTGCCCCCCATTCGTTTCCGAGGCCGGAGCCGAGCCGAGCCGTCGGTCGCCGCCAAAATTCGGGCGACTCGGACCCTCTCTCTCCCCCCTAGACACTCCAGCGCCCTATTATCACCACCTCCGACCCACCCCGGGCTCCCTTCCTTCACATTTCTCGCCGTGTCGCCGTGCTCATCTTCGCCGTCGCCGGTCTCCGCCATGGCCGATGGCCCGCCCGACTATGCCGCTCCCCGCGTCCAGCGTGACCACCTCTGGGCGCGGAGTGGAGCGGGGCATCCGCCCAGACCACCGGCCTAGCCCTGGGTGCAGGGGAGCGGCCGGAACCATCGTCGGCGAGCGCGGCGTCCGCCCCTGCCTATGCCCGTCGAGAGGAAGAAGGAGGAGGCGGGAGGAGAGAGAGAGGTGGCGTGGGGCCTGCGCGTCAGCGACCCTGTAGACCAGGCCCGCAAGTTTAAGTGGACACGGCCTCTGGGAGCCGTCTCCCCGCGGCGAAGACGTACTCCTGGAGTACGCCTTCGGCGACACCACCTCCCCCACGCGGCTGAGCCCAGTAGGCGCTATTTAGCTGGGCTTCGCCTGGCCCGCGTTATAAGGTTAACTCCTTTTCTTTCTTTTCTTTTTCCAGAAATATTGTAAAACCCATAGTAAATTCATTTCGAGTCCAAATTTGGTGATTCAAATTCCTAGTGACTCCATAAATCAAGGTCTATTTAATGAGCCATATTGAACATTTTTACTGTGCTTGGTTCTCACTGGATCCATTAAATAGGTCATTCATCCACATAAGTCCACTTCAAAAATCCATAGGATATTCATTTGGACTCCAAATCTAGTGAAACCAATTTATAAATGTTTCTAAAATCATGGCTGATTTAATGGGTACTTTTACTCATTTTTATAAAAAGGCATTCATTAGACTCCTTGCAGATCCATTAAATCCCTTGATTCCATCAGATTGAAATGTTCAGAAATATCCACTGATCCAATTCCAATGAAACCACTCCGATTATTTTTCATATAACCAGAGATGTCCTAGAAAAGTCAAATTCATATTTTTAGAGCACTTTTATTTTCTGCCTTGTTGTGTTGCTTATTGTGATTGCTCTCGATGATAGTTGACGGAATAGACGAAGTGCTTGGAGATGGACCAGAAGACTTGAAGACCTTGCTGAGCCAGGCAAGCAGCCCTTTGACCATGATACACCTCTTTTTTCATCGAGTAAATTCCGTATGCATAATGATGAAGGTAGTGATGATGAGTTTGCTTTGCATGTTGCATTGATGCACGATCCGTTGACACTTGCATGATTCGTAGCTCTATTTTGTGCTTAGAGGTACGATGGTGAACCACAGTTGTTGATGCATGAACTTGCATAAAATCCGTGAATACCACCTTCAGAAAAATCTTTCGAAAAGCCCCAACGGGTGCCACTAATGCCCTTGGGAGATGATGATGAGCTAGGTCACTACTTGATGGAGAAGTAGTGTACGGAGGCAAGTTGAATGTGTTGTTTCCAGAAAATGGAATAGATTTAAGATTTGTTGACCGTCCCAACCAAACATGCACAACCACTCTACCCTTACATGGGAAAGGGCATTATTGATTACCTAGTTTGTGCTAGCATGGATGCCCGCATTACTAGTGACGGGAGTGGCGTGGTCACTCTCGGGACGGGGTCGTGCTTGGATAGGCGGCCATGACTGTTTTTACAGGGCACCGGACACACCATTGGTACCTCCGTGCATGGTTATGTGATATGTCTGGGAGCAAGGCTTCGGAGACAAATGATAAAATTGTGAGAATGTTTGGCACGAAGGCTGTTACCAATCGAGTGGACTCTATGTTAGTCACGACTAGGGAAAGGTAGTGATCGGGTGCTTACCCCGGGTACTTGAGGTACTGCGGGTCGTGGATGACACGAGAGTTCCCCGGATCTTGTGGGTAAAGTGTGCAACCTCTGCAGAGTGTCAAACTATTCGAATAGCCGTGTCCACGGTCAAGGACAGTTGGGTGGTGCTACTTAGACTACGTCCATATGTTTCTGAAATACAACACAGATTGGCAACATTGTTGTTGTGAATCGTGAGGAAGGTCACGATGAGTTTGAAATGGAGTTGTGGATAACTCCCTCTCTTTATGTTGATATCTGTAACCTCTTGTTGCATGATAGGAGACACATGCATGAACCCTGGAAGGGTATTGATCATACTCGCACGAGGAAAACTAGCATCTCCAGAAATGCCAACTTAGATTTGAAACCATGCATACTTGTTTATTATCATTCATGGGTTGCTTGCGAGTTCATTCAAACGTACTCACTGGCTTGTCCCTGGTTATTTACTTGGCTAGGCCTGGAAGAGCAGGAATATGATGAAGAGTTCTTTGGTGACGAACATGCGAACTAGGACGCTTTCCCAGTTAGAATGCCTGATGGGTTAAGGCAGATAGCATGGGTCCAAGTTATCGACAAAGGTTTCCGCTGCGATGCTATATTCAAGACTTGACCATAATGGTCCTATTCATGTAATCCGGTATGTAATGGATGTAAACTCTTGATATTCAGTTTCTGTGTGTATAGTGAGCATTGATCTCTGGGATCACTGTATATGTGCATTCGGTGATCACGACTTATGAGTTGGGGTACACATAGTTATCCATGGTGGATTCATCCACACATCTCCTAAATGTCAAATGTAAGGTATTGCCATCCCAGACTTGGGCAAGAGTGGCATCTTGTTGTTGGCAGATATCAAACAAATCCCAGAATCTAGTTTTGAGAGAACATTCTCCAACCCATACATCATGCCAGAAGGCAATGTTTTTCCCATCTCCAGGAGTCCAGCTAATGAATTTCCTGGCAGCATCTAATGCCCATGTTAGGCTTTTCCAAAAAGGAGAGCCCAATCCAGGTTTACCCCAATAAATATTGGGTTTATCAGTGGCATATTTATATCTAACAATTTTATTCCAATCATTATCTCTACCATCATGGAACCTTCTCCCCCATGAAGCAAGGAGAGCCATGTTAAAATCTCTAAGATTGGGAACCCCCATCCCTCCAAATTCTTTTTTCCTAGAGATCAACCCCCAGTTAGCAAGGTGGTATTTGTGGACATCTCCCATGTTGCCCCAGGAGAAGTGGGACAAAAAGCACTCCAATATTAACAAGTTGAATGGCTAAAGAAAGAGATTTCCAATATACGTGAATCAGGAAAGAAATAATACCATAGGAAGAATTGAATTGTTTGGTTACCAGAAGTGCATGGTTGCATTGCAGATGCTTGCATATCGCATGGCCGCTAATTCATATGACAAGTACCTTTAGATGTTTGAGAGCACATCCGCATACGCCAAGGTTAGATTTGCGACTGTTGTGGTCATGGTGTTTGGACCTCAAGTTTCTATTCATCTGATATTTTGATGCTTTGGCACTTACACCTTACTTTCTTTCCATAAGGCTTTCTTCTTTTGCATAGGGCTTTAACAGATAAAATCTGTTATAATATTTTATATGATGTAAAACAAGAGGAAGAAAAGTGCACTATAAATTTTGTCAAACAACTGATTATCCGTTGCAACCGAATCATTTGTACCTCCACATCAGAAGCAATCAGTGAAAGCACTCCAATATTAGCAAGTTGAATGGATAAAGAAAGAGATATCCGATATACGTGAATCAGGAAAGAAATAATGTCGTAGGAAGAATTGAATTCTTTGGTTACCAGAAGTTCACGGTTGCATTGCGGATGCTTGCATATCGCACGGGCGCTGATTCATATGATGAGTACCTCCGAATGTTTGAGAGCACATGCGCAGACGCCAAGGTTAGATTTGCGACTGCGGTGGTCGTGGTGTTTGGACCTCGGTACTTGAGAGAACCACTATCACAGACAATGAAAGGGTCATGGCACTCTCGAAAGCAAGAGGATGGCCAGGTATGCTTGGATCTCTTGATTGCATGCACTGAACATGGTAGAATTGCCCATATGCTTCATACGGGCAATATCAAGGCCATGTTAACAAGCACACCATCATTCTAAAAGCAAGTTACGTCACAAATTTTTGGATTTGGCATGCTTTCGTTGGCATACCCGGGTCTCACAATGATATCAACGTGTTGCACGGTCTCCGTTGTTTGGTAGGTTGACCGGAGGACAAGCTCCTCTGTTCAACTGTACCATCAATGGCCAGGGCATCTCCAACGTGGACCCTCAAACCACTAGTATACGTCCGGAACGCGCGGTCCGGATGTGTTTTGCCATCCAACAAGGCCTATATCGGTCCGCTCAGCGGTCCAGACGCACTTTTCCCCACAAAATGGAGACAAACTAGGGGGGCTTTGCGGGCGTCCGGACCGCTGCCACATCCGCTTCTTACTGCCCTAGCCCACCATTAACTCCCTCCCTCACCTGCGCCCGCTTCCCGCCCAAAATGGCCAGCGCCACTCGAGAGCTTCAGTGCCGCATTCATGCCCGGCCAGAGCAGACACGACCTCTCATTGCTACATGCATTGAAGCGGCGCGCCGGTCGACAGAGCTCTGCCCGTGCCGCTTCCCGTACATGCGACTGCCCCGCATTGAAACGACACTACGACGATTCGTCACCCTACACTAATGATATGCAGTTGCCGGGGAACCTACTCCGGCGCCACCCGTCCATCCGTCGGAGGCCCACCATTCCCATTTGCCTGCTATATAAATTCCAGTCTCGGCCATAGCTGCAGACATCCTCCTCCTCGCCCTTTCTCCTCTCCGCAGCACACCTACCATGGCCTCATCGCGCTCCAAATCCCTCTGGGACAGCATCTCATCCAACCAAAAGAAGGAGATGGCCGCCATTGCTGCCAGCTTGCAGGCTAGCAGACAGATGGGAGCCGATGATGTCCCAATGGAGGACGCGGTCGAGGACGAGCCAACGCCACCCTCCTCGCCGGTGCACGTCGGCATCACTATCGACGAGGCCTGTGCCCACTATATGGACATGGTGCGGGAGGAGCGGGAAGCCAAGTTCTAGGAGGCGCAGGCCGACCAGGCCTACAACGTCTGTCTCTTCGACGAGCACCGGAAAGCAAAGGAGCAACTCGTGGCCCGCATGGCTATCACGCCGGACGCGGATGTGGCGGAGCAGGAGGTGCGGCTCGACACCTGCTGCTCCGCCCACGACGTCCACCAAGGCCGCTGGCGGTACCGCCAATATCAGGCGGAATTACAAGCCGCCTACAAGGAGATGGACGAGGTGTTTGGCAAGAGCGACGACAAGTAGGACATCACCGGCTCTGCCAAGGCCACACCCCGCCACCATGACCGTGAAGCAGGCACATCCGTGGGCGCCGCTGGCAGCGAGGAAGAGCAGTATAGGTCGCTGCCGCTTGGGTCCCAAGAAGTCCACCGCTCTTCCCCACCCGTTGAAGCCAAGCTTGGCGGGCTGAAAATCATCAGCGGCACGGAGGCAGAGGCTGCAAAGGCAGAGTTGGAGAGTGCCAAGGCGGAACTGGAGAAGACGAATGCAAGAGCCGGAGCTTCGGTTCTCGGGGATCATTGCCGGACATGGGGAACGGGCGCCCGCGATCATTTTGATTATGTTTAGAGTAGGGTTTAGTTAAAATTGTCCAAAATGTAATGAATTTCATCCGGTTTATATGAAAATATCCGAATTGTAATGAATGTGCTCCAATTTATATGAAAATCCGCCATATTTGCATGAATTTCATCATGTTAGTTAAAACCTGGCTTAAAATGTATGCGGGCAGTGTTGGATGGTCGGCTCCCGCATCCATGTCCGCGGACTGGTTCCCCCTTGTCCGTGGATTAATGTGGGAGAGAATTTGCAGGTCAGCGTTGGAGGTGCCCTCATGACTACAACATGGGCTACTGTCTAGTTGATGATATACTAGCAAAATATGACCCTTGCATTCACCTGTTTGTCCTTAAAAACTGTACCATCATCAATTGGCACGACGAATATAGCGTGTACTTAACCGATCTTGTATTAAGGCATGGTTTTAACATTTAACGGATGGCCTTTTTTCTACAACATCCATTAATTATGTTTGTGCTTAGAAACAAATATCAAAGTGAAACAATTAGCAGTTAGGTAACGTGCAACCAGAGTATAGATTGGCTGATATTGTCTCCACTATCTAGAGCTTATTTACTTGACAACTTCTGCAAATTTCTAAAAGAAAGTAAGGCTAAAAACCGAAGACAGGCTGCCACACAAACATAGTAACTTTCATAATGAGCAGCTTAATGATAGAAAATACTTGATACAGTTTGGTAATGCAAAAGGTAGTAGGATTTTGTGCTGCTGTCGCCGGATATATTGATACTAGCAAAAATGCCCGTGCGTTGCAACGGAAGAAAATAAAATATTATGATGCATAATAATATGAAAATGTACAAATTATTATTGTAGATACGACGATACCATTACAAAAAAAGATTGTAGATGAGTCAATTATTCAAGTATTGGCCCATTACGGAGCAAACGATCTCTCGGCAGTAAAAACTACACATCACGTGCTTAAGACATCACCATAGTTATGTTTTTTAAGCTAGGCCCAAAAAATTGAAAATAGCATGTCAACAAAATAAGATCAGAAAAGGGCAAAGCATATTTTTTCGTGACACATATATAAAAGTAAGCTACATTCTATAGGATTGGTTCATCAATCTTCTGTCACACATCCCATGATGACTTGGGGTTTACACATGAGCAATCAGTAGTATTCAAGTTCTCTACACATGTACTGGATAGCATTTTGGTCAGCTGGAGATAATAAGAATAGAATGTCAAAACTTCAAAGGAAAATATTCCAAGAATATATATAATTATAATGAGCTCTTAAAACATCTTCCATGCAATTTCTTAAATTGTTTCTCACATAAACTTACCAGGCCAATCACGTCCTTCGAGTGTACCATACGTATGCCACCTACAGTCATCTTCGTTCATGTTTCGAACAGCTGCGTTTTAAACCGCCCTCGAACTGGAGGAACATAAGGTCCTAGGTATTGCCAAATCTGCAACTAAAAAGTACTCTGATGTTGTACAAATATTTAAGAAACTAATAATCATGCAAGGAAGACCTTGTTGTTCTTCAGCCAACGGCAAAGCTGGCGACTTCACTGGTCATTGCTGAGCGAGTGAGTGTGCAGCCAACTTTAGGCATTCTGAAGTTTACAAAGTTACCATGGTAAAAAAGCAAGAGCACCAACCAACATTTATTCACGAAACAAAGAAATTAAATGATTCAGGACACATGTGAGTGCAACTGCTCTGAAAATGAGTGTCTTCACTATTTCAATTGGAAAGTATTCATTGCTTGCTGCATTTGGGAAGCCAGCAAGTAGGTGAGATTCTTCTCCTCTGCTGAATCCATGGAAAATTCAGTGCCCATCATTTATTCAATATTCCCTCTGTAAACTAATATAAGAGTGTTTAGATAACTAAAGTAGTGATCTAAACGCTCTTATATTTGTTTACGGAGGGATTACAGTATAACAACACACCACCTTATTAGGGTGAGCATCACCACGCTGAACTAAACTGAACCAAAATCAAATCGAAGCCTTTTTGTACATGGCTATGGAGGGATTATCATATAGAGATACATAACATAAATCGCCCATCGAGCTGCTCAAGAGGCGGCAGTGGCGTATAGACCGTGGTGTTGAGCTGCTGCGTGCAGACCGTGGAGTTGAGTTGTTGTGTGTGCGCGAGGATTTGATCGGCTGGGCGACCACGACATCGTCAAGCTGAAAAAAATAACAGGCCCCTAACCAAGAAACATTGGTCATATGATGAAATCAATTAGCAGCAATCAACCACCAAAAGAAAATGGGTCAGATGGTACCTGCGGTTGGATGAGAGGGGAAAAGGAAAATCCAAGCAGCAGCAGGAGCTCGAGTGGAGACCAAACTTATATCTAATCCGACCAAACTGGATCACTATTTGTTCATCAGCGGCATCTACACATGGACATGAAAAAAGATCAAGACTTTGATGCCTATGGGTTCTTAAAACTCTCAGGATCAATTGAATGGAGTATTAAATTAATTGAATTAATGGTTGTGCAGGATTAATCAATTAACACTCACCTGGATTGGATGGATGGATGTACCAAAATCATTAATCTATGCCAAACAGAGAAAGGTCCTTTATAAAAAGCCTGAAATTACTGAAAAAGTCTGTCAATGCTAGTAAACATGAAAGTTCAACAACGTTGGTGTATGCATTGGTAATGCAAGCATTCATTCATATTAGCTAGAGGTACCTTCCAATAGACGGGCTACTGAAAAACATACATCCCCTCTCGCCATGTACATGAGCATGCTTCCTCAAGGCAGCCACATCATCAAAGGTCTTGCCGTAGTTGTCATAGTTGCAGAAGAAAAGGATCTATGTGGCCGGTTAGACCTTGTGCGGCTGCGTCTCCAGCTCCTGCTCCTGCTCTTCTTTTCGTTTTCCTTGAGGTTCCAGTACACATCCTATTTGAGCTCTTAAACAACTAAACCACAAAATTAGTTTTGTATGGTAGGAGTTGAATTAAGGTTTCATATACGAATTTAGAATTTGTACTCAGAAGTGGACATACAGTATCCCCGCAAAAAAATCCACATGTATAGTACATAGTTTGGAAAAAAGTTACTCAACAATATCTGTGAAGCAAAAGCGTAAAACCAAAATTTAGATTAATAATAAACTATGAAACATTCTCATTCACCACAGAACACTACATAGCTGAAACTGGTGTTCACTTCCTCGACCACGTACCTGGCGCACATCACCTCCCCTTCCTGCTCGAAAAAGCACATCATAGAAGATTAGCATGTTTTATTTGAAGACTACAGAAAATTTCTCTGTACCATCCAAGTGCTTCTTAGAGGCCTTCTCAGATTGGTTCATAGGATAGAAACAAAAGCAAGGGTGCAGTTGGTCCCTGCTGTCTTGAAGATCCTGCAACACAAAACAAATATCAGTGCACTTCTGTACTAATCCAGACCAAAACAAATCAAGAGAACTATTAATTTTTCTGAAAAAGATCAAGAGAACTATCCTAATCCTCACACATGAACATGGACGCACATCACACATCCAGCCGCGCACATCATGCCATGCTAGAGGAGAGTGGGGGCAGGAGATGAATGCTCTTTGAGTGACCTGCCTTCTTCCTCTCCTTCTATTCCTTCTTCCTCTCCTTCTATTCCTTCTCTACAGAGAGCCGCCGCCCAACCTTCATGGCAGCCGTCGCTTGAACCCCGCAGGTCGCCGCCCACGGAGCCGCTCGTCGCCGTAGCCCCTACGGAATCGCCAGATCCACCCGCCTCCGCTCCATTCCCGGTGCCGGCCCTCGCGAGCTCCTCCCCTCGTCCTCCTGCATCGACCCGAGCCGCCATGGACGGCCGCTGCGTCCGCGTTGATTGCGGGCGAGCGAGCGCGTCCGACGCTTATGGCCCCGCCTCAGCGCCTCCCCTCCTGCTCCTCCTCTCGGCCGGGCCGTGTGCCGCCCGCGCCCTTTATGTGCTCGCTGCTGTCTTCCTGCTCCCGATCCGATCGGAGTGCCGCCGCTCGATCTGCAGGCAAAAAAAAATATCGCGAACCGTTTTTTCTTTAACTCATCGAGGACTGCGGGTTCATTATCAACAAACAGAAGTACTTTTCTGTAAAACTGCCGCGATGGTGAACCTCACAGACTCCATCCGTACTTTATTATTACGGAAAGATTTTAATATGTGTGCACACACAGCACAACGTAATAATTTAATATGCCACCTCTCCTCAGCTCTTCTTTCTTCCTCCCAGCGCCGCTCCTCCATCTTCACAGCTCAGCGGGCTCTTCTCACTACAAAAAAATACACTTCCATGATGATACGTGTTTGTCATAGTAGGTCACGTTTTCTGTCATGCATGTACATCCATGACGATTTTATGACAGAATCAAGATAGTCATACCTATGCTGTCATAGAAGTGTTCCATAACATTACCAAAATTATCATCACGGAAGTGTCTACTTCCATGACGATAAGTCGCGCGTCATAGAAGTGCTTTCGTCAAGGGTAACCGACACGTGGCATCCACCGTAACGGGTTGCCGTTAAGCTATCGGGTTCCGGTTTGGATCCGATAACTCGTTAACAGCTGGGACTAATGAGGATTTTCCACGTGTAAAATTCTCATTGGCTATAGCAACCACGTGTCAGCTCCCGAAAAGAACAGATGTCAACCGCCCAATGGACAGGAGACGCCTATGATACGTCGACACGTGGCAAGGCCCAACAGTGGCTCATTTAGGTTAAAAAGGCTGGCTCAGTCAAAATTAGCGGGCTGGCCCATTAACGGCCTACTTGCAGAAGGCCCATTCGCAGTTAAGGCCCGTACGGCTAGTGTCAAATCGGCCCGTCAACGGCCCGTTCTAAACTTGTCATCATCGCAGCCCATGGTCACTTCTGGCCCGTTAACAGTCCGCTAAGTATTTGGGCCGAATTACGGCCCGGTGTGTTTCCGGCCTGTTAAAGGTCCTGCTTCATTTGGGCCCATTTATTGGCCATTGAAACTTTTGGCCCATAAACGACCGTGAAGGATTTGGGTCATATTCGGCCATGTCTGACATTCGGCCTGTTAGAGGCCCACTGTAGATTTGGGCCACTTCCAGCCTGTTGTGATTTTCGGCCTGTTAACATCGAACGAAATCCATGGGCCATATGTGGCCCAATGTCACATCGGGCCCATTAACGGCCCATATAAAACTGATAATAATCAAGCCCGACCGAACTTCCGGCCTGTTAAAGGCCCGTGTAGTAGGTCGACGCATTTATGGCCTGTCTGAATTTCGGCCTGTGAACGATCCGCATTGTAAATGGGCCACCACGAGCTGAGATACATTTTGGCATGCTAATGACCAGTGGGTTATTTGGCACAATCAGGGCCCAATCTCACTTTTGGCCTATTAAAGGCCCATGTTTTTTATGGGCTCGAGATATTTACACATGTTAACAGCCTATTGTTACCGAGGGCCCAAATTATGTTTAGGCCTGTTAAAGGCCCACTAGGGGCACAGGCCTACCAAAAATATGAAAGCTTATGCTGATTTAGGCCCAGATATTTTTAGTGGGCTACATGCAAATTACGGCCCATAATCATTTTTAGCCTAATTGGAATGGGCCTGACGAATGTTGGCACGTTGGGCTCCTACGAAGCTTTCGGCCGAATACATTACTAAGATAAACCTACACTATAAAAAATAGCGTCGTAATTTCTACAGCCTTTGACAACACGATAAATGTTGTATCACAACAAAATAAATTCCAGCCATACAACAAAAGGCCTGTTGGCATAAAGTTTACAGTCCTTGCAGATAAAAGCACCATCAGATATATAGAAGCACGGATCATTTGACCTGAGTGCTAATGTTTCAGGCTCTAGAATCTGATGGAGCAGCATGATCTTCCCCTTTTTTCCGTCATTGCTCTTGAACAACGAAGCAAATGTCTGATAGTCTGGTTTCAAAACCATTCATATCTTGACGACATTTGTCAACCACTATTCTTGTTTCTGAAACGACGTCCATTAGGGATTGGACTTGTGTCTGGAGCACAGATATATCATTCTGTCTAGCCGGAAGATTTTGTTCAGTAGGCGATTTGGACGAGGTTACCTTGACAACCAACCCATAATTACGCAGGAAGGTGCTTTTTGCACTGTTAGTGGAGAGATACTGACGCACTGCAGCAAGAGGTGACATTGTGCCTGTGGTAGCATCGTCACCTTCAGGTGGTTGTGGCTGTTCAATCATTTGTTCCATAGCTTGCTGAAAGTTTGAACTTGTAGATTAGTGTACCAGATAAGTTACTAATGAGACAAAAAAAACAAAGTAGGTTTCACGTTTATACATAACTTATTTTGGTGAACTACTGTAATACATTAGCATGTATTGTAGTGCCAACTACATAATAAAATCACTTTCCGAACATATGTCCATGTAGCATGCCTACTGTATTGTCTATTTCCTCATATTCGTTGACATGTAAGGATAAAGAGACATGGTTTAAAGTAGGATGAACATAGTATGACATCATTCATATCATGGGCAAACAGATATAAAACAAACAGGCTATTGTATCATTGTGTGGGCACGTGAACATCACAACTAGATTACAGATCAAGACCAAAAGAATATCCTTCATCTCTTTTAAACCGTGTAAGGTGAAATGATACGTTAAGACAACTGTGTATAAAAGTGAACAGAGTAACTGACATTGGCTGCAAACCAAGCAGTTAAATGAACATGTTACAGTAACAAGCAGTTCAAAGGAAGGAGGAGTAAGGACTTACAACAGCGGCTTGAACTGGTGTGCTCATGCGCTTCATCTTGCTGGTGTGGAAATCCTTGAAGATTTGCACTGCATTCGGTTTAGGTTCTTTTTGGTCCGCACGGGCTTTCCTCTGTATTTGGAACAAGTCAATATAGATACGATAATATGGCACAGAAAAAAGAAGGAACTAACAGGTATTTACAAGAGCCTCGCAGTGTGCAATATAGCTACGAGATCCTGTTGTCTGTTGGAATTTCACTTTAGAACGGTTGGTCTTGTTCTTTAAACAGTTAGCCTAGAAGAAGATACACTTGTAAGGCACATACGTAAATACAAGTTCAATATGTGATCTGATCAAATACATATACCCTACCTGGTACTTTGGATCAGACCAGTGTTTAACAAGGGCTGTTCAGTCTTCATCTGTAATATATTCCATTGGAGATGTTTGGGCGATTTCATTGTTAGCCTTGCCTTCAAAGTGAGTTTTTCTAAGGTGATACCGATACTGTCGCAGAGCAGACTGAAAAACATGAGTGCATGCTTGTTTAGTTGCATCATCTTTCGGATCCAACTTGAACCTCATCTGTTGAAAAAAGGATGTGAGTCTTATTAGGAGGAAGCTAGAAAGTATGGGACAGAGTAAGACAATATTACAAATTGCGATGAATAACATTACCTATGGATAAATGGTCAATGAAGGTGTTAAACTGGGTATCGTCTTTCTCATTCCTGTACTGGATCCACGTTGGGAGGATACGTGCATGACACCTAACGGCAACGACTGCCTCTGATACTAACTTGGTTGACTCTGTAGCATCACGTGGCCTTTTTAAACCTGCCTCAAAATGGATCTCCATTCTTCCTCCTTTAGATTTTGTTAATCTGTCAAGCATTATCCCTGATGTCTGTTTCCGCTTGCGCCGTGGTGCTAGTTCAACAACGAATATGGAAAGTGTTACTGCACATCAAACTGTGAGAGTACATATAAAGGAGCATGCAACTGCAACTTGACTTGGTCAGGTACCGTCTTGGTGTTGATGCTCATGAGGTTCATCTAATCTTGCAAAGTCCTATTGTGTCAGCAGTGCTTCGGAAGTAGTGTTAGGTGTGAATGCGGCTTGGGAACTGGCCAGTTGCGGAGCAAACGAACAACTCGTTGAGATGCCGGTACAGTTGAAGCGGATGCTGCAGCTGGTGGAGCAGGTGATACTGTGTTTGTAGATTTAGCCAGTGGACTTGGACCTTCTACTGCACTATAAGTACCAGCAGAATCTCGAGGGCAGATCCTTTTCCATTGCACCCGACGAGTAACACCATTCCCTACTATATTCTTTTCCTTACTCTTTTTTGACTTTGCCATGTCAAGCCGTACCCACAACACAAAAGAATAAAATCGCTCTTCAGAACTCATTGATAAATGATATAGACAAGCAATACTTTGATGTAAGACAACCATATGATAATGGAATATGTAAGAAAAACAGGACGGCGTGACATATTCATAGCTACGATGTGTAAACTAAGCAGAAGGATTTTCAAGAAAATAGAAGTAATACAAGTTAGACACCATATGAAAGATGCAACCAATGTCACTCTGCCAAGTTAAAAGTGTCTTGTCATAGGTGGCATTTCAAAAAATTAGAAGCGGTACAACCTAGAAATCAATGCAAGATGCAACCACTATCAAACTGCCATGTTAAAAGCGTCCAATCATGAGTGACTGATGTGGGATACACGACAGCAGTACTTTGATGTAAGAACATGGTATGATAGATAGATGCAGTGTATTCTAGACACAGAAAGACATGTCATATGCACATGTATAACGTATAAACTCAGCAGTTGCAATTTAATCAGAATAGAAGAAATACAGGCTAGACAACATATGCAACATGAAACCAATTATCACACTGTCAACTTAGAGCAAGCACCTGCGATGGTGGAGTATGGGAGATGAACTCATCATGTAGACTTGGGACTTCAACTGCATTAGCAGTAGCAGTGGCAAATCTAGAGAGTCTCTGTTTGCGTCAGTCCGGAGGACCACCAACATCCCCTAACTTACTCTTTTCCTTCCTCTTTTTTGATATTGCCTTCTGAAGTCAAAACCACAAGAAGATGAATAAAATTAGCTCTGCATAACTGGTTGATGCATGATACAGACGAACACTACTTTGATGTAAGGCAAGCGCACGATAGGAGGATGGAATATATACAGAAAAAAGACAACATTGCATATTCACACGTACGATAGGAGGATGGAATATGTATGAAAAACAGTAAGCAGAAGGCATTTCAACAAAATTAGAAGAAATGAAAACTAGGCACCATATGAACATGCAACCAATATCACTCTATCAGGTAAAAAGTGTCTCGTCGTAAGTGCCATTTCAAGAAATTAGAAGCAGTACAAGCTAGAAGACAATGCAAGATGCAACCTACATCACACTCCAAAGTTAAATGTGTCTTATGGGTAAGTGATTGTTGCAGGTATAAGTTGTAAGCTACGCAGATGCAATTCAACAAAATTAGAAGCAATACAAAGTAGACATCATACAGAACACGCAACCACATATAACAGTTCCAAGTTAGAGCAAGCACATGTGATGGTGAAGTAGGGGAGATGTGCTCATCATCTACACAGCTACGTTGACTGTCCAGCCTTGTGTTGTCTTGCGAATCTTGTTGGGAGGAAAGCGGAGTAGAATCTGTAGAGACCCTCTGTTTGAGTTGCTCCGAAGGACCACCATCATCCACTGCCTTACTAATTTCCTTTAGCTGTATTGATTTTGCATTGTGAAGTCAAACCGATAAGAAAAAGGAATAAAATTCGCTCTTCAGAACTCATTCATGCATGATACTGACGAACACTACTCGGATGAAAGGCAAACACATGATACGAGGATGGAATATGTACGAAAAACAGGACGGCATGACATATTCACACCTATGATGTGATAACTAAGCAGAAGGCATTTCAACAAATTAGAAGCACTGCAAGCTAGACACCATATGAAAAATGCAACCAATATCACTCTGCCAAGTTCAAACTGTCTGGCGTTTCAACAAATTAGAAGCAGTACATGCTAGAAATCATATGCAAGACACAGCCAATATCACAGTGACGACTTAAAGGTGCCTCATCATAAGTGACTGATGCGGGATATGCAAGAACATTAGTCTGATGTAAGAACATGGTGTGATCAAATATAGTATGTTCTAGAAACAGGAACACATGTCATATTCACAGGCATGATGTGTAAAGTAAGCAAATGCAATTCAACAAAGTTAGAAGCAATACAAGCTAGACATCATACGCAACATGCAACCACATATAATAGTGCCAGGTTAGAGCAAACACCTGTGATTGGTGGAGTAGGGGAGATGTGCTCATCATCTACACAGCTACGTTGACTGTCTAGCCTTGCGTTGTCTTGCGAATCTTGTTGGGAGGATGGCGGAGTAGAATCTATAGAGACCCTCCGTTTAAGTTGCTCGGAAGGACCACCATCATCCAATGCCTTACCAATTTCCTTCCGCTTTATTGATTTTGCATTGTGAGGTCAAACCGACAAGAAAAAGGAATAAAATTCGCTCTTCAGAACTCATTCATGCATGATACTGACGAATACTACTCTGATGAAAGGCAAAGTCATGATATGAGGATGGACTATGTATGAAAAACTGGACGGCTTGACATATTCACACCTATGATGTGGTAACTAAGCAGAAGGCACTTCAACAAATTAGAAGCACTGTAAGCTAGACACCATATGGAAGGTGCAATCAATATCACTCTGCCAAGTTAAAACTGTCTCGTCATAGGTGGCATTCATCAAATTAGAAGCACTACATGCTAGAAATCATATTCAAGACGCAAACCAATATCACACTACCAACTTAAAGGTGTCCCATCATAAGTGACTGAAGCAGGATACACAAGAAGAGTAGTTTCATGTAAGAACATGGTGTGATAGACAGATATAGTATGTACCAAAAACAGGAAGGCGTGTCATATTCACGCGTATCATGTGTAAGCTAAGCAGATGCAGTTTACACTAATTAGAAGCAATACAAGCTAGACACCATATGCAACATGCAACCAGATATCACACTGCCAAGTTACAGCAAGCACCAGGGATGGTGGAGTAGGGGAGCGGAGACTTGGAACTTGTAATGCACTAGCAGTACGAGGAGAATCCGTAGAGATGCTCTGTTTACGTTGCTGCAGAGGACCACCATCATCGCCTTCCTTACTCTTTTCCTTCCTCTTTTTTGATTTTGCCTTGTCAAGTCAAACCCACAAGAAAAAGGAATAAAATTTTCTCTTCAGAACTCATTGATGCATGATACTGACGAACACTACTTTCATGTAAGGCAGCCGCATGATAGGAGGATGGAATATGTATGAAAAGCAGGATGGCATGACATATTAACTTGTATGATGTGTAAAGTATAAAGTAAGCACAAGGTGTTTGAACTAGTTAGAAGCAATGCAAGCTAGAAACCATATGAAAGATGAAACCAATATCACTCTGCCAAATTAAAAGGGTGGCCTCATAAATGTATTTGACCAAATTAGAAGCAATACATGGCAACAGGCTAGAAATAATATGCAATATGCAACGAATAAAGGTGTCTCATCATAAGTGATTGATGTAGGATACAGAAGAGAGGTAGTTTCATGTAAGAACATGGTTAACAGATAGATGTAGTATGTACCAAAAATAGGAAGGCATGTCATATTCACAGGTATAATGTGTAAACTAAGCAGATGCAATTTACCCTAATTAGAAACATTACAAGCTAGACACCGTATGCAACATGCAACCACATATCACACTGCGAAGTTAGAGCAAGCACCTGCGATGGTGGTGTAGGGGAAATGCGGTCTTCAAGTACAGAGCTATGTTCAATATCTTCATTTAGACTTGTTGTTTCTTGAGAATCATGTGGGGAGGATGAAACTGCACTCTTTATAAGAGTAGCGCGTCTCATACTAACCCACGGGCGTGACTGTCTCATCATAAGTGATAGATGCAGGATACACAAGAACAGTAGTTTGATGTAAGAACATGGTGTGATAGGAAGATGTAGTATGTACCAAAAACAGGAAGGCGTGTCATATTCACATGTATAATGTGTAAGCTAAGGAGATGCAATTTAACAAATTAGAAGCAATACAAGCTAGGCACCATATGCAACATGCAACCAGATATCACACTGCCATGTTAGAGCAAGCACCTGGGGTTGTGGAGTAGGGGAGATGAGATTTGGAACTTGCACTGCAGTAGGAGTAGCAGGAGAATCTGTAGAGATCATCTGTTTCGGTTGCTCCAGAGGACCACCATCATTCCGTGCGTTCGTCCTTTTAGATTTTGCCTTGTCAAGTAAACACACAAGAAAAAGGAATGAAATTCGCTCTTCCAAATTCATTGATGCATGATACTGACGAACACAACTTTTATGTAAGGCAACCACATTGTAGGAGGATTGAATATGTACGAAAAACGCTAAGCAGAAGGCATTTCAACAAATTGGAAGCAATGCAAGCTAGACACCATATGAAAGATCCAACCAAAATCACTCTACCAAGTTAGAAGTGTCTCATTATAAGTGGCATTTCAACAAATTAGAGGCAATACATGTTTGAAATGATATGCAAGATGCAACCAATATTACACTGTCAATTTGAAGGTGTCTCGTCACAAGTGATTGATGAGGGATACACAAGAAAAGTAGTTTGATGTAAGAACATGGTTAATAGAAAGACGTAGTATGTACCAAAAACAGGAAGGCATGTCATATTCACAGTTATAAAGTGTTAACTAAGCAAATGCAATTTACCCTAATTAGAAGCATTACAAGGTAGACACCATATGCAACATGCAACCACATATCACATTGCCAAGTAAGAGCAAGCACCTGCGATGGTGGTGTAGGGGAATTGCGGTCATCAACTAGAGAGCTACGTTGACTATCTTCATTTAGCCTTGCTGTTTCTTGAGAATCATGTGGGGAGGATGACACTGCACTCTTTAAACGAGTAGCGCGTCTCACTGTAACCCACTGGGGTGACTGTCTCATCATAAGTGGTTGATGAGGGATACAAAAGAGCATTAGTTTGATGTAAGAACATGGTTAATAGATATATGTAGTATGTATCAAAAACAAGAAGGCATGTCATTATCAAAGGTATAATGTGTAAAGTAAGCAGATGCAATTTAACCAAATTGGAAGCAATACAAGCTAGACACCATATGCAACATGCAACCACATTTGACAGCACGAAGTTAAAGCAAGCACCTGGGATGGTTGTGTGTGGAATTTGAGATCATCAACTGCAGAGCTACGTTTACTGTCTCCATCTGCTGACACTACACCCTGATGGCCCACAAGTATAGGGGATCAATCGTAGTCCTTTCGATAAGTAAGAGTGTCGAACCCAACGAGGAGCAGAAGGAAATGACAAGTAGTTTTCAGCAAGGTATTCTCTGCAAGCACTGAAATTATAAGTAACGAGTAGTTTGATAGCAAGGTAATTTGTAACAAGCAAGCAATGGTAACGGTAACAAAAGCGCAGCAAGGTAGCCCAATCCTTTTGAGGCAAAGGACAGGCTAAAACGGTCTCTTACGATACGATAAGCAAAGCGTTCTTGAGGGTACACGGGAATTTCATCTAGTCACTTTCATCATGTTGGTTTTATTTGTGTTCGATACTTTGATAATTTGATATGTGGGTGGACCGGTGCTTAGGTGCTGTCCTTACTTGAACAAACCTCCTACTTATGATTAACCCCCTCGCAAGCATCCGCAACTATGAGAAAAGTATTAAGAATAAATCTAACCATAGCATTAAACTTTTGGATCCAAATCAGTCCCTTACGGAATAGCGCATAAACTAGGGTTTAAGCTTCTGTCACTCTCGCAACCCATCATCTAATAACTACTACACAATGCATTCCCTTAGGCCCTAATAAGGTGAAGTGCCATGTAGTCGACGTTCACATGACACCAGTAAGGGAATCACAACATACATACCATCAAAATATCGAACATATATCAAGTTCACATGATTACTTGCAACAAGATTTCTCCCGTGACCTCAAGAACAAAAGTAACTACTCACAAATGATAATCATGCTCAAGATCAGAGGGGTATTAAATAGCATAATGGATCTGAACATATAATCTTCCACCCAATAAACCATATAGTAATCAACTACAAGATGTAATCAACACTACTAGTCACCCACAAGCACCAATCTAAGGTTCCGGTACAAAGATTGAACATAAGAGATGAACTAGGGTTTGAGAGGAGATGGTGCTGTTGAAGATGTTGATGGGGATTGCCCTCCCCAAGATGGGGGAGTTGTTGGTGATGATGATGACGATGATTTCCCCCTCCGGGAGGGAAGTTCCCCCTGCGGAATCGCTCTGCCGGAGGGCAAAAGTGCTCCTGCCCAAGTTCCACCTCGAGACGGCGGCGCTTCGTCCTGAAAGTCCTCTCTTTATTTTTTCTAGGTCAAAATGACTTATATACCAGAAGATGGGCACCGGAGGTGGGCCGAGGGGAGCACAACCCACCAGGGCGCGCCTGGGGGCCCTGGCGCGCCCAGGTGGGTTGTGCCCACCTGGTGGGCCCCCTCTGGTACTTATTGGCTCCAATAATTCTTATATATTCCATAAAAATTCTCCATGAAGTTTCAGCTCATTTGGAGTTGTGCAGAATAGGTAGCCTGACGTAGCTTTTTCAGGTCCAGAATTCTAGCTGCCGGTATTCTCCCTCTTTGTGTGAACCTTGCATATTATGAGAGAAAAGGCATTAGAATTACTCCAAAAAGTATTATTATATCTAAAAATAATATAAATGACAGTAGGAAAACATGATGCAAAATGGACGTATCAACTCCCCCAAGCTTAGACCTCGCTTGTCCTCAAGCGAAAACCAAAATCGAAAAACATGTCCACATGCTTAGAGAGAGAGGTGTCGATAAAAACAAAATACGGAAATAGAAGCATCATGTATATTATTATAACAACAACAAGCTTTAACATAAAACTTTATCATAGAACTTTTATCATATAACTTCTATCATAGACTTCTCATGAACAAGTAACAATTCATCACAACATCGAAGTATAAAGCATAAACTCTATTGAAAACCAACAAACTATGTTCTCAGTCAACTTTGCAACTACCATTCATCATCTTTTCCGGAAGGGTCTCGTATCAGAGCCTTTTTGGCAAGTCCGCATACTCAACCATCATATAGTCTTCTATGATTGCTAACACTCACCGCATACACAAGAGCAAAAAGTTTCAACCGGACACATAGAAAGATAGGGGCTTATAGTTTTCGCCACCCAACGTATTCACCTCAAGGGTGATGTCAACAATAATAACTCATGCTACTCATATTCAACTGGATATATGTGCCTAGATCTTTCCTCACCACATGATGCTTACCAAAAGAGAAAATAAAAAGGAATAGAGAGAAATACTTTGACTCTTGCATAAAAGTAAATACATAAAGTAAAAGATAGGCCCTTCGCAGAGGGAAGCAGAGATTGCCATTCGCTTATTTGTTTGTATGCTCAATCTCTTAGTGCAAAAGAACGTCATGTTATATTGCCCCTTATGATAGCAACCTTTATTATGCAGTCTGTCGCTTTTATTCTTTGCCATCATAAGTTCATACAACGCTCAATTTTCTCTTACACTAAATGATCCAACACTTTTAGAAGCAATTTTTATTGCCTTTTTGCACCGATGACAACTTACTTGAAGGATCTTACTCAATCCATAGGTAGGTATGGTGGACTCTCAAAACAAGATTTGGGTTTAAGGGTTTTGGATGCACAAGTAGTATCTCTACTTAGTGCGGAATTTTTGGCTAGCAAAGATGGGGGGCAAGCACCACATGTTAAAGGATCTATGACAATATAACTTCTATGTGAATATGAACAAGCATAAATCATTACGTTGTCTTCCTTGTCCAACGTCAACAATTTTGGCATATAATATTTTGATGGGGGCTCACAATCACAAAAGATGTCCAAGATAGTGTATTTGCATGTAAATCTTCTCTTCCCTTATTAATTCTTTCATGAATTGCATCATTGACCAATGCTATGTTTGTAAATCTTCAATAAAATTTTCTACTTATACTCTTCCTTATGTGATGTCATTACTTACCATAAGATTAGCATATGATCTTTTTCATTTATTTCCTTTCTTTTTATCGAACATGAAAACAAAGAGAACAAAACTTCAAACTACTCTTTATTATATATCTTGCACACAATTACAAGGATAGATCACTAAGCAAACACTCGAAAAGAAGGGATCGAACTAAACTTTTATTCATCTAAAGCAAAAGATAACTATGGATCGAACTAAAATAAGTAAAGGCAAAAGATAGTGGGGGTGATACGATACTGGGGCACCTCCCCCAAGCTTGGCACAAGCCAGGGGGAGTGCCCATACCCGATACTCAATTTTCCTTTGGTGATGAAAAAGGAGGCGGTGGTGATGAAGTAGTGGCAATCTTATCCTCAGGTTTCCATGGCAAGGGCTCACCATTATAGGAAGAAGAGTGAGTCTCGCCGGTCCTGCAACTGGCAGCCAAACTCATACCTTTAAACCTTGCCTCATATTCAAAGACTTGGTTTTGGAGATCGTAGATCTGGCTTTGGAGAAAGTTGATTTGCTCGTTGAAGGTGAAGACGATGTCCTTCATGGACTTGCCCTCCACCTTGAGATCACGGGTATAATCCGCGATCATGAGGTGATTGGCATTGAGCCCATGTTCCACCATTCCCTTACACCGGAAGACTTCCTGCTCATAGCTTCAAGCCTAGCCTCCACGGATCTCGTCCCTTTGGGGCCTTGCACATGACGGATGTGGAGCACCCCCTCACGCATCTCAATAGCTTGAGGGTGCTGCATTACTTCCCGCCGATACGGGTTGATGACGTTCTCGAAGAACTTGTCCTTGGAGGAGCTCGAAGCGACCATGGTGAATTAGATCTGTCAGAAAACAGCAAGGAAAAGAAAACAGAAGATTTCTCCGCGATACGGTGGTCAATAGGTTCGGGGGGTATATAAAGATTTTTTATCTTAGGAAACAAGCAAACGGAAGAAAAACGGAGTCCGGAAGGTACCCGAGGTGGGCATAACCCACCTGGGCGCGCCTGGCAAGCCAGGCGCGCCCTGGTGTCTTGTGCCCACCAGGGGTGCCTTCCTGGTTGTTTCTTATTTTCCTAATTTTTGATATATTCTAAAACTGACAGAAAATATTTTTGCGGATTTTTCGGAGTCCGTTTACTTACCGTATCACATACCTCCTCTTTTTCATGATTCTGGAGTGTTCCGGAAGGTTTCCTTTATGTGTTCTTCCGGTGTCATAGTTTGGATAATATTACTTTCAACATTAATGGGCGTACCTGAGATATAATGTTTTATTCTTTGCCCGTTGACAACCTTTGGGTTGGTACCTTCGGCATTATTTATTTTGACGGCTCCAGATCGATAAACCTCCTCGATAACATCGGGTCCTTCCCATTTGGAGAGGAGTTTTCCTGCAAAGAATCTGAAACGAGAGTTGTACAAAAGAATATATTCTCCAACTTTGAACTCACGCTTTTGGATTCTTTTGTCATGCCGTCTTTTAACTTTTTCTTTAAATAACTTGGCATTTTCATAAGCTTGGGTTCTCCATTCATCTAGTGAGCTAATATCAAATAACCTCTTTTCACCGGCAAGTTTGAAATCATAGTTGAGTTCTTTAATTGCCCAATATGCTTTATGTTCTAACTCAAGAGGCAAATGACAAGCTTTTCCATAGACCATTTTATAAGGAGACATACCCATAGGATTTTTATATGCTGTTCTATAAGCCCAAAGTGCATCATCTAATTTCTTAGACCAATTCTTCCTGGACCTATTGATAGTTTTTTGTAATATTAATTTTATTTCTCTATTGCTAAGTTCAACTTGACCACTAGACTGAGGATGATAGGATGATGCAATTCTATGGTTAACATCATACTTAGCAAGCATTTTACGGAAAGCACCATGAATAAAATGTGAACCACCATCAGTCATTATATATCTAGGGACTCCAAACCTTGGGAAAATAACTTCCTTAAGCATTTTAATAGAGGTGTTGTGATCAGCGCTACTAGTCGGAATAGCTTCTACCCACTTAGTAACATAATCAACAGCAACCAAAATATGAGTATACCCATTAGAGGAAGGAAAAGGTCCCATGTAATCAAATCCCCAAACATCAAATGGTTCAACAGCAAGTGAATAATTCATAGGCATTTCCTGACGCTTACCAATATTACCAATTCTCTGACATTCATCACAAGATAAAACAAACTTACGGGCATCGTTGAAGAGAGTAGGCCAATAAAAACCAAATTGCAGTACCTTGTGAGCAGTTCTATCTCCCGCATGATGCCCTCCATAAGTTTTGGAGTGACATTTCCGTAGGATTTATCCCTGTTCATGCTCAGGTACACAACGTCTAATAATACCATCTACTCCTTTATACAGATGTGGGTCATCCCAAAAGTAATGTCTTAAATCATAGAAGATTTTTTTTCTTTTGTTGGTATGTGAAGCTAGGCGGTATGTATTTAGCAACAATGTAATTAGCATAGTCAGCATACCAAGGAGAGTTATGAGAAACATTTATTGCGGCTAATTATTCATGAGGAAAACTATCATTAATAGGTTGTAGGTCATCAAGAATATTTTCTAACCTAGACAAGTTATCAGCAACGGGGTTCTCAGCCCCTTTTCTACCAGTGATATGTAAGTCAAATTCTTGTAGCAAAAGAACCCACCTAATGAGTCTAGGTTTAGCATCTTTCTTTTCCATAAGATATTTTATAGCAGCATGATCAGTGTGAACAGTAACTTTAGAATCAACAATGTAAGATCTAAATTTGTCACAAGCAAACACAACTGCTAAGAATTCCTTTTCAGTAGTAGCATAATTGCGTTGAGCACTGTCTAGAGTTTTACTAGCATAACGAATAACATTTAACTTCTTATCAACTCTTTGTCCTAGAACAACACCGATAGCATAGTCACTAGCATCACACATAATTTCAAAAGGTAAGTTCCAATCAGGTGGTTGAACAATAGGTGCAGAAATTAAGGCTTTTTTAAGTGTTTCAAAGGCTTCTACACAATCATCATCAAAAACAAATGGAACATCCTTTTGTAAAAGATTTGTAAGAGGCCTAGAAATTTTAGAGAAGTCTTTAATAAATCTCCTATAGAAACCAGCATGACCGAGGAAAGTACGAATACCTTTGATATCTTTAGGACATGGCATTTTCTCAATTGCATCAACTTTCGCTTTATCCACCTCAATACCTCGTTCAGAAATTTTATGTCCCAAGACAATACCTTCATTAACCATAAAGTGGCACTTCTCCCAATTCAATACAAGATTAGTTTGCTCGCATCTCTGCAAAACTCGATCAAGGTTGCTTAAGCAATCATCAAAAGAAGTTCCGTAAACGGAAAAATCATCCATGAAAACCTCAACAATCTTTTCACAAAAATCAGAGAATATAGCAGTCATACATCTTTGAAAAGTAGCAGGTGCATTACATAAACCAAAAGGCATACATCTATAAGCATAAGTTCCAAAAGGACAAGTGAAGGTGGTTTTCTCTTGATCAGGTTGTGACACAGGTATTTGAGAAAAACCAGAGTATCCATCAAGGAAACAAAAGTGTGTGTGTTTGGATAGTCTTTCAAACATTTGATCAATAAAAGGCAAAGGGTAATGATCTTTTCTAGTAGCTTTATTTAATTTTCTAAAATCAATTACCATTCTGTAGCCAGTGACAATTCTTTGTGGAATAAGTTCATTTTTATCATTAGGAACAACAGGAATACCTCCCTTCTTAGGGACACAATGAACGGGGCTTACCCATCTACTATCAGCTATAGGATAGATTATACCTGCTTCCAGAAGCTTCAATATTTCAGTTCTTACCACTTCTTTCATTTTAGGATTTAAACGTCGTTGGTGATCAACAACGGGTTTAGCATCAGGTTCCATATTAATTTTGTGCTGACAGAGAGTGGGATTAATGCCCTTTAAATCATCAAGAGTATATCCAATAGCAGCTCGGTGCTTCTTTAGAACCTTCAATAATCTTTCTTCTTCATGTTCTGAAAGGTTAGCACTAATAATAACAGGATATATCTTTTTCTCATCAAGATAAGCATATTTCAAAGTGTCTGGTAATTGTTTTAATTCAAACACAGGATCACCTTTAGGTGGAGGAGGTCCTCCTAGAGTTTCAATAGGCAAATTGTGTTTAAGCAGAGGTCGTTGTTCAAAGAAATTTTTATCTATTTCATTTCTTTCATGCATATGCATATCATTTTCATGGTCTAGAAAATATTGTTCTAGTGGATCAGTAGGAGGCACAGCAATAGAAGCAAGACCAATTATTTCATCCTTACTAGGCAATTCTTTCTTATGATGTTTTCTACTAAACTTAGAAAAATTAAACTCATGAGACTCATCACCAAAACTAACACCGACAGTTTGTTTCTCACAATCTATTTTAGCATTAACAGTGTTCAAGAAAGGTCTACCAAAGATAATGGGACAAAAGTCATCTTGTGGGGAACCCAGAACAGGAAAATAAGTAGGGTATTTTATTTTCCCACACAAGACTTCAACATCTCTAACAATCCCAAGTGGTGTGACGGTGTCTCTATTGGCAAGCTTAATAGTAACATCTATGTCTTCTATTTCAGCGGGAGCTATATCATTCATAATTTCTTGATATAAGGTAAAAGGAATAGCACTCACACTAGCACCTATGTCACATAAACCATGATAACTGTGATCTCCTATTTTAACTGAGATAACAGGCATGCCAACAACAGGTCTATGTTTATCTTTTTCATCAGGTTTGGCAATTCTAGCAGCTTCATCACAGAAGTAGATAACATGCCCATCTAAATTTTCTACCAGGAGATCTTTAACCATAGCAACACTAGGTTCTACTTTGATTTGTTCAGCAGGCTTAGGTGCTCTAATATTACTCTTATTGACAACAGTTGAAACTTTAGCATGTTCCTTTATCCTAACAGGGAAAAGTGGTTTTCCAATATAAGCAGTAGGAACAACTGGATCAACATTGTAAATAATAGTTTCATCTTTAGCTATTACCAGTTCCTTAATTTCTTCTTTAATAGGTGGGTGATATTTAAACCACTTCTCCTTAGGGAGATCAACATGAGTAGCAAATGATTCACAAAAGGAGGCTACTATCTCAGAGTTAAGTCCATATTTGGTGCTAAACTTTTGAAAAGCATCGGTATTCATAAAAGATTTAACACAATCATACTTAAGCTTTGTGACGCCCCCGGCTCAATCGTGCACTAATCATACACGCAAATGCACACGATCAAGCCTAAGGACTCACGGGAAGATATCACAACACAACTCTAAAACATAAATAAAGTCATACAAGCTTTATATTACAAGCCAGGGCCTCGAAGGCTCGAATACATAGCTCAATGGCATACAAGCGTCAGCGGAAGCATCAGATATCTGAGTACAGATATTAAAAGAGAAGCAGAAAGGCCTTTAGAAAGGCGGGGCAAAATAAAAACACTACGATCGAAAGGCGCAGACCTCCTGCCTGGGACCCTCCGATCCTACTCCTGGTCGTCGGCAAGCTCGTAGTAGCATCCATCCTCGGGGTAGTAGTAGTAACGATCGTCGGCGGGGGCAGCTGTCTCAGGGGCTCCGTCATCTAGTTGCATCAAAAGGAATATGGGGGAAAAAGAAAGCAAAGCAACCGTGAGTGCTCATCCGAAGTACTCAGCAAGCAAGGATCTACACTACATATGCAACATTATCAAAGGAAGGCTGTATATGTGGACTGGGCTGCAGAAATGCCAGAATAGAGAGAAGGCCTAGTCCTATCAAAGACTAGCATCTTCGGCGGTCTTGCAGCAATAGAAGAGAGTAGATCAGCACAGTATAATGTAGTAGTATTATTAAGTCTCAACCTCACCCAGAGATCCTTTCTCGACTCCCTGCGAGAAAGCAATCCCAGAGCCATACGGTCATCAACCTCGTCCTGAGATCCCTTCTCGACTCCCTGCGAGAAGCAATCCCAGAGCCATATATCCAGGTATCATCTCACGGTCTAGTTGTGTTGATCGGGATACAACTCCAAGTGTCCTTTACCGTAGGACCGGCTATGCATAGATTAGTTCTTCCCTGCAGGGGTGCACCAACTTACCCAACACGCTCGATTAACTCTGGCCGGACACACTTTCCTGGGTCATGCCCGGCCTCGGCCAAACGATACACCGCAGCCCTACCTACAGCTGAGCAGAGAGGTCCCCGCCGGTCTACATCCTAAGCGCTCAGGGGTCTTGGCCATCGCCTTGTGCACTCCGGGTCGTTGCGCACACGGTGAAGCCAGGCACCAACACTACAGGAAGGCGTCGGTCCATCCGTGCCGCCATGCTGAACTGGATGTCTGACAGAGCTTTCGGCTGATGCATACGATGCAGAACGCCCATACTATGTCCACGTGATGGTTAGTGCTATCAGGCCAGAGGCCTCGGATCAAATATCCAAATCGTTAGTACCTTGGGGCGCGGTAACGAGTAGAGACTCACGATCGATGTGACCCCGTCGCCCCGTCTCGAGGACTTGCGGCAAGGGCCAAGAATGCCCGGCCACGCCTCATATTCATCACTCGGGCACCATACAGGCCACCCGTCTTCACAACACTCGCCACTTAGGCGCACGCGGGTACCCCTCAGGGTCGACCCGCCTTTCCAAGTAACAGTGTAAGGTCCAAGTATCCGTGTGTTCATAACATCAAGGGAATCTGAGGTATCACCCTCGATGGATACCCACTCGATGTAACTGTCAAGGTGAACATAGGAGGAATCACCCTCGATGGGTTCACACTTGATGTGTTGCACGACAGGGTCGTATCAAAAGTGGAGAAGGAGGAATCACCCTCGATGACCACGACCAAATAACTACTCTACAGAGTTAACATCTGAAGTGCTACACGAGGTATCACCCTCGGCACTCGATAGTAATGCTGCAGTGTCGTTACAACTTAGGGGGTGAAGTGCGGTGCCGGGGCCTGTCTTCGATCCCGTTGATCGGGTCTTCTGATAATCCAGCGGGGCAGTCGGGACTAGTGGGGTCACTGATAGGTCTTTACCCAGCATATACTAAGTAGTTTAGGTTATGCAGGTAATTATCAACAGTAGGTTACAATAAACAGGCTATGCATCAGAATAGGTAAAGCAGCAACAGCAATTCTAATGCAAGCATGAGAAAATAGAATGGGCGATATCGATATGCTCAAGGGGGGGCTTGCCTGGTTGCTCGGCGGCAAGGGCAAGGTCGTCAACGGTGGCGTCGGGCTCCTGAGTTGCGTCGGTCTCGGGGACGACGTCGGTGTCAGGGTCTATCGAGAGAAAAGAGGGGGAAGAAACAGTAAATACAAAGCAAACAAGAGCATGTCATGACAATACGCAGAGCTAGGGGTGTTCTGACGTGGTGCTACATGATTTAGGTGAAGAGGGAAAACATCCGGGAATGTTTTCCTGGTTCCGGACAGTTGTCAGACAAATGACCGGAGGGGAACGGTTCCATGTTCGGGTAGCTAGGGACGTGTGACGGACGAACGGACCGCAAATTCGGATTCGTCTTGAAATTCGGAGCATTTTTCATATATAAATTATTTTCATCGGAGTTACGGTTTAAAAGATATGATTTTCTAAAGATTTTATTAATTTCTGGAATTTATTTAATTATTTAAATCAACATTATCCAGAACAGTGTTTGGTGACGTCAGCATGACATAATGGTGACGTCAGCAGTCAACAGCCGGCTGACCAGAGTCAAACCTGACATGTGGGGCCCACATGTCAGCCTATGTTAGTTTAATAGGATTAATTGAACTAATTACTGATTAATTAGGGGGGTGGGTCCCAGTTGTCAGTGACTTGATAGAGTTAACTAAAACATGTTTTAATTAAAAGTGGTTAATTAGTCTAATTACAGAAAGGGGGCCCACATGTCAGTGGCCGTAGCTGCCACGTCAACACAGTTGACTTGGTCAACTGGTCAACGGGGCCCCCTGAGCCCACGGGTCAGTGACCCAAGGGGGTGGCCCAGATCGGCCACGTCGGCGTCGACCGGCGACTCACCGCCGGTGACCAAAACGACGGCGGCGCGCACTGGAGGGGGTCGGATTTCGTCTACGGTGGTCCATTCGACGCGGGGTCGGGCTCATTCGATCGGGCGTTCAACGCCGCGTCTAACCGTGGCGGTGCCGTGGCCGGGGATGCGGTGTGGCGTCGGCAGCGAGCTCGCGGGCGGCGTCGGAGTTCGGGGGCCTGCGGAACCAGCGAAGCGCGGCGCCAGCGTTCGAGCTAGCTAGCTAGGTAGCGGCAGTAGCACTCCAGAAGCTCGCCAGAGCCATTGGCTCGAGCCGTAGGGGCTCGGGAGCGCACTAATGGCAGTGGCGGCGGCGGTCAGAACACGGCACCGCAGAGGCACGCCTATGGGCTACGGGAGACGGCGCAAATGGAGGGGAGAGGAGGGCGATCTCACCGTGCGGCGCAAGGTGGCCCATGGAAGATTAGGAGCGCAGAGGGAGGCCGTGGTCGCCGGAACTTGCCGGAGATGCCGAAGGGAAGCGGTGGCTTGATTCCGACGAAGGAGGCGTCCTTGGCTCGGGATCGTTGGCGTAGTCGAAGCAGCAGTCGCCGGCGAGCCTCCTGGACGGGGTCCTAGGCGACGAGGAGCAGGGTGGTCGCGAGCTTCACGGTGTCGCGGTCATGGCGGCGCTCGGGTGAGGGGGAAAAGCAGAGAGGGAGCGCAGGGAGTGAGAGAGGAGAGGCCAGGAGGAGCGCGGGAGATGCTCTTTATCCTCCCCGGCGAGGCGAGGCCGCTGTCGACCGCTCGGAGAGGGGCCGGGGGGGGGGGGGGGGGGGCGCTCGCTAGTTGTTCGACAGCGCGCCTGCGGCGTCAGGAGGTAGGGGGAGGGGGGCTAGTTGGGCTGGGCCACCACTGTGCACTTGCGGTCCGGGCACAGTGGGCTTCTGTTTCCTTTTCTATTTTTCCTTTTTCTTTTCTCTGTTTTCCTTTTCTTTTCTGTTTTGTCTTTTGTTTTTACTCCAAATGACTTTTGTAAAATAAGGCACTTGCCCATATAACATCAGTGCAACATCCAACACTGGTATAAAATGGTTTTGGGGCCAAATGTTTTCATATGGATTTTATTTAAATAAAAAGGTATTAACCAACTCTGTTTTTCTACTATTAGAGTCACTTAGTTAATTTATTAATTGTTGATTACAATTTTAGAACAGTCTCTGGAATATTTGCTATTTAATGAACATTTTAGTTTCTGGGTTTGGACAACTTTTATTTGCACTTTAAGTTTGAATTTCCATTTAAATTATAATTTGAAAAGGGATTTATTACTAATGTTGATTAAGCACTGTTGATCATGATGACATGGCATTATCAAAAGTGGGATTACTGTGGCTAACCACTGGGGGTGTTACAAGCTTAATACCTGACTTCTTACCTTCGTCGAGCTCCCAATCTTCAGAGTTATGTTTAATTCTTTCTAAAAGATCCCACCTGAATTCAATAGTCTTCTTCATAAAGGAACCAGTACAAGAAGTATCAAGCATGGATTGATCATCACGAGAAAGCCGAGCATAAAAATTCTAAATGATAATTTCTCTTGAGAGCTCATGATTAGGGCATGAATATAACATTGACTTAAGCCTCCCCCAAGCTAGAGCAATACTTTCTCCTTCACGAGGCCAAAAATTATATATATATAATTCCGATCACGATGAACTAGATGCATAGGATAAATTTTTTGGTGAAATTCCAATTTCAATCGATTACAAGTCCAAGATCCAATATCATCGCATAGCCTATACCATGCCAATGCTTTTCCCTTCAAATATAAAGGGAAAACCTTCTTCTTAGCTTCATCTTCGGGTAAACCTGCAAGCTTAAACAATCCACAAATTTCATCCACATATATTAAGTGCATATCAGGATGTTCAGTTCCATCTCCTGCATAAGGATTAGCTAGCGGTTGTTCTATCATACCCAAAGTAATTTCATAACCGATATTTTCAGTAGGTGCAGTAGGTTGAGGGGTAACTAATTGTGGTTTTGGTCGAGGTGAAGATACCCTGAACAAACCCCTCAAAGGATTGTTCTCCATAGTAACAAGTGATAATAAATTTCAGCACGTAGTAATAATTTTTCCTTACCGATTTCCACTTACCAAGAGCGCTTCACTCCCCGGCAACGGCACTAGAAAAGAGCCTTGATGACCCACAAGTATAGGGGATCAATCGTAGTCCTTTCGATAAGTAAGAGTGTCAAACCCAACGAGGAGCAGAAGGAAATGACAAGTAGTTTTCAGCAAGGTATTCTCTGCAAGCACTGAAATTATAAGTAACGAGTAGTTTGATAGCAAGGTAATTTGTAACAAGCAAGCAACGGTAATGGTAAAAAAAGTGCAGCAAGGTAGCCCAATCCTTTTGAGGCAAAGGACAGGCCAAAACGGTCTCTTATGATAAGCAAAGCGTTCTTGAGGGTACACGGGAATTTCATCTAGTCACTTTCATCATGTTGGTTTGATTTGTGTTCGCTACTTTGATAATTTGATATGTGGGTGGACCGGTGCTTAGGTGCTATTCTTACTTGAACAAACCTCCTACTTATGATTAACCCCCTCGCAAGCATCCGCAACTACGAGAAAAGTATTAAGAATAAATCTAACCATAGCATTAAACTTTTGGATCCAAATCAGTCCCTTACGGAATAGCGCATAAACTAGGGTTTAAGCTTCTGTCACTCTCGCAACCCATCATCTAATAACTACTCCACAATGCATTCCCTTAGGCCCTAATAAGATGAAGTTCCATGTAGTCGATGTTCACATGACACCACTAAGGGAATCACAACATACATACCATCAAAATATCGAACATATATCAAGTTCGCATGATTACTTGCAACAAGATTTATCCCGTGACCTCAAGAACAAAAGTAACTACTCACAAATGATAATCATGCTCAAGATCAGAGGGGTATTAAATAGCATAATGGATCTGAACATATAATCTTCCACCCAATAAACCATATAGTAATCAACTACAAGATGTAATCAACACTACTAGTCACCCACATGCACCAATCTAAGGTTCCGGTACAAAGATTGAACACAAGAGATGAAATAGGGTTTGAGAGGAGATGGTGCTGTTGAAGATGTTGATGGAGATTGCCCTCCCCAAGATGGGAGAGTTGTTGGTGATGATGATGACGATGATTTCCCCCTCCGGGAGGGAAGTTCCCCAGGCGAAATCGCTCCGCCGGAGGGCAAAAGTGCTCCTGCCCAAGTTCCGCCTCGAGACGGCAGCACTTCGTCCCGAAAGTCCTCTCTTTATTTTTTCTAGGTCAAAATGACTTATATACCAGAAGATGGGCACCGGAGGTGGGCCGAGGGGAGCACAACCCACCAGGGCGCGCCGGCAGCTGGAATTCCAGCGCGCCTGGTGGGTTGTGCCCACCTGGTGGGCCCCCTCTGGTACTTATTGGCTCCAATAATTCTTATATATTCCCTAAAAATTCTCCGTGAAGTTTCAGCTCATTTGGAGTTGTGCAGAATAGGTAGCCTGGCGTAGCTTTTTCAGGTCCAGAATTCCAGCTGCCGGTATTCTCCCTCTTTGTGTGAACCTTGCGTATTATGAGAGAAAAGGCATTAGAATTACTCCAAAAAGCATTATTATATCTAAAAACAATATAAATAACAGTAGGAAAACATGATGCAAAATGGACGTATCACACCCTTTAGAGCGCTGAAATGCTTAGTGCTTATCTTCGAATTACACTGGAGCGACTTCTGTCTTTTCTTTTGTGTATTCATCAACACTGCGTCAGAGTCTGAAATACCCATGCATAAAAAAACAATAGTGTGAGTATGGGTGAAGTGTGTGCACAAGTAGTATAGTGTAAAAGTAACAGATAGCAGGTGGGTGAGAAATAAATGACGGGAGACATATGATAGCTCTACAACATGCATGGCACACGAAATTACTAGATTCTAGGATTTTGAAATATGAGCACAGGGATGGTCGGGAAATGCAGATGCTCCTCCAGCACACCACAAGGTGTGGTCCTATGAAAATAACAGTCGACTAAAAACAAATAGGTCAGTCCATTTTTTCTGCACCGTCCGATGTACAAAGAATGGGCAGATCGCCTTCATCTACCTCCAGTCAGTCAGTGTTGACGATCTTCCTTGAAACGCCAGTGACCACCGGCCCAGTCCCCTGCCTCTGCCCTCCCCTCGACCTCACTGCACCGCCGTGCTTGGCACCGCCCCTCGGCCATCCCTTCAAGCCCCGCCGACCTCCAGATCGGGCGCAAGCAGCTCCTGCGCCCCACACCGCTATGATAGACATCGATGCACCGCTTCCCCGGTGAACAGGCGGACTAGGTTCTCCGCGCGCCTAAGCGGGTGCTGCTTCTTTTAATTGTGAATCAACTGACCCTGAATTGAAATCCAGGCGAGTGACTGACCTCTAGCTAAGGTGAAATAGTAAATGGGAGGAAACCTTGTGCATTTAGTATCACGAAGAAGGTGCAGTAAGAAGCGCTCAACTAGTTTCTTTCGTGGGATGTATACGGTGTGAGCAGAGACGTAAGATTTGCATGAATAAGGGAAGATGAGTACCTCTTTCTGCTCGCAGTGCTGTGTCCTCCTTCTGTTTTTCCAACGATCTTCTTGTGGTTCGCTGGAAATGAAAAGTTGTGGAGGACGGTGGAGCCTTGGATGAACCCATGGCCAAGTTGTTGAGTGTGGTGCAGTGGCCGTCTGTCGGCGGTGGGGAACCAGATCTGAGGCGGCGAACGACAGAGTAGCGGGAACAGCTCCGGTGCGGTGGACGATTGCGACAGTGGAGCGGCAGCGGTGAGGCACAGGATGGCGTGGTCGAAGTGGTTCTGGTACGGTGCACGTCGGCGTCGGTGTCGTGGAGCCAGCTCTGCCTTGGCTTTAGCTGCTAAGTCCTTGAGGGCGTTGCGGTTGCGGTTGCGTTGGACGACGACGTCGGGGTACCGGCTCCGGCGTGATGGAGGAGGGCAGCGGTGAATTGGGCGCGATGGGGTGGAGGATGGAGGAGGCTGGGGTTTCGCGGCTGGTGGAGAGGGCGTTTTGGCGCCCACGGAGTATGAATGGGGAAACGGAGGGAGGGGGAACTAAGGGGGAACAATGTTTCGGTTTGGGACGCGCTTGTTTGAAATTTGGGGAAAGTTACAAACTTTGCCCCCATCTAAAATTTCTGACATATTACGGGTCGGGGGTAGGACAGTAATCTCAGGTGTCCCAAATGGTGGGCGGGATAGATTTCGGCCGAGCGCATGGGTGTTTAGGCGCCCACGGCGTATGAATGCTTCTCGGAGGCGGTTGAGACTGGCGTCTTGGTGAAGTTACAAACCTATCCCGGTTTAGACCTTTGGACATCGGGCTGATAGGCTACACGGGTCAGAGTCAGGACAGTAATTTCCTACCACCAAACATTAGTCTCGCGCGGTTTCGGGTGACCAGAGGCTTATTTGGCGCTTCGTTCAATATTTGGGAGCATAAGCATTAACGTTTTCAGTTCTCTTGAATTGAACTTTCAGGATTTGTCAAACTTCACAAATCTTGACTCTTGAAAATCCTAAAACTACGATTATTTTGGAATGGAGGGGGTACATTTGAATATACATTGTACACGAGTATATATTAAAAAATATGCAACTTACCTCAATTCATGCGTGGTTCCAGATATAATCTCCTTGGTTGCAAAAAAATAGTTAGACATGCGTATGAATATATAGCATGTTCAAACGCACAACAAAGATTGATGCCCCCTTTTAGATCTGATTTACAAATGCCATTATCTCAGATTCAAATAGATGAATGCACTTCCTATGAATTCGAATCTTTGAAACCCCCTTTATGTTGAATTCAACATTTATTCTATTTCATAGCTAGCAATTTGGAATGTATCCATGTAAGTGACAAATGTATAAAGTGCTTGACACGAACAACATGGAGTGCACTAATTAATGTTTATATATGAATGGCAAAAGCAATGCATTGTCTGGATTTCAAACCACTCTCACTCTATGGATCGATAATATGAAATAAACCCATGCACATGCTAGAATTCAATAGAGTATGGGTGTCTGATAGACCGATGTTCGTTCATACGCAAATTGCAAAATTCATGATCTCATCCAAAAATAATAATGCCATTTATATTTTAATTTAATATGTAGAACCGCCTTTTACATGTAGATGCACTATGCCTCGGCCCGTTCTCACACACGCGCTATATATCTCTCTATCTAACGCATAAGTGCACACACGTTATATACATCGGCATTTCTCTCTCACACATGCTCACAATCTCTTTCGGGGTGTCTCACGCACACACTCTCTACATATCTCCCTCTCTCTTTCTTACTACTATGTACCACTCTTTTCACTAATCTCAGTTGGAAAACACTATTTCTCTCACATGCATATATACACACGCACTGTCTCTACTAGCCCTCTATAGGCACATATATGTGCCTACGTGTCTCCCGCACGCACATTATCTTTAGGCCTCTCTCGCACACATTGCCCCCCCCACACCTCTCTCTTAGTAGTTGGCAGATATGATTCCATCAGATCATTCGGTAGGATATCCCTGACTGTTAGGCTGGATGGTAATACGAGGCAAAGTTTTACCCAAGTCCGGGCCCTTCCAGTTGAGGAAAAAGCCTACTCTTGGTACTGTATATTTGTGATAGGGGTGTGTACAAAGTACACGTGAATACCAGGCATTGTGTGTGTGTGTGTATACTATCGACGAACTAGCCCCCGGGCTTATATAACATACTCGGGGCCTAGGGTTACAAATCATATATAGTCGGCTTATCATCAGTGGGGATAGAGTCCTCCACGACTCTGGTAGCTTCGTCTTGTACGCCGAGTCCTCCACATGGGTCTTCGTATAACGCGTCTCGGTCCAACCTATGTGGCGCAGGATGGAACCGACCCATGAGTCCTCACGTTGACCCACCACAACTAGAAATGATGTGCCCACCACACCCCACACACAATCGGCCACTAAGAAAATAAGCATATACAATAGTACAAAGTTATACATGAAAGTTAATTGCATGGTGCATCCAATAATATTCGTTCTACATTGTGAATGTTTATATTTTCTCCTAAAATATTAGTCACGGGAAAGAGAAACGAAGGGCATATCTCTCCTTGTCTCCACCGGACACCCCCTCTCTCTACACCACTTTCACGTACGCACACAAACAATCTCTCGGCCCTCTAAAAGTATGCCCCTGACACATTCACGCGTGACGGTCACTGTATTTCAAGCAAAAGCACTATACGGTCACTGGACTTCAGAATATGATCATTACGGTCACCGTATACATTCTCGTGGTGATCATATGGTATCTAGCTCACGATACGTCTCCGTATTTTGTTGATGACACTGACGGACATTGTATTTGATGCGTGCTCCGTATTTTGTTGACGACACTTACGATCATTGTATTTGAAGCGAAAGCACGATATGGTCACTGGACTTCAGAATAACTCATCACGGTCACCATATACATTTTGTGGTGCTAACCAACCTATGGTTCGATGGTTAGGAGGACCGTGGTTTCCCCAGCCCACCAGGGTTAAAGTCCTGGTGTTTGCATTTATCCTAGATTAATCTCAGTATTTTTCCCGCGATGTGCATTCAGTGGGAGGAGACGTTCCCCTCGACTAGGAGGCAACTATGGTGACTTCGTAAAATCTCAAGATCATATGCTGGCTCACTCTCTCGAAGGTGCTCATAGGGTAGGGTGTGCGTGTGTGCGTTTATAGCAGTGAGTGTTTATTCGTATATATGAGCGCTTGCGTCTGTACTGTGTTAAAAAAATACATGTCGTGATTATACGGTCACTGGCTCACCCGTACAACTCCGTAATTTGTTGATGACACGATCAATTGACCAGTCAAACATTCCACGTGGCGCAACTAGTGTTACACCATCAGCGCGCGTAACCGTGGGGCCCACCTGTCAGCGCGTATATGAAAGAAAGAAATGGTAGCTTGAGTCTGTACTGTGTTAATAAAATATATTTTATGGTGATCATACGGTCACTGGCTCACCATACAGCTCCGTAATTTATTGATGACACGATCAATTGACCAGTCAAACGGTCCACATTCACCAGCGCACATTACCGTAGAGCCCACCTGTCAGCGCGTATATGAAAGACAGAAATGGTAATAAATTATTGGTCGGTGGGGATTCGAAGTCGTGAGACCTCTGGTTGGCAGCCCACGCGCCCTAACCACAGCGGACAAGTATCGCCTTGTGATGATATGCTGAGCGGGCTGTTTTAATTGCACGCACGCATGAGCCACTGTGGTGAATACAAACACATCACACATGCGCACAAACACGCCCGCAACGCCCGCATGCATGCATGCATGCAATACTCACACGTACACATGCACGCACGCAACACTCGCACGAACACACGCACGCATGCAGGCGTGCAACACTGACACGTACACATGCACTCACGAACACACGCACGCACGCACACATGCATGCAACACTGAAACATACACATGCACGCACGCAACACTCGCATGCCTGCATGCACACATCACACGACGCAAGACACACGCTCAACCTATACGTGCATGCACCCTTTGTTAAGGACTTGGATTCTTACGTGTATTAATCACTCTTATCTGTGATAAGCAGAACATTGATGTTTGCAGCGGTCTTTATGAATCACAACGTATCGAACGGGCTATCAACGTATATATGAAAATTTTAAAATTCTCTTACATTATATAGTAGGCTTATCAACCTACATGAATTAGATGACGTCACACTCAATGAACAATCATTGGTTTATGAAATGCCCGCTTCTCACCGCCCTGGCCCACCAAAAGCTCATCTGCCGTACGCTGCCTGCGTTGGGTCACTGACATGTAGGCCAGGTACCCAACGAGCCCACATGTCAGTGGAAGAACGGCGCAGTGTCGTACGTCAGAGTCGAGGGCGCCGCTCGCTGCACGCCCGGCTGAACACGCCTCCTTGCCGCATTCAAATGCCTCCATAAAACCCGTGTGGAAGCCGAGAAACCCACTCCGGACACACGTCCATTCATGAATGGGCCGGCATTAAACGCAACGCCAGCCGAGCTCCTCCCATCCGTCGTCTATTTAATCTCCTATTTAAACGAGGCCAGATGCCAGCCAAGAATCGCACACCTCCGCCGCTCCCCTATCTCCTCCTTCACCATTTTCTCTACTCTTACAATGGCTTACGAAGAGTAGTTATTCGGCATCCAAGCCGACTGGGTGGCCCGCCGAGCCCGCCGGATACGAGCTATGCAGCTCGCTGATCCACCTCCCTCCCCTCGCCCGACGGAGCCAGTTGCCGCCCCAAGCCGGCGCGTGGTTCAGCAACTCGCCGCTCCAGGCCAGCTCAACGAGGAGCGGCGAGCTGCTCCACGCCGGCACGGCGCGGAGCACGGGCGTCGTCGTTGCCGTCCACGCCGCTGCCTCGTACCGCGCCTCCCGTGTCTGCGACCGCGTCTCCCATTTCTGTGGCCGAGACTCCCATGCCTGCGGCCGCGCCATGCAAGCAGAGACAGAAGCCGGGTGCGCGGAGAGCGACGAGTCGGTGGCCAGCACCTCCGTGTCCACCGCCATCATTGAGGAGAAGTAGAACACGGGAGGCCGTCGCCGCTTGGGTCCCATGAAGGCCACCGCCGATGCGACGCCGGCGTACACAGCAGGTGTCTTGCCGGATCCTTCTGTTGCGAGGACCTTCGTCGACCCCGCATGGGCTCCACGGAAGCGGAGAAGCCCCCTTCAGACTCCATCTTGGGCATCAGCCAACGATGTTAGTTGAGCGGTGGGGAAGCGAGCCGTCCTTTGCGCTGAAGCATATACCTTCGGGGCTCTCGGCAGTCCGGTGATCGTGCTGCCGGACATGAGGAAGACAAATGGATCCACGGGCGACCATTTAGGCTAGGTATTATTATACCTGTGCTGTTCAGGAGTAGCACCGCTTAGTTGATTTGAATGTAATGAAATCTGTCATATTTATATGAAAATCCGGTATTTTATATGAATTCCGTCATTGTTTATATGAAATATCGCCGTGTTTGCATGAATTTCGTCCGGTTGGTTGAGTTGCTGTCAGAATGTGTGCGGCTACGGTTGGATGGCGTAATTTGCGGGTCGCCGGTCAGTCTGCGGCCGGCTCGGGCGGCGTGGTGGGACAAAAAAGCACAGCTCGTGCGAGCTCATCTCCAACGCGCGCGCTGGAGGATGCATGAGCACCCGAGCTCTTCCTCGTTCATCGGTGGCAAAGGCACAGGTGGACAAAAGGGTCGCCAATATTTTGGCTACCCCGGCAAGATCCAAACAGCCCCTTCCAGCCCCACCCCTCCCAGCACATTCAAATCCCTCGTTCGCCGTGAAATTTTGCCACGTTTTGTTTTCATGGATATTTTGCTGTGTGAAAACAAATTTAAATATGAACAAATAATCGGTGTCCACGGTCTTCTGCCGGGACACAGTTGGATGGCCTCATAGTAGTAGTAGTGTAGAGTACTAGTACTACTAGATAGTGTTTACTACTGTATCATGTACTCCCTCCGTTCCCAAATATTTGTCTTTCTAGACATTTCAAATGGACTACAAACATACGGATGTATGCAGACATATTTTAGAGTGTAGATTCACTCACTTTGCTTCGTATGTAGTCACTTGTTGAAATCTCTAGAAAGACAAATATTTAGGAACGGAGGGAGTATGTACTAATTGCAACGCATGCATGTGTTAGCAGTATAATGACCACGTACGAATTTGATGGTAAGATTTGTGTAAGTTGGATGTCATATTATTGCTCTAACATGTGGTCAAAGTTAGCCTCCAAACGCATTTTAGACCCTATATGGATTGAGGGAGTACATGCATTGCTGAGGTTTCTCTTAATCCTTGCATGCAACGTTTTTATTGAAGCTTGAAATGTGAACATGTGAATGGGAGGGACTACTACAACCCTTCCAAAAGAACTGTAGTACTAATGGTATTGTACTCCCTCCGTTCACCATCTCACATGCTCAGTACTTTTGCGAACTATGGAAGTAACAAATTTATTCCACCACTCAGCATCTATTATGGATAGTACATTGTGGATTTCAAATTGAGTCATATAGACCGGAAAGTAGGCACTTAGGGCATCCACAATGTATGCTTTTGTTTCCTCTAAGCCCTCTCTCTCCTCTTAGAGGCAGGCCTCTATACATTGCATGAACTGCCTCTAACAAAAAATTGGCTAGCATCGTGTCTAACCTTAGAGGCTGCCTCTAACAATGTAACAATCCATCTGGTCCCACTTGTCAGCCTTAGGAAGCATAAGAAGGTAGGAGTACAAGAGAAATAGTACTGATTGGACAAATGTGGTGCTAATCAATACTTTTTAAATTTCTGCTAGGGCCCACCTTAGAGGCTGGTTAGAGTCTCTATACATTGTGGTTTTTTCATTTGATAAGAGGCAAACCATGTGGGGCCTACCTTAGAGGCAAGGCTCTATACACTGGAGATGCTCTGTAGTACTACTTTTGATGTGTCCCGTCAACTCGCAGAACGAGGAGAAGCTTGCTACTCCCTCTCCCCCGCCCACGGGTGAGGTGGCTCGCAGAGTCGCAGGACGAGGAGAAGCTTGCTTACTACACCTACGCCCGCTCCCTCGTCCACGCGTGCGGTGGCTCGCGGGACGAGGAGAAAATTTTACTACTCCCTCCATTAGACATATACTCCCCTACCTTGGTTAGAGAGATTATCATATTGTTTGAAATATATGTCTTTTAGTAGTAGGAGTAGTACAGTGGTAGTACGTAGGAGTAGTACTACAGCAATTTCCTTGGAGTCCGTGGTGTAGCAAGCTACCCTAGGCTATGTTACTACTCCCTCCTTTCCGGTTTATGGCTCAATTTCAAAATCTCTCCAACCAAGGTAGACAGTGAGTGGTGGAATTAATTTCATAGTTTGCACAAGTACGTAATTAATACGCTCGTTTTTCTCAAAAAGTTATGTTTACCGATGCATTAATTACAACGAATGCATGCATGACCACTAAATTTCCATGAACTTCTACATGCATTGGTGAGTTTTCTCTTGATACTGCTTGCATCGGGTGATTTAATGCACCTCAAAATCCAAACATGTGATGGTAAGTACTCCCTCCAGTCCTTTTTACTCTGCATATAAGATTTGTCTGAAGTCAAACTTCGTAAAGTTTGACCAACTTTATAGGAAAAAATATCAACATTCACAATTCATAATTAGTATCATTAGATGCATAATGACTTTAAATTTCATATTGTATACCTTTAGTATTACATATGTTGACATTTTCTCATATAAATGTGGTCAAACTTGATGATGTTTTACTTCAGACAAATCTTATATGCAAAGTAAAAAGGACCGGAGGGAGTACTAGTAGAATTGAGACTTATAAAACGGAAAAACGATTTTTTTTAGATGAGCCCTATAAACCGGAAAGGAGGGAGTAGTAAGTAGTACTACCTCCATAGTGGGTACGTACTCCGTAAAATCAGATTTTCCCAAAACTAAGTCGCTCAACCTTTATTTGCTTGTTTCCCTTCCTGCCTCATTGCCTCGAACAGACTATGCCAAACTCCCCTGCCTGCCGCGCGGGAAAAGACCCGCCCTCGCCTTTTTTAATCCGGGTTTGTATCGATGGATCGCGCGAAGCAGCAAAAACCAAGCCGTGTCTTGTACTCCTCCGTCGTACTAAAAGAGTGGAGACGCTCGCTTTCATGAATTATGTACTTCCTCTCGCCGACATGTGGGACATATAGCAACCGGGTCGACGTGTCATGCACCAAATAACAGTGCAGAACAGTAGGGGGGCGCACCCCAGTCGTAGCGCCCCAGTAGTAGTAATGAGCAATGAGACGTCAAATCACAATGCCGCACCTTTCCCCCAGACGGACGAAGCAACCATTATTTCACACTTCGCTGAATCCGCTTCGCCATCATCTCCTTCAAGAAAACCACGTATTACTTCTGCCATTGTTCTGCCTCAAGAGGGACGCGCATCGCCTTGGTACATCATGACACGTGGGACCGCATGACAGGCCATGCTCCCCCGCCCACCGCTCGGTAAAATCACCTCATTTTTACTACTAGTATCTTTTTAGATCAATATAGTCGGGATTCACCAAGGAGCAAAACCAAGTGGTAGGCTGCTCCTGTCGTGTTGGCGTAGCAACTCAGCAGGGCCAGTCTGCACACGAAATGGCGACACACTTAGCAGGACCCCTTTGGCCGACATGTGGCTCATCCACCGTCTTGTTCCACGTGCGATGCACCAAATTACAGTTCGGAGCAGCGGTTGGACTTGGAGGCACCCCGGTCGTAGCGCCGCAGTAGTAGTAAATGAGCGATGAGGGGTCAAATCACAAAGCCCCACCTTTCTCGCATTAAGCTGGACGGAAGAAGCAACCATCATTTCACTCTAGGGTGCAAGAGCATAAAGAAAAAAGAAAACCAATGATGCGTGCGGCAGCTACCTAGGGCGCCCTAGGGTAGGAGACTCCACTACAAATCCGCTTCTCCCTCGTCCTCTTGAAGAAAACGGATGATGCGTGCGGCGGGTAGGGTTTGTAGGCGTACTACGGCATGCGGGGCCATGCCGTAGTAAACGGGAGAGGGACTGAGTTCGAGTCGATGCCTTAATACGGGTGGGCCGCTTGGTTTTACGGGAACGAGGCAGCATTTTGGGTTTGGGGAGCAGTGGAGATATACGTACAAAAAATTGTGGATGTAGGTTCGACCGAAAGGCAATGACGCATGGGCCCCGCATTTTGATATACCCGCGGCCGCGTGAAATTTGCTACTCAAAATAATGCATAAAAATTCCTCCAAAAATATCTATAACTAATGGGAGGTGAATGTATGCTTAAAATGAAAATGTAATACAAAGAGAAAAAATGAATTGCAGTTAAAAGAATGACATTTCTAACAAAAATGTAAATGTGAACTACATATGTGTGCATGTGACCAACGCATACATTGTCAATACAAAATCTAATGCAAGAAATAACTTATGAGTAACATGCACGAATTGATGATGTGGTGCTTGCATGCATAGAGTACAAAAACAATGTGATTTATGACTTGCATGCATGACGTGTTCATGTGCCATAGTTGCATGTCCAGGAAAAAAGCTACTAGTGGGTTGTACTAGCTATTTAGGAATAGAAGATGTATATATGGAAGTTGTAGGGAAAGAGATGACATGTATCTCAATTCCTATGAGTAGGGATTGGAAAAGAGATGTCATTTGGTTCACATCATAGGAACTTTTCTATTGAATCTAGAGATGACATGTATCTCAATTCCTATGAGGAGGGATTAGAAAAGAGATGTCATTTGGTTCACATCATAGGAACTTTTCTATTGAATCTAGAGATGACATGTATCTCAATTCCTATGAGGAGGGATTAGAAAAGAGATGTCATTTGGTTCACATCATAGGAACTTTTCTATTGAATATACGCTAATGTTTATTTTCCTTTGAAATTGTAGGAGTATAGGAATCCATTCATATGAACCAAGTGGCTCTAAAGCTATAAAAATGATATCATGTTTATTTTCCTTTGAAATGTGGAGTATATGAATCTATTCCTATGAACCAATTGGCTCTAAAGGAAAAAATCCTATAAAAATCATATCGTATAGAGTTCTTATGATATTCCGCCACACCAAAGGATGGTTGAAATTGCTGCAGGTGATACGACGGTCTTTCTTTGTACACTCCTCCCCCATCTTTATAGTTACCTCTTGAAGATGAATGAAATGATATATACTGGGTATTCTATATGTGCATTTTGGTATACAAAAACTCGGTAAAAGTTTCCGAGGTTCGAATTTTCAATAAAGCTATATGCACTACATTTTGGAATGGAGGGAGGAGCATACGGCAGTTGCTAACACTCATGTGGAAGATTTGTGTGTCAGAGGAGTGGCTGTTATGTTAAATGCCATGGCAAAACTGACACTGTCGGATGCCGATCTAACAGTTCTTACGGCGTTCGTCAGGAAACAGCTTGTGGCGAACGTTTGTCAGATATGATTTACGGACACAAGCATTGCATTGATACGTGCCCCCTCTCTCTCACGCACACACGCACCCTCACGAGTCACGACTCTCCCTAGTCCTCTCACACCCACCGTCTGTCTGTAGGTAGACGTCACACACATATGTGCTCTTCACACCCTACCCTCAGAACTTCTAAAAAGTAAAAGACGTCGCACACCTTTTATTTTAACTCACACGGCACACACTTATACTATTACTCTTGTGGCGAACGTTCTTTGGGCGTAGTATATTGTACTCTCATGAATAGAAGCGGTGCACACACGCACTAGTTCTCTCACACCCACTCGTGGGTACACATAGGAGCGCATTTTGTTTGAAGCTAGGAGCGCATTTGTTTACAAAGAGGCATCCCAATTGACATTTTGACTAGTCTAGTTTTCAACTTGATGGAGGGACGGGGACCGCACGTGAATGATACAGTACATAGTGCGTCCTGGACGTGGTGATTTGATAGTGCGACCTGGAAGTGGTGGCTGTCGTGGTTCTAAGTCTGACAGTAGAATAGGGGGGTAGGTATGAGGAGGCAAGATCCTAGGTACGATGAGGTTGTGCACGCAAGATTTACGAGTTCAGGCCCTTCTCGGAGGAAGTAACAGCCCTACGTCTCGGTGCCCGGAGGCTCGGTCGATTGGATTATGCGTGAAGTTACAGGGGGTGCCAACCCTTGTGCCTGAGGAGGGGGGTGGCTTATATAGAGTGCGCCAGGACCCCAACCGTCCCACGTTACAAGGGGTTCAATGTCTATAAAGACAGGACGTTACTGATAATGCCAGCAATAAAGGCAAATAAATGATCATTAAGACTACGGAGTGAACGCCTGACCCTTGCCATCCTGAGTGACCTTAGGTCTTCTGTCTTCCGAGTGGTTTCTGGTGTGGTCGAGTGAGTACACCCCGGTCGAATGGAATTGGGTTATCCGAGTGAACTGTTAGTCGAGTGGGTTGCACCCTGTGGCGATTTCAGTCGGTAGATGGTGCTATCCTTTGAATGTCCTTGGACTTAGGGCAGTGTCCTCGGGTAAGGGTGTCTAGGTCAGGCCTATCACCCTACCCTAGGTACATGTCTTCGTCATTAGCCCCCGAATGGATCTGGGTCCGAGTGGAGAAGGGGTTGAAGATGGTTCCGACCCGATTTATATGCTTCAGAGGCATCCTAACCGGGCCGGTGATCTTTGTAAAAACTTCAACTTCATTTTCAGTCGCCTGGGTCCATTCAGAGGTCGTCGAGTGATTTTTGCTGATAAGCTCTGAGTGTTGGTATGGTATAAGATCCTCGGCGCGATTGGTCACGCTGCCGCTTTCCGGATCCCACGGGATTCGAAATTTGGAGAAGCACGCGGGACGGAGAGTACCGCAGTAGACGGAGCGGGTTAGGCAGGGACGCCTCGATTCTCGTGCCACCTTTTTCGCCACGTATCCAGCGCGCGACTGTTGCGGGATTTGACTGGATTGCCTGGGCCCACAAGTTAGCCACTCGGGAGCAGGCCCATATAAGGCGTCGGGGCCGATGAGCCCAGCACCGCGCTCTCCATCTCCTTCCTCTTCTCCTGTTTCACCACCACATTCGCCGCCACCTTCGACGCCGCTGCCCCGCTCGAGCGCAGCCTGCCGTGATGGGGAAGGAGAAGACGGCGGCCCTGGAGCGTGCGAAGAAAGCGACGGCGGCAGCGAAGGGCAAGAAGACGAGTCGGGGTGGCTCGTCATCGAGATCCGGCCTGCCGCCCGGCTGGATCCAGGGCGATTGGATTCGCTCCACGATTCAGCAAGAGGATATGGAGGATCTGGTCGAGGGGGGCTTGATCGCCCATGGATCCTGGAGGCTGCCAGGTGATGAGACCGAGCCGCAGCCGCAGGAGGGTGAGTGCGTCCTCCTCGCGACCCACGTCGACCGTGGTTTTTCTCTGCCCCCTCATCCTTTTTTTCCGAGGTTTTCTGAACTTTTTCGGGGCCCAACTTCATCACTTTTCTCCGAACACCATCACATACCTTGCCGCGTTTGTCTCCATGTGTGAGAATTTCCTGGGTTGTCGACCGCATTGGGGTCTCTTCAAACACATCTTTACTTGCCACTCACAGTCTGTGAAAAAGGCCAATCCGAGTGATGAGAGGACGCACGTGATCCAGATGTGCGGAGGTCTAGGGATCCAGATGAGAGGAAAAAGCACTTTTCCACCTATGACTCTTCCCGATTCGGTCAGAGGGTGGCAGTCGACCTGGTTTTATTGTAAGGACAAACCAACTCCTGGTCAGTCGACTGGCCTTCCCCCTTTTACCATGGGGCAAATTGAAAAGCCCTCTCCCTTGAAAGTGACTCCAGAAGAAAAGGCGGAGGTGAATATGTTGGTTGAACATGTAATCCAACTTGTCCGCGATGGTGTGACCGGCATGGATTTGCTAGAGGTGTTTCTCACTCGCCGCATCCAGCCGCTCCAGGCCCGCGATCATCCTATGTGGATGTATTCGGGCGCCGATGATTCTGCTCGGATCCACCCGGAGGAAGTTGCCGAGGAGACGGTGGCGCGGTGGCTGCAGAGCATTACCGGAAACAAAACAACCCCAGGGGGTCCAGGAGAATTCCGCCACTCGACGCTGATAACGAACCAGACAAGGTCAGACCTTCGATGTCGAGTGACTTTTACTCTAATTTGTAAACTGTCTTTGGAACCGACTGATGCTTATTCGATTCTTTGCTTCGCAGATATATACTGAGATGTACTCGATGCCCAACGGGGAGCAGATCCAGGAAGGAGAAGAGAGCGGAGGCGACTGGAACTCCGATGGAGAGAGTGATGAAGAGCACGAAAACTCGATCAGTGAGGAGGAGGTCGATTCTCCACCTCGCACGGAAAAGCGTTCCAAGCACAAGCACGACCCAGCAAGTATCCGGGGCAAGGTGGCAGCACCAACTGGACAGACTTTGAAGCGCACTCGGACATCTTCTCCGATGCCGACTGAGAAGGCTCCAAAGCAGCTCAAGACCACGCCATCAAAGCCATGGAAGGCTCTGCCCAAGATCAAGGTTGACGTTCCCGTCGCCTCTGCGTAAGCGTTTCGTTTTCGCCCTTTGTTCGAAGAATCTTATATCAGTTATCGACCCATTCACTTGCTTGACCGAGTGAACCTTGAGATTTGCAGCGCTGCTACCTCCGGGACTTCTGCTTACCAAGATGATGGTGACGAGGAGATGGAGGACGCGGTCACATCCAAAGCGGGTATGACCCCTGTTATCTCGTCTTTTCTTTGCTAGCCGATTCTACAGTCGACTGAACTCTTGTGGTCGATTCTTTTACAGCTCCGCAAAATGATATTGAACTTCAAGACGATGATGAAGATGAGCCATAGAAACTCGTGGGTAGGAGGAGCAGGACCTCAGTCAAGAAGGTACCAGGTAGCAAGACGCCTCAGTTGACGCCGGCGACGGAACCAGCTATCCAGCAATCCGGGGACTTCAACCGTGCCTCCGTTACTTTTGCGAATCCCTTGTCGAGTGTTCGTCCTTCGTCGTTGACTGTGCCAGCCCTTGCTTCGCCTGTCCAACTTCATGCCTCAAGCTCTCAAGCTACTACAACTGATACGCCGACTGCACCTCCCACCGCCCCTCACGTCCCAGAAGACCAAGTGAGTGCTGCCAAGGAGGCTATACGCCAGGCTGGCGTTATGATGGAGCAGATGAAGGTGGTGCGTGAGGCCAGTCAAGCTGCCTATGATGCCAGTTCAGCACTTCAGGCCAATGTCCAGGTTAGCCTACTCCCGACTGAACTCCATCTTGACACTTGTTCTGTTAGGATATGATATTTAGAAACTGCCGCCTTATCTGCAAGACGTCCGTGGATGAGCGTTTTGGAACCTTGATTGCACACCCATTGTCAGTCTGCACACCCACTGGGTGTTTTAATTTCTGTTGAGTAGTTTTTCCACTTGAGTCGACTAGGTTGTGCTGATTGAATCTCTGAACCAGTGGGGGCACGCTGAGTTCACCCACTGGGTGTAGTCCCCGAGACCACCGTCGAATGTTTGATTCGGCGGGGGTCTTTTAACAGATCTTCTCCACTCGGTCTGGGCAGATCATGCCGAGTGGAACCTTTACCAGTGGGGGCACGCTGAGTGCACCCACTGGGTGTAGTCCCCGAGACCGTAGTCGACTGCGGGCAGTCGGCTATGGTCTGAGTTTTTTTTTTGACTGGACGGACCAAGTCGATTGAAAAAGTCGGACCAGTGGGGGCACGCTGAGTGCACCCACTGGGTGTAGTCCCCGAGACTATTGGCGAATGTTTGATTTGGCAGTAGTCTTTGTGTCTGCCGACTGACTATCTTCTGAACACAGAAATCTTGTGATCTTGGAGCCCGGTTTGCCGACTTGGAGAAGAAGCAAATCCAGCTCAATCTTGACCTGGAGTTGGCTCGAAACAACTTGCAGAAGGCTAAGGATGACGCTGCTGGTAAGGAAAGCTTGTCGACCGGTTCTCTTGCCATCTTCTCTCCTCCTTTTTCTGATTGGAATGTTATTCTTTCTAGAAACAATGAGACAAGCTTTGGAGAAGAAGGACCTTGACCTTGCGGTTGCGAAGAAAACCGCCGAAGACAAAACGGCGCTTGCCGACCAAAAGATGGCCTCAGTCGGACAGCTGGAGGGAGAGAATGCCAAGCTGAAGGCTGCTCTTGACGAAGCCAACAAAGAAGTGACTCGTCTGAAGAAGGACAAGCGGACCCTGACCGACAAAGTAGAAGACATCACCCGCAGGAGGGACGAGCTGGAGAACTACCTGGGAGGACTCGCCAAAAAATTATTCCTCATGCTTGAAGGTACTTTTCTCTGTGCGATTGGTTTGCTTTCGTCGACTCATCATACCGCTGTCGACTTATTATTTCTCTGCGAGTGCAGAATTCTGTTAAGACTTCGAGGAAGAAACTGGGCGAGTCGAGATGAACTTGGACCCCATCAACTCCCCTGTCAAAGATGAAGCAGCCATGAATGTGCTCCGACTGGAGTCTCGCCTTGCCAGTGCCTTGGAATATCTTGCTCGACTCAAGGTTGCAGTTTCGCGGATCGACACAGCGCTCTGGCCAGGGGACATGCTCCGAAATGATCTCGAGTCTCTGATGACTCGACTTAACGGGATTCCTGGTCGAGTGCAGGAGTGGAAGAAGTCCGCTGCTCGGTGCGGTGCTGACATAGCTTTGTCCCTGGTTCGCGTCCACTGCAAGGAAGCCAGAGAAGAGAAGCTAGCGGCAATCAAGGTCGCCAACACCAAGAAACTCGACTTCCAGTCTTTCATGGAGACCTTCATTGCTGCTGCTACTCGAATCGCAGATGGAATTGACCTGGACAAGTTTGTCGAGCCTGTCAGCCCCTCTGCGGAGTGAATGAAACTTTTATGATCTGATTCAATTTGCCTCGGTATGCCGAGTGATTCTGTAACCGTAAAACTCCTTCGGGCCTGATGCCCGAGTACTTTGAGCTCCTTCGTCCGAACTTTTATGATCCGGTTCAATTTGCCTCGGTATGCCGAGTGATTTTGTAACCGTAAAACTCCTTCGGGCCTGATGCCCGAGAACTTTTAAGCTCCTTCGTCCGAACTTAGTTTGCCCTTAAATATGCTTGTTTTTATTTCCGAGTGGAACTTGTATCTTCACTCGGAACAGACATAGTTCTGAGGAGAGGATCACGGACGACCTGCACCTCGTCGTCCTTGCAGATCAGGATGGAGCATGTTTTACACTTAGGCGAGTACATGACTGCAGCTAAGCCTCCGAGTGAGAGGGTTGCTCATCACTCGGTAGGATTTTTTTAAACTTAGGCGAGTACAGGACTGCAGCTAAGCCCCTGAGTGAGAGGGTTGCTCATCACTCGGTAGGATTTTTTAAACTTAGGCGAGTACAGGACTGCAGCTAAGCCTCTGAGTGAGAGGGTTGCTCATCACTCAGTAGGATTTTTTAAACTTAGGCAAGTACAGGACTGCAGCTAAGCCCCCGAGTGAGAGGGTTGCTCGTCACTTGGTAGGATTTTTTAAACTTAGGCGAGTACAGGACTGCAGCTAAGCCTCCGAGTGAGAGGGTTGCTCATCACTCGTAGGATTTTAAACTTAGGCGATTACAGGACTGCACCTAAGCCTCCGAGTGAGAGGGTTTCTCATCACTCGGTAGGATTTTACAAACTTAGGCGAGTACAGGACTGCAGCTAAGCCCCCGAGTGAGAGGGTTACTCATCACTCGGTAGGATTTTTGAAACTTAGGTGAGTACAGGACTGCAGCTAAGCCCCCGAGTGAGAGGGTTGCTCATCACTCGGTAGGATTTTTTAAACTTAGGCGAGTACAGGACTGCAGCTAAGCCTCCGAGTGAGAGGGTTGCTCATCACTCGGTAGGATTTTTTAAACTTAGGCGAGTATAGGACTGCAGCTAAGCCCCCGAGTGAGAGGGTTGCTCATCACTCGGTAGGATTTTACAAACTTAGGCGAATCGGATTCGCGGCTAAGCCACCCACTGGGGGATTTTGGACACATGTATTAGTAACAACAATCATTTAGGAGACTGTAAAACCATGTCTTTGATAAACAAACTGAAAGGTACTCTTTATTACATCTCATCAGTCTGAACACTTAAGTATAAAAATGGCGGAGTAGCTCCGCATTCCAAGCGCGTGGCTCGTCTTTATTATGCTCCACATTGTAGAGGTGATACGCTCCGTTGTGGAGCACCTTGGTGACGATGAAGGGACCTTCCCAAGCGGGGGCAAGTTTGTGAGGCCGTTGCTGGTCCACTCGGAGCACAAGGTCCCCTTCCTGAAATGCTCGACCCTTCACATTTCTGGCATATAATCGATGAAGGTCTTGCTGATAAATGGTCGATCGGATCAAGGCCATCTCTCTTTCTTCTTCCAGAAGATCAACAGCATCTTCTCGAGCTCGTTCTGCTTCAGCTTCTGAAAAAAGTTCTACTCGGGGCGCATTGTGAAGCAAGTCACTCGGCAGCACAGCTTCAGCCCCATAGACCATGAAGAAGGGGGTTCGACCAGTCTACTGATTTGGTGTTGTTCTCAATCCCCAAAGGACTGATGGTAGCTCATCTACCCAAGCGCCGGCCACATGTTTGAGGTCGCGCATCAATCGAGGCTTCAGCCCTTTGAGAATCAAACCGTTCGCTCTTTCTACCTGTCCATTCGACTGAGGGTGGGCGACGGAAGCATAGTCGACCCGAGTACCTTGGGACGCACAGAAAGCTCGAAACTCATCAGAATCAAAGTTCGACCCATTATCCGTGATGATGCTGTGTGGGACTCCATATCTAAATGTTAACCCTCTGATGAAGCTGACTGCAGTACTTGCATCCAGGTTTTTGACAGGTTTAGCTTCGATCCACTTGGTGAACTTGTCGACTGCTACAAGCACATGGGTGAAACCACTCCTGCCAGTCTTCAGAGGTCCCACCATATCCAAACCCCAAACAGCGAATGGCCAGACGAGTGGAATGGTCTTCAGGGCTGAAGCGGGTTTGTGGGACATGTTGGAGTAGAACTGACAGCCCTCACATTTGTCAATTATTTCCTTTGCCATCTCATTTGCCCGCGGCCAATAAAACCCTGCTCGATACGCTTTGGCCATGATGGCCTGAGAAGACGCATGGTGACCGCAGGTTCCCGAGTGAATATCATTGAGGATCATTCGGCCTTCTTCCGGAGTGATGCATTTCTGAACGACCCCAGTGACACTTTCTCTATAGAGTTGCCCCCTCATCACTGTGAAGGCTTTGGATCGACGGACAATCTAGCGAGCCTCTTCTTCATCCTCTGGAAGCTCTTTCCTGAGAATATATGCGATATACGGCACTGTCCAATCAGGAATAACAATGAAAACTTCCATGATCAAGTCGACCACAGTTGGGATTTCAACTTCAGTCGGATCAGTGGAACTTTTAGGCTGTGGGAGCTCTTCAGTGAAGGGATCTTCTTGAACTGATGGTGCGTGAATATGCTCCAAAAACACATTGCTGGGAATAGGCTCCCGCTTGGATCCTATTTTCGCCAAGTCATCAGCTACTTGATTCTTCAGTCGGGGTATATGGTGGAGGTCTAGCCCTTCAAACTTCTTTTCTAACTTTCTCACCGCATTGCAATAACCAGTCATAGCTTGGCTCCTGACGTCCCACTCCTTCATCACTTGATTAACCACTAAATCTGAGTCACCGTAAACCATTAGGCGGCGGACGCCGAGTGAAATGGCCATACGCAACCCATACAAGAGTGCCTCATATTCAGCTTCATTGTTGGAGGAATCAAAGTGAATCTGGAGAACATATCTGAGGTTGTCGCCTCATGGAGATACCAGGACCACTCCAGCGCCTGAACCATTCAACATCTTGGACCCGTCGAAGAACATAGTCCAATGTTCCGACTGTATCTGGGTCGGTAACTGTTGTTCAATCCACTCGACGAGGAAATCTGCTATCGCTTGAGACTTGATCGCTTTCTTTGCCTCGAACTTGATATCCAGCGGAAGGAGTTCAATCGCCCACTTTGCCACTCAGCCAGTTGCATCTCTGTTGTTCAGAATTTCTGACAACGGAGCGTCGCTAATGACTGTAATCGAATGATCTGAGAAGTAATGTGCAACCTTCTTTGTGGTCAAGTAGATTCCATAGACAAGCTTCTGATAATGTGGATATCTCTGCTTGGATGGAGTTAAGACTTCAGAAATATAGTACACTGGGCGTTGAACCTTGTAGGTTTTACCTTCTTCTTCCCGCTCGACCATGAGTACTGTACTGACAACCTGTCCAGTGGCTGCTATATAAAGCAGTAAAGGCTCTTTGCTGATTGGAGCAGCAAGCACCGGCTGGGTGGAAAGCAGGGCTTTGAGCTCTGCAAACGCTGCGTCAGCTTCATGAGTCCACTCGAACTTATCAAATTTCTTCATCAGTTGGTAAAGAGGCAATGCCTTTTCACCGAGGCGAGAGATGAATTGACTCAAAGCGGCCAAACAACGAGTAAGCTTCTGAACGTCGTGTACATGCACAGGGCGTTTCATTCAGAGGATTGCACCAACTTTCTCTGGGTTTGCATCGATCCCACGTTTGGAAACGAGGAAACCGAGTAACTTTCCACCTGGGACTCCAAATGTACACTTCGACGGATTAAGCTTGATATCATATCTTCTCAAATTGGCAAAGGTTTCGGCAAGGTCAGTCAGCAGGTCGGAACCTTTGCTCGACTTAACCACGATGTCATCCATGTATGCTTCCACATTCTGACTGATTTGAGCTAGCAGACACTTCTGTATCATGCGCATGAATGTGGCACCAACATTTTTTAGACCAAAGGGCATGGTGATGTAGCAAAAGCACCCAAATGCGATGATAAAAGCTGTTTTTATTTCGTCAGGTCCATACAGTCGGATCTGATGGTACCCGGAATATACATCCAGGAAGGACAATCGTTCACATCCCGCAGTTGAGTCGACTATCTGATCGATGCGGGGGAGAGGAAAATGATCTTTCGGGCAGGCCCGATTGATATGCTTGAAATCAATGCACATACGGAGTGAATCGTCCTTCTTGGGAACCATGACAACATTGGCGAGCCACTCGGAGTGGTAAATCTCGCGGATGAACTCAGCTGCCAAAAGCCGAGCCACCTCTTCGCCGATTGCCTTTCTCTTCTCTGCAGCGGACCGGCGGAGGTGCTCTTTCACGGGTTTTGCCTTTGGATCGACTCGCAAACGGTGCTCAGCCAGCCCCCTGGGTACACCCGGCATGTCAGATAGCTTCCATGCGAAGATGTCCCAGTTCTCACGGAGGAACTGGATGAGCGCTTCTTCCTATTTGCTGTCGAGTGTTGTTGAGATATGAGTCGGTGCAGCACTGGGATCGGTCGGGTGAATGTGAACAGGCTTTGTTTCACCGGACGACTGAAATGCAGACTCGGAAGCAGGCTTCTTAGCGTGCAACAAATCACTCGGATCTTTAGTCTTCTTATATTCTTCCATTTCAATCGCTGCCATCTGTTCATCGGCAATCTTAGAGCCCTTCTGGAGGCACTCTTCTGCTCGTTGCCGATTACCAGTGACCGTGATCACGCCCCTGGGGCCAGGCATCTTCAGCTTGAGGTACACGTAACACGGTCAAGCCATGAAACGGGCATATGCAGTTCTGCCCAGAATAGCATGATAGGCACTATGAAAATCCACAACTTCAAATGTCAGCTTCTCCTTGCGGTAATTCTTTGAGTCACCGAAAACCACATCAAGAGTGATCTGTCCGAGTGAATCAGCTTTCTTCCCTGGAATGACACCGTGGAACCGCATGTTGCTCTCACTGAGCCTGGACATCGGAATGCCCATCCCACGAAGAGTCTCTGCATACAAAATGTTCAAGCCGCTGCCACCATCCATCAAGACCTTGGTCAGTCGAGTGCCCCCCACGACCGGGTCGACCACCAACGCTTGCCTCCCGGGGGTGGCGACGTGCGGTGGGTGGTCAGATTGGTTGAATGTGATGGGAGTCTTTGACCATTTCAAATATGTCGTCGTTGCCGGAGCAACCATGTTTACCTCTCTGTTGATGACTTTCAATCGACTTTTACTCTCAATGTCAGCAAAAATCATCAAAGTGGAATTGACGTTAGGGAAACCGTCATCATCTTCTTCCTGATCACCATCCTTGTCAGACTCTTTTTCCTTTTCATTGGGCTGTTTCTCTCAGAACTGCTGGATCAGGAGCCGACATTGTCGAGTGGTATGTTTGGGATAAATCAGATTTCCCTCTTCATCCTTCTTGGTGTGAATGTGACATGGCAAGTCCAACACATTGTTCCCAGCCTGATCTTTCACCTTCTTGGGGATCCAGGGTTCCTTGGGCTTCCCCTTGAATTTTCCTTGAGTTACAACTGCAGCTTCACCTGGACCTGCTAGCTCGGCTTTGCGTTTCTGCTTCCGACCAACTCCGGTGTCTTGGGCGACTGGCTTGCCCTTTCCACTGCGGAGTCGGCCCTCTTCTTCACCATTAGCGTACCGGGTGGCTATTTCCATCATTCGGGTCAGAGACATATCTCCTGTCCGACCGAATTTCAAGTTAAGCTCTCGATACTTCCTTGAAGGCACAAACTGCTTGGTGTTGGGATACATTTTCTACTGTGTGGTGTAATGTGGTCCATCTTTGGATGTAATCCCTCAGAGTTTCATTCGACTTCTGTACACAATGTTGCAATTCTGTCAACCCCGCAGGTCATTTGCATGTGCCCTCAAATGTCCTGACAAACACTCGGGCTAACTCCTCCCAGCTGAATATACTGCCTGGAGCCAACTGATTCAGCCATGCTCTGGCCGACCCTTCCAGCATGAGAGGAAGGTGTTTCATAGCTACCTCATCATTTCCACCATCGATCTGGACAGCCACTCGGTAATCTTCCAGCCAAGTGTCAGGCTTCGACTCACCGGTGAACTTACTAACCCCAGTCGCCAACCTGAAGTTGGGGGGGATCTCAGCGGCTCTGATAGCTCTGCTAAAACACTCGGGACCCGAAACATGAATCCTGCTTCCACTCGGGCTGTCCCTGCCTTGCCCCTCTCTGTGTGCTCGGTTCCTGTCGACCAAACCTTGCACTAAAATTGACCTCGCATCAAACCCTGGCTCTCTTGGGTCGACCGGCGTCCTCCACCCTCCGCGGTGCGGGCACCTGTCATCATAGTGCCGGGGCACGTATGATCCGCTTCTCGGAGGGGGTGTAGGCGCTCGACGGCGGTCGTCACGGCCGAGTCGATGATCGTACTGCTCGTGGATCCGACCCAAGTGCTGATCCTGGTGAAGCACCCGCCCCTCACGCCGCCGAGGCGATCTTGGGCTATGAGCCGACTGAACTGTGTCAGCCACCACAGATCTACTATGGATTCCGTTACGCGACTGTGATACTGCAGTGTTTTGGTCTCCTGCCGCCCGGAGCAGAGCCCGGATCTGCATCAAACCTCGTCCAGCTTCTGACTGGGATGGCTGGATGGATTCTGCTATACGAGCTACGGCTGCAAGATTCTGAATCGGAGTGCGGTATACCTGAGGTTCAGGAGGGAACAATTGCCGCCGTCGACTGGACTCAGGAATCCGCTGCTGAGCACGTTCGTCGAGTGCATGCTGAAGATTTTCCAGTCGAGTGCGCTCAGCCAAAGTGGCCAAGCGTGCTGCCTCCAAGTCCCGAGCCTCAGAGGTCTCTCCGACGATGGGCGTGTGGAGTGCTTCCTCGTTACGGCGGTGAAGTTCCTCCCTCCGCTGTGAAGAGAGGGTTTCGGGGTGGTATTCTTCGTGAACACGCGACGGATCGCCACCGCCGTCGCCGCCTCCGTTGCGACGCATGCCAGGTGGGCTACGTGGCGTGTCGACCATCAGGACCTCCACCGCAGGATCGCTGCTGTCGCACTCGGACAGAGTCTCGACGGAGCCAGTCGACAGATCGAACAGGCTGTAGAGAGATTCATCGGGCTCGATTGCCGTGACTTGAGGGGTGGCCGATTGACGTGCCACTGCATGCTTCACCTACCGCTGAAGCCGCGATCGACCGGATCGCTTGCGACGGCGAACAGCGGGGAATGAAGACGCCGTAGGAAACGACCGATATTGGGTCGACGGCTGCCGCAGAAGGACGCCGCGGACACATGCGTGAAAGTGCGTCGCCCCGTGGACGGGGAACGCCTCGACGTCGAGGGGGGCCTCCTGGAGCCAGGCGGAGTCGTCGGCGATGAAGACGAGCGCGCCGAGACGGATCTCGTGGCCCTCAGCCAAACCTCCACCCGAAACCATGATGATGGGAACCGGAGAAAATCGCAACCTCACCGGAAAGTCGCTAAGACACCAGCCCCACGGTGGGCGCCAACTGTCGTGGTTCTAAGTCTGGCAGTAGAATAGGGGGTAGGTATGAGGAGGCAAGATCCTAGCTACGATGAGGTTGTAAACGCAAGATTTACGAGTTCAGGCCCTTCTCGGAGGAAGTAACGGCCCTACGTCTCGGTGCCCGGAGGCTTGGTCGATTGGATTATGCGTGAAGTTACAGGGGGTGCCAACCCTTGTGCCTGAGGAGGGGGTGGCTTATATAGAGTGCGCCAGGACCCCAACCGTCCCACGTTACAAGGGGTTCAATGTCTATAAAGACAGGACGTTACTGATAACACCAGCAATAAAGGCAAATAAATGATCATTAAGACTATGGAGTGAACGCCTGACCCTTGCCATCCTGAGTGACCTTAGGTCTTCTGTCTTCCGAGTGGTTTCTGGTGTGGTCGAGTGAGTACACCCCGGTCGAATGGAATTGGGTTATCCAAGTGAACTGTTAGTCGAGTGGGTTGCACCCTGTGGCGATTTCAGTCGGTAGATGGTGCTATCCTTTGAATGTCCTTGGCCTTAGGGCAGTGTCCTCGGGTAAGGGTGTCTAGGTCAGGCCTATTACCCTACCCTAGGTACATGTCTTCGTCAGTGGCACGTTATTGATCGAGTTTTATTTTTACTTGCACTTTAAATGAAAATAGTGGTTCACGCATATTCAATTTAATAATGGCTGCTACAACAAAATCACTCCACTATATATATAAGCAGGAGCCTCGGCGCTTGCTTTACTAGGGTTCCTCTCTTTCACTCTCTCATGCTCTCCAGATCTAAGCAAGACATAGGTGGCCACACTCTCTCTCTGCTCATGGCTGGTCACAAATCCGACCGGACCACCTCGGCCGGGGAAGAGGTGTAGGTGCATCGCTCACGTGGTTGTCAGTGGCGAGCGAGGAGACCAACAGCTGCCCGCGGGTCCCGATCGGCGGCCGTGCCGTTCTCCCCGAGACAGGGCCGGCTCGGGAGGGCCTCCGACCCCTTCTTCATCCCTGCGGTATTGTGGCCAAGATGCGGCCTCCCGATGCCGTCTTTGCCACATCCCGACGACCCTCAGGTATATATTTCTTCGAAACCTGCCTTGCTCTACTACCCCAGCTCCCCACGTGGCTGCGTGTGGATCTTTTTCTACTTCCGTCGGCTGCTCCAAAGCCACCTAGAATTTTACTATTATTAGAGGTAAAGCTAGTTCATACAGTCGAATCTAAGAGTTGGTTCAAAAAGGGAAGAAAGTGGGAAAGCGGTAGCATGAATCTAGGACTTGGTTCTAAGACGAAACAGGGGAAAGTAGTAGATACTGGCTACCCAACCGGTCTCTTGGTTGAAAAGGCAAAGAAAGCGTGGTGGATGGCGAAGGGTGAGGGGAGGTGGACCTGTCTCTTGGTCGAAAAAGGAAAGAAAGTGAGGGGTGTTGGGGGACAACGCAAATGAGAACGAGCAGGTCTAGATTTCCTGTGCTCACATAGGAAAATGTCGCCGAGGAGATAAAAAATGGGACAAATGCAGACATGCTGCCTGAATGTTTGCCGCTCTCGGCAACCACATCTGCATCACCACTTTATGCCCCTGCTGTCCCTACGCCCATATCGCTACCGTTAATGTAAAATCACATGAAGCATTAAGCAATGCCACCTAATGTCACTATTAAGTAATGGTCTAGTGCCATCGATAAATTGAAGCAATGCCACCTAATGTCACTATTAAGTAATGGTCTAGTACCGTCGATAAATTGAAGCTATGCCACCACCATTTTATGAAGTGCTTCAGTCTTGCTTTATTTCCCATGAATTGTGTTTTTGTAGTTACACTTAAATCTCACACCGCTAACATTGCTTCATCCCAGTGGAACTGCAAAAATTTGATTGCACATTTACTGACTGTAACACCCCCATGTAATAAGCACTGTGATCATCTGCTAAGTATACCAAGTCATCTCCATTTCCAGTGCCTAGTCGTAATGGTTAATCAAAACAATTCAAATTCTATTCTGAGAATCAACTCAAATTCAAAAGTGAAATATGAAGTTGCTCAAAACTTGAGGGAAAAATGTTCACCTTATAGCAAATAATCTAAAACTATTTGTTGTTAAGGAACACAACATCATCATCAAGTCTAGATGGGCCTAAAGTATTTTATCAAAGCCAAAACAGCATTTAAATGCCATATTCATTTTTGAATAAATTCAAAAGGTTTCCAAAAATGCCCAAACTTTTTGTGGCAGTGCCAGCCATTGCCTAGTAATTGATTTGGCAAGTCATATATTTTACAAAAGATAAATGGACTTAAAAATAAAATGTAACAGAAAAGAATAAAAGAAAACAGAAAAATAAAAAGACAAGAGGCATTGTGCACTGGGCCTAATTGCACTGGGCCCCGTTCCAGCCCACCAGGCCCATCACCCTTCTTATCACCCCTGCGTGTCGCCGCCGCTGTGGCCGAGCGCGCGCTCGCCGGCCGCAGGCCAACACCGCGACGCCCACCGACGCTACAGGGCCGGCGAGGGGATAAGAACGTCGCCGCTGCCTCCCCCGACAACCCTATCCACTTCCCCCTCTCTTCCTCACTCACCTTCGCCGCTGCATCCTTCCCCCCCTCTCTGAACCGAGAGCCGTCGCCATCGCCCTCCGTCACCTGCACGGCCACCGGCGGCCCCGTGCCCGTCGACCATGTCCGCCAGCTCCGTCACGGTTCGCCACGGCTCCTGGTGGCCCTAGGTGGAGCCGAAGGGCTCAGCAACGCCGAACCCCTTTCGACCGCATCTCCGATCGTCGCCGTCCATCTCCGACTCCGGCGACTTCCTCTGCAGCTCCTAAGCTTTCGAGGACCTTCGGCGTGCCGCTCGGTGAGCTCCGTCACATACTCCCTCTTCTCCCTTGACCTGCCGCGCCCGTAGCTCGTCGCTCCACTTATGGCCGAACCCAGCGCCGCCGATGAGCTTCGTCGACGCGGCCTCGACCGTCGTTGGCATCGCCCAAGCCCAGAACCGTGCTCCTGGCGCTCCCAGGAGCACGTAGCACATGCGCGCGCGCTTCCTAGTGCCCCGCAGCTCCGATCCCGTCGACGCCCGAACTCCGGCGTCCGCTACGCCGTTCACCACCGCCGTCTTCGGCCATTTCCGGCCAAGCCATCATCACAGGTCGATGCGCGGGCGAGAGCTCGTTTGAAAGAACCCAGCCACGCGCCAAATGTTGCTCCCTAGCGCGATTCCGACGCGCTCCGGTGAACTTCCGCCGCTGGAGAGGTCGCCGGAGCTATTTCCGGCGCCGACGCCGATGTGGCTCGGTGGGCCCCGCCCCTGGGTCGCTGACCAGTGGGTCCGGGGGGGCCCAGTTAACTGGGTTTGACCCAGTCAACTGCTAACTGGGCAGCTCTGGCCCACTGACATGCGGGCCCCACCTCTTAATCCACTAATTAAAGTGATTTATTAATTAAAACTAATTAGGAATACTAATTAACCTATGACATGTGGGGCCTACTGCCTAATTAACTCTGTTTAGTTTAAAATAAACTCTGTTTTATAACAGAGGCTGACATGTGGGTCCCACTGGACCCACAGGTCAAGTTTGACCTGGTCAGCCGACCTGTTGACTGTTGATGTCATCTTTGCGTCATGCTGATGTCATAAACCCTTTTCTGTGATTGTATTTAATAAGAATACATCCAGAAAATACTTAAAACTTTAGAAAATCATAGAAAATAAACCATAGCTCAGATCGAAAAACTTTATACATGAAAGTTGCTCAGAACGACGAGACGAATCTGATCTTGTCGTCTGTATCCATGACGGAACCCTTTACGTAGGTGAACACGCAACTTTTCGTCTGTTCCCGGTAGATGAATAGCGCATATACACCGGATAATAAATCCAACTTAAACCCTAAAATAACTAATATGACTTAGACATATCTTTAGGCAACCCTGCACTGCATCCTAGCATGGCATGCTCTGTGTTGCATTATTTGCTGTGTATTTATTTGTTTCCTCCCCCTCTTCTCTCTCGATAGACCCCGACACTGACGTAGTCCTGGAGGCCGACGCAGCTTCGGAGTACGACTACGCCCCTGACGACCAGACCCTTGCCGCAGAGCATCCAGGCAAGCACCCCCCTTTTGAGCATTCCGATATCGCCTATTCCCTTCTCTCTTATGCTTGCATTAGAAGTTACTGCTGCTGCTGTTATCCTATTTCTGCTGCATAGCCTGTTTATTGTATCCTGCTGTTGATACCTTCCTGTTATCCTAAACTGTTTAGTATAGGCTGGGTAGAGACCTATCAGAGACCCCACTTGGTCCCGACTGCCCCGCTGGATTCTCAGAAGACCCGATCAACGGGATCGAAGACCAGGCTCCGGCACTGCACATCACTTCCCCCTTAGTTGCTCGATACTACTGGGTTACTATCGAGTGCCGAGGGTGATACCTCGTCAGCACTTCTGATGATAACCTTGTAGGTTGGTTATTGAGACGTGGTCAGTGAGGGTGATTCCTCCTACACCACCCCCGATAACGACATCGTCGTGCAACTTCTCAAGAGTGGACCTCGAGGGTGATTCCTCCTTCATTCACCTTGACGATAACATCAGGTGGAATTCCATCGAGGGTGATTCCTCAGGGTTCCCCTTGGTGTTAGACACACGGTTACTATGGTTACTATGACTTTACACTGAACCATGTTACTAAAGACGGGTCGGCCCTGAGGGGTACCCGCGCGAGCATATTTGCGAGTGATGTGGAGTCGGGTTGACCTGGAGGGTGCCCGAGAGATGAATACGAGGCGTGGCCGGGCATTCTTAGCCCTTGCCGCAAGTCCTCGAGATGGGGCAACGGGGTCTCATCGATCGTGAGTCTCTGCTTGTTACCGCGCGCTCCTAATCCACTAACGGTTTGGATATTTGATCCGAGGGGCCTCTGGCCTGATAGCACTAACCATCACGTGGGCATAGTATGGGCGTTCTGCATCATATACATCAGCCGAAGCTTAATAGACGTCATGCGACTGAGCGGCGCGTGCTGGGTTGGACCGCGTTAAGCACCCTCCGTTGTACTGGAGGCTGCTAGGTCTGCTCACCGGCCGCATACGCAACGTGCAGGAGCACCCGGGGCGATGGCCCAAGACCCCTGGGTGCCTAGGTTTAGTTCGGTGTGCTGACCTCTCTATTAAGCCTAGGTCGGGTTGCGGCGTATTATTTGGCCGAGGCCAGGCATGACCCAGAAAAGTGTGTCCGGCCGGAGTTAATCGAGCGTGGTGGGTAAATTGGTGCACCCCTGCAGGGAAGAAAACATCTATCGATAGCCTGTCCTACGGTACCGGACACTCGGAGTTGTATCCCGATCGATACAACTAGAACCTGACACTTGAGATGATAACTGGATAGTATGGCTCTGGGATTGCTTTCTCGCAGGGAGTCGAGAAAGAATCTCTGGACGAGGTTGATGACACTACTACTACTTTACTTTATGTTAATCTGCACTCTTCTAATGCTGCAAGACCGCTGAAGATGATGTAGATGCTAGTCTTCGATAGGACTAGGCTTTCCCCTCTATTCTGGCATTTCTGCAGTCCAGTCCACATATGCAGCCCTCCTTTGAAAATGTTGCATATGTAGTGTAGATCCTTGCTTGGTGAGTACTTCGGATGAGTACTCATGTTGCATTGCTTTCTTTTTCTCCCCCTATCCATTTGACGCAACCAGAGGACGGAGCCCCGGAGCCAGCTGCCCCCGCCGACGGCTACTACTACTACTACCCTCCCGACGAGTACTACTACGAGGAGCCGACCGACGACCAGGAGTAGGTTCGGAGGGTCCTAGGCAGGAGGCCTACGCCTTTCGATCGTAGTGCTTTATTTTGCCCCGCCTTTCTAAAGGCCTATCTGTAACTCCGTTATATCTGTACCCAGATATCTGATGCTTCCGCTGACACTTGTATGCCATCGAGCTATGTATTCGAGCCCTCGAGGCCCTGGCTTGTAATATAAAGCTTGTATGACTTTATTTATGTTTTAGAGTTGTGTTGTGATATCTTCAAGTGAGTCCTTAGGCTTGATCATGTGCATTTGCGTGTATGGTTAATGTACGATTAAGCCGGGGTCGTCACAGGTTGGTATCAGAGCCGACTACCTCTAGGAATCCCCCTTTCCAACTCCTTGGCCGAAGTTGAGTCTAGTGGTCAAAAACTATTTTACTAACTTGGCTGTGTGGCTTACAGGCCCACGTCGCCAATTGGGTGGTATTAGGATCTTTTACTCCTCGATCTTTACTCTGGGACTCTAATCACTCTTCTATTCGGGTTAAATAAATTTACTAACGCCGACACTTAGGATCTCGTAAATTCCCTCCACCCGGAGAGCTGGATATTTGTGCGATTTCCCTGTCATTGATCTGATTAGTCTGATAATCATTTTCCTTTCCATTGTTTTGTTTAACCTTTCTCTCCGAGATTTCTTATATTTCTCATCGTCGCATGACAATCCTGAATTTTCTTTATTTTTAGATGGATCGTCTGTTTCCACCACGCCCTACGACGCAGCTTGTGCTTCGCACTTGGGCTCGTGATGCCCCTGGTTTTCCAGCTGTCCTGATCACCCTTCTGACCAGACTGGGTTACCACTGGTACCCTGAGTACATGGTCTACGAGGTTTACCACGAGTTCAACCAGGAGCAGTACTATGCTGATGTTCGTATCTATGATCAGCAAGATGACTCAGACATTGAGCTGTATCTTTTCCACGGTATCGGCGTGACGATTTAGATGGCAGTCCATGAGGCCGCCTACTCTGCCGTCGCACGTCTCCAAGGAGAGCTCAGCGTTAGCTTGGATGCTTCTGAGTTTCGATACATTCCGTACGCCCCTGCTGGAGATGCTACTGGATACTACACGGCTATCTGTGCCCCGTACGAGCCTTGTCGCTACAATCCGCGGGTTCTGATTCAGTGCACTCAGGCTCTGGATCGCACTGTTCGGGCTCTTGCCGTCGAGTTGTTTGCCACTCGAGCATGACTCTACGATGCTATGACGCAGTTGCTACCAGCTGTTCATGCAGGGATACATCCGGAGCACATCCTTTACCCGCGCAGGACCGAGATACCACCAGGGATTGATTGGCCTGCTGTGGGAGGTCACACACCTGCATGTGGACCTCTTCTTTCAGTTCGAGACCGGGTTTTGCATCAGAGTGCACATGGAGCGCAGGCTCCTTCCGCGATGAACATTCATCGTCCACACTTGCAGCTACCCCGTTTCAATGGTTTTCTCCGACGTTGATGTAGCCTTTGCTATGTCTCATTGTGTACTTCCTTACCGCGTGCCTGCGCGCCGCCTAGCATGTCTAGCTTTTGAATTTGCGCCGTTATGCTGTCCGTTTGTAACCGACTGTGTATGGATCTGTATGTCTTATATGACCACTGTTCAGCATCTGTTATACTACTTTATTATTGTCGAGATACATCATGCTTGTTGCTAAACTCCTGCAATAGCTATTGCTAAACTACCCCTGTTGACTTGAGCAGGATGGCTGATAACACCCCACCACCGCCGCCACCGCCTGACTATATGGCAGCTATGATGCAACAATTCGAACTCAATCGTCAGTTTATGACCGGGATTATGGATCAGTTCCCTCGTCCCAATGCCAACCAGCAGCCAGCTTCAATTACGCTGCCTGAGTTTGTCCGTCTCAACCCATCGATATTCCGCAACACAGTTAATCCGCTGGATGCCGATGACTGGCTGCGTGACATCTTCTATGAGATGGAGTCCGCCGATGTTGCCCCTGCCAGCTATGTCACCTTTGTGACATACTTCCTGAAGGGTCCCGCAGCACAATGGTGGGTCACTCACAGACAGACCCTACCTCCTGGAACTGTTGTCACTTGGGTGGAATTCAAGGCTGCTTTTCGTGCCCGGTATATTCCGCAGGGAGTTATAGATCGGAAGAAGGCCGAGTTCTGTAGTCTCATTCAAGGCAACAAGACTGTAGAAGTTTACCAGCGAGAGTTCCTTGACTTGTCTCGCTATGCTGAAGAAGACATTCACACTGATGCTCGTAGGCAGGAGAAGTTCCGTGATGGACTGCACCATGACATTCAGTTAGCCCTGCTCGTCCAAGACTTTCCTGACTTCGTCACCTTGGTGAACAAGGCTATCATGGTCGAGACTAGTCTGAAGAAGCACAAGGAAGCGACCAGACGCACCCGTGAAGCGGGCTCATCTTCGGGCTCGTCTTCTCAGAAGCGCCGCATATGGATTCCACAGAGCATGTATCGTCCAATAGCTCCAGTATACAAGCCTGCATATGTTGCACCTCGTCTGCCTCCTCCACCACCGAGGCAGCCTCTTCGAGCTGCACCACCTCGAGCTCCTGGACCACGTCCTGACAATGGACTCTGCTACAAGTGTGGCAAGCCCTGTTACCAGAATCAGAATCAACTGGCTCTACCTGCTAACTCCCGTGGCAACAATCAACCCCGCAACAACAATGCCAGGCCTTCTTATGGTCGTGGGCAGGCTTATCACGTCAACATGACTGAAGCTCAAGCTCAACCAGAAATAGTGATGGGTACACTACTTGTTAATTCAGTACCTGCATCTGTTTTATTTGATTCAGGAGCATCGCATTCATTCATGTCAGAACATTTTGCACTCATGCATGACGTTAAGTGTGAAACGCTACACCAGTCTTTAGTCGTAAACAATCCCACGAGTCAATGCCAAGCCTCCATATTCAGCCCCGAAGTCTCTATTGAGATTGAAGGGAGGAATTTTCAGGCCTTCCCCATTATCCTGAATACTTCCGACATTGAACTTATTCTGGGAATGGATTGGTTGAAGGCTCACTACGCCTCAATCAATTGTGCCACTAAAGTTGTACATCTCATAAATCCTTTTTAGTGATTTCTGTTAATAAAAATACATCCAGAAAATACTTAAAACTTTAGCAAATCATAGAAAATAAACCGTAGCTCAGATCGAAAAACTTTATACATGAAAGTTGCTCAGAACGACGAGATGGATCTAATTGTGTTGTCTATATCCATGACGGAACCCTCTACATAGGTGAACCCGCAACTTTTCATCCGTTCCCGGTAGATGAATAGCGCATATACACCGGATAATAAATCCAACTTAAATCCTAAAATAACTAATATGACTTAGACATATCTTTAGGCAACCCTGCACTGCATCCTAGCATGGCATGCTCTGTGTTGCATTATTTGCTGTGTATTTATTTGTTTCACCCCCCCTCTTCTCTCTCGATAGACCCCGACACTGATGTAGTCCCCGAGGCCGACGCAGCTCTGGAGTACGACTACGCCCCTGACGACCAGACCCTTGCCGCAGAGCTTCCAGGCAAGCACCCCCCTTTTGAGCATTCCGATATTGCCTATTCCCTTCTCTCTTATGCTTGCATTATAAGTTACTGCTGCTGCTGTTATCCTATTTTTGCTGCATAGCCTGTTTATTTCTACTGCATAGCCTGTTTATTGTAGAGGCTGGGTAGAGACCTATCAGAGACCCCACTTGGTCTCGACTGCCCCACTGGATTCTCAGAAGACCCAATCAACGGGATCGAAGACCAGGCCCCGGCACCACACATCACTTCCCCCTTAGTTGCTCGACACTACTGGGTTACTATCGAGTGCCGAGGGTGATACCTCGTCAGCACTTCTGATGATAACCTTGTAGGTTGGTTATTCGGACGTGGTCAGTGAGGGTGATTCCTCCTACACCACCCCCGATAACGACGTCGTTGTGCAACTTCTCAAGTGTGGACCTCGAGGGTGATTCCTCCTTCATTCACCTTGACGATAACATCAGGTGGAATTCCATCGAGGGTGATTCCTCAGGGTTCCCCTTGGTGTTAGACACACGGTTACTATGGTTACTATGACTTTACACTGAACCATGTTACTAAAGACGGGTCGGCCCTGAGGGGTACCCGCGCGAGCATATTTGCGAGTGATGTGGAGTCGGGTTGACCTGGAGGGTGCCCGAGAGATGAATACGAGGCGTGGCCGGGCATTCTTAGCCCTTGCCGCAAGTCCTCGAGACGGGGCGACGGGGTCACATCAATCGTGAGTCTCTGCTCATTACCGCGCGCTCCTAATCCACTAACGGTTTGGATATTTGATCCGAGGGGCCTCTGGCCTGATAGCACTAATTATCACGTGGGCATAGTATGGGCATTCTGCGTCGTATACATCAGCCGAAGCTTAATAGACGTCATGCGACTGAGCGGCGCGCGCTGGGTTGGACCGCGTTAAGCACCCTCCGTTGTACTGGAGGCTGCTAGGTCTGCTCACCAGCCGCGTACGCAACATGCAGGAGCGCTCGGGGCGATGGCCCAAGACCCCTGGGTGCCTATGTTTAGTCCGGCGTGCTGACCTCTCTATTAAGCCTAGGTCGGGTTGTGGCGTATCGTTTGGCCGAGGCCGGGCATGACCCAGAAAAGTGTGTCCGGCCGGAGTTAATCGAGCGTGGTGGGTAAGTTGGTGCACCCCTGCAGGGAACAAAACATCTATCGATAGCCTGTCCTACGGTAACAGACACTCGGAGTTGTATCCCGATCGATACAACTAGAACCTGACACTTGAGATGATAACTGGATAGTATGGCTCTGGGATTGCTTTCTCGCAGGGAGTCGAGAAAGAATCTCTGGACGAGGTTGATGACACTACTACTACTTTACTTTATGTTAATCTGCACTCTTCTAATGCTGCAAGACCGCTGAAGATGATGTAGATGCTAGTTTTCGATAGGACTAGGCTTTCCCCTCTATTCTGGCATTTCTGTAGTCTAGTCCACATATACAGCCCTCCTTTGAAAATGTTGCATATGTAGTGTAGATCCTTGCTTGCTGAGTACTTCGGATGAGTACTCATGTTGCTTTGCTTTCTTTTTCTCCCCTTATCCATTTGACGCAACCAGAGGACGGAGCCCCGGAGCTAGCTGCCCCCACCGACGGCTACTACTACTACTACCCTCCGGGCGAGTACTACTACGAGGAGCCGACCGACGACTAGGAGTAGGTTCGGAGGGTCCTAGGCAGGAGGCCTACGCCTTTCGATCGTAGTGCTTTATTTTGCCCCGCCTTTCTAAAGGCCTATCTGTAACTCTGTTATATCTGTACCCAGATATCTGATGCTTCCGCTAACACTTGTATGCCATCGAGCTATGTATTCGAGCCCTCGAGGCCCTGGCTTGTAATATAAAGCTTGCATGACTTTATTTATGTTTTAGAGTTGTGTTGTGATATCTTCAAGTGAGTCCTTAGGCTTGATCGTGTGCATTTGTGTGTATGGTTAGTGCACGATTAAGCCGGGGTCGTCACACTGACCATGTGCTACTCTCATGACAGTAATACTAATGATATTGTTCTACATGTTAATCTAGTGGCAGTGTTGATGTGATGTGATGCTACTTCTTACTTAAGGGCACTTTCATACTGTCAATGTAGTGCCAATTATAACACAATAGATGTTGCTGTTAATCATATGCCACTGCAAATAACTGTCACTGTTTAAATAACCGTATTTCATATTTGCGCAAATAGGGATGTCTGTCTCCATATCGTTTCTATCTGCGCAATCAAAAGTACACACCTCAGTTTTAGTAGAACTGCACAAAATGAGATGGCTATTCCTAGCTGCCGTCATCTAACCACCCGTATTCCAGGTATTCGTACATTGGTAGTAACTAGGTAGAATGACCAACGCAATCTAAAAGAAGCTGATTCGTACGTTTTACTTCCTAATTGCAGTGCAGGGACGAGCGAAAACAACTACATCCTAGTCAGGAATGCACTTTCTCCCAGTTCATCCATGGACAGAGGACTAGCTGGCACGGCTGCACGGAGGTTTTTGGGACAGGTGCGCGGACAAGAGGCATTGTGGTCTGCTTATTTCTGCAAATAGCGGTGCTTAAATTTAGTGGAACTGCACAAGAAGTTCAGATGGTCTGTACACTACATGGTTTAGTTCAGCATTCCAACTGAGAACACAATTATAATTGGTTATTCTGGAATGAGAGAACCTAACCCTGGATGGTGGCAACAAGAAAAACCGGAGTGAACTCCAGGAAATTAAAGCCTGCCTAGGGAGGCCCTTTGCTCAGAGAAGCCTTGCTTGATTTTTCCTGATTTGTAAACCTTCTCACAACTTTGTCTTTTGCTGTGAACTAGCAAGATGCCTGTGCGTTGCACGGAACATCAAGATGCATTTGTATGAGTAGTTTATCTTGTGAGAGAAAAGGATGAACGAGGGAAGGCCTTATTTGCAAATGTGGAGAGGGGTGTGGGTATCTTTTTGCAAAATTGCCATAGTTTCCTTCCTATCCGTCAGATATAAATTGGACAGCCTATATTGCAGGATGGCAGGCACACCATCATCACCAACTCTGTTTTTTATAAGAGTAGAGACTAGTAAATGTTTGTTATGTTCTATGAATCATTGAGATGTATAAAATTGCTTAACTTATGCTTTTCAAGTATTTTATGAAGCCGAGTTTAATGTGAATGTTCCACATGAACGCTGGACTAGCGTGTGAACGTTTGGAATTTACATTGTGGCCTCAGTTAACTGCATGAACCACTGTAACAAGATACATAGTTGCTTATATGTCAGACAGCGGATTATTGATTGTTAGCTGGTCGATAGCCGACTTTTCTAGTGTTGAAGCGAGCTGAGCCAATGTGCCGTGTTTTGCACAACTGCTTACAAGTGGGGTAGCACCAACAGTGTTTACAAGTACTTAACCAGCCTTACGTACCCTATGTATATGTTGGCGCATAGTTGTCGAACAAGTACTCTATTTCATCAAACACACACTGCTCGTATGATAAACCGTGACAACTTATGTCTTACCATGCCATATTACATGAAAAAACTAGTGAGGATGCATCTGTTTCGGCAACAATTAGGATGGTTCTCACATGATTCACGGGCACACAAAAGTAGCAGTAGTTCCCATAGACGGATTCAAACAGAGTACTAGCCCCAGAGGGCTCGATAATAGGCAAGGTTCGGATAATTAGACACAATCCAAACTACTTTTAAACACTAGCTGGGGCAACTATTTCATGCCTCGGTCTAATTTGGGATGGACACAAGATGGACCTTGCCATGAACATCATCGAGGACATCCGGCAACAGCTCAATCCTGTGAACCTTCCTGAAGATAACCTTGTGGCCTTGCCACTCATAAACTTGTTTCTGGAGGCATGCCACATCATCTTCCCGCGTAAGCTTGACAAGAACAGTATGCCTCACAAACGAAGGAGTAGCTTTTAACTTCTTGTGCTTTAGTACACCCTGGACAACACGCCTGACAACAGTGAGGCTGGAATACATCTTGACATTGGTATAAGTGCAAATGGCTTCCAGGATCCAACAGCCTAAGAACTTTGTTTTCCCAGTGCGTATATTCAGGTCATCCGCCTCATAGCGAGTGACATGTACAACCACACAATCCTTGTCTGCATCAGGGCTCTAATTGAAACAGAAACAAATTCTGAATTACTTTCCAATATAAGAAACACAAGTTATATAAACCCCTATGTAGAGTCAAAAGTATGCATGACAGGGAAGGTAGCATGGCATCGAAGCTACTAAAATTTTGCATTATTTATCACCACATACTTAGATGAAAAACCACAATCGAGATCGCTAAAGAAGAAAATCACCTTTGGCAGCTCAGCGGGGGGGGGGGGGGACACATCCTCGTAGGGGGAAAAATGCTCCTGCAGGGCCACGGGGGTTGTAACCTCAAACGGGGCATTGACCATCTCAGTAGTGGCCGTGAGCGTATCTGGGGTCGGCTTGGTGGCTGCCTCCATCTTCTTCGAGCTCTCTGTCTCATGGGGATCAGCCTCCCGCGTCTGCTCCAACATCGGCATATCTTTGCCTGGTTCTCCTTGGTCCATCATGAAGCTGACGAATACTAGGAGACAACTGAAAGGAAAACACAATCGCAATGACAATGAAACAAAAAAGAGAGTGAGGATCGGTTACTGCTTTGCAAAAGTTCTTTTTTTTCTGAAAGAAAATATACCAACATCACGGATCCGCTTACCTTCCCTTCGTTGGGAGAGAAGAACAATGGCAGATGCGAGTGTTGGCTTTCTTGAAGATGGTGAGGGAGAAGGGGATTCAGCGAAGAGTGAAATGATGGTTGCTTTGTCCGTCAAACTTAGACTGCGGGGAGGTGGGGTTTTGTGATATAACGGCTCGTTACTGCCGCGCTACAACCGGGGTGACTCTCTGCCTGCATACCGCCTTCTAATTTGGTGGATGGCATTTGGGCCCGCGCACTGCATGGCCCGCATGTCGGTGAACCAAAGTAAAACAACATTCAGTAGAGGGAGACGTTTCGATGACCTCAGAGGAGCCAGAAGCGGTAGTGTATCCACTGTACTAGTAGTAATTGTTTTTCTGGGTAGCTGTAGAGTGTCTCCACTGTACTAGTAGTAATTGTTTGTCTGGGCCCAAGACAAAACAGCCCATCCACCCTAGTAAATAATAAAATCAATTGAAAAGCCCATATATTTACTTAATGAGAGGCGCTACCCAGCACACCGCCCCCCCAAAAAACCTGGGTGCTCTTCTTCCTCCTCACTCCCACCCACCTCACGTCAGCTCGCTCCACTCGTACCCCAAAATTCCTCACCTCACTCCTACAGAAAACCCCAGCTCCCCTTCTTCCTCACTACTATAGAAAACCCCAGCTCCCCTTCTTCTTCACTCGCACTACAACTAGGCTCATCATTCGTTACTCTGCTCAAATCCGTGAGCTTGACGCAACACCCTCGAGGAAAATGGAGTCGGCTGACCCCAGCGCCAAGAAGATGAGGCTCTGATACGTCTCCAACGTATCTATAATTTATGAAGTATTCATGCTATTATATTATCATTCTTAGATGTTTTACAATCATTTTATAACAACTTTATATCATTTTTTGGGACTAACCTATTGACATAGTGCCCAGTGCCAGTTGCTGTTTTTTGCTTGTTTTTTACATTGCAAAAAATCAATACCAAACGGAGTCCAAACACAGCGAAACTTTTTGGAGATTTTTTTGGACCAGAAGACACCCGGTGGGCCAAAGAAGTACCAGAGGGGAGCTCCGAGGAGAGCACAACCCACCAGGGCGCGCCTGGGGGCCAGGCGCGCCCAGGTGGGTTGTGCCCACCTAGATGGCCTCCCGCACCGCCTCTTCGCCCTATAAATTCCCAAATATTCCAAAAACCCTCGGGGTAACCCTAGATCAGAAGTTCCACCGCCTTAAGCCTCTGTAGCCATGAAAAACCAATCTAGACCCCGTTCCAGCACTCCGCCGGAGGGGGAGATCATAACCGGTGGCCATCTTCATCATCCCGGCGGCCACCATGATGAGGAGGGTGTAGTCCACCCTCGGGGCTGAGGGTTTGTACCAGTAGCTATGTGTTTAATCTCTCTCTCTCTCTCTCGTGTTCTTGAGATGGCACGATCTTGATGTATCGCGGGCTTTGTTAATATAGTTGGATCATATGGTGTTTTCCCCTCTCTATCTTGTTGTGAATTGAGTTTTCCCTTTGAGATTTCGTTCTTATTGGATTGAATACTTTTATGGATTTGAGAACACTTGATGTATGTCTTGCATATGAATACACGTGGTGACAATGGGGTATTATATTGATTCACTTGAGATATGTTTTGGCACTCAACTCGCAGATTCCCGAGGTGACATTGGGGTAATCTATGCATAGGGGTTGATGCATGTTTTCGTCCTTGTTTCTCCGGTAGAAATCTTGGGGCACTCTTTGAGGTTCTTTGTGTTGGATTGAGTATTATGAATCTGAATTTGTTTTGGTGTTATTTTAGTACGAACTCTTGATAGATAGATCGGAAAGAATAACTTGTGTTATTTTAGTACGAACTCTTGATAGATCGATCGGAAAGAATAACTTGGTGTTATTTTAGTACGAACTCTTAAATAGATTGATCGGAAAGAATAGCTACAAACAATTTCTTCTTATGTTCTTCGTTAGATAGGAACTTTGGAGTGATTCTTCATCGCACGTTGAGGGATGGTTATGTGATCCAATTAGATTAGCATTGTTGAGAGATTGCACTAGCGAAGGTATGGACCCTAGGCCTCATTTCGAAGCATTGCAATACCGTTTGTGCTCACTTTTGTTGCTCGTTACCTTGCTGTTTTTTATTGTTACTATTACAAAAATCAATATCTACTATCCATATTACACTTGTATCACCATCTCTTCGCCGAACTAGTGCACCTATACAATTTACCATTGTATTTGGTGTGTTGGGGACACAAGAGACTTTTTATTAGTTGGTTGCAGAATTGTTTGAGAGAGACCATCTTCATCCTACACCTCCCATGGATTGATAAACCTTAGGTCATCCACTTGAGGGAAAATTGCTACTGTCCTACAAAACTCTGCGCTTGGAGGCCCAACACGAGTCTACAAGAATAAAGTTGCGTAGTAGACATCAGGCTCCCGCCAGCAGCGATGCCTGTTGTAGATCCCGCACCCGGCAGTGCGGGGAGAAGTGGCGAGCCCGCCCCCACCGGATCCCAGGAACCCGTAGAATCTCGGGTGGACCGCATCAGCGATCTCCCGAACGCATCCTTGGGGAGATCATCTCGCTTCTCCCCACCAAGGATTGCTGCCGCACCCAAGTCCTCTCAACTCGGTGGCGCCCTCTATGGCGCGCCGCGCCCCTTAATCTCGACTATCGTCAGCTATCTCTCTTTAATGATTTTGAACTCCCCAGAGCCATCATCTCCTCCCACCAGGGCTCCGTTCAAAGCCTCTGCATCCCGTCATGCTACCAGAGCAAGCATAGCATGCCATGCACGGTGGACGCCTGGCTGAAATCCCCTGAATTCATAGAACTACAGCTGCTTGAGTTCTACTATTCCCCAGGAAATCACCTACCAGATACCGAACGCCATGTACTTGTGCCCTCGGCACCGATGTCCATCTCGCGGTTTTCCTCCTCTCTCCACACCGCCACCTTTGCGTTGTGCTACCTACCAGACAATCAGGTACTAAACCTTCGACTCCCATTTCTCAAAAAACTTTCACTTGTGCGGGTTCATATATCGGAGGCCTCATTGCACAGAATCATCCACTCCAGTTGCCCTGCCCTGGAGTGCTTGGTGCTTGTTTTCACAGTTAGAATCAGTTGTCTCCAAATAAAGTCGCCTAACCTTGTAAGAATTGGAATTTGTTTTGACGGAAGGCAGCTCATCATCGAAGATGCCCCTTCACTTCAAAGGTTGATCCTTGATTCTAGTTATTCACCGTCGCAAATAACTGTTGTCTCTGCGCCTAAACTGGAGACCTTGGGTGTAATACATGATCTCTGTGCTCATTTCAAGATGGTGTTTGGCTCCACAGTTCTTCAGGTACTGTATATTATCATCTACACTTGTAATCATAAGCTGCATTTTAAATTTCTGCGCATAAGTTATATATCATCTTGGAGTACACATTTTGTACTAATATTATGTTCTATGCTCAATGAAGAGTTTCTCCATGGATAGCCTATCAATGGTGCTGGATTCTGTCAAGATCTTATATATCCAAATGAATAGTTTTGATCTGAACAAGATTATTGGCTTGCTGCAATGCTTTCCATGTCTGGAGAAGTTGTATATAAAGGTGATAATTTCACGCACATTGGAAGCCCGCATATAGTGTACTAGAATTAATCGTTCAGCTGTTGCTCTTTCGACACTCTTTTTTTAGACCTTAACTATTTTCAATCTTCATGTCTATTTAGGCAACAGGACAGGGTAAGAAAGTTATAACCAATCGGTGGATTCGTAAGCACCGGGATTTTCTCACTTCTCATGACATTCGATTAAAGACAATAACGCTGGAACGATATGTAGCCAACCATGCAAACACTAGATTTGTCACATTCTTCCTGATGAATACGAGGTTACTATTGTCCATCAGGCTTAAGTTTATCAGCAGCATGGTTTTGACGGATGGGTATGTCGAAGAGCAAAAAAAGGAGTTTCAGGTGGACAAAAGGGCTTCTGAACGTGTCGGGCTTCTATTTACAACATCTTGTGGTCATAATCCAGTAAATTTTATGACCCAGGATGTTCATTCTATGGACCTGACCAATCCATTTGACTGTGACTGCCGAAAACTGTGCTGGAGTTAGATGTTGTTGCCCTTTTCAATCTGGGTTTTGTCTAAACCTGATGAACAATTAAACCTCGTGCTTTTGTATAGTTTGTAAGCTGGAGTTAGATGTTGTTGCCCTTTTCAACTCAGCTGTGATTGTCATATTTTATTTGAAACAAGGCAAATGGCTTGCCATTTGTTTAATTAAGAGTGAAATATTGTAACAAATCCCAACCAAGGGAAATAACATCACTCTCGTCGGCTGCTTGAGCTCACTGTGCATTACAGAACCCAAGTGATTAGCCCCCACCAGCACCCACAAACTTATTTTGAACTAGCACACCAAATGGGCTGTAAATTTTCATAAGAAAGGCTGCATGACCATGACAGATTTGGATTCTGACATTTGGGACCCACGAGGAAAAAGCCTATCGCAGGTGGTGTCGACTTAATTACTACTCAACAAACGATTCTGCCTACCAGTCGTTGGATTGACATTCAACATCTGTCGTGTATCTTCTATCTCTTGTCTTCTTCCTTCAGCCGCCCAAACCAAACCACCTCGTCGGTTCCGCCTGCTCCTGCCTCCCACAGCTGGTTGTGCCTCCGCCGCCCTACCGTACCCTCAAACATTGGCCAGTCCCTCCCTCTATTCCCCCACATGTCATGTTATTCTCCGGCGACGTCAGCCCCAACATGCACCCGCACCTGAACCAGTCAACCCTCGTACTCCCCTCCGCCTGCGAATAGACCGGCGCATCTTCCACAGCTCCTGTTCGTTCTGTCCGAGGCCTCGCCGTCGTCCTCCGCCTTGGTTCGCTCGCCGTGCGCTGTGCGCCACCGTCTGGCGTTGTCAATGTCATCAACAACCGAGAGGAACAAGGAGATGACTGTACATGGAGAGGATGACAATAGGGACCCACCAGGGTTCATGGCAGTATGCAAGCAAGTGCCTCGTTATTACAAGCCCAAAAAAATGGTTCCTCCTAATGGTTGGACATCTGGGTCCCACGCCATTGTCAATGTAGTCAATAAACGAGAGAATTACACAACGAGCGGCTGACACCAGGGACCCAGCAGGTCACGCAGTTGTTATTTACTTTTTTTTGAGGAACAAGCAGTTGTTATTTATACTAGTTTTAGAGACGGATTAGGGTAACAACAGGGTTGTGCGGGGGCTGTGGCCCGTCTAGCCAGGGTTTTATTTTATGTTTACCACATGATGAGCCCAGTTGTGTTTTTTTCTTGCTGAATATGGCTAGCCCAGTTCTACTTTTTTAAAGAAATACCCAATGGAGGCCTACTTGCTTTCTCAGCCCTGCTGGGCTGCAAATCTTTCAAGACGAGAGCGATGTATTCGCTTGCCCAGAAAATGAAGTAGTAAGAAATGGGATGTAAATTTATAAACACAGCAAACCGGCAATTAGTTTCAAATATCGTTTTCTAAAGATTTCGACATTTCGAATTTAATTGTTTTTTTGTGGGGAAAATTTTGTTGGATTTTAAATTGATATAAATTTATTATTTTTAAATTAGTTTGAACGTGACTCGAAATTTCGGGATTAAAAACAATTCGAACCGCACCGAAATATGCAAAATTTCATAGAAATTTTTAACCGTGGCCACAATATGGGCTGTAATGCTAACAAAAAGAATATGGGCTTAAAAAAAATCCTTAAGAATTAGCAAATGGGCTGTAAATTATTAGAAATAATGGCAGATGGGTTGTATGCTGTTTTCCACAGATTTGAGGCTGACTTGTGCGCCTACTATAGGTTGACGCGTACGCTTTCCTAAAAAAAAGGTTGACGCGCACACAAGGCCGTGTCAACTTAGTCAACACACGAGAGCAGTGACTGTTGAATGTCCATCCAACGGCCGCCGTGCTTCTTCAATCTCTGCTCTTCCTGCTCCAGCCGCTCAAACCAGCGCCGGCGGGACTGCCTGCTCCCTCCTCCCGTGGCTGGCTGTGCTGCCGCGCAGGCCGCACCGCCCCACCCTACTCCATCGCTAGCCAGGCCATTCCTCTACTCACCCACACCTCCTATTATTTTCCGACGACGGCAGACGAACCAGTAAACCCTCGTACTCCCCACCGCGTGGGCAAGCACTGCCGAGTCTTCCCCGGCTCCGGGTCGTTCCCTTCCTAGGCCTCGCCGTCGTCCACCGCCCTGGTGCTCTCGGCGCGGCGTGGTCAACGTGGTCAACGAACGACATCCATCGGAAAAGGACTGTACGTGGAGTGGCTGACAGCTGGGTCCACGGCTGCACGCAAGGAAGTGCCTCCTTATTACGCGCAAAATAATGATTCCTCCACCTGACAGCAGGGACCCACCGGAAGGGCCTCTGTATTTCGCGAAAAAAACGTTCCTCCCGCTGACAGCTCGGACCCATCAGCTATATCTTCGCACGCAAGGAAGTGCCTCCTTATTACGCACAAAAAAATGAATACTCCCCCTGCTATCTGGGACCCACCATAGCTGGAGGCTGACTTGTGGGCCTACTAAGTTGACGCGGACAGAGGGCTTTGTCAACTTAGTCAATATGAACGATTCTAGCTCCAGTAACCGTACGATGTCCATCCAACGGTCGTAGTGCTTCTTCAACCTCTGGTCTTCTTGCTCCAGCCGCCCAAACCAGTGCCGGTCGTGCCGCCTGCTCCTGCCTCCCGTGGCCAGCTCTGCTGCCGCGCAGGTCTCACCGCCCCACCCTATTCCCATCGCTGGCCTGGCCATCCCTGTACTCACCCAGACCTACTGTTATTCTCCGGCGACGGCAGCCTCACACTGCAGCCCAACCAGTAAACCCTCGTACGCCCCTCCGCGTGGGAAACAACTGCCGAGTCTTCCCCGGCTCCGGGTCATTCCCTTCCTAGGCCTCATCGTCGTCCACCGCCTTGGTGCTCTCGGCACGGCATGGTCAACGTGGTCAAGGAACGACTTACATCGGAAGAGGACTGTACGTGGAGAGGCTGACAGCTGGGTCCACGGCCGCAGCAAGGAAGTGCCTCCTTATTACGCGCAAAATAATGATTCCTCCACCTGACAACAGGGACCTACCGGAAGGGCCTCTGTATTTTGGCTTAGCTGTATTTTGCGAAAAAAATGTTTTCCCCCCTGACAGCTGGGACCCACCAGCTATATCTTCGGACGCAAGGAAAATGCCTCCATATTAGGCGTGAAAAAAATGAATCCTCCCCCTGACAGCTCGGACCCACCATCAATAACTTCGCACGCAAGGAAGTGCCTCCTTATCCTCCCTGTCAGCCGGGACCCACCTGGTCGAAGCGTACGTAGCGTTGTCGCGAATGTGTATGTACATACTGGTCGATCGGTCTCTCTGCAACGATGAACCGTGCCCGAGCAAGCAGCGAAACGTGTAGTAGTAGAGCCCCCGACGTAGCAGTTCAGGCAGTCCCTTCTAAACCGTGTACACATACGTACAGCCACATGCCAAAAAATACGACCACGTACGTACATACGGGCGGGGTCTCGAACACGTAGTCGCGCATACGTACGGCCAGGGCTCGTGTACATGGAGAGGCAACGAACGGCAGCAACGGCGTCCTGTTCATCGGGCAGCCAACCGTCTAGGTCGGAACGGAGAAACAGCGTCCTGTTCATCGGGAGGCAACAGACTAGGTCGAAATACGTCCTGTTCAATGGGAGCCAACCGGCTTGGACGGAACAGCCGAAACAGGGTCTAGCGTACCGCAGTATGGAGGAAACGGCCTTTTGTTCGACCAGCTATGGTCGAAACGGCATCCTGTTGATCGGGAGGGGTGTGGCGTACCGCAAAACGAAGGAAACGGACTTGTGTTGGAGCACTACGGTCGAAACGGGGGTCCTGTTCATCGGGAGGGGTGTGGCGTACCGCAAAACGGAGGAAACGGACTTGTGTTGGAGCGCTACGGTCGAAACGGGGGTCCTGTTCATCGGAGGGGTGTGGCGTACCGCAAAACGGGACTCCACGGGCTACTGTTCACCCACCGTCAACTTGCTTCAGCCTCCACCTGCACTGTTCATCCACCGCGTCTTCCTCCTGCCTCCACCAGCTAATGTTCATCCACGGGCTACTGTTCATCCAGCCCTCCACCGGTTACTGTTCAACCAGCCCTCCACGGGGTCCTGTTCATCCACCCCCAACCAGCTCGGCTGTGGAGGCCTCCTCTCGGGGTCCTGTTCATCCAGTAGCAACGGCCTACTACTACTACCACGGGGTCCTGTTCATCCAACCCCCATCGGAAACTGTTCATCCAACCCTAATCACGTACGTCTAGACTCGTTCAACCAACCCCCACGTTCACTGTTCATCAAGAGGCAGCAGGTTCGATCGGCTTCAGTAAGTAGCAGCAGCAGCGATCAATCGCTCGGGTTTAGTTAGCAGCAGTAGTGAAGGAATCGCTCGGGTTCAGTTAACAGCCAAGGGATCGATCGCTCGGGTTCAGTAATGTAGCTAGTGCAATCGCTCGGGTTCAGTAAGAAAACGCCTCGCTCAGGTTCAGTTAGAGCCCAACGCCTCGCACACACACGCGTACGTGTACGAGAGAAATGCGCAATCCCTCCGTGCATCGCTCGGCCCCGACCACCCACCGTAACCGGGAACTCCCCGAAATTTTCCTCGCCCTCGCTTCTACCACAATTTTTTCCGTCATGGATGGCCCAAAGAATGTCATGCAGGTGCGTCCCCGGCCCGCCCACGATGAAAAGCCCATTTTTTGTCATGATTCTTTGTCATAGAAGTAGGATCCCACCACATCTATGATGATACGTGCTTTTGTCACAATTATCGTCATAGAAGTGTCATAAGCTTGACAAAAAAAATTCGTTCGGCCCAAAATGTCACGGATGTGTCTTTTTTTATAGTGTCTTTCTGCTCCTCCCCTCTCGGGTGTCCTCCTTCCATTCTCTCGTGTGTCTTCCTCCTTCCATTCTCCTCCTCGGCACCTCACACACAGCGGCATCTTCTTCCTCCTCAGTCTATTTTCCTCCTCATATCCATTCTTCCTCTTCCGGACCTCACATGGCTCCAAGTTTCAATTCCTTTTCGGTCATATTTTGGTTCCCCATAAGGATTAACGAACCCACTCCTCACCCTTGCGATTGATCCCAAGCGGCTTATTGATTTCAACTCGCAGCCCTATTTAAATTGGTTTGTTTGGGTGTCAGGGAGCAAGGTGGTATTATGCAATAGTTGAACGAACCTTCCCTTTTGAGTTCAATCTCTCTGTCAACAACTATTTTTGCCTGCACAGCGTGGGCGATGGATGGGCTGAGGCCCATGCTAGCTGGTTGGGGCGTAGCGTGCTTGGTCGGGACGGCCGAATCTTTCCCTGATCGAACGATGGAACCACGAACGAAAAAGTGAATCATTTTTTTCCACTTATCGGTGGCATGGTGGGTAATTATTGACAACTCTAGGGGTAATTTAAATGACGGTGAACCCGACAGAAACAATGCGTGCTTTATTGACAACTCTAGTGGACTTGTCCCTGGGACTGGAATACGGGGCGTTCCGGTTTCCTCTGAGCCGGGGTGCCACAGGAGTTGGTATCAGAGCAGGTCTGGCTATAGGACGCGCAGTCTAGGTGCGAGCGTTAGAACCGGTAGTATAGAGTCTAGTTGGTTTGCTGCACGTTTGCTGCATAGCATGCATATAGACTAGTTATCACTAACGATTGATCTGGTGAGTATAGGCGGCAATCCACTACCTGTACCCTCCAGTTGCATATCTTTTCTTGGTGGTTGGTGTCATCTTCGTCCCAGCGGAGGGATGCCTAGGTGCTTGGTGTATCGATCCTTTGCAGGGTTGATGCACAGGTACCACACCAATATATCCTCTTTAGCCACCCCTATGGTTCGGTGATAGACATGTCTCTATCCCGGATCGTGCCATCCCTCTAGCCACCTTGGCAACCCTTACTGATCTTGGTTATCAGAAAAGGGCAATGCCAGCAAGCCTTTCTTTTCATCACTATCCGTTCCCAGGACAAGTACGGTTTCTTCCGTACGCTTGATGATGATGTGGTCGTGACCTCCGTGTTCCGATCCACGATCATCAAGTCCATCCTCGCCTCAGTATCCTTCCAGCTGCAACCAGAGTTAAACCGTGTTTGGTGTACCTTTGTTTACACCAACTCCTTCCACACCTTGACTTCCTTTCGTGCACATCACCACAGCATGTTAGACCGTAGTACCGGAGTCTCCGCGAGATTTGTGCGCTTAGGTAGGCATGCATATCATTGCTGTGGATAGCTGTAATATATGATATTGCTTGTGTGTGATCTTAGTGCTTTGTGTGCTTTTGTTTCTTTCGTTGGGCCCTTGGTGTTACCTTATTTCCCCTTATGGAAGTTGCTCCCCGACACTGGACTCAAAGAAATCAGTGAAGAGACAGTTAGTTGGAGGCTCAGCTCAACAATATGGAATTTTCCGCTGAGTGCCTGATATCGGGAAATACCTTGCCTGACTACCAATGGTATTTTGGGATTGATTATTAGCATCCAGCATGCATCATTGCAATCTTCACAGCAGAAATCATCGGATCAGCAAGACGACAGATTGTGTGCTGATCCACAGTACAGTTCATGTCAAAGGTATGGTTACCATATACGGTTTGAGTCTGCTATGAGTACAGGTTGAACCCTGATATATCCCGGAAGTAAGCCAGAATATGTTATGAGTGCGGTGTTCAGCAAGAAGGATAGCTGAATACCATGTGGCTTACAATAAGTAACTGACAGCAGAAACATTAAGGAATAGATATATGCACTCAGTCCGTATGTGGCAAAAAGGAAGCCTCAGAGTACAAGATACTCCCCAGACAGTTGGTAGCATATGACAATGCATCCCAAGAGTCAGGTCCGCAACCGTTGGTCGGAATGCAAGAACGAGTCAGGACACAAGCCTGCCTTAGAAATCAAGTGCCAGCTACACATGTTTTTATGGAAATGATGAACATGCTGCCAAGGTTACATGAGTTACTCAGACCATGATGTCAGCCCGGTTTCAATTATCATACCTGTGCTTGTCTGCGTAGTAGCGAGTTGTATGGGACGCTACCGAACCCTTGCCTGCCTTTCTTTAGTAACGGCACCACGCCTGTGTTCCGAGCTGTTTTACGGCCGTCCGGGGTGGATGCTGATTTTTTTCTTTTGTCAGCAACTGGCCCGTGTTCTGAGCTGCTTTTCGGCCATCTCGGACAGTTGTTGAATTTCTTTCCGTAGCGGTGACCCTATGCTCTGAGCTGTTTCTCGGCCGTCTTAGGGAGCTGCTACTTTCTTCTTATCGACACCGTCTCATGCTCTGAGCTGCTTTTCAGCCGTCTTGAGTCGGGGTTGAGTTACTCCAGTAATGTCCCAGATCTGAGTTGTAAAGACCGTTCTGGTGGCTACTGGTTTATTTGCCGATTTCATCCAAGGGTTCAGACAGTCGTTACCCTACAGCTACAACTTGTAAAGTAATATGCCTGCCGGAACGTTGCATCTGGCAGTACCCATGGGCACCCGAAGAATCGAGAATACATAAGGCCAAGCTCTTTCAGCTAAGGATCCAGGTAAAGAAAACCATAATGAAGGAGCAAGATTGGCCATACAGATATGATAATGGTTACATAATCAACTTGGTACAAATGCCAGAATAGACTGGTTCGATACCGGTCACCATGGGGATACACACCACGGGGTCTAATCTATTTGCAAGGACCCCATATCGAGTCAACCCGCTCAGCCAACTAAATATTCCCAGAATCATCAGAAGAGAATAGTCAAGCCTGTCAGACTGAGCACTCAGAAGGATGAGCAACAGTCTCGCAGCACATGTCCTCACATATGGGAAGCAGATAAAGAATAACCTGCCATGAACAAGATTCTGCTGCCAGGACCACTGTCAGTCAAGTCTATGGATAATATCACCGTACACCTTTATGCTGGTCACGACAGGTGACAATTAAATCTTTGGTACGAATGTGATACCTGAGATAGTACAGATACCAAAGATGATTCAGTAAACCATGCGAGAAGGAGAACGATATGAATCACAGTACTGTTTCAAACTTGGAGGACATACAGCCCTTTGAGGACACCCAAGCACGATGAGTAAAAGATTTCATGTTCCTCGAGAGGATCTGTTCACGAGTCAATGGACGATCATCCGTATTGGACTTCATCACAACACGTCCATAGAGAACAACTCTCAGGCTTGCGAGAAGGACAGGTATTGTAGTCAGGATAATTCATTGCACCTAGGCAGGCCATTAGACATAAAAGGATTAAAGTCAGAATAATATATGAGGAAAGACCTGTCAGAATGAGAATCCAGTGAAATGAACCACATCAAAGCCAGGCAGTCAATCGGAGAAATCAGCGGGGGCATAACACAAAGGTTAAAAGGGAAACCCGAGTGGGAAACGGTTTCCTCAAAGGGGAATATTCAGGTTTAACCCCTGAGCAACCAAATCTCGAGGACGAGATTTCTTTAAGGGGGGTAGGTTTGTGACACCCTGGATTTTGCCCATTTCTTTTTCCTTTTTATTTTGGTCTGGATTTGCTTTTCTGTGGCTTAGTAGTCCTGAAACCTGGAGAGATCACCCTTGATTCCTCTCCCAAGTGGCTTGCCAACCTCAAAATCATCCCAAGACCTTGTAATTTCCATCTTGGACCAATCCCAATATTCTTTTCTTGGGAATATTCCTTTTTCTATTAAAGGAATAACCCTGTCAGCTCTGAGTTGTGAAGCAACTCATATTTCTATCATTCCCAAAATTCCCAAATAATTCTCATAAATCCTTTGGGACATATCTTATCCAGATATGTCAAAATATTCCTTGCCATGTCCAAAAATAATTCACAAATAATCTTTTTCCTATTCTGCCCTAGTTGTCAGTTTGTGAAGCAAGTACCCTTTATATTGTCCCACTTGCTCTCAAACTTTTTGGGCATTCTTTCCTATCCATATCATTGCCACATGCCAAAATTCAACTTTATTTGGATATTAAATCTCTCTTGGCTAATTTCCAAAGCTTCTGGGCAACTAGAATCTTTGTGAAGCAAGTGCTAGCTAGGAGTATCCAAATGAGTTGAAATTTTTCATGCACCTTCATTTTCCCAAATCATGACTCTCCACCAAGTTTCAACCTTATCCAATCATCTATGTGATCACAGTATCAAATCTTTGTTTCTGGTAATTATTATGGGTTGTGAAGCAACTATAATTTTTATTGCTCCATAATTCATGAATAATTTCCAGAACATTCTTCTATCCATATTATCCATCTCCACAAAGTTTGGGCTCAATCTATCTAGCCATTTTTCCTTAGTTTCTTTTCTTAGATTCTGGTCAGAGAGGACCATTATGAAGGAAGTGCCACTTTGGCTTGTCCAAATGGCATGAAATTTTTATGGCAACCTCATATGAACAAATCATCCACCTATGCCCATTTTCAGCTCAAGTAGCCACTTCATGTGAGTGCCACTTCAAGACTTGTCAATCTGGTCAGTAGAGGCATTTGTACAGCAAGTGCTATTTCTACTCATCCAAATGAGCTGAAAATTGGCAGAGATGGTCATCTTAGTGTTTGATCACCCGGTGCGAAACATCAGAGTTTCTCTCCTGCTCAAGCTCTCTCAGTTCACATCAAGCAGTTTGCTGTTCCAGATAAGCACTGCCAGCTAAGGTCAACTCAGGCGCCACTGTGATTGTTTCTTTCCTCCTTGACCCTATTCGGTGAATGACTGATCAACCTGACATAGTTTGGTCAACTAGTACACGTGGAATCGCCTCGTTCACGCGGTGACCACGGGTCAAATCAGCCAACAGCGCGCTCTAGAGGTCTCGGCGCTGTACTCGTCCGATTCCTTCTCTCCCTCGATATTTCTTCATGTCCAGCAGCTTCTCCTTGGTCCATTCTTCACTCTAGAACTCTCTTACCCTCCGATTTCTTCTCCCCTACGCCACGACGAGCTCTGCACTGTTCGGCACGTGACATGCGCCGTCGTCTTCCTCTGTCCCCTTCTCCTCGATTCCTCCCGAACCTCCTCGGCCTCGCCTGGTTTCTCTCCGTCCCTCCTGGATCCTCCTGGAGTCCTCCCCCTCCTCCAAGAGAGCTCGGGAAGCACCGGGAACTGGCGTACGTGGCGCCACGGCCACGTTCTCCCCCCCCCTCGTCGCCGACTATTTAAGCCCCCGAGGCCCCTCTGCCTTCACCACCGAGCTCCCCTCGCACCACTACTCCTCCCCGAGGCTCCAGGACCTCTCCTCGCCGCCGATGGCCGCCATGGCCGACCCGGCCCTCCTCTCAAATTCGCTTGAGCCAAGCCCCCTCTCCCCCTTCTACCTCCACCTGTGGATTCCCCTTGTTCCGGCGGCCCTTCCCACCTCCTGGCCCCCTCGCCGGAGTGGCCGTGGCTGCGTGCCCAAAATCCGACCACCGCCGTGTCCTGCCTCCGTGGCACGCCGTCGTTCCGCCCTCCCCGGTGCCTGCCCCCTCTCTGGACGGACGTGGCGCGCCTCCCTGGTCCCTCCGGTGGCCTCGCCGGATCCGGGGACTGCCGGAGCCGTCGGGGGGCGTCGCCGGCCGAGCCCCTCCCCTGCCTCCTCTGTTTTGGCCAGGGGAGCGAGGGAGAAGACGACGATCGGCCAGGCCGGGCCCTTTTTTTTAAAAGGGGGGAAGCCGTGGGCCGGCCCAGCTGCAGCAGCCGCTGCGCGGCCCAGCTAACCCCAGGCCTTGGCCACTTTCGGCCCAAGGCAGCCCCGGGCGCGCAGTTCTTTTTTCAAAAACTGCTAAGGACCCGTTTGTAAAGACTTTATTTGCAGATAGGTCCTCGGGAGAAAAACCTTCACAACTTTTTCCTCGAAACTCCGATCGAGGTGAATCCAACGCCCACGTCTTCGTCTCATCGAGCCCGTTCCGATGGTGTCATTCTCATGCTGTGTTGACACAGCAGAAATGACCATTTTGCCCTTGCCGTAAACAGCCCCTCCGAGAGAGAACTGTTTCCGGCATTCGTCCCCGCGACATTTCCGCACTTCATTCCGATGACTCCTTCATCTCCAGGCAAGCCACAACCCTCATCCGCATAATTGCAATGCAATATCATAGTTTAATTAATTACTTTAATAGCAAGAATGTTATCTGTAGCATGGATTGGATTATGACATGCATGAGTAGATGTTGAATACCGGATTGTTAATGACTAGTAGTTTACCCACTCATTGAGGTTATGATGTTGAGATTACCATCTATGATTATTTTGGGATTCCATCCGGCATTTGTGGATATGAACTAGTAGCAGTAGCCTAAGCATGCCGGTTATTGGATTACTATGATACCGGAGTGTCAGCTATGACAGAAAGATTGTTCGAGGATAAGATGCCTAATTTGACCAACTAAGTTAACTTGATGAAACAACCTGGTAGTAAGTGAACTTAGTTGGTTGATCGAGAGTCACCTGTCCGGGCTTATTCGTGCAGCCACATTTGCCGGTATGGGACGGCCTTGACTTGGTCTGATCGCGTGCTCTTCCATCGGTACCTCCAAAGAGGGAGGGTTATGCGCGCGCGCTACCCTGGCCTGGTAGGCGGCGATAACCCTGTGAGCCCAGTTGAGTTATTGGATCCAGGTCCCCGTTTGGGACAGTTTGTTTGGCCAGGACGCTGGCAGGTGTCTTGAGGACACGGGGCCACCCAGGGCTTGACTCCAAGAGGGAGTATGATTGCCGGTCGTACGATGGAAGAGTCACGGGTCAGGCGGGTTTCGTCGGAACGTCGTTGGTCCACCCGAATGGGAGCACGAGGCCATGAGTTCCGTGGTGTGGGTAAAGTGTACAACCTCTGCAGAGTGTTAAATCTATTCGAATAGCCGTGTCCACGGTATTGGACAGCCCATCCAGACCTCTATAGGAGATCAACCGTTATAATGACAGTAATGATGGGAGAACTCATCTGAGTTTGGTAACAGTTGGACAGTATGCCATGGGCAAGTATTGGTAACGATCTCGAGGATGATCGTTGGATGTTCTTGGAGTGATCATGAGTTGGTCACCAGAATGTAGGAAGAGTAGCCTGTTATTGCTCATTTCAACCATTCCTTCGGTAACAATAAATCTTAACTTAATCTTGATTACTATGATGTTGTCTTGCCTTAATGCTGATGTTTGTTGTGAGCTTGCGAGTACATTCAAAGTACTCACCTGGCGTGTCATGCCAGTTTGCAGGTCATGCCATGTTTGATTGTTTGTTGGAGATGTTGCGTGCGCTAGGATACGCATTCCAGCCAGAGTCTCTGCGGAGTGGAGTCCATCACCGCCGACGTTGTTCCGCTGCTGAGAGATACTCCGCTTCCCCAGGTCGATCCGCTGTTAGCATAGAGCTATTTTGAGCAGGCGTAGTGTCGCCGTGTTGATGTAATCTTTGTAACCGTATTTATAGCAATAAAGAGCTGATTTGTTCTATGCCAACAGTGCCGTATTCCAGTGGACTTGTTCCTGGGACTGGAATACGGGGCGTTCCGGTTTCCTCTGAGCCGGGGTGCCACACGTGATCCCATCTGGAGGCCTTTTCCGGTACTCTGCCGGAGGTAGAATCGATCACGAAGGGCTTCTACATCAACCTTGCTACCTTCCGATGATGTGTGAGTAGTTCATCATAGACCTATGGGTCCATAGCTAGTAGCTAGATAGTTTTTTCTCTCTCTTTGATCTTCAATACCATGTTCTCCATGATCTCCATGGAGTTCTATCCGATGTAATCTTCTTTTGCGATGTGTTTGTTTGGATCCGATGAATTGTGGGTTTATAACCAGATTATTCATTGAAACTAATTGAGTCTTTTCTGAACTTTATTATGCATGATAGTTATAACTTTGTATTTCCCTCCGGTCAATTCTTTTGGTTTGGCCAACCAGATTGATTTATATTCAGCCAGAGAGGTGCTTTGTAGTGGGTTCAATCTTGCAGTGTCCTCACCTCATGATAGAAAGTGGAGCAAGGCACATATTTGTATTATTGCCATTAAGGGTAAAATGACGGGGTTCAATCATATTGCTTGGTTTTATTCTGTCTACATTATGTCATCATACTTCATGCATTACTATGTTTGTTATGAACTTAATACATAGAGAGGCAAGCATAGAAGCGTTCTCAAAGTGGATTAATAGTAGTAGATGCAAAATCATTTCGGTCTACTTGTCATGAACGTAATGCCTATATACATGATCATTGTCATGAATAACATCATAACTATGCGTTTTTCTATCAGTTGCCAAAAGTAATTTGTCTACCCACAGTATGCTATGTTTCGAGAGAGAAGCCTCTAGTGGAAATTATGGCCCCCCGGTCTACTTTTATCATATTACAAAAACCAAAAATACCTTGCTTTAATTTATTTACTTTTATTTTATTTTGCAATGTATACATCTACCACTACCATATTTGATCCTTGCAAGTAACGAGTTCAAGGGGATTGACAACCCTCTTGCTCGCGTTGGGTGCAAGTATTTGCTCTTGTGTGTGCAGGTATTGTTCACTAGGCTTTGTGTGATTCTCCTATTGGTTCGATAACCTTGGTTCTAATTGAGGGAAATATTTATCAGCTACTATACTGCTTCACCCTTCCTCTTCGAGGGAATCCCAACGCAACTCACAAGTAGCAGAAAGAATTTCTTGCGCCGTTGCCGGGGAGACATTATCAAATACCTACAAGTACCTACACTCAAATTATCATTTACTTACTCTACTTTTATTTGCTTCATTTGCTTTTATTAGTCTCATTAAAAAATCAGAAACACAAAAATATTGTATTTTTCTTGTTTGCTTGCAATAATCATGTTATCACACAAAAACAGAAAATAAAGACATATGGATCCTCATCTACTTGCTAACCTTTTCAAACTTGCTGCTTATTGTAAACGAATAGCTAATTATGAAGAAGTGATAAAATAAAATGCTATTGGGACACATTTATTGAATAAAAATCATGATTGCAATTATGTTAGTATAAATTCTATGAATGTCAATTGTGCCAATGATCATGATTGGGATGGTAATTGTGATTCTTTTTTTGTCTTGAAAGTTTATCTGAGCCTCATAATGAATCCACTATCGATGCTGGAATTTGCAATACCATTGAAAGTGAGTTTGGAAGAGTGTTAAGTTAGGTCAAAGTAATCCCACCGTTTTGGAGAACAATCAATCTTATAAAAGTTTGATAAAAGCGGGTTCGAAGAGGTCATAACTTTAATTGATGTTAATCCCACTATCTTGGAAGATTATAAAACTTTTATGTGTGTGGATCATGAAGATAATATGTTATATGATAGTTATATTGTTGAATTTGATTATGATCCTACATGTAATTATTATGAGAGAGAAAAATATGGTTGTAGAAATTTTCATGTTATTCAATCGGGGAGGACTTCCCTCTACTCGATCTACCGGTGGGCGGCGAAAACGACTGCTAAATCCGGCAAATCGACAGCAAATCGCGAGGACAAAAAGAGAGAGAACGAAATGAGGAAGTGGCTAGAGGAAGAAGACGACAATGATCTTATCCCGAAGTCTTCGGCCTGGCACAGGATGAAGAGTGCTCTTCGATCAGGATTGAGCTGAAGTTACTATCTTCGGTCCAAAGGGCGACAAAGTGTTCTTTTTGGACCAGAATACACACATTTCGACCCAATGTACGTCGAAGTGGCCTCTTCGGTCTTCTACTGGATGAAGAGTTCTTTTTACCATTGCACGAAGAGCTTCTCTTCGTCCAACACCAGGCCAACGGCAGTGGCGGAGCTAGGAATTTGCTCTTTGGTATTCTTGTAAAAAATATTTGTCTAAGCAATATAATAGAACAACAAATGTGCAGTAAGAAGGTAACATCAATGACTCGATGATCATACATCGATAATAATGGCAAAATATCATTGTGGCAATATCTCTAACAGTAATATAATAGGTATGACTCGATGACCATACATCGATGCCACAAAATATCATTGTGACCATATACATCAATAATAGTAGATTTTTTTTTGGCCAAAGCAATATAATAGAACAACAAATATGGATGTAGAAGTTGTTTTCCTTGCCTTAATTTGAAGATCTGTCCCACATTTCAATTATGCCAACATACTTCTTCTTCATCTACATCACACAAACAAAGTAGAAATCAGTGGTAGTGGTGGCATGGACTAAATGGACAAGCAATTACAATTTATATAAAAAAAGTAACAATTAGTGGCAATGTGGCATGGATTGATGGACAATTGGACAAATAATTACAATTTATTCAAGAACAAAGTAGCAATCAATCTATCACAGATCAGTGGCTTCTAACAGTGAAATTTAAAAAAAAAAACTTTAGCTTTGTTTAAAAAATAGAGAAAAATTACCTTGGTAATTTGTAGATGGATGCAATACCGGATGGATTGGATGGCTTGTCCTTCTAGCCTGGCGGCTGGCGGACTGACGCGGCAACTGCCGACGGCGACGGAGGCCTGCAGCGGCGCAGCCCCGGACGGACCACGGCCACGGAGGCCGGAGGCTGACTAGCGGAGGGGAGGGGGGGCAGAGGGGAGGGGAGGGCCGGAGGGAAGGGAGAGGGCCAGAGGGGCAGAGAGCTCGCCTTCGTCCGCCGGACCTCGCTTGCGCCGGAGCCGTCACAGTCAACTAGGTTTGAAGATTTGCATCGAGGGAGGAAGAGTGGCTGCTGTCTCGTGTGTGGCTGGATGGGTTGTTCTAGCGGGCTCCAGTGTATAACATGTATAGTCAATTTTTTTAGGCCCAAATTCTTTGGTATTCCATGGAATGCCCAGGAATACCCCTGGCGTCGCAACTGGCCGACGGTGTCATAGTTTTGTTTTTTTAAATAGGGCATACATTTTTGGAATTTGTTATTATGAAATAATATTTAAAAAATAATTCCTGCAACAGAGACCAAGGGCCAGTTCTTTTGGACGGCTTAAAAAATAAACCGCTTCTCCCAGCTTTTTCCATAAGCCGCCTTTTATATTTATTGAGGCTTCTAAACTACTACTTATAGTATGATTAACTTAGAAATCTCAATAGAATTTGGAGGCGGCTTACTTTTTATTTTTTGAATCATCAGTAACTTTATTCATCAAATAATAGCCATATCGTTTACAATTTTTGGAAGAATAAAGTCCGGGGGAAAAGAGTCCCAATATTCTAAAGCTCTAGTACTAAAGCAATGTTTTGCCAAGCAATCAGCGACAAGTTTGGCTTCCCTACAGCATCGAACAAAACTAACAGTTGAAAACTCCATCGCCAAGATTGTTGCTTCAGTTATAATTGCAGCATCACCTCCCATGTAGTCATCCGGGTCTGAAGCCGCCTCAAGAGCATTCATGATGTCTGATTCAATAGCAATTTTGGTGCACCCTATATTAGCAGCAAGGATCAGCCCATACCTGATTGCGTTAATTTCTGCTGAATCTGCCGAAGGGACATGAGGCAAAAACCAGCTTGTCGCTGCAATGAAATTCCCCTGGTCATCTCTCGCAACGGCTCCACAGCCCCGGCTAATGTATCAGCATGAAAAGACGCGTCCATGTTGATTTTCACAATACCCGAATCAGGTTTCCTCCATATCTGGTCCATCTTTCGGGTTGGCTGGTTTGGTGAATTTGCTCGTACAAAATTTGTAGCCAATACCCTAATCGACAAGGCCGTTCTGTCAGGGGTCTGTATGGTTTCCCCTTTCACCGCTTGTCTCCGCTGCCACCAGATGTACCACATGGTCACTAGTATAAGTTCCGCTGCCGGGATTTCGTGTATCATAAAATCGGATTGTAGGAGGATCTCCAGAGTGATGGACGGCTTAAAAAATAAACCGTTTCTCCCAGCTTTTTCCATAAGCCGCCTTTTATATTTACTAGTAGAATGCCCGTGCGTTGCTACGGGCTACAATGCATATAAATGAAAATGATTAAGATCATCTCTAAGGCTGAACCTCATTTCTCCCTCATACGTCCGGGTATGTACGGGCTTCCAAAATTCAATCATCTGGACAGTCTGGGTTACCCCAAATACATACCATATGTGGGGGAGAAATGTGATTGTCCGGAATTTCCGCCATATATGCAGGTCCAACATAAAAACTCCACCCCAGGACACACCCTTTTCTTTTCCTAGTGGACCCTCGTCTTTCCGCTCGGATTCTCGCTGTGGCGGGACATTTCTCACTATAGCACTTTCCTTTGAAAACGGATGACTCCCACTTCATGTTCGCCATGGCGCCCTCTCTCCTTTATAGCATACTTCTCCACGGACTGCCAAGGAGGAGTTCCCCACCAACTGCCCCGCTCTCCGCCTTCACCCCCTCCCCACGTGTTCATGCCAATCCACCATTGCCATAAAGAGGGAGGAGGCATGCACCGCCCATGAGCGCACCCTCTCCCCCAGCCAATAAGGCAGATCCGATGTTTCCCGAGCCATGTTCAATGTCGTGCATTACCACGTAACAAGAATATGATATCCGTTGTTGGGCATTCCATGAGCTATAAAATTGTAGGCTCATTTATACATAACTTTGGTCTATTCTCTAAAAATGACTTGTTAGGTTATGTGACATTTATATCATCGCATAAATAGCCGTTCCTTTCTTTCTTTTTTGTCGAAGATAATAAGTAAGAAAAATATAGCCATTCCTCTTAACTCTCTTTTTGTACAACCAGTCATCTCATGCTCTCCCACACCGCTAGTCCGCCGTCAGGCATTTGCCGCATCTCACACCCCCAGCTATCAAATATCTGGCTTCACATTAGATCTCGTGTTGAATCAAACATCATGGACTGAGTAAGAAAAACTATTTAGAAACATGTTAATACTAATGATAGTATAATATATGACTCTGTCTACATCCTCTCTAGCAGAATGCTTGTGCGTTGCCACAGAACAAGAGAAATTCATCCAACTAAGTGTTTCATCTTAATCTTAATATGTATAATGCAAGGGAGGATGATATGCCCGAATCGCAACATTTGTCATCGGTTTGTCGATGTGTGAAGTGTGATACTTTTGTTCTTCTTATCTATGTCTTCGTATATATGGATCGATGTCCCCGCTTCCTCCTTCTATGTGCATCGCATCTCTTTATGCTCGTGGCTTTACTCTGTCCATCACATCTCTTTCAACTAATTGTGTCTCTTCAATCATCACCTTCTATATCGATCACATCCCTTTCACCTCATTGTCTCATCCATCATCACCTCATAAGGTGACTCGGGCTTGTCTCCTAGTTTTCTTATTTTCCGCAAACCCATTGATGTGTACTCTCATATATCATAGTAAAATTAAGGATAACGTATGAATGGTGAAACACACGGCGTAATTGTCAATGGTGATTGTTGAGTAGAATAAGAAACCATGCATAGTTGAATGAGACCAAGAAAATATCAAGTCCTTATGATTTATTAACTATTTTAAAATATATTTTTATGAACTGACAAATGTATTTGTAGTGGTAACTTATTTTTGACAAACTTGTAGAACCAAAGCCTGTTTTACGAATTAATCATTCCATTTCATAGAGGGCATGGCAGCTTACCTGTTTTGAGACACCAAATCGCACCACAGTCGTTCACTAAAAAAATGATCCACTAATTATCCTTCCACTTGTTGTTTCCCAACCAATGGATCGATTCCTTATTGTGAAGGCAGTTCCTCATTGTAGAGGACTTCATCAATCATCATCTTCAAAATTCAATATAAGATACTCCCTCCGTCCGAAAAAGCTTATCCCAAGCTTGTCTCTCGGTGCTAGATACATCCATTTGAGGGACAAGTTTTTTCGGACGGAGTGAGTATATAGCATAACTGCAGAAATAACAATAAAGCAAAAAACGGGTGCGTAACAAGGGTAGATTCTTCTGAGTACATATCAGCTAGCTTCCTCATCAAATAGCCTTGACCGCCAGAATGCATTCCACATCAGTCGGGTGAAAGTGTTGTTCGAGCAGATTCATGCGTCACCGCCCGTTATCATCCAGTAGATCGGCCACACGCCTTAGCCGACATGCATGTGGCACGCGTGAAGACTGGACAGAACGACGACAGCCGTGGGAACCATGGGTCCCTCCAGATGCAGATCTGCTCACCATTGCCCACACGCCATATGACTCCTTTCTTGAGTAATTCGAGGCCATGCTAGATACCATGACAAATCGGCGACGCATTTCCTGAAAAACCCATGTCCTCAATAGAGCCATTAGGGTAATATTTCGCCTTTAGCACATGTGAATACAAAGAATTCGGTTTGGGGAGGAAACACCATACTTGGCACGCAAGCAGTGCTTTATTAAACAAGCGGAAGTCCCAGAATCCCAATCCACCCTTCCCTTTAGCTAGGCTTCAGAATATTTCCCACGCCAACCAACATGTCTTTCTTGCCGGAACACACATTGGATAAGAAACTATTTTTTTGTATAAAATTGATAGGCATAACTACGCACATGTACTCCGTGAAAAGGCTGAGAAATATTGTATTAAATTAAGAAAAGGTCGTCTTACCTTGTAGTGACAATGAGCAGTGACAGGACAATGTCCATTAGGAACCCTACTGCTGGTAAGGCACGATGACTCGCAAAACCAGATTGATTAACAACTTAACTGATGGAGCGAGGTATAAATCCCAATCCTAGAGAAGAAGAAGAAGAAACTCTTTTACTCTCTATCCACCTGATCTGCAAAACAATTAGAATCGGTACAACTATCACTAATATCAAGAGAAAATACCCTGCCAATTCAATTTCTAAAGCTCGTTTTTAATTAAGAAGCTAATGGCCAAGGATCTTCCAAATTTATTTCTAAAATAAAAATACATTGGCATAGCATGCAGATCATGTAAAACGTACCACACACCTGACCAGACACAATGTAACTTAGTTCACTTGATCTTCCCCGACGATGACTTTAGTGCAATCTTGCGAACACCACCGATGCGCATATCGTGCAAGGATGCCACCACCCTGATCGTCACCACTAACAGCTGGCTCAAGGCCAAGCCGCATGCTCGTACTCTGCAGCTTCTGATGCAAGCGTCCGCGTCCACGTCCACGGCCGTCACCGCAAGGGGTGCTTTTTGATCGGTTCTAGTCTTTAGGCTCCAATACACCTTGCTAATGGTAATCACAAACATATCATACCAAGCCCGTGAAGCGGGAGAACCTGTAAGCTGCACCACAGATGTGACGGAGGAATCAGTGTAGAAAATTTACTCCATATTCTCCGTTTTACAACAACACTCGCCATAGATCAGCTAATAACTCAAATCTGATGGAGCAATTTATGGGATCCACACGACATATGTGGTAGCAATTTGTTTTTATCTTTGGTATAGACTTGTTCAAACAGTGAAGGCCATATAACATTGTGGAGTAGAAAAGCAACTGAAAGCACGAACATCTTATAACTGAAGCAATGCATACATAAAACAACAAAAGTGAGATCAGCGACCCGTACCCCACAGTACAGATTGTAAGCAAAATCGGTGGCATGGGACAAGATAAGAAATTCAATTATCAAACCCCAATACATAAACGATATCAAGTGACCACCCCCCGTCTGCCCTTATGCTCGATCAGATAATCAAGAACACGCAAAGTGAAACCTAGAGAGCGAGAAAAGCGATGTAAATCAGAACTCGTGCCTGACGGAGGCGGCTCGGATGGGGAGCAAAAACAGGAGCCATCAGATGACGGTACAGGGCTTCAAGCCTTCAAGGGCCGACAAGTATCCCTAACTTTGAACGGAGAAAGATGTCGTCGTTGTTGGCACCATCGACGTCCCAGGAAGATGAAGTGATGTCATGCGGCGCGGGGGCATCATCGGCGGGGGTGAGGGAGATGTGTGGCGGCGGCGGCGGGTGAAGGAGGCGACAGGGGAAGCGAGGGCGAGGCAACGCTAGGTTTTGATGGGGAGTCGGACCAGGGTGTTGGGGAGCCCGGTCCAAGTCCTTACGCTTAGTAAAAGACCAGATGGGAGGTGAATAAAAATCGGTGGGGGTTCACTGCTAGATCGATCGAGGGGAGTACTAATGAACGCATGGCTTAAGGGGAGTAGAGATAAACCGGTGAGGGACATCGGCTCAGGGACGTTAGCGATTTTTTCAGAGGAAAAGAAAATCGGTGGGGGATGGGGTCGATGGGTTGAGGTCTTCGATCGATGAGAGGCAGCGAACGAACGAAACGACGTACGGACTCCTCCATTAGGAGTAGAGATTGAGGCTTCTAAACTACTACTTATAGTACGATTAACTTAGAAATCTTAATAGAATTTGAAGGCGGCTTACTTTTTAAGCAAGAAGAGGCAGCTTATTTTTTTAAGCCGGCCAAAAGAACTGGTCCCAAATCGGAGTAGGCGACCTGCACGAACTCATCCGGTCTACACAATCTGAAAAGGAAAAAAAGGAAACGTCGGCGCAACGGACAACCGACTTCGACTCGGTGACAGCAATCACGCTGTAATTTCAAGACGAACTTCTTAAAATCGAGCAGGAGCAATCGCTGAATCACGCCCGCTGCCTCCGTCCGACCACTGCCCGTTCCTCGATTTCGCAAGGTGAGCTTTTCGTTCCCCTTCCCCTTACTTCTTGATCCCCAATCTGGTGAAATCACACTCGCGGCCGGCGAGTTGGATAGTTCCCCTCCCTTGTCTCGATTTCTCCCCTGATCCGCCGCCCCCTCCCGTCGCTTTCCTTCCGTCGATTTGTGTTCGGTCGCTTCCGTCGAGCGAATCATCGCCTTGGTTTTTGCGATTTCAGGATTTGGATGCTGCTCCTCCAGAGACCAAATTGTTGGCCCCTTACCTTTTTTTTTTCTGTTGTTTCCGGAGAGTAAAATCGATTGGGTTGCTAAGCCGTATATGATGATTCGCTTTCATGGCAGGTCGACGTGCGCACGATGGGTCTGGGAGTGGGAGCGCCGTTCTTCTTCCTCTTCCTCCTCTTGCTGGCCGCCGGCTCTGGAGCTATGCCGCAGGATAACAGGGTTCGCAGGAATTATGGTATGTCTCTCTCAATGGAAGATATGTCTGGTGCTTCGTCCTCTTACAGTACTTCCTTGCTAGTCGCTACTGTATCTAAGAACAACCGTATAATCTAAATGCTACGCAAATTTTGGGAAAAAAATTGACAAGCTTGACACAAAATTTCAAGACCGAATTCGATTCACAGCTGGACAAACAAAAATGACTAATCAGACTGTGAAGTACTCCCTCCGTAAAGAAATATAAGAGCGTTTAGTTCACTAAAGAGAGGGAGTAGTTCAAATTTGAGGTGAATAATACATGTTTTGCGCTATTGAGTTTGTATTTACAGTCTGATTGTTTTTCTTTATCTATTTATCGAGTTTTGGAATGAAATTTCAGGGCATTGTAGATGCATCTTAATATCTTATACGGAGTACCAATCTTGTTGAAAAGAAAATGCAGATCTTTTTGGGACCTCTAGTTGTAGTTTTAAGAGGAGAAAGAACTGGATATTTTCTCTCTCTTGACGGCCTTCCTGTGGTGCTAAATCTTATTCAAGTTAATCTTCATATAAAATTAGTACCTCCAATATGCAAATTGGAGAACAAATTCTAGTTTTTCTGCAGTAAAAATATTGTCTTTTGATGTATATCTTGGTCCAGTATAGTATTTGATTATATGCGCAGCTGATGAGGGTGTGTATTTGGTTTAAATTGGAACTGAAATTGAAGTTTACGATGTCATGTTCCTAGCTTCTTGTGCTAGTTACTTGGGCGTCGAATATTTTGTCACACTGTCCATCTGTTGGCATCAAGCCAGTTAGATTGTGTCAACATGACCTGAATAGCATTTTATTTTTCTTTCTGAATAGCGCGTGGCTGTATAAGATGGATAACCATTTTTGACACATAAGATTTAGGATAACCAACTTCATCGTTTTCACACCATTAACTTCTGGAACATGGAACATGTGTTTTACTGTTTTATATGCTTTATTTATACGAGGTTAGTTCATGTCCCTAGTTCAAGGCCTAGCTGGGGAATTCACATGAACAAAGATACAGCCATAGGTAGTTCTGGAAAAAATTAAGCTCTGGAAAATACACTTACTTGTGGTTGCCATTGTTCTTAATTGGTGATACTATCTGCATTATTTGATCTCAGTTCTTCTCGATCTCGATACAATTGAGATCCACCCAAATGACAAGGAGGAGATTACCTCTAGCAAAATTCCTGTCCCTGTTGAGAGTGGCAGCCCAGTATGCTCAACTTGCGAGAACTTGACAAATAAAGCTGTCCGTTATCTTAGTGACAAACAGACACAAGATGAGATCATGGAGATCCTTCATGGTGTCTGTTCTCAGACATTCTCCTTAGAACAGAAGGTACACCACTTTTATATTGCTTCACCAAATGGTACATGCTCAAAAGATACTCTTTGAACAGCACTAGTGTATGACTTTTTGTTTCCATGAACACTTTCTATCTCTGCAGTGTCTTGAGATGGTGGACTCCTATGCAACTCTTCTCTTTGCCAAGATAACTGAAATCAAGCCAGACGAGTTCTGCAAACAGTATGGCCTCTGCAGGGACGTATCGTTTCTGTCTGTTGCGAAAAGTGAAAGCACTTGCGCATTTTGCCACCACCTCATCGATGAGGTCCTCTCGAAAATGAAAGATCCTGACGCACAGGTGACTACTTTGCTTCATTGACATAATCGGTGCCCTGGCTTGATCCTTTCCGTCTCTTAATATTTGCCTTGTGATATCTGTAGTTTGAGATACTTCAACTTCTCATCAAGGAGTGCAACAAGGTTCAAGGTCATGTGCAGGAGGTAAGCTCTTTTTCACCTGTATATATGGTCTATGACGCCCTAGATTTTCTCTACGATATCATGCAATTTGTCGGCTTCTGTGCACCAAGGAGCCATTGTTTGCTCCTTGATCCAATGTACAATGGTGTGCAAGGATGACATGCTTTGTTCTCTGTTGGCAGTGCAAGAGAATGGTTCTGGAATACGTCCCCCTCATCCTGGTCAACGGCGAGAGGTTCCTCGAGAAGAAGGATGTATGCACTCTTATGCAAGCCTGCGAGGCCTGCAAAAAGAGGGCGGTCGGATCGTTCTTGGACGGGGGACTGCGGAGCGATGCTTGATGAAACACACACCACTTGTAGGAATGGTGGAAACAGGGTGATGAGGTGATTGTTTGTACATATAAGTTGGCTCTGCTCTTTGGAACATCCTTATTATACTAGTATTAGGGAGAGGTACGAAGAGATTGCGCAACACTCTGTCAAGTTATTGAGTATGAGCTCGTGCTACCACTATTTATATAAAAACCAAGGAAGGTCATACCTTCTGTTCATTGAATTTTGATTTACATCCAGAGGTCTGAAAGAAGTTAGATATGGTAAGCTGCGGATGCTCTCAGACATATTTATCCTTGCAAAGATCGGCTGCTAGCAGCGAAATTTTTAAACAGAAAGGTTTGCATCATTTGTCATCCGAATCGTCGACGACAGGATTGGTCGTAGCTTTCACGTTTGCCATTCCAATTGCTAGTATGCAGACTGCGTACTTATTTGCACGATCCAGCATGTTGTGAGAGGTCGGTTCAGTTGTCACACTTGAACGGGAATTCCTCTATGGACATCGAAATCCTCTTGGGTAGGGTGTATTTAGTTCGAGGTACAAGCGGGTTGTTATGGGCATTTCAGTATAACCAAACGGATGGCAGCCTTCTGATAAAATGTAGGGATAACCTAGAAGCCAAACACACTCTAAGTCACACATTTGAGGTGATAGGTTGGTCCATCCGTAAAACGAATATCCCTGCCCCAAAAAAGGATAATCCAGCAACCAAACACGCCAAAGTGACACATTTGAGGTGACATGTTGACCGCAACGTAATTATCTACTTGGATAGGTAGAGAACTGTTTCGAAATTTGCATGATAACAGAAAGAGGGAATGTCAACTAGATACGGAACAGGAAAATTGGCAATATGCATACGTTTATGTATGTATGGTAAAGAGCCTACGCCAATTTTCCGTACATGAATATTTCATAGTTTGACTTAAATGTAGTTATTATTTTGTTGACATTCAAATTCATCTAATGATGATCTTGTTATTATTCCATTACCTCGGCTTACCATGCGTAATTTGTGGGGATGACCTCATCAATGCTTAAGTCGGTGACCGGAAGACTTAGGCCCCTCCGTAGTGCAAGTTCTTCGTCTGCTTTATCATCCAAATATAGTTTGGGCTGTTGAGCGCTCGGAGAAGTGAGGATGACCTAATTGTGAAATGTGCAAGCTTTGCAAGCATGTCCCTGAGATGGCGGCGCATATTATATTTCAATGCCAACATTGCATAAGAATTTGAAACACGGTCCTTGATTGGCTTGGCCATGACGAACTAGACCCCAAAACTTGGCACAACCTTACCTCGGTTAAGGAATGATTGATGGAGGTAATCACCAGGGGAAGGCTGTTATGTCCCTTCTAATGTTGGTCTCATGGGTGATTTGGAATGAGCGCAACTATCGAGTTTCTAGGAACACTTTGACCATGCCAACGATTATTTTTTCCAACATCAAAAGAGAGGCGACCTTTTGGTCCATCACCCGTGTTGAACTTTTAGGGGCTATTATTCCGTGAAAGTACTCATTTTTTCCTCCTTTGGGCCTACATCCCCACCTTGTACATACTTGCTCACTTAATAAATGGAAAATGGCAAAGCCTTTGCCATCTTTTCAAAGAAAAAGAAAATTTCTCATCTCTTTGTATTTACAAAAATCTCAATGATCTTAGCGTCCACATAGAAATAGTTATTTGTATGGATTGATGCTTCACAAAAGGATAGGTGCGTGCATCAATCATATAGAAGCCACTCCGTCTTTCTCAAGAAAAATAAATGCAGTTATCTGCCAATCGCCTAAAAATGACAAAATGTTTTTTTCACCGAGATTTCTTATGATTACTTTATCTAAAGCATAAATACACGATTAATCATGGCACTTCCAAATACCATCTTTCCCTAATAATAAAGCACGGATTGAGTCTCTCGGGTTCACCGTCATCCTCTTTTTTTTCGTTTTTTCCGTATGTGGTGTCTTTGGCCGGTTCCTACAAGGTGGTACTATTCTTCTTTGCGCGCTACTGAATTTAGGCTTCTGACCTGGACCACGACATCTAATTGGGCTTCGGCTGGGCCTCCTCCACCCGTAATCTCAAGCCAACGTGGCGCTTGGGCGAGCAGAAATTGGCCATGGTGGTCGCGTGATGCGGCAAGGGGCGGGTGTCGAGGTGCAGCCGAGTTCATGTCTGACGAAAAGAGACAGACAGGGTGCTGGTGTGATGTCGGACGGGGCCGAGCCGTGCAACGGCCCCATGGGCAGAGGCAGCAGGAGGTGCGCGTCCGGGCGGAGAACGAGAAGAGGACGAGCATGGAAGAAAGGAGCCAGCGAACGGATGATGGTGGAGGTCGGAGGGGTGGCGGCCTCGCCGGAGTGACGAACGCCCGAGGGTGGCGGCGAGCGGGATCGAGGCGTGCTGGGCACTGCCCCTCCGTTTGTGACGGCGCTGGGAGGAGATGGGATCGGGAGGCTGGGGGATCGGGCTAGGGTTAGAGTGAGTAGTGGGGGCCCTGGGCCTTAGGGGTTAAGTGGGCCAACCCACGAGAAATATGAAGAAAAGGAAGGAAGGCTCCCGCATATGGCGTCCGATTTTATTTTTTAAAATATGGCGTCCATAAATTAAGGCATTCACCCATAATTAAAGCAACTAGATGAAACCCCGCGCGTTGCTGCGGGACATTTCGAATTTGCCCTAAAGTCAACATTGGGTTGTGAGTTGTGACTACAATAAAATAGCCAACATGCTCCTATATTAGTGGAAGCATGTGAGACATAAGAACTCAAACAACATATGTATGAAATCTCACACGTGAATTGTTTTTGTGTGAAAATTATTATATCCAACAAATGACTCGGAAAGAAACACTAATTAGGTTGTCGGTCTAACCCATACCTCCAGAGAAACTACTCGAAACTACTCAAGGGTCATTTGACTTACCTCAAGATAACTCAACAGTTTCATTTTGTATGTTGAATTGCACATTGTGAATACTTGTTGAACTTTATTTCCTACAACAGAATAGTAATTTTCTGCAAATCAATGTTGATAGAACAATGCAAGCAGTGAATACCTTATATTGGAACTTAGGTCCATATCAATACTAAGATTCAATCTAAGAGAGACTGGAAAGAAACACAATTGCTCAAGTGAGACATCATTGGATATTACTGGACACTGGAAATAAAACTCACAACATAATAGAAGATGATCTCTCAAAATAGTTTAAATAACGTAAGCCCGGGCATCTCAGTTCTCAAGTGAATTCAGTGCAACACTGCCACCATAATAATTTCTCTCATTTAAAATGTTGATCTCTCCAAATGGTGATGCTTTGTTGCACAAAGTGATAAAAAAAGTTCAGCTAGAGGTGAAAATTCCATACCAGAGTAACAATGGACATAGAAACCCAATATCTTGGCTTTAGTTAACTGAGATATCTCCAATTGGTGCAGAGCATGAGAACTTCCATCTTCACTTATAACCTTGAATAAAGAATGAAAAAACTGAGGCTATTTTCATGCATACAGAATATCCATGAAGATGTATTTTTCTATCATTTGACCTTCCATCTCAGCAAGCATGAAAGAATCACAACTCAAAACAGTTACACAACAAAGAAAGAAATTATGATGCAAAAACCGAACAAATCTGTGGACTCCAGAGTAGACAGGGCGCGTGTAATGTAGCAGGTCCCGCGCATGCGGTGAACATCGACAACAGCAGGGCACGGCGCTACGGGCAGAACGGCCAGCAGCTGCAGCAGGGCACGGCCGGCGGCAGTAGCGCACGGCCACCACGGCCACGTGCACGTACATGGCCAGCACCAGCAGGAAACGGCCAGCCACGTCCGCATGCACGTCCAGCAGCAGCAGTAGGGCACGCCCATCTCGCTGTCGGCGCCCGCGCAAGCCGCCCACCTGATCACAGCATCCGCGCCACTGGTGCGCGCGCATGTCGTCCACCTAGCCGCCGGCGAACACGCACGTCGCCACCGGTAATGGTTGGCCTGCTCCTCTCGGTCGTCTAAAATCCATTCACCAACGGACATGACGGGCTCTCAGAATTTTGTACGAACATAGTGGAGTATTTAGGAATGATGAGAGAGAGGGGAAGAGGAATCAACATGAGGAAGAAGAGAGGATTGAAGATGAAGGGGCAGCCAGAGAAAATGCTTGTTCATGTGCAATGAGGAGATATAATGGGAGGGCTGGCCATGGACGGATGTCTGTTGGTAGCGGAAAAGCTGATCTTTTCATGTGGGAAGAGAAAGGTTGTTCGGCTCTTACTGTTGGAAACAGAACCACTAATGGTTGTTACTCTTCGACTGACCATTGAGGCTGTTGGTTTCTGCTTGCGCATGCATTCAAGGAAGCTGCTGACGTGGGATGTATGCTGAGTTGGAGTAGCTGCATGGTGAGATAAATCAAAGTAGTGGGGATCATCTACTCTGAATAATGACATGGCACATCGCTGATGTGGATAGTGTGCATGATGAGAGAATAGGGAGTAGTGGGGAGCAACTTCTTAAGAATGGTAGATTTAGGATGGCTGTCGCACGGTGCAGGCAAATTAAATGGATTCCTCCATATAGGGAACTAGGAAGAATTAGGAAGAAGAGCGCACGGTAGGAAGAAGGCATTGCTCTTTATATTTAAACATTTTAAAATTCGTGTTTTGGAAGTTTCAAAAAAATATGAAATTTTTCCTGAGGGTACATATACACATTCCGAATGCCCGTGGCAAGTTTTGGTATAAATCTCGCTTTGTTTTGGGCTATAGAAATAAAAACAAATTTCTGATAATGTATAAGAGAAAAGCGGTGCCATTTTTATCAAAAAAATTCTCTTTTTTGTATTTCTCAAAATAAAAAGTATTTCTTTTTCAGATTTGTACCGGGCCTTAGGAATGTGTGTTTGTATTCACGTATTTGATTTAAGATTTTCTTTAGCAACCGAAGTATGTTTTTCAAAAATTTCAAATATCAAGAGCCATGGAGCCCGGTAGCTGCAAGCACTTTTTGGCACGGTGTGGCCAAATTAAGCGGATTCATCGTAATCAAAGGAATGCATGTTGCATGATGTCTTAAATTATATTCAACATACTTTGTGTTGCATTCCTGCATGGATAGGTACAATAATAAAATACCTAAAGAGATGAGGCCTAAGATAATGTTATAAGCATGGCCCTAAATTGGTTATATCTTCAACGGCAGCCCTAAAAGCATAGCTGGGCCAAGAAACTGCATTCTTTCCTCACTTGAGGCTAAAATACACCTCCAACAGACCATAAATGATGAAAAAAAGTGTCTCGATGTAAAAATTGCTAAGAGATGCTAATTGCGGCACCACCAGCAGTTCTAAAACAAACACTATCAATGCTCGGACGGCGGAACCGCCAAAGTTGGCCGCACCCTGGGCTTAGGGTTCTACTGTGCTACGCATTGGGATTCTAGGATTCCACTATTTTATCATAGTACGTTCTTTTGAATTCTCGATAAACCATTTTGATATTATTGTACTGCGCTGGTGTACATTTTCATGAACCAGTGTTTTCTTCATATGAAACATATGTGTTATGTTTGCATATATGATTCTCAATTTAATTATAACCCAGTTTTCTCTCCTGTTGAAACGCACGAGCACAAGCGATGCATCAATTTTCTCTCCCGTTGCAACGCACGGGCATTTGTGCTAGTATACTCTAAAATATGAGTACTCATGTCTCATGGTATAATTTCAGTGATTGGTTCAAGCGGGCAAGCATACAAAATCCTTATAGAGAAATAGTCCCTCCTATCCAAATTAATTGAGGCAACTTTAGTACAACTACTATTTTTTAATAGTGTTTTTTTTTACCCCTCAGAAAAATAGTGTTTTTCACCCTAAAAGAAATAGTGTTTTTTTGCTGAAAAAGGAATGCTTTTTTTTAAGCAAAAAATGAAATATACACTAATTTTTTTGCTCAAAAAAGGATTAGTATTTATTCCAAATAACCCGTAAATGATTTGCAGAGCAAGTAATGTTCCTAACTCCACAATGACATGCACCTGCTTTCCACTTTCATAATGCCTTGTTTCTTGAACACGTCCACCTACATGCAGACGCCTCGCTTGGCGCGCCGCTCCAAGATCCGACCTTAAACTAGAGCAATGCCCCGCGCATGATCTTTCTGCCAATCACTTGTAATTTCGGTACGATAATCGGTGAGCTTCAAGCTATAAATCGAGAAGCTCGCCGGATTACTCCTGTCATCGTACAGCGGCGGCGACTAGCCAGTGTAGCTCGATCTTCCGCTCCTGTCCCTCATCGGTACTTGGCGGTCGAGAAGGCGATCGATGGCGTCATCGTTCGTGTGGTCGAGGCGCGCGCTGGTCGTGATGGTGGTGGCTGCGATGGTGGTGGCGGCGCAGTCGTCAGAGGCAGCGGCGAGGAGCGGCGGGGCCGACGAAGACGAGCTTCGGTTCCCGGGGTTCCCGGGCGGCAGGCAGCGCAACCCTGGATTCCCGGGGGTGCCAGGGGGCAGGGTAGCGTCGCCGCCAGCGTCTCGCTTCAAGCCGTCCTCGCCGCCGCCGCTGCAGCCGTCACCCGCTGCTAGTGCTAGCCCACCGTGTAGCAGCGGGGCGCCTTCGCAGCCGGCGCTGCAGCCGCTGCCCGGGTTCCCAGGCCTGCAGCAGCCGGGCAACGGCGGCGGGTCGCCGTCGTCGCCGGCGGACTGCGTGACCCCGCTGGCGGGGCTGATGACGTGCGCGTCGTTCCTGACGGGGAGCGAGCCGGACACCCCGACGCCGCAGAGCGAGTGCTGCAGCGGGCTGGGCATGTTCCTCAACAGCACGGCGGCGGTGGACGACCGCTCGCTGCGGTGCCTGTGCCCGGTCATCCTCGGCGACGTCAACCGCATGCTGCCCAAGCCCATCGACCCCGTCCGAATGATGTACCTCCCCATCTCCTGCGGCGTCGTCCTCCCGCCTCAAGTCCTCTTCATCTGCTTCAGTACGTACCCACATTGCTCTTTTGAATTTGAATTTGAATTTCTCTTGGTTTGAATTTGAATTGAGTCTCAAATGATTTGTAGCTGGACAGCCAACACCACCCGTGGTCTCGCGCATCCCCGACTCCTGGATGACGCCAGCTTCATCAGGCAATTAATTCTGTTCAACATTTATTCTTTAAAAAAAATCAGAATTATGACCTGCTAATTGGTTGTGTTTGTCTGATGTTCTATCTTGTTTTTCATGCAGCATTGACACCTTGATTGATGCCAACCAGATCAGGGATTCAGATACAATTAATTATCTCAAGTTAATTTATGCCTATTGGCAGATGATGCTCTATGTCTTGAATTCAGATGCAGTCATGAAAAAAAGTATATAGGCTGCATCACCTGTGCCGGAAACTAGTAACCAACTTACCATACAGCTGACCTAGATTGGTCAGTGCATCATGTGCCTTGTAAGAGATGTACTTTTCCGTTGAAAACCACATACATAAAAGAGCAGATTGTATTCAAGTGTTCAACTTTCAATGAGAAGTGTGTGATCAAGCTGACAAAGAAAACCGCAGCAAAGAACAGGTTAACCGCAGCAAAGAACACTATCCGCATAGTTTAACAAAAAGATTTCATGCAAATACAGAAGAAACTTTATTACATCCATGAATGTAACACGCGACAAACTTTACCGCACAACCAAAGCTATCATACGCATGACATCTGGCGATGATATGATATACGCTCGTAGTTTTGAGTAATAGTTTCGATCTGTTACCATCAATGACTAAATACATTAACCAATATTCCTGGAACAACATGATTATAATGATAAATACATGACATCTATATTGATGCATTGATCTTCAAACACCTTAAATGACCTCTGACCGAAAAGATGTGGTAAACTGCATCCAAGTTCACCATATGCGGTAGATAACATCTTTTCTCGCCTCTTTATTTTCTTCTTAGCACAGTACCAACCAACAACAAGGTCGGTCATAAGCTTTATTCTGAGAATAGCTTGGGTCAACCCTCTTATGTTGCAGCAGCTTGTAGCAATCTAGCAATCAGGTCTATCATATAGCAAAAGTTTACCTCGTCCCCTGTCCGGCTGCAGTGTAAAAAAGAACATAAGAGTAGGAATGATATACATTAGCGTGTGGTCCATAACTGACAATAAAGAACACGTCACCTCTCGTGATGTTTTCCCTTTTCTTTCTCATGCCTTGTGGAGGGAACGGACACGGTCTTGTATTAACTTCCTCTCTGAAACTGATATTCCCTCGAAAGCACGCTCCGGCAGGGTCTCAAAAGCTTCTTTATTTGGATCACTCTTAGCTAGATCATAGGTTGCAGAGCGGATAGCTTTCTTACTCGGTCCACACGGTCGTATGGAGGTTAGCTTGTCATAAGCCGTGTTAAGCTGCAAACAGATGGATAGTAATAGTATAGCTTCATCATGGTTTATATGTAAAGCACGCATGTGAAAACATGACTTGATAATGATTTCTAGTACTATATTACGATTTAGATGAAATGAGCTTACGTCCATATTCTCGAACCAGAACATGTAAGAAATTGCAACCGCAGGCGCTCTACCAAGTCCAGCAGTGCAATGGATGTAAACTCGCCCTTTGCCTTGTGATATAGCCCATTCTAGTGCGGAAACTGCTTTCGGTAACTGTTTCCTCAGCGAATCTGGATCGAAGTCTACTGCCTGCAAACGAGAAATTGTAAATATCCTTAGTTTTCCTTCTAAACAGAACACCCTTTGCTTGCAGTTTGCTTATGATTTGCAGCTTGGCTTCTTCAAGATTACTTGTTTGTTAACCTTCTCTTTTTGTGTTACTTCTAGAGATATCACAAAATTCTGGTTCTACAGACTAAAGATCTTTATGATTAATGTTTAGCTTAATAACATTATCTAGTCAAAATAAAGGAAACACGGACGTGCTATGATTACTCTGTGAGTTGATTATTTTAAATGAACCAAAGGAGTTCAATGAGAGGGCCAACAATTGCCACTGGCCCACTGCAACTTAAAGATAAAATCTCACTCTTTTGTCACTGATTTGCTCCTCACCATGGATTATCAATAGATGGATAAGAGGAAACGCCAAATATTATAACTTACAAATCACTTGAAATGTGAAGAGAATGCAGAGTGGCAGTAACTGTATTTTATGTTATCAGAATTAAGAAAGAAGCAAAAAACATGAACTCACTCAGTTGATAAATAAGAAACTCACTGGTCTTCTCATATGCTGAATGCCAAGTTCTTTGCACCTAGTGACAACAGCTTCAAAATCAATGCCCCAGTATTCGATATCCTTGTCCTGCTGTAGACAAAGAATATAGGCTACATTTTCCTCATTTTTCAAGTGATCAATATCGTCAGGCTTCTGAGGTTGCGAGCCAACAATCAAGCTATCACTTATGACAGCATAATTCATACCTAAGTTTCACATGTAATAATTAATTCATCAGTGCAGAAGAGGGAAATTCTCTTTCTCTCTAAATAATAACTATATCTCATTCATCATTTTTTAAATGATAACAAAGCAAGAGAGGGAAACCTAATACTCGGTGACAAATGAGGGGCCAATAACTATTCCTATATAAAGTTGCCCTTTATAGAAATTGCTACTTCACATAGATTTAGGTTATTCTGAACTATAACAAAAACATGTGCCTGTTAGGAGCTAGGGTTCTGCCGGTTCTAGGGCGGAGATTGTAGGGAAAAGATGGAGGAAGACGAGGACGAGGGCGCGGCGGCCGGCAGGCGGCGGCGGCGCAAGAGGCGGCTAGGGTTAGGTCTCCCGGCTCCCTAAGGGAAGCCGAGCAAATAATGATTGCTTCTTGCTTGATTAGATTGATACATCTCCTCTCCTTATATAGAGAGGTTTACTTGACTCCTAAGCAAATGATCCTAATAACGATAAGATAATTGGGCTAAGCCCCTAATAACGATAAGATAACTTGGGCCACAACCCACTGGGCTAAGCCCCTAATATGCCGGTCATAACAGTGCCACACTGCAGTTCTATTTTAGTAAAGTGCCATTAAACTGATCTGTGAGGGTACAACACACATCAGAAAAAAAATATCTTGGTCCTTCTTAAATCTAAATTCAGTTTTGAGAATGAAATTAAATTCAGTTTGGCCACTCTTTCGATTAGACCAAGCAGACCTAAATTTAGTTTTGAGAGTGAAACATAAAAGATCGCCCTACCAAACATACCAACTTGAAGAAAAGTTCATGCTACTCTTTTTGGCCACCAAATTATACACCATACAGATAACAAATGCTATGTAAGGAGAAAAAATAATATGCTGATTATAAAGTCTTCAAGATGGCAATTTTTCATCCCGTCATTTTTATCAATCGCTTTGCCATGACTAGACCAATTGAGATTGAGATGACTAAACAGATCAGTATTTGAAGAAATCAATGCAAAATGTGTCCAGGTCGCCACCCAACCCAGAAAACGACATGCTTACTCATTGTCTCCTTGCTATGGCTTTCACGACATTTATAACAGAAAATTCATGTTAGCACTTTTTTTTAGCCAATTCATGTTAGCACTTACCCAACATAAATCATGCAACCATGAAAACAAAGCCTAACAAATGGTCTCAATCACAATCTAAAATCAGCTCAGCTAACAACCTGACACAAATGTAGGCACACTAGAAGGAACAATTCATTTGGCCAAGACAACAAGATTCCGTAACAAAATTCAACATCTAATCAAGGACAGGTGTAGTTCATCACATCTAAGAGGGTCCAACAAACACGGATGATGCATCACAATATACATCGAGCCACCAATGCGCCAATTGGTGCTCGATAGTCCTACGAGAAACACAATTAAACATTTTCTCACAAATGGAGCCCTACAAATACCGACATTTCTTTAGAACAAAGGATTATCCTAGCTCTAATTGAATTTACATCCATCAATCAATCAAAGAATACCCACAATTCATATGGCAAGCAGAAGTTCGTACCAAGGTCGTGATGGTACTCGTGTGGGTTCCGCATCATCCGCTTCATGGCGGTGTTGTAGTCCTCCATCCTCCCACTACCCCGTGCTCCGGCCGCAGCGGAGGAGGAGGTGCACAGGAGAGGCCGGGCGCTCCTCAGGTGAACCCCGCCGCGTCCGGCAGTGCAGCCAACGGCGGCCATTGGCAGCCTCCCCCTGTTCCGGACGCCGGCGCCGCTAGCCGGGAGGCGCGGAGAGGCGGGGAGACAGGATGCGTTGGCCGTGGCCGCCATGATGGCGAGATCCTTGCGGCACTCCGATGGACGCACGGCCGGCGGTGGTCGGGAGTCTTGCCGCAGCTATTGGAATGGATCCCCTTCCCATCAAAGTTGCGGATTTTGGACGTACGGGCGCCACCTTTTTTTTTTGAGAACTTATTATTTATCTTTTTATTACTGGTCCACAATAAACCTGAGCATGGGCAGCCCGGGCCGAGTTTGTCTCTCGGGCCTGGCTTGGGTCTGAATTAGCATAGCAACCCGACTGATATTTCGTGATTTAGTCTGAACTAGTGACCACTTAAAAAAGAATAGTCTGAACTAGTACAAATGCCTGTGGGTCAATGGGCGATAAAATTTGCAAAACCTGCTCCATGTGCCATTATACACTATTCTCTTTGTTCCATAAGCAGTGCATATTTTCTGAAAAATCAAATTTTATATAAGATTTTTTCTTTTCGTTTAGGTTTCAAACAAGAATGAGAGCCAAATCAATTTATTTGACTGAGCAGAGGCAAATCGAAGCGATCAACGCTTGTGTTGACTGCTAGCCTGCGCCATGGCGCTACTGTAACCGCGTGTTGTCGACTGCGGGCACCGTGGTTGCCGCTCAACCCTTGCCAGTCCCCACTGATGGGTCACCGTTTTTTTTTAGAATCATCATCAAGCTTTATTAATCACCCTACACCTGGGATTTCATCGGATATTACATGCAGAATGCAGTCAGGTGGTTCGCTAGGCCAAAAACTACAAAGTTCCTTACTAACTCCTTCTCTAGCTAATAAATGAGCTCCTTGGTTCCCTGATCTTCTAACCCAGGAAGCTTTAAAACCTTGAAGTGACCTTCCCAACAGCTTAATTTCTTCAACGATCGGTCCCGCCGCACTTAAGTTTTTTGCCTGGTCATTCAACATGGCCGCCACTCCCTTGCCGTCGACTTCAACGTGCACCCTGGTAGCTCCAGCATGGATCGCCAGCTGCAACGTCTTGCGGCAAGCAAGTATCTCGGCCACCTCAGGATCAGACACATCCATACATAGCAGGCGGCCCCTCTAAACGCTCCGGCATGGTCTCGAAGAACCACTCCTCCACCTCCACGATCACGCAGCTTAGACAGAGCTCCGTCTGAGTTTGCCTTGAGCCACCCTTGCTCCGGCGGACTCCATCTCACAGCCGGTGCTGGAGAGGAGCACCTCGGTTGCTTTGTATGAATGGTTGTCCATTCTATGATATGCTGATAAACATTCTCTGCAACCACCCTAGGGCCCGCAATCTTTTTTCCATCCCTCGCTTCATTCCTTGCGAGCCAAAGACCGTACGCAGCCTGAACCATTACCTCCCGCTCCTGGTCACCGGCATCAGCAAACCATCACAGCAGCCATGAGGCAAGCTCTCCATGGGCTCCGTCAGACACCGGCGGGATCGCCACCGGAACCCCTTTCTCCGAGCTTAACACCTTCCAGAACATGGCTGAATGCGGACACGCCCAGAAGCGATGCAGGACTGTTTCTTCTCTACTGCAAACCATGCAAAAAATCCCTGGTTTGATTTTCTTCATGTGTAACTCAGCACCAACGGCCAATCCATTTTTTATCAGGCGCCACATGTGGATCTTTGCCTTCCCAGGAGCGTTGGTGTTCCAAAGCGCTAGCCAGCTTTTGTGTCTATACACCGATCTCGAGGACTCTGGCCGTCCGGTTTTGGTCCTTTTTAGCGACAACATAGGTGATATGCTGATCGGACACTGAACTGCCCCAACTTAGTGAAGTTCCATGCCAAATAGTCGCTGCTACCCAGGCCTCCAATAGCGATCTGCTTGATATCATATGCGTCATCAGCTGAGAACATAGCATCCACCTTGGCATGATCCCAAGCAGAACCATCGGGACTAAGTAGGTCGCTGACATGTGTGATTCCATGCACAAAATGCTGCCCAAGAGGTTTTAAACTCCATGCCCTCGGAATCCAATTTTCGTAGTGTATGTTAATGTTCGAACCATCACCTACACGCCAAAAAAACTCCCTCTCTTAGTAGTTCCCTCCCATGTATAATGCTCCTGAACGTGTACGACGCACCATTGGGACATGTGGCGTTCATGATTGTGCACTCCTTGAAGTACCTAGCCTTGAGCACACGGGCGCACAAAGAGGATGGATATTGGAGGAGTCGCCATGCTTGCTTTGCCAGCAGAGCTTGATTAAAAGCAAAATTTCTGAACCCATCCCTCCATCTCTCTTTGGCAACCACATTATATCCCAGGCTATCCAGTGCACCTTCCTTTCACCATCAGCTGCACCCCACCAGAATTTTGAAGAGATTGAAGTCAAGTTCCCGCACATCTTCTTCGTGAGTTGAAAACAACTCATTGTGAAAGTTGGTGTTGATTGTAACCCTGATTTTATAAGTACTTCCCTTGTCTTCTTAGACAAACCTTGCCCCTTGCATCCCGACACTTTACCCTTGGAGCTTTCTCTGACATATTGGAAGGAACCATCTTTCGATCTTCCTACCATAGTTGGAAGCCCCAGATATCTCTCACTTAGTGCTTCAGAGTCAATGCCTATGGTTTGTTTCAGAGCGCCCTTATCCTCCTCGTTACATCCTTTCCCAAAAAAGATAGATGATTTTTGTAGATTCACCTTCTGTCCAGACGCCACTTGGTATGCTTGCAGAATATCCTTCAATGCCTGGAGATTACCTTGTGTTCCTTCCAAGAAGACCACACTATCATCAGCAAATAAAAAGGTGAGTAATATGGGGGCCAGTGCTCCCAAAGCTTACCCCATTTATCAGATTGTCTCTTTGAGCCAAAACAACGCTGAAAAACCTTCAACACAAAACAGGAACATGTATGGGGAAAGTGGATCGCCCTGCCGAAGCCCTCTCGACGGCAAGAAACTGTGTGAAAAAACCCCCATTCAGCTTGACACAGAACCGAGCACTCCTAACACAACTCATTATCATGCTAATCCATTCTTGCGCAAAGCCAAAATGCTCCAAAGTTTTCTCCAGAAACACCCACTCGACTCTATCATAGGCTTTCATCATATCAAGTTTTACTTCACAGAGCGGCTTCTTCCGTTTCCGTTTCCTAATAGTATGCACACACTCATATGCCACGAGCACGTTGTCAGTGATTAAACATCCCGGTACAAATGCGCTTTGCTCCTCAGAGATGAGTACCGGAAGGATCAGCTTCAGTCTATTTGCTAAAACTTTTGCCGCTAGGTGCACGCGCACGAGCAGATGATGCATGACCGCATTCTCTCCCATCCGGGCATGAGAGCATCTATAACCGGATACAGCAAATCCGAACCTTTAAAATGCTTGCGGGCGTATACAGACGCGTTGGAATGCTCTGTCACATCTCAAATAATCTCTTCTACAACCGAATACCTCAATAAAGAAACCTCAAATCCATCATATTACGTGCAATGTGAAACCTAATCTAAGCGGAGGTTGTCCGGCTCCGCCGTGCACATGCGTTCGCCTCCGCCTCGACGCGCTAATGAAGCGGTTGCGCATCCGCCGCCACGCTCGGACGCCAGACGGACCGCACCACTTCCGGTGAGGCAGCGACAACACACCTCGCGTTGGATCCATGCGCCATTTGGGCGGACGCAATAGATTCCCGACGAAAGGAGTCCAAGCGCTACCGTCGAGCAGCCTCCTCCAGGGAGTGGCGCAGCGCAAGGCGGACGGTCATCCCCTCCTTGGGGCCACGTGGAACAAGCTCCAGGTCAATGGATCTGGAGGTGTAGGACTCGGATCCCTGCCCGCCATGTCGGAAAAGGTAGGAGATCGCCAGATGGGAGCTTGGGTGGCGAAGTGGACTGGAGGGTTAGGGTTTGGTCCGGGGAGCCGATGGGGACGAATATATGTGGGGTCGAGTAGGCCAGGGTGGATTAGGTCTGACGTGGCTGACGCGCCTGGGCCACCCCATATCCGCCTCATATTTGGGATGAATATGAGGGGTGCCGATCAGCCCAAGGGTTTGAGGCTGATTTGAGACGTCCGTTTGGGTCGGAGTTTTTCGACCGGTCAGTGATCGAACCGTCTGTTCAGGTGTTTAGCGGAAGTTTGAAACGATCGGTTGTAGATGCTCTGAAGCTATCAATTCATTTTTTTTTCATGACTCCTGGCCATGCAAGCTCTAATTTATTCTCTCTCCCATCGAGGCATGATCCTGCCAATTCCTTGTTGGAATTATTGGGCCTAGCCCATATAATAATTCATATTTTCTGTCAATAATTCAAAGTAAATCCCAGAGGCTCATGTGGCCCATTCATGCATGACAAGGTTGTGTGGAAAATTGACCTATGCCACGTGTATGCGCTGTTTTATCGCACAAGAAAGAAGTTGAAACGATTGACGCATAAATGGGAGAAGAAGCTGAACACTTTTTGTGATTTTTAGTGCGCTAGTTTCTTCTCTCCTTTATGGTGTTTAGCACGTCTGTTTAATGGTGTTTATTGCACCGATTTCTCTTCTACTAATGAAGGGCTGGTTTCAACTCTTCTCGCCTATATAGGAGGTCGCTCCTCTACAGGCAAGAAGAACAACTCTTCATCTCATTCCAAAGCATTGAGCCGCCTATATTTTTTCCATCTCTCTTCCCGGCGTGCACCGGGAAGTGGGACAGAAGGCCTTCAAAACCCCGCCTCTTGTGATCCGGTACGGGAGAGGGGCGATTAGGTTTTCGGGGAGTGCTTCCGCACGACTGTTGGATCTTTATTCATCATGGCTGCGAACGACATCCCCGACGACGAGTTCCCCAACGACGACTTCTTCCCTGACATCGACGACATGACAAATGACACGTTTGCATATTCTGCTGCTGTTTCGTACGTCATCTTATCCTCTCTGCCAGGGCTAGCATTTGGTTTACTGCTACAAGTGATTGACATGGATATGTTGCTTGTTGCTTATTATCTCAACTACATGACTAGTTTCAACAATCAGTTGCATGCCTCAATTGTTCTCTCTCTCATGTTGATCATGTTTTACCTATTGTTTTTCTGGATTAAATTTAACAGAAAAATGCCTAATTATTCATCAATCCAAAAACTTAAAATGTGTAGGGAATTTTCTCCTATTGCTTTTGCTGCAACTCTCAAGCCCGCACAGTTTGAGGGTGTGAATTGTAAGAGGTGGCGTGCCAGGGCAGTTCTTTGGCTTACCACCATGAACTGTTTTCACGCCTCTAAAGGCAAGCCAGAGGGAGAGCTGACTGCCGAGCAGGAGCAAGCCAGGCTACAGACACCCTCTTCAGAGGTGCTATCTTGAGTGTTCTTGGCGACAATATTGTCGATCCATTCGTGACCATCATGGTCGGTAAGTATATGTGGATTTGCTCGAGGCCAAGTTTGGGGTCGCGGACGCAGGAAGTGAGTTGTATATCATGGAACAGTATCATGACTACAAGATGACTGATGACTGCTCCGTTGTTGAGCAGGCTCATGAGATTCAGTCACTTACTAAAGAACTTGAGCATATCAATTGTGTGTTACCGGACAAATTCATTGCCGGAGGCATCATTGCCAAGCTTTCACCTTCGTGGAGAAATTTTGCTACCTCTCTGAAGCACAAGAGGCAAGAGTTTACTATTGTCAATCTTATTAGCACTCTTGATGTGGAAGAGAAGGCGAGGGCAAAAGACACATGCTCGCTTATGTGAGGGGAATTCTAGTGCCAATTTGGTACAGAAGAAAATTTTCCAACCCCACAAACCCAAGAACAAAAACAACTATGCGGGCAAAAGAAAGTTTGACGGCAAGAACAAAGTACAACAGCCCACCAACTTCAAGAAGAAGAAGGAAACCTATAAGAAGAAAGGAAAATGCCATGTGTGCGGTAGTGAGAATCATTGGGCTTCATCCTGCAATGACCGCTGGGACATGCGTCAAAACGAGAACAACAGCAAGAAAGCCAATGTTGTCATTGGCATGTTGAGATGAAAGATATCGGGTATGGTAAATTTCCTACCGTTCTTCCATTATGTCATTCCACTGGTACAGCGAGGTGCTATACAAACGGTTTTTAACCCCTTTCCGCGACGGTGTTTGGAACCATCACCAAGTGAGTGACTGCGATAGGGGGTGTCCTTCCCACACGACCCAGAAACCGTCGGGGATAGGGAGCCACCCAGACGCTGCATCCTTGCAACTCGTTTGTGCTTGCATTGCCATCGCAGTCGGTATTCTATGGTGCTACGTTTACGATGCGCGGCCCATCACAAACGGTTCATGATTATAGAACGTGTATGATAAGCAGACAATCACACACATTCGCTTTTCCAAACTGTATGCGATAACTAATTAAGAAGATTAGCTAATCGTCGTACGAGTGTCGGACAGGATTACGAAACGTCGGACCGTCGTAACATCGTCGTACACGACAACTATCGCACATGCTATTCTGTGGTGCAACGTTTACGATGCATACCACATCAGAAACAGTTCATGGTTGCGAATCGTGTACGATAAGGCAACTATCACAAACGTTTAGTTTGCCCGCACCGTTTATGATATTGTCTGACATCGCACACGCTTTGCAAACGGCAACTGTGTGCATGCTTACACACGTTTCCTCTCTGTGAACCGTGTCGGATTATGGTGTATATCGCAAACGTTTGTGTTTTACCAACCGTGTGTGACATAACGACCTGGAGAGCGTAATTTCACCGTAATTTAATTGCTGCTATTTCAAATTATACCGGATTTGAATTTGAATGTATGCTATAGCTTTATTCATATCCATCAGGTTCAAACAACCAATGCATTATTCGATTCATAGGTACATATGTTCAAGAATTACATAAGAACCAAATAAAGAATGATGAACCACAGTTGTATACTTGTACTATTAAAGACGATAAAGAAAGAGGCGAAATACATTCTGATTGCTGAACAAGGTGAAGCGGAATGCCCATATTGTGCCCTCCTCCATGCAGAAGGCACGCACGACTCTAGTCCAACCCCTTGTGATGGCCGACCGCCCATCCTTCACGGTCTTCATGAAAACATCTAGATAATCATCGTGTTCTAGTAGAAATACTTTAACCTTTGCATGCCCACCAATCATGTCGTTTGAGAGGTAATCTTGAGTAAACTGCTTTGGGAACCACTGCAAAGGAAAAAGATTCAGACATTGTCATCTAACACAACTCATTATGGGCAGTAAAAAGAAGGCTGCAGAGTTCTTACTTACCATCCTACAGTTCGCTGTTGTCTTGGATAAAGTGTAAACAAATAGTTTAATTGCCATCTTTTGACCCATTTTACTAACAATCTTTATCAGCTTCCTTACTTGATGCTGGTTCATCGATATCTCATTGCCCCATACGCAGAAAGGGTCGAAGCGCGGATCTTTACCAATGACATATGTACCTAAAAGCACCAAGTTAATATTAGAAGCTAAACAACAATTGCACACTGATGTAGTACAACACTCTTTTATAATATCTTATAACATCCAATATACTCACATATTAGATGAATTAACATCTTATATTATGGGCCGGAAGGAGTTTATTGCATTTTTACAAAGTATCGGCTGATTAACTGCTGCTGTATCCATGGGTTAGAGTTAGTTTGAGCTAGCTTGGGCTCAAATAGCCCTGAAGTATATCCAAACATGAGGGCTAGTTTGAGCTAGTTGCATCTAACCCACCCGAAAAAACTATCCCACCCAAGAGGTGCTAATTGGAGCTAGTTCTCCTAGTGCATTTATTGTCAATCTAACCCTATCATCCAAACACCTCTTTGGATGGAGTTAGTTCAGGGTTAGTCATGAGCTAGAAACTAACTCTAACCTCTAGCTAAGTTGAGTATCCAAACAGGGATGTGTTGTTGTTGTTGCTGCTGCTGCTCTTCTACGTATATCTAGACATCATCAGAACATTAAGGTAACACTCTTCCTTGTTGCTATGTAGCCTAGGATTGCATATTTAGACATTAAGTACAGTGCATGTTGCTATGTAGCCTCAGATATATTACATATGGCCCTAGTTAACCTAACGATAAATGGGTTACAGATATATTCAGTTAAAAGTCTGATTCATCGATTAGTCCCTTATCAGCCCCCGGCCTATATGGTACCAGCTACCGATATCCTGAACAGTGAGTATATATAAGCCATGGGATGAAACTAACCTCGATGGAAAACAACAGTCATTCCCAAAATTGTCCTGTGGAGGTACATCGAGAGGCATATTAAGCAGAACAGGCTAAACATCAACCAAATATATCCATGGCAGACAAAATAATCTCCAAAAGATAGCTTCAGTGTGCAGGTTTAAGCACTCTAGTAAAGTAAAACAAGTGGAAAGGTGTGTTAACTGCAACAGGCCTAACATTTAACAACAAGCAAATATAGTCATTCAAACTAGTATTGTGCCGGTCTAAGTACACTGGTTATTGTTAAATAAAAATGGAAAGGCGTGTTAACTACAAGATGCAGCAACCAAATGCAGTCATTCATAGTGGTATTGTTGAAACTGGTATTGATGAAATTGAACTGCACAGTTCATACTTGCACATATAGAACATCACGTTGTGAATAACTGGAATAAACAAGGCATACTACGAACAACCAAAGATAGCATTTGAAACTGGACATATGCTAACTACAAACAACCGAACAATCAAAAAACTTTAAAAGAGGCATATGCTAGCTATAACAGGCTTAACAGCAAGCAAATATATGCATTCCTATCGGTATGTTTAAAACTGGATTGATGAAATGTACTGCACAGTAAATAATTGCACATATAGAGCATCACATTGTGAACAACTGAAATAAACAAGGCATACTGCAAACAACCAAATATAGCAATTAAAACTGGACATATTCTCACTACACTACAAAAGGGACTCGACAAAACAAATCATGGGTTCCCCCATGTGAAGAGGCATGGCAAAACAAATCATGGGTTTCCTCACTTGTCACAGATGGGCTCGTTCCCGTGGGAAGAGCACGGACCCTAGATGCGCTCCATGTTGTCGCAGATGGGCTCCTTCCCCTTGGAAGAACACGGCTGTAGGGTGCCCTCCCTGATATCGCAGACGGGCTCTTTCCCCTTGGAAGAGCAGATGGGCTCTTTCCCCTTGGAAGAGCTGGAGAGGGTGCCCTCCTCGTGGTCGTCGTCGATGATGTCTGACTTGGAAGTTGTGGATCTCAAGCCAGCGTCGCAGAACGTGTCCTTCAGAAATGACAAAAGGGGCTCGATGGCGATGTAGGTTGGCAATTTCTTGACAGCGAGCAAGAGGAGATCAGCGGTGGGGCCATGGATGAGATCGACGGCGGTTGAACCCGACGGGTTGGGGGTGGGCCACTTAACCTATGACATAGCCCGCGTCAGGCCGTTGTTGTCGACGACCTCGATGTCGTAGCCGGCGTCCACGACATACCCGCATACTCTAGCCCGCTGATTGAGTGCCTGCGGCCAGTAATGGTCGTCAGCTTCCTCGGCGACATCGGGCGAAGAGACCACGATACACCTCTTTTGGGCCAGTCGCTCCTCGAGCTCCACGGGAAGCGTAGCCAGGCTTAGGCTGCAATGCTCTGGAGTGGGGGATGGGGATGGGGATCTGTGGGAAAGGGGGCGTTTGGCAGGCGTCATCTAAGAAACTCAGGGCGGCCTGGGTATGGAGATCGGTGGGTAAGCTGCATGGGCAAACCAGCAGATGTTGACAATGGAGGCCTTGCGGCGGCGGCGGCGGCGACCTTGCTAGGGTTTCGAGCGAGGGAGGGGGGTGTGTGTGTGTGTGCACGCGCGCCCGAGGAGGTTTTGGGGTGTGTGTGTGTGGAGGGGGGCGGGGGTGTGTTTGAGGAAATGACGCGGCTACTGAAAATTTTACTACGCGGGAGTCAAACGCGGGAGTGAATGGCCGGGGCTATTGAAAATTTGGATGATGGTGCATCGCACACGGTCCGGAAATAACAACCGTGTGTTATGAAACATAAAAACCCTCGAGGCGGGCAGATATTTTCAAGGGATGCAGGCGGGAGCGGGAACAAGAAACATCACACACGGTCGAAACATAATAACTGTGTGTTATCAAACAGAAAAAAGCTGCAGGTGGGTAGATATTTTTGAGAGTGGAAACCTCGTGGAGCCCAATGTACTGTGCGGATGTGCGTGACAGGGGCACCGGCGTGGCACACGGTTAGTGTGAGTGAACCATGTCTGTTGCGTCATCCGACTTGTCTAATGTTCATAAATTTGGCGAAAAATGACGCGGGAGAGGGTCAGAACACGAACATACTTGCATGTGGACCAAATATATGTATGAAAAGGGTGGTTTGATGTTCAAATACCAAATGCAACTTCGATGTGGCACCTATCTCGCAAAGCGCACGGTATTGCTTGCCCCCCCTCGTGTCGGCAGGAAGGGATCCTAAGCTATGAATGCATGCCCCCCCCACGGAGGTTCACCTAGCAAAGTGCGAAGTAGCAGTCCCCCCCCCCACACACACACCCACTTTCAGTAGGCGGGCCAGAGAGGCATCTCACCAAGATGGATCGTAAAACAGACCAAGAATAATCCACCTTGGTCGTACAACCTCTCTCTTGTTGTTGGTCAAAGTGATGGCCGTCCATGCGACCCCGGAGATGGGCTAGCTCGCCAATAATCATGCAAGTAGCTAGTCCCTGAAGAACCACTGCCTGCGTGTGGCCCAAACATATGTAGAGGTGTGTTTGAATACACAATGGAACAACTTTGATGTGGCAACATGATTTCGAACCAGAAATCCCCACACTGAGTGAGGGTTAGTTGACGATGCATATGTATGTCACACCACACTTCAAGCCGATGACGGGGATTCATGCATGCATGTGTGCATAGTATGCACTCAAACTTAATTAGGGGGTCTGAATCTCACCATGACCTATACTACGATAACACGAACCAAAGGAAGAATCCGCCATGGTAACCTATCTTGTTGTCGGTCAAGGTGATCATGGATGTCCACGCGGGCCCATGAATATATAGGCTTGTCGCCGATAACCACGCGAGGGAGTGTACCGTTCGCAGACAACCACTACATGCATATGTATGGAGGTGATGCGTGCATGCATGTTTGAATACCATTTCACAACATTGATGTGGCGCGTGCGTCGAAAATCGTACAGTCCCCACACAGAGCGAGATCGGTTCATGACGTGCCGTGGTACTAGCCACTTCGACTCGATGGGAGGGATTCATGCGTACACATGCATGTGTGTGCTCAAACTGTATCATATCATCCCAGAGCATGACCTATATATATACCGTATTACAAACAAAAAAATAATCCCCTCATAAGTCAAATTAACCTCTCTTGTTGTCAGGCAAAGTAGTGATGGACCAAGCGGGCCCACAGATGGAAAGCATCGATATCGCTGATAACCGCTTAAGTGGGTGCGAGAGGACAACCACCATCGCTTTGCATGTGGGCCAAACATATGTTGAATACCCAAAATGCACAACTTTGATGTGGCACATGCCTCGAAAACCGTAAAGTCCCCACACAGAGCGAGGTTCATGAAGCGTACTACATATGATGGTCCCCTTCCCCCTCTTCGACGCATACTATATGCTCCTACCATAATACAACCCAAAAAGAATCCTCCTTGATGGTGAAGTTAATTAACCTCTCCCGATGTTGGTCAAAGTGATGCATGCATCGACGATGGCCTCATGGGCCCACAGATGGAAGCGTCACACGTGAGTGTCCTAGGATAACCACCGCCTGCATGCATGTGGCTCAAAGAGGTGTTGCGTGATGTTTGAGTAGCCAATTTCACAACTTTGATGTGGCACGTGCCTCAGAAACCGAAAAGTCCCGACACTGAGTGAGGTGTACTTGTTCACAGACGCGTACGTATAGTATATATGCTAGTCCCCTCCCTCCTCTTCGACACGTACTATATACTCACACAAACAAAAAAGATTCTACCTTGCTGGTCAAATTAACCTCTCTGCCGGCTGTTCGTCAAAGTGATGGACGACAACCTCGCAGGCTCACAGAAAGCGTCACACGCGAGTATCGAGTGTCATGTAGGACAACCATCGACTGCATGTGGCCAAAACATGTATGTATGAAAGGGTTGTGTAATGTTTTAAATAACGAATTCACGACTATGATGTGGCACCTGCCTCACAAAACGGCCAACCCACACGGTGGCTCATGACTCGTAGTGTACTGCCAGCCACCCGCCACCCCCCAGACGCACACACACACACACACACATCGCGAATCCACCGCAACTACAATGCATGTTAAATTATCCCACAGTGAATATATGTTACCAAAGGAGGGACATTTTAATTTTGAAAAAAAAACAGAGATTGTCGGGGACGAATCCGCGATCACCTATGGGACCCAGAGAAGGACCCCTTTACGTTCGGCAGGGAGAGACGGTCGCGCGAAGAGCAAATCTAGCGAAGAACACGACAGTGCACGAGAGAGATTTACCCAGGTTCGGGCCGCACGGATGCGTAAAACCCTACTCCTGCCTTTTGGTTTATGATCTGTATGATTGTTCTAGCTCCAGGAGCGCTACAGTACCGAGTAGCTGCGTACAATACTGGAGTTCTCCCTTTTCCAGTTCCTCTCCCTTTTCACGTTGCCTATGGGCCTCCTTTTATACGCACAAAGGGGTCACCAACAGGTGGCAAACAGTAAAGGTAGAGGTGGAAAGTTGCTACAGTAAGGCCACTATTACCAGGATGACATGTCCTACCTACCACTAACGGCAGGGGACAAGGGCATTAAATGCCCATGCCTTTGCTGTCCAGATACATGTACCCGGACGTCTTGGACGTGGGAAAAGCCTATCCCACCTGCTCCTGCACCGCTAGCTACAGTGCACCGCCGTCTACACAGTGCTCTGCCACACACGCTTGGAAGGACCCAGAGCGCCACGCTGGCAGAGGCACTGGAGCAGCAGCACAGTAGCACAGTGGTACAGTAACGCTTGCCGCACCTGACAGCTTGGCACAACCCATAGTTTGCCGTGCAAGGTAACTTGCCGGGGCAAGTACCTTGCCGCAGCCGCTATCTTGCCGCAGCCAATACCTTGCCGCAGCCAATGACTTGCCGGGGCAAGTACCTTGCCGCGGCAAGTACTCTGCTTCAGCAATGCCCAGGCTGGGCCTCAGCTGTCCCTCCCGGCAAGCTCCTCTTGCCGGGGCCTTAACTCTTGCTTTGTATACTTTGTCCTTGAATGGCTTAATAATCTTGAGCTTCTCTCTGGCTGTCCTCCCGCAAGCCTGGCCGCGGGATGCTACTACTGCCCGTGCACAAGTACGGGGTACTAGGGTACCCCTATTCTAGTACACCGACAGGAGCCCCCGGGCCTGGGCCACACACGGTGCCGGGCGTTGTTGGGCCAGGCCCAAACAGTGCACGGGCACGCGTGGCTGGGATAAGCCGAAACGTCTCTATGCTGTTTAATTGCACGCTCTCCCACGCGTCGCGCGTTGAATGCGGAGCGTGGGAAGCGTGCGCAGTTATCTCGAATGACGAAGGGGCGGATGGTTCCGCATCTTTCCCCATAAAAGGAGGGACCTGCAGAAGCATTCACACACCCCTCTCACCATTCTCGATCTCCAAATCTCCGCCTTCTTCTTCCTCCGCTCCAAAACAAAGCGGTTTCCCAATCCTCCGCCACCGCGCGCGTCCGCATCTCCCTCGGTCCTCAGCTCCGCCTTCGCCATGCCTCCCAAAGGAGAAAAGGGGAAGACGGGGAAGTCCTCAAGGACGGAGACCCAGGCGCAGATGAAGAGGCAGAAGTAGGCGCTCTTCGCTCCGACGCTCACGGGGGCGGATCTGAAGGCCAAGTTCCAGGGCATGTGGGCCGCGAGGACCAAGGCGCATCCGGCCACCCGCGTTCGCCCAGCCACCGACGAGAGCGAAGTGAGCAAGTACCCCTTCTTCTCTTGCTACTTTTGGTGCGGGCTCTGCCCACCGTACTCGGATTTCTTCAGCGACGTCATGTACACCTTCAACCTCCGTCTGCTGGATCTCACACCGAATACCGTATCCACCATGGCAATATTTGCGCATCTGTGCGAGAACTTCGTCGGCGTCGCACCCAACACCGCGCTGTTCAGGCATTACTTCACTCCCCGTGCTGAAAAGGGGGAGCCTCTCACTGTTGGCGTCTCGTTCGTTTCAAGATTGGGCGCCAAGGAGCATTATCTGAAGGGGGATCTCCGCCCAAGATGGGGAGAAATCCGGTCTGAATGGTGTTGGATCATTGACGACGAGCCGCCACCATACTGTGAGCTTCGCAAGACCCCAGCAGCGCGTGGCACAGACTGGAGCGATCTGGATCCCCAGGACAAAAAGCTGGAGATTGCCGCTGCCAGGATCATACGGCTCAGGGAGGCCGGGCTCACCATAGGGATGGTTGGCGCAGACTTCCTCCGCCGCCCCATTGCTCCTCTGCAGCAGAGAGGAAGGCCGGCCTCTGATTGGAAGAACCCAGCCGATATCATGCGGCTGCACCCTGGACTGATCAACAACTTCACAGTTCTGCAGCACGACTTTTTCATGCGAGAACTGTTCAAGCAAGAGACAGATCCAGAAAAGCGCGACAAGGCATTCACGCTGCCGAAGCACATCGTGCCCCTTTGCAACAACTCCGCATTGAGTGCAATCATCGCTATGATGCCGCTCTGCAATGCGCACAGCGTTGAAGCAACTTGGGACGTGCCGCTCGAAGAAGACGTGCGGCGATTCTTTGACTCCACGGTCGAAAAGCAGATCCGGGTGGAAGAGTGGCTCGTCCGCAACACCACTGAGCAAGAAATAGAATTCATTGCTCGAAGAGTGGAGGAGGACAAGCTCGCCAGGGAAGCTGGCGATTTTGGTTATACTTTGGCGGAGCTCGACGAGGCACAAAAGGAGAGCCTTGCCGAGCAGGGGATGCTTGCCGGGAAGGGCGAGCTCGCCGCACCCGGCAAGGATGTCGGGCCAAGCCAGCCTGCCGACGAGTCAGGCAGCTCGGAGGATGAGGGCTCCTCTTCCGAGGAGGGCACCGAAAGCCCACTGCAGTCAGAGTCCCCAGCCCCTCTGAGGAGGAAACGCCTTCGCAGGCTTGGCAAAGTGGCTGAGCGGCAAGAAGTTCAACAACCGCCGGAGCGCCGTTCGACGCGCTCGACCGCGGCAAGGGCTGGTGCTGCGGGAGTGTCTCACGCGGCCCCGGCAACTGGAGCAGGGTCATCAAAGACCGCTGCTACTACCCCCGCCAAGCGGCCAAGGAGCCCAGCTCCCCCTCCTCCCCCTCCTCACACGGAGGCGGACTTTGATTTTTCCGCTCTCAGCGAAGAGGACGACGAGGAAGAGTAAGTTCCCTTGCCGCGACCCTCAATCTTTGTAAGGTTTTGTTTCTGTCCTCACTTGTCGCGCTCCGGCCTTGCTTCCGCAGGGAGGAAACTTTGGCGGAGAGGACAAGGAAGAGAGCTAAGGTCTCGACGAGCAAGACCGTGGTGGTCGTCGAAGATGAGCCCACGGCAACCACCGGGAGAGCGTCTGAGACCGTCCCGACCAGCTCGGAGCCCAGCCCTCGTTGCAGCCCCCAGCGCAGCCCCCAGCGTAAGTATTTCAACTACCTTTCGCTGGCGGTCGCTGAGGAACAAGCATTTTGTTACTGACATCTTTGGGCGTGTAGGAGAGGAGCAGCAAGTGGAGCCATCTGAAGGTGCTCCAGAAGTACCACCCCCCTCGACCACTCCGCCAAGGAGAAGATCTCCGGTAAGGGCTCCACTAGCGAGCCGAGCCACGAAGAGGAGCCGGCAAGCGCCGAAGCGCCAAGCACCAGCGCTGGCGACCGCACCCCAATGACAAACGTTGACGGGGGAGGGGAGCCCACCGCTCCTGAGCTCAACACGGGTAAACCCACTTGCCGCAAAACTCTTTCTGCTTTCTTTCTTTTATCTTCTTGAATTTCTTCCTGAAGCTCTTTTTGCCTTACTTCTCGGGTTGGCAGAGCCCTCCTCGGTGGAGCCAATGAACATTGACTCTTCTGCCGAGGAGAACACCACAGGGGCCGTCGACGACGAGGCCGCCAAGGCCGCCGCTGCCAAGGCCGACAAGCTGGCAGCCGACAAGCTTGCCGACGAAGAAACTGCCAATGCTGCCGAAGAGGCCGGCAAGGCCGCCGAGGATAATACCGCCAAGGCGCCCACCGATGAAGCCGCCAAGGCTGCTGAAGCTGAGGCCGCCCAGAAGGCTGCTGAGGAGGCCGGCGAGGGAGCCGGTGGTCGTACTGACGGCCCTGAGGCCACAGGAGCGCCAGGCGCTACTCCGACCATGGGTCCTTCAACCACTGACGAGGCGGCAGCGCCCAACTCGCCTCCGCCAAGCAAATACGTCCGGGTCGGCGAGAACGTCTACGTCAGCCTCCCCTGGACGGTGGGCTCCAGAGCGCCAACCGAGGAGGATGTTGTGGACGAGGAGATCCTTGCCGCTGCCGGGCTCCAGCTTGTGGATGCGCCAGGCGCCAGCAGTAGCAGCACGTCTGAAGAGGAGCAACTGCTTCAAAAGCTGCTGAATCTTCATCGCGCCCGACGGGAGAAGCTAGCTTCCAGGGAGGCGCTCATCGAGAAGGCCGAAGCTGACATGTTGAGGCGCGCGGAGATCTTGGCGGATGTCCGCGCGCGATCTCTTAATGCGTTAGAGGCCAAGCGGGCACAGCTGGCCGAAGAACGGCAGGCCCTCCTCCTGATGAAGCAAGACATTGAACAAAAACAGGAGGAGACCACCAAGGAGTTGTCTGCTCGGGCCGGTGATCTGAACCAGCGGAAAGTGGACCTTGATGCCCACGAAGAAGAACTTGCCGAGCGCAAGAGGAAACTTGCCGAAACCCTCCGACAGAAAGACGAGGAGGTGGCAAGACTTGTCGCAGAGCGGACCCAGGGGCAGGCACAAAAGCACCAGAAGGAAATCGAAGCCTTGGCCCAAGAGTACGCCAGCAAGTTGGTGGAGGCCACCAACGCTGTCGCTGCTGCAGAAGTGAACAGGAAGGAAACGGAGGAGAAAGTGGCAAGACTAGAGGCCGCCCTCAAGGCAAACGGTGACAAGCTCTCAACGCTTGAAAGTGAGAGGGCAAAGGTGACCCACACTTTGGCGGAGATGCAAGTTACCGTAGCCAAGAAGAACAATCTGCTTGCCGCCGCCAATGACTCCAGAGCAGACCTGAAGCTGAAACTGACCACGCTGAAGGAGACGCTCGACACCACCAGAAAGCGCGAAGGGCTTCTAACGACAGAGCTCCAGAAGGAAAAGGGTCTGCTTCAAGACGCTATTGCAACCCACAAGAAGTTCAGGGATAACGTGGGGATCTTCACAGACAGGCTTGCCAGCGCAGCCGAGGACATCGACAAGGAGCTGACTGCCCTGAAGGTGCCGGACTTCGGGTACTCCACCGACAAGAACACGCAAACTAGCGTCAAGCTAGCCGAGTTCTTCGACGGAGTAGTAGAAGCACTCCAACAGCTCCAAGTCAATCACAAGGCTCAACTGGCCGACGAGTCACGCAGGCTTTGCCGGGGAGTTCTCCGGAGGTTGTTGGTGAAGATAGCATACAGAAACCCGGGCGTCGACTTCAGCAACATCTTCAAAAGCTTGCCGAAGGGATACGACCCCGCGCCACTAGAGGCCCTTGTCGCGCCCATCGTGGAGAGGGTGGACCAAATCCAGAGAGTCGAAGGCGAGCACCGCAATTAGAGAGCCCATTCTTCTCCCTCCTTGCCGCCGCTAGACATGTTAAAGAACAATCTGTTTAAGCCGCGGCAACTTATCTTGTAATATAACATGCAATATTTTGAAGTTAATGCATGTCATCTCCCTTGAGCAATTTCTTTCTTTATGTGTACTTGCCCTATGCTTATAGGAAACTGGCCGGTGCGCGCACCATCGCCGCGAGCGCTGGGTACGGGACTCCAGCAGCCTGCTGGCGGTGCCGCTGCCGGCAAGCAACCTTGTCGCGCTCAGTGCGGCCACTTAGGTTGTTGAGCGGACTCGAAACAAGGTAAGGGCGTGACCGATTACGCTTAGGTTCCGTCGCGCACAGGTTTTCCATACAAAGAGTAGTATCGTTCAAGGAAAATAACCTTGAAAATAAAAAAGAATTTGGTTATTCAAACTTTGGCACTTAGCTTTGTCGCTGATCTCTCCGCGGCAAGGTCTTGTCACTGCTTGCCGCTGCCTTCTACCCAGCAAGGCAAAGTTTCTTTGAACGACGCCTGGTCCATATCATTATCCCATCCCCCCCGGCAAACTTGTGCGCGAGGGAAGCTTCTGTCTTTTTGAGAAAAAGAAAGAAGAGAAAATAAAGATATAGGAGCTTGGCGGCTCGTTAATGCTTACCGGGGAGGCTGTACTGCACAGTATGTCAGATAATCATGCAAAATAAAAGTAAACATGAAATCGTCAAAAACTGCGAAATACAAAAGCTTTATTTATGCACAGGGTCTGCGCCTGGCTTTGTACAAAGGATTACATGCAACAGCGGCAAGACTTGTACAAAAGGTGGTTGCCGGGGAAGGGCCCGGCAACCGCGCCTTATGGAAAAAACTTACGGAGATGCTCAATGTTCCAGGAATTGATCACTGGAATGCCATCCCCGGTCTCCAGGCGGACAGCCCCGGGCCTGGTGACTTGTTTCACCCGATAAGGGCCTTCCCACTTCGGCGTCAACTTGTTTGAATTCTTGGCCGACTGAACACGCCGAAGAACAAGGTCGCCTTCCTCGAGACTTCTGACATTAACTTTGCGGCTATGGTAGCGACGCAAAGCTTGCTGGTAGCGAGCAGCTCTCACAGCAGCCTGAAGACGATCCTCCTCGAGGAGCACAGCGTCATCTTGCCGCAGTTGCTCTTGCTCAAGCTCATCGTAAGCGAGCACTCGAGGTGACCCGTATACGAGTTCCGTGGGGAGAACTGCCTCTGCTCCATAAACTAGAGCAAAAGGCGTCTGGCCAGTAGCTCGATTTGGCGTCGTCCTGATCGACCAAAGAACCACTGGCAGCTCCTCGATCCAGTTTTTGCCGCACTTGCGCAGCTTGTCGAAAGTTCTCGTCTTGAGCCCACGCAGCACTTCAGCATTTGCCCTTTCAGCTTGACCGTTGCTTCGGGGGTGAGCAACAGAAGCGAAACAGACCTTGGCGCCAAGGTCTTCGACATACTGCATGAAGGCGTGGCTCGTGAACTGGGTACCGTTGTCGGTGATGATCCTGTTAGGAACACCAAAGCGACACACAATTCCCTTGAAGAACTTGATGGCTGATTGTGCTGTCACCTTCCTCACTGCTTCCACTTCTGGCCACTTCGTAAACTTGTCGATGGCCACATACAAGTACTCGAAGCCCCCGGTGGCACGGGGAAAGGGGCCGAGGATGTCGAGCCCCCAGGCTGAAAATGGCCAGGAGAGAGGGAAGCTCTGGAGAGCTTGAGCTGGCTGATGAATCTGCTTGGAATGAAACTGGCACGCTTCACACTTGGTTACTAGTGCAATTGCATCCTGGAGGGCGGTGGGCCAAAAGAAACCTTGCCGGAAAGCCTTTCCAACAAGGGCTCTTGACCCTATGTGGTGACCACATATGCCTCCATGAATCTCCGCCAACAGCTCCTGTCCTTCTTCCCGGGGAATACACTTCAATTTCACACCGTTTGGTCTTTTTCTGCACAGCATGTCATCGACAAATTGATACATATTGGACCGTCGGGCTACTTTCTCCGCTTCTTCCTGCTCTTTGGGAAGTTCTCCTGTCTGAAGGAAACGAACGATCTGCTGCGCCCACGCTGGAGCCTGTGGCTCGACAACGAGGACTAAAGGCATTTCTTCTGCTGCGGGAACATCAGGCCCTACGGCAAGAGCTCGTCGCTCTACCAGAGCCGGCCGTTCCCCGACGAGCTTGGCGGGAACAGCCGCCTCAACGACAAGAGCCTGGGGCCCTGCTGGAGCGTGCTGTCCTTCAACAAGCTTGTCGGGAGCAGTTGCTTCAACGACGGAAGCCCAAGGCCTCGCCGGAGCATCTTGCTCCTCAGTGCTTCGATCAGGAGCGCCTGCTTCAACGACAAGGACCCGAAGTCTTGTCGGAGCAAGTTGCCCCTTTGCCTCTAGCCTAGGAGCACCCGCTTCAACGACAAGAGCGTGAGGCCTTGTCGGAGCAAGTTGCCCCTCTGCGTCTTTGGCGCTGGCTTTGGCAGCCTTCTTGCCGGCGGCTTCGGAGAGCTCTGCCGGGAAGTAGTCGCCAGAAGCCAACTTCCTCTTCCTGCCTTGCTCTACTGATGGCGTCACGGATGGCTGAGTTAGTTGGAGCACAAAAGTGCCTAGCTCCACAGGCAATTTGAGTGCGGCGCGCTTTGACAAACCATCGGCAATGTCATTCTCAGCACGTGGGACGTGCTGCATTTGTAGGCCGTCAAAGCGTTCTTCCAACTTCCTCACCTCATCTACATAAGCTTCCATCAATGGGCATTGGTAGTTCTTGTTCACTTGCCTGACGACAAGCTGCGAATCTCCCCTGACAATAAGCTTCTTGATCCCAAGGTCTGCCGCGATCCTGAGACCGGCAAGCAACCCCTCATATTCTGCAGTATTGTTCGTCGCCTGTTCCTTGGGAAAGTGCATTTGGACCACGTACTTGAGGTGCTCTCCGGTGGGTGCGACAAGCAGTACGCCAGCACCGGCGCCTTGCAGCGAAAAGGCACCATCAAAGTACATAAGCCACTCTTTGCTTGTCTCCTTGCCGGGGAGAGTCATCTCTGGGATTTCTTCGTCTGGCGTTGGTGTCCATTCTGCGACAAACTCTGCCAAAACTCGGCTCTGTATGGTTGATGTACTCTCAAACTTGAGGCCAAAGCTCGACAACTCCAACGCCCACTCGACAATCCTGCCCGTCGCTTCTGGATTTTGCAAAATCCTTTTCAGCGTGAAGCAAGTGATGACGGTAACTTCATGTGCTTGAAAATAATGGCGCAGCTTTCTCGAGGCCATGAGAAGGCCGAAAAGCAGCTTCTGCACACCAGAATACCTTGACCTAGCTCCCTGCAGAAGAGAGCTCACAAAGTAGACCGGGCGCTGCACCATTTTCTTCTTTTGTATCACTTCACCTGACTGCGCAGACGAATCCTTGTTGGCAGCAAAACTTGTTGCCCCCAGCTTGTCGCTGGTCGTGCTTGCCGCAGTTACTGCCTCCTCATCCACCTCTCTCTCCGCTACCAGCGCAGCACTAACCACTTGATTGGTTGCCGCTAGATACAGCAACAACTTCTCTTGTGGTTTAGGCGCGACAAGTATTGGAGGAGAGGAGAGGTATCTCTTCAAGTCTTGCAGCGCCGCCTCCGCCTCCGGAGTCCATTTCAATGGACCTGCCTTTTTTAAGATCTTGAAAAATGGCAGGGCGCGCTCAGCTGACTTGGAGATAAACCTACTGAGGGCAGCAACACAGCCGGCAAGTCGTCGAACATCCTTGACGTGCTTCGGTGCTTCAATTTGCTCAATGGCTTTGATCTTGTCAGGATTGGCTTCAATTCCACGTTGAGACACAAAGAACCCGAGAAGCTTGCCGGAGGGAACTCCAAACACGCACTTCTCAGGGTTGAGCTTCAGGTTGATCTTGCGCAGATTTACAAAAGTTTCTTCTAGATCTTGAACCAAAGTAGCCCTGTCTTTGCTTTTGACCACTATATCATCCATATAGGCTTCCACATTTCTGTGCAGCTGAGGCTCAAAAGCAATCTGGACGGCTCTTGCAAATGTCGAACCAGCATTTTTCAAACCAAATGGCATACGTACGAAACAGTATGTGCCACAGGGTGTGATAAATGCGGTCTTTTCCTCATCTTCCTCAGCCATGAAGATTTGATGATACCCTGAATATGCGTCAAGAAATGAAAGCAAATCACATCCTGCCGTGGAGTCAACAATCTGGTCTATGCGGGGCAAAGGAAATGGGTCTTTGGGACAAGCTTTATTGACATCAGTGAAATCAATACAAAGCCTCCATTTTCCATTCGCTTTGCGCACGACAACAGGATTGGCCAACCACGTAGGATGGAACACTCCTCTAACGAGGCCTGCTGCTTCCAACTTCTTGATTTCTTCCGCAATAAACTCTTGCCGCTCCACAGCTTGCTTTCTGGCTTTCTGTTTGACGGGCCTCGCGTGGGGACAAACGGCAAGGTGGTGCTCAATTACTTTCCTGGGAACACCGGGGATGTCGGACGGTTGCCATGCAAATACGTCGACATTCGCCCGCAGGAAAGCAACGAGCGCGTTTTCCTATTTGTTGTCAAGTGTGGCACTGATGGTGAAGGAACCACCAGTGCCATCCTCCTTGGCGGGCACCTTCTTTGTCGCCGGCGGAGCGGCTTTGTTCTTCTTACACTTGCCGGTGGAGCTCTCTGGTGCGTCCTCGACGGCAGCGCAGCACTCCGAAGAGGTGCGCTTGCCGGAGTGGGCACAGGAGCTCTTGCCGGACTTCCTCTTGTTCTCCCGCCCGAGAGCTTCAGCGGCAAGTGCCTTGGCGGCAGTTGCGGCAGCTGCTTCCCGGTAGATCTTGTCGGCGCAAATAAGCGCATCCTTCTTGTCGCAGGGAACTGTGATAACACCTACTGGACCTAGCATCTTCAACACGTTGTAGGCATAATGAGAGGCTGCCATGAACTTGGCGAGCGTTGGACGGCCAAGTATCCCATTATAAGGCAATGGAATATCGGCAACATCAAAGGTGACCTTCTCAGTCCGGTAGTTCAGCTCGCCGCCAAATGTCGCTGGTAGCGTGATCTTCCCTTTCGGCTTACTCCTTCCTGGATTGACTCCTTGGAAAGTACCAATTTCCTCAAGCTCGCCGTCAGAGATTTGAAGTTTCCGGAGCACAGCGGGCGAAATCAGATTCAAGCCGGGCCCACCGTCAACTAACATCTTCGTGACCTTGAGGTTGCGGATCGTTGGTGAAACCAACATCGGCAAGCACCCGACCGCCGTTGTGCGGTCAGGGTGGTCCTCAATGTCAAAGAGGATAGGCGTGTCGGACCACTTCAGAAGCTTTCTGGCGTCAACAGATGGTTCCGCCGCATTGATCTCTCGCGCCCACTGTTTAAGTTGGCGGTGAGAAGAATGCAATGAAGCACCACCGTCAACACACAAGACTTCTGCGGCTTTCAGAAATTCGTGCTCACTGGATTCTTCATCATCTAGATCATCATCATCATCATCTTTGTCGCGGCCACGAGGAGGCCTGTCTCTCTGCTGCTGCTTGGCCTTGCCGCGACGCCCTCCTCGGGCAGTGCGCTTCTTGCCGGACCCGCCAGCACCTTCTGGGGCCTTCTCCTTGTCGCGCCTCTCATACTCAGCTTTCTGCTGTTCGACAAGCTGCTCGACTCGTCGACAGTTCTGGAGATCGTGTCCCTTGGTGCGGTGGATCTTGCAATATTGCTTGTCGGAGCCGTCCTGCTTGTCGGCAGCCGCCAAGGCCTGACAGTTGGCGCACGCGGCAATCTCCTTGCCGGGGCCCTCGACTTTGGCCTTGTCGGCGCTGCCGTTGCCGCTGGACTGCTCGACGGCAAGCACAGCTTTGCCCTTTTTCTTCCTGTTGTTCCGCCGCTGGCCCTTCTTTGCCGGGGCGGTACCTTCACTGTCAGAGCTCCCCCCTGCGCCAACACCTTCACCGGGAAGTTTCCTTCCCTCTTCAGTGCGCGCACACTTGTCGGCGAGAGCATATAGCTGGCCAATGTCTCTGACCTTGGTCATCGCCATTTCCTCCCGCATCTTGCGGTTACGCACGTTCTGATGGAACGCGCTAATAACCGCAGCGGGGTGAACATCTGGGATGTTGTACTGTACGCGGCTGAACCTTTGAATGTATTTGCGCAGGGGCTCTCCTTCCTTCTGGGGGATGAGATGAAGATCACTCTCCTGGCCATGAGGTTGATGACCGCCAGTAAAGGCACCAACAAACTGATGGCACAGGTCCGCCCATGAAGAAATGGAGTTCTCCGGCAAGTGCATGAGCCATGAGACGACGTTGCGCTTTAACACGAGCGGGAAGTAGTTAGCAAGAATCTTGTCATCTCGTCCCCCGGCAGCTTGCACCGCAATGGTGTAAATGCTGAGGAACTCCGACGGGTGTGTCTTGCCATCATACTTCTCCGGCACGTCAGGCTTGAAAGCCTTGCGATTGGGCCACTGGACCTGCCGCAGCTCACGGGTGAACGCTGGACAACTTACCGCGTACGGCAAGTCGCCAGGATCCCCTGGCGCATGCATGTCAACAGTGGGCCCTGCGCGTCTGTCGGACTGACGATGCGCTTCTCTCCTTCGCTCGATAGTGGTACGAGCGTCTTCTCCTCTGCGTTCCTGAAGAACGAGGCGCTGGTCACGACGAGCTCGCGGGTCAGACGACGCCGTGGAATCATCGCCACGGGCGTCGTTTCGACGTGTCGGCGACCGAGGCCGTCTGGGTGGGGAGTGTACGGTTGTTGCCCCCTCGCCGTTCTTGTTGGTGACAGCATCGTCACCAGCTCTCTTGTCGGCCGCGCGCACCGGGTCGGCATCAGCGAAGCTGAGAAGGCTCTGAATGGTTGCCCTCCACTCGTCAAGCTTATCTGCTGGTGGAGGGAAGTTCAGGAGCAGCTGCGCACGCGCCAACGCTTCTGCTGGTGAGGGAGGTATCGAGTGGCATGAGGACTGTGGGATGCTCTTACTCCTAACGGTGTTAGAAGGAGCATCTCCACGCCCAGGCGACCGCACCTCGACCCCGCCAACGTGTTGTTGCGTATGGTGACCCCGAGCATCTCGAGATTGATGCGCAAGTTCATTATCCAGGGAGCGCCTGGCACCTGGGGCGTCAGGACGCTGCCTGTCACGGGCTTCTTGCGAAGGCCGCGGCGTCTGAACCGGCGCAGGCGTTCCAGAACGCGCAGCACCGTTTCTGGAGCTTGCAGGGCCAGCAGCAGCGAGCAGCGCTGCGTTCCCAGACCCAGCAGCGCCAGGATTGGCGTTGCTGGCCCGGTTTTGGACAGGTGGAGGTAATAGGAGCTCTCGCTCTCCAGTCCCCCCAGCAGCCGCAATCGCGTCGGCACCCTCCTGCACGGGAGCAGGCGGGTTGGATGTGGATGCACCGATGGCTGAAGTCTTCTTTTTTGGAGCCATAAGACGGAGAATGGCCCAAAAACTAGCGCGCAAATCGCTAGATTAGGTTCACACAACCTCCTTCCCCCTACCTGGCGCGCCAAAGATGTCGGGGACGAATCCGCGATCACCTATGGGACCCAGAGAAGGACCCCTTTACGTTCGGCAGGGAGAGACGGTCGCGCGAAGAGCAAATCTAGCGAAGAACACGATAGTGCACGAGAGAGATTTACCCAGGTTTGGGCCGCACGGATGCGTAAAACCCTACTCCTGCCTTTTGGTTTATGATCTGTATGATTGTTCTAGCTCTAGGAGCGCTACAGTACCGAGTAGCTGCGTACAATACTGGAGTTCTCCCTTTTCCAGTTCCTCTCCCTTTTCACGTTGCCTATGGGCCTCCTTTTATACGCACAAAGGGGTCACCAACAGGTGGCAAACAGTAAAGGTAGAGGTGGAAAGTTGCTACAATAAGGCCACTATTACCAGGATGACATGTCCTACCTACCACTGACGGCAGGGGACAAGGGCATTAAATGCCCATGCCTTTGCTGTCCAGATACATGTACCCGGACGTCTTGGACGTGGGAAAAGCCTATCCCACCTGCTCCTGCACCGCTAGCTACAGTGCACCGCTGTCTACACAGTGCCCTGCCACACACGCTTGGAAGGACCCAGAGCGCCACGCTGGCAGAGGCACTGGAGCAGCAGCACAGTAGCACAGTGGTACAGTAACGCTTGCCGCGGAAAGACCTTGCCGCACCTGACAGCTTGGCGCAACCCATAGTTTGCCGTGCAAGGTAACTTGCCGGGGCAAGTACCTTGCCGCAGCCGCTATCTTGCCGCAGCCAATACCTTGCCGCAGCCAATGACTTGCCGGGGCAAGTACCTTGCCGCGGCAAGTACTCTGCTTCAGCAATGCCCAGGCTGGGCCTCAGCTGTCCCTCCCGGCAAGCTCCTCTTGCCGGGGCCTTAACTCTTGCTTTGTATACTTTGTCCTTGAATGGCTTAATAATCTTGAGCTTCTCTCTGGCTGTCCTCCCACAAGCCTGGCCGCGGGATGCTACTACTGCCCGTGCACAAGTACGGGGTACTAGGGTACCCCTATTCTAGTACACCGACAGAGATCATTAAGACGTTTTAGTACATTGATTGATTTTCTAGGGGTATAATGTGCAAAAAACAAATTTGAGCTACATGCACACATGACAGTGCACCTAAATGGATTGCAAAAACACATGTGTCTCACTGGGTGCATGTTTACTCCCCGTGCAAGAAATTTCAAACATTGAGAATCTTGATTTTTAAATTCTAGTACATCCAAAACTTATTTGAAATTCATGAAACTTATCGTGTTGTCATATGGACACCAATACAAAGTGGCATTGTACTTTTTTTTGTCAAATTTGAGACCAGTTTTGATGTAATCTTTATCTTCTTACAAACGGGAGATTATTAATAATTGGGAACCAATATCCCAAATGGATTATTTATTCGAACCGTGAGTGTTAGACCAACAATGGATATGTGCCATGCTTCGGTTAAGAAATAAAGCGGTAGCATTAATCATCCTAATAGAAAAACAATATACGTGCCGCCACGCGACCCGTGTGCCGTGCGAGCAGGCGTGAGTTGACGGGACGCATGCGAGCAGTCCGCCGCGCAGGCAGACCGGGAGGCGTGCGTGCAGGTGTGTGAATTGACGGGAGGCGTGCTCGCTGCGCAGTGTCATCAGGAGGAGTGTGAGTAGCTGTGTGAAACGACGGTAGGCATGCCAGCAGTCCGGTGCGCAGGCTCACCGGGAGGCGAGCACTACAAAAAAAATACACTTCCATGATGATACGTATTTGTCACAGTAGGTCACGTTTTTTGTCATGCATGTACATCCATGACGATTTTATGACAGAATCAAGATAGTCATACCTGTGCTGTCGTAGAAGTGTTCCATGACAATACCAAAATTATCATCACGGAAGTGTCCACTTCCATGACGATAAATGGCGCTTCATGGAAGTGCTTTCATCAAGGGTAACCGACATGTGGCATCCACCGTAACGGGTCACCGTTAAGCTATCGGGTTCCGGTTTGGATCCGATAACCCGTTAACCGCCCGGACCAATGGGGATTTTCCACGTGTAAAATTCTGATTCGCCTTAGTATCCATGTGTCAGCTCCGCGTTGGGACAGGTGTCATCAAGCAAGTGGACGAGATGAGCCTATGGTAAGTCGACACGTGGCTCGGCCCAACAGTGGCCCGTTTAGGTTAAAAGGCCGGGCCTGTCAAAATAAGCGGGCCGGCCCATTAGCGGCCTACTTGAGTCAGGCCCATTCACAAGCACGGCCCATACAAGTTACACAGAATCGGCCCATCAAAGGCCCATTCTAGATTTGACAATTTCCATCCCATCGTCAGTTCCAGCCCATTAACGGCCCGCTACGTCTTTGGGCCCAATTACGGCCCGACCTTCTTTCGGCCTGTTAGCAGCCCATCGTCAGTTCCAACCCGTTAACGGCCCGGAATGTCTTTCGGCCTTTTCTTGGCCCATTCTGCAGTTGGGCCAACTTCTAGTCCGTTGTGACTTTAGGCCTTTCCTCGGCCCATTCGCTATATGGGTCAATTCCTAGCCCATTTTGTCTTTCGGCCTGTTAACGGCCCGCACAACAGTTGGGCCTTTTACTGTGCAACCTAATTTTGGGTCCATTAGCGGCCCACGTTTCGCAGGGCACAATTTCAGCCCGACGCGACTTTCAGCCTGTTAAAAGCCTAGTTTGCAAATTGGGCCTCTTCTGACCCAAAACACTTTCGGCCTCTTACTGGCCCATAAAGTAAAAGGGCCGAGACAAAATTGACATTTATTTCGGCCTGCTAGAGGCCCGTGGGCCATTTCCATATATACGGCCCTATCGAGCTTTCGGCCTGTTAACGGCCTGCTAAGAGCCGTTGTTACGGTGGGCCACATCATTTGGGATCCACTAAATATTAATTTGACCAGCCTAATTAAGGCCCGCTTTGACTATACATGTTTGTTCGTTCGGATGGCGTCCAGGTAATGTTTGGGCATGTTGGCCCCCGTTTCAACGATATAGCATATACAAAGAATTATTCTACTCTATACTATCGCCTCTAAAAAACATACACTATACAATAAAGAGACTAAGGCATAGAAACGTAGAATAATCCTACACTATACAATAAAGAAATTACAGCCGATTATACCCACTGGGCATTATAGTTCGGCACCCGTGATAATAAAGCGTACACAAATAGCAAATTACATACACTGGGCAAATAAAGCTCATACATCATGGACACGCATCAACAAAACTTACCATTTGAACTATAATATCTTCAGAAAATAGGATTGGCCGGATTCAAATAGCACAAATTTCAGTCTGCAAAATCTCCAATTCCTTCGTGGTTACCTCAGTGTCTCGTTTCATTTTTTTGACTCTTGCATCTAATACCTGCAAATCCAGTCTCAACTTGTTGATTACATGTTGAGAATCATGTACACGTTGTGTTGCCACCTCTAGTTGATGCTCGAGAACATCAGCACATTCCAATTTCAATCCATAATCATTTGGTAACAGCCATGCCGCACTGCTCTCAGATCTTTATGTTGATGTCACTTCATCCTGAAATGTTTCTGTAAGTACACATGACTAGGGCAAAAATATAGTTACAACAGTGAAGCGAGCAAGACAGACTATTTTGTACATGGCAAAACAGGACTAACAATAATGTTACACGTCATGAAGTATAAGCAGGTGATATTTTAAAAATTATAAAAATGGTAGTCTGTGCAGCCCGCATACAGAAATCTCTCTTAGCTCACCAGAGGAGAATGATGTTGGGGCCAAATCCAAAACACAAACAGGTTACAAATTTAGACCACACGCAGCTACTGAACATTATATATATATATCTTGCGTATAAGTAAGCAAGTAGTTGGCCATTCTGTAGCTCAATTAAAGTCTTAGGGAGCATAATGAACAGCAGAGGGATTCATACAAACCTACTACAGCAAGCAAAGCTATGCAATCATTAGCCTAGTATAAACTAGATTGTGAGCCTCACGCAGTAATAGTTGGTTAATAGACTTCAAAGCTTCAGGCACACTTCGCCAGAGTAATTAAATGGTAAGGCCTTTAATTATGTTAACTAATAGTTATACAAGTACCCAACATCAGGCATCATTGTTTGGTCATCTCATTAACTGAGGACAAATAAAGCAATTGAAAAGAGCAATTTAACTATGCCTGAAACAAACAAGCAATTGAACTGTTGAGTTGGCAGCATGCATACATGCACGCCTCAATAACATCCATGGCCTAGCTACATTTACTATATAAAGGAACAAGTAATGTAATATTGTTTGCCCCCTATGAAGTATCTCGACTAGTATGTAATCAATATCCTAGTAATGATAGGGAGGCTAATGATGTGAATATGCCTTTGGTTATGACATTTATGACATCGACAACTCTACCATGGCAGGAAGCAGTTTCACAATGTTCACTACTATAAGATGTTTTAGATATTTAAAAGTACTCCCTCTATAAACTAATATAAGAGTGTTTAGATCACTAAAGTAGTGATCTAAACGCTCTTATATTAGTTTAAGGAGGGAGTAGACTACATCCATAATGAGTGAACAGACACATTAAAATGTGTTTACATACATCTGATTTACAAAAAAGTTAGAACATCATATAGTAGTGAGCGGAGGGGTTTTTAATCAATGGCCCAATGACTGGGTTACAAGTGAAGAACCCTACGCAAGCACAATGTCAGACAAATAGGATGTCCTGGTAATTGTAATACAGTGACTTACCATAACTAGTTGAACAGGCTCAGGGCTGCTCCTCCTTCTCTTGCAAGGCTCCTTCCTAACATCTTGTACTTGGAAATCCTCAATCTTATCTTCATTGCACCCCCTCTGCAAGGTGACACAAACTAGTTACTGGTCTCCTTGGAAGATAAATATGCATACTTTCCAGTCTGTGAACAACACCAAAGGATGAGTTTATAACAAAACAACACCACATAATGAAACATGCCACATCTCTTGCACACAATGAAATGAGCATTTACTATGTGTGCGCTGTGTAAAAACTAGGCATACCTTCGAACTGGACCTCCAGGTACTCTTGGAGAGCCTACTTTAGTGTACAGCCAAACCTTCATGTCACCTATGAGTTATACAAGCCCCCACTACAGCAGCCCTTAGTGTTTAAATCGGTGACAAGCTCTGTTAGGTCAAGAACAGTAAGTAATCAAAGCAAACAGTCCTAGTATGGCTGGCTGATATAAACAAGCAATTGAACATCAGGGCTTGGAAGATAGTGCTGTCCTCCGAGTCTTCGTTTATGGCCTGTTCATCAGGGCTGGCTTGCCCATCTTCCCTATCATCCTGTTCGAAAGTCGGCTCGATGGGATCTTCTTTGTCTTCGGCCTCATCCGGAGTATTGTTCTCTCTCGTGCCGGTATTGCTGTCTTTTCCACGGCGTGATTTAGAGCGGCGCCGCTGACGTCGGCACTTTGGCCGTGTCTCAGGAGGTGTATCCTCGACTGGATCTTTCTTGTTATCGCCGTTATTCTCTTTGGGGTATCCACCATGTATACGTCATACGAGGAGGTGGCTGTCCAACGCCCGGTAAACGGCGGGTTTTGGGCCTGCTCCTCTCCGGCATCGGCGTCCATACCGTCGATGTCTTCGCAGTCGTAATCGAGCATGTCGGTTAAATCTTCGATAGTGGCAATGAAGTAGGCGGTGGGTGGGCCGCGAAATTCTCCGTCCTCAGCCCCCAGTTCAAACCGGATATAGTTCGGCTGCGAGTCCCCCACAAAGGAGAGGGTTTTTAATGAGTTAAGCACATCGCCCAAAGGTGAGTGCCGGAAGATGTCCGCAGAGCTGAACTCGACGATCGGCGCCCGATTGAGCTCGACGGGCACGGACACACGCGGTTCGAAACCTGTTGCCGGAGACGAGTCCAAGGTTCCGGTGACACAGATCTTGTTCGAAGTTGGGTCTGTGTGCGGCTCCAACGCCGCTGAGTCTGCGGCTTCCGTGGCGGGGTTGAGCTTCCCGTCCTCGGATGGCGCAATCTGCCCCGGATCTAGGGCCAGGGCAGTTACAGGAACTATCTCCCGGGTATGGTCCGATGACAGATTTAGGTCATGTTCATCGCGGTGGCAGGGATCGGCTGCCATGGGCTCGAATCCGTCGAAGATCAAGTCTCCGCGGATATCAGCAACATAGTTCAAGCTTCCAAACCTGACCTGACAGCCAGGGGCGTAACTGTCGATCTGCTCTAGATGACCAAGCGAGTTGGCCCGCAGCATGAATCCGTCGAATACGAAGATCTAGCCGAGGAGAAAGACCTCCCTCAAGGCAGCATCGTTGTGGATGATTGATGGAGCCATCGAGTCTTCTAGCGACGACATAGCGGAACTCTCAATGAAGCACCGATCTCGGTGTCAAAACCGGCGGATCTCGGATAGGGGGTCCCGAACTGTGCGTCTAAGGTCGATGGTAACAGGAGACGGGGGACACGATGTTTACCCAGGTTCGGGCCCTCTCTATGGAGGTAATACCCTACGTCCTGCTTGATTGATCTTGATGAATATGAGTATTACAAGAGTTGATCTACCATGAGATCATAATGGCTAAATCCCTAGAAGTCTAGCCTGTCTGACTATGATTGTGATTATGGTTGTCGTCCCTATGGACTAAACCCTCCGGTTTATATAGACACCGGAGGGGCTAGGGTTGTACAAAGTCAGTTACAGAGAAAGGAATCTTCATATCCGAACGCCAAGCTTGCCGTCCACGCCAAGGAGAGTCCCATCCGGACACGGGAGAGAGTCTTCTATCTTGTATCTTCATGGCCCATCAGTTCGGCCCACATTACGTAGCCCGGACGCCCGAGGACCCCTTAATCCAGGACTCCCTCATCCGTTGTAGGGTGTTTCAATACATTCATGATTTGCTTATGGTGGGTGGCGTGAGTGACTGAAACACATACCCGAGTAAGTGGGTTGTTGCGTATGGGAGTAAAGAGGACTTGATACTTAATGCTATGGTTGGGTATTACCTTAATGATGTTTGGTAGTTGCGGATACTTGCTAGAGTTCCAATCATAAGTGCATATGATCCAAGTACGCAAAGTATGTTAGCTCATGCCTCTCCCTCATATAAAATTGCAATAATGATTACCGGTCTAGTTATAAATTGCCTAGGGACAAATAACTTTCTTGTGTGACAAAAGCTTTCTACTAAACAACTAACTTTTATTATCTTGCAAATTATTCATAGTTTTATTCATGCAAAGTACTTCTAGTTTCATTCTTGTTCTAGGTAAAGCAAACATTAAGTGTCCGTAGAGTTGTATCAGTGGTCGATAGAACTTGAGGGAATATTTGTTCTACCTTTAGCTCCTCATTGGGTTCGACACTCTTATTTATCGAAAAAGGCTACAAACGATCCCCTATACTTGTGGGTTATCAATCATGCGTTGTAAGGTCGCTCCGGCATTTTCAGTCCAAATGGTATCATGATATAACAAAAACACACGAAAGGGGTGATGAATGCTGTTTTAAATTTCATCTGGACCATACATTCAGATCTGTTGGTACCCGGAGTACTGATACGTCTCCGTCATATCAATAATTTTTTATTGTTTCATGCCAATATTCTACAACTTTCATATACTTTTGGCAACATTTTATATTATTTTTGGGACTAACAAATTGATCCAGTGCCTAGTGCCAGTTCCTATTTGTTGCATGTTTTCTGTTTCGCAGAATATCCATATCAAACAAAGTCCAAACATGATAAAATTTTATGGAGAATTATTTTGGAATATATGTGATTTTTGGGAGGCGGAATCAACACGAGACGATGCCCAAGGGGCCCAAAAGCTCAAGGGGCGCGCCCCCCTATCCAGGGCGTGCCTGGAAAGCTTATGGCCACCCCGTAGGTGGTTGGAGGTGTCCTTCGGCCGCAGGAAATCTTATATCCGGATAAAAATCATGTTAAATTTTTAGTCCAATCAGAGTTACGGATCTCCAGGAATTTAAGAAACGGTGAAGGGCCAGAAAACAGGGTCGCGAAACACAAGAGAAACAGAGAGAGAGAGAGAGAGAGAGATCCAATCTCGGAGGGACTCCCACCCCTCTGTCGTCATGCAGGCCAAGGACCAGAGGGGAAACCCTCCTCCCATCTAGGAATGAGGCCAAGGAAGAAGAAGAAGGAGGGGGATCTCTCCCCCTCTCTCCCGGTGGCGCTGGAGTGCCGCCGGGGAAAGGATCGTGATGGCGATCAACACCAACAACCTTGCTACCGTCAACACCAACTTTCTCCCCTTCTATGTAGCGGTGTAACACCTCTTCTCCCCACTATAATGTCTACTTAAATATGGTGCTCAACACTATATATTATTATCCAATGATATGTGGTTATCCTATGATGTTTGAGTAGATCCGTTTTGTCCTATGGGTTCATTGATGATCGTGATTGGTTTGAGTTGTATGTTTTTTTGGTGCTGTCCTATGGTGCCCTCCGAGTCACGCAAGCGTGTGGATTCCCGCTGTAGGGTGTTGCAATATGTTCATGATTCTCTTATAGTGGGTTGCGTAAGTGACACAAACCCAAACCCGAGTAAGTGGGTTGTTGCGTATGGGAGTAAAGAGGACTTGATACTTTATGCCATGGTTGGGTTTTACCTTAATGATCTTTAGTAGTTCCGGATGCTTGCTAGAGTTCCAATCATAAGTGCATATGATCCAAGTAGAGAAAGTATTTTAGCTTATGCCTCTCCCTCATATAAAATTGCGATAATGATTACCGGTCTAGTTATCGATTGCCTAGGGACAAATAACTTTCTTGTGACAAAAAGCTCTCTACTAAAACTAACTTAATTGTTTCTTTATCTAAATAGCCCCTAGCTTTTATTTACGTGTTCTTTATTATGTTGCAAACCTATCCTATCACACCTACAAAATAGTTTCATACTTGTTCTCGGTAAAGCGAACATTAAGTGTGCGTAGAGTTGTATCGGTGGTTGATAGAACTTGAAGAGAATATAAATTCTACCTTTAGCTCCTCATTGGGTTTGACACTCTTACTTATCGAGAAAGGCTACAGTTGATCCCCTATACTTGTGGGTTATCAAGATCTTTTTTCTGGCGCCGTTGCCGGGGAGCAATAGCGTGAGGTGAATATTCTCGTGTGTGCTAGTTTGCTTTATCACGAAGTAGATTTTATTTTCTATTCTAAGTTGTTTTATATCTTTATTTATGGATATGGAACATGAAATATCAAAAAAAAATAGGTGTACTTGCTACTCATGGAGATGGGGAACCTCCGAAAACCCTCGATGCTCGTTATGTGAAAAATATTGAACACTACTTTGATAATCCTGAGAAAACCCCATTCTACTTGATAATGGGAGACACGTTGGAGCAACGTGAATACAATAGGGATTATCGCTTGACTCGAAAGGGAAAACTCTTATGGGATCAAATTGATTATTTGCAATGGTATGCTTGGGATTAATGCTTGAGATATGATTATACTTACTGCTCTAGGATGAAGGCTCCACACCTTCCCTTTTTATGAGAAATTAATGATAATGAAACCTTGGCTTCTTATGCTAATGGTATATATGATTACTATGATGTGGAACGAATAAAAGAATTTGTTGCTTTTAAGGGTGCTTATGAAATTGAATCTTTCTTTGAAAAGTATGAAGATTGTGATGATGCTATCTACAGATCTAATTTTTTTGCTATACTTAAATATTGCTATGAGAATTACAAATAGAATGCCGATATTGATGATTTTATTGAGAAAGTCTCCACTGTCCAAGAAGAGACTAATATTTTGCAGGAATCTATGGAAGACGAAATTGATGACACTGTGAGCTCATTGGATGAAAAAGACGAGGAGGAGAGCAAAGAACAAAAGGAGGAAGAGTGGATTAGCTACCCGTGCCCACCTTCTAATGAGAGTAACTCTTCAATAGATACATTGTTTAATTTCCCTTCATGATCATCGAAGGATGAATGCTATGATGATTGCTATGATCCCTTGGATTCATTTGAAATATCCCTTTTTGATGAAATTGATGCTTGCTATGCTTGTGGCCATGATGCCAATATGAATTATGCTTATGGAGATGAACTTGCTATGGTTCCTTATGTTAAGAATGAAATTGTTGCTATTGCACCCACGCATGATAGTCCTATTATCTTTTTTTATTCTCCCAACTACACTATATCATAGAAGTTTGTGCTTATTAAAGATTATATTGATGGCTTGCGTTTTACCACTACACATGATGATTTTGATAGATATAATATGCATGTGCTTTCTGCTCCTACTTGCAATTATTATGAGAGAGGAACTACATCTCCACTTCTCTATGTTTCCAATACGATAAAATTGCAAGAAACTGTTTATAATATGCATTGGCCTTTACTTGATGTGCATGAATTGTTCTTTTATGACATGCCGATGAATAGGAAGAGAGTTAGACTTCGTTGTTGCATGATATATATTACTTTGTGCTCACTAATAAAATACAAATCATTGTTAATTAAAATTGGATTTGATATACCTTGGGAGCCGGGTGGATCAATTACTTGAGCACTATATGCCTAGCTTAATGGCTTTAAAGAAAGAGCTGCCAGGGAGACAACCCAGAAGTTTTAGATAATCATTTTATTCTGTTGTGTTCTTTTAAAAAGTTTAAAACAAAAAAAATATAGAGGGGAACCTAAAAACTTTTTCAAAAAGACAAGCGATTGGAAGGTTATGCATTGGAGAAGTGAGGGTAGACCTTGAACACTTGTGTTCATGCTCATGGAAAAAATGTAGAATTTTTCATGGAAGTTTCTCACAAAAATAATTACCCCCTTGTACAAATCCATTGTATTATAAAAATAATATGCCAAGATTTGCCTTTAGGATGATTAGATTGCTTTTTTGGTATGTCCGGTGCAAAAACAGAAACTTTTGCTGTAGTGCGTGAATTTACATTTCTTACTGGAACATGCAAAAATTATGAAATTTGTATCAGATACTTCTATATAAATTTTTTATTTTGTCCTAATTTTTCAGAATTTTTGAGTTAAAGAAGTATATGTACCATCTACATCTTTACAGATTGTCCTATTTTCACATATTGCTGTTATAGTTTCATTATTTGCGTATGTTTGAAATCTTGTTGAGCCTCCTCTGACTTGGGGACATAGAATTATGATAGCATATAGTGGTTAATGATTGATTATGATTATACAATGATGTTATAGCAGTACATGATGGCATTTGATGTTATATTTACTAACCCCGCTGATAAAAAGTTCGGTTAAGTTTTGTGTGGATGAAGTGTTCGAAGATCGAGGAAAAATTGATATGAGAAGAATGAGGATAGGCAAGAGCTCAAGATTGGGGATGCCCAAGGAACCCCAAGTAAATATTCAAGGAGACTCAAGCGTCAAAGCTTGGGGATGCCCCGGAAGGCATCCCATCTTTATTTGACAATTATCGGTATGTTTCGGTTTTTGTTTCGTTCACACGATATGCGTAAATTCTTGGAGCGTCTTTTGTTTTTATTTTTCCTTTTTTTATGCACCATCCTGGTATGAGATAGTCCTTGGTTGATTTATAGAATGCTCTTTGCACTTCACTTCTATCTTTTGAGTATGGCTTTTTAGAATGCTTCCACTACAAAAAAATACACTTCTGTGATGATACGTGTTTGTCACAGTAGGTCACGTTTTCTGTCATGCATATACATCCATTACAATTTTATGACAGAATCAAGATAGTCATACATGTGCTATCGTAGAAGTGTTCCATGACAATACCAAAATTATCATCACGGAAGTGTCCACTTCCATGACGATAAATGGCGCGTCATGGAAGTGTTTTCGTCAAGGGTAACCAACACGTGGCATCCACCATAATGGGTCGCCGTTAAGCTATCGGGTTCCGGTTTGGATCCGATAACCCATTAACAGACCTGACCAATGGGGATTTTCCACGTGTAAAATTCTGATTCGCCGGAGGATCCACGTGTCAGCTCAGCCTTGGGACAGATGTCATCCAGCCAATGGACGGGACGCGCCTATGATAAGTCGACATGTGGCTAGGCCCAACAGTGGCCCATTCAGGTAAAAGGCCAGGCCAGTCAAAATAAGCGGGCTGGCCCATTAGCGGCTTACTTGCGTTAGGCCCGTTCACAACCACGGCCCATACGAGTTACACAAAATCGGCCCATCAAAGGCCCAATTTAGATTTGACAACTTCCAGCCCATCGTCAGCTCCAGCCCGTTAACGGCCCGCTACGTCTTTGGGCTCAATTACAGCCCGACCTTCTTTCGCCTTGTTAGCAGCCCATTATAGATATGGACCAATATGCCGCCGGTACATCTTTCGGCCTTTTCTCGGCCCATTCTATAGTTGGGCCAACTTCTAGGCCATTGTGACTTTCGGCCTTTCCTCGGCCCATTATGTACATGGGCCAACTTCTAGCCCATTTTGTATTTCGGCCTGTTAACGGCCCGCACAACAGTTGGGCCTTTGTCGGTGCCACCTGATTTTGGGTTCATTAGCGGCCCACGTTAAGCAGGGCACAATTTCAGCCCGACGAGACTTTCGGCCTGTTAAAAGCCCGATTCGTAAATTGGGCCTCTTTTGGCCCAAAACACTTTCGTCCTCTTACTGGCCCGTCAAGTAAAAGGGCCAAGACAAAATTGACATTTATTTCGACCTGCTAGAGGCCTGCGGGGCCGTTTCAATTTATACGGCCCTATCGAGCTTTTGGCCTGTTAACGGCCTGCTAAGAGCCGTTGTTACGGTGGGCCACATCGATTGGGATCCACTAAATATTAGTTAACCAGCCCAATTAAGGCCCGCTTTGACTACACATGTTTGTTCGTTCGGATGGCGTCCAGGTGATGTTTGGGCGTGTTGGCCCCGTTTCAACGACATAGCATATACAAAGAATTATCCTACTCTATACTATCGCCTTTAAAAAACCTACACTATACAATAAAGAGACTACGACATAGAAACGAAGAATAATCCTACACTATACAATAAAGAATTTACAGCAAATTATATCCACTGGGCATTATAGTTCAGCACCAGTGATAAAAAAGCATACAGAACTAGCAAATTACATACACTTGGCAAATAAATCTCATACATCATGGACGCGCATCAACAGAACTTACCATTTGAACTATAATCTCTTCAGAAAATAGGATTGGCCAGATTCAGATAGCACAAGTTTCAGTCTGCAAAATCTCCAATTCCTTTGTGGTTACCCCAGTGTCTTGTTTCAGTTTTTTGACTCCTGCATCTAATACCTGCAACTCCAGCCTCAACATTTTGATTACATGTTGAGAATCATATACACATTGTCTTGCCACTTCTAGTTGATGCTCGAGAACATCAGCACATTTCAATTCCAATCCATAATCATTTGGTAACGGCCATGCCTCACTGCTCTGAGATCTTTGTGTTGATGTCACTTCATCCTGAAATGTTTCTGTAAGTACACATGACTAGGGCAAAAATATAGTTACAACAGTGAAGCGAGCAAGACAGACTATCTTGTACATGGCAAAACAGGACTAACAATAATGTTACACGTCATGAAGCATAAGCAGGTGATATTTTAAAAATTATAAAAATAGTAGTCTGTGCAGCCCGCATACAGAAATCTCTCTTAGCTCACCAGAGGAGCATGATGTTGGGGCCAAATCCAAAACACAGATAGGTTACAAATTTAGACCACACGCAGCTACTGAACATATATATATATATAGGACAACACTATTCTAATCACAGGATTAGAATAACTATTCTGATAACAGTCGCCCTATATAGGGCCCGATCGGATGTTCCCGAACCCACCTCGCTACCGTACCTCCCCACGCCCCCTACTCCCTCCCCGATCTAGCGAACCTTCCCACGCCCCTACTCCCTCTCCGATCCAGCCACCCACCCTTGCCGGCGCCGGCCCGCCCCCGCCCCGGGAATTAGCCGCCCCCGCCCCAGAAACTGGCCTCCGCGCCATCCGCCGCCCTAAGAATCGACCGCCATGTCGCCCCTGCCCTGTATTGTGCCGCCTTCAGGGATCGCGCCGCCGCTGCCGCTGCCTTCGCCCTCCACAGATCACGCCACCACCGCCGCCACCCTCCCCGGATCGCGCCACCACCGTCCACCGCTAGCTACTGCTACCTCCGCAGTCCTTCGCTAGCTACCGCTGCAGTCCACCGCTAGCTCAGGCAGGGGAGGCGGTGCTTCTCCGGCTACCCCTGCGTCACCTGCTGCCGCCCTAAACAGCGTTCGGACACCACCACGGATTGCCCCTGGTGCCGCTCGAACATCTCCACGCGGGCGACTGGTCGCTCGAACTTCTCCTTACCAGCCATGGTGGGCCTCTGTAAACTCTCATGGCGGCTCCTCCTCCCCTGTAGTACAAGCGAGGTCAACTGCGGCTCGATGGAGATGCAACTAAAACAAATCCTCCAGGCTGCCTGTATTGTTAGCGGCAGAAGGTAGTTCAGTTACGAGTTCTTACATATGCTAGAGGAATTTACTTCAATCCAAACTGAGCAGAGCTTGTGGCATCTCTTCCTTATTTTTTTCCGTGTGAAAATTTATGAAAAGGAAGGAATTGTCTCGCTAGATGAGCAGTTCCAGTTTAGTTCTCCCTGCAGATTCTTCATTTTTTATTTCCCAAGTATTAAGTTCTCTTAGATATTAGATTAGTACTCTGTCTTGCAAGCAAGGATGCTCTGAAAAATCAAACACGTGATGTTTGATACACCATGGCTCAAGTTCTCTGCAAATTTTGTTGAAGGTCATCGGCCTGTCCTAGTGCGCGGACGTGCTGTACGCCTTGGCCGTCTCTGTGCTGGTGATGAGCGTGACGGTGACGCCGCATCCCGCACTACAACCAGGCGCCACCCTCCACCCAAACTATACCGGCAGTGCGTCCGACGACCTTGTCCGTCCTTGAGCACCTCTTCCACACAATCAGCCGCACATACACAGACACACCTGTACCTCGTATACTTGAGCTTCAGAGCTTCTGAACTCTCTGAATTTGTGTGCATGTTTTCTTTATTGTGTCATTGCATAGCTCCACCACTGAATTTGGAAATTCAGTCAATGCTTATACTTGATAAAAAAGAGCAAGAAATAGTGACATATTATGTGTGTTTTTCATGGAAGTGAGCTGGGAATTTAGATGTTCCTTGTCATAATATTGAGGGCATCGATCATTCAACTATTTATGTTATCCTTCGTGCTCTGACTTGAGTGAAGTTATGTGAACTAGCATAGTATATTGTTATTTTTTGATTTTGAGTCGTGGCATACAGTCCTCACACAAAGTAGTTGCAATATATTAGAGCATATTATGCACATAGTTATCCTGCCTAATGCCTATAGTGATACCTTTTCAATCTTTGTGTTGACTACTAAACATAACTATTGTAGGTCTTACCCGACCCATGGTCCCTTGCCACCACGTAGCCTCCTCACAGTGGGGCCCCATCGCCGCAACACTCAGCGTGTTTTGCCGCTGCCAGCTCCGGCCGTTCAACTGCGCAACCCCAAGAAGTTCGGCTCAGCCACCCGGTTCCCACTGCTGTAGCGCCCGGACGAGGCCCAGGTCCTTAATCTTTCGGGCTCATACTTTTGCAGGTATTTGAGTTTCAGCAGGTACTTGAGTTCAGGGAAAGATTTGGTGAGAGACAGTGTGAGCGATTTTCAACATTGCTTATTATTCTGGTTCAGATTGGCGAATCCTCACATTGCCGGACATCGACCATGCTGCTCTTGTACTGATGAAATTTTGCACGGGTTAATTGTGGATGGATCATGTGTCTATCATCGATACTTTGTTTGAGTCTATGTGAATGCACCTTCTTTGTATCAAAAACAGTTGTGTTGTTTCTCATGTGGTATGTACCAAAAAAATTCTTTTGGCCCTTGTTTGATCTGTACAATAGTTCAATCTTGAAAAAATTACACATTCTGCGGCAAAAGGTGTGGAGTGGGAAATGTTAAATCATCCATTAGAAAAACTTTCACGGATTCTCTCTTTAAAAAGAAATGTAGGCAATGCTAAATCTCTGGAATTCACATAAAAAACAGGAAGTTCAATTACCAAACTTCATTCAATACATAATATATACTCCCTCCGTCCAAAAATAAGTGTCTCAAGCTTAATACAATTTTATACTAAAGTTAGTACAAAGTTGACACACTTATTTTGAGACGGAGGGAGTATAAAACAAAAAATAGGAAAGTAAAAAAATACAGAAGTTCAATTACCAAACTTCATGAAAAAAATACGAAAGTTGAATTACCAAACTGTTTGTGTTCTGGAAGTTGAAAGGAAACTAATCGAAAAAGTCAACATGACAAAACCAAAAGAAGTCAGGACCTTAAAACCAATAAAATTCCATGACAAAATCATTCCTTTCATGTGGGTTTCGTAGAAAATGTTGCATTTTCTGGTTGCATGAATGGTAAAATGTTCCAGTTCCAGTATCACATTGGCTTATATTTCATGCTTTTTTGAAAACCATATTTTCTCTAAGAATAAAACTAAGAAGTTCAAAATAAAATAACGAAGAACTTCGACGTTTATAAAAAACTCAGATTTTTATAAACCGATAAAAAACAACAAGTTTGAATTAAATTAACATCCATTCAAAAAGTCTATAAAAGAATGAATTTTTCCCATTTCCCATTTCCAATTGAAATAACAGAGCGGTTCAATGTTTACTAAAAACTCAGATTTTTAACCGCTACTAAAGAATAATTAATAATGAAGTTCAAATAGATTCCTCTTTTAAAAAAACAAAGAACTTTAAATTAAATAACGAAGAGGGTGCGATGTTTATTCCAAAGTTAGGATTTTCCCCGTTACTAAAGAACAAACGAATTAGTTCAATTTGAAAAATAGAGCAGCTCAAAATTGTAGAGAAAATAGATTTCCCTGTTTTACAGAAAAACCAGAGGTTCAAATTTAAATAAACCGAGGAAGGACAAGTATTTATTACAATACCAAGAAGGTCAAATTAAAAAAACCGAGCCATTCAAAAAGTTTATAAAATCCTATTTTCCCTCTTTTCAAAAAGACCTAGAAGTTCAAATTGAAATAATTGAGCGGTTCGATATTTGTTACATAACTAGGACTTTTCCCGTTACTAATGAATAACACCAAGAAGTCCTAATTAAAAAAATGAAGCTATTTGATGTTTATAAAAAAACTAAGATTTCCCCAATACTAAAGATTAAAACCAAGAAGTTCAATTTTAAAAAACTGAGAAGTTCAAATTATATAAAAAATTCAGGTTTTCTCGTTACTATTGAATACAACCAAGAAGTTCAATTCGAAATAACGAAGAAGTTTGATGTTTCTAAAAAAACTCCAATTTTCACATTTCTAAAAATACACAATGAAGTTCAAATAAAAAAGGTAGAGTGGTTCAATGTCTATGAAAAACTCAGAAATTTTCACGTAACAGAGAGAAGTTCAAATTGATAACTGCCAGAAGTTCACGTACTACACGGTGTGCATTTTGTATGAAAAAAGAATAAAAAGGCAAAGGCTAAAAGTTTTCTTGCTAGAAGTTCAAGTGCTCGCTCCGGGAAAGTTAAAAAATTCTTGTGAGAGAGGTTCACCATGTATTAACATGTTCAAAAACACAAAAAAGATGTTGTTTTTGGTGTTTTAAAACAATTCTCTTATTCTATTGAAATTTGAAACACAATGCTCTACATAAAAAATACAATCAGCTTTGAACTTCTGGAGCATGCATATATGGCGATCAGAGAGACATCGGAATTTTGATCGCCGGATCCTGTCATCCCTGCACCCTGTGCATCTTTGATGACCGCAGACGTCCCAGATCGATGGACACCAGCGGCAACCACCATGCTGTGGTGTGTGGACTGCAGCGACAACAGAAGCCGACCTTCCCCGGCATCACCATTCTTCCTCTCACCTGTCCAACAACGTGCACCGCCGTTCACTTGTGAGGCTCCACCCACTAGTATCAGAGACAAAACAATTTTGTACATGAGAAGTTCACGTATTATGCTAAAAAAATCAGGGAAGTTCGATTGTTTATGCTTGTGGGACTGTAACCTTTTTCATTTGACTACCAAAAAAATTTGTGGATGTGATGTGCGTGTGTGTGCTTAGTACACACAGTGAGAAAAACTGTATTTTCTCATGTACAACAAAGAAAGAACAGAGAAGAGAAGGAAGTTCGATGTTTACGACAAATTATTGAGATTTTTTTATTACTAAAAGGAAAATAAAACCTAAAAAGGTGACTTTCTCGTTAAAACAAACTAGAAGTTCAAATACAAATAGCGGAGCGGTTCAATGCTTATTACTACATTAGGATTTTTTTTCCGTTACTAAAGAATAACCCAAGAAGGCTAAATTAAAAAATAGAGCAGCGCAAAATTTATAGAGAAAATGGAATTTCCCCGTTCTACAAAAAAAACTAGAGGTTCAAATTTAAATAATGGGGAAGTTCACTGTTTATTACAATATCAAGAAGGTCAAAATTGAAAAAATGGAGCAGTTCAAAAAGTTTATAAAAACAGATTTTCCTTCTTTAAAAAATAAGACCTAGAAGTTCAACTTTAAATAATTGAGCAATTTGATATTTATTTCATAACTAGGACTTTTCCCGTTACTAATGAATAACACCAAGAAGTCCAAATTAAAAAAAATAAGAAGTTGTTTAATGTTTATAAAAACTCAGATTTTCCCCAATGCTAAAGATTAAAACCAAGAAGTTCAATTTCGAAAAATGGAGTTGTTCAATGTATATAAAAAAACTCAGGTTTTCACGTTACTACAGAATAAAAGCAAGAAGTTCAATCGGAAAAAGCGGAGTAGTTTGATATTTATTTGAAAAATCGGATTTTTCTAGTTACCAATAAGTTCAATTTCAAATAACGAAGAAGTTCGATGTTTGTAAAAAACCTCCAATTTTCACATTTCTAAAAATACACAATGAAGTTCAAAATAAAAAAGGTAGAGCGGTTCAATGTCTATAAAAAACTCAAATATTTTCACGTAACCGAGAGAAGTTCAGATTGATAACTGCCAGAAGTTCACGTACTACACAGTGTGCATTTTGTATTAAAAGAAAGAATGAAAAAGCAAAGGCTAAAAGTTTTGTTGCTAGAAGTTCAAGTGCTCGGCCCGAGAAAGTTCAAATATTCTTGTGAGAGAGGTTGAACAAAAATACGTGACAGAAGTTCAAGGTGAAAACAGCGGGAAGTTCAACTACTACACGGAATGTGTTTTAGATAAGAATATAAGAATAGAAAACAAATAGCTTAAAAGGTTTGTTCCAAGAAGTTCACGTGCTCCTCCTAGCATAGTTCAAAATTCATGTGCGAGACGTCCGTCGTTCATTTACATGTTGAAAAAAAGGCAAAAAAACCAACGTTGTTTTTGCCATTTTAATAACTGCTCTCAAACGATAACGAATTTGTAACACCTGTCTACACAAAAAACTTGCTGCTATTCATAAGCTTTCCAATGGTATATTATGTGCTACATTTCGATGAACGGTTTAAGATTTTCATGTATACCATTTAAAACACGTTTTTATGTATTCAAAATATTCTTTTGAACCACCGCGAGTATGAAAAACTGATCAACACGGGAAAGTTGCGATTTTTCAACAGCTTTCCATCGGTATATCATTTGCTCAATTCCGGTAAGTGGTTTGGGAGTTAAGGGCAAAAAACAGCACGTCCAAAACAGAGTGAAGTTCAAACAGACATGCCCCAGAAGTTCAAGTACTTCACGCATTGCATTTCCTTTTCGCCATGAAGGCAGAAATCATGATCTCGCCATTTTCTAAATTACCTAAAAACGGCTGGGAATTAGACAAAACTTTACATACGAAAAAGTTTCGCATTTTCGATAGCTATCCAAAGGTATATTATTTGCCCCATTCCAAAAAAGTTCGCAAAAATTACAACCAAAAAACATTTTTAGCAATTTTCAAAATTGACTTAAAACCGTAAGGAACTGGGAGAAACATTATATACCAAAAAGTTTCGCATTTCTTCAAGCTTTCCAACGCCATATCATTTGCTGCATTCCGACATGCGGTTAAAAAATTACCTCGAAAATATAAACTCAGTGGAACTTGGACCGTTTTCTAAATTACTCTTAAACCGTTCAAAATTAGAAAAAACTTTGTACATGAAAAAGAAGCACATTTTTATAAGCTTTCCAACGCCATATCATTTGCCTCAATTGGATTAGCCGTTTAGAAATGGCATCGAAAATACGAACTCGGCTGTTCGATTTGCGAAATTCTATGATTTTCCAAATTACTCTTTAACCATAGGGAATTAGAGAAAATGTTCTACATGTGGAAGGAGCGCATTTGCAGCAGCTTTCCAACACCATATTATTTGCATCATTTCGATAAACAGTTTAGAAATGCGATCAAAAATACGATTCACGTTTTTTATATGAACAAAAAACGATTTTCAAAACTGGTCTTAAACCGCTTACATTTTGCCAAAAATTTAACTTGGGTCATAATACTCGTGTCCACAGCTTTCCAACGGTATATCGCAAGCCCCATTTGGACAATGTTCGTGGAAGTTCAACCTAGCACTGGGGGAAGTTCAACTACTACCGCTGGGACAGGTCAGGTAGTTATCAGAATATTATTCTGATCCCGTGATCAGAATATATATATATATATATATATATATATATATATATATATATATATATATATATATATATATATATATATATATATATATATATATATCATGCGTATAAGTAAGCAAGAAGTTGGCCATTCTGTAACTCAATTAACTAGCTGGAACATTGTGTGCCATGTTCCAGAACGGTCTTAGGGAGCATAATGAACAGCAGAGAGATTATACAAACCTACTACAACAAGCAAAACTATGCAATCATTAGCCTCGTATAAACTAGATATGAGCCTCATCGAGTAATAGTTGGTTAATAGACTTCAAAGCTTCAGGCACACTTCGCCAGAGTAATTAAATGGTAAGGCCTTTAATTATGTCAAACTAATAGTTATACAAGTACCTTACATCAGGCATCATTGTTTGGGTATCTCATTAACTGAGGACAAATAAAGCAATTGAAAATAGCAATTTAACTATGCTGAAACAAACAAGCAATTGAACTGTTGAGTTGGCAGCATGCATACATGCACGCCTCAATAACATCCATGGCCTAGCTACATTTACTATATAAAGGAACAAGTAATGTAATATTGTTTGCCCGCTATGAAGTATCTCGACTAGTATGTAATCAAGATCCTAGTAATGATAGGGAGGCTAATGATGTGAATATGCGTTTGGTTATGACTTTATGACATCAACAACTCTACCATAGCAGGAAGAAGTTTCACACTGTTCACTACTATAAGATGTTTTAGATATTTAAAAGTAGACTACATCCGTAATGAGTGAACAGACACATTAAAATGTGTTTACATACATCTGATTTACAAAAAAGTTAGAACATATAGTAGTGAGCGGAGGGAGTTTAATCCAATGGCCCAATGACTGGGTTACAGGTGAATAACCCTACGCAAGCACAATGTCAGACAAATAGGATGTCCTGGTAATTGTAATACAGTGACTTACCATAACTGGTTGAACAGGCTCAGCGCTGCTCCTCCTTCTCTTGCAAGGCTCCTTCCTAACATCTTGTACTTGGAAATCCTCAATCTTATCTTCATTGCACCCCTCTGCAAGGTGACACAAACTAGTTACTGGTCTCCTTGGAAGATAAATATGCATACTTTCCAGTCTGTGAACAACACCAAAGGATGAGTTTATAACAAAACAACACCACATAATGAAACATGCCACATCTCTTGCACACAATGAAATGAGCATTTACTATGTGTGCGCTGTGTAAAAACTAGGCATACCTTCGAACTGGACCTCCAGGTACTCTTAGAGAGCCTACTTTAGTGTACAGCCAAACCTTTATGTCACCTATGAGTTATACAAGCCCCCACTACAGCAGCCCTTAGTGTTTAAATTGTTGACAAGCTCTGTTAGGTTAAGAACAGTAAGTAATCAAAGCAAATAGTCCTAGTATGGCTGGCTGATACAAACAAGCAATTGAACAGATGTGTGAGCAAATCTTGCACAACACTAAATTACATATCAAGAAAAGAAGCATAGAAGGAGGCTTAAAGACCATCACTTGATTGACCAGATTTAAGGGGCATTTAAACATCATGTGCAACGTATGAACTAACATAAACATTGCATATTTCAGATTCTATAATGAAATGCACATGTATTAGGTTATGCCATGTATGATGCCTAAATGTACACTATAGCAGGTAGGAGTGATTCATCATTGCACGCACAATTGAATTGCAGGTTAAGGGCCAGTTCTATTCCTCCTTTTCAGAGCTTATTGTCAAAATAAGCCATAAAAGATGTAAAGAACTCGTTTTTGAGTTATGGGCTTGGGCTTAAACTTATTTCGCTATGGGGGGTGCTTTAGGTAGAAGCTCACTAAAATTGAAGGGAAGGGGAATAGAGAAATGACTCTGTTGTCTGCCTATATTACACTCAAAATGCCACTGCTCACGCCCGCATCACACCTGACCCTCAAGTAAAAACAAACACGCAAGCGTTCATTGCCCTGCCCGCTTGCATCTCCTCTCCCCTTTCCATCTACCTCGATCCCTTGCCTGCAGCGCTAGGGTTCCTCCAGCGAGCCGTCGCCACTGGTCCCATCTGGCCTGGTCCTCAACGATGCTCTGTCTAGCTAGGCTACATGGCCGGCGGGTAGGGCCAAATCTCCCCGGCTGCTCCTCCCTCTGGCGCCGCCCCTCATTCTCATGGTCTCCAGCAGCTGCTCCGTTGTGGTCCGTCCAACGCACTACTCCGGCGGGTGCCGCACAACTACGGCCGATGCCCCACTCCGGCAGAAGGCACCCCGTTCCCCCTCCCCTCCTCCTAGGTCGTGGCCTTGAGGTTCTGTTGAAGGATGAGCTCATCCAACAAGGTGAGGATCTACTCTGATTTTTTGCCAAATTTTCATTCTGATCCCCTAGACGATGAATTGCTATGAGCTGCTTCTGCTGCTGCTATATGATGCATTGCTATGAGCTGCTGCTGCTGCTATATGATGAATTGCTATGAGCTGCTGCTGCTGCTACATGATGAGTTGCTATAAGCTGCTGCTGCTGCTGCTATATGATGAATTGCTATGAGCTGCTCCTGCTGCTGCTATATGATGAATTGCTATGAGCTGCTGCTGGTATATGATGAATTGCTAGCTGCTGCTGTTGTATGATGAGTTGCTATGAGCTGCTGCTGCTATATGATGCTTTCAGGTGGTGCTGCTATATGATAATAACCAGCCACTTGGACCATCGAATTTCGATAAATAATTGTTCTTCATTTAAATTTAGGTCATGCGTTCTTCATTTAAATTAGGCAATGGGATCTCTATGGAAGACATTGACCAAAGTAGATTGTGCCAAGTAGATGTTATCTTTGTATTTGCATTTTGAACAAATATTGATGGTCTATTTTCTTATCATATTAATTACTGCACTGGGTTCAATTTGTGATGTTTGCAAGTCAAATTAATTTTCATATGGGCAGCTAAATGACAAAATATAATGCAATCTAGACTTTTCACTGATCATACACAGATAAGCTGAAAAGGCAGGCAATGAAAAGAACTGGTTGGCTTATTATCTGGAGCTTATATTCAAAGGTGCTTATTTTCTTAGGATAACTCGAAATAATTGTCCCTAAGAAACTTGGCCAATAGAACTGACATACAAATAACATGTCACGATGATTGCAATTCCGGCCCAGTTCTTTTGCCAGATTCTCCCAGAATCTGACCCCTACCCAGATTCTCCCAGAATCTTTGAGCCCCATTTGTTTTACAATCCTATCTAGTTAGGGTCTAATTAGTTAGGATTGTAAAACAAAAGGGGGTCAAAGATTCTAGGAGAAGCTAGAGAGGGGCAGATTCTGGGAGAATCCTGCAAAAGAACTGGGCCGGAGTGACCTACCATAGCACACTGTATAGGCTCACCGCTGCCTCTCCTTTTTTTGCGATGTTCCATGAAATTGCCACATACATCTTGTACTTTTTCATTGCATAACCCTATCTGCAAGTTGACACGGCTAATTTCAGATATCTCTACATGATAATACATTGCATATCCCTTGCGCATATTTAAACCACCAATTAACGATTGTGTGCGTAGCATAAACTAGCCATGACTCTGTGTGCTGGACTAGCAGGCACTCTAAGGGAGCCTAATGTAGTGCACTGGAATTCCTACATGCCACCTACGATTTTGTGTAATGTACTACCACTGTTCTTAAATATATGTCTTTGTAGAGATTCCAGTATGGACCACATACAGATGTATATAGATGCATTTTCGAGTGTAGATTCACTCATTTTGCTCTGTATGTAGTCTATAGTGGAATCTCTAGAAAGACTTATATTTAGGAACGGAGGGAGTATCATGTATGACATCTACATCCCTAATTTAGCAGCCAGTAGTGGAAATCATTGTCTGCACAAAGGGATTACTGGTCGAAAATCCTAGCAAAGCACGCTGGCAGGCACACAACAATACAAGAGAGAGAGATGCACTTACAAGATCATAGCAATGCCTCAGTCCAGGATCTTGGTTGGCCAAGCTGTTAGATCCAGAAGAAACATCGTCCTTGTAGTTTTTGCCAGCTGCATAACATGTAACAGCAACCTGTTAGTATATTTGAAGTACATCGGGCAGGTGATGCTGGACGGGTTTAAAGGTGACAAGTACCTAGGCCGTGGCGGGTGCTTGGCATCTTGCCAGACGGTGGGAATCAGGTTAGAAACGTCAAGGGTGATGACGTTGCGCTGGCTGTCGAGGTCCGGTAAGGAGATCTAGAACCATCGAGTAGGGTGTTTGTGGAGCGGCTCCGGTAGGGTGGACTACGGTGTGGGCGAAGCAGATCTGAGGCCGTGGACGAGGGCGTCGGTGAAGCTACTCCGGTGGTTGGGTTCAGGATGGTGTCGACGATGCGGATCTACGGCCATGGACGGGGCGTCAAAAGCTGCTTCGGTAGGTTGGACGAGGGTGCGACGAAGCGGATCTAAGACCGTGGACTTGTGCATTGGCAAAGCTGCCTCGGTAGGGTTGAGAATGGTATAGGTGAAGCTACTCCGGTAGGGTTGAGGATGGTGTCGGCGAAGCGGCTCCGGTAGGGTTGAGGAAGGTGTCGGCGAAGAGGACCAAAGGCCATCGACGGGGGCGTCGGTGGGGCGGCTCCGGGGGTGTGGACGAAGCGTCTCCAGTGGGGAGTACGAAGGAGCCGCTGCAGATGCGCTGCGGTTGACGAGAGTACCGGCGAAGCAGATCCGGCGCCGTGGACAAGGCCGGCACTGAATGGGCTGTGGTATAGTGGTGGATGAGCAGTCTACTTGTTTCTAGGGGAGGTGGGAGGGGTAGATGCGGCCGCAGAAGCAGATCCGGCGAGGTGGACACCGCTGGCAGTGAATGGGCTCTAGTACGCCGGTGGATGAGCAATCTAGGGTTTCGAGAGGGGAGGGGTAGAAAGGCCGATGAAGTACGGACGGCGTGATGTAAGATGCTCTGGTGCTGTGGAGTTAGTCGTTTTTGCGGGAGGGGGAGAGGAAATGGGGGTGCCGTGTGGTGGGGGGAACCGGAAGTTACTAAAGCAGCCCCGACCTATTATGTAAATGAGGGCCGTATTGTAACTATTGTTCTCCGTGCACCAAGGACAAAAGGGGAATTTCGCATGCTAAAGACTAGGTGGCGGAAATTTTAGAAAGAGGCGGGAGATTTTGCCGCCCGCGGGATCGTTCGTATCCAGTTTCAACTAATTTTGGACAGTGCTAGCGGGAAGGTCATGCGAGACTGCATACACGGGGCACACGTCAGCAGTTAATAATTGGTATGAAGTCCACCCCAGAAAAAAAGACAATAACTCAGGATGATGCACCGATAACTTGGACGTTCACACGGGCGCGGACAAACGTACGGGTGTAGAGGCGCGTTCACAAAAAAAGGGATCAAACCTCAGCCTATGTATTTCTCATGTAAATATATAATTTAGTGCCATTGGTTATTTACTTTAAACATAATGCATTGACGTGTTATTGTAGAGGCACACAAAAAGAAATAGATATTGTAGTCCCACAAAAGAAATGGATATTGTAGTCCGCTACTTAAAAGTGTTACCTCATATGATTACATGGCCTCCATTTCATAAATTGCGTACCCGTTGAATTCATATATGAATATTACATATATTACTTCATAATAGAACCTTAAATCATCCAAGACTAATGAATTTGAATGCAAAACTAACAATGGTGCATGTACATGATAGCTACAGTGGTTGTTTGAAGAAACATCACTGTAACTTTGGCATGTACAATTGAAAATGATTATTTGGAAAAAAATGCGATATGTGAGTGTCCAATCTTTATAGCGTTGAATCGATATTGTATCTTTGGCCACGATACGAAGTAGATATTGATTTATGTTCAAGCGATGCACGTCCACGCTCGCTAGATAGTGATACGTGAATGAATTGCGCAATCTCTCTCACACGCATACATATCTCATTTCTCCGTGGGCATCGGAATCACACACGCGCACTTCATGTATTTCTCTCCCTCCGTCAAGGTTAGAATTCGTCTTTCTACCCCGTCCTACAAGTCTCCCACACAGAAACACACACGCTCTCTCTGTCGAACTTGGCCCACCCCTTTAATTCCGCCCACCCACCGCCACTAATGTCTCAAAGTATAACTATGTCTCACACACATATGTTTAAGGTTAACTCGAGTCCCGGAACCATATGAATACATACAATGGGATTCCAGCAGAGCACCTTTTGTTTTGAGATTTCGCTCTCACACACACACACACGCGCGCGCGTAGACATTGTTTCTCTCTTCATTTTTTCCCGGCACTTGCATGCACACCGCTTGTTTATCTCTGTGATGCTTTAAGTATGCCTCGCACACATGCTATCTACCTATCCCTTAATATAGATATGTATCACACAAACTCCTTCTCCTTATATCTAAGTGTCACTGCCCCCCCCCCACACCCCCCACACACACACACACTTCCCGACACCGAAGGAGTAGGGTGACACCTGATCTTGATACTAATCTATCTACTGGCTTCTCTCTCAAACACACACACACCACTACCCGACACCGAAGGAGTAGGGTGGCACCTCGATCTTGATAGTAATCTATCTACTGGCTTTCTCCTCAAACAACACACACACCACACACACAAACACACACTCGCTAGTTGTGCCTCTGTGCCTACCGCGCGCACACTCTCGATACGTCTTTCTCTCCCTCCCCCATCCCACCACCCCCCAACAATGACAGCAGAAGGGTGACAACTCGATCTTGATCTTAATCTATCAATTGGCTTCTCTCTCAAACACACACACACACACACCCCCCCATGCTAGTTGTGTCTCTTTGCCTCGCTCACACACACTCGATACGTCTTTCTCTTCGTAGCCCCCTCGATATGTAGACTTCTCGCGCGCGCACAGCTGTAGTGACGATGACGCTGAACCCAGTGTGCCTTGTTTTTACCGGCCTCATGTGATAGTTTTCACCCTGTTTTCTGTTAATTAACAAGGCAACCTTTTCTTTGTTACTACTAGTGAATTTGAGATCATTCGAGGCAGACATAAAATATATCACTTCAACCCAATTATCGCGGTAACTATTTAAAAAGAAACTAGCAAGATGCCTGTGCGTTGCACGGAACATCAAGATGCATTTGTATGAGTAGTTTATCTTGTGAGAGAAAAGGATGAACGAGGGAAGGCCTTATTTGCAAATGTGAAGAGGGGTGTGGGTATCTTTTTGCAAAATTGCCATAGTTTCCTTCCTATCCGTCAGATATAAATCGGACAGCCTATATTGCAGGATGGCAGGCACACCATCATCACCAACTCTGTTTTCTAGTATAAGAGTAGACATAGAGATATATCTGCAGCATCATCCACGACGAACATCTGCTGGACTAGTTAGCGCCGGATGCTCGCAACGCGATGACCTGAGTTCGAATTCTGTCCTAAACTTTAGATTTTATATTATATTTTTTTAATATATACTTTGTTCGCTACTGTACTGACAGTGGAACCCACAGAGTACTTAGAATACAAGATTAAGGATGGATTTGTTTCTTTTTAACTTTCTGTACGAATCTGTAGCCACCCTGCAAGTCATGTACACTGTACATGCAATTAACTTTTTATAGAGGGAGAATCGGACACGCAATTAACTCAAATGGATTGGATGTGACTCTATTATTTCCAGCATAAGAGCATCTCCAACGGCAACCAGCAAATTTCCTCCCGCTTCCTTCCGCGGAGGACGACATCCAACGCCAGCGGCATACATTTTCATAACTCTAACCAACCAGAGGAAATTCATGCAAACACGGACTGATTTCATATAAGCATGAAGGATTTTGTATAAAAAAGCCGGATCTTCATATAAACATGACGGATTTCATTACATTTACATGAACTAAGCGGTGCTAATCCGGCTCTGGTGGTATAATTAATACCTAATCTAAATGGCCGCCCGCGGATCCCTTTGTCTTCCTCATGTTCGGCAGACACTTGGGAAAGACACTTGCGGGGTCGACGAAGGTCCTCGAAAGAGACGAAGCAGCAAAGAAACCACCTGAATACGCAGTCGTCGCCTCGGTGGTGGCCTTCATGGGACCCAAGTGGCGGCGGCCTCCCGTGTTCTACTTCTCCTCGATGATGGCGGCGGACACGGAGAAGCTGGCCACTGACTCATCGCTCTCCGTGCACCCGGCTTCTGTGTCTGCCTGCATGGCGCTGCCGCAGGCACGGGAGGCGCGCCCACAGACACGGGAGGCACGGCCACCGCAGACACGGGAGGCGCGGCCGCAGACACTGGTGGCGCGGTACGACGCGGCAGCGACGACGCCCGTGCCACCGTGCTCGCCGCCGTGCCGTCGTGGAGCAACTCGCCACTCCTCATCGAGCTGAACTGGAGCGGCGAGTTGCTGAACCACGCGCCGGCTTGGGGCGGCAACTGGCTCCGTCGGGCCAAGCGAGGTAGGTGAAGCACCGAGGGCTCGTCAGGCCACCCAGCCGGGTAGTATGCCGGATAACAGCTCCTCAGAAGCCATCGGAAGAGTGGAGAAAATGGTGAAGGAGGAGATGGGGGAGCGGCGGAGGGGTGCGATTCTTGCCCGCTGTCTGGCCTTGTTTAAATAGAGGGCGAGCGGTAGGAGCTTGGCCGGCGTCTGGCCTCGTTTAAACTGAGGGCGGACGGGAGGAGCTCGGCCGGCGTTGTGTTTAATTCCGGGCCGCTCATGAACGGACGTGTGGCCGGAGTAGGTTTCTTGGTTTGCATGCGGGTTTAACGGAGGCGTTTGATGGAGGCGAAGAGGCGTGTTCAGCCGGGCGTGCAGCGGGCGGTGCAGTACTATTCGATTTGACAGCTACTAGTAAACCAGGACAGTTCCCGATACGGCTTTAATGCAGACGAGGGAGAGGGTAGCGGTTCCTGAAATGTTGAACGGCCAATGATGCAGTCTGCTTCAATTAGCATCCTGAATGCATGAGGGAAGTAATGGGAGGAGGACGGGGAAAAGAGCCAGCACGATGTGAATGCTACACAGTTTGCACTCATATTAAAGGCGCCCCTCCATTCCAATGCATCTACCACATCGTACGCACCTAAGCACCTACACTAAGCGCAAAAGTGCTCACTCCAGACCCATGGCGGCGATGCGCGCGAGCGGCCAGCGGCTGTGCCAGATGGTCCATGATGCCGGCCTGCGGCATGGCATCGAGGATCGTCTCCAGACGGTGTTGGCGACCGGTTGGTTCATGGCCATCGTCGACGCCAGCTACGACTCTCAGTTGGACCAGATGATCGTTGCCACCATCAACAAGTTCACCGTCGTCAAGAAGCTCGCGGACGACATCGCCGTACTCCTCCAGCCCGCGCGCCCGGGCTCCTCATTGCCTGCCACCCTAATCGGCCTCCATGGCGAGAACCTCTTTCAAGCACTGGTGGCCCTGCGACTGCTCACCGACGCAACGAAGAATGTCCACCTGGAGGGCGCGCTCGCCGCGAGGCGCCTCGCCCTGCAAGAATTCGTCGACCTACACATCCACGTGTACGAGGAAGTCGTGTACATAGGTATCTACAAGGTCGGTGAGGATGCTACGACGTTGGCCTTCATCAACCGGCTGGAGGCCTTGGACGCCTTTGTTGAGAAGCACCTTGACCTCGCCACAAAAGCCGCCGCTCCTAAGCCGCCGGTCGGTGGCCCAGCGCACTGAGTCGAGGAGGAGGAGGTTGTACGTTGATGGATTCATCTTTCTTCTTGCCTCCTGTAACCACCACTGCGATCGCATCATCGTGGCCTTAATTCTTATTGTGCTATTGCATTCTCGTTCCAGTCAATACAGACATGTGTGATCCATTTGCTCACAATTGCAGGCAATTATATGCATCACTGTAACTAGTACTCCATCCGTCAATTTATAAGTTGTGCTTACCTTTTCCATCAACTTCGTAATTTATGTTCGATGTTGACCCGACCTATGAACTACTCCTAAATTAAAAAACTGAGACCGAACCTATAAATTCAAAACTACTCGTGCAGCACGCCTGTCACGTTCGCAAGTTCAAAACGAGAAACTGGAACACGTACATGAAGCACCCTTCCCCGTCGCATACCACACTGTCATTCCACCCCCCCAGTCAACGCGCATTGGCTAGGCTTTATATCACTACAACATGTGGGACCGCATATGACCAAACCGACGATGTGCCAACCTAGCTACTACCCTGCTTATCTGGCGGGAAAAGCCCCGTCCTAGCGTTTCCAATCGTTATTTCTATCTATCGATCGTGCCAAGGAGCAGAACCAAATGTTACAATTTATACATGTTTCTCTACTCCCATAAAAGACTCAGTTGGTGATGGTGGTGTGTCTGCCATCCATCATTTTTGACCACTAGATGTGCATCTAACGGCTGTGAGGTAAGTTGTGGCATTTTTGCAACAATAGCCCACTTCTCTGATCCAATGTGCAGAAAACCCCTTATTATCTTGAAAGCAACCACATCCCTCCCTCACCTCATCAAAACAGCCTGAGAAATATATTTTGAGTGAAAAGTAATATATTTTTTGTGGTATATATGTATATCAAAACAAGAGTGTTTTCTTTCAAGTTTGTGAACAAGTACTATTCTACTTTGGATCCATTGCAATGCACGGGCACATTGCAAGTAAAAGGAAAAGGCCTGCCGCGTTCGCGTCGCACCCCCACACGCCCGGGAATCGGGAGTACTCCACGGCCCGTCCGGCACGCCACATACCTAGGGAAGGCGTGTTGCCTAGCATTTTCACTTTGATGTGGGACCGCGATTGAGCAAACCGACTATCGGCAAACCGCACCCCGCTCGCCGTGTTGGACAACAGAAACGAGGAGGGGAAGATCTAGCTGTAGCACGGAAGCCAAGAAATTTGGTGTCAGATGGGACTCGTTGATAGAGTAGGAGCACTCCGTACTACACCTACTACGAAGTTTGTACTACTACTACCACCACTATACAACTAGGTACGTGCACGGCACAGCATTGTAGGAACAAAAAACGGGAAGATCTTGCTTTGGGTGATTTATCTTTATTTCAGTCAACATAGTATGAATAATATGATGTGGGGGGCACCCATGAAGCCACGTGGCACGTCTGGAGGTCTTATTTAGAGCTTCTTGTGTGGATCGATCACACTGTCGTGCTGGTCGTTCGAGAAGAACGTGTATGGGTACTTATAGTAGATCCGAATCGCAGCCACCTGGATCATTGGATCAACATCAATCAACGGTTTATATCGTGTACGTGCAAATACACGCATTGACTCCGGAAAAATAATGAATATAGAATGTATAATACATATACCGCATATTGGGTTTCTCTAAAGTCAAACTTTGTATACTTTCAACAATTTGTAGGAAAAAGTATTAACATATAAACCACCAAATATATATCATTTGATTCATCATTGCTTTTATTTCCACATCGTGTAAATTTGTTAGTGTAAATGTTCATATTGTTTTCACCAAATTCGGTCAAGCTTTATAAAATTTAGATGCTGTCAAAGCTATATATGTGCGGAGTAAATTGCACACGGAGGGAGTGGAATAGATATAGATATAACTATACAAATAAAAAATATAGTAATATTGTCTATAGATATAAATAAGGCTACTACCCTTTTTCTACGTTAGAACTCGCGTTGTTGTGTACACATTGTTTTGTTTTCGCTATAATTTGCATTTGCGGGGTGTGTGTAGGACTACCGCCTTTTGTTCAGTACCAGCAACCCCACCATTATCCTTAATTACTTCATATTGGCAATTATGATTGCATTATATTAGTTCTAGCCGATTCTTCGGTTGTTTGGAGGAACTCCATCTCGTTATTCAGGTTGATTTTGTGCATACGACAAAATCACCATGCTGTCGAGGTCTATCTAGCTCTCTCACACGCAAACAGACACTGTCTGTGTGTCCCTTCATCGCACACACACTATCGCTCTCCCATATCCGCAGCCTCGTAACCTTGTCGATCCCGACATTACACGCACCTCTCTCTCTCTCTCTCTAACACACACACACACACACACCCTCTCTCCCTTTCGGACACTCCTCTCTCTACGACACACAAAGTCTTTCCAACACGCATATGCCCCTCTCTCGTTAGGTATCGCTGCCCCCGCCCCCCTCTTTGTCACATAATTATTCTCTCTATATATATCTCTCGCAATAATACATGCATAGTCTAAATTGAAACCAAGTACAAAAATGAGCTCCGATTACAAAAACCAAATCCACTCCCAAACAGAATAAGAAAATAGGGTGAAATCGTGCACACAAATGTTTGTTGCGTGCATGAATGTCAATGATATGGATGTACTACTCGTACATCACACAGACCCATTTCACACAAATTACATTAAACCCTTCTCAAAATATGGTGCACATGTGATGTTTGTTGTACTGCTCCTGCCAGCCTTCCTCCGACACGTTCCAACATATTGTGCTACTTCCGATTCTATTTTTCTCCTCAGTCCATGTGAAACCACGAAAAGGTCACCCCCGCCCCCACTGGTACTGTAGCTCGAAGCTCCCATACGGACACAACACCCACCGGAGCACGCAGCCGTTGCCGAAGTGGATGGCGCCGCGGCCTGGGAAGAGGACGGAGTCTCCGACATCGCGGAGGTGGAGCACGCCCTCTACGGCCATGAGTAGCGCGCGCTGACTATCTACGCGGAGGACAATGTGATCTAGCGGCTCGCCCTCGTCGGCCACGAGGGGTAGCTATGCTCCAGCAACACGCCCTGGTCGGTCACAAGGAGGTGCATCGCGTCCTCACCGCTCGCAATGTGGATGAGCGGGTTCTCCAGCAGCATGCCCGCGAGCATCACATCGTCGAGAGCACGCCCACGAACATCGCAGCGTCGCCGCTCTCGACGTGGACGAGCACGTGCTCCGGCAGCACGCCCGCGAACATTGCATCCTCGCCGCTCACAATGTGGACGAGCGCGTTCTCCAGCAGCATGCCCGCGAGCATCGCATCATTGCCGCCCGCGAACATCGCATCGTCGCCGCTCTCGACGTGGACGAGCGCGTGCTCCGGCAGCACGCCCGCGAACATTGCATCCTCGCCGCTCACAATGTGGACGAGCGCGTTCTCCAGCAGCATGCCCACGAGCATCGCATCATCGCCGCCCGCGAACATCGCATCGTCGCTGCTCTCGACGTGGACGAGTGCGTGCTCCGGCAGCATGCCCGCGAACATCGCATCCTCGCCGCTCAGGCGCATGAGCGTGTGCTCCAATAGCACGGCCGCGAGCATGGCATCCTCGCGGCTCACGAGGTGGTTGAGCGGGTGCTCAGTACCCCAGGAGTCGGGACGCGAGCACCGCGCCCCCGGCTACGACCTATGAGTACTGCATGGTGCCCATCGTGGTTTAGGAAAATCCCGTGACTCCGCCGCTCCCTGGAGGAGCGCGAGCTCCAGTGGGCGCTCGAGGAGTCCCGTGCCGATATGCAGGTGGCGGCGGACGTGCAAGATTATCCTTCGAGCTCTCCTCCTCTTACGAAGACGCCTCCACCGCCCCCGTCGTATGTCCTCTGCCTCGGCTCCGGCGGACATTTGGAGTTTAGTTTTATGGAACATTAATATTTGGACTAATGCAAAAAACAACCTATCACTAACAGGCATAAATAGATGATGTGGCGGCATTGCATGCTGGAGTATATTGCAATTTATGGATTGCATGCATGACTAGCTTATGTGGCTTGGTTGCATGGCTAGGAAAGTCTAGAGAAAAACAAATAGATAATGTGTTTAGAGTGCACTCCACTAAATGGGAGCATGTAAATATCTTTAGAGTGCACTCCACTTTTTTTCAGACGCTTAGGTGCATCGGATGCCGTGCCACGCTACAAAATGTTAGAAAAAATATCTGCTCCAATGTTTTAAAAATCTATTATTATCTTGAAACCAGCCACACCCGCCCCTCACCTCATCAAACCAGCCCGAGGAATATGTCTTCAGTGAAGCACAATTTATTTTTACTAATATATGTATATCAAAACTAGAGTGTTTATATTTCAAGTTTGTGAACAAGTATTATTCTACTACTTTGGATCCATTGCAACGCATGGGCCGGCACATTGGTAGTAGTAAGAAACAAATTCCGGGTTTGGCACGAGTTTGTACTGCGGGAGCACCACAAGGCCTGGCGCAGGAGTTACATTTCCCTCTCGGGGCCCACGGGACCGAGCTTCAGCAGCTATTGCACCTGCCTTTGAGTCAATGATATGTGGACCCTAAATGCTGCTGGCCCGCATGTCATTCTCATAAAAGCAGAGGGGCGGTGGGACCGAGAGGGGTGAGTCACAGGTCGGCAGACGTGTGGTGTCATGGGTTCGAGCGGCGTCGTGGGAATCGAGTGGGACGAGGCTTGCCTGCTCCCCTCCCATGCTCCGATCCATACTCCCGCACCACTAATTTTCATCCAACAGTTATACTGTAATAGATTTCCTCATGTGGTCATCTATAGCCTTAAAAAAAGGTAAACAAAGGCCGTATTTCCAGGAAATAATTTCCTGCATGAATCTGTACACGCATGCAAGACCCTTTCCTTTCCTGCTCGTTCTCCGAGCGTGGCAACAGGTGCCTGCCTAACCCATGTAGCACGCTGCGCCGCCAGCGAGTAGCACCTCCTCCACGCCAACATCGGCGTCTGGGCCATGCACATGCAGCTGCTCCCGCAGTATTTTAGTTTTACCCACATGTTCGACTGTAGTACCACACCGATCTTGGACGAGACCATGGAGCTTGTGGCCAAGAAAAGACTCTGCCCAGCCGACGCATGTCGAGGTGCTTGTTTTTTGTGATGTGCCGCACAACGTTTACTAGCTCGCGCTCTGGATGAGCTCGGGCGGGAGCCAATGATCTACCCAGGGCACATAGCTCGACTTGGGCTCGAGATTCCGACCGCTTGCACCGTCCAGGGATGTACCACTCAGCGGCGAGGCTGGAATGCTGGATACGTATAGGCGTGTGCTCGTGGGCGGGAGCAACCTGCTCAACGGATATCGGTTTGTGAACGTGATGTACTCGACGTAGTTGAGCCAGCGAGCCTGGAGCCGTTCCTGCCGTCGTACGTTGACGCGCGACTCAACGGCGTGCGGCCACGGGCCAGCGTAGGTCGGCTATGGGGAATCGGCATCGGTGTGGTTCGAGATGCCCAGCTGGCCGTTGTCGCGGCGGCGTTCGCGACTCACTCGTTCGAGATGAACCGGCCGGTGGTGGCCTGGCCGTGGCGAGGGTGCCACAGCTGGACGTCGGGGTGTTACGAGGCGTAGATGGCCACACCGGCGGGTCTACCTGTATTACAGAAGTAGAAGGCAAAGACGGGCCTTTATTTTATTTATTATATTTGTGGCTGAGGAGTGATGCCCGGGACGAAATGTGTCATAGCCGCTGGATGAAAATTGGATGGTGCGGGAGTACAGATCGGAGCCAGGGGCGGAGCATGCAAGCCGCGTCCAATCGCGTGTGGCTGTGGTAGAAACTTGATGGTCACCGCAGTTCAGCTGGCCCACATGTCATGCACACAAAGGCAGAGGACTGGTGGGGCCGAGAGGGGTGAGGCGCATGTCGGGGGACGTGGTGGCGTGGGTTGGAGCGGCATCGTGGGAATCACGTGTGGTAGTGGTAGAAACGTGATAGTCGCCGTGGTTCAACTTCCATGGACAAGCTGTCATGTCTACTGACACATGCATTGCGGTAGACGGCCGCGGTAGACATGACACATGCATTGCATACTGCTCACTGCAAGTAGTAGTAGAGAAAACTAGGCGGATAAATAGTTCATTAGTCAAGCGGACCTATATCAATGTACACAGAGTACACTTGTTCCAAAGACATGCACACCAGCGAAATAGTTCATCTATATCAATGTACACAGAGAGGAAATAGTTCATCCATCTATAATGCCCTGCTGCTGGTGCAGCTTCTTCTTCTTTCTTCTTTTTCTTCTTCTTCTTCTTCTTCTTCTTCTTCTTCTCATTTTCTGTGGGAGACGGCTTCGCAACAAGCTCTTTCGACCTTGCAGCTATCTCGAAACTCAGACGGGCATCGAGAGCAGCACATTTTATCTGCTCGTATGTCAAGGGATAATTCTCCCATCCAGACGACTTTAATCCCAGCGTCTCGTCACCCTTCTCAAGATTTGTTCCGAGCACAGAATTTGCTACGTCGAACAGGGATGGTGTTTTTTTATCACAATCCTCTACAGGAATTCTGGTTTGTAGGTTAGCGATGTTTTTCAAGTCAAGGTTGTACAGCGCCAGCTTCTCTTTGTCCCCTTCGATGGCTGCCCCACAAAAGTATATGTCCTCCCGAGACATGAAATCATGGAGCTCACTTGGTATGGAGGGCGCGTGTATGATGTGATACACCAAAACTTCATCTTCGAGGCACAGCTAAAGGACGATGGCGCGTTGGATCTTCCCAGTGGCACGCTCCGTGTACTCTGCGTCGAGACCGATGACCTTCATCTCCACCTTTTGGAGGGAGTTGGATACATTGTTGATCCACTCCCGAACAACCCTTGGGTGGTCGGTGATGGTGGCAACTATGCTCAACGAGCCTTCGACGAGGTTATGTTTGACGCTAAAAACCTGCATAGGGATCTCTTTCGCCATTTGGAACCGCTGGACCGGAGGGCTATGGTTTGGAGAATTAGGATTAAGATGGCTAGTCTAACTGAAGAAGATGATTATTTAAAGGGGCTTGGGAATTAATCAAGGAGGATGTGAATCCAGTCCAGTGGGGTTTGAACGCAAATGAAGGAGAGGTGAAGAAGCCGAGGAAATCGGTTCCCGATGGAGAAGTAAATGGGAGAAGTGGCATGCAGGCAGTTGATTAGACGGCTAGGTAGACCAACCTACAAAATGAAAAGGCTACGCGGGTAGCATACTCCGTGTCCGTGTACGTGCCCATCCTTCTATCGCTACATGTGCCACTAGTTAGTTGAGGTCACTCTTTCGAATCACCGTGGCGAAACATTTTATGATTACTTTTTATTTCTGCACCCCTCCTGACAGGTGGGATCTACGCAAAACCCACTTGGGTGGACGAACAGATATACAAACATATCCATCTCTTTGCACACAAAAGATATGTCGTATCTGGTTCGGATTGATATTGGCGCGTGCCTGCGAGACACAACCTTTTCTGGTTAAGGAATATATGCGGTTATCCTAAAAAAAGAAATAGCCCTTCTTCGCGCTTCCGCATGCACGAGAATTTGGTTCTGCTCGCAATATGGATGCTACCTGGAGGATGTAGTGAACCCAGAGGCATGCTAGCACGGGAGACCTATTTCCGCTATACAGTACTACTCCGTACGTAAGTTACTAGTACTAGTAGTAGTACAACTATGATACACTTGATGGTCAAAATATTATTCATCTGGTCCTCACAGTGAAGTGACAAGACCCTGTGCCCGAGGTGACACTAGTCCAGGCGGCGTGTTCGGGTTACCAAAGTCAGCCTCACCTTGTGCACTGTGCAGTCACTGTCACGGCCGCTGTATAGCATGCCTCGCCTCGTCTCCCTCTCCCCGCCTAGCACCAATCCATCTCCATCTCCGTCTCACCGGATATCCTGAGGTCACTCTTCATCATCTCACTTTGTCCCCGCGTACCCTCGCCTCGCTCGCCTCCCCCAGTACCACTATTCCCTCGCTAGCCGCTCCAGCACCGAGAGCCTTCTCCCCCGTAAATCAAGCCCCCAGAAATCCCACCTTCCAAACTCCATCATGGCCGAACACGAACCGCGCAGTATCCATATGAGCCGCAATTGGAGCAATCTCCCCAGTGACATCCTCGACCTCTGTTGTTCGTGTATGGATATGTTGAGCGCCGTGCGGCTGGCTGCATGCTCGAGGGACATGCACACGGCCATCGTCGAAGCAAGGCCTAAGCTTTTCAAGACACCCTCCTTGCTGCTATCTAGTCTTGCGAGATTTGCTCACCATGATACGGAGGCGTACATGATGCCCCTCGACTTCAATCCGACCTCCATTAGCCGAAACTTCTTTGCAGGTATGTAGTGGGTCGCCGTACATCATTTCCCTCGACTTCGATCCGATCACCATCACCCGAAACTTCTTGGCAGGTATGTACTGGGTCAGCATGAACTCCCACTGGATGGCTGCCGTCAGAGAAGACGGGAGAAAGTTGGTTCTCGTGAACTTCCAGACCTCCCATGAGATTATCCTTCCTCCGTTGGATTATATAGGGTTTTACCGTCGCGGTCCAAGTCATCTAGATTACCACGTCAGTTGGACGGACCTTGTTTTGCAGAAGATTGTAATCTGCCAAGTGCCCACACGACATGCGGATTACACAGACTTCAAGCTAATTCCCTTGTTCGACCGCGGACTCGCCTATCTTTATGCCGGTGCCTTCTTTAGCTGGAGACGACTCAGCTTGCAGTGGATCGTCAAAGTTGATACACACTTCTGTGATGCTATTGAACACAATGGCATCATCTACGCGATCGAAAAAGCAGATGGCACCACGTATTGCTGGGACGGCGCGTGTAAGTTGTTTTCATCTGATGTTAATGATAATGGCATGACACTGTTTGAACTTTTTGTGATGATTGGCATATCCCTGTTTGAGCACAGTTTGAGTAGAACTATGGCAATGTTTTAGAGATGCCGTAAATCAGCTATATTTGGAATGAGTTAATTCATGCGATTGTGACGATGTCATTACATCCAATTTGTACCCTTGAATAATCAAACAGTTAGGAAGATATGGATATTCTCCTTACTTTATAGTAATCTATATACTACTAAATATGAGTGTGTATCAATAGCCATGTTAGTTTCCTCATTTTCATGATGTAGAAACATGCATCACACTGTTGGTTTCATCTAACCATACATTAGGGAAGTAAATGTGCATATGGAGAACTCTATATTTGGAAGTAGGGAAATCATGTAATGCTTACCATGTGTACATACCTATATTCGCCCTTCAGCAATCAATGGCTAGAATAATATCATCACAAGAATTTTGCCCACAGAACATGAGTATATAACAATGCATGGTCTGTTAGTTTCCTTGAAGAATTTTTTTTGTGAGGACAGAACATGATTACATAACATGCATGACATGGTAGTTTCCTGTGAAGAATCGATTGTGAGATAACATGAGTATAACCATGCATGGCACTTGTATATTTTCGAACCCAGTATACATTTCCCTATATTTTACTCTCAGTTCCAACAGGGACAGATCAATGCTGTTTCTTGCATTATCCTACTCATACTCTGAACAATGCTGATCTTACATTAACAATGCCTTTCCTTTTTGATATGATGCAGTGTCCCTACAGTTACTGCCCTTTGTAATCACACCACCCTTGCCAAAAACAGGGAAGCACAACTGGTTCCTCGCTCGATCAGACGATGGCAAAAGACTGATGATCATTCGCACACATGAGCCGGAAGAGTTATATTGCAAAAACCCCACTGTGTACAAGCACCGTGAAATACGTGAGTATCCGGACAGTGGTTGTTACGTCTATGAGTAGGATACCAGCTTGTTGGGGCCTTCAGGATTTTTGAGTTGGAGGCGAGTAAACAGCCTTGGTTCACACTCTCTGTTTCTTGGACTCAATTATCCGATTAACTAGGAGATCACCATTGGCAAGGACCTTGATGGCAGAGAGGCTCTATTTGCTAGGGAAAACTGTGTCTACACGGCGAGCCCCAGGACTTCGGGAGCAGACTCCCCTGATTGTCAACGATACAGCCTACAGCCAAAAGAAGGTGAGAATGACAAAGTCATCTGGATTAACTTTGATCCTTGGATGTCTCAAGTCCGACAGGCAGTGATGTGGTTCAAGCCTTCAGGTTGATAGGTAATTGTGCTGTTGCGTCGAAAGGGTGGAGTTCTGGTGTCTCCGAATCACTGGTGGCTGAAGCGGGGCTGCAAATTATGATGGTGTTGGATCATCCCTCTTCAAATGACTTGTTGTCTTAGCTGCTTGTTCTGGATGGGTAGTTCTCTCTTTTGTATGCATACTCCTTGTCATTTGGTCATCCTCGTCTATGTCACTCTTACTATGTAATAGTTGCCTCTATTTAGAATGTCATTCTCGTCTGGATCACGAGAGTCTGAGCACTGCAGATGGGTGCGTTTTGGTGGTGTAGCAAGACTTCTTATGAACTATCATGTCTTGCTGTTTATGTCAGTAGTAGTCACTAATGAGTGTTTGAATGTTGTATATATTATTGTTTCGAACTGTTTATTGTCTCGAACTGCTGGTGGGCTAAATGAGGGCATCACCATTCTCTAGTGTTCAGAGTATATCTCCTTTTTGCAAGTTATATAATTTGAGCGCAGTGTCTTTTCGATGATGTACACTTGTTTGGGCCAGTGAGGTGTCGTTGAATATGGGCCGACTAGTAACGCAATGCCAAACAGGTCAATTATGACTCTCAGGCCGGGCGCTCAAAAAAAGAAAGAAAAAGGACTCTTAGGCCGACATGTGGGCGCCACCGGTGTTTTCGTGCGCTTGCGTGCCGAGAGCATATTGGCGCGTGTTCGAAATTCATGCTACCTTTTCATCCCCGATCTCCCGCCCCTCCCCCACCTCTGGAATCTCAATTCCTACTCCAGTTCCCCCAAATCCCCCTCCTCTACTCCCTGTACTCAAGCGCACTAGCTATCATGTCGCCGGTCAACGCGGATCTCTGAGCGGGAGATCCTGAGGTCCGTCCTGCCTTCGGGCACTGCGTGCTGTCGCTCAACAGTGGCATGGCGGCGCTTGACGACCAGTTTGCCGGCAAAGTGCTGATGGTAACCATCAACGGCGACCGGCCTCCCATCTCGCCGGATGACCTTGTCAAAGCTCTTGGCATTGCGCACGGCATCCAAAAAAGTGACTTGCTCGTCAAAGTCTGTCCACCACCGGCTGATTTCTTCGTCAGGTTCCAGACAACTTTTGACTGCAGTCGTGTGTTCAAATCTTCCCGGCGTTTGTTCTGTGATGGCGCGCTGGTGAGCTTTGATCGGTGGCACCCAGGATGGGGCTTGGTGCCCTCTGAGCTTGAGTTTTTAACAAAGCTTACCTTCCACGGCATGCCTCGACGTGCTTGGAACAGCGAGTCCATGAATGAGCTTATCAATGACCTAGGAGGTGAGCTCGTAAGTATGTTTGTTCCTCCAGACAGCTGGGCTCTGACGGTTATGGCATGGATGAAGAAGCCGTCCACCATACCGAAGGTGATTGGTGTTGAGATACCGATGCAGGAACCGGGGTTGTACTATTCGTCGCTACCAAGGCTGCCGCGGACCACGTTAGGGATGTACCTGTATCGAGTGTTCGTTCATGTCGAAGAAGTGGTCAATCCATCAATCGAAGTCCTGCCGCCGCCGCTGGTGCCAGGGTCCGTCGATGACGTCCATTACAGGAGTCAACCTCAGACTTTCCCCGTGTTGCTCGGAACGATGGATGGCACAGGGCCATCGCGCGGCGGAGGCCACTGCTTCTTTGGGAGAAGAGGCAGGGCTGGCTGCCTGGATGTGCTCTAATTTGAGGTAACAACTGAATCTTCTCAGATACTAGTTAAATCCGAGCTATCGGTGTGAAGCACTAATGTGCCAGTACATTTGATTGTGACCTGTTCTATTTTTGTACCTGAACATTTTTTAGAAAGGGGTGTACGTCAACTTATTGTGCTAGCAGAACTTATTGTGTTGTATGTCTGTTTTCTTTGCACAGCATTTAAGATATTTCCCTGTCATTGATAAAGACGATGAACAATTATGTATGAGTTCGTTGGTTTCAACATAGCCCTACCCGTAGGGATCCACTGCTTCCACCCTGATTGTGTTGCCTGCGTGAAATTTTTGTATGCAAGTTCAGTGTGCTATGATGTTCTATATGATTGTGTCAACTATGTAAGTGTTTACTGAGCATCAGCAATGCATATGGCTGAAAGATGTATTTACGAGCATCGACCGATGGGTCTCTCTCTCTCTCTCTCTCTCACACACACACACACACAAGTGGGACCATTGAATTATTTCTTTGCTCGTGACAGCTTTTAATTAGGTTCCACTGTACTCTAACTTTTTTCTTAAGTTATTAATTGAGGTCAGCGACTTCAAAAAGTTGTACAGAAGCCTTGTTTGGGCCTTTTCAGGCGTCGTTGAATGTGGGCTGAGTAGTCATGTAAAGTTGTACTGTACTACACAGGGCTTTTTCGTTGAACATCAGCAATGCAACTGGGCCGATAGTTGTACACAAGATCCTAAAATAAGCGCAGCCTAGCCTATGTTTCTTTTAATAAAATGCACAGCTCAGTTCATTTTTTATATAATAAGATTACCAAGCCCAACTTAATTTTTTTATAATATTCCTATCTCAATTATATTTTTTTATACGAAATGCTTAGTCCGGACCATCATTGTTTTTTCACCCATCCCAGAAAATGGGTCCATTTCTACTAAAATCAAATGGCTTGTAAATTATCAGAAATGATAAATGGGCTTCATGTACGCAATATTATTTTTCACCCAGCCCAGTAAATAGGTGTATTCGAATAAATAATCAAATGCGCTGTAAATTATCATAAATAGTAAATCGGCATTATTATTTTTACCCAGCCCAGGAAATAGATTATTTTTTGAGTCAAAGCCCAGGAAATAGATGTATTGGCAAACAAAATGAAATGGGCTGTAAAACCTAAATAAATGGGCTGCATTCTGCCACAGCTTTCGAAGCTGACTTTGCTTGCCCGCTAGACGAAGCCTGTGCAAGGTGTTGTCCATTTAGTGAACAAAACGATTTTATGGTCTAAAACAAAGAGTCAACAAATTATTTTGACATCTGTAGTCGTTGGATTGACAGCCAACGGCGATCCTACTTCTTCAAGCTCTGGTCTAGTTGCTCTTGCTCCAGCCGCCAAAACCATCGCCGGCTGGAGCGCCTGCATCTGCCTCCCGTGGCCGGCTGTGCTGTCGCGTAGGCCTCACTGCCCCACCCTACTCCCAACGGTGGCCAGGTCATTCCTGTACTCTCCCACACCTTCTGTTATTCTCCGGCGAAGGCAGCCTCACCCGACAGCTGAACCAGTCCCTCGTACTCCCCTCCGCCAGGGACTCCAGTGCCCCTTGTTCCACGACTCCAGATCGTTCCCATCTTAGGCCTCGCCGTCGTCCACCGTCGTGGACCGCTCGATGATGCGTGGTCAACAACGAGAGCCAACATGGAGTACGTCGAGAGTCTGACAACTGGGAACCACCAGCTACATCTTCGCATGCAAGCTAGTGCCTCCTTATTATGCGGGAATAAACGATTCCTCCCCCTGACAGGTTGGACCCACCAGCTACAATTTTCGCACGCAAGGATGTTCATTCTTATTACGCGAAAAAAAGTCCCCCCATGACAGCTGGGACCCACGAGCTACATCTTCGCACTGAAGGAAGTGCCTCCTTATTACGCGCAAGAAAAATGATTCCTCCCCCTGCTAGCTCGGACCCACCTGATTCGGAGGCTGACTTGTGGGCCTACTAAGTTGACACGTACGCAGGGCTTTGTTAACCTAGTGAACAAACGATTCTATCATCACCCTTCTGTGTAACTTTGACCTCATCACCCACGGGTAAACTTATGACCGAAGTCATTCCACACACTTAGTTTTTACAAAGCTTTTTGCCAATAAATGCCCATGATTTGTCCCTCTTCTAGCCGACGTGTGGCCAAACTAGCCGGGCGGGAAGCTTGCGCGGTAGCGCGGGAACAGGCTAACCGACGATACATTTGGCGCCTCTTCGAACCCACGCGTGGTCAAACGAAACGCGTGCGGTGCGGTGTTGTCAAGCGTGCACTGGAATCCTCCGCTATGAATGCGGTGACAAGACGTGACGATTACAGGCCAGCCGGCCCCCATTTATTACAGCGGCCATTCAACCCTTGTGTCTCTTCAACCTTTCAATCGCACCCCACCATTGCAAGAAGCACACCCACCATGACAAATTCTTAGAGGGTATCCTGCGCGGCTCCAATGGCGCTCCGAGTGGCTGCCGACGACGAGCAGCAGTTCACCATGCATGCCGTGGTGGATACCCACAGAAGGTTCACAGAGCTCTCGGTGGTGTACACCAACAACCCGGTCTGGGTGGAGCACTCCATCCACATCATGGAGCTGTTGCTTGCCGAGGAGAAGTACAAGGTGGTCGGGTTCGACCTCAAGTACACCCACGCTCGTGTCGGGCCTTGTCCCAAGGTCGTCATCGCCCAGATGTGCGTGCGCAACCACGTCCTCGTCTACCACTACTGCCTGGTCACAAGGCCTTGTGAGTGTTTCGCCAGGTTTGTCAACAACCCCCACTACATGTTCGCTATGGTGGACATCACCAACGATGTAAAGGTGCTCAAGAATTCGGGCATCGCCTGCCAGAATCTTGTCGACATCTAGGGCCAATACAAGATCTGGGGCAGCAACGAGCATGAGAAGGACTCACTGGTTCACCTCGCCGAGGCCATCATCGACCCCTACTACAGAGACATGAAGGATTCCTGCAACAAGGACAAGCGTGCCTGGCACTCGGCCTGGATGGAGAAACTCGACAAAGCTCAGATCGTGTATGCGGCCAAGGAGGCGTACACGAGCTACGAGATGTACAGGCAGATCATTGACATTAGGAAGTGCCTCCTTCCACAAAACGGCCAGGGATCCAGCCGGAAGCAGAGCAATGGCAAGCGTCGTCACAATAATAAGTAGATGATTAGATCCTCGTTTCTCCTAGTTTAGTATGCATGTAATTGCTTACTTTGGTGTGTGGAAATATTATGTGTGTAGTCACTTGTGTAATTGTATGCTTAATTTGATTTTGCAGTGCTGTCTTTTTAAGTATATATGTTGATGCTCTGTAGACAGAGCAAATCACATCGCACACGGACTAAACAATGGAACCCGTTGGTGATGATTTCATCAATCACTGACAATTGTATACCAGCAATCGTTTGCTCACAACACACACGGCTTGTTAACAGGAATCGTCTGTGTTGTTATCGGTCTTCCCACACATTTCCGATTACAGACCTATTTGCAGCGTATCACACACATCTTGTTAAGTTGAACCGTTGCTGTTCTCTTGGCTCAATGCAAACAGTTCATCCGAGTGAACTATATGCCGTATATCACACACACCTTCATCTGGCTACCCGTTTCTGTTGTTCCGCCTCATCACAAATAGTTTATCCGAGTGAACTGTATGCTGTATATCGCACACGCCTTCATCTGGCTGCTCGTTTCTTTTGTTCTGCCTCATCGCAAACAGTTCATTGAACTGAACCGTATGCCCCTCATCGCACATGCAACTAAAATCTGAACCGTGTTTGATGTATCCTTCATCGCAAATATTTTGCATCTTTTTTTATGGTTATTTTACATCACCGTTTGCGATTAATGCATCGCACACAGTTTTGTCAAAGGGTCTCTGATCGTAGTGTCGCGTTAGCAGCATCCTGCAGTAGTGTTCTCCTGATTGGTGGATTGACACCGGTGCCAATATACATGTGTGTTGTTACATCAACATGTTTTTTTCTTATTAGGTCGCAAGAACTACACCCGTGCTGACGGGGAACGGGTCTCATGCTTCTGTTCATGGTGTTGGTACAGTCGATCTGAAGTTTACTTCGAAAAAGATTGTGCGGCTGAAGAATGTGTAGCATGTCTCTTCTATAAATAAAAATCTTGTTAGCGGCTCTCGTTTGTGTCGAGATGGATATAAGTTGGTTTTTGAGTTCAATAAGGTTGTAGTGTCCAAGTGTGGATAATTTGTTGGAAAGGGCTATGAGAGTGGAGGCTTGTTCCGCTTATCTTTGTCAGACTTTTGCACTAAATTTATTAATCACATTTGCAGTGAAACTGAATCAAATGTTTGGCATTCACGACTTTGTCATATTAACTTTGGTTGCATGGCGCGGCTAGCATATTTGAGTTTAATCCCGAAATTCGCAATTGTCAAAGGTTCTTAAGTGCCAAGTGTGTGTGTGCAAGCAAAGCAACCTCGCAAGTCTCATACGACTACTGAAGCAAGGAATTTGGCACCACTTGAACTCATACATTCAGATCTTTGCGAGATGAATGGTGTGTTGACAAAAGGTGGAAAAAGATATTTCATGACTCTAATCGATGACTCTACCAGATATTGCATGATATATCTGTTGAAAACAAAAGATGAGGCTTTTCACTACTTTACAATCTATAAAGCCGAAGCAGAGAATCAACTCGATCGAAAGATCAAAATGCTTAGGTCGGACCGCGGTGGAGAGTATTTTTCAAATGAGTTCAATTTATTCTGTGAGGAACATGGTATAATCCATGAGAGGGCGCCTCCCTATTCTCCCAGTCAAACGGGGTTGTCGAACGAAAGAATCGCACTCTAACTGATTTGGCTAACGCCATGTTAGACACAACAGGACTTTCCAAGGAATGGTGGGGGGAGGCTTTGATAACTGGAAGTCATGTCCTAAATAGAGTTCCCACGAAGAATAAAGAGATTACCCCGTTTGAGGAATGGGAAAGGAAAAGGCTTAAACTCTCCTACTTACAAACTTGGGGTTGTTTGGCTGAAGTCAACGTGCCAATTACCAAGAAGCGTAAGCTTGGACCAAAAACAGTTGATTGTGTTCTCTTGGGATACGCTTTCCATAGCATTGGCTATAGATTTCTAGTGGTAAAATCCGAGGTACTTGACATGAATGTTGGTACAATCATGGAGTCAAATGATGCGACTTTCTGTGAGGATATTTTTCCTATGAAAGATATGCCCGGCTCATCTAATCAGAGGTCAGAGACAACTCCTAAACCTTTTGTTCCATTGGAACACTCCGAGCAGAAACACACTGAGATTCGTGAGGAGGATAACAATGAAGCTCCTAGAAGGGGCAAGAGACAAAGGACCACAAAGTCATTTGGTGAAGATTTCATTGTGTACCTCGTGAATGATACTCCCACTTCTATTTCAGAAGCTTATGCATCTTCTGATGTTGACTACTGGAAAAAAGTTGTGCATAGTGAGATGGATTCCATCATGGCTAACGGAACATGGGAGATCACTGATCGTCCTTATGGGTGTAAACCTGTAGGGTGCAAGTCGGTGTTTAAGAAAAAGCTTAGGCCCGATGGTACAATTGAAAAGTACAAGGCACGACTTGTAGCCAAGGGATATACCCAAAAAGAAGGTGAAGATTTCTTTGATACTTATGCGCCTGTGGCTAGATGGACCACTATTTGAGTACTACTCTCATTGCCTGCCTCACACAATCTTCTTGTTCATCAAATGGACGTTAAGACAGCTTTCCTAAATGGAGAGTTGGAGGAGGAAATTTACATGGAACTACCTGATGCTCTTGTAGTAGATGGCCATGAAGGAAAAGTGTGCAAATTGTTGAAATCTTTGTATGGTTTGAGACAAGCACCTAAGCAATGGCACGAGAAGTTTGAAAGAACTTTTACATCTACAGGCTTTATTGCAAACTAAGCTTACAAGTGTGTGTACTATCACCATGGTGGGGGCGAGGGAGTTATATTATGTTTGTATGTTGACGACATACTTATATTTGGAACAAATCTCAAGGTCATTCAGGAAGTGAAAGATTTTCTTAATCAAAACTTTGAGATGAAAGACCTTGGAGTAGCTGATGGTATCTTGCACATCAAGCTTTTAAGAGGTGGTGATGGTGTGATCACTCTGTTGCAGTCTCACTATGTGGAGAAGGTTCTGGATCGCTTTGGATATTCAGATTGCAAACCTTCTCCAACACCTTATGATCCGAGTGTTTTGATTTGGAAGAACGAATGAGAAACAAAGGATCAATTGAGATATTCTCAAATCATTGGCTCACTTATGTATTTAGCTAGTGCTACGAGGCCCGACATATCGTTTGCTGTGAGTAAACTAAGCCAGTTTGTTTCAAACCCGGGATATGTTTATTGGAATGCACTTGAGAGAATAATGCGATATCTGAAAGGTATTGCGAGTTATGGACTTCACTATACCGGGTATCCAAGAGTACTTGAAGGTTACAGTGATGCGAATTGGATATCTGATGCTGATGAGCTTAAAGCGACGAGTGGTTATGTACTTATGTGTTTACACTTGGTGGTGTTGTTGTTTCCTCGAAGTCTTGCAAGCAGACCATCTTAACATGGTCAACAATGGAAGCATAACTCACAACATTAGACACGGCAACAGTTGAAGAAGAATGGCTTCGAGAACTTTTGATGGACTTGCCGGTGGTTGAAAACCCAATACCAGCTATTCTAATGAACTGTGATAATCAAATTGTGATCGTCAAGGTAAACAGTTCTAAGGATAATAAGAAGTCATCAAGACATGTGAGAAGGAGACTGAAATATGTCAGGTTCATGAGAAACTCCAGAGTTATAGCATTGGACTATATAAACACATCAAAGAATCTGGTAGATCCCTTCACATAGGGTTTATCATGAAATGTTATAGACAATACATCGAAGGAGATGGGATTGAGACCCACTACATAAGTTGTTCATGGTGGTAACCCATTCTTTGTGATCAGAGATCCCGTGAATTAGAATTGGTGAGACAAGCTATTGGATAACTGAGAGGAGAATATTTATTTTATAAAGATCCACTCTGTTATGATGCAATTTTCTCCTAATCTGCATGGAAGGTTGATATTTATCTTCATGTGTTCTGAATGGCTTGGGTAGGCAAAGATGTTGTCCTACAGAACATCTAGAAAGAACACACCTATATGAGTTAGACTGTTAAACATTGCGGTCTGTGAGAGTTGGGTGTTCTCTAATAAACACATGAAGAGGCCCCGGAGTATGACGTATATGCTCCTACCCGCGGGAAAGTTTTCAGCAGTCTAGTATCGGTCAAGGCTTTTACGTGAAACTTGTTTACACAAAACTTGCAGTTCAAGGCGTAGTTCACTGTTCAAGTTGTGAACAAGTGTAGTGTGGAGTTCTAGGTGGAAGTTTAACTTAACAGTCTCCACCGAAAATGCCGGTATATAAACAATGTTTTAGAACCATAGGAAAAATTTATGTGCCTCTGGGATCTGGTGGGGGATTGTTGGAATAATTGGGCCTAGCCCATATAATAATTCATTTTTTCTATCAATAATTCAAAGTAAATCCCAGAGGCTCATGTGGCCCATTCATGCATGACAAGGTTGTGTGGAAAATTGACCTATGCCACGTGTATGCGTTGTTTTATCACGCAAGAAAGAAGTTGAAATGATTGACGCATAAATGGGAGAAGAAAGTTGAAACGATTGATGCATAAATGGGAGAAGAAGCTGAACACTTCTTGTGATTTTTAGTGCGCTTGTTTCTTCTCTTTTTAATGGTATTTAGTGCGTCTGTTTAATGGTGTTTATTGCACCGTTTCTCTTCTACTAATTGTTGGAAATATGCCGTAGAGGCAATAATAAAGTGGTTATTATTATATTTCCTTGTTCATGATAATCATTTATTATCCATGCTATAATTGTATTGATTGGAAACTCAAATACATGTGTGGATGCATAGACAACAACATGTCCCTAGTGAGCCTTGAAGGAAATATGCCCTAGAGGCAATAATAAAGTTGTTATTTTATATTTCCTTACATCATGATAAAGGTTTATTATTCATGCTAGAATTGTATTAACCGGAAACTTGATACATGTGTGAATACATAGACAAAACATTGTGTCCCTAGTATGCCTCTACTTAACTAGCTCATTAATCAAAGATGGTTAAGTTTCCTAACCATAGACATGTGTTGTCATTTGATGAACGGGATCACATCATTAGGAGAATGATGTGATGGACAAGACCCAATCGTTAGCTTAGCATCATGATCGTTAAGTTTTATTGCGAAAGCTTTCTTCATGACTTATACATATTCCTCTGACTATGAGATTATGCAACTCCCGAATACCGGAGGAACACCTTGTGTGCTATCAAATGTCACAACATAACTGGGTGATTATAAAGATGCTCTACAGGTGTCTCCGAAGGTGTTTGTTGGGTTGGCATAGATCGAGATTAGGATTTGTTACTCCGAGTATCGGAGAGGTATCTATGGGCCCTCTCGGTAATGCACATCATATGAAGCCTTGCAAGCAATGTGACTAATGAGTTAGTTGCGGGATGATGCATTACGGAACGAGTAAAGAGACTTGCCGGTAACGAGATTGAACTAGGTATGATGATACCGACGATCGAATCTCGGGCAAGTAACATACCGATGACAAAGGGAATAACGTATGTTGTCATAACGGTTCGACCGATAAAGATCTTCGTAGAATATGTAGGAGCCAATATGGGCATCCAGGTTCCGCTATTGGTTATTGACTAGAGAGGTGTCTCAGTCATGTCTACATAGTTCTCGAACCCGTAGGGTCCGCAAGCTTAACGTTCGTTGATGATATAGTACTATATGTGTTATGTATGTTGGTGACCGAATGTTGTTCGGAGTCCTAGATGAGATCACGGACATGACGAGGAGCTCCGAAATGGTCCGGAGGTAAAGATTCATATATTGGATGATATGGTTAGGCCAAGGGGTCAGGCCCACGGGGCGATAAGTCGGTGCAAAAGGAGTTTTGCGGAGGCCAGGGGGCCAAACGCCGGAGGCCTTGGCGTCTGGTCCTGGGCCAGACGCCGAGGCCCATGGAGTCTGGGCCAGACACCAAGGATTGTGGCGTTTGGTCCTGGAGTCCGAGTGGGACTCTTGCCTTTCGGGCAAAACCAACTTTGAGGAGGCTTTTGCTCCAAGTTTTGACCCCAGGGCTCAACATATATATAGAGGGGCAGGGCTAGCACCAAAGATACATCAAGATTCACCAAGCCGTGTGCCGGCAACCCCGTCCCCTCTAGTTTATCCTCCGTCATAGTTTCTGTAGTGCTTGGCGAAGCCCTGCGGAGATTGTTCTTCACCAACACCGTCACCACGCCGTCGTGCTGCCGGAACTCATCTACTACTTCGCCCGTCTTGCTGGATCAAGAAGGCGAGGACGTCATCGAGCTGAACGTGTGCTGAACACGGAGGTGTCGTATGTTCGGTACTTGATCGGGACGGATCATGAAGGTGTATGACTACATCAACCGCGTTGTCAAACGCTTTCGCTTTCGGTCTACGAGGGTACGTGGACACACTCTCCCCTCTCGTTGCTATGCATCTCCTAGATAGATCTCGCGTGAGCGTAGAATTTTTTTGAAATTGCATGCTACGTTCCCCAACAAGCCTCTATCGGACTAGCTTGTTGATCAAAGATGGCTATGGTTTCCTAGCCATAGACAAGAGTTTTCATTTTGACAACGGGATCACATCATTAGGAGAATGATGTTATGGACAAGACCCAAACTATACGCGTAGCATATGATCGTATCAAGTTGATTGCTATCGTTTTCTACATGTCAAGTATCTGTTCCTATGACCATGAGATCATGCAACTCACTGACACCGGAGGAGTACCTTGTGTGTATCAAACGTCGCAACGTAACTGGGTGACTATAAAGATGCTCTACAGGTATCTCCGAGGGTGTCTATTGAGTTGGCATGGATCAAGACTGGGATTTGTCACTCCGTATGACGGAGAGGTATCTCAGGGCCCACTCGGTAATACAACATCACAATGATCATGCAAGCAATGTGACTAAGGAGTTAGCCACGGGATCTTGTATTATGGAACGAGTAAAGAGACTTGCCGATAACGAGATTGAACTAGTATGGAGATACCGACGATCGAATCTCAGGCAAGTAACATACCGATGGACAAAGGGAACTGCATATGGGATTAGCTGAATCCTTGGCATCGAGGTTCGGCCGATGAAGATATTCATGGAATATGTAGGAACCAATATGGACATCCAGGTCCCGCTATTGGTTATTGACCGTAGAGGTGTCTCGGTCATGTCTGCATAGTTCTCGAACCCGCAGGATGTACACACTTAACGTTTGGTGACGATCTAAGTATAGTTGAGTTATTGTGTTGGTGACCGAAGGTTGTTCGGCATCCCGGATGAGATCTTGGACATGGCGATGAACTCCGGAATGGTCCGGAGGTGAAGATTGATAGATAGGACGAAGGGAATCGGATTCCGGAAGTGTTCCGGGAGGTACCGGGTTAGCGCCGGAAGACCAAAAAGAGTTTCGGGGGCCCCGACAAGTGTTGGGGGCCTCATGGGCCAAGGGAAGGGGACACACCAGCCCACAAGGGGCTGGGCATCACCCCAAACCCTAGCCCACTCGGCCAGGTGGGTTGGGGCGCCCCCCCTAGGGCAGCTGTCCCGCTTGCTTGGGAGGCAAGGCACCCAGGGGGCGCCTCCCCCTTGGTGGCCGCCGCCCCACCCTAGGGGAAACCCTAGGGCGCCACCCCTCCTCCCTTCCCCCTCTATATAGAGGTGGAGAGGGAGGGCAGCCAAACCCATTCATGCCACGGCACTGCCCTTCCTCTACCTCGTAGTTCCTCTCTCTCTCGGATTGCTTAGCGAAACTCTGTTGAGATTGCTCCACCACCACCGCCACCACGCCGTCGTGCTGCCGGAGAACTCGAGCCACTACTTCACCATCGCTCGCTGGATCGAGGAGGTGAAGGCGTCTTCAAGCCGTACGTGTGTTGAACGCAGAGGTGTCGTCCATTCGGCACTTGATCGAGAGTTCGTGGACGGATCGTGATTGGATCGCGAAGACGTTCGACTACATCAACCACGTTTCTTAACTCTTCCGCTTAGCGATCTACAAGGGTATTTAGAGCCAATTTCTCCTCTCGTAGATGTGCATCTCCTAGATTGATCTTGGTGAGCGTAGGAATTTTTTTTGTTTCCCATGCAATGTTCTCCAACAGTGGTATCAGAGCTAGGTCTATGCGTAGATGACATCACGAGTAGAACACAAAGGAGTTTGTGGGCGTTGATATACAGATTGCTTCCTTCCTTAGTCTTATTTTGATTCAGCGGTATTATGGGATGAAGCGGCCCGGACCAACTTTACATGTCCACGCACATGAGACCGGTTTCATCGACTGACATGCAACTTGTTGCATAAAGATGGCTGGCGGGTGTCTGTCTCTCCCATCTTAGTTGAATCAGATTCGACAAAGGCGGTCCTTGTAGAAGGTTAAATAGCAACTTGAATATCACCGTTGTGGCTTTGCGTAGGTAAGAACTGTTCTTACTAGTTACCCATAGCAGCCACGTAAAACATGCAACAAGAAAGTAGAGGACGTCTAACTTGTTTTTGCAGGGTATGTTGTGATATGATATGGCCAAAGACATGATGAGATATATTTGATGTATGAGATGATCATGTTTTGTATAGATTATCACGACTTGCATGTCGATGAATACGGCAACCGGCAGGAGCCATAGGGTTGTCTTTAATTATTGTATGACCTGCATGTCAATCATTAAGCGCTATGTAATGCTTTACTTTATCGCTAAGCAGTAGCAATAGTTGTAGAAGCATGGTTGGCGTGACAACCCCGATGGCGACACGATGATGGATATCATGATGATGGAGATCATGGTGTCATGCAGGTAACGATGGAGATCATGCCTGTGCTTTGAAGATGGAGATCAAAAGCACAAGATGATGGCCATATCATGTCACTTATGATTTGCATGTGATGTTAATCCTTTTATGCATCTTATTTTTCTTAGGACGACGGTAGCATTATAAGGTGATCCCTCACTAAAATTTCAAGATAAAATTGTGTTCTCCCCAAGTGTGCACCGTTGCGAACGTTCGTCATTTCGAAGCACCATGTGATGATCGGGTGTGATAGACTCTATGTTCGCATACAACGGGTGCAAGCCAGTTTTGCACATGCGGAACACTTGGGTTAAACTTGATGAGCCTAGCATGTACATTCCTGGCCTCGGAACACAAGAGACCGAAAGGTCGAGCATGAGTCATATAATAGATATGATCAACATGGAGATGTTCACCATTGAAACCACCTCATCTCACGTGATGATCGGACTTGGGTTGGTGAATTTGGATCATGTTACACTCGGACAACCGGAGGGATGTTGATTTGAGTGGGAGTTCTTAGATAATATGATTAATTGAACTCATTATCTTGAACAATGGTCTAAGTTATTTTTGCAAATTATGTTGTAGATCAATGGCTCGTGCAGTTGCTCCCCTGAATTTCATTGTGTTCCTAGAGAAAGCTAAGTTGAAAGATGATGGAAGCAACTTTGTGGACTGGGCCCGTAATCTGAGGATTATCCTCATGGCTGCCAAAATGTCTTATGTCCTTGATGCACCGCTTGGTGCGCCACCCCCTCCAGCGACTGTGGACGTTGTGAACGCCTGGCAGTCGCGTGTAGATGACTACTCAATAGTTCAGTGCACCATGTGGTATGGCTTAGAACCGGGACTTCAAAGGCATTTTGAACGTCATGGAGCATATGAGATGTTCCAGGAGTTGAAGTTTATTTTTGAGAAGAATGCCCAGATCAAGAGGTATGAGACCTCCGATAAGTTCTATGCCTACAAAATGGAGGAGAATAGCTCTGTCAGTGAGCACATACTCAGAATGTCTGGGTATTACAACCGTCTGGCTGAGTTGGGAGTTGAGCTCCCGCCCGAGGCGGTCATTGACAGAGTTCTTCAATCGCTACCACCTAGCTACAAGAGCTTTGTGTTGAACTATAACATGCAAGGGATGAACAAGTCAGTCTCCGAGCTGTTCGTGATGCTGAAAGTCGCTGAGTCAGACATCCAGAAGGAGCATCAAGTGTTGATGGTCAATAAAACCACTAGTTTCAAGAAGAGCAAGGGAAAGAAGAGAAACTTCAAGAAGAGTGGCAAAGCAGTTGCTCCTCCCGTGAAGAAACCCAAGGTTGGACCCAAGCCTGAAACTGAGTGCTTCTATTGCAAGGGAACTGGACACTGGAAGCGGAATTGCTCCAAGTATCTGGCCAACAAGAAGGGGGCCAACGTCAACAAAGGTATATATGATATACATGTTATTGATGTGTACCTTACCAGCTCTCGTTGTAGTGCCTGGGTATTTGATATCGGTGCAGTTGCTCACATTTGCAACTCTAAACAGGAACTATGGAATAGATGAAGGCTGGCGAAGGATGAAGCGACGATGCACGTGGAAATGGTTCCAAGGTTGATGTGATCACCGTTGGCACGCTCGCTTCGACTACCATCGGGATTAGTGATAAACCTAAATAATTGTTATTTAGTGCCTGCGTTGAGCATGAACATTATATCTGGATCTTGTTTAATGTGAGACGGTTACTCATTTAAATCAGAGAATAATGGTTGTTCTATTTATATGGGTAATATCTTTTATGGTCATGCACCCATTGTGAGGGGTTTATTCTTATTGAATCTCGATAGTGATGATACACATGTTCATAACATTGATGCCAAAAGATGTAGAGTTGATAATGATAGTACCACTTTCTTGTGGCACTACCGCTTAGGTCATATTGGTGTAAAGCGCATGAAGAAACTCCATGCTGATGGACTTTTGGAGTCACTTGATTTTGAATCACTTGACACATGTGAACCATGCCTCATGGGCAAGATGACTAAAACCCCGTTTTCCGAAACAATGGAACGGGCAAGTGACTTGTTGGAAATCATACATACTGATGTGTGCGGTTTGATGAGTGTTGACGCGCGCGGTGGATATTGTTACTTTCTCACCTTCACCGATGATTTGAGTAGATATGGGTATATTTACTTAATGAAGCATAAGTCTGAAACGTCTGAAAAGTTCAAGCAATTTCAGAGTGAGGTTGAGAATCATTGTAACAAGAAGATTAAATTCCTACGATTTGATCGAGGGGGAGAGTATCTGAGTTATGAGTTTGGCAATCACTTAAGACAATGTGGAATTGTTTCACAACTGACGCCGCTGGAACATCACATCGTAATGGTGTGTCCGAACATCATAATCGTACCTTATTGGATATGGTGCATTCTATGATATCCCTTACTGATCTGCCACTCTTGTTTTGGGGTTATGCATTAGAGACAGCTGCATTCACTTTAAATAGGGCACCATCTAAGTCCGTAGAGACGACACCGTATGAACTATGGTTTGGGGCTGTGATGCTTATGTCAAAAGGCTTCAGCCAGAAAAGCTTGAATCCAAAGCGGACAAATGCGTCTTCATAGGATACCCAAAGGAGACAATTGGGTATACCTTCTATCTCAGATCCGAGGGCAAAGTGTTTGTCGCTAAGAACGGGTCCTTTCTCGAGAAAGAGTTTCTCTCAAAAGAATTGAGTGGGAGGAAGATAGAACTTGATGAGGTTATTGAACCTTCACTTCAACAGAGAGTAGCGCAGCGCAGAAAGATGTTTCTGTGGCACCTACGTCAGTTGAAGAGGAAGCTAATGATAGTGATCATGAAGTTTCAGATCAAGCTACTATCAAACCTCGTAGGTCGACAAGGATACATACTACTCCTGAGTGGTACGGTAACCCTATCTTAGAGGTCATGTTGTTGAACAATGATGAACCTACGAGCTATGGAGAAGCGATGGTGGGCCCGGATTCTGACAAATGGTTAGAGGCCATGAAATCCGAGATGGGATCCATGTATGAAAACAAAGTATGGACTTTGGAAGTATTACCTGAAGGGCGAAAGGCCATTCAGAATAAATGGATCTTCAAGAAGAAGACGGACGCGGACGGTAATGTCACCATATATAAAGCTCGACTTGTGGCAAAGAGGTTTTCACAAGTTCAGGGAGTTGACTACGATGAGACTTTCTCATCCGTAGCAATGCTTAAGTCCGTCAGAATCATGTTGGCAATAGCTGCATTTTTCGATTATGAAATTTGGCAGATGGATGTCAAAACAGCGTTCCTTAACGGTTTCCTTAAGGAAGAGTTGTATATGATGCAACTGGAAGGTTTTGTCGATCCAGAGAATGCTGACAAAGTGTGCAAGCTCCAGCGATCCATTTATGGACTGGTGCAAGCATCTCGGAGTTGGAATCTTCGCTTTGATGAGGTGATCAAAGCATTTGGGTTTATACAAGTTTACAGAGAAGCTTGTATTTACAAGAAAGTGAGTGGGAGCTCTATAGCGTTTCTAATATTATATGTGGATGACATATTGTTGATTGGAAACAATATATAACTTTTGGAAAATGTGAAGGCATATTTGAACAAGAGTTTTTCAATGAAGGACGTAGGAGAAGTTGCTTCCATATTAGGTATCAAGATCTATAGAGATAGATCGAGACGCTTAATACGACTTTCACAAAGCACATACCTTGATAAGATTTTGAAGAAGTTCAAAATGGATCAGTCCAAGAAGGGGTTCTTGCCTGTTTTGCAAGGTGTGAAGTTGAGTAAGACTCAATGCCCAGCGACTACAGAGGATAGAGAAAAGATGAGTGTCATCCCCTATGCTTCTGTCATAGGCTCTATCATGTATGCGATGCTGTGGACAAGACCAGATGTCAGCCTTGCCATAAGTATGGCCGGAAGGTTTCAAAGTGATCCAGGAGTGGAACACTGGATAGCGGTCAAGAATATCCTTAAGTACCTGAAAAGGACTAAGGAAATGTTTATCGTTTATGGAGGTGATCAAGAGCTCATCGTAAAGGGTTACATCGATGCAAGCTTTGACACTGATCCGAATGACTCTAAGTCTCAAACCGGATACGTATATATTCTAAATGGGAAGGCAGTAAGCTGGTGCAGTTCCAAGCAAATCATGGTAGCTGATTCTACATGCGAAGCGGAGTACATAGCTGCCTCGGAGGCAGCAAAGGAAGGTGTCTGGATGAAGCAGTTCACGACAGATCTTGGAGTTGTACCCAGTGCATTGGACCCGATGACTCTGTTCTGTGACAACACTGGTGCCATTGCTCTAGCCAAGGAACCAAGGTTTCACAAGAGGACCAGACACATAAAGCGACGCTTCAACTCCATCCGCGATGCGATCAAGGAGGAGGACATAACCATTTGCAAAGTACATACGGATCTGAATGTTGCAGATCCGTTGACTAAACCTCTTCCACGGGCAAAACATGATCAACAATAGAACTCTGTGGGTGTTAGATTCATTACCATGTAATACTAGATTATTGACTCTCGTGCAAGTGGGAGACTGTTGGAAATATACCCTAGAGGCAATAATAAAGTGGTTATTATTATATTTCCTTGTTCATGATAATCGTTTATTATCCATGATATAATTGTATTGATTGGAAACTCAAATACATGTGTGGATGCATAGACAACAACATGTCCCTAGTGAGCCTCTACCGGACTAGCTCATTGATCAAATATGGCTATGGTTTCCTAGCCATAGACAAGAGTTGTCATTTGATAACTGAAGGAAATATGCCCTAGAGGCAATAATAAAGTTGTTATTTTATATTTCCTTATATCATGATAAATGTTTATTATTCATGCTAGAATTGTATTAACCGGAAACTTGATACATGTGTGAATACATAGACAAAATACCGAGTCCCTAGTAAGCCTCTACTAGACTAGCTCATTGATCAAAGATGGTTAAGTTTCCTAACCATAGACATGTGTTGTTATTTGATGAACGGGATCACATCATTAGGAGAATGATGTGATGGACAAGACCCATACGTTAGCTTAGCATAATGATCGTTAAGTTTTATTGCTATTGCTTTCTTCATGACTTATACATATTCCTCTGACTATGAGATTATGCAACTCCCGAATACCAGAGGAACACCTTGTGTGCTATCAAACATCACAATGTACCTGGGTGATTATAAAGATGCTCTACAGGTGTCTCCAAAGGTGTTTGTTGGGTTGGCATAGATCGAGATTAGGATTTGTCACTCCGAGTATCGGAGAGGTATCTCTGGGCCCTCTCGGTAATGCACATCACTATAAGCCTTGCAAGCAATGTGACTAATGAGTTAGTTACGGGATGATGCATTACGGAACGAGTAAAGAGACTTGCTGGTAACGAGATTGAACTAGGTATAATGATACCGACGATCGAATCTCGGGCAAGTAACATACCGATGACAAAGGGAATTACGTATGTTGTCATAACGGTTCGACCGATAAAGATCTTTGTAGAATATGTAGGAGCCAATATGGGCATCCAGGTCCCGCTATTGGTTATTGACCAGAGAGGTGTCTCGGTCATGTCTACATAGTTCTCGAACCCGTAGGGTCCGCACGCTTAACGTTCGTTGACGATATAGTGTTATATGAGTTATGTGAATTGGTGACCGAATGTTGTTCGGAGTCCCGGATGAGATCCCGGACGTCACGAGGAGTCTCGGAATGGTCGATAGGTAAATATTTATATATGGGAAGTCATATTTTGGGTTCCGGAAAAAAGTGCAGTTTTTTCGGTATTGTACTGGGAAGCTTCCAGAAGATTCCGGAGGATTTCGGAGGGGTTCAGAAGTCCACAAGTGGGTCCACCACGTCCCAAGGGCTGGCATGGGCTAAGGGGAGGCGCCCTGGACTTATTGGGCTAGGCGCACTAAGTCCTCAAAAGCCCATGTTGCTAGGGAAGGCAAAAAGGGAAGGAGTCCTAGTAGGAATAGGATTGGACTTGGAGTCCAAGTCCACGTGTGTACTATTCACGGTTACTGTTCACGTGGTACTATTCCTTCTACTCCAAGCCCCTACACATATATAAATAGAGGAGAGGGGCGCCCCAAAAGGACACAACATTGTCTTAGCCGTGTGCGGCGCCCCCCGTCCACCGTTTACCACCTCGGTCATATTTTTGTAGTGCTTAGGCGAAGCCCTGCGAGGATCGCATCACCATCATCATCACCACACCGTCGTTCTGACGGAACTCATCTAATACCTCGACAACTTGCTGGATCAAGAAGGCGAGGGACGTCATCGAGCTGAACGTGTGCAGAACTCGGAGGTGCCGTACGTTCGGTGCTTGATCGGTCGGAACGAGAAGAAGTTCGACTACATCAACCGCGTTGTCAAACGCTTCCGCTTTCGGTCTACGATGGTACGTGGACACACTCTCCCCCTCTCGTTGCTATGCATCTCCTAGATAGATCTTGCGTGAGCGTAGGAATTTTTTTGAAATTGCATGCTACGTTTCCCAACAGTGGCATCCGAGCCAGGTCTATGCGTAGATGATATGCACGAGTAGAACACAAAGAGTTGTGGGCGATAATAGTCATACTGCTTACCACCAACGTCTTACTTTGATTCGGCGGTATTGTTGGATGAAGCGGCCCGGACCGACATTACATGACCGCGTTCATGAGACTGGTTCTACCGACGTGCTTTGCACACAGGTGGCTGGCGGGTGTCTGTTTCTCCAACTTTAGTTGAATCGAGTTTGACTACGGTCGGTCCTTGTTGAAGGTTAAAACAGCACACTTGACGAAAAATCGTTGTGGTTTTGATGCGTAGGTAAGAACGGTTCTTGCTAGAAGCCCGTAGCAGCCACGTAAAACTTGCAACAACAAAGTAGAGGACGTCTAACTTGTTTTTGCAGGGCATGCTGTGATGTGATATGGTCAAGACATGATGTGATATACGTTATTGTATGAGATGATCATGTTTTGTAAAAGTTATCGGCAACTGGCAGGAGCTTTATGGTTGTCGCTTTATTGTATGAAATGCAATCGCCATGTAATTGCTTTACTTTATCACTATGCGTTAGCGATAGTTGTAGAAGCAATAGTTGGTGAGATCAAGGTGTCAAGCCGGTGACGATGGAGATCATGACGGTGCTTTGGATATGGAGATCAAAGGCACAAGATGATGATGGCCATATCATGTCACATATTTTTGATTGCATGTGATGTTTATCTTTTATGCATCTTATTTTGCTTAGTACGGCGGTAGCATTATAAGATGATCCCTCACAAAACTTCAAGGTATAAGTGTTCTCCCTGAGTATGCACCGTTGCGACAGTTCATCGTGTCGAGACAACACGTGATGATCGGGTGTGATAAGCTCTACGTTCAAATACAACGGGTGCAAGATAGTTTTGCACATGCGGAATACTCGGGTTAAACTTGACGAGCCTAACATATGCAGATATGGCCTCGGAACACTGAGACCGAAAGGTCGAACGTGAATCATATAGTAGATATGATCAACATAGAGATGTTCACCATTGAAAACTACTCCATCTCACGTGATGATCGGACATGGTTTAGTTGATTTGGATCATGTGATCATTTAGATGACTCGAGGGATGTCTATCTAAGTGGGAGTTCTTAAGTAATATGATTAATTGAACTTAATTTATCATGAACTTAGTCCTGGTAGTATTTGCAAATTATGTTGTAGATCAATAGCTCGCGTATAGCTCCCTTGTTTTATTTTTGATATGTTCCTAGAGAAAACTAAGTTGAAAGATGATACTAGCAATGATGCGGACTGGGTCCGTGATCTGAGGAATATCCTCGTTGCTGCACAGAAGAATTATGTCCTTGATGCACCGCTAGGTGGCAGACCTATTGCAGGAGCAGATGCAGACGTTATGAACGTTTGGCAAGCTCGATATGATGACTACTTGATAGTTTAGTGCACCATGCTTTACGGCTTAGAACCGGGACTTCAAAAACATTTTGAACGCCACGGAGCATATGAGATGTTCCAAAGAGATGAAATTGGTATTTCAGACTCATGCCCGTGTCAAGAGGTATGAGACCTCTGACAAGTACTTTGCCTACAAGATGGAGGAGAATAGCTCAGCTAGTGAGCATGTGCTCAGAATGTCTGGGTACTACAATCGCTTGAATCAAGTGGGAGTTAATCTTCCAGATAAGATAGTGATTGACAGATTTCTCTAGTCACTATCACCATGTTACTAGAACTTCGTGATGAACTATAATATGCAAGGGATGACGAAAACGATTCCCAAACTCTTCGCGATGCTGAAATCGGCGAAGGTAAAAATCAAGAAATTGCATCAAGTGTTGATGGTTGACAAGACCACTAGTTTCAAGAAAAAGGGCGAGGGCAAGAAAGGGAACTTCAAGAAGAGTAGCAAGCAAGTTGCTACTCTCGGGAAGAAACCCAAGTCTGGACCTAAGCCTGAAACTGAGTGCTTCTACTGCAAAGGAAATGGTCACTGGAAGCGGAACTGCCCCAAATACTTGGTGGATAAGAAGGATGGCAAAGTGAACAAAGGTATATTTGATATACATGTTATTGATGTGTATTTTACTAGTGTTCATAGTAGCCCTTGGGTATTTGATACCGGTTCAGTTGCTAACATTAGTAACTCAAAACAGGAGTTGCAAAATGAACAGAGACTAGTTAATGACGAGGTGACGATGTGTGTTGGAAGTGATTCCAAGGTTGATAAGATCACCATCTCACACTCCCTCTACCTTCGGGATTAGTGTTGGACCTAAATAAATGTTATTTGGTGTTTGCGTTGAGCATGAATATGATTGGATCATGTTTATTGCGATACGGTTATTCATTTAAGTCAGAGAATAATTTTTGTTCTGTTTACATGAATAAAACCTTCTATGGTCATACACTCAATATAAATGGTTTATTGAATCTCGATCGTAGTGATACACATATTCATAATATTGATGCCAAAATATGCAAAGTTGATAATGATAGTGCAACATATTTGTGGCACTGCCGTTTAGGTCATATTGGTGTAAAGCGCATGAAGAAACTCCATGCAGATGGGATTTTGGAATCACTTGATTATGAATCATTTGATACTTGCGAACCATGCCTCATGGGCAAGATGACTAAAACTCCGTTCTACGGAACAATGGAGCGAGCCAATGACTTATTGGAAATAATACATACTGATGTATGCGGTCCGATGAATGTTGAGGCTCGCGGCGGGTATCGTTATTTTCTGACCTTCACAGATGATTTAAGCAGATATGGGTATATCTACTTAATGAAACACAAGTCTGAAACATTTGAAAAGTTCAAAGAATTTCAGAGTGAAGTGGAAAATCATCGTAACAAGAAAATAAAGTTTCTACGATCTGATCACATAGGCGAATATTTGAGTTACGAGTTTGGCCATCATTTAAAACAATGTGGAATAGTTTCGCAACTCACGCCACCTGGAACACCACTGCGTAATGGTGTGTCCGAACGTCGTAACCGTACTTTATTAGATATGGTGTGATCTATGATGTCTCTTACCGATTTACCACTATCATTTTGGGGTTATGCATTAGAGACAGCTGCATTCACGTTAAATAGGGCACCGTCTAAATCCGTTGAGACGACACCGTATGAACTGTGGTTTGGCAAGAAACCTAAGCTGTCGTTTCTTAAAGTTTGGGGTTGCGATGCTTATGTGAAAAAGCTTCAGCCTGATAAGCTCGAACCCAAATCAGAGAAGTGCGTATTCATAGGATACCCAAAAGAAACTGTTGGGTACACCTTCTATCACAGATCCGAAGGCAAGATCTTTGTTGCTAAGAATGGATCATTTCTAGAGAAGGAGTTTCTATCGAAAGAAGTGAGTGGGTGGAAAGTAGAACTTGATGAGGTAATTGTACCTTCTCTCGAATTCGAGAATAACTCATCACAGAAAACAGTTCCCATGATGCCTACACCAATTAGTGAGGAAGCTAATGATGATGATCATGAAACTTCAGATCAAGTTTCTACAGAACCTCGTAGGTCAACCAGAGTATGTTCCGCACCAAAGTGGTACGGTAATCCTGTTCTGGAGGTCATGTTACTAGACCATGATGAACCTATGAACTATGAGGAAGCGATGATGAGCCCAGATTCTGCGAAATGGCTTGAGGCCATGAAATCTGAGATAGGATCCATGTATGAGAACAAAGTGTGGACTTTGGTGGATTTGCCGGATGATCGGCAAGCCATTAAGAATAAATGGATCTTTAAGACGAAGACGGACGCTGATGGTAGTGTTACTATCTACAAAGCTCGACTTGTCACAAAAGGTTTTTGACAAGTTCAAAGTGTTGACTACGATGAGATTTTCTCACTCGTAGTGATGCTTAAATCTGTCCAAATCATGTTAGCAATTGCCGCATTTTATGATTATGAAATCTGGCAAATGGTTGTCAAAACTGCATTCCTTAATGGATTTCTCAAAGAAGAGTTGTATATGATGCAACCAGAAGGTTTTGTCGATCCTAAAGGTGCTAACAAAGTGTGCAAGCTCCAGCGATCCATTTATGGACTTGTGCAAGCATCTCGGAGTTGGAATATACGCTTTGATAGTGTGATCAAAGCATATGGTTTTATACAGACTTTTGGAGAAGCCTGTATTTACAAGAAAGTGAATGGGAGCTCTGTAGCATTTCTGATATTATATGTGGATGACATATTGCTGATTGGAAATGATATAGAATTTCTGGATAGCATAAAAGGATACTTGAATAAGAATTTTTCAATAAAAGACCTCGGTGAAGCTGCTTAAGTATTGAGCATCAAGATCTATAGGGATAGATCAAGATGCTTAATAAGACTTTCACAAAGCACATACCTTGACAAAGTTTTGAAGGAGTTCAAAAAGGATCAGTCAAAGAAAGAGTTCTTGCCTGTATTCAAGGTATAAAGTTGAGTAAGACTCAAAGCATGACCACGGCAGAAGATAGAGAGAGAATGAAAGTCATTCCCTATGCCTCAGCCATAGGTTCTATAAAGTATGCCATGCTGTGTACCAAACCTGTTGTGTACCTTGCCATGAGTTTGTCAAGGGGGTACAATAGTGATCCAGGAGTAGATCACTAGACAGCGGTCAAAATTATCCTTAGAGGCCTAAGGAAATGTTTCTCGGTTATGGAGGTGATGAAGAGTTCGTCGTAAAGAGTTACGTCGATGCAAGCTTTGACACTGATCTAGATGACTCTAAGTCTCAATCTAGATACGTATTGAAAGTGGGAGCAATTAGCTAGAGTAGCTCCATGCAGAGCATTGTAGAGATAGAAATTTGCAAAATACATACGGATCTGATTATGGCAGACCCGTTGACTAAACTTCTCTCACAAGCAAAACATGATCACACCTTAGTATTCTTTGGGTGTTAATCACATAGCGATGTGAACTAGATTATTGACTCTAGTAAACCCTTTGGGTGTTGGTCACATGGCGATGTGAACTATGGGTGTTAATCACATAAAGATGTGAACTATTGGTGTTAAATCACATGGCGATGTGAACTAGATTATTGACTCTAGTGCAAGTGGGAGACTGAAGGAAATATGCCCTAGAGGCAATAATAAAGTTGTTATTTTATAATTCCTTATATCATGATAAATGTTTATTATTCATGCTAGAATTGTATTAACCGGAAACTTGATACATGTGTGAATACATAGACAAAATACCGAGTCCCTAGTAAGCCTCTACTAGACTAGCTCGTTGATCAAAGATGGTTAAGTTTCCTAACCATAGACATGTGTTGTCATTTGATGAACGGGATCACATCATTAGGAGAATGATGTGATGGACAAGACCCATACGTTATCTTAGCATAATGATCGTTAAGTTTTATTGCTATTGCTTTCTTCATGACTTATACATATTCCTCTGACTATGAGATTATGCAACTCCCGAATACCGGAGGAACACCTTGTGTGCTATCAAACGTGACAACATAACTGGGTGATTATAAAGATGCTCTATAGGTGTCTCCGAAGGTGTTTGTTGGGTTGGCATAGATCAAGATTAGGATTTGTCACTCCGAGTATCGGAGAGGTATCTCTGGGCCCTCTCGGTAATGCACATCACTATAAGCCTTGCAAGCAATGTGACTAATGAGTTAGTTACGGGATGATGCATTACGGAACGAGTAAAGAGACTTGCCGGTAACGAGATTGAACTAGGTATAATGATACCGACGATCGAATCTCGGGCAAGTAACATACCGATGACAAAGGGAATTACGTATGTTGTCATAATGGTTCGACCGATAAAGATCTTCGTAGAATATGTAGGAGCCAATATGGGCATCCAGGTCCCACTATTGGTTATTGACCAAAGAGGTGTCTCGGTCATGTCTACATAGTTCTCGAACCCGTAGGGTCCGCACGCTTAACGTTCGTTGACGATATAGTGTTATATGAGTTATGTGAATTGGTGACCGAATGTTGTTCGGAGTCTCGGATGAGATCCCGGACGTCATGAGGAGTCTCAGAATGGTCGAGAGGTAAAGATTTATATATGGGAAGTCATATTTTGGGTTCCGGAAAAAAGTGCAGTTTTTTCGGTATTGTACCGGGAAGCTTCCAGAAGGTTCCGGAGGATTCCGGAGGGGTCCGGAAGTCCACAAGTGGGTCCACCACGTCCCAAGGGCTGGCATGGGCTAAGGGGAGGCGCCCTGGCCTTATTGGGCTAGGCGCACTAAGTCCTCAAAAGCCCATGTTGCTAGGGAAGGCAAAAAGGGAAGGAGTCCTAGTAGGAATAGGATTGGACTTGGAGTCCAAGTCCACGTGCGTACTATTCATGGTTACTATTCACGTAGTACTATTCCTTCTACTCCAAGCCCCTACACATATATAAATAGAGGAGAGGGGGTGCCCCAAAAGGACACAACATTGTCTTAGCCGTGTGCGGCGCCCCCCGTCCACCGTTTACCACCTCGGTCATATTTTCGTAGTGCTTAGGCGAAGCCCTGCGAGGATCGCATCACCATCACCGTCGCCACACCGTCGTGCTGATGGAACTCATCTAATACCTCGACAACTTGCTGGATCAAGAAGGCGAGGGACGTCATCGAGCTGAACGTGTGCAGAACTCGGAGGTGCCGTACGTTCGGTGCTTGATCGGTCGGAACGAGAAGAAGTTCGACTAAATCAACCGCGTTGTCAAACGCTTCCGCTTTCGGTCTACGAGGGTACATGGACACACTCTCCCCCTCTCGTTGCTATGCATCTCCTAGATAGATCTTGCGTGAGCGTAGGAATTTTTTTGAAATTGCATGCTACGTTTCCCAACAATAACGGGATCACATCATTAGGAGAATGATGTGATGGACAAGACCCAAACTATAAGTGTAGCATATGATTGTATTAAGTTTATTGCTATCGTTTTCTACATGTCAAGTATTTGTTCCTATGACCATGAGATCATGCAACTCACTGACATCGGAGGAGTACCTTGTGTGTATCAAACGTCGCAACGTAACTGGGTGACTATAAAGATGCTCTACAGGTATCTCCGAGGGTGTGTGTTGAGTTGGCATGGATCAAGACTGGGATTTGTCACTCCGTATGACGGAGAGGTATCTTGGGGCCCACTCGGTAATACAACATCACAATGAGCTTGCAAGCAAGTGACTAAGGAGTTAGCCACGGGATCTTGTATTACGGAACGACTAAAGAGACTTGTCGGTAACGAGATTGAACTAGGTATGGAGATACCGACGATCGAATCTCGGGCAAGTAACATACCGATGGGCAAAGGGAACTGCATACGGGATTAGCTGAATCCTTGGCATCGAGGTTCGATCAATGAAGATATTCGTACAATATGTAGGAACCAATATGGACATCCAGGTCCTGCTATTGGTTATTGGCCGTAGAGGTGTCTCGGTCATGTCTGCATAGTTCTCGAACCCGCAGGGTCTACACACTTAACATTTGGTGACGATCTAAGTATAGTTGAGTTATTGTGTTGGTGACTGAAGGTTGTTCGGAGTCCCGGATGAGATCCCGGACATGACAAGGAACTCCGGAATGGTCCGGAGGTGAAGATTGATATATAGGACGAAGGGAATCGGATTCTGGAAGTGTTCCGGGAGGTACTGGGTTATCGTCGGAACACCGAAAAGAGTTTCGGGGGCCCTGGCAAGTGTTGGGGGGCTGATGGCTCGTGTCCGCGTCAGTTTTTCCCCGAAGAGGAAGGGATGATGCAGCACAGCTACGGTAGGTATTTCCCTCAATGATGAAACCAAGGTTATCGAACCAGTAGGAGAACCAAGCAACACTATGTAAATGGTACCTGCACAGAAAGAACAAATACTTGCAACCCGACGCGTAAGAGGGGTTGTCAATCCCTCCCGGGTAAAAGATAAATTGGTTTGTATGATTTTGGATAAATAGATCTCCCAATAGAACAAAATAAAATAAATAAAGAAAAAGTGCAGCAAGGTATTTTTGGGTTTTTAGAATAATAGATCTGAAAACAAAAGCAAATAAAAATAGATCTCAAGGCAAATATGATAAAGAATAGACCCGGGGCCGTAGATTTCACTAGTGGCTTCTCTCGAGAAAATAGCATACGGCGGGTAAACAAATTACTGTTGGGCAATTGATAGAACTTCAAATAATTATGATGATATTCAGGCAATGATCATTATATAGGCATCACATCCAAGATTATTAGACCGACTCCTGCCTGCATCTACTACTATTACTCCACACATCGACCGCTATCCAGCATGCATCTAGTGTATTAAGTTCATGGAAAAACAGAGTAATGCAATAAGAACGATGACATAATGTAGACAAGATCTATTCATGTAGGAATAAACCCCATCTTGTTATCCTTAATAGCAACGATCAATACGTGTCTTGCTGCCCCTTCTGTCACTAGGAAAGAACACCGCACGACCTAACGCATCACAAAGCACCTCTTCCCATGGCAAGAAAAAATGATCTAGTTGGCCTAACTAAACCAAAGATTCGAAGAAGAAATACGAGGCTATAAGTAATCATGCATATAAGAGATCAAAGAAACTCATAACTTTCATGGATAAATAGATCTGATCATAAACTCAAAGTTCATCGGATCCCAACAAAAACACCGCAAAAAGAGTTACATCAAATAGATCTCCAAGAGACCATTGTATTGAGAATCAAAAGAGAGAGAGGAAGCCATCTAGCTACTAACTACAGCCCCGTAGGTCTACAATGAACTACTCACGCATCATCGGAGAGGCACCAATGAGGATGATGAACCCCTCCGTGATGATGTCTAGATTGGATCTGGTGGTTCTGGAACTTGCGGCTGCTAGAATTGTGTTTCGTTGACTCCTCTAGGGTTTTTGGATTTTCGGGGTATTTATAGAGCAAAGGGGCGGTGCGGGAGGCGGCCGAGGTGGGCACAACCCACCAGGGCATGCCTGGGCCCCCAGGCGCGCCCAGGTGGGTTGTGCTCCCCTCGAAGCCCCCCTCTGGTACTTCTTTGTCCCAACAGGTGTCTTCTGGTCCAGAAAAAATCTCCAAAAAGTTTCGCAGCGTTTGGACTCCGTTTGGTATTGATTTTCTGCGAAGTAAAAAACAAGCAAAAAACAGCAACTGGCACTGGGCACTATGTCAATAGGTTAGTCCCAAAAAATGATATAAAGTTGCTATAAAATGATTGTAAAACATCCAAGAATGATAATATAATAGCATGGAACAAGCAAAAATTATAGATACGTTGGAGACGTATCAGGGGCCTCATGGGCCAAGGGAAGGGGGCACACCAGCCCACAAGGGGCTGGGCGCCACCCCAAACCCTAGCCCACTCGGCCAGGTGGGTCGGGGCGCCCCCCTAGGGCAGCCGCCCCCTTGCTTGGGAGGCAAGGCACCTAGGGGGCGCCTCCCCCTTGGTGGCCGCCGCCCCACCCTAGGGGAAACCCTAGGGCGCCACCCCTCCTCCCTTCCTCCTATATATAGAGGTGGAGGGGGAGGGCAGCCAAACCCATTCATGCCACGACGCTGCCCTTCCTCTCCCTCGTAGTTCCTCTCTCTCTCGGATTGCTTAGCGAAGCTCTGCTGAGATTGCTCCACCACCACCACGACCACGCCGTCGTGCTGCCGGAGAACTTGAGCTACTACTTCACCATCGCTCGCTGGATTGAGGAGGTGAAGGCGTCATCAAGCCGTACGTGTGTTGAACGTGGAGGTGTCGTCCGTTCAGCACTTGATCGGGAGTTCGTGAACGGATCGTGATTGGATCGCGAAGACGTTCGACTACATCAACCGCGTTTCTTAACGCTTCCGCTTAGCGATCTACAAGAGTATGTAGATCCAATCTCTCCTCTCGTAGGTGTGCATCTCCTAGATTGATCTTGGTGAGCGTAGGATTTTTTTTGTTTCCCATGCAATGTTCCCCAACACTAATGAAGGGCCGGTTTCAACTCTTCTCGCCTATATAGGAGGTCGCTCCTCTACAGGCAAGAAGAACAACTCTTCATCTCATTCCAAAGCATTAAGCCGCCTATCCTTTTCCCATCACTCTTCCCGACGTGCACCGGGAAGTGAGACAGCAAGCCTCCGAAACCCCGCCTCTTGTGATCTGGTACGGGAGAGGGGCGATTAGGTTTTTGGGGAGTGCTTCCGCAAGACTACTGGATCTTTGTTCATCATGGCTGCGAACGACATCCCCGACGACGAGTTCCCCAACGACGACTTCTTCCCTGACGTCGACGACCTATTCGACGACATGACGAACGACACGTCTGCATCTTCTACTGCTGTTCCGTACATCATCTTATCCTCTCTGTCAGGGCTAGCATTTGGTTTACTGCTACAAGTGATCAACATGGATATGTTGCTTGTTGCTTATTATCTCAACTGCATGACTAGTTTCAACAATCAGTTGCATGTCTCAATTGTTCTCTCTATCATGTTGGTCATGTTTTACCTATTGTTTTTCTGGATTAAATTTAACAGAAAAATGCCTAATTATTCATCATTCCTTTCCTTCCTGGCTCATGGCCAATGCAAAGATCCATCGATCCAATCGTCTCTGCTACATCTTATGTCCATTGGAAAGTATTCGATCGGACCTCCCTGTAGTCTGCCAGAGCAGGAGAAGAAGACACGCGGATTGCTCAATGCGTTAGAGTTTTGGTATTTATTTTGTATGTCTCCCAATTTTACCCCTAAACAAAATATACTATTGATTTTTTTCTGGTAGTATTTGTGTGTCTAGTCCATCGAATAACTGAAAATGGACGGTTCATATTATTTTGATGTACTATAAAATGCCTCTAGTTTTTAGCCAACATGATGACGATGTTAGAAGAAGAAAGCTTTAACCTAGTGTAGCCGCCGGTCTTGGCGTGCATATATGTGTGACGACCCCGGCTTAATCGTGCACTAACCATACACGCAAATGCACACGATCAATCCTATGGACTCACTTGAAGATATCACAACACAACTCTAAAACTTAAATAAATTCATACAAGCTTTATATTACAAGCCAGGGCCTCGAGGGCTCGAATACATAGCTCGATGGCATACAAGTGTCAGCGGAAGCATCAGATATCTGGGTACAGATATATTACAGAAATAGAGATAAGCCTTTAGAAAGGCGGGGCAAAATAAAACACTACGATCGAAAGGCGTAGGCCTCCTGCCTAGGATCCTCCGAATCCTACTCCTGGTCGTCAGTCGGCTCCTCGTAGAAGTACTCGCCTGGAGGGTAGTAGTAGCAGCCGTAGTCGTCGACGGGGGCAGCTATCTCAGGGGCTCCGTCATCTGGCGGCGTCAATTGGATATGGGGAGAAAAAGGAAAATAAAGCAAACATGAGTACTCATCCGAAGTACTCAGCAAGCAAGGATCTACACTACATATGCAACATTTTCAAAGGGGGCTGTATATGTGGACTGGGCTGCAGAAATGCCAGAGTAGAGGGGGAAAGCCTAGTCCTATCGAAGACTAGCATCTTCAATCATCTTCATCGGTCTTGCAGCATTAGAAGAGTGCAAATTAACATAATGTAAAGTAGTTGTAGCATCATCAACCTCGGCCAGAGATCCTTTCTCGAATCCCTGCGAGAAAGCAATCCCAGAGCCATACTATCCATTTCATCTCAAGTCACCAGTTCTAGTTGTACCGATCGGGATACAACTCCGAGTGTCTGTTACCGTAGGACAGGCTATCGATAGATTGTTTCTTCCCTGTAGGGGTGCACCAACTTACCCACCATGCTCGCTTAACTCCGGCCGAACACACTTTTCTGGGTCATGCCCGGCCTCAGCTAAGCAACACGTCGCAACCCGACCAAATACTTAACAGAGAGGTCAGCTCGCCGGACTAACCTATGCCCCCAGGGGTCTTGGGCCATCGCCCCGGACGCTCCTGCACGTTGCGTACACCGCCGGTGAGTAGACCTAGCAACCCCTTAATACAAGCGCGGTTGCGTTACCAGTCCAACCCAGCGTGTGCCGCTCAGTTGCTGATGTCTATTAAGCTTCGGCTGAAGTATACGACACAGAACGCCCATACTATGCCCACGTGATGGTTAGTGCTATCAGGCCAGAGGCCCCTTGGATCAAATATCCAAACCGTTAGTGTGTTGGCAGTGCGGTAACGAGCAGAGACTCACGAAAGATGTGACCCCGTCGCCCCGTCTCGAGGACTTGCGGCAAGGGCGAGGAATGCCCGGCCACGCCTCGTGTTCAACCCTCGGGCACCATCCAGGTCCACCCGACTCCACATCACTCATTATTAAGCTCGCGCGGGTACCCCTCAGAGCCGACCCGTCTTTATCCAGTATGAACAGTAATATCAGTAATGTAAGTCATCCGTGTGGCTACCGCATCAAGAAGGAATCCGAGGCATCACCCTCGTTGGATCCCCACCTGACATAACCGTCAAGGTGAACGTAAGAGGAATCACCCTCGAGGTCCACTCTTGAGGAGTTGCACGACAGTGTCGGTATCGGGGGTGGTGTAGGAGGAATCACCCTCACTGACCACGACCGATTAACTAACCTACAAGGTTATCATCAGAAGTGCTGACGAGGTATCACCCTCGGCACTTGATAGTAACCCAGTAGTGTCGAGCAAGTAAGGGAAGTGTCGTGCGGTGTCGGGGCCTGGTCTTCGATCCCGTTGCTCGGGTCTTCTGATCATCCAGCGGGGCAGTTGGGATAAGTGGGGTCTCTGATGGTCTCTACCCAACCTATTCTAAACAGTTTAGGATAACAGGTAAGTATCAACAGCAAGTTACAATAAACAGGCTATGCAGCAGAAATAGGATAACAACAGCAGCAGTAACTTCTAATGCAAGCATAAGAGAGAAGAGAGTGGGCGATATCGGTATGCTCAAAATGGGGGTGCTTGCCTGTTTGCTCGGCGGCAAGGGCAAGATCGTCAACTGCGTCATCGGGCTCCTGAGCGGCGTCGGCCTCGGGAGCTACGTCGACGTCGGGGTCTACCGAGAGAGAAGAGGGGGAAGAAACAAATAAATGCACAGCAAACAATGCAATACAGGGCATGCTATGCTAAGATGCAGTGCAGGGTTGCCTAAAATATGTCTTAAGTCATTTTAGTTACTATAGGATTTAAGTTGGATTTGTTATCCGGTGTATATGCACTATTCATATACCGGATACGGGCTCATAGTTGCGGTTTCTCCTATGTAGGGGGTTCCTGCATCGTAACAGACGACACGATCAGATTCGTCTCGTTGTTCTGATCAACTTTCATGTTTTAAGTTTTTCGATCTAAGCTACGGTTTAAAAGTTATTAATTTTCGAAGTTTAAATGATTTTTTGGAATTATTTTTATTAACAGAAATGATTTATGATGTCAGCATGACTAGCTGATGATGTCAGCAGTCAACAGCGTCTGACCAGAGTCAAACCTAACATGTGGGTCCAGTGGGACCCACATGTCAGTGACTGGACTAGTTAACAGGGGTTATTCTAATTAAACTAACCTAATTAACTAGCAGGACCCACCTGTTAGTGTATAACTTAATTAACAGATTAGTTTAACTAGCACTTTAACCAACTAATTAGGGTGGGCCCACAGGTCAGTGACTGGACCAGTCCAGTCAGCGGTGCTGACCCAGTCAACAGGGCCGTGGGGCCCGCTGGCAGCGGCACAGAGGGGCGCCAGGTGGCGGCCAGGTCAGCTCTGGCGACCGGAGTGACGCCAGCGACCCAAACGCACGGCGGCGCGTCGCCGGAGTTGGCCGGAAATTCGCTACAGTGGCCCGTTTCGAGCGCGGCCACTTGCGTTCGATCGGGCGTTCGAAGCCGCGTCGTTTGGTGGCGGTGTTGGACCAAATGGTCGCCGGAAAAGTGGCCGGCGACGAGCTTTGGCGGCAGCGCATTCGGGCGCGCGTCGAGCTAGGGGCTAGAGGGCACGGGGAGGCATGCAGGTGAGTGCGTCGTGCTCCTGGGAGCACCAGGAGCTCGCTGGTGGGCTCAGGTGAGCACGACAGCGGTTGTGGCCACGGCGGTGAAGAGCTCGACGGCGAAGCGTTCAGGCACCGTGGAAAAACAGCTAGCGCGCGCGTGCGGAGCAAACAGAGAGATGGGGGAGGGGGGAAGCTCACAACGGAGGCACACGGTGGCCGTCGACAGCTTAGTAGCAGCAGAACGGCAGGAATCGTCGGAGGCACGCCGGTGATCCGAGGAAGAAGACGAGGCAGTGGGGCTTGGTGCAGAGGTCCCTGGCTTCAACGGGCAGCGCCAGACGACGTGGTCGAGCCCGGCGCTCCCTCCAGGCACGATGGCGGCTCGCGGGGACGCCGGTGGCCACGGCGAGCAGCAAGGCGCGGCGGCTGCGGCGCTCGGCGGCGGATCTGAGAAGGGGAGAGGCGAGGAACGACCGAGGGAGAGAGGTGAGGAATGAGCGAGAAGTCCAGGGGGGATGGACGGCTTCGGCCTTATCCCCCTAGCGCGTCGGTGGCGTCGGTGCCGTCGCCGTGTCGCCGTTCGAGCGGCGCTCGCCGGCGCGTCCAGAAGCGTGCCGACACGACGACGGAGAGAGAAGAAGATGGGCCAGGTGAGTCGGGCTCCAGGCACTGTGCACTTGGGCCAGTGCACAGTGGCCTTTTCCTTTTTCTTTTATTTTTTTCTTCTGTTTTCTTTTATTCTTTTCTGTTTTGTAATAGTTAGGCCACTTTTGCTATTTTGCAAAATGTGAGAGTTGGCCTCAATATTATAGTGCATTATTACCTTTTACCAAAAACTTGTTTGGGCAAAGTAGGAATTTATTTGAATTTGATATTATTTTAAATGGATTAAATTATTTTGTTTTGATGATGTTTCATGAAGGTTGAGTCACTTAGCTAACTCAATTATCTTTGTTTATATTTTTATAAGTGCTTCTGGAATATTTACTATTTAGTGAACATTTTTCCCATAGTGTTTGGGCAAATTTATTTTGCACTTTTGAATTTGAGTTGATTTTCAGAATAGAATTTGAATTGAATCTTAACCAAGGTGATTACGCACTGCAAATTGAGATGACTTGGCATACTTAGCAGAGTGTCACAGTGACTATTACACAGGGGTGTTACAATATGCACGCATGCATCTGGCCCTATGGAATATATTGACATTCCTTGTGCTGAGGACATGAACTTGGGGACGAGAAACCATAAATAGTTATTGCTCGCATTAGTTGATGGCATGGAAATCAAGCAAGTTTACACCATTCTGGAACAAGCTAGAACATCCTTTTATCACCCCCCCCCCCCCCAAGATACCGAGTCAACTTGTATCATGTTCTCCACTCTACTAATTATTTATAATTATTTCTCACATGAGTTGATGCCATGGAAGTCAAGCAAGCTTATGATATTGAACTAACTATCGAATAATGATGATTTAAAAGTATGAGCCTATTGCATTTTCAAGTGAAGGCACTTTTAAAGTTTTCTTCTCCTAGAGAATTACCACTACCCCAATTGTTAATGCAAGCCACACCCCGCCTTCGCCTACATGGATTGACTTTTGGAGCAAATCATATTTAGTGTTTGTTTTCTGAAGTGAATAACGAATAATGGAACTTTCTTCATTGGTCCTTCAAAAACAACAATGCTACTCTTATCCAAACTTTCTCTCTACTCTCTTCAGCTCCTCTTGCTCGAGTTCTCTGTTGGCTACTCTGCCTTCGCTCTCCCTTTCCTCCATTGGCATTTCATGCCAGAGCAGGGGCGAGAGAGGAGTGTGCCCCCTTTAACCACCTTTGGCTTCTCTTGTTTGAATGCGGCATTCTTCCTTAGTTGGGTCTTATGCCATTGTCCGTGTTGCTCGTCCGACATGGGTTTCCTCTGGTATATGGTCTTTGTTTTTGTGATCCTCTTTCTCGGCATCAGTGTCGCCAAGCCGCCAAGGGAAAACTCTTTGGATCAGCCTTCTCCAATAGAAACACCTCTCGAATTGAGATATGTATCTCTAGGTTCCAACGACCTTGGCTTAGTTGGAGACAAAGCGACCAGATCCTCCAGTTGGATTTGATGTTTCCCTTTGCTTCTTTTGTTCTGATATAAAGCCATGTTTCGGATGAGGATAACATCCCTATCGTTGATACAACCGCGCCTACCAATGCCACTTCTCAAGTTGCATCACAAGGTCCAATGAAAAGAGCACTCTCATGCCAAGTTAATTATGATGTAACTTTATTTCTCACATTAGTCTCAAATATTACGAATTCCATGCTACATCGTAAAGCGGTAACGTCAGTTGCTTGGAGAGAGGGAGTGGATATGGTCATGGAAAGGTCCTTGATGTTTATAGAGATTGAGTCCATGTCAATGTTTTCCTTTTATTGGTCATAGACTCAAAGGATTTTTTCCCAAGAGATTACATTTCTGGGCTAGGAATCCTATGGAATTATAGTGTACGAGGGCATCTCCAATGCTGACCCTTAAACTGCCCGCATCTGTCTAGGCCACTTGGTCCACACATCGTAAGCCATCCAGCGCGGTACCCCAACGGTCCGCGGAGGGTCCAGACGTCCATTTTTCGTAAACCGAAAACAAACCGAGGAGGCTTTGCGAGCGTCCGGGCCGCTGCCATGCACGCGTCTGACAAACAGTACCCACCAAGAGGTCAGTTGAAGATGCCCTGAAAGCAACTCATAGGATTTTTGTGCGCGTGCGTGCGTGCGTGCGCGTGCGTGCGTGGAGGATTCATCCCTTTGGACCAAATGAACTATAAACAAACAAAAATACATCATATAGACTGGAATTCTTTAAAATTCCTTTTTTTTAAATGCCTTAAACCAAAGAGGCCGAGGAGAAGGGTTCATTGCGCTTGCTCGTTCAAAATGGCACGCACGATGTCAAGTGTCAACCCCCCGCAAAAATTCTAAAAAATTCTCAAGCGTCAAACGCAAACGTGCGTGCGTGTGGTGTAAACCCCGTCAACACGACTAGTGGTACGTACTCTACCGACCGGGTCTCGCTGTCGTCAGCAGTTACGGGCCTCTGACGCGCGGGCCCGGGGCTAGCCGGCCTCTCCAGCTGTTTCGGTCCTGGCTCCCGCACGATAAAACTGGGGCGGGCTCCCCCGTCTTCTTCCTCCCACCCCACATTTGACATTTCCCACCTCCTCCTCCTCCAGCCGCGCCTCCGATCCCAGCTGCATCCTGCGCGGATTCCATTCCATTCGACTCTCCCGAGGAGCAAATTGCCTCCAAGTTCCTGCCGAGGCCTCCATCTCTTTTCGGATTCCTCTCGTTTAATTGGTTCCGGAGCTAGGCAAGAAGCAAAAGAAGAGGAAAATGTGCCCGCTGAGGGTCATACTCATCTTCCTCTCCGCTACCGTCGCCGGATTCTTCCTCCTCCGGGGCCTCAACGCCGACCCCGACTGTTTCCAAGACGGCGACGACGGCTCGGAATCTCCCAGGGCCGCCGTTCCCCTCCATTCCAAGGTACCCAACTAACCTGCCTGGTACCCTGCCTACTTTTAGCTTATTATTATATATATACGTACCTCTCATGTTTCTTGCCTAATCCATCCGGAGGATTTCCAATCCATGGTTATGCAACCAACTTTAGCTAATAATTTATGATAATAAAGTTGAAATTTCGCTGAAAGAACATTCAATCAATTAGCTAATGTGTAATGATTTATAATTGATATATGGCTTGTTGGTAAGGTTCATTAGGTTTCGAAGTCACCAAAATCAAACCATGGTTCAAATTTGCAACAACGTCGATTCACCATGTTAGTTTGTGATGGGAATTGATCCCTACCTTAAGCGGACAATGATGACTGAATGAGTATTTGCATCTGAATGCAGGTCAGTTCAGCTGTGAAAACCGGGTTCTGGACAACGGTGGACATGGCGAGCGGGCAGTACCTTTGGCGGACCCTTGCTGCGCCACCGGCGAATTCTGAATCCGACAAGGCCCGGTGACGACCAACTCTATGTTGTCTCTTTGACATTTGTGTAATGGGGGAGACAAGGGACGAAATTGGCATGATGTGCGATACAGCAGCGATTGTAAATATGGGTTTTATATGTTGAAGTAAATGTGCAAATTGTTCATGTTTGAGCCTTGTGTTATATGCCAAGACTGTATTATTTTGTTTGAACCTTGTGTTTTTGAGTTTTGACTAGTGAGGGCAGTGCTGGAAGTATGGATTTTGGACTAAGTTGACATCATCTTTGTTTTGTTTCAATTGGTTGAAGCATAAAAGAAATGCCAGAAACGGGGATTTGGTTATTTCCTAAAGTACAATTTTTATTGCTTTTTAAATTGGGAGAAATTTCCTGCTTTGCTCTTGAGTTGTCCAGAGGAGATGTTCTTTCAATACTGAAACTTCAGAGCATCATATCTTGTATACTCCCATCCTGTATCGACATTAGAAGCACACACCTGTGATCTCACCACTTGGGAAAGTTGCTTGGCTGGTTGATTACCAATGTGAAAATGAGCTGTTGGATGGGGACAATCTCTTTAACTTGCAGCCGGAGTTAAAATATTTTCTAGCTAAGACTTAGCCAATGAGTTGTTGGATAGGGACAATCTCTTTAACTTACAATATTTTCTAGATTAGACTTAGCCAACACGTGAAGTACGTTTGATCCTTCTTCATATGTTCTTTTGTCATTTATACTTAGCTTATACTCCCTCCGTTCGGAAAAAATTGACGTGGTTTCAGTTTGAACTAAAACCATGTCAGTTATTTCCGAAAGGAGGTAATATTTGTCAATTTACTTCCAACAAAATTGCAAGTTGCATGTTTATACGCTGCATTGCTAATCTACTACTCCACTACTCATTGTGTAAGTGTTTGCACTTGAATTTAGTCTGGTTATTGGGACAGTCTGGTCATCGAAAAGATGCATATGACAGCAGATCACCAACTGTTAGTATGATGATTTCTTCTCAAGTGTTCATACAAAAAAGTCTAGATAAAATGCAGAGGTCATCCTGTGCAGTTTTTGCATACCAAATTGAGTATTCAATGATATAATGATGCAGCATAGAGACATATGAACTTATTTTGTTTATCCTCGGCACAGTATTTCACCAAGAAAGCATAGTACAGGAACAGTTTTACAAAGCACATATGTATTTCCTTGTGGAGTGATAAATGTTACAGTTCAGAAACAACTTACTCCATGGTCTCAGCTTATCAACAGTTATTACTCGTCCAGTACAGGAAAAAGGGAAGCATTTATTTGTGACAAAGAGCCCGCTCATGTAGAGTATGTAACACAATTGCTCGAAGTATGGATTATTGGATTTTGGACCAAGTTGGTTCATCTTTGTTTGGTTTTGATTGATTGAAGCATATAATAAATGCCAGAAATGGGGATTTGGTTATTTCCTGAAGTACAATTTTTGTTGCTATTTAAATTGGGAGAAATTTCCTGCTTTGCTCTTCAGTTGTCCCGAGGAGATGTTTTTTCAATATTGAAACTTCAGAGCATCGTATCATGTATTACTCCCACCCTGCTTTGCTCTTCAGAAAGTTGCTTGGCTGGTTGATTACTAGTGTGAAAATGGGCTGTTCGATAGGGACAATCTCTTCAACTTGCAGCTGGAGTTACAATATTTTCTAGATAAGACTTAGCCAATGAGCTGTTGGCTAGGGGCAATCTTTTAACTTGCAGCTGGAGTTACAATATTTTCTATATTAGGCTTAGTCAACACGTGAAGTATATTTGATCCTTCTTCATATGTTGTTTTATCATTTATACTTTGATTTATTTCCAATTTACTTCCAGTTGCATGTTCATACGCTGTATTCCTAGTCTACTACTCCACTACTCATTGCAAGTGTTCTGCTTGATGGAAGTCTGCTTATTGGAACAGTCTGGTCAACGAAAAGATGCATGCGGCAGCAAAGCACCAAATGCCAGTGTGATGTTTTCAGGGGGAAAAATTAGTATGATAATTTCTTCGCAAGTGTTCATACAAAAAATCTAGATAGATACCAAGGTCATCACCATATACTTCCGACTTTCATGCGCTAGAACTTTAGCTCGTAAACATAAAAGCACAGTACGTACTTTTATGCAAAGATTGGGTTTGACTTTTTTAGAAGATATTTTTTACGGAAGAAGAGCAAGTTTTTTCTTTGATGTTCACCAAAACAACTCTTTTTTCTTTCTTTGGATCACACACTGAGCGTATTTGGTATTTGGAACACTTTTTGCATACCGAATTCAGTATTCAGTGATATAATGACGCATCTGCATACGAGCTTATCTGTTTATGCTCAGCACAGTATTTGACCAAAAAAGGCATTAGTAGTTCAGTACATGAACAAGTTTTATAAAGCACATCAATATGTACTGTATTTCATTGTGGAGTGATATACAGTATGTTACAGCAAAGAAACAGCTTAATCCATGGCCTCAGCTGATCAACGGTCATTACTTGGCAAATACAGAAAAAAGGAACAATTTATTTGTGACAAAGAGCCCACTCATGTAGATTATAACACAACTACTCGAGCTGAGAAGCAAAAATAATAATAATTTGCGGAACTAAACATAATAAGTGAGATATCTAAAGCTACCCTTGAGGCTCCTGCTGACCATCAGCTCCATGCCATGCCCAGACAAATGTCCTTCAGTGCTGGCCGGATGCCCTCCTCCAGTAACTTCTGGTACTCCAGTGAATCACCGCTTGTTTGTTTCATCTCAATGAGATGGTACGAGGGGCTGATCTCGAAGATCTCCGAGTCGAACTGAAGAACACCATTCCTGCCTTCCTTCCTCACTTGCATCTTGACAACACCATTATCCTTCTTCCTCACCCTGAGATTCAGCGTCTTTGCGACGGCTTCCAGCTTTGAGACAATGGCTGAGGCAGGCTGTTCTGAAGTGAACCTTGCTTCTTTTTTACTCTCCTTCTCAACGAATAGGCCAGAGAGGTCAAACCCTGTGGAGAAAGAGATGATTTCAAAGGCATTTAAATTTGTCACCGCCAGGGGCTTCCCGTCTTCATGGCTGTTCTTCCTGCGCCTCACACCAAGTGTTGGGACAGCATCTGTGGTGGCATTCTCACTTGGCAGTCTCTCCTTCGCTGTAAGGTTCTCCTCGGGACCTTTCCGGAACCAGGTGGACTCCTTTATCTTCTGGATTGATATCCTCTTGTTCGGATCAGGGTCCATGATCTTGTACAACAGCTTCTGAAGTTTTTGGGAAACCCAGCCGGGGCACCTGAAATCGCCTTTCTCAATCTTCCGGTACATCTCTATCAAGTTCTGACCTTGGAAAGGGAGGTAACCAGCAACAAGAACAAACAGGATGACACCGCAAGACCAGATATCTGATTTTGCACCATCATAGCCTCCCTTGCTGATCACCTCTGGAGCCACATATGCAGGCGATCCACAGGTGGTGTGGAGCAAGCCATCCTGCCTCTTTGATTCCGAAAGTGCACTCAGCCCAAAATCTGAAACCTTCAGGTTTTCATTCTCATCCAGCAATAGGTTCTCGGGCTTCAAGTCCCGGTGATACACGCCTCGGCTGTGGCAGTAATCCACTGCACTGATGAGCTGCTGGAAGTACTTGTGTGCAGCACCCTCGGTGAGCTTGCCAGCCTTGGAAACCTTGTCAAAGAGCTCACCGCCTTTCATGTACTCCATGACGAAGTAGATCTTGCTTCGTGTCGCCATGACCTCATGGAGCAGAACAATGCTTTTGTGCGCTACCAACCGCATGGTTGTGATCTCACGCCTGACCTGCTCCCCGAGCCCGACCTTCAGCACCTTCTCCTTGTCCATCATCTTTATGGCGACACCTCGGTTTGACTCAAGGTTCTTGGCGTAGTGCACCTTGCCAAATGCTCCTTTCCCTAACAATCTCCCCAGCTCATACCTCCCCATTACAACCTTGCCACTGTTCTCCATGCCTTCAAGAGAATAAATCACGGCCAATAATATTCTTGTGGTTAGCACTTAAATATGCTACGACACTTCAGCCAGCCTCCCCGAAGTCATGATCCAGCACTCTTGTGGACTCGTCATAGCGGAGTCTGAATGGCGTGGAGTTGATGCAGGCAAGGTGGTTGCTCACATCAAGCGGTGACCAAATGGGCCCTCGCAGAGCGGTGATGTTCTTGGTCTCACAGAAGAAATCTCCTCTATGCAAGCACATCTTTCAGCATTCCTTGAGACTTTGATTTCTTGTTTGGATGAGTTCCCTGAAAAAGAAGTAGCATTCAGATTTGGCAGTCACAGATTTAATAATACGTAATAAGGATAAGTACTAGTATGAATGATTGAAGAGAAAAGTAGAGATGGATGGAAAGAAAATCGAATTCAGGCATAAGTTGCTTAGGAGCAAACAAAATAATTACTACTAGGCCTGCATGTAATTCAGAGTTCAAAGATAAAAATTAAGTGACTCCTTCATCATCAGCGCTGAATCGCTATGACTTGTGAAACCGTGATCACCTCTAACAAACTAAAACTAGGTATCGGGAGAACACAGCGCCTACCAACAATCCGGCAAGAGGGACAAATCACATGATGAGATTAGGATCCCAGTATCCCACAAGAAAACAGAGAAAACCGTGCTACCTTTGTGCTTCTAATGATTCGACATCTAGCAGGACTCTTCCAGAAAAGCTGAGGCGAATTTCGAAATCTGACCGCATGGTGCGCAGATGATTGGAAGAATGTACTAACTCCGGGCTGAACCGAGAGAAAATCAGACAACGGAGAACTCCAAAATCTAGGCGAACTAGCACGGAACAGAAGGCCCGGTTTTCCCCCTTGTCCAATCAATGTGCCCCTATCCGCACGCCAGAGATTTTCTTCTTTCTCAAGAAGATCCATCGATATCACAATGCATATTGGCAATCAAGAAAAGTTCAACCCCACGGACGGACCGACGACGAGATCCAATGCAGGCACGCGGCAGGAAAGGAAGCAGAGGAGATAGGGAAAAGCTAGCCGCCAATACCTTCCGGCGCCGCCGCGGAGACGAGGAGACGGGAGCCAAGAGACTTGCGCCGGCGCGCCACGCGGGCTCTGCTTCTCTTCTTCCCTTGGGCTTCCGGGGTTGAGTCGGGTTCCCAGTGTGTTGGGGATGTGTGAGGTGAGCGGCCTCCGGCGACCGCGCGTTTTATATATCGAGGGGCAGAGGCGCGGAGCGGAGGAGGTTAGGAAAGGAAAGGAGATGATGAGATGAGGACACCACGTGGACGCCGACGCGGTATGACCAGACTGCCCCTCCCGGCCCGGCCTGCCGTTTCCAGGGCACCGCATCTCACCGAAGGCATATTCCGGTTTTTCTCTTCTGTCGCTGGCCGTTTGCTGGCAAAACCATTTAGGCCTCCTTTTAAGAATTTTGCAGGAACTCTATAAGATAGGATTTGCAAATGAAAAATTTCTTTAAAGTCTTTTGGTTTATTGGAATGAATTCCTATTCCTATATAGGATAGGAATCAATCCTTCGTATTTTGGAGGAAAAAAAATTAGACTAGACTCAATGAAAAAATTTCTATCCTATGCATCAAATAACATCTCTTTCTCTATAGGAATTGAGATGCATGTCATCTCACTTTCTATAATTTTTCTATTTCTATAAAATTTCTATTCTATGAACCAAAGAAGACCTTAATGTAGGAATCCCCATCAATATTTTATAAAACACAAAAACGAACAAATCTTGTACTCCATCAAGGCCGCAAATACAAGAAATACGCACAAATCTTTTGCAGTTACTACTCCAAAGGAAATCTCGTGCTCCATCAAGGCTGACTGAGTATTCTCTTTTGCAATTTATACAAGAAATATGCAATAAAAATAAAAAAAATGCAGAGACATGCACAGATACATCAAGGCCCTACTGTGGCCACCCTGGAGCCGTGTCCTTTTTGGTAATTCGTAGCCTGGATAGATGGCGTCTCAGCTGACAGCAGGGCACAGTAAGTAACCAGCTAGTAGGACGCGGCCAACGCTCTTTTGTTTTTCTGGCGATCCACTCGTGCCAATTGAGGCCGCCGCTCGATCTTCACATGCATGGTGCATGTGGGCGGCCGTGTGATTTTTCTACTGCACTGATTATAGATGTGGTTGTGCTCGCCTTATCTTTATCCTATGCACTGCTGAGTCAAGGGCAGCCTGTTCCCTGGACCAGTCATGATGCCGTGTTACATGTGATGGAGACTGAATGACCAACCATATACATACAGTCCCATCAGGAAAACCATGGATGCCCCAGCCCATAGCATAGGTCCAATTGGGCATACCCATCAACCAGATGCACATGGACAGCGCAGGTCGTGAATTATTGAGTGAATTTTAGTTTCTACCACCTACTTTGATTTTTTACGTTAATTACCTCGTTTAATAGCTTTTCATTGGAACTACCCACCTAAGAAAAGTTTTGCCGGTTTTTACCACCTTTACTATGTTTTAGGTTGCGATGGTTTCTCTGGTGGTTCTTTTGCCGTACAAAAACCGTTGATAGGGTTATGTCTGGTATGCGCTTCCACCTATGAACAAGAAGTTGTGTGGCGTGAAGAAGTAAGTCATCAAGGCAAAGCGGTGCGTACATACACATGATGACCGTGAGAATAAAATGTGTTTGGCTAAGCCATTTGGCCAGTTCGAGCATGGGGAAAAATGCCGGAAGGAAAATTGCACCGTGGCACGACACGTGTACCTGATGGGCGGGGCTCACCTAATAGATCGCTAAATAGGACAAAAAAAGTAGCAAAACTTTCACTAAATGTGGTAAAAATGACAAAAAGTTCACTAAGTGAGGTAATACATAAGGAAAAATATTAAACGGGGTAATTTGTGTCAAAAGTATGGACGCATGAGGTAAAAATTGGAACTCACACTTAATTAGTACTCCACCTTATGTTACTTTTAGCAGAGTTTTTACAATATACTGTATAAGGGAAACCATATATGTGAAATTTGACTAAAGGTTGTTTTACTATACTGAAAATTGTAGGGATTTTACCAAGTGCCGAGATTACGGAAAAATATATTCTATGAAACAGTGTGCAAATGCACTCTTATGGAACTTCCTACATTTATGGTCATTTAAAAATATTTTGAATTAAAGACGTCTGAGCATACTTCAGCTCCATGGAAAATGGATGTATAACCATCATGAAGGAAGTCCCTTTTCTAGGGAAAAAATGGAAAAGTGATTAGGATCGAAAGAAACTGAATGGCATTTTTGAAATGGACAAAGCATGACACTCAATAATGGATGGATGACAATAAATTCATGGCGCCACATGTAGCCATCATCAACCATGAACAACAAACCATCTTATTACATCTTTTTGAATAAATTGCAAGGAAAGACGCCAGCCACATTTAAATTCTGTCTACTATATTGATGCGGAGGAGAGTGGTCCATATTATCCCCTTGATGATTGCAAAAGAATTTGTCGATGACATTGTGTAGATAGGCTACTGATGTCGCAAAATAAAGAGTGAGGAACATTTGGTCGCTTGGCTATGATGTGATTTTGATTTATATCTACCACCACAATGGAGAGAAGTATATATGAAAACATCAAAAGAAATCAATACAGATTCATGAAGTTCAAATTTGGATAATGCTTAACAGTGCACCTTAACTGCAACAGGTGTCGATTTAGATATTGGCAAGGTTTTCAAAGTAACATTCCGATCATTTTTTTAATGAAAGTAGGTTGCTAAAACTGAGGCTAATGAAGTACACACTCTGAAAAAAAAAGAACTCCCTCCGTTTTATAATGTCGTGTGTGTATATATATATATATATATATATATATATATATATATATATATATATATATATATATATATATAGATATAGATACTCTATTACCCAGGGTGAAGAATAAGAAATTCTTCACCCCAGTCCATTAACCGAGCCACGGTCTGGCCTAAGCAAATCTTGACCGATATAATATTTTGTTCCCCTACTGTAAATTTACGTTGATGGGAGTGGTTGGCTGGCAGGAGGTATCCCACCCCCGTACCATTATTTTCTCTATTCCCTGCAAAAAAAAACTTTTCTAATTAGCTGCGAGCGGCGGGTGAGTTCGTCACCGTTCCTCTCTCCCCGGTCCCTCGTCACTGACGGTTGCGGAGGCCGCGGCAGCTACGGCGACGGCAACGGTGCCGGAGGGACGACCTGGAGGCGAGGTTTACTCCCCTGTCTCGTGCGTGGAGTGCTCCCCAATTTCTCTCTTTATGCGGTAGCGACTAGGAGGCGAATTGGGCAGTGCAACGATACGGTGCGAGCTCGGCGGCGGCAACGACCTTCTCCGCGTACCTCTCCACCTCCGGCGGTCTGGTCGCTGGTAAGATCCCCCACCTCGTATTCCGTTCCCTTTCCTCCTCCATGAATTTCTGAATTTTTAGGGTTAGGGTTCTTGATTTTTTGGGAACGGGGCGAAAAAGAAGGTAGAATAACAGGAAAGGAGATGAAAGAAAAGAGGGGAGCTTGCATACTGAAGGAGGTGATGGACTTGACCTTCGCTCCACTGTGGGATCAATTCAAGGGTGCAGCTTAATTTTTTCACATTTTCTTGTGCTTTTCTGGTTTCCTTCTGTTCAATCTTTTGCAACAGAGCAGATTCACAACAGAGCAGATTCACAATTAGGCCCCGCTTGGAATAGGAGTAAATATATACACCCGTATTGCTTTTACAAGTGTACAATACCAGCCATGTGTGATTTTCAACCGGAAATGAAAACGACCGATTGAGGTCCGTATCTTTTACAGGTGTAAATGTGTGGAAAACGACAATCCAATCAGGCCCTTAGTTTGGTGGAGTTCATCGAAAACAGACAAGAAAGTCAAGAAACAGGGTTATCACCTTTGTTTGGATCTAAGAAGATACTCGTTATTCATCTGCAGCGTCTTTTGATTCAATGATCTTGCTAAAGGACACAAAAGTGTCTCTTTTTTAAGCATTGACTTGTCCTGAACACTGCTAATGAGGCTTCAGAACTCTCTAGGTGCAGACCTGAACACTAGTGAGACATGGTAGCAATTAGCGAAATGAAAGATGTAGAATCTGGTTTTCCTTTTCCAATTCATGGAAGCACTAACCTTCTGTGAAAGCACTGCGTACACCTGCAGTATACTTCTCAGGTTTCCTTCTCGGATTTTAGACTGAGCTTAAGGCAAATGATGGATGGTTAAGCACCGATTTATTTATAGTTTTGATCTGTTGATACACACTGAACAGAAGGATATAGGATGTAGTGCTCCTATTTTATGTCGATGTAAACAAGCGATGCAATCTACATCGCAAGCAAGTTTGGAATATGTATTAGTTGGACATGCTCCTATTTTTTGTTGGCCCCTTGTATATTACCTTGTCTCTCAGAATTCTTACACTAGTTGGCAAACTTGCTGACTCCATATGATACGCTAGATATTCATACGTGGCTCGTTGCAAACATTACATTGGTGGACACTGACCATCTCCCAGATTGTCAATATTCATGAAAGCTGAGTTAGATTTAATTTAATTAGCATGAGGTGGACCCTGACCCTCATCCAGCCTGTCAAACTTTGCTGATTTTTTTGTCTAACCCACCCTCAGTGCAGGAGTAATCTTCTATAACATGAAAAATTGTTTTTTCATTCAGGTTTTTGCTTGTTTGTTTTCTGTAGCATAAACCAGATGGGAATGTACTTTTTTTGGCGAGTAATCATGCGATTCTAGCTGGACTCCATAAATCTAATTTATTCCTTAGCCATGGATACTGTAAAGAATAGCCACACAATCATTTTTGCATTTGATTCTTATATACTGGAAAATGTTTTCTTTATTCACATTTAACCTATTTTACTATCTTATATGCCGGTTTTGGCATTTTGCCTTACAATTATGTGTGTCTGACCAATTATTTGTTTCATTTTGATAACTCTTTGGTGACAAACAATGTCTTAAATAGTTACAAGATGCAGACTAGTTCAATATGATGACTCCCAGTATTGTACCTGGCACGATTTGATAAAAGACACGGTTTACAGTGCATTGAAACAATAGTTACAGAGTTTGGCCTTTTATCTTATTTCTCTCTATATTTTTTATTCATACCGTGCAGCCAGCGTGTTATGGGTTCATGTAATTCCGACGAATTTGGTACATCCAAAATATCTCTGTGATATCTTTGATTTCGACATTGTTTCCAGTTTAGGGTACCAAAGCCTATTAATCCTTTAAGTGTTATATGTGCTTGTGTGTTGGTGGCTCTACCTGTTTGTTGGTATACTTCTGAAAACTGAAATACTCTGTTTTTCAGGTATGTGTTCAAGCGGATGACGATTAATGTACGAGGGATAGGTCTTCGTATTTATGGTGGGTACGAGTAATTTTGAATCGAAAATTTCAGGCCTTCTTTTACTAACACCCTGAAGCACAATTGAGGTTTTTGTGAGAAGAAAAGTGAACCTGAAGGGTACAGTACTATTAATAGGATACTATGTTGGTTACAGCCCATGGATAACAATGTTTCAGTCCCTAGAGAGATTGCTGAACAGATGAAGTTGATGTGAAATCTCTGGTCACTTGCAAATTAAGCTGCTTGAAGATCAAGTTCGACAGTAGTCAGTTTTCAAGTTCGGTACTATTCAGTTTTGTAACAGTGATTTCTGAAATGTTCATGCTGCTGGATACTTAGTGCTATGTGGCATTCAATTGTGTCCAAACGAATTTTATTTGTAATTGCTAGGATGGTTTTTATTACGTGAGTTATTTCTGGGAACCACTACATGGAATCTATGTATTAGACCACTTTGTTATTCCACTGTTACCAAAAATTCCTTGTGTACAGAATGAATTAGTTGCTTGTGTTTCTTACCATTACCAAAATGCCTCCTACAGAATTGTGATAGTGGCCTATGTTAATTAAATCACTTACAATATTTCATTTTTGCTAGGCACGTTGTACTCAGTATACAATACAAAAAGTAATAGAACTAGCGAAATATACATGAAATAAGGAACACAGGCTTATATCTAAAAAAATCAGGAACGCCTCGCTACTGTAAGATTACCTGAGTAGCCTTATATAAAATAAAATAAAATAAGAAAAGGCTTACTACTATAAGATTACCTAAGTAGTCATAAAATTACAGCAAGAAGCGCCAGATAGGTTCCTCACCTACGGGACACATGCAAACATTAAGATTACCTTGCATTTCTTTTATTTTACGGTGGTTTTAGTGCGGGAACTGATTCCTCTTTCCACACTATAATATTACCTCACAAGCCTGCTATTTCTTACAGATTGTAGTTCCAAGCGTGGGCACACAAGCTGGCTGGGGTGAGGAATATATATATATATATATATATATATATATATATATATATATATATATTGAAAAGTCTCACAAACTTTGATTAAATTTGTAATAAAAACAATTACATCTAGAATGCCAAACATATATAATTACATTCATCGTAAGATATAATTTCATATTCATATTTTTGTATTGTAGAAAAAAATAGTTTTCTCTATAAACTTGATCAAACTTTGCAAAGTTTGACATTTCAAAAAAAAATCTATGCGCACTACACTATGAAACGGAGGGAGCATTTCATAATAGATCTTGTAACATCAATTTGATGTTGCAGATGTTTTCTTTTCATGGTCAAGCCCCAAAACATGTCTTACTAGCACACATTCGAAATCAGCGTAGATATAAAACAAAAATGTACAATAGAAACTGAACAAAAAAAGGGAGAGAACTTATTGTTGCATGAAAAACAGGAAATCAATCAATTACCTAGTAATTTAGTACCATTGTCCTCTAGGATTTGTCTTCAATCAAGTTCAAGGATTTGGTGAAAACTACATTTTTGTAGTTAAACCTGATTAAAAGGATTTGGTGAGTACGCCACCTTATCTTCTGGTAGTTGTGATGTTCCATTACCTTCTCAGAGCATCTGCAACCGGACACCCCATACCCGCCCCAAACATTCGGACGAAAAAACGCCACCCAACCGGTCTCCCCATATTCGGCCCAAACGCCCGGACTGACCGGCACTCCCCATATCCAGCCCAAATCTGAGGTGTATATGGGAACGCCCGGATGCCCGGGCACGCCCGCGATGTAGGACGGACAACTGGGGCCCGCACCAATTCAGTCATATCTGCCTCCCCTCTCCTTGCCCGAGCAACACTCTCCTCTTCTCTGTTCGCCCTTCTCCGCACTGCCACCATCGGACTTCCGCCGGGATCGTTGTTCCGCCACCATCCCCAACTCAGGACTTTGCCACCAGACGCCCCAGTGCACACCGCCGCCGACCAGGCCGCCACCGGACAACGTCCCGATACATCAAACTTTCTGGAGATGCACCGACAACTGCAAGATCAACAAGTGCATACGCAATTTCTGGATGATCTTGTCGAGCATATGTGGACGCACACTGAAAATCAGTAAACTTGTCTTTTATTTTAACAATTATGCACTATGAATAATATTTATGTTTGACCTATATTTGGATCATGTACTATTTAGTATGAACTATTTGTGTTTGTGCGCACTAAAGCTATGTTTGTCCAAAATGATTGACGTGCATGTGTTTGCATGGATTAGGTGTTAGGGACTGTGGTTGCAGATGTCAAGTTTTAATGTCCATCCGATCACTGTCCACGGGCGTGTCCGGGTGCGTCCGCGGGCGAATAGGGGCTTGGATTAGCTATCCGTGGTTGTACATGCTCTTACGTAAGTTGTAATTCTAATTTTACTCTGTTAAAGCTTGTTTTCAGGAGCGCACTGAATCTAGTTGAAAATCCTGGCACCATCCATTCGCTGCAGGTTCCATTATGAATTCTGTGGCATGTACAGAGAGCTACTAACCTGGTCCAAAATTATGTCTACATTAATTCATCTCTCCACCAGCTGGAATTCTGGCCACATTCATCTTTGCTCTAGGCGTCCAAATGAACAAACTTAGAGTATCTCTGACAAACAATTTTTAAATTTCATTACTCCGGTTTGATCCATATTAATTGTCATTGATTTAGTATAACCTTTGATCCATATTAATTTGTCTACTCCTTCCGGTTCAGTTTATAAGTCGGATACGGGTTTTTAGATCTTTGATTTGCCTAATAAAACATGTGTGATATGCCACAAAAATTATACGGTTAGAAACTACATTTGACAAGGAATCAAAAAATATACTTTTTATGAAATAAAATACATGTTTTCCACGTTAAAGTGGGGACCAAAAATCTGTGCCCGACTTATAAACCGAACCAAAGGAAGTAAGAATTTCATTATTTTAGTGATCGCTGATATCTCCATGCCCTTTCCACTTGTTTTAGTGATCTCTAATATCTTTTTGAAAAGGAGGAGTGATCTCTAATATCTGTGCAAGCTTACACTCCCGGCAAAAAAAAAGAGAGGCTTACACTGATTTTTTATATGTATATCTTTATATAATGCATGTTATGATGTGGAGTTGCGGAGTTGTCGGAAGATTTGTCTAGTAGCCGCAAGCAAGTAGTGATGTGCTAAATGATTGGCAATATATATTCTTATATCACAATAATGCCAAACGGAAATAGTGGTTGAGGCCATTCTCGATGGACACTGCCACGTCGCCATGAATGTACACCCGATTCCTACCCTATCTTCCTCACTCTCATACTGACTCGGATCCTCATCTCCATGTCGAATCATCAGCAATCGTATGATTGCAGATACTCCTTCAGAAGTGACAAGTAGTAGTGCGCGGGTGGTAGTGGGCGTAAATATTGCGAAACTCTTCTCCGTTGGGTGCACAAGACTGAAAATAATTCGACCTGTGTACAACTTCTGGCAGGGGGTCTAGAATCCGCATCCCCCTATAAAGGTTGATATTTCAGCTCGATCGGATTAGTAGCTATAGTGTGATGCCAACCGAGCAGCGCTGTCTCACGTTGAAAATGACCTTCGTCCTTGTAGTTGTAGAGTACGTGTACTCACACTGCTTTCATCCGGAGACCGGTTCTCACATTTGAGCAACTACTCGTGATAATGACAACTCACTGGATTGGTACAATGATCTAAAAAATCAAGAAACTTGCACCGAAAAAAGATGTTTTGCAGGAAGAAAAAAAAAACTGTAGTTGTTTTATCATGTGTCTAGAGGTGGACGTCCGGTTTACAATTTACATGCTTAATTTGGCTCGTCTATTCGGGTTCCTAGAATTTTGTTTTTTTTTTGCGAGAAAATTTCCGATCTATTTATGTTCAATCATGACAGTACAACGAATACTAGAAATAATAGAAATTACATCCAGATCCGTAAACCACCTAGCGACGACTACCAACAGTGAAGCGAGCCGAAGGCGCGCCGCCGTCATCGCCCCTCCATCGCCGGAGTCGGGCACAACTTGTTGTAGTAGTAGACAGTCGGGGAAGTCGTCGTGCTAAGGCCCCGTAGGACTAGCGCACCAGAACAGCAACCACCGCAAATGAAGAATAACGTAGATCAGAAAGATACAATCCGAAAACACACGAACGTAGACGAACAACGACGAGAACCGAGCAAATCCACCAAATATAGATCCGCCGGAGACACACCTCCACACGCCCATCAACGGTGCTAGACGCACCGCCGAAACGGGGGCTAGGCGGGGAGACCTTTATTCCATCTTCAGGGAGCCGCCGCCGTCTCGTCTTCCTGAGCAGGACACAAACCCTAGCAAAACTGAAAGAAACAACTAAAAATGGAGCCCTCCCGCCGGCCCTTGCCGAGATCCACCGCGCCCCCATGGCCCTAGGGCCACCGGAGAGGAGGCGGACCTGGGGCGGTGTCGGCGGGCGGCAGAAACCCTAATTTTTTTGTGGAGGAGGAGGAGGAGGCAGCTGGTTCTAGAATTTTGGTTTCTAGTATAAAATAACAGCCGAAATAATCACACTAAAAATTGCAACCGAATCTTATTAACGGGAGTCTATCCGTTTGGTTTGTTCCTTCAACAAAATCAAAATACGTGTGCACTACCATGAGTAGAAGCAACATGTCAAGTACTAGCGATTTGTTATACTGTGTACATACATAGCGGTCAATGTGCCGAATGAGCACAATCACTTCTTCTCTACCTGTGCTCAGCCCCCGCTCCTAGGCCGCCGCTCCTAGGACACCGCCGGTGGCCACTCCGGCCCCGGCGTCCACCCACCAAACTCAACCCCTACTCCACGTGATCCACAGGCCCCTCTCCAGGTGATCTCCGGTTTGAATTCTCATCATGTCTCTCGCAGATCTGAAATTCGATAGAGGTCAAGATTTTGCGGCTGAAGTCTGGAGGAAGTGGGGTGTACCCATCAACTATGAGGATGGCAAAGACATGGAGGTATTCATCCTAGTTGCTGAGTTCACCAGATCACATGTAACACCCCATGTCATTAGCCACAGTAATCACTTTTGATAATGACAAGTCAGCAGGATTAACAGTGCCAAATCATCATTTGCATCATATTGCATTTCAACTCCTAAGTCAAAATCCCAATTTAAATGAAAGTGGAAAATAAAAGTTGTTCAGCATAGAAACTAAAATGTTCATTTAATAATAAGTATCCCAGAGACCATTCTAAAATTGTAACCAACATTTAATAAATTAATTAGGTGACCCAAACCTCTTTTAACAGTGGCTGGAAATAATATTAAATAACCTTTTAATTAATCTAGATCAAATATGAAATAATGTTTTGCCCAAATTAGTTTTTGGTGTTAGGGTATAATGCACTGGTATTTGTGGACTAGGTCACACTTTTTACAAAACTCATTTAGGGCTCAAACAATTAGCAAACAGAAAAGAAAAGGAAACAGAAAAAGGAAAATAGAAAAAGGCCTAAAGAAGCTACTGCGCACTCGGGCCTGCTCGCTACAGCACCGGCACAGCCCACCCCGCGCCGTCCCCCACCTCTCACTGCTCACCGCCGCCCCGCTGTCGAACACCGAGCGCGCGCACCCCAGACCCCCCTCGCTCGCCGCTCGACAGCGCGCCCGCGCGCGCGCTGGGTTAAGAGCAACCCTGCACCCCCCTGGCGAACCCTAGCGCCACAACTCCCCTCCCCTCGCCTTCCTCTTCCTCACCCGACGCCGCCATGGACGGCCGCGGTTGAACTGCGCGACCACCGTCTCCCGTTCGCTCCGCCGACGCGTCCTACAACTCCGCCTCGATCGTCTGCTTCGATTGCGCCTCGTCATCACGCTCGGGAACGACCGCACGCTCGGGATCGACCTCGCCTCTCCTTCTCGGTCGCCGGCGCCCGCCGTCGTCTCCGTCGACCTCTGCTGCTCCTAAGCTCACACGGGCCTTTCTTGGCCGCTCGATGAGCTCCTCCCTCCTTTCGTTACTTCTTTCCGCGGCCGCATTTGCCCCTAGCCCGCTCGCCGCCATGACCAAGCCCCTGCCTCCGCCATTGCTCGTCGCCGGCGTCGTTCCGGCGACCAAATGGTCGCGCGCTGCTGCCCAACTTGCTCGCCGCATCGCGTAGAGCCTTCCCAGCGCTTCGCTTCGTCCGTTAACACGACGTGGCGCGGTTCCCGTAGCTCACCCGAACGCCGTCGCCGCCATTGTGGTCGTGCCGCTCATTTCCGGCCACCCCAGCTCCGGTCATTAGCACAGATCGACGCGGCTCGGGCTCAGCTTTCGAACGCAAGAAGAATCGCCCGAAACGGTGCACCCTAGCCAAATCCCGAGCTCGCCGGAGCTCGACGCCGTGCTCGGGCTCGCCGGAGCGCTCTCCGGCGGCCGGTCCGACGTGGCACCGGTGGGTCCCACCCCCCGTGCCACTGACTGTGGGCCCCCGCGGGCCCCTTTGACCCCGTTGACCTAGGTCAACGCTGACGTGGCCGCCCCCTGTCTCACTGACATATGGGCCCCACCCCATTTAAACGAATTTAAATAAATAGATAATTAGTTATTTAGTTAATTAGTTAATTTAAACACTAATCAGTCACTAACTGCTGGGCCCCACCTGTTAATTAACCCAATTAGTTAATTTAACCTCTCTGTTAAAGCCACAGTGTATGACATGTGGGCCCCACTTGTCAGGTTTGACTCTGGTCAGCCAGAGTTGACCTGCTGACGTCACACTGACCTCATGCTGACGTCATCATTCACTATTCTGGATAATTCAAATTTAAATAAATAATTAAATTCAGAAAATATTTAAAACTTTAGAAAATCATATTAAATAAACCGTAACTCCGATGAAAATAATTTATATATGAAACTTGCTCAGAATTTCGATACGAACCCAAATACGCCCTCCGTATTCTTGTCAGATGCCCCTAGCTATATGAACGTTGAACTTTTAGACCGATTTCGATAAATGAGTAGTGCCCAACGTTGATTAAATAAATCCGGTTAAATTCCTAAGTTAACTAAATCATTTAGTTAGGCAGTAGAACACCCCGGCATATCATTTAGGCATGTCATACATATTGTTTGCATTATTGCCGTGAATTTATTGTTTCTCTCCCCCCCCCTTCTCTTTCGATAGACGCTGAGACCGGCGATGCTGCAGCTGGGTACGACTACGCTACAGACGAGCAGCCCGTTGACGATCCCTCTTTATTGCCAGAGCAACCAGGCAAGCCCCCCCCCCCTGAGCATCCAGATATCGCCCATTCCATTTCTCCTTCTTGCATTAGATTTTGCTACTGTTAATGTATGCTCCTATTCTGATGCATAGCCTGCTGTTGTAACCTGTTCATTGTTACCTTACCTGCCTATGATAAACTGTTTAGTATAGGTTGGTAGTGAACCATCAGTGACCCCACCACCTTACCCTTGTTGCCCCTGCTTGATCATCGACGGCTCGTTCAATGTGATCGTTGACCAGAGACCGACACCTCACTTCACACCGCCCCTTAGTTGTACGACTCTGCATAGTAACTAGCGAGTGCCGAGGGTGATACCTCGTAACGCACTCCTGATGAATACTCTGCAGTGTAGCTGTTCGGTCGTGGTCATTGAGGGTGATTCCTCCTTCTCCACTCCCGATACGACTCTGTCGTGCAACCCCTCAGTGTGAACCTCGAGGGTGATGCCTCATACGTTCACCATGATGATTTCATCAAGTGGAATCCACCGAGGGTGATTCCTCGTGGTTTCCCCCTTGATGTTATGACCACACGGTTACTTTGACCTTTGTTACAGGCAGGTCGACCCTGGTGGGTACCCGCTGGGGATCTATGATGTCGAGTGTGCCGGAAGGGCATTCGAGTGTGATATTGTGGCGGAGTTTCAGAAACTCTGATTGTCTCCGCGTGATACTAAATGAGCCTATTGGATTTGGGTTTGTGATCTGAGTGGGTCGACGTGCCCTATACGCACTACCACCACGCGGGATTATGGTTATGGGGCCCTCTGCGATGTACGTTTCTCCCGAAAGCTCATCAGACGTCATGATTCACCGTGCGGGCTGATTGTCGGGATTGGGCTGGATACTTCACTGACGAGTTCAGTGTCGCGCCTGCACCCCGGCCAGTCTCGCAACGCGCAGGGTGCCCAGGGCGAAGGCCCAAGACCTCTGGGTGCATAGGTTAGTCCGGCGTGCTGACCTCTCTGCCGAGCCTAGGTAGGGCGCTGCTTCGTGTTGATCTTCCGAGGTCTGGCATTACCCAGCAAGTGTGTCCGACCAGAGTTGATCGAGCGTGTTGGGTAACAGTAGTGCACCCCTGCAGGGATGAATGATCTACCGATAGCCGGTCCTACGGTAAAGGACGCTCAGTTTGTGTATCCCGATCTACTACTTGAACTGGATACTTGTTACTTAATTGAAGCTTCGGGATCGCTTTCTCGCGTGGGAGTCGAGGAAGGATCTTTAAGCTGTACTTCAACATGTTTGCTAAATAAAATGCTATTCTACTCTCTTCTACTGCTGCAAGATGATGGCTTCGTGAAGATGCTAGTCTTCGATAGGACTAGGCCTTCTCTCTATTCTGGCGTTTCTGCAGCCCAGTCCACATATACAACCTTTCTCCATTGATAATGTTGCATATGTAGTATAGATCCTTGCTTGCTGAGTACTTCGGATGAGTACTCACGGTTGCTTTACTTTCTCTTTTCCCCATACCCCACCTTGATGATACATCAGACGTTGGAGTCCAGGAGCCAGATGCCACCTCAAGAGCTTACTACCAGGAGGGTCCAGAGGGCACGTACTACTGGATCGAGCCAGCCGACCAGGAGTAGGATCGGAGGCTCCCAGGCAGGAGGCCAACGCCTTTCGATCTAGTGTCGTTGTTTGTGCTAGCCTTCTTAAGGCAAAACTTGTCTAACTATGTCTGTACTCAGATATTATTTGTATGACTGACTTATGTATTCGGATCTTCGGATCCCTGGTCTATAATATTGTGGATCTCCGTTTATTTGTGTTTAGAGTTGTGTAGTGATATCTTCCCGTGAGTCCCTGTGCTTGATCGTACACGTTTGTGTGTATGATTAGTGTACGATTGAGCCGGGGGCGCCACATCGCAAATCAGACTCACCGAAGAATCAGTAAGCACTATTCTCCTATCATGTTTCGGTGGTCGTGCATCTCTTTTCAAGGTCAAGCTCCTACAAAATTGGTCTTTTAGATTTTCTGTTTCATCTAAAGAAGTAGGCTTCTCGATTATCAAGGATGGTAACATCTCACTTCCTATGCTTAATGTCAATTTTCTCCTCTGGGGTAATGGAGGACCAAACTCGGGTTGGGAGCTTGATCAATACCTTCAGGAGAAACGGGATGCTTGGACTCATATCTTTAGACATCATCCTAGAAAATCCTACCTTCAAGCTCTTAGATCTCTGGCAATCTTCAACGATCCACGCAATCCCAACCATAGCTTGTCTTGAAATCGCCATGATCACTCAATCGTGACCCCATCAACGGAAGCAGCTCATCATTCGGGCATTAATGCCCATAATGCCACAATTACCAGCCAGAGGGCGGGATCCTCTTGTTTTTAAAAAGGCCCACAAGGTGCATTCTGCGTGCGTTGTCTTCTTATGGGCCATAACAGGCCCAGCTGCACTAAGCGCATCAAATGCCGTAAATGCAAGAGATGGGGCCACATTGAGCGAGATTGTTTCTCTCAGGCCCAACACAACCCAGTCAACGAGCCCAGTCTTCAGAGACGCCCGACGGTCGAGTTTCCGAGGCAACACCCCATTATTCCCGCGATTGTGACTAATCGTGTAGTCACACAGCCGACCGCCCAAGCGAATCCAGTTAATGCTCTGCAATTGCGCCAGATTGGTAGCCCTCATCACAACTCTTTCCTAACTCCGATTTCCCATCGACTCCAAGCTGCCACAATCCGTCCCAATCCAACCTCTCTCACAATCTCATCTCCATCGACTCAAAGCCACAGAACCGCACCAATGGCCACTTTTCCGTTTGATCCCACCCCTTTTCTTCCGCCAAATCACCATAGCATCGAGGTAGAAGGAAGGCCAACAAGAATCAAGATCATCAATGGTGCGGCGCCTGCTACACATGAGGAGTGGGCAATAGCAACTATTGTCCCCATGCCAAATCTGCCTGTGGCCTTCAACACAATTAGAGAGGTACTGACCGACTTCCTCAATGACAAGCAGCTAGGTTTCTCTGAGATTGAGCCCTGTCCGTTTGGCCAAGCATATATCAAGTTGAATAGCGTATTTGACAGAGATGACTTAGTATCCAATAGTCCACATCAGTTTACAGACGTACATGTTATCTTCCAACCACATAACAAGGGGCTGAATTGGAGGAGACTAGTAATGAACAGAGATGTATGAATTTTGCTATGTGGATACCCCTTTGATAGAAGAAGTATTCAGGAGGTCAACAATGCAGTCAGTAAGTTTGGGAAATTCTTGAGCTGGGACAGAGTCAGAAGTACTAGAGCAAATCTTATGGTTAAGGTGAGAGTAGAGGAGTTAAGTGACATTCCAGCAAGTATTGTTTTTGGAGAGGGCTATGATTTCCAAACAGACTCTCTTTCTGTTCCTGTGGTTATTCTCCAACAACAGATTTTGGGCAATGATGCACCTGATGAAGATCCCATTGATCCTCATGGTAATCCAAATCCTATCCCACCTCAGGCAAATTTCCACCCAAACCAGCACAACCATTTCATTGGTCCACTGCAGCAGCATGAACATGATGATCTACATGCTCCTATTCAACAGCAAGGCCCACAGATCAATCTCCAACTTGCACTCAATGCTGAGAATGCTGATCAGGTTAATGGACATGCTCAAGCTGAGGAAGAGGCAGAAGAGGAGAACCTGCCAGGGTGGGGCCATTGGGCCATGCCACAAGATGCAGATATGGAGCTACATGCTGGAGAATTCCTTGCTCTGAATGATATTATGGAGCCTATGCAAGATATTGCCAATGTGGCACAGGAAGCCAACAGTAGCCTTACTGTATCCATGGTACCACCTGACAACAGTGTTAGTTTAGATGCCTCTGCTAATGGCCCTTTGGCGCCAATGCTCCACATCATCCTAGATTTAAATGAGATCCTGCAGCCCAATGGGCCTAAGCAACTACAAGCCCAGCAAATTCTGCTAGCTGAAGAGGTGCAACCACCACAGCCCACTATTATGATGCGAGCAGCTGCACCTACTCTGCCAGCTGCACCTTTATCAGATCCAAATCTTGAGGCTTTCAACCTACGAACAGTAACACATTACAGAGACACTCAGGAGGATCCTATGCTATCAAAAGTTTTGGCAAACACTTACATGCAAGCTTCAGCATCTCAGTTGGCATTGGCAAACACTATTGTAGACCACCATAATCTCAGTAAGGACACAGAGGAAAATGACAGAGATGATAAGATGATTTGTAAGGGGGGAGTGCTATGGAGAATGATTCACAAGTCATAGTCAAGGAGGGGCAGAATGAGACTGCAGAGACAGGTGAAGAATCCATGTCAGACTTGTCAGCTCCTCCAGGTTTTCCTATACCAGCTTTTGCTAATCAGGCTCACACTGTGTGCCCAGGTACTATCAACACAGAGAAGGATCAGACTGATGATCTTACACAAAATCCTGCTACAATGAGCAATGAGGAGGCACTAATTGGAAGACAAGGAGTCAAGATCTGGAGAAAGCATTTTGCTCCCTCCACAGACAGTGTCAATGTTATCCAGGTACCATCTGACTGGATTAACTTTCTGTCTGTCAACTTTCTAAATCCAGATAAATTTACTTGGGCAAAAAAATTCATCTCATCTAATGTGTGAGACATTATCAAACAGGCATCTTCCTGTAATACTACTCTTCCTTTCACTATCCCAGAGATCTGCCCAAGTAATAACTCTTTGGAATGTCTCATATCCACTCCTTCCCATGATACACAAGAGAAAGAAGTTTGTGGCTCTGGAGAAAAGAGAAGTTCAGAGACCATGTCAACATCATCTACATCAGCTCTGCACAAGAATAAAAAGAGAAAGGACAACATTCCCCTAGTGGAAACTGAGGTAAGAAGCAGCTGCAGATTACAAAAATTGACAAAAGGTTTTAAGAAAGCAGTTTGTAGAGATAAAGATTGTCTGGCATGTCATGTTGCACCACCTGTCCTGTCTGCTAAAGTTATTAAAAGTTTGAACACCTCTTTATGTAAGGTACCTGGCAAAGATACAACTGAAGAAATTCTGAGCAAAAGAGCCAAGAAGAACAAGGGAGAAGGCCCTATGCTAGAAGGCATCAAGACTACTAAAGAGAAGAACAAGAAATGGCTTTAAGTTAGTATGATGGCCATTAGAAAGTACCTTTTGTGCCAAAAAACTCTATTTCTGTATGAGATGTGGCAGATGTACTTTAAGTACCTGATGTACCTGAGTTGGCAGTTGAACTTTAAGTATCTGAGTGACTCTGATATTTTGGACAAGATTCTGTGTTATGCTTCAAGTTATGCTGATAGACTGCTCTTTAATATATTTGTAAACTGGAGCTATATGTATGTTGCAAGTTCTATGTTGGACAGTTCGCTCCTTTATCACCCAAATGAACAGAACCTGGAATATTCTTAACTGGAACATTAGAGGCCTTAATGACCCCAAGAAATGGACTGCTATCTCAAATAAAGTTGAAGAATCTAACTGTGCTATCCTATGTCTTCAAGAAACAAAGAAATAAATCATAGACTCAGCTTTCCTCAAAAATTTATGTCCCAGAAGAATTTCAAAATTTGCTTATCTTCCATCTGTGGGTGCATCAGGAGGGCTTTTGGTTGCTTGGAATGAGCAACTTTTCACAGGATAGTTACACCATATCAATGACTTCTCCATATCTATCCAATTCACCTCTAAACATGATGGAGAAACATGGATACTCATAAATATTTATGGAACATGTCAACACAATGAAAGGGCAGTTTTTATAAATTGGTCTCAGAACTTTCCAATGGCAAATGATGCAGACTGGATTATCTTGGGAGATTTTAATTATGTCAGATACCCCCACAACAGAAGCAGAGAGGGTGGAAACATCAATGATATGCTCACTTTCAATGAAGCCATCAATAAACAAGCACTGATTGAAATTCCACTGAAGGGTAGAAAGTTTACTTGGAGCAACATGCAAGATGCTCCTCTGCTTGAAAAGCTGGATTGGTGTTTAACCTCAGAAGCATGGACACTCAAATATCCAGTCACCCTTGCTTACCTTCTAGCTAAAATAACCTCAGATCATGTCCCAATCATGATTGCTATTGGTACAGCCATCCCAAAATCCAATATTTTCAAATTTGAAAATTTTGGTTACAACATCATCAATTCAGAGATGTAGTGCAAAATATATGGTCAGAGGAAGTAAATGAACAGGACAGTGCTAAAGTTATTGCCACTAAGTTCAAAAGATTGAGGAAGGGGTTAAAAAATTGGGCCAGAGAACTCTCAGATTTGAAGAGAATCATTGATAACTCAAACTTCCTGATTATTTGCTATGATTATTTTGAGGAATACAGGAGCTTATCAACAGAACAATCTAATGGTAGAGATATCATCAAAGTACACTTGCAAACTACCCTTGAGCACCAAAGGTTGTATTGGAAACATAGAGCTACAATAAGAAAAATCAAGATGGGAGAAGCAAATACCAAATACTTCCAAGCCAAGGCCACCATCAAACTCAGGAATAACTGCATTGTTGTGTTAAAAGATGAAACTGGTTTTGAACACCATGACCACCAAGCTAAAGCTGCCATTTTATACAGAGCTTTCAAGAAAGAATGGGTACTAAGGCCACAACAAGCAATCCTCTACAACTTCACCATCTTTTGAGCCCTCTTGAAAATCTTTCTGATCTGGAAGCCCCATTCACTAAGGAGGAAATTGATAAGGTCATTCAGCATATGCCTGCTGACAAATCACCTGGGCCAGATGGTTTTAATGATGCATTCCTTAAACACTATTGGGATATTATTGCTCCTGACTTCTATAAGCTCATTGATGATTTTCACTCAGGAAAGGTCAACCTACAAAGCATAAACTACCCCTTCATCACTTTGATTCCAAAGAATGACACAGCCTCTAGTGCAGCAGATTTCAGACCCATCTCTTTGTTGAATTGCACACTCCAGATTATCACTAAGCTTCTGGCCAATAGATTATAGAGATGCATCCTACAAATGGTCCACAAAAATCAATATGGTTTTCTTAACAAGAGATGTATCCAGGACTGTTTAGCTTGGGCTTATGAGTATATTCATCAGTGCTATTAGAGTAAAAAAGAGCTCATTATGCTGAAACTTGATTTTGAAAAGGCCTTTGATATGCTCAGCCATGACACAGTCATAAAGATTCTACAGGCCAAGGGATTTGGAGATAAATGGATTCAATGGATTACAATGATTTATGGGACAGGATATTCTTCAGTATTACTGAATGGGGTACCAGGAAAGCAGTTCCTCTGTAAGAAAGGAGTCAGACAAGGAGATCCCCTCTCCCCACTGGTATTTGTCATTGCAGCTGATGTTCTTCAATCAATGCTCAATGAAGCCATGATCAATTCCTTGGTAGACCCACCATTGCAACACAACACATCTACTGATTTTCCCATTATTCAATATGCAGATGATACTATACTAGTGGCTCATGCTGACTACAGACAAGTTCAGCATATCAAGAATCTGCTTTTGCATTATGATGAGTACACTGGTTTGAAGATAAATTACTCAAAGTCCACCATTGTTTCAATTAATACTCCCCAAGAGAAAATGAAAGATCTATCCAATCTCCTTGGGTGTAAAATTGGAATTCTACCTCATACATACCTTGGGCTTCCTCTGTGTACTGTCAAACCAAGAGTGGAAGACTATATTCCAATGATAAAAAGAATTGAAAACAGACTACTGAGCTGCTCCACTCTGTTGTCAACTGGAGATAAGCTTACTCTCATCAAATCAGTATTCACAAGCATGCCAACTTTCTTCATCTGTAGTATGATGATCCCCAAGTATGTGACCAAACAAATCAACTCTTACCCAGTGAATTGCTTCTGGAGAAAATATGGTACTCAAGAAAGAGGTGCTGCCTTGATCTCGTGGAATCAAGTCTGCCAACCTAAAACTCATGGAGGCCTTAGGATCTTGGATTTGCACACCCAGAACCAAGCACTCCTCATGAAATTCCTACACAAATTCCTTAATAAAGAAGACATCCCATGGGTGAATATCATTTGGGAGACATACTATCAGGATTGTGTACCAGGGGACAAACTGGTTGGTTCATTCTGGTGGAAAGCTGTCCTGAAGCTGCTACCTACTTACAAACAGCACTCTGTGTGCAAAGCAGGAACAGGAAATACAGTCATGCTCTGGACTGACAAATGGACAGATATCCCCCTATACATCAAATACCCTGAACTTCATTCTTTTGCCATAGAGAAGGATATCACGCTACATAAGACACATCAACATCATGATTTCAGTCACAATTTCCACAGACCACTGTCACTACAAGCTTACAATCAGTTCAATGACCTTCAAGATACCCTCAGTAACAAAATTGGATCAACAGATAGAGACTCCTGGTCCATTGGGGGCACCACACACAAATTCTCATCCATGAATCTACACAAAGCAATCACAGGAGTGAGCACAACACACAATATCTTTAAGATGCTATGGAAATCAGCCTATAGACTAAGGCACAAGATCTTTTTCTGGTTGCTTTTACATGACAGAATCAGCACCAGAAATATGTTAAAGCGCAGGAACATGTATCTGGAGGATTACAACTGTGCCCTATGCATAGATGCTACAGAGGAAACAAACACTCATCTGTTTTGGGACTGCCAATTTGCTTGGACATGTTGGAACCTGATAACTCCTAATAAACACAGATGTATATCTGTTTATGATGAAATCCTTTTCACTATGAGAAAAGTACCAAAGGATATTGCGATGGAGATTGTTATTATGGGCTGCTGGAGCATTTGGATGACCAGAAATGACAAAATCTTCAGAAGGGCAGCACCACATTATGACATGGAAGTTTTATCTCAAAGAAGGTCTTGAAGTAACCAGAATAAGAGCAAAGCAGAAGAAGGCTGACATGATCAGCACTTGGATAGCACAGAATCTATAATTTTTCTATGTTTCACAAAATTGGTATTGGGTGACTTTGTGTAGGATTTGTACTGTACTTCTTTGTTATTGTTTTAATTAATGAAAATACCGTAGAACGATTGTTCTACGGTTTTGGCTAAAAAAATTACATAGCGGTCAATCACCTAAAGAAACATATACCTGTTAATTAGTAGTTGCATGTAATCGAGATCATATATACCTGCTAATTCCTATAATCGATGCGTTGGTACTTACATATTTAGTTAAACGTGTGTGTAAGGCGTGTGCTAATTACTTCGAGGACCTATGCACTTGTGCTTGCATGAATTGATATATAATTGTCGAAGCACAACACAATAGCTAGCGCCTTCACTTCCAGTAACTCTATTTGCGATAGCCAAATTGGAATTCTCCTAGGAATGGATGCAGCACACCACTACAAAGATAACACATTTCACATACTTTCTCCACCTTCCTGTTTCCACATGCACATGTCCTCCTCAGACCAGGATGCGCAACATCACAGCGACGGTAGCACGACTTGCAAACACAATCTGCTGAAAAGATCACACATGAAGTCAGTAAGAGCAACTCCAACACGCCGACCTATTTCATGTGCGCGTGTCCGTTTGGGTCGATGCGGACAGAAAAGTCGGCCCAACGCGCCGACCCAAACGGGCGCACGTCCGCTTTTCGTCCGCCTGCCGACCCATTCCCGACCCAATTTTGAGCCTGATTTGCATCGGCATGGACATGAAGCGGACGCGCGCGACGCGCGCCTACTCCTCCCCCTGGCCCGCTAGTCGTTGGCACATTGGCCATCCTCTTCCACCCATATCGACAGCAAACCCTTGCCCGTCCCGTCCCGTCGCCACCGCCCATTTTTCCGGTGCCTCTGCCAACAGCCCGTGCCGACACACCTCCCCCCAACGACGCCACAACCCACGTCGCCGGCACCACCGCCTCGCCGTCGGGGCACCGAAGCTTCCATCCCACACTCCGACGTTGCCGCGAGCAGGAAGCTGCCTCCCCCCGCCCCGGTCAGCTCCTTCATCCGACACCGCCCGCTGTCCTGACGCCGGCACGCTCGTCGGACGCCGCGAGGCCAGGCACCTGGTCCAAGGGAGGCGCGCGTCTCTTCGTCGACCAGCTTGTTCGTTGACGCCCGCAAGCTGTTCGGCAGTTTGCCAAGGTACAAAATGGACTCCGCCGCCAAGTTCTTTTTCTACAATTTCCTGTGCGACTCTGACAATTCTTCGTCCGATGATGAAGAGATGTTGGCTGCCGTGTTGGTCCATGATGACCTTAACAGGCAGCGGCCGTTGTTCTGGGGCTCGATCCCAGGGCACATTCCGGCGTTGAATCGCAACCGAGAGAGTGGTCATTTCCTTCTTTGGAAGGACTACTTTGACACAACCAATGCGCTGATCAAACATCAGAAATTCCGGCAGTGTTTTCTTATGGCTAGGCATCTTTTCAACCATATTAGGGAGGGGGCGGATACGATAACTATTTCGAGTGCAAAGAGGATGCCCTTGGAAAGATTGGCTTCTCATCTTATCAGAACTGCACTGCAGCCATCCGGATGCTTTCATACGAAGTGCCCGGTGATCTCATTGATGAGTACGTCCGTATGAGCGAGTATACATGCCTAGAGTCTATGTACATGTTCTGCAAGGTTGTGATTGCTGTGTTTGGCCCTGAGTACTTGAGAGAGCCGACTGCTCAAGATACAACCCGCTTGTTGGCGATGAATGCCAGCAGGGGCTTCTCAGGGATGCTTGGTAGTATAGACTGCATGCACTGGGAGTAGAAGAACTGTTCTTCTGCTTGGCAAGGGCAGTATAAGGGCCATGTCAGAGCTTGCACTGTCATACTTGAGGCCGTGGCCTCACAAGATCTTTGGATCTGGCACTCTTTCTTTGGCATGGCTGGATCGCACAATGATATCAACGTGCTTCAACGCTCGCCAGTGTTTGCAAGGCTTGCCGAAGGCAACAGCCCGCCGGTGAATGTTACCAACAACGGCCACAACTACGACAAAGGATACTACCTAGGTGACGGTATCTATCCTCAGTGGACCACTGTTGTGAAGACAATACCCAACCCTATCGGAGAAAAAAGGAAAAGATTTGCCCAAGAACAAGAGGGTGCTAGGAAGGATGTCGAGCGTGCCTTTGGTGTTCTGCAATCTCGATGGGGCATCGTTCGGTATCCTGCTAGAATCTGGAGCACCAAGAAGTTGTGGGAGGTGATGTTTGCTTGTGTGATCATGCACAATATGATCGTAGAGGATGAGCGCCTGGAACGTATCTACGATCAAGGGTTTCAGTTTCAGGGTGAGAATGTTGTGCCTGAACATGGAGGAGGAGCGACAATGTTTGCACAGTTCACTCAATTTCATCTTGAAATGCATGATTGGAAAACTCACATGCAGCTGCAGAATGATTTGGTTCAACATATGTGGGCTCATGTTGGCAACCGATAGATGTATCTTTTTTTCAAATGTATTTGAGACAATTTAATTTTTATTCGGCTTGTAAAACTATGCTAAATTTATTTGGTTGTGAAACTATGCTATTTTTGTTTGCTTGTGAAACTATGCAAAAGGTGTGCATATTTGTTGAAAACGGCGGCCAGCCGGCCACGCCGGTAAATATGGGTCGGCGCGTTGGACACACTGCCGACCCAAATCATAAACAGGACGGACGCCGAGCGGGCGGCCGACCCAAATGGACAAAAAGTGGACAAAATCGCCATTTGTTTGGGTCGGCGCGTTGAAGTTGCTCTAACAGTAACAGAGTGAATATAGGATGAGTGTTGTGTAGCAGGAGCGTGTGTCTCTGAGAGAGAGAGAGAGAGAGATTTTTTGAAAAGGAGGAAGACCCCCGGCCTCTGCATCTGGGGGATGCAGGCAACCACTTTATTAATTATTCACAAAGACCTTACAAAGAAATACAACAGTAAGTCTGAAGCCACCGTCTAGGCAACATCTGTCTCTACTCCTATCCAGTTGATGAAAGGATGCTGATAGTCTGGGCCGAATACCAAACAGACCTCGTAGCCAAGCCTAACATCTAAGACCAGAGGCCCCAACCAAGCCACTTGCCAAGTATGGGGCACACACTGGTTCGGCGCACACACAGAGGCCACCGCCGCGAACTACCATCAATCCATCTCCAGAGCTGTACTGACGCATCAACCTTACCCGGTCTAGCTGCCGTCGACGCCACCACGACGCCAGACAACACCACCATCATGAGCTCGTCCATCCACACACGCCCAGTAGCGAGACTCCGCTGCTCCATGCCACTGAGACCCGCCGTTGTCGACGTGTCAGATGCAACACCGCTCCTCCTTCGCGAACACCACCTGCAACCACTGGTCCCATCCCCTCCACCAGTAGATCCTCTGCACTCCCAACCGAGCCCAAGGCACCTGACGACACCTCTAGGAAGGTCACGACGCGAACATCACTGTGATGACCCACAAGTATAGGGGATCAATTGTAGTCCTTTCGATAAGTAAGAGTGTCGAACCCAACGAGGAGCAGAAGGAAATGACAAGTGGTTTTCAGCAAGGTATTTTCTGCAAGCATTGAAATAGTCGGTAACATGTAGTTTGATAGCAGGATAATTTGTAACGGACAAGTAACGGTAACGGTAAATAAAGTGCAGCAAGGTAGCCCAATCCTTTTGTGGCAAAGGACGGGCCAAAACGGTATCTTATGATAAGCAAAGCATTCTTGAGGGTACCCGGGAATTTCACCATGTCACTTTCATCATGTTGGTTTGATTCGTGTTCGCTACTTTGATAATTTGATATGTGGGTGGACCAGTGCTTAGGTGCTGTTCTTACTTGAACAAACCTCCTACTTATGATTAACCCCCTCGCAAGGATCCGCAACTACGAGAAAAGTATTAAGATAAAATCTAATCGGTCCCTTACGAAGTAGCGCATAAACTAGGGTTTAAGCTTCTGTCACTCTAGCAACCCATCATCTAATAACTACTCCACAATGCATTCCCTTAGGCCCAAGTATGGTGAAGTGCCATGTAGTCGACGTTCACATGACACCACTAAGGGAATCACAACATACATATCATCATAATATCGAACACATATCAAGTTCACATGATTACTTGCAACATGACATCTCCCGTGACCTCAAGAACAAAAGTAACTACTCACAAATGATATTCATGCTCAAGATCAGAGGGGTATTAAATAGCATAATGGATCTGAACATATAATCTTCCACCAAATAAACCATATAGTAATCAACTACAATATGTAATCAACACTACTAGTCACCCACAGGTACCAATCTGAGGTTCCGGTACAAAGATTGAACACAAGAGATGAACTAGGGTTTGAGAGGAGGTGGTGTTGTTGAAGATGTTGATGGAGATTGCCCTCCCAAAGATGAGAGTGTTGTTGGTGATGACGATGGCTTTGATCTTCCCCTTCGGGAGGGAAGTTCCCCCAGCGGAATCGCTCCGCCGGAGGGCAAAAGTGCTCCTGCCCAAGTTCCACCTCTAGACGGCGGCGCTTCATCCCAAAAGTCCCCTCTTGATTTTTCTAGGTCAAAATGACCTATATACCAGAAGATGGGCACCGGAGGTGGGCTGGGTTGAGCACAACCCACCAAGGCGCGCCTGGGGGGCCTGGCGCGCCCTGGTGTCTTGTGCTCACCAGGTGGCCCCCCTCCGGTAGTTATTTGCTCCAGCATTTTTTATATATTCCAAAATAATTATCCGTAAATTTTCAGCTCATTTGGAGATGTACAGAATAGGTAACTCTGACGTAGCTTTTTCAGGCCCAAAATTCTAGCTGCCGGCATTCTCCCTCTTTGTGTAAACCTTGCATATTATGAGAGAAAAGGCATTAGAATTACTCCATAAATCATTATTATGCATAAAAACATTATAAATAACAGTAGGAAAACATGATGCAAAATTCACGTATCAACTCCCCCAAGCTTAGACCTCGCTTGTCCTCAAGCGAAAAACCAAAATCGAAAAACATGCCCACATGCTTAGAGAGAGAGAGGTGTCAATAAAAACAAAATACAGACATAGAAGCATCATGCTTATTATTATAACAGCAAAGAACTTTAACATAAAACTTTATCACACAACTTTTATCATATAACTTCTCATGAACAAGTAACAATTCATCACAACATTGAAGTATACAGCATAAACTTTATTGAAAACCAACAAACTATGTTCTCAGTCAACTTCGCAACTACAATTCATCATATTTTTAGGAAGGGTCACGTATCGAAGCCTTTAGGCAAGTCCACATACTCAACCATCATTTAACCTTCTATGATTGCTAACACTCACAGCATACCCATGAACAAAAAGTTTCAACCGGACACATAGAAAGATAGGGGCTTATAGTTTCACCTCCCAACGTATTCACCTCACGGGTGATGTCAACAATAATAACTCATGCTCACTCATATCCAACTGGATATATGTGCCTAGATCTTTCCTCACCACATGATGCTTACAAAAAGAGAAAAATAAAAGGAATAGGGAAGAATACTTTGACTCTTGCATAAAAGTAAAAGATAGGCCCTTCGCAGAGGGAAGTAGAGGTTGCCATGCGCTTTTTGTTTGTATGCCATATCCCTTAATGCAAAAGAACGTCACATTGTATTGCCCCTTATGATAGCAACCTTTATTATGCAGTCCGTCGCTTTTATTATTTTGCCATCACAAGTTCGTACAACGCTCAATTTTCTCTTACACTAAATGATCCAACACATTTAGAAGCAATTTTTATTGCCTTATTGCACTGATGACAACTTACTTGAAGGATCTTACTCAATCCATAGGTAGGTATGATGGGCTCTCAAAATAAGATTTTGGGTTTAAGGGTTTTTGGATGCACAAGTAGTATCTCTACTTAGTGCGGAGTTTTTGGCTAGCAAAGATATTGAGCAAGCACCACATGTTGAAGGATCTATGACAATATAACTTCTATGTGAATATGAACAAGCATAAATCATTACGTTGTCTTCCTTGTCCAACGTCAAGAAATTTGACATATAATATTTAATGGGGGCTCACAATCATAAAAGATGTCCAAGATAGTGTATTTGCATGTGAATCTTCTATTCCCTTATTAATTCTTTCATGAATTGCATTATTGACCAATACTATGTTTGTCAATCTCCAATAAATTTTACCACTCATACTTTTCCTTATGTGATGTCATTACTTACCATAAGATTAGCATATGATCCTTTTCATTTATTTTCCTTTCTTTTTATTGAAACATAAGAGTAAAGAAACAAAACTCAAACTACTCTTTATTATATATCTCGCACACGATTACATAGATAGGTAGATCACTAAGCAAGCACTCGAAAATAGATCCAACTAAACTTTTATTCAACTAAATCATAGGATAACTAAAGATCGAACTAAAATAGATAAAGGCAAAGATAGTGGTGATGATACGATACCGGGGCACCTCCCCCAAGCTTGGAACAAGCTAAGGGGAGTGCCCATACCATGAACTCAAGTCTCCTTTGGTGGGGAAGATGATGATGGTGGTGGTGATGAGGTAGTAGCGAGCTTATCCTCCGGCTTCCATGGCAGCGGTTCTCCATGATAAGAAGAAGCGCGAGTCTCACGAGTCCTGCAACTGGCAGCTAAACTCATACCTTTAAATCCCGCCTCATATTCAAAGACTTGATATTGGAGATCATAGATTTGGCTTTGCAGAAAATTGATTTGCTCATTGATGGTGAAGACGATGTCCTTCATGGACCGGCCATCCACCTTGTGATCACGGGTGAACTCCGTAATCATAAGGTGATTGGCACCGAGCCCACGTTCCACCATCCCCTTGCACTTAAAGACCTCCTGCTCCATGGCTTCGAGCCTAGCCTCCACGGTTCCCGTCTTCTTGGGCCCCTGGACATCCCAGATGTGGAGCACCCCCTCACGCATCTCAATGGCTTGAGGGTGCTGCATCACCTCCCGCAAATACGGGTTGATGACATTCTCGAAGAACTTGTCCTTGGAGGAGCTTGAAGCGGCCATGGCGATCTCGATCTGTCAAAAAACAGCAAGAAAGAAGAACAGAAGATTTCTCCGCGATACGGTGGTCAATACGTTCGGGGGGTATATAAAGACTTTTTTATCTTGGAAACAAGCAAACGAGAGGGAAACGGAGTCGGGAAGGTTCCCGAGGTGGGCACAACCCACCTGGGAGCGCCAGGTAAGGCAGGCGCGCCCTGGTGTCTTGTGCCCTCCTCGGTTGCCTTCCTGTTTGTTTCTTATTTTCCTAATTTTTGTAATATTCCAACACTGACAAAAAATGTTTTTGCGGATTTTTCGGAGTCCGTTTACTTAACGTATCACGTACCTATTTTTCGGTGTCCTGCTCCATGGCTTCGAGCCTAGCCGTCACCGCCGTCGCGCTCCTCCCGCGCGTGCCGCCGCCGCCGCTCCCCACCCCTGCCGCACCCCGCCGCCGCCGCGCTCTCCCCCTACCGCGCCGCCACCATCCCGTGCCGCCCTCCCTTCCGACACCTCCCTGACGTGCCGAACCACTGCAGCCGCTGCCGCACTTCTCCTCTGCCGCGCCGCTGCTGCCCACCCGCCGCGCCGCCTCCTCCCACTCGCCGCCGCTGCCGCCCTCTCACTCGCCGCAGCCGCCGCTCCTTAGCGCCGCTGCCGCCCACTTCCCTCTTTCTCCCCAAAAACCCTAACCCTAGCCGCGCCTTGGACTCCCTGGGCTCCTCCACCACCCGCTCATCGAACCCCTTTGCCGGCCCCGAGCCCTCGGCCGCCGCCATCCGTGACCTCAACATCGAGGCCCGGGTCCCCATCCGCCTCGACAGCTCCAGCACCTCGTACTACGCATGGAAGACCTACTTCAACCTCATCTTCCGCGAGTACTATCTCACCGAGCACATCGATGGCTCCGTGGACGGCAACTACATGAAGGGCGACCCGGAGTGGTCCGCCATCGAGGCCACGCTCATCCAATGGTTTTATCAAACCGTCTCGAAGGACATCTTCCACACGGTTGTCGCTGAGGACGACGATGCTTGTGCCGTGTGGTCCAAGATCAACGCGCTCTTCACCAACAACAAACTTCAGCGCCTTGTTTTCTTGCAGCAGGAGTTCTTCGGCTGTCACCAGGACAACTCCACCATCGATGAGTACTGCATGCAGCTCAAGATGCTCGCTGATGAGCTTCGTGACATCGGGGCCAAAGTCTCCGACGACCTCATGCTGAGAACCCTCACCGCCGGCCACAACAAGGATTTCGGCAATGCGGCGTCTAACCTCACCTTGCTGCCGCAGCCCACCTTTCAGTGCGTCGTTGCATACCTCAAGCTTGAGAAGCACCGGATGATGAAGCTGAAGCAGCGGGTCCAGCACACCGCCCTCGCCGCCTGCACCACCCGCGGCGGCCAGGCTCCACCGGCCGCGCCACCTAAGCCGCGCCCTCTTGTGCCCGCAGGGTACTACCCGTTGCCACCCGCGCCACCCGCGCCTCCCCAGCAGCTGCAAGGTGGCGGGGGCCGGCGCAACCGGCGGGATGGCCGCCGTCAGCAGCAGCAGCAGCCGCAGGCCCAGGGTGCCGGGGGGCGCCACGCTACCAGCAGCCCCCTCCGCCGTGGGCAGCCGGGCAGAACCCGTGGACGGGCATCGTGCATGCCTATCATATTCCCGTCCCACGGGCTCCTGCACCGGGTCATCTCGGCCCTCGCCCCGCGGGCCACCAGGCATTCCTCGGCGCCCCCTACCAGCCAGCTGGCGCCGGCTATGGCGCCCCCCTCGCACCGCCGCCTCTCGGTGGCTATGGCCCGCCCGCCCAGGCGCCGCACTACGGGGGCCTCCAGGCGCCGTCAGTCCCTGCGCCATGGGATCCCGCCCTCCTGGCCGTCCTGCACTCTGCGCCATCGCCGAGTAACTATGGCGGTGGAGGCGACTGGTACATGGACTCCGGTGCTATTGCGCACATGACAGCTCATCCCGGTAACATAACCTCCTCCACTCCTGTTAACACACCCACTCGTATCACCGTTGGCAACGGCTCTTCTTTACCTATCACTTATATCGGTAGCACTAATTTTCCTTCTAGTTCCACACCTATCACTATGTCTAATGTTCTTGTTTCACATGACTTAGTCACGAGCTTAGTTTCCGTTCGTCGTCTTACTCATGAAAACCCACTTACTGTTGAATTTGACGGTGTTGGTTTATCTGTGAAGGACGCCCGTACCCGGATGGTACTTCACCGATGTGACAGCCCCGATGAGCTTTATCCCGTGCACGCCGGCGCTTCCACCTCCACACCCGTCGCCCTCACCGCCGGCGTTGACCTTTGGCATGCTCGCTTGGGCCACCCCAACCCCACCGTTTTGCATCAGATTCTTAGGAGTTTTTCTTTCTCATGTAATAAGCTCGACGAGCATACTTGTGAGGCTTGTCGTTTGGGCAAGCACGTTCATCTTCCCTTTAGTGCATCTACAACTGTTTCCACTTTTCCGTTTCAATTACTTCATAGTGATGTTTGGACGTCTCCCGTTGCAAGTAACACGGGCTACCTATACTACTTGGTGATTTTAGATGATTATTCTCATTATGTGTGGACTTTTCCTCTTCGTCGCAAATCCGATGCTTTAGCCACACTCACATCCTTTTATTCCGATGTCACCACCCAGTTCGGCCACCCCATTCTTGCACTCCAAACTGATAACGGAAAAGAGTTTGACAACGTCGCTCTCCACACGCTTCTCGCCTCTCACGGCACCATCTTTCGTCTAACTTGCCCATACACCTCACAGCAGAATGGCCGAGCCGAGCGTATTCTTCGCACTCTTAATGACTACGTTTACACGTTACTCTTTCACTCTAACGTGCCCGCTCGGTTTTGGCCTGATGCTCTCGCCACTCCTACCCTTCTAGTTAACATCCGTCCGTGTCGTCCTCGGTGGAACTACGCCCCCCACCACCTTCTCTTCGGTGCACCGCCGTCCTATGACGGTCTTCGCATTTTTGGGTGTCTTTACTATCCTAGCACCGCATCCACCACTCCACACAAACTCGCACCATGTTCACTCCCATGCGTCTTCCTTGGCTATCCCTCTAACACCAAAGGTTACCGGTGCTGTGATCCAGTCACTCATCGTGTGTACACCTCGAGGCACGTGTATTTTGTCGAGACGGTGTTCCCTTTTTTCAGGTATCTCCGGCTCCGACGGCGCCGACCCCCGCGCCCCTTACTTGGAGCGATGCGCGGCGGCGACCCCAGGCGGTCCCGCCTGCGTGGCGCCTTCTGCCACCGCCCGAGTTCCCGACTCCCTCCCTCGAGGTTGAGTCGGACCGGGCCCCTGGTGACGGTGTCCTGGACTAGGGGGTACTCACCATGTCATCTCCCGACTAGTGGGTCGGGCCGAGGACCCCCATGGCGGTTCACTAATGGGCCAGTTAGGACAGCCGATGACATATACGAGGAAGATTCCACAAGACTTGGTGATCAAGACAAAGACTCCTCTCCACCGACGTAGCCGACTAGGACTCTTGTTATCCTAGGCCTCCGGTACATTATATAAGCCGAGGACAGGCTCGTTGATAGATAGATTATGACATTACTCATCATACTCCTAGGGTTTAGACCACAACATATGATCTCGGGGTAGATCAACTCTGTACCTTGATACTTTATCAATATAAACAAGAGCAGGACGTAGGGTTTTACCTCCATCAAGAGGGCCCGAACCTGGGTAAAACATCGTCTCCTTCGTTCCTGTTACCATTGATCCAAGAATCCACAGCTTGGGACCCCCTACCCCGAGGTCTGCCGGTTTTGACACCGACAATGGTGCTTTCATTGAGAGTTCCGTTGTGTGATAGGTAATGGATCAATGGCTCATCTGCAGATCAATTGCGACGTCGGCATATTCGTCGCCGACTCGATTGGTCACCTTGGCTCGACCGAGGACTGCGCTCCGCCTCAAATCGTCATGATCGGATGAGGGCCTTCATCAACATCAACTTCGATCTCTATCAAGATCGTGGAGGAATCATCCATATAGCTAGGGGGCTCAACTTCAACATTGTCCTCGGGCGACCGTGCTGTTTTTCTATACAGCGGATTTGTATTCGCTGTCGCTGCTTCCTCGGGTGTCGCTTTGACGATTGCTTTGGTGGAATAGTGCGGAATTGTGCATATAACAACCCTGTAAAATTTTGTCGCGTTCCAATGTAGGAATCTCCAGCGATCTACGATATACCGGAGCCCTGTAAAATCTGGATGGGAATCTGGACGAGTTTAGGGCGAGGAGTCCAGCGCCCAGCTCGAACATCATTTGGAAGATCCAACCGTTGATCGGCTGCGCAATTACCATATCAATCACCCCTAAAAATTTTAGCTCGATCTGACCATTCAAACTCCAGGAATGGCCCGAGGAGTGCGTCAATTTTTGGATCTGTTTTCTGCGCGAAAACGAATCCGACCCGAATTCATCTTTCTTCATGAACGGGACATTGAACATCCTTTTTGAAGGAAACCTTTTCTAGGATATTGTGTGTTGTTCTCAAAACACGTGCCTACAAATTTTTAGTCTTTCCCGAGGCAATTTTTACCGTTGTGCCGATGTCAAACCGGCCCGACCACGTTGCTCCACGGCTGCCGACCTGTGCCAGCATCGACTGCGCCGTCGCTCCATCAAGCCGACGACACCTCCTCGGATCATAACCTTGGCGAGCCGAGTAAGAGTTCAGCATCATGAAGCCGAGCATGAGATCGGCATCACGAGACCCTAACTTGAACAACCCTGAAGCTTCGACCTAGGGATCTCTCTCCGACCAGATTCCGGGGTCGGCTCTTATCTCGCATCCGGCTTCAAGCCTGGATGCGGCCTCTGCGTCCGAAGATCGGAAGTCAATTCCGGCCGGACTCGCCTCTCTTATCCCGGATCCAGCGCCAAACCTGGACGCAACTTCAGCGTCCGAACACCAGGAGTCAGCCCTGGCCGGACTCGCCCCTCGCACCATCGTACCGGAGGACGACTCTAAAGAAATCTCAGATACCAATCCGGCTAAATCTCGCCGTGCTAAACGAGATGCTATATCGGATCCAGACGATGACCACTCCACCGGACTAACCTCGGCATTCAGGCCATATTTCTTTAATTATTTACTTCACTTAAATTAATTAAGTAGAAGAATTTTTTTAAATATATCATTATTTGTTATTACTTTTGGTTTGCACTGTTTTATGTGCACAGGTAAATCGACGTCGATTGGTTTGCGTCGTCTGCTCCAACACCTCGGCTAGACCGGGGGCTTCACCGTCTCTTCATCAACCTACTCCGGGGACTTCGGCGTCACCAGCCGACCAGCTTCATCATGTTAGCTGGACCGGGGACTTCGGCACCACCAGCCGACCAGCTTCGTCACCTCGGCTGGACTTGGGGGCTTTGCCTCACCGCAACGACCGTGCGGTGTCGCCACTTCATCAAGCTGAGCTCTTCGCTCGGGCACCTCGAAACCGGCTTGGGGGCTGGGACCTCGACCCGCTGCAAGCTCGGCCCGCGTCATCAATGCCGAACACATTAACCAGCTAAGTCGCTTTCATGCTCAAAGTTTTTAAATTTTTAATTTGTGTTCGGTTCGACCATGCTCGCATACGTTGTTTGAAACTCCCTCTACCCATGTTAACTGGGGGCTCTTACAATTTATATGAGCCATTTTATAATAAATGTGTTTTCTTCTTAGTCGTTGCAAAGTCTTTTTCTACTACTCCTTTCTCGACTCGAGTGTGTGGTCAATAGCCGGATAGCCTGGCTTCTCTCTAAAGCCGCTCGAGTTTGGTTCGCTAAACTGGCCTGAGAAGCACTCCGTCTTCGGGATAGGAGGTTGAAGCCGAAGGCTGACCCGCTTGAAGTCTGGAGATCGGATGTATCATGTTAAAGCACGACGGAAGTACAAACTAATTTTAAGACCAATTTTGGATTGGCACCAAAAACTTGATTTAGTTCGGGCGTAATGTTTTTACTGAAGTTTTTTGGTTTTCCAAGCCTATGTCACTTTTAACCTATTTGTATGTTTCCAGCATAACTTTCGCAGTGCAACGCCGGACACCTTTACAGATTCGGCAATATCAACAGTGGGCTGCAACTAGATCCGAACCCACCGAAAGCCACGGTAAGTCATGGAGTCCTCGGCAAAACATTCTCGATATTGCCTTATATGCATCGGTTTCGAATTGTGTCTTCGGTCAATAGTTGGGTTGCCCGGCTCCTGTGCTTGCCTCCTACATTCCGCTTTGTTCGGCTAGGACTGCAAAGGGAGAACCACTGCGATTGTGCTTCTAGCTCGAATGGTTAAGCGCCTCCGTGAAGAAAGCCGAAAACTGACTGTCACAATAAGCGTAAACTGGTCAACGATCCAATGACTGTGTCAAACTACAGATCGATAGAGATCACCCCGTGTTAAACGATGGGCCTTTCATAATTTTGGCCGAAGTGTTACTGGTTTGACCTCGGTTGACGCCGAACACTAACCAGGGGCTAGTAACTGGCCCCGAACTTTAAACTCCTATGACTAAGTGAAAGTTATAAAGCCTGCATATCTGATTGCCTCGTTTCCGCTAATACAACCGCCTCCGGGCACCAAGACGTCGGCTAAGGGTTGTATTGTTAGTACAGAAACACCCTGTGTAGCATCTACAAAGGAGTGGAAGCCGACGATGGGCCACTTTTAGGTTATAAACAGTCTCAATGGAGAATTTGCCTTCCGTAATTATCGTAATAAAGCTATAAATATGCATCAATTTGACTTAAGATTTTGGCCAAGCTGGGTTGCCTGGCTCCTGTGCTTACCCCTACGTTCCCGATTGTTCGGCTAGGCGGTAAAGGGAGCACCTCTGTGATTGTTACTACCGGATCGTCCTGGTTAGTACCTCAGACTGGGTGAAACCGAAAGCTAGCCATCTTAAAGAATATAATTGGTCGGCAACAATGGAAGTGAAAATTTTGGTTCATTATGGACCACAGAGTTCGGGAACTTTCTCCCAACCAAATCCTCAATATTTTCCTCCCACATTGATCGGAGTTGAGGTTTCACGATCATGATCAACATGACAGCCTAGGAAAAGGAACCTGTAATGGAACTATTTTTCCCAGAAGATGTTTTATAATATATCTCTCTGCGTACCTTTGTTTATAAAACCGTATGGCCGGATTGCCTTATTTGTCGTAAATCTTTGCCCTTATAAAGGCTTTATAAAGTAGGACGAACACTCTTCAGCTGCTGGCCGAGGAGGTTGAAGCCGATGGTCGGTCAACAAAGTTTTGTACAATGCGGATCCGAGCATTAGTGATGTAAAGTACTTGGATACATAGAATCATTACACATAAATTGTGATATACTCTGGACATTGATCCTTAATTCGGCCACCCGTGCCCACATTAAGGCTCGAGGGCTACTGGGCTTCGCGCTTCTCATTTACAAATATTAAAGGGGCACATCGATCCCCTGATCTGGTGTTGCCACCCGACCATTGGCTCGGGGGCTACTGCATCGACGATTCAATGCAGACAGTTTACAAAGTGCGAAATAGTTACCGAGGAGATTATGATCCTCAGGTTAGTCGGCCGCACCCAACCTGAGTCTCGAGGAATATGCACACCACATTTCTATTCCTAAGTATGCTACAGAGCTAGGAGTTGATCCTCAGGCCGATTTTGTGAATCGACCTGAGTCTCAGGGGCTACCGGGATCACCGGTTTTATGCCATCCTTCAGGTGCATGCCGGACATTGAGCGGACATACACCTTGAGGGCTACTGGCTATATACCTTGGCAGATAATAAATTGCATAAATCAGAATTAAATTCACAAAAATCAGCCCGCAGCCGAGGTGGTGCACCACCGCGGGAGCAGTCCGACATAAAGCTCAGATGCAAGTGGCTAGCTCCATAGAGGGCATCTCCGGCATTAAGCTCGGTTTAACCCTTTTAACTTTTTCAAGACCGAGGTAATCTATGACATCTCGGATACAGTCCGGCATTGGTGCTCGGCTATGAGATGACACCTCGGATGCGGTCCGGCGTTGGTGCTCGGCTGTGAGAGGCCACCTCGGAAGCAATCCGGCATAAAGCTCGGCTGCGAGTGGCTAGCTCCATAAAAGAACCTTTTCGGCGTTAAGCTCGGATAATCCTCCTTCAAAATTTTCAAAGATGAGATACTCTATGCCTCCTCGGATGCAGTCCGGCGCTGGAGCTCGGGTACAGACCGACGCTGGAGCTCGGATGCAGACCGGCGTTGGAGTTCGGCTGCAAAGATACACCTCGGATGCAATCCGTCGTTGGAGTTCGGATGCAAGAGGGCACTGCCGCATGGGAAACACTTCGAACCCGACGTGTGGCGTAAAAGATAACAAGGCATTGATAAAGGCCGAGAACTTAAAAGACTCCTCGGATACCCGACGTATGGACTTTTCGGATATACCTCGACAATCCTCAAGATCGGAGATGGGAAGATTTGTTGAACCAGTTTTCAAGACCGACGACCGAAGACGAAGAACAGTTCGGAAGAACCGAGGAGCGTCCCCAACTTGAAGACCGGTTCAGGGGGCTACTGACGGTGTCCTGAACTAGGGGGTACTCACCATGTCGTCTCCCGACCAGTGGGTCGGGCCGAGGACCCCCATGGCGGTTCACTAATGGGCCAGTTCGGACAGCCGATGACATATACGAGGAAGATTCCACAAGACTTGGTGATCAAGACAAGGACTCCTCTCCACCGATGTAGCCGACTAGGACTCTTGTTATCCTAGGCCTCCGGTACATTATATAAGCCGAGGACAGGCTCGTTGCTAGATAGATTATGACATTACTCATCATACTCCTAGGGTTTAGACCACAACATATGATCTCGAGGTAGATCAACTCTGTACCTTGATACTTCATCAATATAAACAAGAGCAGGACGTAGGGTTTTACCTCCATCAAGAGGGCCCGAACCTGGGTAAAACATTGTCTCCTTCGTTCTTGTTACCATTGATCCAAGAATCCACAGCTTGGGACCCCCTACCCCGAGGTCTGCCGGTTTTGACACTGACACCTGGGTCCCCGACTCCCTCTTCCGAGGTTGAGTCCGACCGGGCCCCCACCCCGGCGCCGTGGCCGGCACCCCGGACGGCGCCCCCTCTCCGGCGGTGGGCTCGACACCCTCCTCGCCCGCCGCCGCTCCTACTGCGGCCCGCCTGGCTGCCGCGGTCTCTGGCCCCGCGGCTGCTGATGCCTCTAGCCCCGCCGCTGCCGCCCCTGGCCCCGTCGCTGGTCCGTCCGCCACCGCGGAACCGGCTGCCGCCTCGGCCCCCGCTGCAAGCCCGGTCGCTGCCGCGGGCCCGGCCGCCCCCGTCGGGCATGTTCTCGGCGTGACGACCCGCGCTCGGGCCGGTGTTCATCGACCAGCAGGCGCTACTGCTCCGACGAGTATGTGTGCGCTGCCTCGACATCGACGCCGTCACCCATCCCCACCTCCGCTCGCGCTGCCCTTTGGGATCCCCACTGGCTCGCAGCGATGCAGGAGGAGTTCGACGCCTTGCAGCGCAACCGCACGTGGCATCTTGTTCCGCGACCCCCTTGTGCCAATGTCATCACTGGCAAGTGGGTGTTCTGCCACAAGACCCGCCCGGATGGTTCTCTTGAGCGCTACAAGGCTCGGGAGGTGGTTCGCGGTTTTCGGCAGCGCGCGGGCGTGGACTTCACCGACACCTTCGCTCCGGTTGTGAAACCGGGCACGATCCGCACCGTGCTTCAGTTGGCGGTCTTGCGAGTTTGGCATGTGCATCAGTTGGATGTCTCCAACGCCTTCTTTCATGGTCATCTTGCCGAGCAGGTGTTCTGTGAGCAGCCCACTGGTTTTGTCGACGCCGAGCATCCGGGCTTCGTGTGCTTGCTCTCCCGTTCTCTTTACGGGTTGAAGCAGGCGCCACGGGCTTGGTACCAGCGTATCGCCGCCTTCCTGCAGTCTCTGGTCTTTCGGTACACTCGCTCCGATGCCTCACTCTTTGTGTATCATCAGGGAGCTGGCACTGCATATCTGCTGCTCTACGTCGACGACATCATCCTCACGGCGTCCGCCCCCGAGCTCCTTCAGCGGCTCACGGCTCATCTTCGTGATGAGTTTGCCCTCAAGGACTTGGGGCCCCTGCAATACTTCCTCGGCATCGAGGTGGTCCGCCGGGCTGACGGCTTCTTTCTGCATCAGCAGAAGTACGCCCACGAGCTTCTGGAGCGTGCTGGTATGCTTAACTGCAAGCCGGCGCCCACTCCTGTCGACACGAAGGCGAAGGTCTCTGCCCTGGAGGGGTCTATCGCGTCCGATGCAGCGTTCTATCGCTCCATTGTTGGTGCTTTACAGTACCTGACGCTGACACGCCAGGACCTGCAGTACGCTGTTCAGCAGGTGTGCCTCCATATGCACTCCCCGTGTGACTCCCATTGGACCTTGGTGAAGCGTATTCTCCGTTACATACGTGGCACTATGTCCTTGGGACTCACCCTGACGGCCTCCGCCTCCACCGACCTCGTCGCCTACTCGGATGCTGACTGGGCCGGCTGCCCCGACACCCGGCGCTCTACGTCCGGCTACTGCGTCTACCTTGGGCCCTCGCTGATCTCTTGTCAATCCAAGCGACAACCCACGGTCTCCCGCTCCAGCGCCGAGGCCGAGTATCGGGCCGTGGCTAATGCCGTGGCCGAATGCTCTTGGATCCGTCAGCTGCTCCAGGAGTTGCTTTGTGATGTTCACAAGGCCACTCTTATCTACTGCGATAACGTCAGCGCGGTCTACCTCTCCGCCAACCCGGTGCACCATCGTCGTACGAAGCATATTGAGTTCGATATTCACTTTGTGCGTGAGCAGGTTGCATTTGGCCGTGTTCGGGTTCTCCACGTTCCGACGACGCAACAGTTTGCAGACGTGATGACTAAGGGATTGCCTACTCCCGTCTTTGATTAGTTTCGGTCCAGTCTCTGTGTCTCTGGCGACGCTTCGACTGCGGGGGGTGTTGAATATATATGTAGTGCATGTATTTATGTATATCCTAGCCCAGCTCCTAGTTGTGTATAATTGAGGTTGAGGCCTGCTTGTACTCTATATATACGTGCACCTGCACCCAATCAACAACGATTATTGTATTGCCAAAGTGTCCTTCTACAACTGATACTTATCTCTCCTAAATCATGTATGAAAACAACCATAATAAGTTTCAAAAATTGTCTCTAGGACACTTGTTTAAAGCATTATGGTGAATCTTGGGCATTTAGAAGTAGCTTTCTAAACATGATTCATGTGCTTTTACAAAACAATTCACATTTTTCCTCTTAAATACATGTGCTTGTCACTGGACAAACAAGAATGAGAATCAGCCAGCATAAACATGTGGTATGCATGTGCGAACAGAGAGTTAAGGGCACATGAAGCTAGAAGCAGATACATTACATACCTAAGGGGATGCATGTGACAACTCCATTGAAACCATCTCTGTAAACAAGCTCAAAAAAGAAGATTGTTGGTGGGGCGGGCAGGAAAGAAAAGCAGCCAGAGTGCTTCCGACAAGCCACAAAGTTACCATGAGTCCAACAACAACCATAGTCAAATGCGCTAGTCCTTGTCACCGGAGCAGGCTCATACTCATCACCCTGAATAACCAACCAATATTAGGAAGACAAATTGGTACATATAGTAAGCTCTAACTGACAAAAAAATGTTATAGCTAGCAAGGTAAAACACAATAACAAATTTGTCATCGATGCTTCTTTCTTTTTTTACCTCGCTTAACTACGAAGTACTCCATCCGTTCCAAATCAACTGAAGTTCTAGGTAAAACATCTTCAAGTTTGACCAAGTATATGGAAAAACGTGCTAAGATCTATAACATCCAATATACATAGTACGAAAATATATTTGTATAAAGAATCTATCTATGGAACTAATTTGGGCTTCTAGATGTTGGTATATTTTTCTATAGACTTGGTCAAACATAAACAAATTTAACTTAAAACAAACCTAAAACTTCAATTATACTTAAACTAATTTGGAACGGAGGGAGTAATTTTTTACTAGTCACTTAGGAAGAAACAACACCGTCTCCAAAACACATTTGACCCCCACTTATTATATTGCTCAGACAGCCTGTTATTAAAATACAATTATATGAATGTATTTTTCATGACATGTCCGCTAATGCAATTTTCTATTATCATATCCAAAAGGCTCCATGTGACGAATGATCAAAGTTTTAAGGTTACTGCACTTATCTTAAAATGCCTACTTAAAAGTTTGAGTGAGTAATTAATGCTTTCATCTATAAAAATTGGGTGAGCCCAACTCAAAGCGGTTAGTAAAGGGCAGGTCATTGCCCGTTTAATCTATGTATACACCCAAATTGCAAGACAAAAGTTGATAGGCAGAAGCTTTGAGCAGGGAAAAATATATCACCGGATGTAGAGTTGTACTCCCTCTATCTTAAAATAAGTGACTATCAGCAGCTAAGCTTTCCGAGCTAGCGCCCATACGGCATAGATCTACACAGAAAATATAGAAACGTACTGTATCACATATTCAACCGAAGAGAAGGGAGGCGAAAGGATCCGGATCGATCAAACTGGATGAGCTGATTACCTGAAGACGCAGCTCGGGTCTTGTAGGTGGTCCACCGGCTCCCCGGGAAGGGTGGGCTCGGGATCCGGCCGGGGCAAGTTTGAGTAGGCGCGTGGCAGCAGACGGTAGTCGGCCATGGCTGCTATGAACGATCTGTTGGAACCGAATCCTTGTCCTCGCTCTGTCTCTCTCGCACATACACAGGAAGGAGGAGACACGGTGGTTTTCCGGCGACGAATGCCCGCTGCACATACAACTTTCCTCGAGCACAAACTCGACAACCCCACAGCCAACATACAGGGGAGGGAGGGGTCTTTTATGCGTGCGCGCACCGGCGCCCCACGCCGCGCTCCCGACGCACCCACTGCCCACGTCCCGCACTCCACGTTCGCGCCCCCGCACGCACACACTCGGGCGCGATCGGGTCCAGTGCCCGACGCGGTCACACACCCCCGCAGTTCGCTAACTAACACACGCATGCGCACACACGCTTGCTGAGACACACACACACCCGGACACTATCTGGACACGCCCCAGATAGTGGCCAGACACTAGTCAGACTATACCCATACAGTAGTCGGACTATGCCCAGACACTCACACACACGCACGGTCACGGACCGGCGCGGCCACGACCACAGCGCGCGCACACACGCACTGGACATGCCCGCCGTGGCTTATTTCCCAACACGATCCGATGCTCGGTTAGGGTTAGTGCTGCCGTTCGCTGCTTCAGTTTGGTGCGCGCCGGCGTCGACTATTACAAAATCGCTCCTGACTTATTAAATACTCCAGATCAGGATTAATCCAGTAGGATTAATGTTAGCTAACTAACCTGCATCTCCACGTCAGTATAGATATTTGGGAAGGGATACTCGGAGTCGGAGTGGGATACGGTCCAGGCATTGAACTTGCATAGGTTGAATCCATCTCCAACTCCTTTCCTGATTCTATCGCCTACATAACCTACCTCGCCCGCACAGGCGCACGCCGTCTAAGGATATCGTTCACCGCCGCCGTCGCCCGTCCCCAGCGCCACGACCGCCGGCCATCGCCATGGACTACGATGACATGTTAGATTGGGTCATATGGGTGCTTCTGTTGACCTTCGCCGTCATCGCTGCGCTCAGCGCCGCCGTGGCGCTCGCCGTGGTGATCGCGGAGGTGGTCCGTCACGTGCGGCAGCGCTGCAAGTGGCTGTCCATCGAGCGGCTGCTGCAGAGCATACCCGACGTCGCATACAAGCAGATGCCCGATCGAGACGGCGGCTCTCCGTCGGAGGAGGACGAGGAGGGGAAGGAGTTGCGCCGGAGCCAGAGCTCGTGCGTGATCTGCCTGGCGCAGTACGAGGGCGGCGAGCGGTGCAGCGTCCTGCCGGGATGCGGCCACGTGTTCCACAGGGGCTGCGTCGCGACGTGGCTGCACACCACGCACAACACATGTCCACTCTGCCGGGCGACGATAGCCGCCGGCGCCGTGGCACGGAAGGGCAACGACGCACAGGATATGGTGTAACAAGAAGCCTAGAAGTAGAGTCTCGTTTTTATCCCACAGTTTTTGTTGCAGACGGTATTTCTCTGAGCTCGATTTTTGCTGAATAATTGCAGCACCTATCTATTCATCGGGTGCCTGAAAACGTTTTTTACATCAGCCGAATTCATGGACCGTTGGATTAAAATCGGACTGCTCCCTCTGTAACCTTCAACCGTTCTTTCTCTGTCCGCTTCCACAACACCTGCAGGACGTCTGTCGCCGCACCACCCTCCGCCTCTTTCCGCCATCGTTCTGCCGCTTGTTGAAATAGTTGTGTAGAGATAGTGTTGGCAATAATCCATGCCTGTGCGGTGGCAACCGGCGTCGGGTGCGCCAGGTGCGGTCCGTGCAAGGCGTGGGCGTGTGTGTGCGCGTGTGGCCGTGCGCGTGTGTGTGTCTGACTAGTGTATGGGCATAGTCCGACTCGTGTACGAGCTGTGTATGGCCTGTGCGTGCGTGGTTCAGTTAGCGATAAGAGCGGGGTGACCGCGGCGTTCTGTTGGAGCCGGCCGCGTTGATCGCGTCTGTGCGCGACGGGTGCGCGAGCCAGGGCATGCGGGCATGGAGGAGTAAGGAGCGCGGCGTCGTTTGGACGCGCCTGCGTATAAAGCTCCACCCCGTGTACTGTTGTAAGGGTGGTGTCGAGTTCGTGCTCGGGAAAAGGCTGTTCGAGCAGTAGGCGTATGTGCGCCGGAAACCACCGTGTCCATCGTGTTCTTCCTCCTTCTTCTTCCTGTGTATGTGCCAGAGAGAGGGTGCGACGGGAGGGTGAGCTGGTGGTGAGCTAGGGCAAGGGTTTGGCTCCAACAGATAGGACATGTATTTAAACATCTATGTTGTTAAATGTAGTGAGTATTCGTTTACAAGGAAAAGGAAAGCAATGGCACCAGTGATGAGGTATAGACAAGTCTCATCTTGCAATTCAAGGCCCATGAAGTTGAACTTAATTTTGAACTGTTTACAAATCATAGACCAAAATTGGCAACTTATATGCCTAGTTACTAACCTTCCTAACAAAGATCAATCCACACCACTATACACCCACTTTAGGCCTCATTCGGTTTGAAGGTATTTTACAAAAAAGGGACAGGAACATTTTCTATAGATGCATTCGGTTTGTAGGAAACGCATACGGAAATTTCATAGGAATATTAATTATTTATTTCCTATGTTTTTGAAGAAATCCACACATCCACTCAAAGTTCATTTTATGCATAGGAACGAGGCAAGACAACTCCTTAGGATGGCAAGTGTCATCCTATCAACTTCCTGTATACTATTCCTAAATCCTACGTTTTGGCTTCCTCCAAACCGAATGAGGCCTTAATGGATTTTGACTCCCATAACTTAGTTTATTATTATGCATTCATCCATCTGACTTGCTCATATACGTATATTATAGCGTACATCTTTGACACCTTTGCTTGGTACAATTGCACATGCACGTTTACATATCTAAGTTATAAATCCATAAAATTGAACACGTGTCACTCTTTTATTTGTCAAACCAATCTACTTCATAGCCCATGTATGCCATGTTACTCCCAGTTCCACACAAAGCACTTTGTGGCGAACCTCAAACTCAAGTGACCATAAAAAAATCCTGCATTGATGAAATCTGGTTAACATTTGTAAGCTGTGTACATATGGGTAGGAAAAAATTCAGTAAATTCAGTTAGAGAAGAGTAAACAAATTCACTTACGGCAATGTCCAAATATGTGGTTACGGCAATGTAGTAGTGTTCAGATTTAGTTGACACACTGCTAGAAATTTAGTTATATTAAAATTGGAAGTCAAAGTGCTCTGTCATGCACTATCCTCAGCATTTCAGTTCAATGTTTCATGTCCGAACTACACATATTAGCTACTTCCATGCCCTCCCTATGACCAAATGGGCCAAGTGCCAGACAACAACTATGACCAAATGTACCACATACATACAATACCCCAACTAAAACCGTAGCATGAATCGGGAGGGGGTCAATGCCAAGCAAGAGACACCTTATGTATGTCACCGACCATCATGAGAGGATGAAATCAACATAGATAACATATCCTATCGGGTTGATCAAACTCCTCAAAAGAGAACGAGAGACTGGATGCGGAGACTCGTCTTTCTCGGGGGCTTCTTTGCTGGGCCGTCGATGTTGAGGTTCGTCCTTATTCCGCGATGAAGATTGTCATCTTCCAGCCCCACCTCCATCCTCGCTGAACAATTGGGAGAGCGCAAGAAAGGTTGGTGAAGGTGTGGGCATTGGAACGGGTATGACAAAGTTACATGGACCTATGCGCAAATATGCATATGTTACTAGCCGATTAGGTCATTTATGATTTTTTATAATCTTGAAGAAAACTAAGGGGTTTCCTGCACAATTGTTTTCACAGGCGTAGGATCCCACCTCCCCCGGCACGTGGGAGTGCTGCCACGTTTGCGTGCTACGTACCCACGGTTGACAACAAGTGAGGTATATTGACCAAAGTGAAGTCTTAGCGCAAGTTAGGTAGAAACTACAGGGGACTAAGTGTACCTCTTCCTTGCAGTGAAACTATCACATGAGGGTTCAAGTATTGGACTTGACGCTAGTGATCGTATTTTTTTGAAAAAAAGTCAACCTTTTTAATGTTCGTTTAGTAGACAAATATGTTTCCGCGGGGCGTGTGATGACTTTGGCAATCTCAACAGCATTATTGTGTTCATTTTAGAAAAAAAATTATAGCTCCTGATGGCTAAATAAAAGACCTAGACGAGCAAGTAGTTCAGGCCGACTTGGGCAGGGAAAACGGACACAGGAGTCAAGAGACGTGACGTTATCCTCAAAAAAAAAAAAGAGAGACGTGACGTTACATGCATGGGACAGATCGTCGAGTCCAATCGCAGCTCCTGATCAGAAGTTCAGAACCATCCGGACGGTTAATTACCAGTTTACCATACATTACCTCAGGTCGAGGAATCGATTGGCAGCACACACAAGTCCAAAAAAGTTTCGAAGCTAGTCGATTCCAGGTACACGCTCGCGTGCTTGTCGAGGGAATCGCCGCCGGCATCACCAGGGCCGATCCATCTATCCTTCCTGCCATGGTCAACATGGACGGTGCGATGGAGTGCATTGCACGAGTATGTCGGGCCATCGTCACAGCCTGCGACACGATCACGGCCGCCGCGTTGCTCGTCAGGGAGTCCGCGGAGGTGTAACGGATCTCGCCGGAGTTCTCTTGCTTACAGATCGGATCGAGGGGGAGAGTACTTGAAGAGGAAGGCAGGAGGGTAGGTAGGTGGGGAAAGGGAGAAGGGGATGCCGTGGAGAGCAGCTCCAGTTATGTTTACAGTAATCCAGCCTACCTACACACACGCACTCACACGCCTTAAGTACTGGTGCTCGCCCGGCTCCTTGCTGACTGGGTCGCAGCCCCCTGTCGGAGGACCCACTTGGCTCTCGGGCCCCTCTATCATTGTCCTTGGCGTAGAGGTGCTGACATTCACCCCTCCTTGTAAACTGGCTTGACCCCAAGCCAGCGAAGAAGGAAAACGCTGCTGGAGTGACCCCAGTTCTTCCCAGGTAGCCATGGATGGCGGAAGTTGCATCCAGCGCACGAGTACCCGTCTTTCGTCACCTTGTGCTGTCTTGACGACGCGCTCCTTCAGTATCGCTGCCGGTACCTGCTCCAGACGAAGAATTTCAGGGTCAGGAGGGAGCTCGGTCTCTACCTGAATGTTCGCCCCGACCGCCTTCTTGAGCTGGGAGACGTGCACGACGGGGTGGATCTTGCTCCCGTCAGGCAACTGGAGTTTGTACGCCACCTTTCCCACGCGAGCTATCACTGGGTATGGCCCAAAATACCTGAACGCCAGCTTCTGGAATGGTTGCTGAGCGACAGAGGTCTGGATGTAGGGCTGCAGTCGCAAGTATACTGCGTCGCCGACCTGAAACTCCCGGTCGGTCCTATGTTTGTCCGCCTGCTTCTTCATGCGGTCTTGCGCCTGCTTGAGTTGCTGCTGCAACAGTTCACGCATCACCTCCCGTTCTTGCAGCCACGCAGCTAGATCAGGCACTGTGGTGGAGTCTACTTGAGCCACTCCGAATTCTCTTGGTAGTGTTCCGTACACGACCTCGTACGGTGTTCGTCCCGGGGCAGAGTGGAAGTTGGTTTTGTACCAGTACTCCGCAAGGAAGAGCCACTTGTACCAATTTTTGGGACAGGCATGTACTGAGCATCGAAGATATGTTTCGAGGCATTGGTTCACCCTCTCGGTTTGGCCGTCTGTTTGCGGGTGGTACGATGAGCTCATTCTCAGTTGTGTCTGTGCTAACTTGAACATCTCTTGCCAAAGGTTGCTGGTAAAAACTCTATCCCGGTCGGATATGATCGCCAGAGGCATCCCGTGGAGTTTGAAGATGTTGTGCATGAATGCCATGGCCACTGACAGTGCTGAGTATGGGTGTTTCATTGGCAGGAAGCGTCCATACTTCGAGAACTTGTCTACAATGACCAGAATCACATCGTATCCTCCAGATTTCGGCAGCCCTTCGATGAAGTCAAGTGAAATCACTACCCATGGTCGTTTTGGTATTGGTAACGGTTGTAGCAGCCCTGCCGGAGAGATCCTTTCGGTCTTGGCCTTCTGACATGTCTCACACTGCCGGACATATTGCTTGACCATGTCCTTTAGCCCTTTCCATGCAAACAATCTGCGCACTCGATTATAGGTGGCGTGGAACCCGGAGTGTCCCCCTGCTGCGCTGTCATGAAGTGCTGCGATGAGAGTTTTCTGAATTTCTGGTTCTGTTCCGAGCCATATGCGCCCTTGGTATTTGATCACCCCATCCTGTAAGGCAAAGTCTTTCTCGCCTTGCGGATCCAGCGCCAATCTGGTCATTAGCTGCCGCGCGCTGTCATCTTGCTGGTAGCTGGTCACAATTGTCTCTAGCCATGCCGGTCTAGCCACTGTGATTGCTGCCAGCTCCTTGTCCTTGGTTGGTTCTCTTCGCGAAAGTGCATCTGCCGCCCTGTTCATTGTTCCTGCTTTGTATTGGATCCTGAACTGGAGCCCTACCAGCTTGGTGAATGCTCTTTGCTGTATCGGTGTGTTTAAACGCTGATCGGTGAGGTTCAGGAGGCTCCTTTGGTCGGTGCGGATGATGAACTCCGAGTGCTGCAAGTATGGGCGCCAGTGGTCCACTGCCAAGAGGAGTGCAAGGCATTCTTTCTCGTATGCTGACAGACCCATGTTCCTGGGAGCTAAGCTTCTGCTGAGGTATGCTACCGGATGCCCCTCTTGCATGAGCACGGCTCCAATGCCAGTTCCACTTGCGTCCGTCTCGACCACAAACTGTTTAGAGAAGTCTGGCAGCGCCAGCACTGGTGCTGAGATCAACGCATGCTTCAGGGCTTGAAATGCCTCTTGGGCTGTGGGTGTCCACACGAACAGTGTGTTTTTCTTGAGCAAATCGTTCAACGGTCTGCTGATGATGCCAAAATTTCGCACAAACTTGCGGTAATATCCTGCTAAGCCCAAGAAGCTTCTTAATTGCTTGACTGTCGCCGGTTGTTCCCACTCCTTCACTGTCTGAATGTGCTCTGCAAGTGTCGACACTCCCTCGTCGCTGATGTGGTGACCCAAATAGTTAATGTGCTGTTGAGCGAATGAGCATTTGGACCTTTTTGCCACAAGTTCATGCTCTCGAAGGCGTTGGAGGACTTGTCGCAGCAACTGTAGATGTTCTTGATATGTAGCCGTGTGCACCAGGATGTCATCCATGAAGGCAAGCACCCCTTGCCGCATCAATGGTCCCAACACTATGGTCACTGCAGTCTGAAATGTGTTAGGTGCAAATGTCAATCCATAGGGCATCACCCGAAACTGAAAGTGCCCAACATGAGTCCTGAAGGCTGTTTTCTCCTCGTCTTCTTCGACCAGTCTAATCTGATGGTATCCTGCTCTCAGGTCCAGCTTCGAGAACCACTTGGAGCAAGCCAGTTCGTCGAGCAGTTCATCTATAATTGGCAGCGAGCAGTTTCCTTTGACTGTGATTGCATTCAGGTGTCGGAAGTCCACACAAAAACGCCATGTCTGGTCTTTTTTCTTCATGAGCAGTACTGGGGATGAGAAGGGGCTTACACTGGGTATGATCAGCCCTTGCTGCAACATTTCTTTGATCTGTGTTTCGATCTCATTTTTCTGCTCTGGGGTATATCTATACGGTCGAATGTTGACTGGTTTAGCACCTGGTAACAGTGGAATCCGATGATCCCAACTCCGGTGTTGTGGCAAAGTCTTGGGTTCTGCAAACACCATTTGAAATTCCTCCAGTAGCGCAGCAATTTCTGGAAGCTCCTGCGTGTCTTGTGCTGCTGAGGAAACGCTGCAGAGAAGTACTACGTGGGCTATAGCATTTTGGTCCTCCCACTCCAACAGTTGCAGTGCAGATACTTGTGGCACGACTGTCACCTTGGGTTGGACTCCTGTCAGCAGAATCCATTCATCCGCGTGCTGAAACTGCAGTGTTTTGTGCTCCCAGTCCACCCACATGGGTCCACATTGCTGTAACCAGTCCATGCCGGCGACCATATCGTAGCATCCCAGAGACAGAACTCTCAAGTCCGTCTGGAATGTATGACCTTGTGTCGACCATGAGCAGTTTGGTATCATCCCTTTGCACTGGAGTACCCCACCATCTGCTATCTTCACCGATGTGGTGGCAATTGGCTGAACTTGCTCCTGCAGGATCGCGGCAATGCCTTCGCTCACGAAACTGTGCGAGCTCCCCGAATCCACCAGTATCAGCATCTCTTTGCCTTCAACTGTCCCAACCAAACGCACTGTATGTGGTGTCGTCTGCCCTGTGGTTGCTACCTTGGAAATCGACATCAGCACCTCCCCTTCTTGCTCTTCTCCTTGTTGATTCATATCCTCTGCTTGCAGAAGTTCGAGCAGCTCTTCCACAATGTGAAGCTGCACGGTAGCTGCGCACTGGTGCCCTTGGCCCCATCGTTCTCCACACTTGAAGCAGAGACCGCGCGCGCGTCTGTAGTTGCGCAGTGCAGCTACGCGATCATCGCTAGCCCGGCCGCGCTCAGGAGCATTCGCGGCGTCGATGCCGCGTCTGTCTTCAGCCGCGACTGGTGCTCCTGGAGGTGGGTTCCTGGGCGCTGGAGCTCCCACTGCTAGCAGTGGTCTTGGGGCCGCTCGTGGTTGTGGCACATCTTGCCGTCTGTACTCTCGCCGTGGCAAGGCGTCCATCAGCTCCTCCTGCATCGAAGCCAAAGAAAACGCAGAGTCCAAGTCCTTGGGTTGATGTAACACTACACCCACTCGGATTTCATGTTTTAATCCTTCTAAGAACTGAGTAGTGAAGAAGACCGGATCAAAAGCTGGATTGTGTGCTAAGAGGTGGTGCATGATTTCCTCGAACTGTGACATGTACACTTGCACGGTGCTTGTCTGACGGAGTGTTCTGAACTGACGCAGGTGTGCCTGATACTGTTCTCGGCCAAACTTGCCGCATAGTGCTGCACACAGTTCCTCCCATGACATCGACTCACTCTGTGCCTCATGTAGCTGCAGCCATCGTGCTGCGTTCCCCGTGAAATGGAGAGTAGCTACACGCACCCATAACTCCGAAGCAATTCCATACACACTAAAGTATTTTTCACATCGGGTCTTCCAAAATTGGGGATTATCTCCATCGAAGGTGGGGAAATCCAATTTGGGCAAGGACCAACTAAGAGGCGAATTGGGTGATGTGCGTGGATCTAGTTCACTCCGATGCGGAACTAGGTGAAGATCAGAAGATGGACTGGCGATCAGGGACGTACCCTTGACCGGAGGCGGTATATGGGTGGTGACCACGCCATACGCCTGACCCCCGGTGTCGTCGATCTCGCCGTGGCCTCTTGGCCCGTGGTGTTCGGGGTCGTCGTGGTTTGCAGACGACGCCGGCCGCACCACCGCGTCGCTCTCCGGGATCGGATCCGGAGGCGCCGCCAGCGCAGGGTGGAGCGCGATGCGCCCAACCTGCCCGCGCAGATCATCCACCTGCTTCTGGATGTGGGAGACGGTGGGGCGCCACAACTCCAGAGAAGTCTGGATCGCGTCCAACCTGGCTCTGATACCATATGTAACGGATCTCACCGGAGTTCTCTTGCTTACAGATCGGATCGAGGGGGAGAGTACTTGAAGAGGAAGGCAGGAGGGTAGGTAGGTGGGGAAAGGGAGAAGGGGATGCCGTGGAGAGCAGCTCCAGTTATGTTTACAGTAATCCAGCCTACCTACACACACGCACTCACACGCCTTAAGTACTGGTGCTCGCCGGCTCCTTGCTGACTGGGTCGCAGCCCCCTGTCGGAGGACCCACTTGGCTCTCGGGCCCCTCTATCATTGTCCTTGGCGTAGAGGTGCTGACAGGAGGCCCTCAGGGTGGCCGCGGAGGCAGCCCGGAACGAGCCGACGCCGACGCCGGACGACGTGGAGGCAGAGCAGGTGCGGCCGAGCGCACCTGACGAGTCGTACATGCAGCCACCCGCTGATCACGACGGCTCGGCTGCCACTTCAGATGACAGGAGCGAGTGCGTGATCTGCATGGAGCCGTACGAGGCCGGCGGCGACCGGTGCCGCGTCCTGCCGTCGTGCGGCCACATGTTCCACAGGCGCTGCCTCAGGGCGTGGCTGCGCACGAGCAGCACTTGCCCGCTCTGCAGGGCCTCGACAGAGCCAGCGCCGTCGCACGTCCGGCGGGCAACTCCGGTGTAGATTGGTCTTCGATAGTTCTGTTCAAAATTTTCTTTCTTTTTGTCTGGTGGTTTTGTGTTGTGACCAGCCGGGTGTATCACTTGTTAACTGGAAAAAATATACTCCCTCTTTTCAAAAAAGTGTCTCAGCTTTGTCCGTACTAACTTTAGTACTCCAAAGTTGTACTAAACTTAAGACACTTATTTTGGAACGAAAATATTATCAGTTTATGCATTAATATGTGGTGTTGAGTCTCCTCGTGCTGGCGCAACTACTGCCTTGCCTCCCTGCTCAGCTCCGGCGATCTCGATGCACTGCCAGCACCTACAATGCAACTAGGGTTCGGCTTTCAATGACGATTCCCACATCGGTCTTCAGCTATATATATACGGAGCAATGCCACTTCAATCATCCCCCGGTGTTGCCTCATTGCCTCTACTCCTTCGCAACCGCGTCGTCTCACTAGCACCTCTTCCTCCCACATACCAATGGCGAGCGGCCATGTCATCATCGCAGAGTCGTGACAGTCTAGCTGGACAGTGGAGCAATTCGTCTTTGATGTTCAGCCGGATCCTGCGCCCACCGCCGTTGAAGACGACCACGGATTGTGTAGCTATGGGCCTCTCGCGCGGCCTTTATGGCCGAGTGGGAGGAGGAGAAGCACGCGCAGGAGGAAGCCCGTCGGTGAGACGACATGATCACGTGCTTCGAAAAAATACATGCATAATCTATACGCATAGCGGTGAAGGCCCATGAAGCCGCGGAAGCGACTATCGGCCCCGACCGCCTCCTTGCCGCGTACCGCTACGTCTCGGCCGTGCAGACTACCGCGGGCCTAGAATCAAGGATGGCGGTGTCACAAGAGGCGGTGGAAGTGTCCGTTGGCCGAATTTAGAGACTCCACGACTATGTCGCGCGTCAAGGAGGAGGAGGAGAAGTCGCTAGTATAGATAGTTCATATATTTGTCATGACTTTCGGAAGATCCGTCTTCAAGATGATGATTGAAACACTATTTCATGTCTAAGGTGTAAACTCGTGTCCTGGCCTTGTTTGGTTGTGTTGAATTTGCGTCATTAACTTGTTGAAGGCGCTGTCTTTACGTTGATGTGTTGGCCTTCGGTAGTTGATATCAGCAAACAAGATGATAATTCTTGTCTTGGCAGTTTTCGACCGGACGTTACAACGGCGGCTTGACGGTGCCTTCTTTTTTTCTTTTTTGATGGCTTTACTGCGGAAGAAATCGATTTAGATATTTATTTCATATTATCTTGTAATGTTTTGACTGTGATTAATTCTGTATTGTATTCCACTTGATAGAAATGGACATGTTCATCGCACTGTTGCATAGACGGACGTTTAAACTCCTGTTCGAAAAAAGCATGCCCTTCCAGCACATACTGTGTTGAGTATAAGGGTTATTTAGAAAACATAGGATAGCGTAGGATTTGTTCTATCTTGACTTATACTCCAAGATAATCGTATATATGTGTGTGTGTGCGCTCACGAGGCTTAAGCAATAAAACATCGATTCCACAAATTCTCTCTATCCCTTCTAACATGGTATCAGCCTAACCGGTTCAAACCCTAGCCGCCGCCCACCGCTTTCGCCCCACGCGTCGCCCCCGGGGTGGTCGGCCTCCATGACCACCGTCGGGGGCCGCACCCCCCGTACCTAGGGTTCGTCCATCGTTCATCTTCACGGGCTGCCCTAGAGAGTCTTTTTCCCGAGCCCTGGCTACGGGTTTTTCTCTCTCCCGCCGGTCATCTTGATCGGCGTTTTCTTTTTGGTTTTTCGATCTAAGATCGGTTTGCGTCGCCCGCCGCCACCGTCGACCCCTGTGCGCCTCTACTCCAACATCGGCGCGACCCGCCGGCTTCTTCATCGACTCGGTGGCCTCGCGCGACAAGCGGCCCCTCACGACCATCGTCCGCGCGTCTGCCCGCCCGTCGCGCCGACCCGACGGCCTCGCGCGATGCGGCGGTCCCACGCCATCGTTCGTGCGCCGGCTCGCCCGTCGATCTACGCCGGCTGTTGCCGCCCTACTCCGACTGGGACTCCTGCGCGACCACCCGGCCTACGCCCCGACCCGGTGGCCTCGCGCAATGCGGCGGACCATCACAGCCGCCGTTCGCTTTGGGCCGGAGTGCCGCGGCCGCGGTCAACCGCCGCACCGAGGACGTATGTTCCAGGCCGTCTCCGTGGCTGCACCGACCCTCGCGCTGCCGCTGCGTCGCCCCATCGGACCGTACCGAGTGTGGCACGCGGTGTCCCCCGCCACCCGGGGCCGTCCCCGCGGCTGCACCGACTCGCGCACCGCCGTTGCGTCGCCCCTTCGGGCCGCATCGCCACGGTCCACGGTCCCCGCCGTTGCCCCGACCCGCTCGCCCTCCACTGCTGCGTCGCCCCTTCGGGCCGTAGCGCTGCGACCGGCGTCCACTCTGTCGTCACCGCGCGTCGACTTTTCGTGGTATGCCCCGCGCCGCCTCCCTCTGCGCGGGAAGCCGAGAACGCCATCGTCACGCTGTCAGGGTTCCTCGCCTACTTCGAGTACCGTCGCCGCGCTACTAACCTAGCCGCCGCTGCTGCCGTCAGGCCGCCGTCGCCGCTCTTCTTCGGCCGCCGCCGCTGCTACCCCCGTAGCCGCCACCGCCGCCGGTCCACCCCCTTCGTCTTCGTCCAGCACCAGCCCATTGCCAGCGTCGCCGTCATCTACCCCGACCACTTCAGCTACTCCGACAACTGCGGGCGACATTGGCCCCGCGCCGATTGGCGCCGCAACCGTCGTCGAGTTCTTCTCTATTGGGCTCTCCGACTTCTCCGACGTGGCGTACTGCTCGTGCAGGTCCTAATTTACGCATGCCCGATGCTGGCAACACCGATGCGTGCCTTCGTCCACGACGTGTCCCCGGGCCTGGCAAGGCTGGTGCGGCGCTTTGCCAACTTCATCTTCGTCCGTCTACGCATGCTCGGTCCTGGCAACACCGACGCGTGCCTTCGTCTACGACGTGTCTCCGGTTTTGGCAAACCCTGCGCAACGCCTCATCAACACCATCTTCTTCCCGGCGCGCCACTACTTCGATACTACTGCGCCCATGACTAACTCGGCGCCTCCTTGCGCCCGCGGCTCCACGGCGACTTCCTCGACACCGGCTACCCCGACTCGACATCGACCATAGCATTCTTCGCACGGCTACCTCAACCACGGCTACACCACCGTACGCTCTCGGCTACATCGACAAACGGCCCAAAGGGCTACCGCCTTGCTTGAGCAACCTCGTCGGTTTTCACTCCAGCCACGACTTCCGCGATGCATCGATCGTTATGACTTGCCATCGGATTCTTCTCCAGTCTCACCGTCTACGTCGGTACCGTTGTGACTGCAAAGGGATGTTGAGTATAAGGGTTATTTAGAAAACGTAGGACAACATAAGATTTGTTCTACCTTGACTTGTACTTCAAGATGACCATGTACTCTTATATATAGTATATGCCCACGAGGATCAAGCAATAAAACATCGATTCTACAATTATGCCATAGGTATCAGTGTTGACTTTGTCATACGCACCAGAAAGTAGGAGCAGTAGTGTGGATGTCCACCGGAACCGGAAGTATTCACATACCGGAAGTATTCACATAGTAGGTGCCAGCTACCTGCAGTTGACTCAACACCCACACATCCACCGCTATCCATTCCACCGTCTTTGCTCGGCCCCTCCCCACTCAACACGGTTTAAATTTCTAGACGTACGACGCACAATATCTTCATCATCAACCTAGCTAAATGGGTAGAGCTAGCTAGTAAAAGAGTGTGCAGTGTTTACCAGGAATCCACAGGGACAATCAGAACATACACACACACACACTTCTGTTCCTTCAGTGCCATGGCCCTTTTTGATGAACCTTTTGGCTGTGTGTATATATACAGTTAAAGTTGTGAGCTTTCATCTCAATTTGGACCTGCGGCTCGGCTAGTTGAGCTGCCTCCAGATGGACAAGCAAGCCAATACGCGTCCTTGTCGTCGGTAGCACGGTGCATGACGCGCCAACTTCAATGCACGCACACACGCGGCGCCACTTAAATAACTTAACCAAAGTCATACTCCATCTACCTTTCCTCACACGTCTGCACCGTCTCCTTTCCATATTCCTTTCAGCTAATCATTATAACTCGGATGCATCTTCCGTCCGAACGAAGGAAAGGCTAAACTAGTAGCCATGCAATTGCTCGAGAGTTTTGGAGCAGGCAGCTTCGATCTGGATTTGGTTGACCAAAAGCACAGGACATCCCATCCCCCCCCCCCCCCCCCCCCCCCTTCCTCGTCGCGCGCGCACACACATTCCTCCCTATTTGACTTGCCCTCCAAGTTTGTCTCCTCCCACCGCGTCCACGACTCCGCGCTGCGCTCGCCTCTCTCTATATCAACCCTCTCCGTGCCCCATCGGTCGCACCATTCCCGTCGTGATCCACACAAGCAATCTCCAAGTCAAATCGACTTCTCCTCTTCTCGTTGCACAAGATCAATGGCGCACGCGATGACGCTGAACAACAACAGCCGCGCTCCACGTTTCCTCTGCCTCCTCGTGCTGCTCCTCCTCCTCACCGTCTTCGCGCGGCGTTCCGGCGCCACCAGGCCCCTGCGGCAACCAGCCGCTGGCGGTGCTAGTGCTGGGCCCGCCGCGGCCGTGCGGACGATCGCTCTCCCCGCCGCGGCCTTGTCGAGGGACGCGGAGGAGGTCGTGCCGGTCGGGAAGCGGGTCGAGGCGCTGCTCGGCATGAAGCCCAGGGCGAGAGTGCCGCCGTCGGGCCCCAGCAAACGAACCAACAACATCAAGAGCTGACGATCCAGCTGCCTGCTCCTCTGCGCTGCTCTTCTCTGATGCCGATCGATCTTTTCTTTTCTTTTTCTCTTGTGCTAGCTTGTTTAGGTTCCGAGGAACCGACTGGTTGACCAGTCATATACTAGATTGTTTCATTTGTTCTTTGTAGCTAGGTCTAGTGTGCCTCCACAATGATTTTCTCTCAGGTCTAGTGTAAATTAATGTAACATATTGCTGATATACTCCAGCTTGTAATGTGATGTACAAATATATACTGTACGTGCGAATTGTTTGCCAGCGCACTGCTGCATGCTTCAATAGCTTTTTTCTTGATGGGAAATTGCATTTGACATAGTGTTTCAATATAATGAACATAATAATACGTTGAGATGTTTGGCTCATCAGTGATCACCTCACACTTTATCATCTCACAGGAATTAGTAGGATACTATAGTACAGTGTAGTGTAGTCCTAGTATAGAAAAGAAAAAGGTAAGCTGGGAGATCTCAAGATGATCTTGGATCAAGGGAAGGAAGAGGGAAGAGCGCGAGAGGCGCATAAATTTGACCGCTGACTTGCGACCCTTTCCCTGCGGGTCCGTGCCCCGGCTGCCCGCCTGCCTGCTACCGCCGGGCAGTTCAACGCGTAACGATGCCGACGTAGGAGCACGGGTCAGCATGGAGTGTGAATGCTTCGCCGCGCGCGGCAAGAAAAGCGTAGCAAGTCTGGGAGAGACGCGTGAAGCCGTGAACGTGCCAGCTCGTCGCTCCCGCGCGGTACGCCACGCGTTTCTTCACCGGCGTGTCCAACAAACAGTCCGTGTCTCCGAGGGTTTTTTCAACGAAAAGCGGGTAACCCTTGCAAAGGCTATTCTTAATCTTTTCTGGTGTGTCACTTGTCCAACCTGAGGATTTTTTTTTTTTTATAGATTCTGTTAAATTATGATTCAAATTTTACTACCGTGTTGAATTAGGCGTAGTACAACCGGTGTAGGCGTTGCGTTGACGTCGACGCGTACGAGTATATCTCGTTTAATTGTCCTTCAATGACTCTTATGTTTTGCCCTCATATATACCCTATGTAGTCGCATCTAAAGACGGTTTGTTATCTCGTGCTTGTAATACTCCTTCATCATAGTGATTGCGCCTTCGTGCGTCCGTGATTTTCTCCCGCAAGGGTTTCCACGTAAAAATTTGTGTCTCTCGTGTCTCACTTATTCTCGTTTTATCTAATAGATTCAAAAGGGTTTATCTCTTAAATTATGCGTTCAAATCATAAATTATTTTTATTGTTGGATTTCTCGCATCAAGATCTTCGAAACTAGATCCCAGTTTGACGAACTTTTATTTAAAGAAAAAACAAAATTTGAAAATAAAGTGAAAAACAAAAAAAATGACAAAAACCCAAACCTGTGCTTCTCGTGGAAGGACATGTTGTGTTTCTCGCCTGTGCTTTTTTCTTTTCGGAAGCACAATTATGCTTTTCTTGGAAGCACAGGTTGTACTTTTCCTTTATGGGATGTGCTTCTCCCAAAAACACATGTTCTTTTCGCAGAAAAGCAGGGCCGCCCCAAAATAGAGGGGCCCCCCGTCAGGTACTGAGTAACCCATGTACGTTTTTCTAGAGACATGAGTAGCCCATGTACGTATCATGGAAGGGCAAGCACGATCGCAGGTAGCACCAGCCCACGAGACACGAATCCACAACCCTTTAATCGGCATTTTCTTTCACATTGTGAGTTCGCATTTTGGCTCTTTACTACCGCTACGATCCCTATTATTTTCCCCATCGCGGGGCGCAGGCACTGGAGGCTGGACCGAACTGCCGCCGCCGCCGCCGCCGGTCTGCCGCAGTCCGCGTACGCCGAGGAACTCTACTCACTGCTATCACTAGGCAGTGAACGCAAACTTGCATCGCCGAGCGCCTTCCGCCAGACGCCAGCCACATCGCATCGCGCCGAGCACCAGATCAACAATTACCGACGCCGATCTGATTGATTCAAGGTATTTAATATAATTATTTTCTATTTCCTGTTCGTATATAGCTAATCAAGTAATTTCCTTTTGCATGTGATGCATAGCTTTCACGATTCAATCTTTGATGCATTTTTTATTTTTCAGCACTGTTGTTATGAGGAAATTGATTGGTTATAATTAAGTTTGTTGCGGTTTGATTCTACCAACAAAGTTGCTATAATATTCATAAAATATTAGTGGCTGACTTAGGACAGGTGCGTTATCATGTGGGCCAGACATTATGCTTTTGCAAAAAGAAAAGAAAATAAAGCAACATATGGCTGACTTAGAAAAATCACAAAGAGGGATTATTTGGTCAAATTTTCAAGGTAATATGTGCGTTGAACAATTCCATAAAATCTTACAGCTTCTTCACTATTTGCCTCATGTTTTAATTAAGAGCGAAAAGAGAGTTTCGTGTGTTACACTGACACCCCTTATTGCATCAAAGGTATTACTCTCCTGGTATGAGTGTCTCTAGTTTCTTAGCCCCTGTGGCCACCCAAAGCAAAGCAAAGCCTTCTACTTGATGTCGTAGCGGAGGACCGTTGGTGGCGCACACTTGTTGCGAAAGACGTGGGCATTGCTCTCATTCGAAACGGTCCATGGGGTGAGCCTGGTGAGTGAGGCCAAGGATTTTCCACTATTGATAAATTAGTTGATATGAATATTACTTTGGATGCATCTAAGTGTTTACTGGTAATGTGAATATTACATATACGTAGATTATTATTGTTATGATGTTTATAGTAAGGGCCCTCGAGTTTTAGCTTCGCCCCGGGCCCCCAAATTCTCAGGACCGGCCCTGCAGAAAAGCACTGCTTGCCAAAAACAAATCTGCAACAAAGTAAGGAAAAATAGTCAAAAACCAAAAATTAAAAAAATTGGAAAACCCCCAATAAAACTCAAAAACGCGTGCAGAAAGGAAAAAAATCTTGAGGGTGTGCGCAGAGAGTGACACGTGGTTGCGTCAAGCATCACTTGGTGCACTCCTGAGCCAGGAAATTGATAGTTGTGATTGCCCCAAGGAGGTACCTTGTAACGGGCCTCACGAGATCTATGGAAGGTAGCAAGGGAAGGAGAGGGCAGAAAGGGGATCTGATAGCCGCGAGGAGGAAGAACAGCTTCGCTCGCTCCGGTTCAGTTGTACAGTCTGTTTTTCGATACCCACCTAACCCACACACGCTCTCTCTTATCTCCTTCTCCACGGCACACAGGCCGCACTCACACACGCAACACACGCCTCAGGTCCCACCCGTCAGGCGAACTCACGCTTCCTCATGTGCTGTTGTTGTAGTCCTTGGCTTGTGACTCCCTCCCAGTCGTTGGTGGGTGGGGACGGCCGTGCAGTCGTGACATTCCCCCCTTCTTGCGTACCGACTTGTCCCCAGGGCAGTGTCGATGGAAAACGCTGCTGAAGCAGTTCTGGATCCTCCCATGTAGCGAGAGTCAGTGGAAGGTCTGTCCATTGAACGCGGATCCGCGGTCTTGTCTCACCAGCGACCCGCACCATCTTGTGCTCGAGTACCAACTCTGGATAATGTTCAGCCTGCAAGATTGCATTGTCAGGAGGTAATTCGATGCTTACCAGCACCACGGCTCCTTCAGCTTTCTTCAGCTGCGACACGTGCACGACGGGGTGTATCTTGCTGGAGGGAGGAAGCTGTAGTTTGTATGCCACCTTGCCGATGCGAGCCAATACTCGATATGGCCCAAAGTATCGAAACGCCAGCTTCTGGTGCGGACGCTGTGCCACCGAAGTTTGTATGAAGGGTTGTAGTTTCAGGAGCACAGCATCCCCGACGGCAAATTCTCTGTCCGTGCGATGCTTGTCGGCTTGGAGCTTCATCCAGTTCTGGGCATGCTTGAGCTGTTGTTGCAGGTGTGCGAACATGATCTCCCTTTCTTTCAACCAGGATGCCAGGTCCGGCACTGTGCACTCGTCAATCTTCTCGATGCCAAATTCCCTGGGCAAGTGTCCATACACCACCTCAAAAGGTGTTCGCCCCAGCGCAGAATGGAAAGAAGTATTATACCAGTACTCCGCTAATGCCAACCATTTCGACCAGTTGCCCGGACAGGAATGTACTGCGCGCCTCAGATAGCCCTCAAGACATTGATTCACGCGCTCGGTTTGCCCGTCAGTCTGCGGATGGTAGGATGAACTGAGCCGCAGCTCTGTCTTGCATAATTTGAACAGCTCTTGCCACATGTTGCTCGTGAAGATTTTATCTCTGTCTGATATAAGCGCTAGCGGTAATCCATGCAAGCGGAAGACCTCTTTCATGAATGTCTTCGCACTTGCAATGCTGTGAATGGGTGAGTCAGTGGTATGAAGTGCGCATACTTGGAGAATTTGTCCACGACGACGAATACTGTATCGTATGTAACACCCCTGTGTAATAAGCGCTGTGACATAATGATAATTATGCCAAGTCATCACCTTATTCTATGCTTGATCATATGGCTAAATACTTCATTTCAAATTTCCTCTCTGAAAATCAACTCCAAATCAAGTGCAAAATAAAGTTGCACAAAAGTTGCTGGAAAAATGTTCATCAACTTGCAAATATTTTAAATCAATTATATGTTAAGGAACACAACATCACTCTTGAGCAAAGATGAGCATTAGCAATTATAACAGTACCATTTCAGCATTTTTCAGTGCTATTTTAATTTTGGAAAAATACAAACCAAATCTACTTGCTCCCAAAATAATATTGGCACTGTCTAAATTTGTGTTGGATTTATTGGGCTTAGTCTCATAGTTTTCCTACACTATTTGGTTACCCAAATAAATACATCCCTCTTTCTGCTGTTAAATAAAAAAGAAAAAAAAACAGGAAAACAGAAAAAGGGAAAAAGGCCAGAGGCCACTTACTAGCAGGCCCAGTTGGCCAGGCCCAGCCCACTCCCCGACTCATCTCCCTCCTCCATTGCCGTGTCGACGCCGTAGCCACCCCGATCGCCGGTGACGCACGCGTCGCCCATCCGGTCCCCGTTCCAGTGGATAAGGACCTCTCTCTCGCTCTCTTTCCCCCTGGACGAACCCTAGCCCCCCACTCCTCCCCGTTTCCCTTCCCCCTCTCGATCCGCTCCTCCCGAGCGCAGTCATCATCGTCGCCGCGTTGATTCCGCTGCCACCGCCACCACGAGGCCGCTCCGCCGTGCCGGATCGAACCGCCGCTGTCGAATGCGTCATAAGCCCCGACCAGCGCAAGCCGGGAGCCACCACAGTGAGCCCGGCGACCTCTTCTTCCCCGACGGCCGTCCTCGCCTCCGTCGACGATTCATCGCCGTCCATCTTCCCCGAGCCCGCTTAAGCACATCTGCAGGGCCCGGTGAGCACACCACCCGGCTCCCCTCTCTCCCCCGTCTTCCTCGTAACCTGTAGACGCGTCGCCGCGTGCCGTGCTCCGCCGCCCGCCATGGTCGGCGAGCAGTGCGCTTCCGTGCCTCATGGGCTCGTCCGAGCATTTCGTCGTGCTCGTGGCGTCACGTAAGAGCCGCCAAGCCCTTGCGTTCGTCGTTTGCGCGCTTATGGGCTCGATCCCGAGCTCCTCTTGCTCCGGCCGCTGCCTACCGTCGTCGCCGCCGTCTCAAAAGGCCTCCCCGACCCCAGCCAACCCCGCCATCGGATGCGGCTCCGTCTCCGCGTCCAAACGCGACCCGCGGTGCCCGTTTTGGCGGTCTGTGGCCGAATCCCGGCGAAACCCGAGCCGCGCCGCCGCGGAAATGTCCACCGGCGACTAGCCGCCGGCGCGCTGGCCTGTCTGGTCAACGGGGTTGCTAATGATGCCCCGTGCGACCGACAGGTGGGCCCCAGCGCTTAACTAAACTGTGTATTAGATTAAGTGCTAATTTAACTGGCTTACTCTGACGCTGACACTGGGTCCCACCGCCTGGCTAATGTTTAATTAATTAATCTAAACCGGCCTAACCCCCCTGTCATTGACATGTAGGGCCCACTCCCCTAATTACCCCGCTAATTAAATTAACTCACTGTTAGTCTTAACAGAGACTAACATGTGGGTCCCACTGGACCTACATGTCAGGGTTGACCCTGGTCAGCGAGGCTGTTGACTGCTGATGTCATCACCTAGTCATGCTGACATCATAAATCAATTCTATTAATAAATAAATTCCAGAAAATATTTAAATCTTTAGAAATTCATATAAAATAATCCGTAGCTCTGATCGAAAAACTTTATACATGAAAGTTGCTCAGAACGACGAGACAAAGCTGACCGTGTTGTCTGTTTCCGTGTCGGGACCCTCTACGGAGGTGAACCCACAACTTCGAGGCTGTATCCGGTAGATGAATAGTGCATATATACCGGTTAATAATTCCAACTTAAATCCTAAAATAACTAATATGGCTTAGACATGTTTTTAGGCAGCCCTGCACCGCACATTAGCGTAGCCTGCTCTGTGTTGCTTTGTTTGCCTTGTATTTATATTGTTTCCTCCCCCTCTTCTCTCTCGATAGAGCTCGGTACCGACGCAGCTCCGGTGATTGGCTACACTACTGACGACCTTGCCCTTGCCGCCGAGCAACCAGGCAAGCCCCCCCTTTGATCATCCCGATATCGCCCATTCTATTTTCTCGTGCTTGCATTAGAATTTGCTACTGTTACTGTTATCCTATATCTGCTGCATAGCCTGTTTATTGTAACCTGCTGTTGATACCTTACTGTTATCCTAAACTGTTTGGAATAGACTGGGTAGAGACCCATCAGAGACCCCCACTTGTCCTAACTGCCCTGCTGGATTCTCAGAAGACCCGATCAACGGGATCGAAGACCAGACCCCAGCACCGCACCTCACTTTCCCCTTAGTTGCTCGACACTACTGGGTTACCATCGAGTGCCGAGGGTGGTACCTCGTTAGCACTTCTGATGATAACCTTGTAGGTTAGTTAACCGGTCGTGGTAAGCGAGGGTGATTCCTCCTACACCAACCCCGATAACGACGAAGTCGTGCAACACCCCACGTGTGGACCTTGAGGGTGATGCCTCCTACGTCCATCTTGATGTTACATCAGGTGGGAGTCCAACGAGGGTGATGCCTCGGATTCCCCTTGATACGGTGACCACACGGATGCCTTGCATTACTGTTGATACTAATACTTGAAAAGGCGGGTCGACCCTGAGGGGTACCCGCGAATGATGGATAGTTACCCGTGAGTTATTCTACGAGGCGCGGCCGGGCATTCTTAGCCCTTGCAGCAAGTCTTCGAGACGGGGCGACGGGGTCACATCGATCGTGAGTCTCTGCTCGTTACCGCAAGCCCCTAGTCCTCTAACGATTTGGATATTTGATCCGAGCAGGCCTACGGCCTGATAGCACTAACCATCACGTGGGAATAGTTATGGGCACTCTGCATTGTAGCATCAGCCGAAAGCTCTGTCAGACGTCCAGTTCAACACTGCGGCCGGGCTGGGCCGGCACCATCCGGTAGTGGTGGAGCCTGGTTCGCCCTGCACGCAACGACCCGGAGGGCGAGGGGCGATGGCCCAAGACCCCCTTGCGCTTAGGAGGTAGACCGGCGGGGACCTCTCTGCTGAGCTCTAGGTAGGGTTGCGGTGTGTCGTTTGGCCGAGGCCGGGCATGACCCAGAAAAGTGTGTCCGGTCGGAGTTAAGCGAGCATGGTGGGTAAGTTGGTGCACCCCTGCAGGGAAGAAAACATCTATCGATAGCCGGTCCTACGGTAAAGGACACTCGGAGTTGTATCCCGATCAATACAACTAGAACTTGTGATGATAACTGGATATGTGGCTCCGGGATCGCTTTCTCACAGGGAGTCGAGGAAGGATCTCTGGGCGAGACTGTTTCTTGCTACAACCACTACTACATTATACTATGCTATTTTGTACTCTTCTAAATGTTGCAAGACGCTCGAAGATGCTTGAAGATGCTTGAAGATGCTAGTCTTTGATAGGACTAGGCTTTCCCCTCCATTCTGGCATTTCTGTAGCCCAGTCCACAGATGCAGCCTTTCTTTGATAATGTTGCATATGTAGTGTAGATCCTTGCTTGCTGAGTACTTCGGAGTACTCACGGTTGCTTTGCTTTCTTTTTCTCCCCATATCAGTTTGTCGTGACCAGATGACGGAGCCCCTGAGTCAGCTACCCCGCCGACGACTACTACTACCACCTCGAGGATGGCTTCTTCTACGAGTTGGCTGACGACCAGGAGTAGGTTCGGAGGGTCCCAGGCAGGAGGCCTGCGCCTTTCGATCGTAGTTTTTTCTTTTGCCCCGCCTTTTAAAGGCCTTTATGTCTTTCTTTTATATTTGTACTCAGATATCTGACGCTTCCGCTGATGCTTGTTTAGCTTATGTATTCGAGCCCTCGAGGCCCTGGCTTGTAATATAATGCTTGTATGCCTTTATTTATGTTTTAGAGTTGTGTTGTGATATCTTCAAGTGAGTCCTTAGGCTTGATCATGTGCATTTGCGTGTATGATTAGTGCACGATCGAGCCAGGGGCATCACATCGTAGCCTCCCGAGCGCGGCAGTCCCTCGATAAAATCCATAGAAACAACCGCCCATGGTTTTTGTGGGATGGGAAGCGGTTGAAGCAGCACTGCTGGCGAGATTCTCTCTGTCTTTGCCTGCTGACACACCATGCAATTTCGCACCATATCCTTCAGCCTTTGTTTCATGCCTGGCCACGCAAACAACCTCTTGATCCTGTTATAAGTCGCATGAAATCTTGAGTGCCCCCCGGCTGCGCTCGCATGAAGTGCAGTGTAGATATGCTGTCGAATATCTTGGTCCTCTCTGACCCAGACCCGACCTTTGAATCTTAGGATGCCATCTATTAGAGTGAATCCGGGGTCACTGTTTTGGTCCACTGCCAATCTGGTCATGTGTTGTGTTGCGACTGCATCTCCTAGATAGCTGTTCTTGATTGCTTCCAGCCAGACCGGTCTGGAGGTGGAGATCGCTGCCAACTCTGAGCTCTCTGAATGCTCGCGCCGTGACAGAGCATCCGCCGCTCTGTTTGTCAATCCTGCTTTGTACTGAATGGTATACTACAGCCCTAGCAATTTAGTGAACGCCCGTTGCTGGATGGGGGTATTGAGCCTCTGGTCTGTCAGATTCAGCAAGCTCTTCCAGTCTGTGCGCATCACGAATTTAGCATGCTGTAGATAAGGACGCCAATGGTCGATCGCCAGAAGCAACGCGAGACATTCCTTCTCGTATGCTGAGAGCCCAAGATTTCTGGGTGCCAGCGCTTTCCTGAGGTAAGCCACCGGATGATTGTCTTGCATGAGCACCTCTCCGATTCCCCAGGCACTGGCATCCGTCTCGACGACGAATTGTTTGTTGAAATCCGGGAGCGCCAACACCGGTGCCTCAACGAGGGCTCGCTTAAGAGCACAGAACGCTGCATCGGTTGTGGGTGTCCAAACAAAGATAGTGTTCTTTTTTAGCAGATCGGTCAGGGGCTTGCTGATGACTCCGAAGTACCGAACAAATTTCCGATAGTATCCTGCCAATCCGAGAAACCCCCACAGTTGTTTGGTGTTGAGGGGTACGGGCCACTCTTGTAGTGCCTAGATTTTGCTGTCGTCTGTCGAGACCCCCTGCTTACTGATGATAGGCCCCAGGTAACTGATTTTCTGTTGAGCAAAAGTGCACTTGGATGGCTTAGCTTTCAAGTTGTGCTGTCGCAGCAACTACAATACTTCCAGGAGCAGGCGTATGTGTTCGTCAAGTGTACTGGAATGGATCAATATGTCATCCATGAACACGAGAACGCCTTTGCAAAGAACAGGGGACAAAACAACATGTATTACCCCCTGAAATGTGGCCGGTGCGTATGCCAGCCCGTAGGGCATCACGCGGAACTGGAAATGCCCCAAATGCGTCTTGAAGGCTGTTTTATGTTCATCCTCCGGTCGCAGCCGTATCTGGTGGTATCCTGCTCGCAAATCGACCTTTGAAAACCATTGGGAACCAGCAATCTCGTCCAACAGCTCATCAATGATTGGCATAGGATAAGTGGTCTTGAGAGTGATGGCATTCAAATGTCGGAAGTCGACGCAAAAGCACCATGTCTGATCTTTTTTCTTGACCAATAGCACTGGCGAGGAAAAGGCGCTAGTACTCGGCACAATCAGCCCCAATTTGAGCATTTCTCTGACCTGAGCTTCGATTTCATCTTTCTGTTCTGGCGTATAGCGATAGGGGCGTATGTTGATTGGATTGGCTCCCGACAGCAAGGGAATGGCATGATCCCAATCTTTGTGAGCTGGTAGTTCCGTTGGTTCTGCAAACACCACTTGAAATTCATCCAATACCTGCTGGACTGCTGGGGGCATGGCACCACTCTCTTCCTACTGTGCGACCGCACACACAAACACCACGTGAGCAATAGAGTCAGACTCCTCCATGGCCAAAAGCTGCGACATGGTTGCCTGTTCCACTTGCCGCACCTCAGGCTGCAACCCGCGCAGTGTTACTTGTTGTCCCTCGTGCTTGAATTGGAGTGTCTTGGCTGGCCAGTCCACCAACATTTTCCCACACTTCTCGAGCCAATCGATGCCCAAGACCATATCATAGCAGCCCAGTGAGAGAACTCTGACGTCTGTCATGAACTGTTGCCCTTGAGTTTCCCAAACACATTCTGGGATGACACCAGTACAAGTCAATACTCCACCATTGGCTATCTTGACAGAGACCGGCTGCATTCTCTGAACTTTATGTCACATCCTGTCCGCTACCGCATCACTGATGGAACTGTGCGAACTCCCAGAGTCTACCAAGATCAACAGTCGTGACTGGCGATCGTGCCCAAGAATCTTGGATATGGACATCAGCTGGTCGTCCACTGCATCGATGCCTTGATGTGGATGTTCTGGCTCTTCTGCTTGGAGAAGTTCCCACAATTCTTCATATTATCTCATATTATCCCACAGGAACCAAGTATTAAGTTTAGTGGATCACCGTTATCTCATATTATCTTCGGTCCTCATAGATATCTCCACCTGTCACGTCAGAGGTCACAGATTTCCTACACAATACGTGGTACCTATGTAGGTCTTGAGATCATGTTGCCTGGGCCCTTAAATTGGACAACATGCATAGAGTTCACCACAACATAACAACATACTAGATAGATCACACTACTACGAATGCAAATGATGACATATAGAATAGGCAAAGATTAATCTTACCACTTACCTACATCTCCCACACCTAGTGGGAGTTACTCACACATCATAAGAGGGGAATCAATCACAACAGAGATAAAACCCATGAAAACCATATCGATAATATCAGGAAGATCCACAATAAGATGAAATGGGTAATTCGAATAGTCTTGATCTCCAGATGAGATTGAGTAGAGTACAATTGTTCTCCCAAATTGGAATTCCTCTTACAATAGTGAAAGGGGTGATGATGATGATGGACATGAAAGGACCAAAACTAAGAAGATCTTCGATGGTTCCTCAGATCCTCTCTTCTCCTATTCTGGGTGGTGTGGCGGCTAGGGTTCTCTTCTCCCCTTGGGCCCTTCATGAAAGTAGCTTGTATAGACGTGGTGGAGCTGATGGCAGTCCATAGGACCGCTCATACGGGCGCTTGCGGTCGTATGGGACACCGTCTTTTGCTCTGATGCGCCTAATGAATCGAGTCTCTTCATGGAAGTTGCTCCATTTGGCTTGATTTGCAGCAATCCTCCTTGGTTTCCTTCCATAATTGATATTTCCTGCTAAACATTGGGACAATGGATTTTCTTCTCTTTTGATGGATTAGCATTAGAAACATCCGAAGAGTAATAAAAATCCCGCTGAAACCAAGCAAGAATCACTACTAGAACATCACAAATTCTTGAACCATCAACTCCCCCAAGCTTAGGATTTGCTTGCCCTCGAGCAAACAAGAAATCAAGGGAATGAAAGGGAGCTTGATTGAGTAGAAATACATTTTACCGGCTCGAGAGAATATATCATATACATCTTCTCTTATCCTGCAATCTCATTCAAGAAAGTATTCGCAATTGAATAGTTTCACCTAAGCTCATTGCCTAACCACGTATAGTCTCTTATCACTAGTTATAATTTCTCAAACCAAATTTTCTTTGCTAACCAAGTGTTTTAGGCAAATGAGAGTATTTCTTTAGATGGATATTCAACTCAAACACGTTATTAAAAAGCATTAGGGGGTTTCAGATGTAAAGACAACAGAGAAATCAAGTGTTTCAATGGCTCCCACTAGTACCTCCTAGTCATGGCTTTCAAACACTTCTCTCTGTCATTATGCTTTGGAACTTCAATTCTCGGTGACTGGGTTATGCCAAAATTTACTATATGCATTTGGGTTCCGTTGTGGCTTATTTTTGTGCACTATGGATCAAGAATGATTGTCTCTTTCGAGCTCCATGATCAGTGCTCTTATTTACCACATACACACTTCTATGGAGAAGGTCGATCATTTACCACACAATCTCCAAGTTCGTGACGGCGTCGCACTTACGCGAATTATCTCAACATATAGCAATGGGACGTGAAACCAGCCTAGGGCTGGAGCTCCACGGTTTTAGTATCGCGAATAAATTTTGGCATAACCTCAATCATTTTAAATATTCATTCCTCCAAATAACTTATCAATAGGTGCCATCAAGTCAATCAAATTCAGCATGTGGGGTTGAACTACTTGAATGCTCGTTCTCTTTGAAAATTCAAACCCCTAAATTTTCTTTAGAATTTTTATCGGAACAAAAACATGCTTTACCACGAAGTACTGCTTGCAAAATCTGAAGTTGTGTGTTATGACTAAATGATATTCAACTATCACAGGGAACTCACTTAATTGCAGCTAGTCAACTAAAAATTCTTTCTCAAATAATGTTGCAAGACGAGGATTATGCATATGTTATACCTTCTCGTGCTGGCTCACTTCTTCCCTTAGTCAAATCTCCTCTTCATTCTCTTCATTTCCCACTTGCTAGCGGAGAGTAAACCTGCGGGCTTGAAGACACAAAACACAAACAAAGAGAATTCCAACAAGGCAAGACCGAAGCTTGCTCTTCAAATTTATTGTGTAAACTAAAAGTAAACATGCTAAGAACAAAAGCAAAAAGGAAAAGGAAAAGGAAGAAAAAATAAATATGCATGCATGGATAACTAGGGGATGAGCTCCCCCAACCTTAGGCTCTTGGCCTACTCTCTAGTCCATGTACTCATCATCGTTGCCCCTCTGGCCAACGTGTGGCCACTGCATCTGAGATGGGCCACTAGAGGACTGACCTCATGTGCCAGTGTGTGGCTGCCAAAAAGAAAAGAGGGATTGTATGTTCCCACTGAGCAGGTTGATGTTGTTGTTGGCCTTACGGAGGTCCGTACGGGTCCCTCCTACCTGATGTGGCAGCTGCTAGAACTCAACCCTAGGCACATAGTCATGTGGTTGCCCAAAGTTAACCTGTGGTGCAGGCTGTGGTGCAAAGTGAGGTGCATATTGGGGTGCATTACCCCATGCATCCCAACTGTCATGCTCTACTGCTGCAGCATCCCACTCAGGAGCGACCTCAGGACTAACATCATTCCCGAACCCGACTGCGTGCCTATACTCATTAATTTCATCAATGGAAAGCAGCCACATATCATGCGTAGAAACATTAAAAGCTTGCAGCAAGGGCAAGCGCACATCGATAGTCTCAGAGTTAGGTAGGGGGCACTTGTAGCAATGCTCCCCTTGCACCGGCCAAATGAAATGTGTGTTAGTCATAATCCGACCGTTGAGCATCGTAGGACCTGGGACGTGCGACATCTCATCAAAATCGAGCCCAAAGTGCTCGGCAAGCCGAGTTACTATGCCTCCCACAAAAGTAGTAGCCCTCGGATGCTTGTGCTGCCGGTCGAGGTGAAGCATCAGAAAAGCTCCCAAGTTTGGCTTGGGAGTGTAGTTGGAGTGGAGTGCTACATGGAGAACACACATGTCGTAGCTCAACATGCCCCCAATGTTCTCCCTACCAAATATAGTATTGGCAAGGAAAATCATGAAGTAACGAATGGTGGGGTTTTGTATGCTTGATACCTTCCTGTCGGAGAGGTCATGCTCATCCTTGACGGAGATGAGGTCCCATGTACCCAAGACATCAGCGATGGGCACACCCCCGGTGCCGAGAACCCCACGGTTATCGAACCCAAAGACATTGTACCACTTCTCAAGCATCATCGTACGCGGGACTCCCCCGAGCATGAAGGAGTAGCTCGCCGGCATCCTCAAATCCTTGAGAGTGTGCTCGAAGGTGGAGAGGACCTCCATGGTGGTGTCATGATACGTCAGGTAATGGAAGTTACTGAAAACTCCCATCCCGACATTGTCCGCGAGCCACGCGAAGTCATTGTGGAGCCCTTGGGACTCTAAGAACATGTCACACTTCCACTTCGTGGGTGTCACCCCCCCCCCCCCCCCCCCCCCCCGCTGTTCACTCGCATGAAGTCCTTGTTGACAGCAGTGCGGAGGTCGTCCCCCTTGTTTCGGGCATGCTTGGAACGCGAGCCCATGGCCCTCTTCCCAGCGACAATCGCCGACCTCATCATTTCCTACACACAACAAAAATAACAACAGAAAAATGTGAGTTTCATGTGGGGATCGAGCTCTAATACTATGTAAGACCGATCCTAACCTATTACTTTGAATCCTAACATGCAAATCGAACAGAAATTCAAAAATATTTGCATCTCATCTAGGATATGAACATGGAGGAAATCACCATCAAAACTTGCAAATAAACCATGGATCGGAGGAGAAACTCACCAAGGATGAAGATGCACGGATCAAACAAACGAAATACGCGAAGAAACGGAGGTTTTGGAGGATTTTTGTTAGGGTTTGAGAGAGAAAGGTGAGGTTTGGGAGATAGGGGAGGAAGAAGAAGATCCCCCCTGCGCCGACGGCCTCATTATATGAAAATTTGGGCATACGACCGCTCATACGGGCGCGAGCACCCATATGGAACGTCGTCTTGCGTTGATTCCTATCGATGTAGGGTTTGCATACCTGGGACGGGCGCTCATACGGACGCGAGCGCCCATATGGAATACCGTCGTTCTCCCTGTATGTTGAAGATGTGCGGGGCAGAGCGTCATACAGGCGCTCAAACGAGCGCGGGCGCCCTTATGATAGACCGTCTTTTGCCATGCTCTCCTGGTTGATTTCGCTCGAGGGTTCAAATGACCGCGCATGTGGGCGCTTGCCCTCGTTCGAATCACCGTCTTCTGTGCTGGACATTTTGGTGACTTTCGATGCGGGTCACATACAACCGCTCAAACAAGCATGGGCGGTCGTATGATACTTGATACGTCTCCAACGTATCTATATTTTTTGATTGTTTCATGCTATTATATTATCAATCTTGGATGCTTTATATGCTATTTTATATCTTTTTTTGGACTAACCTATTAATCCAGTGCCCAGTGCCAGTGCCAGTTCCTGTTTTTTTGCTTGTTTTTGACTTTTTAAAAAATCAATACCAAACAAAGTCCAAACATGATGAAACTCTACGGTGATTTTTTCTGGACCAGAAGGGATTCTATAAGGTTCAGGAGGGGGCCAGAAGACCTAGGAGAGAGCCGCGAGTTCACAGGGCGCGCCCTGGGGGTAGGGCGCACCCCTGAGCTCGTGGGCCCCATGCAGCTCCATTTGACCTAATTCCACCTCTATAAATTCACATATATTCCCAAACCAACAAAGAGCCACCCGAAATACTTTTTCCACTGTCGCAAGCTTCTGTTCTTCCACGATCCCATCTAGAGGCCTTTTTCGATACTCTGCCGGAGGGGGAATCGATCACAGAGGGCATCTACATCATCCTTGATATCTTCCAATGATGCGTGAGTAGTTCACCACAGACCTACGGGTCCGTAGCTAGTAGCTAGATGGCTTCTTCTCTCTCTCTCTCTCTCTCTTTGATCTTCAATACAATGTTCTCCTCGATGTTCTTGGAGTTCTATCTAATGTATTCTTCTTTTGCGATGTGTTTGTTGGGATCCGATGAATTGTCAATTTATGATCAGATTATTTATTGAAAGTAACTGAGTCTTTTCTGAACTTTATTATGCATGATTGTTACACCTTTGTATTTCTCTCCGATCTATCCATTTGGTTTGGCCAACTAGATTGATTTATCTTCAGTGGGAGAGGTGCTTTGTAATGGGTTCAATCTTGCGGTGTCCTCACCTGGTGATAGAAGGGATAGCGAGGCACGTATTGTATTGTTGCTATTAAGGGTAAAATGACGGGGTTTAATCATATTGCTTGAGTTTACTTTGTCTACATCATGTCATCTTGCTTAAGGTGTTACTCTGTTTATCATGAACTTAATAGCATATATGCATGCTGGATAGCGGTCAATTGGTGGAGTAATAGTAGTAGATGCAGGCAAGAGTAGGTCTACTTATCACGGATGTGATGCCTATATACATGATCATTACCATGAATACGTCATAACTATGGTCTTTTCTATCAATTGCCCAACAGTGATTTGTTTACCCACCGTATGTTATGTGTTCGAGAGAGAAGCCTCTAGTGAAAACTATGGCCCCCGGGTCTACTTTTATCATATTATTAAAACCAAAAGTACCTTGCTACAATTTTATACTTCTTATTTTACTTTTATTTTTATCTATCTATCACTATCAGAATTAGTCCTTGCGAATAACAAGTTCAAGGGGATTGACAACAGTCTTGCCCGTGTTGAGTGCAAGTATTTGCTTTTGTGTGTGTAGGTGCTGAAGACAGGAATTTGCTTGGTTCTCCTATTGGTTCAATAACCTTGGTTCTTGTAACACCCTGGTTTTTGGCCCTTTCTTTTTCTTTGGGATTTCTTTGAAATTTTATTTGGAATTGCTTTTCTGCGGCTATGTGGTCCTGAAACCTGAGAAGATCATCTCTTCTCAGTCTCCCAAGTGGCTTGTCGTCCTCAAATCCATCCCAAGATCATGTCACTTCCATCTTTGAGCTATCCCAAAATTCTTTTTCTTGGGAATATTGCTTTTTCTATTAAAGGAATAATCTTTTTGCCCTAGGTTGTGTAGCAACCTACATTTATGTCCTTCCCAAAATTCCCACAAAATTTTCAAAATTTATTTGGACCCTATGAACCTTGGATATGCAAAAATATTCAAGATTCCCTGCTCATGGTGAGCACACCATCCAATCTTTGCTTCTGGTCATATTTTCAGGTTGTGAAGCAACTATATTTTACATTGCTCAATAAATTCTAAAATTTAACCAGAACCTTCTCATGCCTATGTAATCTACCTCCTCCAAATTTGAGCTCATTTGAGCCAATATTTCTCAAGAATTCTCCCAAGTTTCTGTCCAGCAAGAACCACTGTGAAGGAAGTACCATTTTGGCATGTCCAAATGGTATGAAATTTTTACAGTGCCTTCATATGCCCAAATGATCATCCTCCACCAAATCTCATCTCAATCCAATCATCTATGTGAGTGTTCACTTCAACATTCACATTTATGTCTAGTTTGGCACATTGCAAAGCAAGTGCTACTTACACCCATCCATTTGAGTTGAAACTTGGCCACAGTGGTCATCTTAGTGATTCATCAACCTCAGCCAAAGCTCAGCCTCTCTCCCCAGTTGTGCCTCCCCCAGCCAGCATCAAACACCTTCTTGTTCAATTGTCTTTGAGCTATCTCTGGTCACCTCATGGGTCCATGTTCTTGTTTCTTTGCTCCTTGCCTCCTCCTATTCATTGACCAATCGAGCAGACATGGTCGGGCCGACCGGAGCGCGTGTAATCGTCGCATGCACGTGGCGACTGCGCATCCTGGCATGCCATATGCGTGCTCTGCTGCGTTTGCCGCATCGGCCCCTCCTCTGCTTGTCGTTCTTGCGTGATCCATCATGTCCAGGAGCTTCCCCATGTCATCTCCCTTCCCCTGGACCCCTCCCCCTCCTGTAGCACGCTCGTCGGTGCTAGCCACCGCGTGCACACGGGTGCACAGTAGGCGACCGGCTCTGTGCGCACCCCATCTTCTTCATCCTCATTTTTTGGCGTAGTTCTCTGCTCCGGTGGGTCTCCTCTACTCTCTCCCATCGCCTAGGCGGCCCCGCGTGTGCCCTATCCATGCCAGAGCCTCGGCCGAGCCCGTGTGGCGGCATTTGGCCTTGGGCATCTTGTCCTGGCTATATAAGTCGTCCCCGGCCGCGTCTGTCATCACCGTCGACCTCACCATCCTCCTCTAGCCCTCCCCGGTCTCTCCCCCGTGCTCGAGAGCTCCTCCTGTCCTTTAATGGCCGCCATGGTCGCCGCCCCCTCCGGCTTAAATTCGGTCCTTGTCGGCCTTCTCTCCCCCGCCTTCCACCGCAGGAGACCCCTGCCATCGCCTCCTAGCTCTCCCAGCCACCCCTCTCCTCCTCCGGTGGCCCCTGGACGCGAGCCCATCCTCGTTTGACACCGTTGTCTGCCGCGGTCGGAGCCCCGCTCACTCTGCTACTTCCCGGCGGGAATGAGCCCTCCAGGCGGGAGCGGCTCGTCGCCCTAGTCACTCCAGTGGTCGGAGCGTCGCTGGAGGTGGCCGGTGGTCCCGTGACGGCCACCGGCGCCGAGCCCTCTGCTCTGCCCCATCGGGCGCTAGAGGAGAAGAAGACGACGACCCCCCTGCCAGTGGGCCCCGCCTGTTGGCCTCTAGGCGTTGACCCAGGCGGCCTGCTAACGTGTTTAAGTGGAGGCGCATTTCGGAAAATACATTTTTGTTTACTGAAGGCATACTCTGGTGCATTTTCAGTTGAAACTACACTTTCACTACTCCGAAGACGTATTTCTCAGGAATGCGCTTTCTTTCAGCCCCGCGCGGAAAACTTTAAATAGCGAACGGTCGTCTGTTAGCTGCAGAAAAGCACATATTTCAGTTGTTTTTCTGCCTAACGAATGAACGCTTGTATCTCTTCAACCGTAACTCTGATTCAGGTGATTCAAAAGCCCATGTTCTCTGTTCGTCGAGCCCGTTCCATTGGTATCATTTTCATAATGTTATAACATTATAAAAATGACATTTTCCCTTGCCCTTAATCATCTCCCTTCGAGAGGGAAATGTTTCCGGCAAATCCTTCCGCGAGTTCATCGCACTTCTTCTCGGTGATTCCTTCATCCCCAGGCAAGCCACGACAGCCACTTGCATGATGGCCTTGCAGTAGCCATGGTTTTCCACTTAAATATTTAAATATTGATTGCTCATTTAATTATTCTGTGAATGCTATATATATGCTTCTGAATCCGTGCTCATCCTTATGCCATGGTTATTTGCATCTAGTTGGTTAAATGATTACTTGCTAATGTTATTATCACGTTTTATTCTTGTGGTTATTTCGTACTAGTAATAATGATATGCTCATCATCGTTTGTTATGAAAGTACTTGTGATATTCATGCTCATTAATATTGCCATGCTCATTTGCATCAGTAGAATTAATATGGTTGATAAGATTCATATGTTAAATGGTTATGCTTCCCATCCATGCTTATGTTGATATCATGCTTATATGCATTGTTATTTTATCATGTTATTATGACTCAGCTCATCACCATTCAAGTTTAACCGGACATTAATAGAACTTGAAGAAATCTGTTGGCTGAGTCATAGTGCCATCGAATCAAGCTGACCAGTGCAGCCACACTTGCCTTTATGGGGAGGCCCTAATTCGGTCTATTGTCATGCCTCTCACTGGTGCCTCCAACTAGGGAAGGTTATGCGCGCGCGCTATCTTGGCCCGGTAGGCATCGATAACCTTGTGTGCCCGAGTTGTTTTAGGCGCCTTTGTCCCCGTTTGGGACCGTTTTTGTTTTGCCACGACGGTGGCCGGCCACGAAGGTGGCACATGTCCAAAGTGGCATCCCGGGCCACCCATGACTTAGCCCAAAGGGGAGTTGGTCGGAGTGGCCGGGAGAGTGTCCTGCAATAGATTGGTTCTGTCAGAACGCCGTTGGTCCACCCGAATGGGAGCACGAGGCCTTGGGTTCTGTAGTGTGGGTACAGTGTACTAACCTCTGCAGAGTGTATAATCTATCGATAGCCGTGCCCGTGGATATGGGCCCAGTTCGTAGTAGGTCACACTATGGGTCAACAGTAATAATAACCTGACTAATAAATGACCCCTGGTTCGATGAGGAAAGAAGTTGGTTGATCTTTATGTGATCATGAGAGGATCACAATGGTATCATTGATACCGAAGTTGGTTGATCTTTTTGGTGTCATGCGATGATCGCGGGTAAAGATCGAGCTCCTTGTGATCATGTGATGATCACTATGGTATTGTTAATACAAGGCTTGATTGATCCTGAGGTGATCGTGTAATGTCCATGATGGTAAGTTGATCCATGTGGTGGTTACGAGCTAACCTCCGAACAGAGTAAGTTGGTCCATGATATTTTAGACAGGCTGCATGCTAGTATCATCATTGTTCACATCATGAGTAACATGTTCACGCCATGCTCATCATGTATTGTTTTAGTTGAATCATGCTCATCATTGTTTAACCTGTAAATGCCATGTTGTTGTTTGTCTTGATTGCTTTGGTTGCTGTGAGCTTGCGAGTACATTCAAAGTACTCACCTGGCGTGTCATGCCAGTTTGCAGGTCTTGCCGTGAGTGATTGCTTGTCGAGGATACTGATGTTTGTGCACTAGGATATGCGTTCTAGCCAGAGTCCCTACAGAGTGGAGTTCACCATCGTCTTCGTTATTCCGCTACCGAGAGTTATACCGCTGTTACGAGTTGTTCTGCTGCTAGCATAGAGCTACCTTAGGAGGTGTAGTGTTGTCGTGCCAATGTAATCCTTGTATCCCATATCCATTGTAATAAAGAGCTGATTTGTTCTATGCCAAGAAGTGTTGTATTCCAGAAGACTTGATCTCTGGGCTGGAATACGGGGCGTTCCGGACTCTCTGAGCCGGGGTGCCATAGGCTTTGGTATTAGAGCAAGTCTGGCTGTAGGACGCCCTAGTCCGCGCGAGCGTTAGAAACCGGTAGTATAGGGTCTAGTCAGTCTGCTGCACTTGATTGCTACATTTGTTTGTCGCATAGCATGCATATAGAATTATTATTTTGTCGCTAATGATTAATCTTGTGAGTGTAGGTGGCATCAGTTTCGATCCACTACCTACACCCTCCATTCTTGCATACCTGCTCTTCGGTGTTTGGCGTCATCTCTGTCCCAGCGGAGTGATGCCGAGGTACCAAGTGTTCCAGACACCATTTGCAGGACTTGTGCTCAGGTATCGCGCCAGTATCTTTCCGCTGGCCACACCTATCATTCCAGTGATAGACATGTTTCTATCCCGAATCGTGCCTTCCGACTTGTCGCTTTGGCAACCCTTACTGATCTTTGTTGTCAGAAAAGGGCAATGCCAGCAAGCCCTATTTTCACCATTATCCTACCCTGTCACCCATTCTTTGGACGTGTACGGTTCCCTTCCGTCCACTTGATGATGATGTGGCCGTGACCTTCGTGTTCCGTTACATGATCACCAAGTCCGTCCTCACCTCCGTGCCCGTCCAGATGCAACCGGTGTTAAGCCAACGCTTGGTGTAGCTCTGTTTACATCAACTCCTTCCACACGTGGATTCACTTTTGTGCACACCGCCACAGCATGTTAGACCGTAATACCGGAGTTTCCGCGAGATTTATGTGCTTAAGTAGGCATGCATATTGTTGTGTATAGGAGTAAAATGTGATGTTGCTTGTGTGTAATCTTGATGATTTGTGTGCTTTTATTTGAGTCGTTTCTTTTGCTTCTTTCTTTGGGCCTTTGGTGTCACATTACTTCCCCTTATTAAAGTTGCTCATCAACCGACACCAGACTCGAAGAATCAACAAGGATTTCAAATATTTGGAAGCTCAGCTAAACATTATGGAATTCTCAGTCGACTGCATTGTATTGGGACTATCTGGTCTGAATGCAAATGATATCCTGGAATGATTATCAGCATCAAGTCTACATCAATGTGCTATCTTCATAGCAGCAATGCTTATACTAGCCGGAAGACAAGTTGTGTGCATGACCAACCGTATATCTCCTGTTAAAGGTATGATTCATACATAAGGTTTGTTTCTGCTATGAGTATGATTGGAAACATGTTATACCCGGAAGCAAGCGAGAATGTGCCATGTATCCAGTACTCAGCAAGAAGGATAGTCCAACAAATTCTTTTCATGCAAGTAATCAACAACAGAAATATCAAGGTATATATGTATATGGCATTCAGTCCGCATATCACAAAGAGAAACTTCTGGTCCAAGCAACCCAGTCGTTCTCCGCAAGCTACCAGAGAAGATTACAGTGCAAGGTTCATCAATCTTCCTCAGTACGATATGTGGATAGCTTCCAGCGTAAGATACTCTGCCTTCATCAGTAAGTTACCGCAGAAAGCTTCCGACATAAGGTACCGAGTCTTCCCCAGCAAGTCACTAAGGGGGGAAGCTTCTGAAGTACGGTACCCAATCTTCTTTAGTAAGTTGCCCGTCAAAAGCTTCGAGGACAAGCTATTCAGTCTTCCTCAGCACGATACTCTCGATGGCTCCCAACACGAGCCATCCAATCTTCCTCGGTTCGATACTATAAACAGTGGACGACATTGGTACAAAATATTATATTATGGCAGTACATCCCAAGGATCAGATCCGCAACAGTTTTGTCAGAAGCAAGAATCAATCAGGACACAAGTCTGCCTCGGGAATCAAAAGCTCAGCTACACATACATCCTTATATATTGAGATCATGTTGCCAACTTCATGCAAGTCACTCGTACGATGATGAAATCATGATAAGAATCTGACAACCTCACCAGTTATGCAAGAGGAAGAAAGCCAGTTATACACCTCAGTGGGTGATGCCAGGACTGACAAGGTATGGAGTAAGACAACATGAGACAACAATTTTGGCAGTTCTTATCAAGGCCAGTTTGCTCCCGTCCGACAAGGTGGTGTCACCAACCTTTGTCACTGTCTTGTATGATTGACAACAACAATGAGCTCCGTACAAGCACACGTGAACCTGGCATAGATCCTGACATGAGACATGAATGAGGATAAGGTATTATTCCCGGAATATTACACCTGACGGTGCCTATGGTCACCCGAAGAATATATATAAGTGGCCAAGCTCTGTCCAACCAAAGGACCCAGACAAAAGAACACAATAATGAAGGAGCAAGACCGACAATACAAGTATGATAATGGTTGCATGAACAACATGGTATAGATACCCAGTACAGTCTAATTCGGTATCAATCACCATACACCCAAGGGATCTACTCCATCGGTAAGGACCTGATATCAAGGCGACGCGCTTGTCCAACAGTATATGCTCAGAATTGTCAGTATCAAATATTCAAGTCTGTCATGATAGACCAAAGGCCAATTCAGCAGTGTGACTCCAGCGACCATGTTAAATCATCACACGGCCTACTATCTACATGGATATACCGACAGAATGAGTAATCAGAAAGTTGAACAACAGTCTCGAAGCATGTGCCCTCACATATGGGAATCAGTTAAATGATAGCCTGCCGCGAACAAGATTCTTCTGCCAGAACCACCGCCCATCAGGTCTTGAGATGCTCTTGTTAGGAGGTTGTACTCCTTTATACTGGCCACGACAAGTGACAGTTGAATCCTTGGTACGGAATGGATACTCAAGACAGTGGAGCCAGCGGAGATGATTCAGAAATCCCTGCGAGAAGTCAGGAGAATGGTTATGATTCCCATCATTGTTTTGAACCCGAAGGACATGCACCTACTTGAGCAACCCCATGCAAGTAGTAAAACATTTGGTGTCCATCGAGAAAATTTATTCACAGCTCCATGGAATGTTGTCAGTGCTGGATATAAGAATGACATATCCATCGGAGATCACTCTCGGACTTGTGAGAAGGGCACATATTTCAGTTATGATAATCTATCGCACCCCAGCTAAGTCGACAGATATAAAAGGATTGAGTCAGGGTAACACGTGAGGTAATAGCTATTAGAATGAGGATACATTGAGGCAAACCACCCAGAGCAAGGTAAATAGATCATATGAAATTCTATGGGAACATCATCTAAGGAAAAGGACACCCGAGTTGGAAACGGTTTCCTTAAGTCGAAATATTCGTACTTGTTCCCTGAGCAACCAAATCTCGAGGACGAGATTTCTTTAAGGGGGGAAGGTTTGTAACACCCTGGTTTTTGGCCCTTTCTTTTTCGTTAGGATTTCTTTTAAATTTTATTTGGAATTGCTTTTCTGTGGCTATGTGGTCCTGAAACCTGGGAAGATCACCTCTTCTCAGTCTCCCAAGTGGCTTGTAATCCTCAAATCCATCCCAAGATCATGTCACTTCCATCTTTGACCTATCCCAAAATTCTTTTTATTGGGAATATTCCTTTTTCTATTAAAGGAATAATCTTTTTGCCCTAAGTTGTGAAGCAACCTACATTTCTGTCCTTCCCAAAATTCGCACAAAATTTTCAAAATTTATTTGGACGCTATGAACCTTGGATATGCAAAAATATTCAAGATTCCCAGCTCACATGAGCACACCATCGAATCTTTGCTTCTGGTCATATTTTCAGGTTGTGAAGCAACTATATTTTATATTGCTCCATAAATTCTGAAATTTAACCAGAACCTTCTCCTACCTATATAATCTACCTCCAAATTTGAGCTCATTTCATTGAGCCAATATTTCTCAAGAATTCTCCCAAGTTTCTGTCCAGCAAGAACCACTGTGAAGGAAATACCATTTTGGCATGCCCAAATGGTATGAAATTTTTACAGTGCCTTCATATGACCAAATGATCATCCTCCACCAAATCTCAGCTCAATCCAATCATCTATGTGAGTGCCACTTTAACATTCACATTTCTGTCTAGTTTGGCGCATTGCAAAGCAAGTGCTAGTTACACCCATCCATTTGAGCTGAAACTTGGCCAAAGTAGTCATCTTAGTGATTGATCAACCTCAGCCAAAGCTTAGCCTCTCTCCCCAGTTGTGCCTCCCCCAGCCAGCATCAAACACCTTCCTGTTCAATTGTCATTGAGGTATCTCTAGTCACCTCATGGGTCCCTGTTCTGGTTTCTTTGCTCCTCGCCTCCTCCTTGTTATTGACCAGTCGAGCAGGCATGGGCGGGCCGACCGGAGCGCGTGTAATCGTCACATGCACGCGGTGACCGCGCGTTCTGGCATGCCTTATGCGTGCTCTGCTGCATTTTGCCGCGTCCAGAGCATCGGTCCCTCCTCTGTTTGTCGTTCTCGCGTGACCCATCATGTCCAGGAGCTTCCCCATGTCGTCGCCCTTCCCATGGACCCCTCCGCCTCATGTAGCTTGTTAGAATAAATCTAAGGCCACCGTCGATCATTCGAGGTCCAGGCAATCACATGATAACGACACCGAGATTTGTTAACGAGGTTCACCGATATGGCTACATCCTCGGGGCATGACTATGGGCGCTCCTCCCTGTGACACCATCACAATACCGCACTTGGCCGCCCTGGACGCCGGCACATGCCACCGGCTTCCCCTGCGTTCCTGTGCTATTTTGTTGGCATAGGTTACATCGTGTGTCTACCCTCACTATATATGAGAAGCCTAGGATACAAGTGTCCTACTAGGACACGACTCCGTATCCTATCTAAACACAATACAGCTACAAGTCCAACTGTAACCTACCTTGTACAATAATATTCGACACAACTCTAACAAACTCCACCTTGGCGAATATTCTCCACCACCTTGAATTCGTCCATGCGTCAAACTTCCATGTACATTGGACTTGAGCTTATCCCATGAGCACCGCTGCTACTCCAAAGACTCCATATGACTCCACCTGCAACTTGTAGTCCCTTCTTTTCATGACCATAGTCAACACTCGAGCAAAATTAAGTTCCTTGTTACTCTAGTTTGTGCTCCCAACTTCCAGAGTATCAGTCGAACGCCATCACACACTGATCACTGACCTGCGTGAAAGTGAACAACTCACATATTGTGTGTCACGCATAAGAGTTACCTGAACTCAACATCACCGCTCCTTTCTTGACCGCATGTCTGAAACTTGAAGGAATTTCACCATTGCTTGTAGTCATCCCGAGTCAAATTCGCAGTTGTCTCACCACATGTATGACCACCAGAGCCCTGGCCCGTCTCCATGCTCCTGTGCTAACCGCACGCCTCCCCGCTATTACCGCGTCGAGCCTCCGCTGTCCTGGTCGAGTCTCAAGGGTCGCGAACCCACACCACTCAACCCCCACTGCAGAGTACCACCGATCATCACCGACCGATGACGAGTTTCACGCTTCCATCAGACCACTGGGCTCCAGTCCGAATTACGCATCGCTCGCTTTTTTCCCGCTGAAATAGGCTTCGATTCTCTAGATCCTTACACCGTAGCCCCTCAATCCAGCTCCACCTTCAACATGACTCCATGGTAGATGATCAGTCCACCCTCGCGCCCCATCGACTTCAAGCTCTCATGTGTGCACTGTCTTGAATCAACTCCGCGCCATAGTCTTGTCGAAGCCACACAAACCCTCGAGCATGTGCCACGTGTTTCCACGCCCCAGAAGTCGGTCACCATCAGCATCACGCTCCTATGTCGTCGTCGCCGATTCCACCACCGTCTTCTGTACCGACCGACTTGCGTCGATCTGTCAGACTGCCTAGTCCGACCTAGCCGAACTCGTTCGACTGTACGACACACTCGAGGCTCCCAAATCGTCTTCTGCGAATCTCCATCCATCACCGGATAATTCCATCTTAGCTGACATGACTTCCTGCAACTCCTTCAAGCATCCCTGTCGTGCCAACAATCTTTCGCCCATGTCTGCCATAACCCAAGGTTTTCAGTTTCGTTGAACTTCTCCACCTCAAACCCGATGCCCGATGGCGTCATGATTCTTCGTACAGCTGACCTTGTGAAAAATAACCAAGCTTCTTTCCACGATGCCAAAGTACATAAGCAAACCTAACGTGGTCACCTCCCAGTACTAGTAGCAATTCAACCAAAAAGCTTTTGATCTTCACGTGTAGTAGCTCTAGCTCAACCTCCAATGATGTCTCTTGCTTTGTCAATGTCCCTTGCTTTCCAACGGATGCACAACACACGATGGATTTTCCTCTTCGCTTGAAATCTGGCTACCTCCGTCCGCGTCGCACACGTGGACTGCACTTTTGGTCCAAAACAAATCTCACGTAGCTACCCAAACGTGTCTTCAGATCAGCAGCACCCTTTCATGGGCCTCACGCGCCATGTCTGGCCCGCTGCTCCTTCTCGGCCCCAAGCCACGGCAGCAAGCCGCACAGGCATAGCCAGCCTGCCCACAAGCCATCACCCCACGCATCTTGCGCTGAGCCGCGTGCACCGCTGCGGCTGTTCGCGACTGCTGCAACTCGCCGAGATCAATCTGTCACCATTGTAACCACCCGCGCTGATTCCGATTACTGCCTGAAGATTAGAACATGACCAACTCTGCTTTAGATCACAACTCGCTGACGTCCTTTGTCCGTATTATAACTGCATCATGCAGGTTCCTGTCGGTGTTCTTCCTCCTCTAAATCAACATCCACAGCCTCCGAACAACCTAGCTCATGATACCATTTGTTAGAATAAATCCAAGGCCATCGTCGATTATCCGAGGACCAAACAATCACATGAGCACGACACCGAGATTTGTTAACGAGGTTCACTGATATGGCTACATCCTCGGGGCATGACTACGAGCGCTCCTCCCCGTGACACCGTCACAATACCGCACCCGGCCGTCCTGGACACCGGCACGTGCCGCCGGCTTCCCCTGCATTCCTGTGCTATTACGTTGGCATAGGTTACATCGTGTGTCTACCCTCACTATATATGAGAGGCCTAGGATACAAATGTCCTACTAGGACACGACTCCATATTCTATCTAAACACAATATAACTACAAGTCCAACTGTAACCTACGATAATATTTGACACAGCTCTGACACAGCTCGCTCGTCGGCGCTAGCCGCGACATGCACGTGGGTGCACAGTGGCCGACCGACTCTATGCGCACCCCGTCTTCTTCCTCCTCGTTCCTTGGCGTGGTCCACTACTCCGGTGGGTCTCCTCTGCTCTATCTCGTCGCCTCGGTGGCCCCGTGTGTGCCCTATCCTCGCCAGAGCCTCGGCCGAGCCCGTGCGGTGGCATGTGGCCTCAGGCATCTTGCCCCGGCTTTATAAGCCATCCCCGGCCGTCGGCCGCGTCTCCCATCACCATCGACCTCACTATCCTCGTCTAGCCCTCCCCAATCTCTCCCCCGAGCTCGGGAGATCCTCCTATCCTTCAATGGCCGCCATGGCCGCCGCCCCCTCCAGCTTAAATTTGGTCATTGTCGGCCTTCTCTCCCCCTCCTTCCACCACAGGAGACCCCTGCCATCGCCTCCTAGCTCTCCCAGGCACCCCTCTCCTCCTTCGGTGGCCCCTGGACGCGAGCCCATCCTCGTCCGACGCCGTCGTCTACCGCCGTCGGATCCCCGCTCCCTCTGCTGCTTCCCGGTGGGAATGAGCCCTCCAGGCGGGAGTGGCTAGTCGGCCTGGTCACTCCGGTGGCCGGAGCGTTGCCGGAGGTGACCGGTGGCGCCGGGACGACCGCCGGCGCTGAGCCCTCTCTGCTCTACCACGTCGGGCGCTGGAGGAGAAGAAGACGACGACCCCCCTGCCAGTGGCCCCACCCTGTCGACCTGTAGGCGTTGACCCAGGTGGCCCGCTGACGTGTTCAAGTGGAGGCGCATTTCACGATATACGTTTACGTTTACTGAAAGCGTACTCCGATGCATTTTCGGTAGAAACTATGCTTTCACTACTCTGAAGATGTATTTCTCAGGAATGCGCTTTCTCTTTTGAGCTCGGCGCCGAAACCTTTAAATAGCGAACATTCGTCTGTTAGCCACAGAAAAGCACAGATTTCAGTTGTTTTTCTGCCTAACGAATGAACGCCCGTATCTCTTCAACCGTAATTCCGATTCAGGTGATTCAAAAGCCCACATTCTCTGTTCGTCGAGCCCGTTCCCTTGGTATCATTTTCATAATGTTCTAACATTTTGAAAGTGACCATTTTGCCCTTGCCCTTAATCATCTCCCTTTGAGAGGGAAACATTTTCGGCAAATCCTTCCGCGAGTTCACCGCACTTCTTCCCGGTGATTCCTTCATCCCCAAGCAAGTCACGATAGCCACTCGCATGATGGCCTTGCCGTAGCCATGGTTTTCCACTTAAATATTTAAATATTGATTGCCCATTAAATTATTCTATGAATGCTATATATATGCTTGTGAATCTGTGCTCATCCTTATGCCATGGTCATTTGCATCTAGTTGGTTAAATGATTACTTGCTAATGTTATTATCATGTTTTATTCTTGTGGTTATTTCTTGCTAGTAATAATGATATGCTCATAATCGTTTGTTATGAAAGTAGACTTGTGATATTCATGCTCATTAATATTGCCATGCTCATTTGCATCAGTAGAATTAATATGGTTGATAAGATTCATATGTTAAATGGTTGTGCTTCCCATCCATGCTTAGGTTGATATCATGCTTATATGCAATGTTATTTTATCATGTTATTATGACTCAGCTCATCACCATTCAAGTTTAACCGGACATTAATTGAACTTGAAGAAATCTGTTGGTTGCGTCATAGTGCCATCAGATCGAGTTGACCAGTGCAGCCACACTTGCCTTTATGGGGAGGCCCTAATTCGGTCTATTGTCATGTCTCTCGCTGGTGCCTCCAACTAGGGAAGGTTATGTGCGCGCGCTATCCTGGCCCGGTAGGCATCGATAACCTTGTGTGCCCGAGTTTTTTTAGGCGCCTTTGTCCCTGTTTGGGACCATTTTTGTTTTGCCACGACGGTGGCCGGCCACGAAGGTGGCAGATGTACAGAGTGGCATCCCGAGCCACCCATGACTTAGCCCAAAGGGGAGTTGGTCGGAGTGGCCAGGAGAGTGTCCTGCAATAGATTGGTTATGTCGGAACACAGTTGGTCCACCTGAATGGGAGCACGAGGCCTTGAGTTCCGTAGTGTGGGTACAGTGTACTAACCTCTGCAGAGTGTATAATCTATCGATAGCCGCGCCCATGGATATGGGCCCAGTTCATAGTAGGTCACACTATGGGTCAACAGTAATGATAACCTGACTAATAAACAACCCCTGGTTCGATGAGGAAAGAAGTTGGTTGATCTTTATGTGATTACAAGAGGATCACAATGGTATCGTTGATACCGAAGTTGGTTGATCTTTTTGGCGTCATGCGATGATCGCGGGTAAAGATCGAGCTCCTTGTGATCGTGTGATGATCACTATGGTATTGTTAATACCAAGCTTTATTGATCCTGAGGTGATCGTGTGATGTCCACAATGGTAAGTTGATCCATGTGGTGGTTACGAGGTAACCTCCGAACTGAGTAAGTTGGTCCATGATATTTTAGACAGGCTGCATGCTAGTATCATCATTGTTCACATCATGAGTAACATGTTCATGCCATGCTCATCCTGTATTGTTCTAGTTGAATCATGCTCATCATTGTTTAACCTGTAAATGCCATGCTGTTGTTTGTCTTGATTGCTTTGGTTGCTGTGAGCTTGCGAGTACATTCAAAGTACTCACTTGGCGTGTCATGCCAGTTTGCAGGTCTTGCCGTGAGTGATTGCTTGTCGAGGATCTTGATGTTTGCGCACTAGGATATGTGTTCCAGCCAGAGTCCCTGCGGAGTGGAGTTCACCACCGTCGTCGTTATTCCACTGCTATGAGTTGTTCTGCTGCTAGCATAGAGCTTTCTTAACAGGCGTAGTGTCGCCGTGCCGATGTAATCCTTGTATCCCAATATCCATTGTAATAAAGAGCTGATTTGTTCTATGCCAAGCAGTGCCGTATTCCAGAAGACTTGATCTCTGGGATGGAATACGAGGCGTTCCGGTCTCTCTGAGCTGGGGTGCCATAGTTCTCACTGAGGGAAATACTTATCTCTACTATAATTCTTCACCCTTCCTCTTCGGGGGGAAATCCCAACGCAGTTTACAAGTAGCAGGAATGATTTCTGGCACCGTTGCTAGGGAGTCATCATCAAATTCTTACCAGGTTCCTACATACAAACTGTCATCTCAATACAAAAAAACACTTCCGTGATGATACGTGTTTTTCACAGTAGGTCACATTTTCTGTCATGCATGTACATCCATGAAGATTTTATGACAGAATCAAGATTGTCATACATGTGCTGTCGTAGAAGTGTTCCATGACAATACTCAAATTATCATCACGGAAGTGTCCATTTCCATGACGATAAATGGCGCGTCATGGAAGTGTTTTCGTCAAGGGTAACCGACACGTGGCATCCACCGTAACGGGTCGCCGTTAAGCTATCAGGTTCGGTTTTGGATCTGATAATAACCCGTTAACAGCAATGACCAATGGCGATTTTCCACGTGTAAAATTCTCATTGGGCGAAGGAACCACGTGTCAGCTTTGCGTTTGGACAGGTGTCATCCAGCGAATGGACAAGACGCGCCTATGAAACCTGGACATGTGGCTTGGCCCAACAATGGCCCATTTAGGTGAAAAGGCCGACCCGTTTGACTTGGTCAAAAGGTAGCGGGCCATCCCACGGAAAGCCTGTTAACGGCATGTTCGCATATAGCCTATTTACAACCCGCTAACTCACGACCCGTTATGGCCAATCTGAATTAGGCCCAGTAGCATCATGTGGGCCGTCCAATATGATTCCAGCCTGTTGTAACTTTTGGCCCATGTATGACCCATGACGTCTTTCGGCCCGTATGAGGCCCTTTGTAACTCTAGGCCCTTTAACGGTCTGTGGTGAAACTGACCCATAATGAACAGTATATCACTTTATACCCATTAAAGGCCCATTATTCAGTTGGGCCATTTCCAGCCCGTGTTACCTGTCGGCCTTCTAAGGGCCCATTTATTCTTGGGCTCACTTCCAGCACTCGATTACTTACGGCCCGTTACTGGCCTGTTCTGCTGATGGGCCAAATTCAGCCCGTGGTTACAGTCGGCCCGTTTGTGGCCCGTTAATCCATTGGGCCGTTTTCATAGCGTCATCTAATACGGCCCACTAACGATCCGTTATGCATGTCGATAGAATTAAGCTCGTTACACATACCGGCCTATTAATAGCCCATTATGGTCGGCCCCATAAACAGACGATTACCATTTTAGCCCGTTTACGGCCCATATTGCAGTCCGTTATTGGTCCACGAATAATACGGCCCGTAGAAGGCCCATGGATCCTACGGCCCGTAGAAGGCCCTTGAATCTTACGGCCCGTAGGAGGCCCATGGATCCTACGGCCCGTAGGAGGCTAATACTACAGTAGGTAGCAGGACCATGGTTACAACGGTCCATATGTGGCCCATGGTTATTGTGGCCTAGTTCTCAAACAAAAAAGGTTATTATGGCCACTAGCAAATCGCGGAAAAAGAACTGCAGTGACTACAAGCAAACAAATAAACAAGACAATAAGGAAATAAATAAGCAAGCAACTTACGATAGGCTATTATAGCTATTACACATATTACATCCACTGGGCATCATAGCTCGCCACCAGTGCAAATGTAGGGAACAAAGCATCATATTACATACACTGTGCATCTAAATTGGTCACCAACGCAAATAAACGCAGCGGCAAAACAAGTCCATGACTGAAACAACTTCAGTAGAGCTCAAGAAACGTTATCTTGGGTATTCACCATGCTGGCAATAAGCTTAGCAAGCTTATTAGCTTTCTCTTGTTTGGCGCTAAAATCCTCCAACGCTTGCTGTTGCACCGGAAAGTATGAATCTGAATTCTGCAGGGACTTCCTCAGTCCTTCGGCTTCTTGTCGCAGCACAACTGATTGATGTCTTTCAGCTTGTAGTTGAGACTTAAGAAACCGAACTGATTCAGACAGCGAGTTCGAAGAGCTTGTGCCAGTGGTAATGGCCAGTAACTCGAACACTACATCAAGACAGGACTTTGGGGTTGTCTCACTGTCTTCAAGATAGTTTTCCTTATATGTTTTATCAGCTTTGTTGGAGACCAACAACGCTGTCTCACTATCCTGAACCTTATCTGCATTACTTCCTTTACCATTGCTTAATAAGGTACTCTTCTCCAATATTCTGTCAGCATTCTAAAAGAAGAAACAAGCAGACACATAATAGGTTTAGCATGTAGTATATGAAACTCATTTTGGTGAACCAGTTCAGTAGTAAGGTGGACATGATTAAACTACAAGTCTTCTATTGGGAAGTAGTACATAATAAAAGCATCAAACAAACATACACCTATGTGCTATGGTCACTTCATTGTCTTGCCAAATTAAAATAGAGACACGGTTCAAATCATAACAGTTCAAGACAAAGCAGCATTGAAAGAATACAAGTGTGGGAAACTACACGGCACAACAAGATTTCAGATGGGTACCACGGGTATACATGTACAACAACACTATTGGCTCTATTTTGATGCTAGTAATGTGCATGATATGGGAAGACAACTGTATACACAATTGAAATTGAAATCAACATAGAGCAATTTCGAAGAGCAAACTAGTTAAAGAAACATGTTTAAACATACCTGTTGACCCATTGGAGTTTCGATTGGATCCTTCAATTTAAAAATAAGTTTGTATGAGTAAATACAGTGATACAAGAGCAAAGTAGTGTGCACCATATCAATGGAATCTTACCTAAGAACAGTTGTTCTTCAGGTTTAAGCACGTGTTCTACAAGAATAGAGTACAGTAAGACACAAGCATATAGTACTTCAAAATGAAAAATGATCTCATAGACCCTACCAGATTCTTGGTTCTGGACCAGTACAGAACAAGGCGTTCCCAGTCATCGTCCCGTAAATGTGTCTCAGGAGAAAGTAAGGGAATTTGACGAGTTTCCTTGCCAGTGAAGTACTTTTTCTTCAGGTAATTCCGATACTGCCACAAAGCATTCTTGAAGATAGACAGGTATTAGCACAGGTTACCTCATCATGTGTTTCCAAATCGGTTCTTCCCTATAGAGAAAAATGGAAATGTTTGTTGTATTATAACCAGCAGGGAGGTGCAAAGTATGGGACAAAGCAAATTAATTGCCATGAATAACATTACTTACACATAACTCCTGGAAGAACACCTGCAACTGGCTTTTTCCTTCATCTTCAGTATAATATTTCCATGATGGGAATATACGCACGTAGGATTTAACAACATCAAATGCGATAGATGCTAAACTACGAATGACTGGTTGTGCTTCGTCCACAGGAATAGGTGTAGTAACTGGTGGAGTTGGGGTTCGCCGTGGTAGTCCTGGCGCTTTGGGCACTGGAGTGGCCTTACTAACTGCTCTTGTTTGGGAGCTATGTGGTGGAGATGGTGTTGTGTCAACTGGAGCTGGGTTACTATCTGCTCGGGTTGGGATTCGATTGGGTGAAGCTGGTTTTCTGTCCATCAGAGTAGGGGTACAATCTGCGAGAGTCTGGGTTGTGTGTGGTAGGATTGGTTCTTGTGCATGTACAACCGGGGTGCTATCTCCATCAACAGGTAGCATTGTTTTATTTGAAGACCATGTTTTTACTCCGCTAGATACTGCCATCACCCCCTCCAATTCAAATGGCTGATAAACAAGAAAAGTAGTTGAATGTATAGACCTTGTATGAGAGATAGATGCAATAGATAGTGAGCAAAAAAGAGGGCATGAACTAGTTCACATATATATTGTTTAACTAAAAAGGATAGCATGACATACTTTCACATATATGATGTCTATCTAAACTGGATAGCATGACATAATTCAAAGATATGATGACTAAATAAACAGGATGGCATGAGATAATTATATGATATCTTTAGTAAACAGGTTCACATGACATAATTCACATACATGTTATCTAAGTAATCAGGATGGCATGATATAATTCACATATGTGATTTATATACTAAGCAGATGGCATTTGCATATATGATGTCTGAACTAAAAACATGGTGTTGAATATTGTTTATATGATGTCTAAAGTATGCAATGCAAGACACCATATGCATGATATGAGCAGTATAACCCTGCCAAGTTATAGCATACACCTCGGGGGGGGGGGGATAGGATTGGTCATCTGTCTCTGAATCCATCTCTTAGGAGCTATCTGGACCCAGCAAGAGATCTGCTTCGACAAGTAGCACTGCCTGCTCTAAAGACCTTGTTTTCACTCTAGATTTTTCCATCACCCACTCAAATGGCTGATTCACAAGAAGAGTAGTTGAATATACAAACATTGTCGACAAATGGATATGTAATGAAAAAAAAACGAATGTCAAGATATAATTCAAATATATGATGTCTGGCTAAATAGGATGGCATTGCATATTTCACATATATAATGGATGGCTAAAAAGATGAGATTGCATAATTGACATATATGATATAGAAACTAAACAGGTGGCATTACAGAACATGTCTAAACTAAGCAGATGACATATATGATGTCGAAAGTAAGCAATGCAAGGCAACATATGCATGATATGATCAATATCATCATGCCAAATTAGAGGAAACACCTCGAGGGGTAAATAGAGTGGTCATCTCCCTCTGAATCCACCTCTGAACAACTATCTTCCTCTGGATTACAATCTGGAGGGGGAGGGTTTGCCATTGCACCCACCATGGAGCGATGTCTGCATGACATTGTATTGCCACGCAAAACTCTTCTCTTTTTCTCTACATGTTCAGCATGACTGTGTACAATAACTGACATGCATACAAAAAAATATAGTGAGATTATGTAAGGAGAGCATGCAGAAATCTAGAGTGATGGTAACAACCAGTGGATAGATCCAAAAATAATGATAGCAGGCTGATGATAGCTTTAATTTAATAAAAAGACAGATGATGATTGCTTTACTGTTTGTTTCCCACCCAAGATGAACAACATAGACATACCCTAGTTGAACCAGATAATAGACAAAGATACTATTCATTGTTGCCTCGATATGTGCCCCACAAGCATTTTAAAACTCAAGTTTGAACATTAATTTGGACCTGACTTGGAGTGTAAGAGGTGAACAGGATGGTAAAGTAGCAGGTAATATTAAGCAATGCATAACGTAAGCAGAAACAGAAGAGTGCGACCTCTCTTGCGGACCCGTGTACTCTTCAGGTTCATCTGCTGAGTCGATGATGGTGATGCAGTTGCGGTGGCTGCCGGCTGCGGGGAAGGAGATCTGAGGCGGCGAAAGATGGTCAGGAGTCATGATGTCTGGTAAGGTGGACGCTTCTGTTGATGGAGCAGCTCAGGTGAGGTGGATGACGGTGCGGCAAGAGCAGGACAAACCACACAAAGTTTTCTTCGACACCTATCTGTAACTGAAGTAATTCTATAAGGGCTCCTTTGGCTCGCAGGATTCTAAAAATGCAGGGATAGGAAAAACACCGGAATAGGATAGGAATGCACATGGGAAACAGAGCATTTGTAAACACATGATTTCTGTCAACTTGAGTGTTTGGTTCACAGGAAATGGAAGAGCAGAGGAATGCAAAGAAACATTGCCAAATTAAAGTCAAACCACATGAAAATGTGTACAATTAGAATGTTATTCTGCCACTAATGCACTTAGTCTTGTTTTCATGCTTAGGATTTTGAAAAGTTGGCCCAGCTGGATGTTTTGCCCTATTCCTTTCAACCAAATGCATGAATAATTGAATAGTAGAATACCATAGGAAAATTTCCTATTGCTATGTTTTTCCTTCACTTTTTCATTTGAACCAAAATAGCCCTAAGGGATCGACATGAATGTAGAGTAATAAGTGATGCGACAAGTGTACAACCTCTTTGGCGTAGCCATGTCGACCTCAGCATCATTGGGTTGGTCACTGAAGAAGTTGCGGCAGAGGTGGCTGTCGGAGGTGTGGAAGAAGATCTGAGGCGTCTGTAGACGGCGTTGAGGGTATCGCTCTGTTGTGATGGATGGTTCCGTTGTTGGAGCAGCTCCGGCGAGCTGTACGACATCGAGGCTGAAGCAGTACAAGACAGACATCGTTAATCTCAAGTGGGATTCGAATAGCATATCCAATATATGATGTAAAATACATTACCAAAAAGTGGTAGATGTAAAATTTACATCACCAAAAAACACCTGACTCCAACAGATGAGGTAAAAACTGTTGACTCTGAACTTAACTATCGAAACTGAAATTTACGGTCGAATCTGAATGTTACTGTCAAAACTGAACGCACTAGTAGTAGAGAAGCACTTCACATGTAGTTTAGGCCGCTCGAGCACTAGTAGCACAGAAATGTATATATATATATATATATATATATATATATATATATATATATATATATATATATCCTATGCATCCAGGGGGTTTCCTGTATCCGTGTGTCCATCTGTTCTGAGCCTTCTGATTCAAATCCCATGGCTAAAGTCAAAAGCGTGACTAATTTGCAGATAGACGCCCGCCTATCCACCTAAGACACTGCAGCTTTGTGATAACCCCGTTTCGATTAATAAACAGCGACGACGTTCATCTCCGGTTCCGAGAGGCACACAACAAATTAGATCTGACTAATTCAAATCCCTTTACAACAGCCGGATCGCAAGCACATGTAATGGGCCTGATTAGCTCTAGGTAGAATCGTGAGTTTGCATGCATGTGACGAGTCTATGGAGTTGTTGACCGCCGCCGCCGTGTTGTGTGGCCGTCCGCCGGGCTGCCGCGTTGTATGGCCGTCTAGTGGCCGCAGCGTCGCGTGGATGGCTGGTGGCCGCCCGCCGTGTTTCGTCTTACGCAGTCGTCGCGGCCTCGCCGGTGCTAGCCAGCTGCCATTGGTGGTCGTCGCATGTGTCATTGACATGTTTTCCGATCTGTTCGATCTATACGGTGAAGAAACGCTTGGACTGGGCGTTATTGCAAAGATGCAATGATTGGGTGCCTGGGTGGGCGTGTAAGTGCAAATTAGTCACACTTTTAATGTTGTGCGTGGGATTTGAATCAAAGGGTTGAGGATGGACGGATACATGGGATACACGAGGCCCCCAGATGCATAGGATATGTTGCCATATATATATATATATAGTATAACATAGTATGACTAGCTATGATCTTTTATTCAAATATCTGAATCCACTTTTTGAATGAATTATGATCTCTGATAGTCATTTACACCCACACAATCTTCTTCTCTTTGTAGCTAGCACTAACTTTCTCTCGTGCATGCACATGCCCTCCTAGCCCTCACCCTCCCCGAGCATTCTCTCCATCGCGCACGTTCGTTATTTTTCTTTAGGTCGTTCTCCCATGGTGTGTATAGGTCTCCCTAGCTCCTTCTTTCTGGCACACACTGATCGATATACCTCTCTAGCCAGGTCTGCCTACCACATACACATGATTTCCCTCTTCTCTTCTCATCGTGCATGCCCCCTATGTCTCATACGGTCCCACACACATGCACACTCTCACCCCACTTTTCATCGATCTCGCACTTGCACACTCCTCCCCCTCTCTATATAGTAGGCCTCTCACACCACCTCCTAGCCGCATCCCTCTCACTCTAGCCGTCTCTCCGGGCCTTATTTGACTCTAACACATGCATGTATACCGATCGATCTCCCTACATATCGCTAGGTCGACTATAACTCTTTTTCCCCATGCACCGATCGATGTACCTCACTAGTTATGTCTATCCCTTTCTCCGATACACGACGATTGATCTACCTATCTAGTTAAATCTGCTTCCCACACATATCGCCCCCCCCCCCTCATCATCCATGCATGCCTCCCGACCCGTCTCTCACACACATGTGCACACACAGACACGCATCCCCTCTCTAATTGATTTTGCAGTCGTACCCTCCGTTAGTCTAGTAGGCCTCTCCCACCATCTCCAAGAAGCAACTCCACCACCAACCCTAGAGCACGCTAGCTTTGTCTCTCTCCCAAACTTATTCCTCTCCTACACATATGTATGGATGTCGATCGATCTCCCTCAATACATAGCTCAGGTGCTCCTTCTCCACACACCTCTCTAGTTAGGTTTCAGCCCCCCCCCCCCCACACACACAGAGACACCGTTAGTTGAACACTCTAGTTAGGTCTCCATGCCACACGCAAACTGCACCTCTCCCCTCTCACGTTCCAGTAGCCCACCCCCTATATATTTGACATGTGCACACACAATTTCACTGGCTCTCTTTATCGATCTTGCACCCATACACTTTATCCCTCTCTTAGATTCTATCGATATCTCACGCCGATGATCCCTCCACTCTCTTCTCGTGGCTCGCCCCCTCTATATATGACATATCTAGGCCTCTGTTTCACACACATTGCATAAGTTACATTTTCTGTTTGAGATATCATCGACACATATTCCATCTCTATCTCTCACGCACACAAATTCACTTACGAAATCAACCCCCCAGCCAAAAAAAACTCTCATGAACGCACACACAATCTCTCTCTAGGTTTGTACCTCTCACACACACCCACGTATGTGGGCTACGTGCACGAAGATAAAAGGTGCACGCACGGCGCACGTATTCCCGTCTCGTTCCCAACCACACCCGCGCGGGTACACGGTGGAGCTCATTTCTGTACGAAAAGGCGGCCCACGTGATAATTGGACGCGTGTAGCGGTTGTTCACTAGAAGGAGGGTCGTGTACCATGCGTGAACGAAACAAAGTCTGACTGGACGCGTTGGCACGTTATTTCTAAATACAGTTATATTCATCAATGGTGCATACAGAATATAAAACGATTGTTCCACAAAAAAGAAAATCGCTCATTCTATATACTCACAAGATAATATGCTAGTAGGCAGGAGCCTCAATGCTTGCTTGCTGGGGTTGGTTTCTCTTCACACTCTCTCACACAAGACGGCGGTGGCTAATCTCTCTCTCTCATCGCTGGTCACTGATCCAGGTGAATCTCGTCCGCCGACGAAAAGGGAGGATGTGCAACGTTGCTCCGTTCAACGGTGTCGATGCAGGTAACCCACTGCCGGCTCGTCCCGATCTGCGGTACCCGCCGTTCTCTCTGACCAAGCACCTGCGTGGTAGGGTCTTCGCCCCTTGCTCTCTACCGTAGTATGGGAAGATCCCGCCCGCCAGCGCCCTCGCAGTTACATCCCGACGATCCTCAGGTACAGCTTCCTCCGGCCTTGCTCCACTGCCCATCTTCCCATGTCGCTGCATATGGAAAATCCTGCATATGGATCTTCTCTAGTTCTTTGCCTAAAATGTAGCTCGGCCAGCGTACTTTCCATCTTGCAATCTCGTCCTCACACCATTTTAGATAAACCACCATGCTGCCATCTTTCCCTTAGGACAAGGAATATGCTTCTTTTTTGTCGGCGTATGTGTCTTCAACTGTTATTGGCCAGTAATTGTTTCCTTTCTACCTCTTTTTGCAAACAGGGCTATCCATTTCACCTCGTTGCTATTGCGACCTTTTGGTGAACTGCACAAATCACTTTTTTCTTAAAAGTGTTTTCTGCAGTTCTGCCAAAATGTCACACATGCAACGTTTCTACATTTCCGTGGGGCTGCACAAAGGGAGATTGGTTTTGCTATCCTCCTCATCCAAGTCCGAGCCTAATCTTCTCCAACAAGTAGTTAGTATTAAGAGAGATTGCAAAGGTGATCGGCCTCTATTTGTGTGTGTATGTTTCATCATCTAGTGACACTATTATTGTAATCACACTTATTCAATATCTTTGAAAACAGGGATGATCAACTCGATTTTAGTGGAACTGCACAAAATGATCGGGTTGTGATGTCCTCCAAATACCTCTTTCTTGGCTACATAGCTGCACAAAACTAGCTGCCAACCAATGAACACCATGGCCAGGAAATGGAACCATGCCTATGACCAACATCAATCAATTTTATATTTTTCTTTATTTGTACACCTTCTCACAACTTTGTCTTCAGTTGTGATGTAAGTATTGGCGCTGATCTGCGAATCATTGAGATGCATTAGCAGCCAAGGTAGTTTCATTTGTCTTTGATGGAATGTTGTAAGGAGACAACCTTAAGGCAAGAGGACACATGAAACCAAAGTTGAAACCTTTTTTTGCGGGAACCGAAGTTGAAACCTTCATAGCATTACAGTACAATTTTATTATGCTGGAAAATTATGCGTACATATAAACAAATCCTGAAAGCTTGATGGCAATGCGAGAAACCATTCAACTTTGTTTCGCCGACATGTGGGACATCCTGCATCCGGCTCCACCTGCCATGCACCAATATTGAGTGCACAACTTTAGGCGAGATTCACCCCGATCGTTGTGTCGCAGTAATAATGACTAGTGAGCACTCAAATCACAGAGCCCCACCTTTGCCATAGTAAGTTGCTCGGATGAAGCAACCATCATTTCACTCTTCGTTGAATCCGCTCGTACTCCAATATTCCCAGAGTAATTTGCTTGGACGAAGCAACCATCACTTCACCTTTCCCACAGTAAGTACCTCCTTTTTTTATTCTGGAAACCACCACACACGAATATTGGACGGTAGCAGCACAACATCAAGTGTGCCACTCAATTCAAAAATCGAAACCAACCAATGAACTACTAGATGGCGAGCATTTACTAGTGTACTCCCTCTATCATCTATATAGGGCCTAATGCATTTTTTGAGACTAACTTTGACCACATGTTCAAACAATATATGACATGCAAGTTACTCAAATCATACTGTCAATTTCATACATGAAAGGATCTTCCAATGATATGATTTTTAAATTATACAAAATCTTATCAATAGTCAAAAGAAATCTTGAAAAATACATTAGGCCCTATATATATGAGTAGAGTGAGTAGTATTAATCGGAACACATGCATGCGTGACGAGTACAATGACCAAGCGTTTACATGCATTGGTTAATTTTCTATTAATCATTGCACATAACAATTTAATGCGTTTTAAAATCTAAACATGTGAATGTGACCAATAAAATTGAGACTGACAAAATGGTACTCCCTCCATACTAGTGTGGAGTAAACGAGAGAACTTATGATATTTTTTGCTAACTAATACTGTCGGCGTTCTGGGAACCAGGGTACCCAGACTTGCCTGCCTGCGGCCCACAGCGTGGCTCCTTCGAAGGCCTGGTACGGCCCATCTGCAAGACTACCAAGACAAGACCCTCACAAGGGGCCCACTAGCCTCGCGAGGCGGACGACACCAAGACCTCCAGAGGAGCGGCCTCCCTAGGCGACCTCCCGAGGAGTGGAGATTTCTATGCAGGTACCCAGCCTCCCGAGGCTGCGATGACGTGAGCCATGATGACCAAGGCCAGGCGGGCGCCAGCGGGCGCAGAGGAGACAGTTTCCCTTTCGGTGCTAAGGGAGCGAGGACAGACGTGGGTTCCCAAGGAGCCCTCCAAAGGTTTCCATTCCGGTGCAACAAGACCAAGACCACGAACTCGGCAGGACGGATGTCATCACCGAGCCCACTGCTACGTCACGACCAGAAGCTTTGCAAGAGAAGACCACGTTTTGTCAGGATAGGGTGTACCTCTTGTCCCCTTTCAAATTGGTCGTTGTGGTATCCCTTCCCGCCTAAGTTTCTAGGGAAGAGGACTGAGGCCACTATAAATATAGGTTAGCCACCACTGTAGAAGAGGTCGACTCATTCTCACCCCCGAGCCCTCGCGAGGCAGCTCATCCACTGTACTAGTTCATCCTCAACCTCCTCGTGAGGCCAATCCACCACAAAGTAGGAGTAGGGTTTTACACCGCAAGGTGGCCTGAACCTGGGTAAACTACCGTGTTCATCTTCTTCCCCGCTCACGCGAATCCGGCTAGGCTAGGTTGTAGGGTGATGAGCTCGAGGCTTGAGAGGTTGTGATCTTCACACACGCCCCAGAGTTCAAACCTTCTTGGGTCTGCGGAGCCCTGAATCCAACATTTGGCGCGCCAGGTAGGGGCATGTCGGAGATTCGCTTCCTCCCCGATCGTGCTCCGCATCGCCTCGTGGTTTCCATGGCGGGCGCCGCGTCGCCGGTCTAGCTGCTCGTTGCCCGTGGAGATGCCGCGGGCTGCCCGGCCTTCACTTCTAGCCTGCGTCGGGTGCTGTGGCCGGCGAAGTTTCGATCGGCGCTTCCCCCACGGTACGACGGCGTGGCTGACCCCCGAGAGTTCCTTCGGTCGTACTCGCAGGCCATCGAATCAGCGGGCGGCGACGACAAGGCCATGTCGAACTGGTTCCCCCTGGCTCTCATGGCGGCCCCTTGATCCTGTCTCCGTGGCCTCCCGCGTGCCTCGATCTCCTCTTGGGAAGACCTCTGCGACCAGTTCGTCGCACACTTCGTGGCTCCGGCGCCCCATGCGATCACGTGCATCGTCGGCGGGTCGCAGGCGCCTGCCTCTGGCCGCCACATCAAGCAGTTTCTCCGTCGGCAAGGTGCTCCCCGGCCGCAATGCGAGGCTGTGTGGGGCCGCGCCGGGTCTGGAACCGACATCACCTTCGATTCCAGAGACCATCCCAAGACCACGGTGGCGGCAGGAGCCCTCCCATGCTGTGCACGCCCACCATCAGCAACATCGCGGTAACCAAGACCCTCATCGATGGGGGTGCCGGCCTGAACATCCTCTCAGTGGAGACTTTCGACCTGCTCCAAGTGTCATACGACCAGCTCCTCCCCACCAAGCCTTTCTCGGGGGTGGTCAAGGGCTCGGCCACCCCCCTGGGGCAGATATGCCTTCCCGTCACCTTCGGCACACGCGGCAACTACCGCACCGAGCTCATCGACTTCGACGTCACCCACATCGGCCTCCAGTACAACGCCATCCTGGGGTATCCGGCCCTCGCCAAGTTCATGGCAGCAACGCACCTAGGCTACAACGTCGTCAAGATGCCAGGGAGCAGCGGCATCATCACCGTGGCGGGAGACACCAAGGATGTGCTCCTAGCCCTCAAACTCGCCTTCAAGGCCTCGCGGCCAGGCACTGGGGACGCTCCAAAAACCCCGGAGGCCGCGCCAGCAAAGAAGAAACAATTGTTCTCTCAAGACCGAGCCGAGACGAAGCAGGTGCCCGTTGATGACGGAGGTTCAGGCCCCACCTTCACCATAGGCGCTGGCCTCCCCCCAGATCAGGAGAAGGCGTTGGTCAGCTTCCTCTGCGCAAACAAGGATGTGTTTGCATGGGAGGCGACAGACTTGGTCGGTGTCCCACGGGATGTGATTGAACACCACTTAATGGTGTGCCCCAGTGCACGCCCAGTGAAGCAGAAGGCGTGGCGGCAGGCCCAAGAAAAGCAATCGTTCATCGTCCAGGAGGTCCGCAAGCTGCAGGAAGCTGACGTCATTCGGGAAGTGTGACACCCGGATTGGCTGGCTAATCCAGTAATCGTCCCCAAGAAGGGGGGGGGGAGAGCGGATGTGCGTCAACTTCACGAGCCTCAACAAAGCTTGCCCTCAGGACCCGTTCCCTCTTCCGCGCATCGATCAAATTGTGGACTCTACCGCCGAGTGCGATCTGCTGTGCTTTTTGGATGCCTTCTCAGGCTACCACCAAATCAAGATGGCAGTGCAGGACATCGAGAAGACGGCCTTCCTCTCCCCGTGCGGTGTGTACTGCTACACCTGCATGCCCTTTAGGCTGCGGAATGCTGGCGTGACTTTCCAGCAATTGATGCACATCGCTCTGGGCCAGCAGCTCAGGAGGTATGCCGAGGCGTACGTCGATGACATAGTGGTCAAATCACGGGAGGCAAGGACCCTTGTCGAAGACCTGGAGGAAACATTCGCCAACCTGTGCAAGGTGAACCTGAGGCTGAACCCCGAGAAATGTGTGTTTGGCGTCCCGTCCGGCAAGCTGCTGGGCTTCCTGGTGTCACACAGAGGGATCGAGGCTAACCCTGAGAAGGTCAAGGCAATAGAAAGGATGAGCCCGCCACAAACCCTCAAGGAGATGTAGAAGCTCGCGGGCTGCGTAACCTCCTTAGGGCGATTCATCTCCAAGCTTGGCGAGCGTGCCCTCCCGTTCTTCAAGCTGATGAAGAGGAAGGGCCCCTTCGAGTGGACTCCGGAGGCTGAGGCGGCTTTTCAAGACCTCAAGAGGTACCTCACGAGCCCACCTGTAATGGTGGCGCCCCACCCTCTTGAACCTCTGGTACTTTACTTGGCCGCCACACCCCACTCGGCCAGTGCAGCACTCGCGGCGGTCAAGGAGGAGCGTGCAAGTGCAGGCGCGCGATGAGGCGTCCCGCGTAAGGTCGTGCCGTCACCACCTCAGGATGGCACTCCTGAGGCCTTTGCCACTCCGCCAAGCAGCGAGGCTCCCGAGGCCCCCACGTCCCAAGTAGAGCTGGACGTCGTCAGCGCCTCGTCCCTCGTCGAGCATCCAGTATACTTCGTCAGCACGATGCTGCGCGATGCTCGCGCGCGTTACCCCATGCCGCAGAAGCTCCTACTCACACTCCTCGTCGCCTCCAGGAAGCTGCGCCACTATTTCCAAGGCCACCCCATCAAGGTCGTCTTCGCATATCCCCTGGAGAAGGTGCTCCGCAGCCCCAATGCTGCGGGGAGGGTTGCGGAGTGGAACATCGAGCTGTAGGCCTTCCAGCTAGAATTCAGCACCTCTAGGGTCATTAAAGGCGCGACCCTCACTGACTTCATGGCAGAATGGACAGATGCCCCTGACCGGGGGATGGGCGAGAGCCAATCCCTCGCGCTCGGCGATGAGGCGTCCAACGGCTGGGTCATGTACTTCGATGGCACTTTCGCGCGGCAGGGCGCGAGGGCTGGAGACGTGCTCATTTCGCCGACCAAGGACAAGCTATACTACGCTGTGCAGCTCTGTTTCCAGCACGACGAGAAGGTCTCCAACAACATCGCGGAATACGAGGGCCTAATCACCGGCCTCAGGGGCGCGGCCGCCCTGGGGGTCAGGCGCCTGACCATCAAGGGCGACTCTCAGCTCCTCGTCAACTTCTCCAACAAGGAATACAAACCCAGGGACGAGCACATGGAGGCATACCTGGAAGAGGTACGCAAAATTGAAAATCGCTTCTTGGGCTTGGAATTGCAGCACGTCCCGCGTGGCACGAACAAGGAGGCAGACAACATCGCTAAGAGAGAATCCCGTCGCGAGCCCCAGAAACCTGGTGTCTTCGAGGAGAGGCTCTTCAAGCTGTCACCAGCACCACCCGCCACGGGCCCGGCGCAGCTTCGGGAGGAGCCGCCTCAGGCCCCTTCCTCGGGCGCCCCGGCCTACGGTCCGACCTCAGGAGCCCACCTGCTCCTGGCACTAGAGCCTCAGGAAGGCTGCTGGACCGAGGAGTTCAAGGCGTACCTACTCCACGACACTCTACCGGAGAAAGAGGAAGATGCAGAACGTGTGGCTCGCCAGGCCACCGCTTATTGCCTGCAGGACGGCGAGCTTTACCGAAGGCGCCCCAACAACGTCTCACTGCGATGCATATCCAAGGAGCAAGGGCGTGAGTTGTTGGCCAACATCCACGGCGGAGATTGCGGACACCATTCTTCATCATGCACTCTCATGGGCAAGGTGTTAAGCAACGGGTTCTACTGGCCCACGGCGCTCAACGACGCCACTGAGCTGGTGCGATCCTGCGAGGCCTGCCAGTTCCATGCCAAGCAGATTTACCAGCCCGCGCAAGGTCTCCAGACCATTCCGCTCTCGTGGCCATTCGCGGTCTGGGGGCTGGATATCCTGGGCCCGTTCCCTCGGGCGGCCGGAGGATATCGCTACCTCTATGTCGCCATCAACAAGTTCACCAAGTGGGCGGAGGTGGAGCCCATGCGCACCATCCCCACTGGCTCAACCGTCAAGTTCATCAGGGGCCTCATGAGTCGTTTCGGGGTCCCCAACCATATCATTACTGACAATGGCTCCCAGTTCACGAGCAATCTCTTCAGGGCATATTGTGCTAACCTTGGAACACAGATATGCTATGCTTCGGTGGCACACCCATGGAGCAACGGCCAGGCCGAACACGCTAACGCGGAGGTCCTGAGGGGCCTCAACACGAGGAGCTTCAAGAAGAAACTTGAGGCCTGCGGCAGGGGTTGGCTCGGTGAGCTTCAGTCCGTGTTGTGGTCCATCCGCATCACCGCGACTAAGCCCACCGGCGAGACCCCGTTCTTCCTCGTCTACGAGGCAGAGGTGGTCCTCCTGCACGAGGTCAAGCATCGCTCCCTGTGGGTCTTGGCGTTTGACGAGGCACGCCAGGACGCCTCACGGGGGACATATCTCGTGCTCGGTGAGGAGGCCCGCCGCCAAGCGTTGCTCCATGCGGTGAGGTACCAGCAGGCACTGCGGCGGTACCACTGCCGCAGCGTCCACTACAGGACCCTTGAGGTGGGAGACCTCGTCCTGAGGCGGGTGCTCTCCAGGGAGGGGCTCCACAAGCTCTCACCCATGTGGGAGGGCCTGTTCAGGGTCGCCCGCATCTCCAGGCCTGGCTCCGCGCGCCTGGAGACGCCGGACGGGGTCCCCATCTAGAATGCCTGGAACATCCAGCACCTCCACAAGTTCTACCCGTGACACTCTCACGTAATAATGAGTGGGGCTGTACACGCCCCGAAGTCTCCCAGTGCGTCGTTCCTCGACCCTGCCGGGGCTCCCACCCATGCCCAAGTGGAAGCCCCATGCTCCGCGCTGGCGGACGACACGGTCTTTCAGTGACTATGCCCACGCCTAGTGGAAGCCCCATGCTCCGCGCTGGCGGGAAGACTAGAAGACTAGTATAGGCGCCGGACACGGCTGTTCTTTTTTGCCTTTGTAACCAAATTTGCTGTTCTTGGAATGAATTTGAGCTTTTCACGTCTTTATTCAAAAAGGGAGGGAATTCTTCTTTTTCTTTTCGTTGCTTCTTGCAGTGTTTCCCCTCTTGACTTTCGTTCTTAAGCGGTGTAGTGGTTGCCCATAGCTCACTCCATCGCGCCTCGCGAGCCGGGGCTGGGCACTGTACGCCTGAGCTGGCTTAGGCCGCTCATGCGCACACCTCGCCAAGGCCTTTGCGTCCGATCCTCGCGCGGCGCTCTCGAGCGAGCTAGCGGACACGCACCGATTTCGGCCACTCGGCCTCAGGAGTGCTCGCCTCCTGGCCCTGCCCGGCATCGCGCCCTGGCGCGCTAATAATGGCTGGCCCTCGCTCGGGGCCTCTAGAGGCCTACGCAAATTGCCCCCGTAGGCCTCACGGGGGCATGCCATTCAAGGCTCCGGAGCTTGCCGAGGGCCCTGATACGTCTCCAACGTATCTATAATTTTTTATTGTTCCATGCTATTATATTATCCATCTTGGATGTTTTATATGCTATTTTATATGATTTTTGGGACTAACCTATTAATCTAGAGCCCAGTGCTAGTTTCTGTTTTTTCCTTGTTTTTGAGTTTCGCAGAAAAGGAATATCAAACGGAGTCCAAATGAGCTGAAAATTTACGGTGATTTTTTATGGACCAGAAGAAGCCCCCGAAGCAAAAGAGTTGGGACAGAAGATCCACGAGGCCTCCACAAGGGTGGAGGGTGCGCCCTACCCCCCTGGGGGCGCCCTCCGGTCTTGTGGGCTCCTTGAGGACCCCCCTGACTTATTCTCGACGCCAAAAATTCCTATAAATACAGAAACCCCCAGAAATAAACCTAGATCGGGAGTTCCGCCGCCGCAAGCCTCTGTAGCCATGAAAAACCAATCGGGAGCCCGTTCCAGCAGCCTACCGGAGGGGGAAACCATCATCGGTGGCCATCTTCATCATCCCGGCGCTCTCCATGACGAGGAGGGAGTAGTTCACCCTCGGGGCTGAGGGTATGCACCATAGCTATGTGTTTGATCTCTCTCTCTCTCGTGTTCTTGATTTGGCATGATCTTGATCTACCGCGAGCTTTGTTACTATAGTTGGATCATATGGTGTTTCTCCCCCTCTACCTTCTTGTAATGGATTGAGTTTTCCCTTTGAAGTTATCTTATCAGATTGAGTCTTTAAGGATTTGAGAACACTTGATGTATGTCTTGCATGTGCTTATCTGTGGTGACAATGGGATATTCACGTGATCCACTTGATGTATGTTTTGGTGATCAACTTGCGGGTTCTGTGACCTTGTGAACTTATGCATAGGGGTTGGCACACGTTTTCGTCTTGACTCTCCGGTAGAAACTTTGGGGCACTCTTTGAAGTTCTTTGTGTTGGTTTGAATAGATGAATCTGAGATTGTGTGATGCATATCGTATAATCAAACCCATGGATACTTGTGGTAACATTGGAGTATCTAGGTGACATTAGGGTTTTGGTTGATGTGTGTCTTAAGGTGTTATTTTAGTATGAACTCTAGGGCTGTTTGTGACACTTATAGGAATAGCCCAATAGATCGATCAGAAAGAATAACTTTGAGGTGGTTTCGTACCCTACAATAATCTCTTCGTTTGTTCTCCGCTATTAGTGACTTTGGATTGACTCTTTGTTGCACGTTGAGGGATTGTTATATGATCTAATTATGTTATCATTGTTGAGAGAACTTGCACTAGTGAAAGTATGAACCCTAGGCCTTGTTTCTAAGCATTGCAATACTGTTTCCACTCACTTTTACTACTAGTTACCTTGCTGTTTTTATATTTTCAGATTACAAAAAACTATATCTACCATCCATATTACACTTGTATCACCATCTCTTCGCCGAACTAGTGCACCTATACAATTTACCATTGTATTGGGTGTGTTGGGGACACAAGAGACTCTTTGTTATTTGGTTGCAGGGTTGTTTGAGAGAGACCATCTTCATCCTACGCCTCCCATAGATTGGTAAACCTTAGGTCATCCACTTGAGGGAAATTTGCTATTGTCCTACAAAACTCTGCGCTTGGAGGCCCAACACGAGTCTATAAGAAGAAGGTTGCGTAGTAGACATCAAGCTCTTTTCTGGCGCCGTTGCTGGGGAGGCTAGGTAAGCGGCACTCACATCCCGTCAACGAAGCTCTTTCCTAGCGCCGTTGCCGGGGAGGTGAGTGCTTGAAGGTATATCTTTAGATCTTGCAATCGAATCTTTTAGTTTCTTGTTTTATCACTAGTTTAGTCTATAAAAGAAAACTACAAAAAAATGGAATTGAGGTTGCCTCATATGCTTCATCTTTTTAAAATCTTTCGTGAAAATGATGGAAAGGAAAATTGTGCTCAAGTGTTAGAAGAAGAAGTCTATAAAATGTTTGGCACTAAATTTTTTGAATGATGAGCATGATTGCAATGTTGTTGGTATGAATTCTTTGAATATCCATGATGCTAATGATATGCAAAGCCATAAGCTTGGGGATGCTATGTTTGATGAAGATGATATTTTTAGTCCCCCAAGTTTTGATGGGAATATTTATTATGATGATAGCATGCCTCCTATTTATGATGATTGCAATATTTATGAAAGTGGGTTTGGAAGAGTGTCAACTTTAGATAATGATTATCCCACTATTTTGGAGGGTGTTGAATCTTTTCACAATATTGATAAAAGTGGATTTGGAGAGGTCATGACTTTATTTAGTGATGAATCCACTATTTTGGAAGATGTTCCAATTGATTATGAGAACAAAGTTGCTATCTATGATGATTATTGTGATGACACTTATTATATAAAGAATAATGATAACCATGAAACTTGTCATCATGATTTTAATTTTCAATTGGATTATGCCTCACATGATAGCTATTTTGTTGAGTTTGATTCCACTACTATTCATGAGAATAAATTTGCTTATGTGGAGAGTAATAAAATTTCTATGTTTGTGGATCATGAAAAGAATGCTTTATGTGATGGCTATATTGTTGAATTCATTCATGATGCTACTGAAAAGTATTATGAGAGAGGAACATGTGCTTCTACATATTGCAATAATATCAAGTTTCCTCTCTATGTGTTGAAATTTTTGAAGTTGCACTTGTTTTGGCTTCCTATGCAAGTTGATTCTTGTTCCCATAAGTTGTTTGCTCAAAAAATCCCTATGCATAGGAATTGGGTTAGGCTTAAATGTGCTAGTCATATTATTCATGATGCTCCCATTATGTTTCAATTCTTATCTTTTATGTGAGCATCATTGAAATCATCATGCCTAGCTTAAAAAGGCATTAAAGAAAATCACTTGTTGGGAGACAATCCAACATTTACCCCTACTGTTTTTGTGTGTTCACATGATTAAGCTACTGTAGTAATCATGTTTTATACGTTTTGTTTCGATAAAGTGCCAAGTAAAGCCTTTGGGGTAGTGTGGATGATAGTTAACTTGATTCTGTGCAAAAACAGAAACTTTTGCGTCAAGTACAGAAATTCCTATATTTTACGGGAACGTGAAAAAATTCTGAAATTTTTACAGTTGATTGGTATACAAATTTTCTACGTTTTCCTATTTTTTCAGAATTTTTGGAGTAACATAAGTATGATTTCAATTCAGATCTTCACAGACTGTTCTGTTTTTGACAGATTCTGTTTTCGATGCATAGTTTGCTTATTTTCTAGTTTCTATGGCTTATATTGCTTAATATAAATTGTAGAAATGATAGAGTACAGTAGGCATCATGTGAGAAAATTTTGAATCTTGTCTTGACAGTACCAAAGTGAATGATTTGTTTTATTATACTAACGGAACTTACGAGTTTTCTGTTGAGTTTTGTGTTGTGAAGTTTTCAAGTTTTGGGTAAAGATTAGATGGACTATGGAATAAGGAGTGGCAAGAGCCTAAGCTTGGGCATGCCTGTAACACCCCCAGTGGTTAGCCACAGTAATCCCCCTTTTGATAATGCCATGTCATCATGATCAACAGTGCTTAAACATCACTTGGATCATATCTCTTTTCAAATTCAAATTCAAATGGAAATTCAAACTGAAAGTGCAAATAAAAGTTGTTCAAACCTAGAAACTAAAATGTTCATACTATTGTAAATAATCCAGAGACAATTCTAAAATTATAACCAACATTTACTAAATTAATTATGTGCCTCTAACAGCAACAAAACAGAGATATTTAATCCATTTTCATTTAATTAAAATCCAAATAAAATTCATTTGCCTCCAAACCAATTTCTAACAGTGAATAAAACTGCACTATAAATATGTGGCTAGTTCACCTATTTTTTTAAAGTCTATTTGGGGCTAAACAATTTGTAAAACAACAACTAAAAAGAAAAACAGAGAAAACAGAAAAGAGAAAAGAAGAAAAAGAAAAAGGCCCGTGCTAGTGGGCCTAAGTGCCACAGTGCCGGCCCAGCCCACTCCCCACCTCGTCTCCCTCCTCTGTTCACCTCCCCGCGTGTTGTCGCCGCGCCTGCACGCCACGCGCTGGCCCCCCCTCTCCCTGGTCGACAGCGCGCTGCTGCGCCCCCCCGTGGAGGATAAGGGCAGAGCCCGCGACCCCTGGCCTCTCCCTCTCCACTCCCTCTCCCTCTCTTCTTCTTCCCCATCGCAGCCGAGCTCCGCCGTCGCCATGAACGCCATCGCCCACGCGCTCTGCGGCCTCCCCGCCACCTGAGACCGCGCCGGGAGGACCGCCTGCGTCGACTACGTCGACTACGAGGACGCGCTCGAGCTCGGCGCCCCGCAACGGCCGAGACGCGCCCTTCCCCTCCCTCGAATCGCCACCGCTGCACCGCCTCGACCCACGCCGCCCTGAGCTCCCCTAACTTCCCCGGGACTTCTCTGCACCGCTGTGAGCCACCCGATACTCCCCGACCTCTTCCTTCTCCTCCCCGTGCGCCATAGTTAGCTCCCCCGCGTGCTCAAGCTTCGACCGCCGTCGGTCATCATTGCAGCCGGCGCTGCAGGCCGTTTCACCGGCCGCCGTTGCCGCTGTTCGACGCGGTGTGATGCCCGCGTTCGAATGCGCCAAGTCCCGCACCGAACGAGCCCCCGTAACCCACTTCTCCTCGCGCCATCGAACGCCACCGTCGCCTCTATCGTCTCCGGCAATGTTCCGGCCATCCCCGACGCTAGCCACGGCCACCATAGGATGCGGCGCGTCGCGCCCTTCCCCTAGGATGAAACCGCGGGCCAAATGGCCCCCTATGCGTCGTTTCCGTGCGTCGCCGCCGTCTTCGGTGGTCGCCGGAGCGCGCGCCAGCGTTTAAACGCCGGCCGACCGATGTGGCGCTGACCTGGCCGCCCCTGTGCCACTGACCGATGGGCCCGGGGCCCCCTGTTGACCAGTTGACTAAGTCAACTGTGCTGACTGGGCACGCCCCAGTCAATGACATACGGGCCCCACCCCATTAAGCGTTTTTAAAATAAATAAATAAAATGTTAGTTAATTAATTAATTAACTTAATCAGTCACTGACAGTGCGAGCTCACTAGCTAATTAGGTTATTTAGTTAGTTTTAACTCTATTTATTTAACTAAGACACTGACCAGTGGGTTCCACTGGACCCACAGGTCAGGTTTGACTCTGGTCAGCCAGAGTTGACCTGCTGATGTCATATTGAGGTCATGGTGACATCACATTTCACTGTTCTGGATATTGTTGATTTAAAATGATTAAATAATTCTAGAAAATGCTAAAATCTTTAGAAATTCATATGAAATAATCCGTAGCTCAGATCGAAAAACTTTGTACATGAAAGTTGCTCAGAACGACGAGACGAATCCAACCGTGCCATCTGTTTCCATGTCGGGACCCTATACGGAGGTGAACCCGCAACTTTTAGCCTGTTTCCGGTAGATGAATAGTGCTTATACTCTGTTAATAATTCCAACTTAAATCCTAAAGTAACTAATATGGTTTAGACGTGTCTTTAGGCAACCCTGCACTGCACGTTAGCATAGCCTGCTCTGTGTTACATATATTTGCCAAGTATTTATCTGTTTCCTCCCCCTCTTCTCTCTCGGTAGACCCTGCTACCGATGTAGTTCCCGAGACCGACGAAGCTCAGGAGCCCGACGACACCGTTGACGACCTTGCCTTTGCCGCCGAGCAACCAGGAAAGCCCCCCTTTGATCATCCCGACATCGCCCATTCTATTTTCTCATGCTTGCATTAGATTTTGCTACTGTAATTGATTGCTCCTATTCTAATGCATAGCCTGCTTTTGTAACCTGCTTATTGTTACCTTACCTGCCTATTTCAAACTGCTTAGTATAGGCTGGTTAGAGACCCACCAATGACCCCCACTTGTCCCAACTGCCCCGCTGGATTATCAGAAGACCCGATCAACGGGATCGAAGACCAGGCCCCGGCACCGCACTTCACCCCCTTAGTTGTACGACACTACTGGGTTACTATCGAGTGCCGAGGGTGATACCTCGTCAGCACTTCTGATGTTAACCTTGTAGGTTAGTTCATCGGTTGTGGTCCTCGAGGGTGATTCCTCCTTCACCACTCCCGTTAACGACGTTGTCGTGCAACATCTCAAGTGTAAACCCATCGAGGGTGATTCCTCCGAGTTCACCTTGACGGATACATCGAGTAGGAATCCAACGAGGGTGGTACCTCGGATTCCCCTGATGTTATGGACACACGGATACTTGGACTTTACACTATTACTTGGAAAGGCGGGTCGACCCTGAGGGGTACCCGCGTGAGCCTAAGTGGCGAGTGTTGTGGAGACGGGTTGACCTGGAGGTTGCCCGAAATATGAATACGAGGCGTGGCCGGGCATTCTTGGCCCTTGCCGCAATTCCTCGAGACGGGGCGATGGGGTCACATCGATCATGAGTCTCTGCTCGTTACCGCACTACCAACACACTACGGTTTGGATATTTGATCTGAGTGGGCCTCTGGCCCGATAGCACTAACCATCACGCGGGAAAAGTTATGGGCACTCCGCATCGTGGCATCAGCCGAAAGTTCTGTCAGACGTCCAGTTCAGCATTGTGGCACGGTCGGATCGTACCGACCATCCGAGGCGGTGCTGGTATCCACCCTGCACACAACGACCCGGAGTGCACAGGGCGATGGCCCAAGACCCCTGGGCGCTTAGGTTGTAGACCAGCGGGGACCTCTCTGCTGAGCTCTAGGTAGGGTTGTTGTGTGTCGTTTGGCCGAGGCCGGGCATGACCCTGAAAAGTGTGTCCGGCCGGAGTTAAGCGAGCGTGGTGGGTAAGTTGGTGCACCCCTACAGGGAAGAACTAATCTATACATAGCCGGATCCTCGGTAACGGACGCTCAGAGTTGTATCCCGATCGATACAACTAGAACATATTGATGAGATGAGAAATGGATATTATGGCTCTGGGATTACTTTCTCGCAGGGAGTCAAGAAAGGATCTCTGGCCGAGGTTGACGATAGTATGGCTCTGGGATTGCTTTCTCGCAGGGAGTCGAGAAAGGATCTCTGGGTGAGGTTGAGACTTAAAGATACTGCTACTTTATGTTGTACTAATCTACACTCTTCTAATGCTGCAAGACCGCTGAAGATGCTAGTCTTCGATAGGACTAGGCCTTCTCTCTATTCTGGCATTTCTGCAGCCCTGTCCACATATACAGCCTCCCTTTGATAATGTTGCATATGTAGTGTAGATCCTTGCTTGCTGAGTACTTCGGATGAGTACTCACGGTTGCTTTGCTTTCTTTTTCCCCCATATCCTTTTGGTGCAACCAGATGACGGAGCCCCTGAGACAACTGCTCCCGCCAACGATCGCTACTACTACCCAGAGGGTGGAGACTACTACGAGTTGGCCGACGACCAGGAGTAGGTTCGGAGGGTCCCAGGCAGGAGGCCTGCGCCTTTCGATCGTAGTGTTTTCTTTTGCCCCGCCTTCTAAGGGCCTATATGTGTTTTCTTTTATATCTGTACTCAGATATCTAATGCTTCTGCTGACGCTTGTATGCGAGCTTATGTATTCGAGCCCTCGAGGCCCCTGGCTTGTAATATAAAGCTTGTATGACTTTATTTATGTTTTAGAGTTGTGTTGTGATATCTTCCCAGTTGGAAATATGCCCTAGAGGCAATAATAAAATGGTTATTATTATATTTCCTTGTTCATGATAATTATCTATTGTCCATGCTATAATTGTATTAACCGGAAACCGTAATACATGTGTGAATACATAGATCACAGCATGTCCCTAGTAAGCCTCTAGTTGACTAGCTCGTTGATCAATAGATGGTTATGGTTTCCTAACCATGGACATTGGATGTCATTGATAACGGGATCACATCATTAGGAGAATGATATGATGGACAAGACCCAATCCTAAGCATAGCACAAGATCGTGTAGTTCGTTTGCTAGAGCTTTTCTAATGTCAAGTATCATTTCCTTAGACCATGAGATTGTGCAACTCCCGGATACCGTAGGAATGCTTTGGGTGTATCAAACGTCACAACGTAACTGGGTGACCATAAAGGTGCACTACAGGTATCTCCGAAAGTGTCTGTTGGGTTGGCACGAATCGAGACTGGGATTTGTCACTCCGTATGACGGAGAGGTATCTCTGGGCCCACTCGGTAATGCATCATCATAACGAGCTCAATGTGACTAAAGAGTTAGCCACGGGATCATGCATACGGAACGAGTAAAGAGACTTGCCGGTAACGAGATTGAACGAGGTATGGGGATACCGACGATCGAATCTCGGGCAAGTAACATACCGATGGACAAAGGGAATTGCATACGGGATTGATTGAATCCTCGACATCGTGGTTCATCCGATGAGATCATCGTGGAACATGTGGGAGCCAACATGGGTATCCAGATCCTGCTGTTGGTTATTGGCCGGAGAGATGTCTCGGTCATGTCTGCATGGTTCCCGAACCCGTAGGGTCTACACACTTAAGGTTCGGTGACGCTAGAGTTGTTATGGGAAATGGTATGTGGTTACCGAATGTTGTTCGGAGTCCCGGATGAGATCCCGGACGTCACGAGGAGTTCCGGAATGGTCCGGAGGTGAAGATTTATATATGGGAAGTCATCATATGGTCACCGGAAGTATTCGGGGGTTTGTCGGTATTGTACCGGGACCACCGAAGGGGTTCCGGGGGTCCACCGGGAGGGTCCACCTGCCCCGAAGGGCCCTATGGGTTGTATGTGGAAGGGAACCAGCCCCTAAGTGGGCTGGGGGCCATCCCCCTTAGGGCCCATGCGCCTAGGGTTGGGGGGAAACCCTAAAGGGGGCGCCCCCTCCCCTTGGCCGCCGCCCCCCTCTAGATCTCATCTAGAGGGGCCGGCCCCCTTCCCCCTTCGCCCTATAAATAGAGGGGAGGAGGGAGGGCAGCAGCACCTCATCCAAGGCGTAGCCCTCCCCCTCCTCCTCCGTTGAGCTTGGCAAAGCCCTGCCGGAGAACTGCAAGCTCCACCACCACGCCGTCGTGCTGCCGGAGTTGTCTTCCCCAACCTCTCCCTCCTCCTTTCTGGATCAAGGCGCGGGAGACGTCACCGGGCTGCACGTGTGTTGAACGCGGAGGCGCCGTTGTTCGGTGCTTAGATCGGAATCGACCGCGATCTGAATCGCTGCGTGTACGACTCCTCCAACCGCGTTCTTGCAACGCTTCCGCATCGCGATCTTCAAGGGTATGAAGATGCACTCCCCTCTCTCTCGTTGCTAGTCTCTCCATAGATTGATCTTGGTGATGCTTAGAAATTTTTTAATTTCTACACCGATTCCCAACAGTGGCATCATGAGCTAGGTCTATGCGTAGTTTCTATGCACGAGTAGAACACAAGTTGTTGTGGGCGTCGATTTTGTCAATTTACTTGCCGTTACTAGTCTTATCTTGATTCGGCGGCATCGTGGGATGAAGCGGCCCGGACCGACCTTACACGTACGCTTACGTGAGGCAGGTTCCACCGACTGACATGCACTAGTTGCATAAGGTGGCTAGCGGGTGTCTGTCTCTCCCACTTTAGTCGGATCGGATTCGATGAAAAGGGTCCTTATGAAGGGTAAATAGAAATTGGCATATCACGTTGTGGTTTTGGCGTAGGTAAGAAACCTTCTTGCTAGAAACCTATAGCAGCCACGTAAAAATTTGCAACAACAATTAGAGGACGTCTAACTTGTTCTTGCAGCATATGCCGTGTGATGTGATATGGCCAAAAGGATGTGATGAATGATATATGTGATGTATGAGATTGATCATGTTCTTGTAATAGGAATCACGACTTGCATGTCGATGAGTATGACAACCGGCAGGAGCCATAGGAGTTGTCTTGATTTATTGTATGACCTGCGTGTCAATGAAAACGCCATGTAATTACTTTACTTTATTGCTAACCGTTAGCCATAGTAGTAGAAGTAATAGTTGGCGAGACAACTTCATGAAGACACGATGATGGAGATCATGGTGTCATGCCGGTGACGATGATGATCATGGCGCCCCGAAGATGGAGATCAAAAGGAGCAAAATGATATTGGCCATATCATGTCACTATTTGATTGCATGTGATGTTTATCATTTTTTTACATCTTATTTGCTTAGAACGACGGTAGAATAAATAAGATGATCCCTCGCTAAAATTTCAAGAAAGTGTTTCCCCTAACTGTGCACCGTTGCGAAGGTTCGTTGTTTCGAAGCACCACGTGATGATCGGGTGTGATAGATTCTAACGTTCGAATACAACGGGTGTAAGCCAGATTTACACATGCAAAACACTTAGGTTGACTTGACGAGCCTAGCATGTACAGACATGGCCTCGGAACACGGAAGACCGAAAGGTCGAACATGAGTCGTATAGAAGATACGATCAACATAGAGATGTTCACCGTTAATGACTAGTCCATCTCACGTGATGATCGGACACGGCCTAGTCGATTCGGATCATGTGTCACTTAGATGACTAGAGGGATGTCTATCTGAGTGGGAGTTCATTGAATAATTTGATTAGATGAACTTAATTATCATGAACTTAGTCTAAAATCTTTACAATATGTCTTGTAGATCAAATGGCCCACGCTAATGTTGCCCTCAACTTCAACGCATTCCTAGAGAAAACCAAGCTGACGATGGTAGCAACTACACGGACTGGGTCCGTAACTTGAGGATCATCCTCATAGCTGCCAAGAAAGCATATGTCCTTGAAGCACCGCTAGGTGACGCACCTGTTTTCCCAGCAACTCAAGACGTTATGAACGCCTGGCAGCCGCGTAGTGATGATTACTCCCTGGTTCAGTGCGGCATGCTTTACAGCTTAGAACCGGGGCTCCAAAAGCATTTTGAGCAACACGGAGCATATGAGATGTTCCAAGAGCTGAAAATGGTTTTCCAAGCTCATGCCCGAGTCGAGAGATATGAAGTCTCCGACAAGTTCTACAGTTGTAAGATGGAGGAGAATAGTTCTGTCAGTGAGCACATACTCAAAATGTCTGGGTTGCACAACCGCTTGTCTCAGCTGGGAGTTAATCTCCCGGATGACGTGGTCGTTGATAGAATCCTTCAGTCGCTTCCACCTAGCTACAAGAGCTTTGTGATGAACTTCAATATGCAGGGGATGGAAAAAACCATTCCTGAGGTATATTCAATGCTGAAATCAGCAGAGGTGGAGATCAAAAAGGAACATCAAGTGTTGATGGTGAATAAAACCACTAAGTTCAAGAAAGGTAAGGGTAAAAAGAACTTCAAGAAGGACGGCAAGGGAGTTGCCGCGCCCGGTAAGCAAGCTGCCGGGAAGAAGCCAAAGAATGGACCCAAGCCTGAGACTGAGTGCTTTTATTGCAAGGGAAATGGTCACTGGAAGCGAAACTGCCCCAAGTACTTAGCGGATAAGAAGGCCGGCAATACCAAAGGTATATATGATATACATGTTATTGATGTGTACCTTACCAGCGCTCGTAGTAGCTCCTGGGTATTTGATACCGGTGCGGTTGCTCACATTTGTAACTCAAAACAGGAGCTGCGGAATAAGCGGAGACTGGCGAAGGACGAGGTGACGATGCGCGTCGGGAATGGTTCCAAGGTCGATGTGATCGCCGTCGGCACGCTACCTCTACATCTACCTTCGGGATTAGTTTTAAACCTCAATAATTGTTATTTAGTACCAACTTTGAGCATGAACATTGTATCAGGATCTCGTTTGATGCGAGATGGCTACTCATTTAAATCCGAGAATAATGGTTGTTCTATTTATATGAGAGATATGTTTTATGGTCATGCCCCGCTGGTCAATGGTTTATTTTTATTGAATCTCGAACGTGATGTCACACATATTCATAGTGTGAATGCCAAGAAATGTAAGGTTGATAATGATAGTCCCACATATTTGTGGCACTGCCGCCTTTGTCACATTGGTGTCAAGCGCATGAAGAAACTCCATGCAGATGGACTTTTGGAGTCTCTTGATTATGAATCATTTGACACGTGCGAACCATGCCTCATGGGCAAAATGACCAAGACTCCGTTCTCCGGAACAATGGAGCGAGCAACCAACTTATTGGAAATCATACATACTGATGTGTGCGGTCCAATGAGCGTTGAGGCTCGCGGTGGTTATCGTTATGTTCTCACCCTCACTAATGACTTAAGTAGATATGGGTATGTCTACTTAATGAAACACAAGTCTGAGACCTTTGAAAAGTTCAAGGAATTTCAGAGTGAGGTTGAGAATCAACGTGACAGGAAAATAAAGTTCTTACGATCAGATCATGGAGGGGAATATTTGAGTCACGAATTTGGCACGCACTTAAGGAAATATGGAATTGTTTCACAACTCACGCCGCCTGGAACACCTCAGCATAATGGTGTGTCCGAACATCGTAATCGCACTCTATTAGATATGGTGCGATCTATGATGTCTCTTACCGATCTACCGCTATCATTTTGGGGTTATGCTTTAGAGACTGCCGCATTCACTTTAAATAGGGCTCCGTCGAAATCCGTTGAGACGACACCGTATGAATTATGGTTTGGGAAGAAACCTAAGCTATCGTTTTTGAAAGTTTGGGGATGCGATGCTTATGTCAAGAAACTTCAACCTGAAAAGCTCGAACCCAAATCGGAAAAATGCGTCTTCATAGGATACCCTAAGGAAACTATTGGGTATACCTTCTACCTTAGATCCGAAGGCAAGATCTTTGTTGCCAAGAATGGATCCTTTCTGGAGAAAGAGTTTCTCTCGAAAGAAGTAAGTGGGAGGAAAGTAGAACTTGATGAGGTACCCCCTCTTGAATCGGAGAGTAGCGCAGCTCAGGAAGATGTTTCTGTGGTGCCTGCACCGACTAGAGAGGAAGTTAATGATGATGATCATGAAACTTCGGATCAAGTTGCTACTGAACTTCGTAGGTCCACAAGGACACGTTCTGCACCAGAGTGGTACGGCAACCCTGTCCTGGAAATCATGTTGTTAGACAATGGTGAACCTTCGAACTATGAAGAAGCGATGGCGGGCCCGGATTCCAACAAATGGCTTGAAGCCATGAAATCCGAGATAGGATCCATGTATGAAAATGAAGTATGGACTTTGACAGGCTTGCCCGATGATCGGCAAGCCATAGAGAACAAATGGATCTTTAAGAAGAAGACAGACGCAGATGGTAATGTGACCATCTATAAGGCTCGACTTGTCGCTAAGGGTTATCGACAAGTTCAAGGGGTTGACTATGATGAGACCTTCTCACCCGTAGCGAAGCTGAAGTCCGTCCGAATCATGTTAGCAATTGCCGCATTCTATGATTATGAGATATGGCAAATGGACGTCAAAACGGCATTCCTTAATGGTTTCCTTAAGGAAGAATTGTATATGATGCAGCCGGAAGGTTTTGTCGATCCTAAGAATGCTGACAAGGTATGCAAGCTCCAGCGCTCAATCTATGGGCTGGTGCAAGCATCTCGGAGTTGGAACATTCGCTTTGATGAGATGATCAAAGCGTTTGGGTTTACACAGACTTATGGAGAAGCCTGTGTTTACAAGAAAGTGAGTGGGAACTCTGTGGCATTTCTCATATTATATGTGGATGACATACTATTAATGGGAAATGATATAGAATTCTTGGAAAGCATAAAGGCCTACTTGAATAAGTGTTTTTCAATGAAGGACCTTGGAGAAGCTGCTTACATATTAGGCATCAAGATCTATAGAGATAGATCGAGATGCCTCATTGGTCTTTCACAAAGCACATACCTTGACAAGATATTGAAGAAGTTCAATATGGATCAGTCCAAGAAGGGGTTCTTGCCTGTATTGCAAGGTGTGAGATTGAGCACGGCTCAATGCCCGACCCCGGCAGAAGATAGAGAAAAGATGAGTGTCATCCCCTATGCCTCAGCCATAGGGTCTATTATGTATGCCATGCTGTGTACCAGACCTGATGTGAACCTCGCCGTAAGTTTGGTAGGGAGGTACCAAAGTAATCCCGGCATGGAACACTGGACAGCGGTCAAGAACATCCTGAAGTACCTGAAAAGGACTAAGGATATGTTTCTTGTTTATGGAGGTGACGAAGAGCTCGTCGTAAAGGGTTACGTCGATGCTAGCTTCGACACAGATCTGGATGACTCCAAGTCACAAACCGGATACGTGTATATTTTGAATGGTGGGGCAGTCAGCTGGTGCAGTTGCAAGCAAAGCGTCGTGGCGGGATCTACATGTGAAGCGGAGTACATAGCAGCCTCGGAGGCAGCACAGGAAGCAGTCTGGATGAAGGAGTTCATCACCGACCTAGGAGTTATTCCCAATGCGTCGGGCCCAATGACTCTCTTCTGTGACAACACTGGAGCTATTGCCCTTGCCAAGGAGCCCAGGTTTCACAAGAAGACCAGGCATATCAAGCGTCGCTTCAACTCCATTCGTGAACATGTTCAAGATGGAGACATAGATATTTGTAAAGTGCATACGGATCTGAATGTCGCAGATCCGTTGACTAAACCTCTTCCACGAGCAAAACATGATCAACACAAGAACTCTATGGGTGTTCGATTCATCACAATGTAACTAGATTATTGACTCTAGTGCAAGTGGGAGACTGTTGGAAATATGCCCTAGAGGCAATAATAAAATGGTTATTATTATATTTCCTTGTTCATGATAATTATCTATTGTTCATGCTATAATTGTATTAACCGGAAACCGTAATACATGTGTGAATACATAGAACACAACATGTCCCTAGTAAGCCTCTAGTTGACTAGCTCGTTGATCAATAGATGGTTATGGTTTCCTAACCATGGACATTGGATGTCATTGATAACGGGATCACATCATTAGGAGAATGATATGATGGACAAGACCCAATCCTAAGCATAGCACAAGATCGTGTAGTTCGTTTGCTAGAGCTTTTCTAATGTCAAGTATCATTTCCTTAGACCATGAGATTGTGCAACTCCCGGATACCGTAGGAATGCTTTGGGTGTATCAAACGTCACAACGTAACTGGGTGACCATAAAGGTGCACTACAGGTATCTCCGAAAGTGTCTGTTGGGTTGGCACGAATCGAGACTGGGATTTGTCACTTCGTATGACGAAGAGGTATCTCTGGGCCCACTCGGTAATGCATCATCATAATGAGCTCAATGTGACTAAAGAGTTAGCCACGGGATCATGCGTTACGGAACGAGTAAAGAGACTTGTCGGTAACGAGATTTAACGAGGTATGGGGATACCGATGATCGAATCTCGGGCAAGTAACATACCGATGGACAAAGGGAATTGCATACGGGATTGATTGAATCCTCGACATCGTGGTTCATCCGATGAGATCATCGTGGAACATGTGGGAGCCAACATGGGTATCCAGATCCTGCTGTTGGTTATTGGCCGGAGAGATGTCTCGGTCATGTCTGCATGGTTCCCGAACCCGTAGGGTCTACACACTTAAGGTTCGGTGACGCTAGAGTTGTTATGGGAAATGGTATGTGGTTACCGAATGTTGTTCGGAGTCCCGGATGAGATCCCGAACGTCACGAGGAGTTCCGGAATGGTCCGGAGGTGAAGATTTATATATGGGAAGTCATCATACGGTCACCGGAAATATTCGGGGGTTTGCCGGTATTGTACCGGGACCACCGAAGGGGTTCCGGGGGTCCACCTGCCCCGGAGGGCCCTATGGGTTGTATGTGGAAGGGAACCAGCCCCTAAGTGGGCTGGGCGCCATCCCCCTTAGGGCCCATGCGCCTAGGGTTGGGGGGAAACCCTAAAGGGGGCGCCCCCCTTGGCTTGGGGGGCAAGCCCCCTCCCCTTGGCCGCTGCCCCCCCTCTAGATCTCATCTAGAGGGGCCGGCCCCCTTCCCCCTTTGCCCTATAAATAGAGGGGAGGAGGGAGGGCAGCAGCACCTCATCCAAGGCGCAGCCCTCCCCCTCCTCCTCCGTTGAGCTTGGCGAAGCCCTGCCGGAGAACTGCAAGCTCCACCACCACGCCGCCGTGCTGCCGGAGTTGTCTTCCCCAACCTCTCCCTCCTCCTTGCTGGATCAAGGCGCGGGAGACGTCACCGGGCTGCACGTGTGTTGAACGTGGAGGCGCCGTTGTTCGGCGCTTAGATCGGAATCGACCGCGTTCTGAATCGCTGCGTGTACGACTCCTCCAACCGCGTTCTTGCAACGCTTCCGCATCGCCATCTTCAAGGGTATGAAGATGCACTCCCCTCTCTCTCGTTGCTAGTCTCTCCATAGATTGATCTTGGTGATGCGTAGAAATTTTTTAATTTCTACACCGATCCCCAACATTCCCGTGAGTCCTTAGGCTTGATCGTGTGCATTTGCGTGTATGATTAGTGCATGATCGAGCCGGGGGCGTCACAATGCCCAAGGCACCCCAAGGTAATATTCAAGGACAACCAAGCATCTAAGCTTGGGGATGCCCCGGATGGCATCCCCTCTTTCGTCTTCAATCCATCGGTAAATTTACTTGAGGCTATATTTTTATTCACCACATGATATGAGTTTTGCTTGGAGCATCATTTTATTTTATTAGTAGTTACTTGCTGTTATTTATATTAATGTTTTTCATCTTTTATTTCAATAAAAGTGTCAAGTTTAGCCTTTACCATGCTTATTTTGCAAGTATATATGTTGCTGTTTTGAAAACAGAAAGTTTTCTATCGTTGTCTGAATTCTTATGGAAAGTCAGAACCTGATAAAATCTTGAAATTTTTACACAATGAGTAACAACAAATTTTCTACAGTTTGGTAAATTTTCAGAATTTTTGGATTTAGGGAAGTATGAGTACAATTGCACTCTTTACAGACTGTCCTGTTTAGACAGATTGCTGTTATGTTTGCATATGTTTGCTTGTTTAATTATTCTATTTGAGGATAGGAGTATTACATATGCAGAGGCATTTAGTATGCAATGTTAAATAATAATTTTAGTGATTTGCTACAGTAGAGAATGATAAGGTTTTGCATTTTATTTATATTAACTTTTCTCACAAGTTCTTGTTGAGTTTTGTGTGCATGAAGTTTTTAAGATTTAGGGAAACCGTGATATAAAAAGAATTAAGGAGACACAAAAGCTCAAGCTTGGGGATGCCCAAGGCATCCCTAGTTAATATTTCAAGAAGTCTCAAGCATCTAAGCTTGGGGATTCCCCGGTAGGCATCCCACCTTTCTTCTTCAACAATGATAGGTTAGTATCGGTTGAGCCTAAGTTTTTGCTTCTTCACATGATGTGTGCTATCCTTGGAATTTCATTTTATTTTGTTTTGCTTGCTGTTTGAATAAAGTACTTAAGATCAGAAATTATTTTATGAGAGAGAGAGTCCTCATATAGCAACATAATTATTCGACTACTCATTGATCTTCACTTATATCTTTTGGAGTAGTTTGTCATTTGCTCTAGTGCTTCACTTATATCTTTTTAGAACACGGCGGTGGTTTTATTTTGAAGAAATTATTGAACTCTCATGCTTCACTTATATTATTTTAAGAGTCTCTCTAAACAGCATGGTAATTTGCTTTGGTTATGAATTTAGTCCTAATATGATGGGCATCCAAGAGGGATATAATAAAAACTTTCATATAAAGTGCATTGAATACTATGAGAAGTTTGATTCCTTATGATTGTTTTGAGATACGAGGATGGTGATATTAGAGTCATGCTAGTGAGTAATTGTGGATTGTAGAAATACTTGTGTTGAGGTTTGTGATTCCCGTAGCATGCACGTATGGTGAACCGTTATGTAACGAAGTTGAAGCATGATTTATTTATTGATTGTCTTCCTTATGAGTGGCGGTCGGGGACGAGCGATGGTCTTTTCCTACCAATCTATTCCCCTAGGAGCATGCGCGTAGTACTTTGTTTCGACAGCTAATAGACTTTTGCAATAAGTATGTGAGTTCTTTATGACTAATGTTGAGTCCATGGATTATACGCACTCTCACCCTTCCACCATTGCTAGCCTCTCTAGTACCGCGCAACTTTCGCCGGTACCATACATCCACCATATACCTTCCTCAAAACAGCCACCATACCTACCTATTATGGCATTTCCATAGCCATTCCGAGATATATTGCCATGCAACTTTCCACCGTTCCGTTTATTATGACACGCTTCATCATTGTCATATTGCTTTGCATGATCATGTAGTTGACATAGTATTTGTGGCAAAGCCACCGTTCATAATTTTCATACATGTCACTCTTGAGTCATTGCACATCCCGGTACACCACCAGAGGCATTCATATAGAGTCATATTTTGTTCTAAGTATCGAGTTGTAATTCTTGAGTTGTAAGTAAATAAAAGTGTGATGATCATCATTATTAGAACATTGTCCCATGTGAGGAAATAAAAAAAAAGGCCAAAGAAGCCAATCAAAAAAAAAGAGGCCAAAGAAGAGAGAAAAGAGAGAAGGGGCAATGTTACTATTCTTTTTTCCACACTTGTGCTTCAAAGTAGCACCATGATCTTCGTGATAGAGAGTCTCCTATGTTGTCACTTTCATATACTAGTGGTAATTTTTCGTTATAGAACTTGGCTTGTATATTCCAGCGATGGGCTTCCTCAAATGCCCTAGGTCTTCATGAGCAAGCAAGTTGGATGCACACCCACTTAGTTTCTTTTTTGAGCTGTCATAAACTTATAGCTCTAGTGCATCCGTTGCATGGCAATCCCTACTCACTCACATTGATATCTATTGATGGGAATCTCCATAGCCCGTTGATACACCTAATTGATGTGAGACATCTCCTTCTTTTTGTCTTCTCCACAACCACCATATTCTATTCCACCTATAGTGTTATGTCCATGGCTCACGCTCATTTATTGCATGAAAGTTGAAAAGGTTTGAGAACATCAAAAGTATGAAACAATTGCTTGGCTTGTCATCCGGGTCGTCGGAGGCGTGGTCGCTGCCATTGTCGTCGCCCTCCGGGCAGCACCCCAGGCGGCTGCCGTCCTCACCGAAGACCCTGACAATGAGCATTGCCACTCCGTCATACTTAAAATGGAGGGTGCGCCTCCCATCCAGACCGAGGGCGCGGGCAAATGACTGCCACCCGTGGGTCAGGAACATGTGCCCGATGGAGGAGACCTCGACCTCCACCCACGACGACCCGTTGCAGCAGCCGTCCGGCTGCAGCCACAGCCCAACAGGCCCTGCTGCCGGCAGCTCCTCCGTGAAGGAGCTCGGAAGCAGAAGACAGGTGCCCGGAGGGCCCTCCACTCATACGACGAACTCGCGCCCCGTGTCACCCGAGTGGGCACGCGGGCGTGGTGACCGGGCGGCCGCGGCGCGCCTTCCCCCTTCGTCGCGGCTGCTGGGACCCCTGCAGCCGCCTCCGTGGGAGAGGCCTCTCCCCCGGTTGCTGGAGCCGATGCGGGCAGGCAGGGGTGGCCGCCCGCGCCCCCACAATGGCGCCATTGATGCGGTCACACATTTGCGGGGACGGCCGCGTCCCCTTTGGTGGCGAGCCCGGCCCCTCCCTTGGGGCCTTGCCTTTCTCTTCGGCCGAGAACCTCCTCGTTGGCGCCATTGTCACTTCGGCAAAATGGAGGCACGACGGAGATGAAGAGGGCGCGAGAAGCAAGAAGATGAAGACGGGCTGGGGGCTCCGCCTCCCTCACCCTCTTATAGGAAGCCGAGGGCCAACCGGCGCTCCTCCACGTTCCGGGCAATGATGGCTTGGCAGCGTGCGCCTATTTTTGTCAGCCTGGGCAGTTGCCGAGGCGACATGGGGGAGCGGAGGCGTCCGCGTCCTGTCAAGCACCAAGCGTCAACCTGGCCCGCAGGTGGTTGGGACCCGCGGCACTTCGCCCTTGCCCTTTGGCTTTGCCTCGAAGCCAGCCCGAGCGCGCCTTGGGCCCGGGGGCTACTGTCGGCGTTCTGGGAACCAGGGTACCCAGACTTGCCTGCCTGCGGCCAACGGTGTGGCTCCTTCGACGGCCTGGTACGGCCCATCTGCAAGACTACCAAGACAAGACCCTCGCGAGGGGCCCCCTGGCCTCGCGAGGCGGACGACACCAAGACCTCCAGAGGAGCGGCCTCCCCAGGCGACCTTCCGAGAAGCGGAGATTTCTATGCAGGTACCCAGCCTCCCGAGGCTGCGATGATGTGAGCCATGAGGACCAAGGCTAGGCGGGCGCCAGCGGGCGTAGAGGAGACAGTTTCCCTTTCGGTGCTAAGGGAGCGAGGACAGACGTGGGTTCCCAAGGAGCCCTCCAAAGGTTTCCATTCCGGTGCAACGAGACCAAGACCACGAGCTCGGTAGGACGGATGCCATCGCCGAGCCCACTGCTACGTCACGACCAGAAGCTTTGCAGGAGAAGACCACCTTTTGTCAGGATAGGGTGTACCTCTTGTCCCCTTTCAAATTAGCCGTTGTGGTATCCCTTCCCGCCTAAGTTTCCAAGGAAGAGGACCGAGGCCACTATAAATATAGGTTAGCCACCACCGTAGAAGAGGTCGACTCATTCTCACCCCGAGCCCTCGCGAGGCAGTGATGTCTACTACGCAACCTTTCTTCTTGTAGACGTTGTTGGGCCTCCAAGTGCAGAGTTTTGTAGGACAGTAGCAAATTTCCCTCAAGTGGATGACCTAAGGTTTATCAATCCGTGGGAGGCCTTGGATGAAGATGGCCTCTCTCAAAAAACCCTACAACCAAATAACAGAGAGTCTCTTGTGTCCCCAACACACCCAATACAATGGTAAATTGTATAGGTGCACTAGTTCGGCGAAGAGATGGTGATACAAGCGTAATATGGATGGTAGATATAGGTTTTTGTAATCTGAAAATATAAAAACAGCAAGGTAACTAGTAACAAAAGTGAGCAAAAATGTTATTGCAATGCTTGGAAACAAGGCCTAGGGTTCATACTTTCACTAGTGCAAATTCTCTCAACAATGATAACATAATTGGATCATATAACAATCCCTCAACGTGCAACAAAGAATCACTCCAAAGTTTCTATCAGAGAACATAGGACGAAAACGTGCATCAACCCCTATGCATAGATTACCCCAATGTCACCTCAGGAATCCATGAGTTGAGTGCCAAAACATACATCAAGTGAATCAATAGAACATCCCATTGTCACCACAGATATCCCATCGCAAGACATACATCAAGTGTTCTCAAATTCAATACTCAATCCAACATAACGAAACCTCAAAGAGCAAGACTCAATTCATCACAAGAAGGTAGAGGGGGAGAAACACCATATGATCCAACTATAGTAACAAAGCTCATGGTACATCAAGATCGTGCCAAATCAAGAACACGAGAGAGAGAGAGAGAGAGAGAGAGAGAGAGAGAGATCAAACACATAGCTACTGGTACATACCCTCAGCCCCGAGGATGAACTACTCCCTCCTCATCATGGTGGCCGCCGGGATGATGAAGATGGCCTCCGGTGATGGTTTCCCCCTCCGGCAGGGTGCCAGAACGGGCTCCCGATTGGTTTTTTCGTGGCTACAGAGGCTTGCGGCGGCGGAACTTCCGATCTAGGTTTCTTTCTGGGGGTTTCAGGATTTATAGGAATTTTTGGCGTCGGTCTCACGTCAGGGGGACGCTCGAGGGACCCACAAGCCAGGGGCGCGCCCTAGGGGGGGCGCCCCCTAGGCTTGTGGACTCCTCGTCCACCTCCCGGCCTGGCTCCGATACTCCGTGGGTCTCTTCTGGTCCATAAAAAATCATCGTAAAGTTTCAGCTCGTTTGGACTCCGTTTGATATTCCTTTTCTGTAAAACTCAAAAACAAGGAAAAAACGGAAACTGGCACTGGGCTCTAGGTTAATAGGTTAGTCCCAAAAATAATATAAAATTGCATATAAAACATCCAAGATGGATAGTATAATAGCATGGAACAATAAAAAATTATAGATACGTTGGAGACGTATCAAGCATCCCCAAGCTTAATTCCTGCTCGTCCTCGAGTAGGTAAATGATAAAAACAGAATTTTTGATGTGAAATGCTACCTAACATATTTATTCATGTAATCTTCTTTATTGTGGCATGGATATTCAGATCCATAAGATTCAAAACAAAAGTTTAATATTGACATAAAAACAATAATACTTCAAGCATACTAACAAAGCAATCATGTCTTCTCAAAATAACATGGCCAAAGAAAGTTATCCCTACAAAATCATATAGTCTGGCTATGCTCCATCTTCATCACACAAAGTATTAAATGCACAACCCCGATGACAAGCCAAGCAATTGTTTCATACTTTTGATATTCTCAAACTTTTTCAACTTTCACGCAATACATGAGCGTGAGCCATGGATATAGCACTATAGGTGGAATAGAATATGGTGGTTGTGGAGAGGACAAAAAGAAGGAGATAGTCTCACATCAACTGGGCGTATCAGCGGGCTATGAAGATGCCCCTCAATAGATATCAATGTGAGTGAGTAGGGATTGCCATGCAACGGATGCACTAGAGCTATAAGTGTATGAAAGCTCAAAAGAAACTAAGTGGGTGTGCATCCAACTCGCTTGCTCACGAAGACCTAGGGCAATTTGAGGAAGCCCATCATTGGAATATACAAGCCAAGTTCTATAATGAAAAATTCCCACTAGTATATGAAAGTGACAATATAGGAGACTCTCTATCATGAAGATCATGGTGCTACTTTGAAGCACAAGTGTGGAAAAAGGATAGTAGCATTGCCCCTTCTCTCTTTTCTCTCATTTTTTTTATTTTGGGCTCTTTGGCCTCCTTTTTTTCTTTCCCTTTATTTATTTATTTTTATTTTATTTTTCGTCCGGAGTCTCATCTCGACTTGTGGGGGAATCATAGTCTCCATCACCCTTTCCTCACATGGGACAATGCTCTAATAATGATGATCATCACACTTTTATTTACTTACAACTCAAGAATTACAACTCGATACTTAGAACAAAATATGACTCTATATGAATGCCTCCGGTGGTGTACCGGAATGTGCAATGACTCAAGAGTGACATGTATAAAAAATATGAATGGTGGCTTTGCCACAAATACGATGTCAACTACACGATCATGCAAAGCAATATGACAATGATGAAGCGTGTCACAATAAACAGAACGGTGGAAGTTGCATGGCAATATATCTCGGAATGGCTATGGAAATGCCATAATAGGTAGGTATGGTGGCTGTTTTGAGGAAGGTATATGGTGGGTGTAATGCACCGGCGAAAGTTGCGCGGTACTAGAGAGGCTAGCAATGGTGGAAGGGTGAGAGTGCGTATAATCCATGGACTCAACATTAGTCATAAAGAACTCACATACTTATTGCAAAAATTTATTAGCTATCGAAACAAAGTACTACACGCATGCTCCTAGGGGGATAGATTGGTAGGAAAAGACCATCGCTCGTCCCCGACCGCCACTCATAAGGAAGACAATCAATAAATAAATCATGCTCCGACTTCATCACATAACGGTTCACCATACGTGCATGCTTCGGGAATCACAAACTTTAACACAAGTATTTCTACCAATCCACAATTACTCACTAGCATGACTCTAATATCACCATCTTTATATCTCAAAACAAATGCAAGGAATCAAACTTCTCATAGTATTCAATGCTCTTTATATGAAAGTTTTTATTATATCCCTCTTGGATGCCCATCATATTAGGACTAAATTCATAACCTAAGCAAATTACCATGCTATTTCAATACTCTCAAAATAATACAAGTGAAGCAAGAGAGTTCAACAATTTCTATAAACTTAAACCACCGCCGTGCTCTAAAAAGATATAAGTGAAGCACTACAGCATATTGCCTAGCTCAAAAGATATAAGTGAAGCACATAGAGTAACTGACAACTACTCCAAAAAGATATAACTGAAGATCAATGAGTAGTCAAATAATTATGTAGATGTGTGAGGACTCTCTCTCACTTAAAATTTTAGATCTTAATATTTTATTCAAACAGCAAGCAAAACAAAATAAAATGACATTCCAAGGAGAGCACATATCATGTGAAGAAGCAAAAACTTAGGCTCAACCGAGGCTAACCGATGATTGTTGACGAAGAAAGGTGGGATGCCTACCGGGGCATCCCCAAGCTTAGATGCTTGAGACTTCTTGAAATATTATCTTGAGATGCCTTGGGCATCCCCAAGCTTGAGCTTTTGTGTCTCCTTGATTCCTTTTATATCACGGTTTCCCTAAATCTTAAGAACTTCATCCACACAAAACTCAACAAGAACTCGTGAGAAAAGTTAGTATAAATCAAATGCAAAACCTTATCATTCTCTACTGTAGCAAATCACTAAAATTATTATTTAACATTGCATACTAAATGCCTCTGCATATTCAATACCCCTATCCTCAAATAGAATCATTAAACAAGTAAACATATGCAACCAATGCAAACATAACAGCAATCTGTCTAAACAGGACAGTCTGTAAAGAGTGCAATTGTACTCATACTTCCCTAACTCCAAAATTCTGAAAACTTTCCACACTCTAGAAAATTTGTTGTTACTCATTGTGTAAAAATTTCAAGATTTTATCATGTTCTGACTTTCCAGGAGAATTCAGACAATGATAGAAAACTTTCTGTTTTCAAACAGCAACATATATACTTGCAAAATAAGCATGGTAAAGGCTATACTTGACACTTTTATTGAAATAAAATATGCAAAACATTACTCTAAATAACAGCAAGAAAATACTAATAAAATAAAATGACGCTCCAAGCAAAACTCATATCATGTGACGAATAAAAATATAGCCTCAAGTAAATTTACCGATGGATAGAAGACAAAAGAGGGGATGCCTTCCGGGGCATCCCCAAGCTTAGATGCTTGAGACTTCTTGAAATATTATCTTGGGATGCCTTGGGCATCCCCAAGCTTCAGCTTTTGTGTCTCCTTGATTCCTTTTATATCACGGTTTCCCTAAATCTTAAGAACTTCATCCACACAAAACTCAACAAGAACTCGTGAGAAAAGTTAGTATAAATCAAATGCAAAACCTTATCATTCTCTACTGTAGCAAATCACTAAAATTATTATTTAACATTGCATACTAAATGCCTCTGCATATTCAATACTCCTATCCTCAAATAGAATCATTAAACAAGTAAACATATGCAACCAATGCAAACATAACAGCAATCTGTCTAAACAGGAAAGTCTGTAAAGAGTGCAATTGTGCTCATACTTCCCTAACTCCAAAATTCTGAAAACTTTCCACACTCTAGAAAACTTGTTGTTACTCATTGATTAAAAATTTCTAGATTTTATCATGTTCTGACTTTCCAGGAGAATTCAGACAATGATAGAAAACTTTCTGTTTTCAAACAGCAACATATAGACTTGCAAAATAAGCATGGTAAAGGCTATACTTGACACTTTTATTGAAATAAAATATGCAAAACATTACTCTAAATAACAGCAAGAAAATACTAATAAAATAAAATGACGCTCCAAGCAAAACTCATATCATGTGACGAATAAAAATATAGCCTCAAGTAAATTTACCGATGGATAGAAGACAAAAGAGGGGATGCCTTCCGGGGCATCCCCAAGCTTAGTTGCTTGGATCTTCCTTGAATATTACCTTGGGTTGCCTTGGTCATCCCCAAGCTTAGGCTCTTGTCACTCCTTATTCTCTTCATATCGATATCTCACCCAAAACTTGAAAACTTCAATCACACAAAACTTAACAAAACCTTCGTGAGATCCGTTAGTATAATAAAACAATTCATTCACTTGGGTATTGTCAAAGACAAGATTCATAATTTTTCTCACACAATGCCTATGGAAACTTATCATTTCCACAATTTATATTAAGCAATATAATCCATAGAAACCATAAAACAAGCAAACTATGCATTGCAAACAGAATCTGTCAAAAACAGAACAGTACGTAAAGATCTGAATTAAGGTCATACTTCTGTAACTCCAAAAATTCTGAAAAATTAGGAAAACGTAGACAATTTGTATACCAATCAACTGTAAAAAAATTCAGAATTTTTTCATGTTCCAGTAAAATATAGGAATTTCTGTACTGGACGCAAAAGTTTTTGTTTTTGCACAGAATCAAGTCAACTATCATCCACACTATCCCAATGGCTTTACTTGGCACTTTATTGAAACAAAAACTATAAAACATGATTAATACAGTAGCTTAATCATGTGAGCACACAAAAACAGTAGGGGTAAATGTTGGGTTGTCTCCCAACAAGCGCTTTTCTTTAATGCCTTTTTAGCTAGGCATGATGATTTCAATGATGCTCACATAAAAGATAAGAATTGAAACACAAAGAGAGCATCATGAATCATATGACTAGCACATTTAAGCCTAACCCACTTCCTATGCATAGGGATTTTGTGAGCAAACAATTTATGGGAACAAGAATCAACTTGCATAGGAAGGGAAAACAAGCAAAACTTCAAGATTTTCAATACATAGAGAGGAAACTTGATATTATTGCAATATGTAAAAGCATATATTCCTCTCTCATAATAATTTTCAGTAGCATCATGAATGAATTCAACAATATAACTATCACATAAAGCATTCTTTTCATGATTCACAAGCATATAAATTTTATTACTCTCCACATAAGCAAATTTCTTCTCATGAATAGTAGTGGGAGCAAACTCAACAAAATAACTATCATGTGAGGCATAATCCAATTGAAAATTAAAATCATGATGACAAGTTTCATGGTTATCATTATTCTTTATAGCATACATGTCATCACAATAATCATCATAGATAGCAACTTTGTTCTCATAATCAATTGGAACCTCTTCCAAAATAGTGGATTCATCACTAAATAAAGTCACGACCTCTCCAAATCCACTTTTATCAATATTGTGAAAAGATTCAACACCCTCCAAAATAGTGGGATCATTATTTCCTAGAGTTGACACTCTTCCAAACCCACTTTCATCAATATAATCATCATACATAGGAGGCATGCTTTCATCATAATAAGTTTTCTCATCTAAACTTGGGGGACAAAAAATATCATCAAACATAGCATCCCCAAGCTTATGGCTTTGCATATCATTAGCATCATGGATATTCAAAGAATTCATACCAACAACATTGCAATCATGCTCATCATTCAAAGGTTTAGTGCCAAGCATTTTATTAACTTCTTCTTCTAACACTTGAGCACAATTTTCCTTTCCATCATTTTCACGAAAGACATTATAAAGATGAAGTATATGAGGCAACCTCAATTTCATTTTTTTTGTAGTTTTCTTTTATAAACTAAACTAGTGATAAAACAAGAAACTAAAAGATTCAATTGCAAGATCTAAAGATATACCTTCAAGCACTCACCTCCCTGGCAACGGCGCCAGAAAAGAGCTTCGTTGACGGGATGTGAGTGCCGCTTACCTAGCCTCCCCGGCAATGACGCCAGAAAAGAGCTTGATGTCTACTACGCAACCTTTCTTCTTCTAGACATTGTTGGGCCTCCAAGTGAAGAGTTTTGTAGGACAATAGCAAATTTCCCTCAAGTGGATGACCTAAGGGTTATCAATCTGTGGGAGGCGTAGGATGAAGATGGTCTCTCTCAAACAACCCTGCAACCAAATAACAGAGAGTCTCTTGTGTCCCCAACACACCCAATACAATGGTAAATTGTATAGGTGCACTAGTTCGGCGAAGAGATGGTGATACAAGTGTAATATGGATGGTAGATATAGGTTTTTGTAATCGGAAAATATAAAAACAGCAAGGTAACTAGTAACAAAAGTGAGCAAAAACGGTATTGCAATGCTTGGAAACAAGGCCTAGGGTTCATACTTTCACTAGTGCAAATTCTCTCAACAATGATAACATAATTGGATCATATAACAATCCCTCAACATGCAACAAAGAATCACTCCAAAGTTTCTATCGGAGAACGTAGGACGAAAATGTGCATCAACCCCTATGCATAGATTACCCCAATGTCACCTCGGGAATCCGCGAGTTGAGTGCCAAAACATACATGAAGTGAATCAATAGAACATCCCATTGTCACCACAGATATCCCATCGCAAGACATACATCAAGTGTTCTCAAATCCAATACTCAATCCAACATAACGAAACCTCAAAGAGCAAGACTCAATTCATCACAAGAAGGTAGAGGGGGAGAAACACCATATGATCCAACTATAGTAACAAAGCTCGCGGTACATCAATATCGTGCCAAATCAAGAACACGAGAGAGAGAGAGAGATCAAACACATAGCTACTGGTACATACCCTCAGCCCCGAGGGTGAACTACTCCCTCCTCGTCATGGTGGCCGCCGGGATGATGAAGATGGCCTCCGGTGATGGTTTCCCCCTCCGGCAGGGTGCCGGAATGGGCTCCCGATTGGTTTTTCGTGGCTACAGAGGCTTGCGGCGGCGGAACTTCCGATCTAGGTTTCTTTCTGGGGGTTTTAGGATTTATAGGAATTTTTGGCGTCGGTCTCACGTCAGGCGGACGCTCGAGGGGCCCACAAGCCAGGGGGCGCGCCCTAGGGGGGGTTGCCCCCTAGGCTTGTGGACTCCTCGTCCACCTCCTGGCCTGGCTCCGATACTCCGTGGGTCTCTTCTGGTCCATAAAAAATCATCGTAAAGTTTCAGCTCGTTTGGACTCCGTTTGATATTCCTTTTCTGTAAAACTCAAAAACAAGGAAAAATCAGAAACTGGCACTGGGCTCTAGGTTAATATGTTAGTCCCAAAAATAATATAAAATAGCATATAAATGCATATAAAACATCCAAGATGGATAATATAATAGCATGGAACAATAAAAAATTATAGATACGTTGGAGACGTATCAGGCAACTCATCCACTATACTAGTTCATCCTCAACCTCCTCGTGAGGCCAATCCACCATAAAGCAGGAGTAGGGTTTTACACCGCAAGGTGGCCCGAACCTGGGTAAACTGCCGTGTTCATCTTCTTCCCCGCTCACTCGAATCCGGCTAGGCTAGGCTGTAGGGCGACGAGCTCGAGGCTTGAGAGGTTGTGAGTCTTCGCACACGCCCCAGAGTTCGAACCTTCTTGGGTCTGCGGAGCCCTAAATCCGACAAATACCATTGCAAGCAGAGAATTGACCACTGCATGTTATGCTAAGTACGTACTACCATAATATAAGTGTGATGCCCGGATAATTAAGCTACAGTAATTCCCTGCTAATGATGCCACGTCACCCTGATTACTGTTGTTAATCTTGCAATGATTCAAATCTCATTCGAATTCAAATTCAAAATCAAGTCAAAGGATAAGAGTTTTCAAATATTAAAACTAAGGTGTTCGAATTGTAGCAAATAAACCATAGATGATTATGGTGGTGAAATCACATTTTAATAAATTATTTAAATGTACTAAAATAAATAAATAAACAGCTTAAACAATTAAATAAATGCCTTTTATTAATTATAAAATATTAAACTATTTTATTTGAGGTTTAAACTTTTTGTGGCGGTGGTGTAATTAGTAAAACTAATTTAGGTACTACTAAAATATTTTACAAAACTAAAATAAATTGATAAATGAATTAAAACACAAAAGAAAGTAAATAAAAAGAAAAGGACTAAACGAAAACAAACAAAAAAATAAAAACAGAGAGACCCCCCTTGCTGGGCCTCGGCCCAGCTAACCTCTGGGCCGCCAGGCCGGCCCACCCCACTCCCTCCCCACCCGGTGACCTAGAACCCACGCCCCCACTTCTCCCACCACGTTCCACTCCCCCTCCTCTGCCCCCGATTGGATCAGGGGGGATCGACCCCGATGCCGCCGCCCGGGACCACGTCACCGGAGCCGCCACACGCCGCCCTCCACCTCGACCTCCCCGTCCTCGACCGTCCCCACGGACCGCTTCTTCTCGTTCTCTCCTCGCCCCCGACACCCGCCTCCGTCGCGCGCATCGCCCCGCGTAATCGTCGCCGGCGACCCGGACGCCATCCTTCCTCATCTTCCTCCCCGCCGATCCCCGTCAAGCCACGCCGTCCCCTGCTCTACACGCGCCCGTGAGGACCCCCAACCCCCTCCTCTACCTCCGCCCGGTCTTACCCGCGCCCCGCCGCGGTCGTACAGACCGCGGCCGGCCGCGCCCACGAACCCCCAGGTGCGCGCCCTGCCGCCCTCTTGGCCGCAGGCACGCCGCAGCCACCGCACTCGCCTGCGCCTCGCGCCATGCCGCCCCTCACCCACTCACCCCCCCACCGTGGCCCCTTTTGGCAGGACAATGTCTGGCCCTGGCTGGGCAGGCCTTGGACATTGTCCGGCCTGCCACTGACCAGTGGGCCAGTCCCCTGTTTAAAAAAAGATATAAAAAAATGTGAAATAAATAATTAAGTTAATAGTTAATTAATTAGTTAAAAAGTTAATTAAGTTAATTAATACTGTTTAAATTAACTAATTAGGTTTAGTTGCTAATTAATGTTTAATCTGTTAATTAGTGTTAGTAGTCTATGACATGTGGTCCCCCTTGACTGGTCAACATTGACCTAGTCAACGCTGACTGGACCATTTGACTTAGTCAACTTATTAAATAATTCCAAATCATTATTAAACTTTGAAAATTAATAGAATTTAAACCGTAACTCGGATCGAAAAACTTTGTACATGAAAGTTGATCAGAACGACGAGACGAATCCGATTACGCAGTCCGTTCGTCCGTCACACGTCCCTAACATAGCGAACATGCAACCGTCGCCCTCCGGTCATCTGTTTGACAAATGTCCAGAACCGGGAAAACATTCCCGGTTGAATTCCCCCTTCACCTTTGTTGTGTAGCACTGCGTTAGGTCACATCTGGCACAGCCTATTGCCATGTCTTGTATTGTGTTACCTTGTTTGCCTTGTATTTATTGTTTCTCCCCCCTCCTTCTCTCTCGATAGACACCGCGACTGCCGACGATGCTGCTGTGTACGACTACGTCGTCGACGACTCTTCCCTCTCGACAGAGCTTCCAGGCAAGCCCCCCCCTTGATCAACCCGATATCGCCTATTCCTTCTCTCTACTGCTTGCATTAGAGTAGTGTAGCATGTTACTGCTTTCGGTTAATCCTATTCTGCTGCATAGCCTGTCTTTGCTACTACTGTTGATACCTTACCTGCAATCCTAAAAGGCTTAGTATAGGTTGCTAGAATTACATCAGTGGCCCTACACTCTTGTCCGTCTGCCATGCTATACTACTGGGCCGTGATCACTTCGGGAGGTGATCACGGGTACATATACTATATACTTTTACATTACCTATGTTACTGTTCGGAGATGGGGGCTGAAGGGGCAGGTGGTTCCATCCAGGCAGAGGTGGGCCTAGGTTCCCGACGGCCCCCGAGTGTTACTTTGTGGCGGAGCGACAGGGCAGGTTGTGACCACCTAGGAGACAGGTGGGCCTGGCCCTGGTCGGCGTCCGCGGTTACTTCAAAATAACACGCTTAACGAGATTGGGTATTTGATCTGAGTCTGGCTACGAGCCTATACGCACTAACCACCACGCGGGAACAGTTATGGGTACTCGACGTCGTGGTATCAGCCGAAGCCTCCTAGACGTCAGCGACTGAGCGGCGCGTGCCGGGTTGGACCGCGTAACGCGACTTCCTTTGTAATGGAGGTTGCTAGGTCTGCTCACCGGCCGCCCACGCAACATGCAGGTGTGCAATGGGTGATGGGCCCAGACCCCTGCGCGCATAGGATTTAGACCGGCGTGCTGATCTCTCTGTTAGGCCTAGGTAGGGCTGCGACGTGTTGATCTTCCGAGGCCGGGTATGACCCAGGAAAGTGTGCCCGGCCAGAGGGATCGAGCGTGTTGGGTAATGTGGTGCACCCCTGCAGGGAAGTTTATCTATTCGAATAGCCGTGTCCCTCGGTAAAAGGACGACCCGGAGTTGTACCTCGACCTTATGACAACTAGAACCGGATACTTAATAAAACACACCCTTTCAAGTGCCAGATACAACCCGGTGATCGCTCTCTCACAGGGCGACGAGGAGAGGATCGTCGGGTAGGTTTATGCTATGCGATGTTACTTGTTGCTGCACTTGCTACTCTCTTCTACATGCTTCAAGATGGAGGCTGCCAGAAGCGTAGTCTTCGATAGGACTAGCTATCCCCCTCTTATTCTGGCATTCTGCAGTTCAGTCCACCGATACTACCCTTTTCATTGATACCATTGCATATGTAGTGTAGATCCTTGCTTGCGAGTACTTTGGATGAGTACTCACGGTTGCTTTTCTCCCTCTTTTCCCCCTTTTTCCATTCTTCTCGGACATCGCAACCAGATGTTGGAGCCCAGGAGCCAGACGCCACCTTCGACGACTCTTACTACACCGAGGGTGTCTACTACTACGTGCAGGCCGCCGCCGACGACCAGGAGTAGTTTAGGAGGATCCCGAGGATATTTCTACGTGGAGTTTGGCTTCGAGGAGTAGTTAGGAGGTCCCAGGCAGGAGGCCTTGCCTTTTCGATCGTTGCTACTTTTGTGCTAGCCATCTTATGGCAACTTGTTTAACTTATGTTTGTACTCAGATATTGTTGCTTCCGCTGACTCGTATATGATCGAGCACTTGTATTCGAGCCCTCGAGGCCCCTGGCTTGTATTATGATGCTTGTATGGCTTATTTATTTCTTAGAGCTGTGTTGTGATATCTTCCCGTGAGTCCCTGATCTTGATCGTACACGTTTGCGTGTATGATTAGTGTACGATTGAATCGGGGGCGTCACAATAAGAGTGTTTTTTTACACTAGTAGTGTAGTGTAAAAAATGCTCTTTATATTACGATAAATTTTTATAACATGCATTAAAATTTTGTCAATTACTCCATATATGGTCAAATTTTGACACAAAATACGAAGAGGACCAATAAATCAGGACAGAGGTACATAGTAGTCTCAAGTCATTGAATGCATACACGCCCCATGTCTTCCACTGGTTGATTTCTTTTTTCATGGCAAAAAACACGGAACGAGGTGAGTAGTTAATGCATTGCGCCTAAGAGTTTTGGGATTATTTGATCTTCGTAATCTGACTTATGCACCGGTTCGGAGGGAGTATTCCAGATGCGATTGATATAGTAAACTTTAGTAGGACGGTTGACGGGATTAGCAGAAAGTGAAGCACCGTTTTAGCGGGGATTTGCATTATTATATGAAGGTGCAAAACCAAGTGTTGCGACTACACCAAACAAGTACAAAACGTGAAACTGGACCCACTCACGGCACGGCACAACTGTCTCGTTTGGTCCGGCGGTCAAAGTGCTTCCTCTTGGCATAACAATAGAGTAGTCTTTTTAGAATGCTCTTGGCATATCACTAAATTTGGGAGCGAGTGTGAGTAAACCGACCTCAATAGATGGCAAAATCGCCAGCCTGCCGAACTTTGAGAGAGATGAGGAGCGAGAAGCAATACGGGCTGGTGGATTACTAGAACTAGGTGTCGCACGAAGGCCAAGGAATATGGTAAATGTGTTAGGTGGGCCATGTATGATGTAAACTACACTGGGCTACCTTGTTTCAGACTCTTTCGGTTAAATGTGGAGTAACATAAAATATTATGAGTGTAGATGCTCCACCGCGAGGTTCCTTGTTCCTTCTCGGTCATCGAAAAGCTATCTTCTTCCTCTCTCTTTTTTGGCGTGAGCTTTGTTCTTCCTTTTGCCAACACGTGGGACATCCAGCATCCAGGTGCACGTGTCATGCAAGAAAATGGAGATAAGCAGTACTACCTCCGTCCTGGTTTACAAGTCCCCTTTGTATTATGTGTAAAACTTTGACTATAGATTTAACTAACAAAATATTAATGCATGTCACAAAAAATTACATCGTTGGATTCATATTTGAACATAGTTTCTAATTATAATATTTTTTATGACATGCATTAACATTTTTTTAGTTAAATTCAAGGTCAAAATTTGGCATAGAATACAAAGGGGACTAATAAACCAGGACGGAGGTAGTACTCTTAAGTGAGTCGTGCACTTTGATGGCACGTACGCAATATTGTTTCTCTTCGCACGTGAATTGTGTACGTACTCAATGACGGAGCACGGGATGGTAGCCAAGGATGTGGTCGGCCCTTTTTGGAGACTACTACTAAATAACTATGATGTGTTCCGTCAACTTGCAGAACGAGGAGAAGCTTGCTTACTATGCCCTCTTCCTCGCCCACACGCACGCGGTGGCTCGCAGGATGGGGAGAAACTTTTGCTTACAATAGTGGTGGACGTGCAACAGGTCATTCGGTGTCAGATTGCCAGAATTATATACTGTAGTACCATCATCATTGTTCGACCCCCGGAAGAGGCGAAGAGCCAAGCGCAAGGTCACCTACTCACTTAGGCTGGTCGTAATGGGAGTATCATACCTAGTATCATGCATGCCAACTAGGCAATTTAGATGAGGTGGCATAGAATTAAATGAAGAAAGAGAGGGTTGAGTATCATATCATGATACCGTATCATAATAAATGCTATAATACTATGTGTCATGCATGGTAATAAATAAAGTGATATATGATACTACTATATGATACTATGCATTAGGGAGGTAGTATCATACACAAGTATCATATGCATGATACTAACTTATGATACTACCCATTACAAGCAGCCTTAGTATAGCCAAAGCTGTGCCACCTTTTTAGAGCATGGTTAATAATATAGCCGGCTACAAGCTCTATTGTGGCACATCATTTAGAGGAAGTACTCCCTCCATTTCTTTTCTTTGATTCGTAGGATTCATAAAACGCGGGAATAGGAAAAATAAAGGATTCGAGTGGCATGTCCATGTGAATCCCATAGCATTAGCACATAGTGTTTGATGCCACAGGAAAAAACAAAGGAAGTGAAAAAAAAGTTGGAGTAGATGCTATATTGCCAATGAACACATGATTTCATAGTAAAATTTCCTATAGCATTAAATCCTATGAATCAAACGACCAATGTAGCGAAAATTCCTAAGGATTCTAGCCCTCCAAAAATCCTATGAAATTCCTTTTCATCAAAGGAGCCCTAAGGTCTGCATATAAAATGTTGTGAAAGTAAAAAATTTGTAAAGTTTGACTAACTTTGTAGAAAAAATTATCACTGGGGTCTCCCCAATAGTGTTCCTCGGCTCGCACCTAGCATCACGGGGGTCGAACTCAGAGCCATTCATCTGGTACACGTGGCATCTCAGATCTGGACACAAGGTGATGTACACCGTCAAGGTCCATAAGGATAATGTTGTGCTCAAAGCCGGACGTACACGGTCAAGGTCCACGGTCAAGGCGGCTCAGGGCAGACGCGACCTCTCACTACGTCCTCCATTGAAGTGCCGCGCCGGCCGAGGGCGCCGCCCACTGCACGCCTGGCTATACCCACCTCCTCGCCGCATTCAAATGCCTACATTAAACCCACGTGGAATCCGAGAAACCCACTTCGGCCACACGTCGATTCAGGAGCGGGACGCCGACCAAGCTCCTCCTTCCACCAGTGTTTGGTAGGCATAAGGGTGCATCAGAGCGAAAGTTCCCTTCTCGAATTACTTTTGGGTGTTTGGTAGAGCCTCAAATATATCTTCACTCAGCCCAACCTCAACCTCCGGCAAACTTGTTGGGTCGAGATGATTCAAGAGTACAATCCAAGCATTGAGTACACTCCAGGCAAGGCAAATGTGATTGCAGACGCTTTGAGCAGAAAGGCATATTGCAACAGTCTTATTCTCAAGCCATTCCAACCCGATCTTTGTGAAGCATTCCGCAAGCTCAACCTCCAAGTTGTTCCTCAAGGTTTTCTTGCCAACCTTCAAGTCACTCCAACTTTGGAAGATCAAATTCGTGAAGCGCAACTCCTTGATTCTATGGTGAAGAAGGTGAAAGATGGTGTTGCCAAAGGCTTGCCCAAATACAAGTGCTATCGCATTGATGAAAAAGATACCTTGTTCTTTCAGGACCGGCTAGTGGTTCCTAAGGGTGATCTAAGGAAGGTCATAATGGACGAAGCGCACAATTCTCTCCTCTCCATCCATCCAGGCAGTTCCAAGATGTATCATGACCTCAAGCAGACGTTTTGGTGGACACGAATGAAGCGAGAGATTGCTCAATTCGTGAATGAATGTGATGTCTGTCGCAGAGTGAAAGCGGAACATCAGCGTCCAGCAGGACTCCTCCAACCTCTACCTATTCCCGAGTGGAAGTTCGGTCACATCGAGATGGACTTTGTCACCGGCTTTCCCAAGTCCAAGTGAGGAAATGATGCTATCTTCGTGGTCATTGACAAACTCACAAAAGTGGCTCATTTCCTTCCAGTCAAAGAATCTATCACTGCAGCTCAGTTGGCGGAGCTATACACTTCCAGGATAGTCTCGTTGCATGGGATTCCTCAATTGATCTCCTCAGACCGTGGAAGCATTTTCACTTCCAAGTTTTGGGACTCCTTCCAGAAGGCCATGGGCACCAACATCCGTTTCAGCACGGCCTTTCATCCTCAAACAAGTGGCCAAGTTGAAAGAGTCAATCAAATCCTTGAAGACATGCTAAGAGCTTGTGTCATCTCCTTCGGCATGAAGTGGGAAGATTGCCTCCCGTATGATGAGTTCTCCTACAACAACAGCTACCAAGCAAGTTCGGGCAAGGCCCCTTTCGAAATTCTTTATGGCAGAAAGTGTCGTACTCCTCTCAACTGGTCCGAAACCGGTGAGTGCCAACTTCTTGGCAATGACTTGATCACAGAAGATGAAGATATGTGTAGAGTCATCCATGGGAACCTTAAAGCTGCGCAATCGCGCCAGAAAAGCTACTACAACAACAAGCACCATGACTTGGATTTCGAGATTGGAGACCATGTCTATCTCTGAGTCTCTCCCATGAAGGGCACTCAACGCTTCGGTATCAAAGGGAAGCTTGCCCCAAGATATGTGGGTCCTTTCAAAATTGTTGGCAAAAGAGGCGACCTTGCCTATCAACTTGAGCTCCCTTCCAACTTCTCAAATGTGCACGATGTGTTCCACGTGTCACAACTTCGCAAGTGCTTCAAGACGCCCGAGTGCACTATCAACTTCAAAGAAATTGACCTCCAAGAATACTTGTCTTATCATGAGCACCCCGTTGCCATTCTTGAAGAGACCGAGCATAAAACTTGCAACAAGTCGATCAAGTTCCTGAAAGTTAAGTGGTCTCACCATTCCGACCGAGAAGCAACTTGGGAACGTGAGGATCATCTCTGTTCCGAGTATCCTCATTTCTTTCTTTCCTAGATCTCGGGATGAGATCCTTTTGTAGTGGGGGAGAGTTGTAACACCCCATATGTAACATTTCCCAATTTGGCAATATATCCACTTGATCTTCATCCAATTCCATTTGGGCTCCATCTTTTTGGCCTCTTTTGTTGTATGTGTTGTTTATTTCATTGCTTTGCATTGCTCACCTTGTCATATTGCATTTGTGCATCATTGTCATTTTGCTTATGCCATCATGTGATGCATCATGATCATTGCTCTATGTTGTTGTGCATTGTCATCTTGCATCCCCATGCCCATATTGTTGTTACTCCAGGTGTGACCCATGCATCATCACTTCTCCATTCCTTCTTCCTTATTTTTTGCAAGTAACATTTTCCCCTCCTCCATTAATGTTCATCCACGCAACTGGCCGCTCCAATCCAGCTCCAGGAGTAGTGCCGACTTGCTCCACGCCGGCACGACGGGGAGCACAGCGGCACGGGCATCATCGCTGCCGTCGACGATGTCGCGTCGTACCGCGCCTCCAGTGCCTGCGATTGCGCCATTCACCGTTGACGCGCGTGTAGCCACGCCATGCAGGCAAAGAAAGAAGCCAGCTACGCGGATGTTGATGAGGTGACTGATACGTCCATTTTACATCATGTTTTCCTACTGTTATTTATAATGTTTTTATGCATAATAATGCTTTTTGGAGTATTTCTAATGCCTTTTCTCTCATATTATGCCAGGTTTACACAAAGAGGGAGAATGCCGACAGCTGGAATTCTGGACCTGGAAAAGCTACGTCAGAGTTACCTATTCTACACATCTCCAAATGAGCTAAAAATTTACGGAGAATTGTTTTGGAATATATGAAGAATATTGGAGCAAATAACTACCAGAGGGGGCCCACCAGGTGGGCACAAACCACTTGGGCGCGCCAGGGAGCCCAGGTACGCCCTGGTGGGTTGTGCCCTCCTCGGCCCACCTCCGGTGCCCTTCTTCTGGTATATAAGTCATTTTGACCTAGAAAAAATAAGGAGAGGACTTTCGTGACGAAGCGCCACCGTTTCGAGGCGGAACTTGGGCAGGAGCACTTTTGCCCTCCGGCGGAGCGATTCCGCCGGGGGAACTTCCCTCCCGGAGTGGGAAATCATCATCATCGTCATCACCAACAACTCTCCCATCTTTGGGAGGGCCATCTCCATCAACATCTTCAACAACACCATCTCCTCTCAAACCCTAGTTCATCTCTCGTGTTCAATCTTTGTACCGGAACCTTAGATTGGTACTTGTGGGTGACTAGTAGTGTTGATTACATCTTGTAGTTGATTACTATATGGTTAATTTCGTGGAATATTATATGTTCAGATCCATTATGCTATTTAATACCCCTCTGATCTTGAGCATGATTATCATTTGTGAGTAGTTACTTTTGTTCTTGAGGTCACGGGAGAAGTCATGTTGCAAGTAATTATGTGAACTTGATATGTGTTTGATATTTTGATGATATGTATGTTGTGATTCCCTTAATGGTGTCATGTGAACGTCGACTACATGGCACTTCACCATATTTGGGCCTAAGGGAATGCATTGTGGAGTAGTTATTAGATGATGGGTTGCTAGAGTGACAGAAGCTTAAACCCTAGTTTATGTGCTATTTCATAAGGGGCTGATTTGGATCCAAAAGTTTAATGCTATGGTTAGATTTTATCTTAATACTTTTCTCATAGTTGCGGATGCTTGCGAGGGGGTTAATCATAAGTAGGAGGTTTGTGCAAGTAAGAACAACACCTAAGCACCGGTCCACCCACATCAAATTACCAAAGTAGCGAACACAAATCAAACCAACATGATGAAAGTGATATGATGAAATTCCCGTGTACCCTCAAGAACGCTTGGTTTATCATAAGGGACCATTTTGGCCTGTCCTTTGCCACAAAGGATTGGGCTACCTTGCTGCATATTATTTACCGTTATCGTTACTTTCTCGTTACAAATTATCTTGCTATCAAAATACTTGTTGCCAACTATTTCAGTGCTTGCAGAAAATACCTTACTGAAAACCATTTGTCATTTCCTTCTGCTCCTCGTTGGGTTCGACACTCTTACTTATCGAAAGGACTACGATTGATCCCCTATACTTGTGGGTCATCAAGGCTCTTTTCTAGCTCCATTGCCGGGGAGTGAAGCGCTCTTGGTAAGGGAAAATTATTACTACGTGCTGAAATTTATTGTCACTTGTTACTATAGAGAATCATCCTTTGAGGGGTTTGTTCGGGGTATCTTCACCTCGACCGGAACCACAATTAGCTACCCCCCAACCTACTGCATCTACTAAAAATATTGGTTATGAAATTCCTTCGGGTATGATAGAACAACTGCTAGCTAATCCTTATGCAGGAGATGGAACTGAACATCCTGATATGCACCTGATATATGTGGATGAAATTTGTGGATTATTTAAGCTTGCAGGTTTGCCCGGAGATGAAGCTAAGAAGAAGGTTTTCCCTTTATCTTTGAAGGGAAAATCATTGGCATGGTATAGGCTATGCGATGATATTGGATCTTGGAACTGGAATCGATTGAAATTGGAATTTCACCAAAAAAATTATCCTATGCATCTAGTTCATCGTGATCGGAATTATATATATAATTTTTGGCCTCGTGAAGGAGAAAGTATCGCTCTAGCTTGGGGGAGGCTTAAGTCAATGTTATATTCATGGCCCAATCATGAGCTTTCAAGAGAAATTATTATTCAGATTTTTTATGCTCGGCTTTCTCGTGATGATCACTCCATCCTCGATACTTCTTGTACTGGTTCTTTTATGAAGAAGACTATTGAATTCTGGTGAGATCTTTTAGAAAGAATTAAACGCAACTCTGAAGATTGGGAACTCGACGAAGGTAAAGAGTCAGGTATTAAGCTTGAATTCGATTGTGTTAAATCTTTCATGAATACTGATGCTTTTCACAAGTTTAGCACTAAATATGGACTTGACTCTGAGATAGTAGCCTCCTTTTGTGAATCATTTTCTACTCATGTTGACCTCCCAAAGGAGAAGTGGTTTAAATATCACCCACCTATTAAAGAAGAAATTAAAGAATCCGACATAGCTAAAGATGAAACTATTATTTACAATGGTGATCCAGTTGTGCCTACTGCTTATATTGAAAAACCACCTTTCCCTGTTAGGATGAAGGAACATGCTAAGGTTTCAACTGTGGTTCGCAAAAGTAATATTAGAGCACCTAAACCTGCTGAACAAATCAAAGTAGAACCTAGTGTTGCTATGGTTAAAGATCTCTTGGTAGAAAATATTGATGGGCATGTTATTTACTTCTGCGATGAAGCTGCTAGAATTGCCAAACCCGATGAAAAAGATAAACATAGACCTGTTGTTGGCATGCCTGTTGTCTCAGTTAAAATAGGAGATCATTGTTATCATGGTTTATGTGATTTAGGTGCTAGCGTGAGTACTATTCCTTTTACCTTATACCAAGAAATTATGAATGACATAGCACCCGCTGAAATAGAAGACATAGATGTCACTATTAAACTTGCTAATAGAGACACCATCACACCACTTGGGATTGTTAGAGATGTTGAAGTCTTGTGTGGGAAAATAAAATACCCCACTGATTTTCTAGTTCTTGGTTCCCCACAAGATGACTTCTGTCCCATTATCTTTGGTAGACCTTTCTTGAACACTGTCAATGTTAAAATAGATTGTGAAAAACAAACTGTCGGTGTTAGCTTTGGTCATGAGTCTCATGAGTTTAATTTCTCCAAGTTTAGTAGACAACCACATAAGAAATAATTACCTAGTAAGGATGAAATAATTGGTCTTGCTTCTATTGCCGCGCCTCCTACTGATCCACTAGAACAATATTTGCTAGACCATGAAAATGATATGCATATGCATGAAAGAAACGAAATAGATAAATTTTTCTTCGAACAACAACCTCTGCTCAAACATAATTTGCCTATTGAAACTCTAGGAGGTCCTCCTCCACCTAAAGGTGATCCTGTGTTGAATTAAAACAATTGCCCGACACTTTGAAATATGCTTATCTTGATGAGAAAAAGATATATCATGCTATTATTAGTGCTAACCTTTCAAAACATGAAGAAGAAAGATTATTGAAAATTCTGAAGAAGCACCGTGCTGCTATTGGATATACTCTTGATGATCTTAAGGGCATTAGTCCCACTCTTTGTCAGCACAAGATTAATATGGAACCTGATGCTAAACCCGTTGTTGACCATCAATGACGTTTGAATCCTAAGATGAAAGAAGTGGTAAGAACTGAAATATTAAAGCTTCTGGAAGCAGGTATAATCTATTCCATAACTGATAGTAGATGGGTGAGTCCCGTTCATTGTGTCCCTAAGAAGGGAGGTATTACCGTTGTTCCTAATGATAAAAATAAACTCATTCCACAAAGAATTGTTACTGGCTATAGAATGGTTATTGATTTTAGAAAATTAAATAAAGCAACTAGAAAAGATCACTACCCCTTGCCTTTTATTGATCAAATGCTAGAAAGATTATCAAAGCACACACACTTTCGTTTCCTAGATGGATATTCTGGTTTTTCTCAAATACCTGTGTCACAACCTGATCAAGAGAAAACCACCTTTACTTGCCCTTTCGGAACTTATGCTTATAGACGTATGCCTTTTGGTTTATGCAATGCACCTGCTACCTTTCAAAGATGTATGACTGCTATATTCTCTGATTTTTGTGAAAAGATTGTTGAGGTTTTCATGGATGATTTTTTCTGTTTATGGAACTTCTTTTGATGATTGCTTGAGCAACCTTGATCGAGTTTTGCAAAGATGTGAGCAAACTAATCTTGTCTTGAATTGGGAAAAGTGCCACTTTATGGTTAATGAAGGTATTGTCTTGGGACATAAAATTTTTGAACTAGGTATTGAGGTGGATAAAGCTAAAGTCGATGCAATTGAGAAAATGCCATGTCCTAAAGATATTAAAAGTATTCGTAGTTTTCTCGGTCATGCTGGTTTCTATAGGAGGTTTGTTAAAGACTTCTCTAAAATTTCTAGGCCTCTTACAAATCTTTTACAAAAGGATGTTCCATTTGTTTTTTATAATGATTGTGTAGAAGCCTTTGAAACACTTAAGAAAGCCTTAACTTCTGCACCTATTGTTCAACCGTCTGATTGGAACTTGCCTTTTGAAATTATGTGTGATGCTAGTGATTATGCTGTTGGTGCTATTCTAGGACAAAGAGTTGATAAAAAATTAAATGTTATCCATTATGCTAGCAAAACTCTAGACAGTGCCGAAAGAAATTATGCTACTACAGAAAAAGAATTTTTAGCGGTTGTGTTTGCTTGTGATAAATTCAGATCTTACATTGTTGATTCTAAAGTAATTGTTCACACCGATCATGCTACTATTAAATATCTTATGGAAAAGAAAGATGCTAAACCTAGACTCATTAGGTGGGTTATCTTGCTACAAGAATTTGATTTACATATAACTGATAGAAAAGGAGCTGAGAACCCCGTAACTGATAACTTATCTAGGTTAGAAAATATCCTTGATGACCCACTACCTATTGATGATAGCTTTCCTGATGAACAACTAGCTGCAATAAATGTTTCTCATAATACTCCTTGGTATGCTGACTATGCTAATTATATTGTTGCTAAATACATACCACCTAGTTTCACATACCAACAAAAGAAAAAGTTCTTCTATGATTTAAGACATTACTTTTGGGACGACCCACATCTTTATAAAGAAGGAGTAGATGGTATTATTAAGACGTTGTGTACCTGAGCATGAACAGGAACAAATCCTACGAAAATGTCACTCCGAAGCTTATGGAGGGCATCATGCGGGAGATATAATTGCTCACAAGGTATTGCAATCTGGTTTTTATTGGCATACTCTCTTCAAGGATGCCCGTAAGTTTGTTTTATCTTGTGATGAATGCCAAAGACTTGGTAATATTGGTAAGCGTCAAGAAATGCCTATGAATTATTCACTTGCTGTTGAACCATTTGATGTTTGGGGTTTTGATTATATGGGACCTTTTCCTTCCTCTAATGAGTATACACATATTTTGGTTGCTGTTGATTATGTTACTAAGTGGGTGGAAGCTATTCCAACTAGTAGTGCTGATCATAACACTTCCATTAAAATGCTTAAAGAAGTTATTTTCCCGAGGTTTGGAGTCCCTAGATATTTAATGACTGATGGTGGTTCACACTTTATTCATGGTGCTTTCTGTAAAATGCTTGCTAAATATGATGTTAACCATAGAATTGCATCACCCTATCATCCTCAATCTAGTGGTCAAGTTGAACTTAGCAATAGAGAAATAAAATTAATATTACAAAAAACTGTTAATAGGTCCCGAAAGAATTGGTCTAAGAAATTGGATGATGCACTTTGGGCCTACCGAACAGCATATAAAAATCCTATGGGTATGTCTCCCTATAAAATGGTTTATGGAAAAGCTTGTCATTTGCCTCTAGAGTTAGAACACAAAGCATATTGGGCAATTAAGAACTCAACTATGATTTCAAACTTGCCGGTGAAAAGAGATTATTTGATATTAGCTCACTTGATGAATGGAGAACTCAAGCTTATGAAAATGCCAAGTTATTTAAAGAAAAAGTTAAAAGATGGCATGACAAAAGAATCCAAAAGCGGGAATTCAAAGTTGGAGAATATGTTCTTTTGTACAACTCTCGTTTCAGATTCTTTGCAGGAAAACTTCTCTCTAAATGGGAAGGACCATATATAATCGAGGAGGTTTACCGCTCTGGAGCTATTGAAATAAATAATGCCGAAGGTACTAACCCGAAGGTGGTCAATGGGCAAAGAATTAAACACTATATCTCAGGTATGCCTATTAATGTTGAAAGCAATATTATTCATACCATGACACCTGAGGAACACATAAAAGAGACCTTCCGAAACACTCCAGAATAATTAAAAAGGAGGAGGTACATGATACGGTAAGTAAACGGACTCCGAAAAATCCGCAAAAATATTTTCTGACAGTTTTGGAATATTTTAAAAAATAGGAAAATAAGAAACAATCAGGAAGGCACCCGAGGGGGGCACAAGACACCAGGGCGCGCCAGGGCCCCCTGGCGCGCCCAGGTGGGTTGTGCCCACCTCGGGAACCTTCCCGACTCCGTTTTCCTCCCGTTTGCTTGTTTCCCAAGATAAAAAATCTTTATATACCCCCTGAACATATTGACCACCGTATCACGGAGAAATCTTCCGTTCTTCTTTCTTGCTGTTTTCTGGCAGATCTGAAAATATGTCATCTCAAGATTCGGGAGAGGATTGCCTAGTTTCTTATCAGCCTCTGGATAAAAATATCTTCAAGTACACCTATCCCTATATATGGTTCACCGATGACTAAGATGAAGATGAACCAGTCCCCCCTCGTTTCAAGAAAGAAAGCAAGGAGACACTATGCAAGAGGATAATAAAGCTTGAGATGGAGAACGAGGAGTTGAGGATAGATAATTTTACCCATCGACGCAAGCTGGAGAAGAAGGATACTACCTCATCACCACCACCACCTTCATCATCTTCTCCAACAAAAGAGACTTGAGTTCATGGTAAGGGCACTCCCCTTGACTTGTGCCAAGCTTGGGGGAGGTGCCCCGGTATCGTATCACCACCACTATCTTTGCCTTTATCTATTTTAGTTCGATCTTTAGTTTCCCTATGATTTAGTTGAATAAAAGTTTAGTTTGATCCTTTCTTTTTGAGTGTTTGCTTAGTGATCTATCTATCAATGTAATTGTGTGCGAGATATATAATAAAGAGTAGTTTGAGTTTTGTTTCTTTACTTTTATGTTTCAATAAAGGAAAGGAAAATAAATGAAAAAGATCATATGCTAATCTTATGGTAAGTAATGATATCACATAAAGAAAAGTATAAGTGGTAAAATTTGTTGGAGATTGACAAACATAGCATTGGTCAATGATGCAACTCATGAAAGAATTAATAAGGGAAGAGAAGATTCACATGCAAATACACTATCTTGGACATCTTTTATGATTGTGAGCCCCCATTAAATATTTTGTGTCAAAATAGTTGACGTTGGACAAGGAAGACAACGTAATGATTTATGTTTGTTCATATTCACATAGAAGTTATATTGTCATAGATCCTTTAACATGTGGTGCTTGCTCAATATCTTTTCTAGCCAAAAATTCCGCACTAAGTAGAGATACTACTTGTGCATCCAAAAACCATTAACCCAAATCTTATTTTGAGAGTCCACCATACCTACCTATGCATTGAGTAAGATCCTTCAAGTAAGTTGTCATCGGTGCAATAAGGCAATAAAAATTGCTTCTAAATGTGTTGGATCATTTAGTGTAAGAGAAAATTGAGCGTTGTACGAACTTGTGATGGCAAAGTAATAAAAGTGACGGACTGCATAATAAAGGTTGCTATCACAAGGGGCAATATAACATGATGTTATTTTACATTAAGGGATTTGGCATACAAACAAATAAGCGCATGACAACCTCTGCTTCCCTTTGCGAAGGGCCTATCATTTACTTTTATGCATTTACTTTTATGAAGAGTCAAAGTTTTCTTCCCTATTCCTTTTTATTTTCTCTTTTTGCAAGCACCATGTGGTGAGGAAAGATCTAGGCACATATATCCAGTTGGATATGAGTGGGCATGAGTTATTATTGTTGACATCACCCTTGAGGTGAATACGTTGGGAGGCGAAACTATAAGCCCCTCTCTTTCTATGTGTCCGGTTGAAACTTTTTGTTCATGGGTACGCTGTGAGTGTTAGCAATCATAGAAGATTAAATGATGGTTGAGTATGTGGACTTGCCTAAAGGCTCCGATACGTGACCCTTCCTGAAAATATGATGAATTGTAGTTGCAAAGTTGACTGAGAACATAGTTTGTTGGTTTTCAATAAGGTTTATGCTTTATACTTCAATGTTGTGATGAGTTGTTACTTATTCATGATAAGTTATATGATAAAAGTTATTTGATAAAGTTTTATGTTAAAGTTCTTTGCTGTTTTAATAATATGCAGGATGCTTCTATGTCCGCATTTTGTTTTTATCGACACCTCTCTCTCTAAGCATGTGGGCATGTTTTTCGATTTCGGTTTTCGCTTGAGGACAAGCGAGGTCTAAGCTTGGGGGAGTTGATACGTCCATTTTGCATCACATTTTCCTACTGTTATTTATAATGTTTTTATGCATAATAATGCTTTTTGGAGTATTTCTAATGCCTTTTCTCTCATATTATGCAAGGTTTACACAAAGAGGGAGAATGCCGACAGCTGGAATTCTGGACCTGGAAAAGCTACGTCAGAGTTACCTATTCTACACATCTCCAAATGAGCTAAAAATTTACGGAGAATTGTTTTGGAATATATGAAGAATATTGGAGCAAATAACTACCAGAGGGGGCCCACCAGGTGGGCACAAACCACCTGGGCGCGCCAGGGAGCCCAAGCGCGCCCTGGTGGGTTGTGCCCTCCTCGGCCCACCTCTGGTGCCCCTCTTCTGGTATATAAGTCATTTTGACCTAGAAAAAATAAGGAGAGGACTTTCGGGACGAAGCGCCAACATCTCGAGGCGGAACTTGAGCATGAGCACTTTTGCCCTCCGGCGGAGCGATTCCGCCGGGGGAACTTCCCTCCAGGAGGGGGAAATCATCGTCATCGTCATCACCAACAACTCTCCCATCTTTGGGAGGGCCATCTCCATCAACATCTTCAACAGCACCATCTCCTCTCAAACCCTAGTTCATCTCTTGTGTTCAATCTTTGTACCGGAACCTTAGATTGGTACTTGTGGGTGACTAATAGTGTTGATTACATCTTGTAGTTGATTACTATATGGTTTATTTGGTGGAAGATTATATGTTTAGATCCATTATGCTATTTAATACCCCTTCGCTCCAGCGTTTCTACCGCTGTGCAGTGCGGCTCCTACTTCCGCCTGTTTTGAGGGTTCTGTAAACATGCGGTAGTAGAGCTGCAGTTCCACGCGGTAGTACCTCTCCTGTGGTACTATGAGCCTAACTGCCTCTCTACTACCGCGGGCTTATGGGCACTCTCAAGCTAAGCGGAAGTACCGCTACTCGCCGCGGTACTACCGCTCTAGCGGAACTACCGCTGGCTTGTGCCGCGGGGAGTACCGCTTAATTTCTGTGTTCTGGACTGGTCAGTTCCATGGGCGGAAGTAGAGCGGCAGTTCCTAGCGGTAGTACCGCCGTTTCCCCCTCTACTACCGCGGTCTCTGGCTGCTGTTCAACACCAAGCGGCATTACCGCTGATGGGAGCGGTAGTACCGCTCCGGAGGAACTACCGCCTCCCTGACTTGCTCAGTTGTACACAACTGCTATAACTTCCGTGCCAGCGTAAGTACCGCTCCCCTGAGCGGTACTACCACTTGTGCACAGGTTGTGGGGGCATAACGGTTGGATTTTATCCCCCACTATAGAAGTGAGTCATCTTCCCCAAGTTGACTTACCTCTTCCTCCCCCAAGCTCCATTGTTGCTCACAAGCTCATTCTTGCCCGATCTCTCTCCCTAGCCAATCAAACTTGTTGATTCTTTAGGGATTGCTTGAGAAGGCCTAGATCTACACTTTCACCAAGAGAAATTTGATTCCCCCACTAATCCCTTGCGGATCTTGTTACTCTTGGGTGTTTGAGCACCCTAGACGGTTGAGGTCACCTCGGAGCCACATTCCATTGTGGTGAAGCTTCGTGGTGTTGTTGGGAGCCTCCAATTCGGTTGTGGTGAGAGCCCCAACCTTGTTTGTAAAAGGTCTGGTTGCCGCCTTCAAGGGCACCACTAGTGGAATCACGACATCTCGCATTGTGTGAGGGCATGAGGAGAATACGGTGGCCCTAGTGGCTTCTTGGGGAGCATTGTGCCTCCACACTGCTCCAACGGAGACGTACTTCCTCTCAAAGGGAAGGAACTTCGGTAACACATCCTCATCTCCGCCGACTCCACTTGTGGTTATCTCTTACCTTTACTTTGTGCTTGCTTTACTTGTGTTGGTTATCTTGCTTACTTGTGGTGTTGTCTTTGCTAGCATCATATAGGTTGTTCACCTAGTTGCATATCCAGACAACCTATTTGTTGCTAACCGTAATTTGTTAAGAAAAGCTACAAATTGGCAGTTGCCTATTCACCCCCCTCTAGTCAACCATATCGATCCTTTCACTTGGGGGTGATAATTTTGTTACGTCCACTACTTATTGCAATGACCATGATTGGGGTGATAATGCTTCTTATGATCTTCAAAATTTATTTAAGCCTCATGATGAATATGTTATTGATAATAATGTTTGCGATAATAGTGAAAGTGGGTTTGGAAGAGTATCAACTTTAGGTAACAAGAATCCCACATATTCTGAGAGTGTTCAATCTTATGAATTTTTTGATAAAAGTGGGTTTGGAGAATTTCCTGGTATTTCATCATGAACTGCACGTGCCAGCAATTGATCCAGGGATTAGCACATGAAGCGCGAAGAATCGGGCCCCTACCGGGACCGGGTCGTCACAGACAATGATTGGGATATCAACGGGGATGACTTTAACTTGAGGAGTTCATGTATTCAGAATGTGTTAATGCTTTGCTCCGGTTCTATATTAAAAGGAGCGCCTTAATTACCGTTAGTTTCCATTAGGAACCCCGGTGCCATGGGAGGGTAGGACAAAAGATGTTATGCAAGTTCTTACAAGCACGTATGACTATATACGGAATACATGCCTACATATGATTGATGAATTAGAGCTATTGTGTGTAGCTCTAGGTTGTGACTGTTACACATTGAATCTCATCTAAATATCCATAGCTACTCCATGCATACGCCTTAATACTATTGCCTTTGCTCAAGTTACTACTACTCTACTGGTTACAAATCTACTGCTACTAATAAATTGCTGCAAGGAAGTGATTCTATGGTGTGGTTGAATTGATAACTCAACCGGTAAGGCTTATAGATATTCTTTGGCTCCCCCTGTGTCGAATCAATAAATTTGGGTGAAATACTACCCTCGAAGACTGTTGCGATCCCCTATACTTGTGAGTCACCAGTAAACATATTCATCATCCTCTTCTACCCCCCTTGCACGAGGTGCTCCCACATCGATACAAAACAAAGCACGACGTAGGATATTACTTCACCATGAGGGCCCGAACCTGTGCGAACTCCTCTCTTGTACTTCCGGTTATGATCGCTACCCTACCGAGGGATCTGCGCTTTTCTACACTTTCAGTAACACCGCTAGTAGTCCCTATATTGATCTTCAAGCTTGGCAGCACCCCGACTAGTACCAAACTACAACATCGTCTTTCACCCGCCGAGATTGAAACTGGTTCTTCGAAGCTCCCTTAACAACAATTGTTCGTCACCGGCCTCCTATGGCCGTTCTGATTTTGAAGTCAGATGAACCACTTCAGTCTTGAATTGTTGATGAAGATAGCCGACCCACGCAAAGAGAAATTCCCCGCACAACCGGCCTTCACGGGCCAAATTCCCGCGCAACACTTGTCAAATTCGCTAGTCCAGTCTTGTTAGTCAGACCAGACCGGTCCCTTCAGCTAGTCAAGCCGGACTGTGTGTCAGACCTGACCTGTCGGTCAAAGTGACATGTAAGAGTGGGCACGGGCCCACCTAGGCCACATCCCATCCCCTGAAGGCGTGTGCCTCAATTCCCACGGGCAATACTAGGATATGAGGGGATTTGCCTGCCACGCGACGGGGATTGCCTACTGCCGTATCGCGTTTTGTCCGCCTATAAAGGGGAATGGACGATTACCTATTTCGCGCCTTCTCTTCTCTCTCCCCCCTTTAGTACCTAGTACTTTATAAGACCCGATTTCTCCCTCCCTTCACTCCCCTACCTTGTAGACGTTGAATCATGTAGCGTGTGTCGTCGGTTCCATACGAAAAGATTCCTTCATTCATCCACCTGCCCTTGCCGTTAGCGCATCACTGCCCTCGCCACTCCCTTGACATTGCCCCAACGCCACACAATCACCAGGGACAATACCGACATAGGGCAAGGTTTCGCGCGCAATAAAGATTTGAAAGAGCGAGGCTGCGGTTCGTGCCCTTGGAAGCTTGTGTCATAAATCCTAAACTAAATCTCAACAAGGTCTTTGGATGATGCAACGAGAATTCAAAGCACACTCACCCCAAACAAGAGGGAGAACAGGACATCGTAAGGGAAGAGGTGTGAGGAGGCAGGCAGGGAGGAAAAAAAAGGCTGACCTTTGTTTTCCTTCACATATAAAAATGATATAGTAATCCCTAATTTTGTTTTCTCTCTACCCCGGTTCTCCCTATCCCCTCCCCTCGCCGGCGGCGCGCAGATCGCGACTGCACCCTCGTCGACGATCACCTCTGTCGAACCCTAGCATCCACGTTAAGTTGCTTGTTGGGGCTGTCCTTCCCTTGCCGTCTCCAGCTATTCTCCCTCGTCGCCCCAAGCTTCCGTCTTCTTCTCCAGCGGCGTTCGCTCCACGCCTCCGGCGAAGTCGTGTGCGGGGGGCTTCCAGCGTCCATGGTCGGCATCGACGAGTGCTCGGTGGCGCTCGTGCCCGAGCTCGAGCATGCGCTGGCGAACCCGGACCCCTCCTCTATCTCCCCGGACGCATGGGCGCCTTTCGAGGCCGCCGCGCTCGCTGTCATGGGCCGGATCCAGCCAACCGTCGCCTCGGAGGGGCGCCGTGCGGCCGTTGTCGACTACATCCAACGCCTCGTCAAGTGTTCCGTCGGCTGCTCGGTACCAGTTACTCCATTTCCGGCATGCTCCAATTTTTACTCGATATGCTTTCCTTACTGTCCCGTTGCACGACAAACTCTACAATTCCTTTGCTTTGCGCATGACGGACATGTGCAAGGCGCGCAGGTGTGTAGTTGCGAATCTATTCGCAGCGTGACAACTTTGAGATCATCCCTGTTATATGCCTGGGAGCCCTTTAGGAGGATTCCTCACAGTTCTGATTTATCCTTTAGGTCATGGAATTGTTGCCAGGATAACCTGCGATGCATATTGTTACTACTCATTTCATGGTTACCATGCTTGCAGTTTCGTTTTAGGTGTACTCTGGCTCCAGTGTGGTCGTGCTAGCGCTGCCAATGCCATCAAAGAGATATACTTGTTGCTATATTTGGAATCCTGACATTATTTATATGTCGAGTTTTTATTGGCCATGAATGTTTTATTGCCCCTTGTCGGGCATGCAATCGAGTTCCCTCATCATATTGCTTGACTATCTATTTACGACAAGTGCAGATTGATTGATGACTTGTCAGTCTTGGGGCGGAGGATTGGGTATAACTTGACTTAGTGACCATTTTGGGCCTCCATATCTTGTTCGTGTTAGTATGATCCTTTTGGATAGATGCCCTTATCTTACTATATTTGTGCGTGCAATAAAACCATGTTTCTGCATATAGTTAGTTGTATTCGAGGAAGGGTTATGTACATGTTTGTTACACAATTAGTTAGTTAGGTTGTCTTGGATCATTGTTCCCTGGATATCTGGCTAATGTAGTTAGAATTTGCTATAAATAGTCTACTTGGCGCGTAGGGATAATTGAAGTTCTGCATGGAAATCAGTGAAATGTAATGGCACTTTACTTGGTATGCTCAATATGCTTTACACTTCATACTATTTCACATGTTGAAAAGTAATAATACTGTCACTTCTGGACATGGCATTAGAGAAAAACCATGAAATCACATTTTTTTTTGTAATTGTCTACCAAAGTTGGAAAAGAATTGTTGATTGTGCTTTTATTCCTGTACTGAGATTGATTTTTTTTAAATGGTTATCTTGAATAATTCGACAGCCTAAGAAGTACAAAATTAACCTTTTTCCCTTTTTCAAACTAGGTCTTTCCATTTGGATCCGTTCCACTGAAAACATATCTTCCTGATGGAGATATTGACTTGGCTGCTTTCGGTTATACATGTTCTGATGAAAGCCTAGCAAATGAGGTACGTGCCATTCTGGAATCAGAAGAGCGGCGCAAAGATGCTGAATTTGAAATCAAAGACATCCAGTATATAAATGCTGAGGTGCGCCTTTGAATTGCTCTCTTTTTTAGTTATTTTTTGGGGTACTAATTGTCTATTCACATAGTGGCTGCCATCTTCTTATGAATGCTCATTTTTAAGTATATTATATAAGGCTGGGCAATGACATTCCTGTGATTTAACCAAACTGTTGATATCATTCTTGTCCTACCATAAATTGGGGGAAGAACAACAGAAGTATTCATCTTTTCATATGAAACCAATGAGACATGTCATTATCTTATATATCATTGATATTGATAAAAAGGAATTGTTTACTGTGATCATGTCGTGTGGTGGGATGCTTGGCGGTGGATTGACCTGGAGCGGGTAGCTGTGGGATATGGTCCTTCTGGGTTGACTAGCCGTGATGCCAAATAGCCCCCTGATTGGGTAGCGGGAACGAGGATAGAACTGGGATGCAATACTAAATTAATCTTTGCATGCTTTATTCATACTATTGGCCAGACTATATAGTCAACTTACACAACTAACCTCGAAAGAGGTAACTTGGGGATCAAATCTAATCTTAACTTGCCTAACAAATGGAACCTAATTAAGAGATAACGGGGAATCATATCAGCGGTCTTATCTCGTGTCATGGTCATGAACAAATTTTGTTGTTGTACATGTTGCCGCATATTGTTAGTATTTTATCATCAGGATGTTTCGACTGATGTGCCTTTCTGATGTCAGGTCAAGCTAGTCAAATGCTTTGTCCAAAATATTGTTGTCGACATCTCATTTAATCAGATTGGTGGACTATATACGCTTTGTTTTCTAGAGCAGGTAATATTTCAAAGTTGCCACAAGTTACTTGGTTGCTTTCTTGAAACCGCAGATCTATCATCTATCATTCCCTTTCCCTTCCCTCTGAGGTAGGACTTGGGAAAAGAACTTCCTTGTTATCAGTCTGCTCGTTGCCAAGCATATTTGTAACCACCATATTTTGTAGGTGGATCAAAGATTTGAAAAAACCCACCTTTTCAAGAGAAGTATAGTGCTTATAAAAGCCTGGTGTTATTATGAAAGCCGCATCCTTGGAGCCCACCATGGTCTAATTTCTACCTATGCCTTGGAGACATTAGTGCTATATATCTTCCATCTCTTCCATGAGTCTTTGGATGGTCCATTAGCTGTAAGTTCTGACTTAATTTTTGTGTGCCACATTTGTAAAGATTGTGTTTGTCACATTTCTAAGCTGCTTTATGATGCACACACTCACAAGGGTGACATCACTATCTGCTCTTCCGCAGGTACTCTATAGGTTTCTGGACTATTATAGCAAGTTTGACTGGGATAACAGGGGTATAAGCTTACATGGTCCTATTTCCTTGTCTTCCCTACCTGAGCTAGTTAGTAAGTGTACACAGCCTGATCTTTGTGTATGATTGAATGTTTTGTGTTATAATTGCTAATCACATAGCTTTTCTTGCACAGCCGACCCACCAGGCATTCATGATGATTGTTTTCTTGAGCGGGAGGAGTTTCTAAGAGAATGTGCTCAAATGTTTACTGCCCCCCCTAGGCACTATGAGAGAAATACACGCCCGTTCCCTCGAAAATTTCTCAACATAGTGGATCCATTGAAGCAGAGTAACAATCTTGGGCGCAGTGTCAGCAAAGGTCTGTTTTGTGCCTCTAGATCATTTATTTTGGTGGTAGAAAGGATGATTATGCTTTCAACTATGTCACAACTATAGGGAATTTAGGAAAAGCTGATGTGTTAACTTGGTTGTTGTGATGTGAAATTGTTTTTGATTTCATATTCATGTCATATTTTCATGATTGACACTGCTACTCAAAGGAAAGTGTTGCTTGACTTCTTTTCCCCTAATTTATATACTTGCATCACAGATAGTTTAGTTTGCATAATGACTGGCCAAAATGGGCTTCCCATGTCCAGAGTTCTACGGTTAATACGTGCTTGTTCCAATTTTCTGTTCCTTCATCAACCTTTTGCGATCTAATTCTTATAGTTCACTACTAACTGATTTACTACAACTAGTGCTGTTTTGATTGTCTTGCTTTTCCCACTGCTTGCTGTTGCATGCAATTGGCTTCTATCGGCTAGTGGATTTCATTTTAAGTTCTGTGTACAAGGAAACTCTTTGCCATTAATCATGCAGTTCCACTAAGCTCACTTGCAAATGTGCTGTTGAATGGCTGTCTGTTGTGTGTGTACTTGTGGTCTTGTTTTGATCAACACACGTAACTTTCTTCATATGTGCACTAAACCGCTTCATGGACATAGTCCTTAGTTTGATTTTATTTCCTGGGCCTAACTCGACTGCTGAATGCCCAGGTAACTTTTACAGAATACGCAGTGCTTTTGATCTTGGTGCCCGGAAGCTTGGAAAGATCCTTCAAGCTCCTGCCAATTCTATTGTGGATGAAGTCAATCAGTTCTTCAGGAGCACACTGAAGAGAAACCTCAGCAGGGTACGCCCAGATGTGCAAGGCACTGCAGTGAACTTGAACATTGAAAGAGACAACAAGGGTTATCCATCTGTACACAGTAATCCCTGTGAGGATCTATCTTATCAGTTCAGTAGTATCAACATTTCAGATAATCACGGGTCTCTGAAGCAGGAGGAACATAGCTCTAGTGGTGAGCACCAGGAAATGAAATCTGCTTCACATCTTGTAACTAGTTCTTTAGTTAGTGTGAGCAATGGGATGTCAACAAAGGTGTACAAAGAGGTGGATGGTGATCGGTGTGCCACCATTGACAATTTATCAGATCTCACAGGGGATTACAGAACAAATTTTAACAATCTCCTCTATTCACAGAGTTGCCACCAAGACTATCCAGTTCATCCAATTTACTATCCAATGCTTGCCCCACCACTTGTACAATATCAGAACAAACACTCACTGAATGGTCATAACAGAAAAAATGCTTATGGATATCCCAGTGCAAACAGAATGGCCCCTGGTCCTTATTCACCTGGCTACTTCGTCATAAAGCCGTTTTATCGCACCGAGGATCCTATGCAACCTCATGGAGCAGTCACCTACTTCCCCAACCCAGTATGTTCCCTTTTTTTGTGCATTATTCTGCTTGTACAACTTGAAAGTGCATTTCGAGTAAACTGAATTTTGTATTAACCTAAATGCCTTTTTATTCCATGTATCATGCATGTAAATGCTTGCAAGAATAATTTACTAATGCTCCTGCGCTTGAATTAAAGTGATACTGGAGCTGCCATATCTCTTGTAAATACATATTCATGAACATATCTCTGTTAGTTTTATGTTTCTGTTACAGAACAGTTTTGCTTTCTCAAGGCTAGGCACTGTATTTGTGCCATTTGTGCTGCTCTATCTTGTTTTTTATCTGAGTTGTCTGGCTTGATGGATATTGTAGAATTTGTGCACGGAGGCACCACCCACTGGACGAGGGGAAAGAAAGAATTATTTCCCTCGGAATAATTATCAAAAGCATCACCGTTATGGTAGGGTGGACATGCCTGCAGATATGACACGTTCTGAGGAATTGAGGCAACAGCCACCATTGCCGATTTATGTTCCTGTTGCAAATGATAAAGGAATTCCCTCTCCGTTGAAGATACCAACTCCATCATCCCATTCTACACAGGATAATATTCATGGAAGGGGCTTTATTCATCCACATGACAGTAAACTTGAGTTTGGGACCTTGGGGGCATTGCACATGGAAGTTAGGAGTGCTTCCCAAAATCAAGCTAACAGAACATATTCTGCTTCTGACAGTAAACCTTCTGCAACCCTGAGATCGAACTCTCCTGGACAAAATCCTGGAACGGGTTATAAATCTAATGTAATGAGGTAAGTAAGATGCATCCTTTTAGTAATCAAAAGCAATAACGTCAACTATTTCATAGAGGGACGTGTAGCTAATCCCTATTTCTTTACTATTTTACAGCAATGACTATTGAGGCACACCACAATTATTATTAGTTTCTTAAACAGAAATTAAGGTCAGTGTTAGGTTGTAGCTTCAGCAAAAAATATTGATATGGCCACGCGAAACCCACACTAGAACACTAATTTGTAATATGGAAACCGTCCATTTTGTTAGTGTAACCTTGAATCACATCTGTTCAGCTTGAAAATGCATTCCTTTTCTCTGGTTTTACCACATTCACTGTGTGACTTCACTCATTTATTATGTGTGTTTTCAACATTTACAGTCCTTAATAATCGTACACTACACAATTTGCAGGAATACTAAGCCATATCATCTCAAGGACAATGGTGATTTCCCACCACTATCCAGTTGACGCCATATATGGCTTACCGCATAGCAAAGCTGTTGTTTTTTCTGATTCAACCGGAAGATACTGATATGTGGCGCACACTCGGTGCAGCCATAGTAGAGGTTTTCTCTTCAAGTCAAGCATCATCATGTACATCCTAACTTGGTTCTCCAGTCGTCAGATTCACCTTATGCGGCGGCGACAAATGCAAGTTTGCCCTGCAGTAACTGAAGTTTCAGCCCCTACCCCTCCTGGAAAACAGGACATTTTGTGCCATGTAGAACTGTAGATACTTGGGGGCAAAAATTTATATTTCCTTTCGTTTTCTTTAAAGTTTTGGCGGTCCCCTTGAGTGGGAACAGGATGCAAAGATGGATAGAAAAAGGAGAGAAAAAGAGATAGTTTAGACATTCCGTTTTTACCTTGTGAGCATTCGAGGATTTTGCCCGGGAGCTCGCTCTTGTAGTGTTAATCTGTCTGGGTCTTGACTTGCAACTGAAAGACCCCTTGCCTGAAGTAACATTAGCTGCCTAGAAATGATAGGCGTTGCATATGAATTTTGGAGTTGCAGTTAATACATGGAAAGAAATTTTGCTCGTGTTGTGCCTTGCCTTGTCATTGTTGTTAATTATTTTAGATTTGTAACATCATTATGCTCAACTGTTGGCTCTGTTTCATGTTGGGAAAGGTGGTATGATATTGGGTATGATTTGCTCGTGATTTTGCGTAGAAACGAGTGCATAGGGCAGAAATATTTGGTGATATCATGTCGCTTTCAAGCGTAAATTCAAAATGCAACTAGAAGAATCCACGTCATGTAGTCTAGTGGCATTTTGGACAGGATGCAATGTTAAACCGTGTAGTTGGTCAAAAATAAAACGACCATCTTTCTCTCAATAATGGTATTTTTAATACACATTTCCATGCGAATGACAATTATTTTTGCAGAATGATGCGATCATACCTTGAATTCTGGCTGTTTTGAACTCCCAATTATGCCCCTTTTTATATGCTCTTTTGGCGGGTGAAGTACGAGTTTGGTAGCTCAATTATTGGGGTCTATCCTTTCAAAGTTTTTTTTTTCTTCTCTAGAGCTCAGTTTGATTGACGCAATTTGGTGGGTGAAGTCCCAATTTGGTTTTAGTATCCTCTGTAAGAAACTTGGCTCCTCCTTTTCGATAGCTGGAATGGTCAAAAACCAAGCACTAGTTAAAATTACTCCCTCTAATGATCTAAATGCTCTTATATTTCTTTCTGGAGGGAGTAGAAGTTGCATCAGGATCAGTGTTGAGCCCTCTCCCTCTTCTCCCAAATGCGCCAAAAAGTTGCATAAGAAAAAGAAACCAATGTCGAACGTCAAAGAGATGTTTGTATTTTGCACCCGCTCTGCTAATTAAGTACTCCTACCTGTCTGCCTCGGTTAATCCATATTCAACAGTTGCGTGGTATTCACGAGCCAAATTTAGCGATGGAGAAGTGGAGACGGCGTCTTCAGGTCCAGGTTTGGGATGTTGTGCAAGAAAATGACTCTTTAGAATCCTGAAATAATGAGAGGGGAAAACCAAATGGTCTAGTATTGATCTAACGAATAATTCCGCAAACTCAAAGACCCTACCAGCGCAATAAAGCTAAGTTTGGTGTGGGTCAAATTGTAAATAATAGAGTTTTCCTTTGTTTACATGCCACGGATGAAGTTTGCATGGCGTACTAATTCTCTTCATCCCAAAATGGAACCAAAAAGGGAATATGCTAAACGTAAAAGTAAACTAAGAACCATGTGGACATATGCTCTACAAGGAGAGGAAGGCAGACGCATTTTGTTCATTCGAGCTTGGATCCTCTGCTCTTCCAACCTACCTACCTACAACAGATTTATCTGTAGTATTACGAGGCAGCAACTACAGCCCTCCAGCCCCTCTAAAAGCAGAGTAACAGAAGCATATATATACAATCATCCCGTTCACAAACCTCCAAACCGTTGTACGATCCTCCGCTATCTGTCTCGTCCTCATCATCATCAAAGTTCCGAATTGCTCCTGTCATCTGTCCACAAATGGAGCTTTCAAGGCATGGATTCTTGAGGTTCAGATCCTGCTAGTCGCAAATAATCTCCCCTCTCAGGTAGTGTCCAGCCCACAAGCCAGAAAAATTCCGCCTTTTCTTCTTCCTCCTCCTGCCTGCCTGCCATGACGATTATTCTGGACTTGATCTTGACATGACGTGCATGATTGATCAGGCGCATGCGCGATTGGAGGCATCCAATTCCAGCACTCAACCTGCCCTGCCCCTGCCCCTGCCCCTGCTCGCCACCTCATATATTACTACTGCTCCGTCCTTGTCAGCGTCAGATGAGCAGCGCGCGGTCGTGGTTCGACGACGCTGCGGCTGCGGGGGCGTCATCCTCCTCGTCGTTCTCTGCGGCGGCGTGCATGCCGTGGATCATGCCGCGGCGGATCGACGACTCACGCCTCCTCTTCCGCGTCTTCTTCACCTACCAAGACGCCTAGCTAGTACTGTACTAGCTAGTAGAGTAGCAGTAGCCTTAGCCTCTCCTTGCTGTTCCTGTGGCTAAGCCATCCATGTCGAGCCCGCGGCGGCCGGAGATGCCACCGGCGGCGAGGAACAGCGACAATGGATATGTCGAGACCGACCCCACTGGTCGCTACGGCCGGGTAAGCTCTCCATCTCTTCTGCCTCTTCGATCTCATCCCTTCACCTATGTTTATCGCGCAACCTAAATCAGTCATAATAACCAATTAGCAGCATGCTTACATCCAATTTCTCAAGCTTCATGTTCTTGTTTTTTCCCCCTCTTCTGTTTGTTAGGAACATGTACTTGTGACTAGATTAGATTAGATTAGATTCGACTTAAACATGCTTGCAACTACACCATGAACTGAATAGGATTGTAGGCTTTGAAATGCTTAGCTCAATTGTCAAGGATGGATTCCGTGGTTAGTGATCTAAACGCTCTTATATTAGTTTACAGAGGGAGTACATGGGAGCTACCCTAAACAAGGCCGCAATTATTGCGCCTTTTTCTTTTCTTTACATGTCCATTTGGCTCTTGTTATCTTGCTAGGGCTAGCTAGCTAGCTGCACATCCTGTATTTGTTTAAGGTCAAACTACGTGTGCAATTCAGTAGCTAACTACGCACATGTCCATTCATTGGCGAACTAATTAAGTACTAGTATATGTCAATTGGAGCATATATGAAAGATTAATCGACGAATTTCACCTACCGTTGGCGACTAGGTACAAGATGTTTACAGCCAATTTTTCGTTGTGCGGTACCAAACCTGAAACCATCCGGATATGAACTGGCTAGTTGAATACTACTCACTCCGTAAACAAATATAAGAGCGTTTATATCACTACTTTAGTGATCCGAATGTTCTTATATTTTTTTTACAGAGGGAGTATTAAATATTTCTCCCTCCGTTTTAAAATAACCGAAGTTCTAGGTTTGTTCTAAGTCAAATTTGTTTAAGTTTTCCCCGCAAAAAAACTTGTTTAAGTTTGATCAATTTTATAGAAAAACATGTTAAGATCTACAATTTGGTGTTAACTTATAAACAATCTCGTGAGACTAATTTGGTGATCTAGATGCTAATATTTTTTTTATAGAAGACTTGGTCAAACTTAAACAAGATTGACTTAGGACAAACGCATAACTTCACATATTTTGAAACGGAGGGAGTATATGCAAGTAGAACGAGGCTTACTAGTTTTAATTACTACTTTAATCATTTGCTCACATGGATTTGTAGTATATATATCATAATGCATGCAAACAATCATAGAAATTGTTGCATTGAAATACACCATCTGACATTATATTTCTATACCTGGTCAAATAGTTGAGCAATGTGGACCATTAGTTTTGGAAGGTGAGAATTTCATTGTGAATTATCTTCTAATTGATCCAATTATATCAGGGAAGAGTTGGTGTTTGGTTGGAGACCCCTAGTTAGGACTAAGTTGGGTTTGGTTGATGTGTGATGAGTTGGTGGTGAGGATTGTTCCATGTGTCAATATGCCAATAATGAGATGCTTTGAAAGCTTCAACGGGATAATATGCCCTGTCAATATCCCGCAAAGATATCCTTCGCCTTTATTTCTCGGTGGATGAAGTTGTAGGGGTCACTCATGTTTGTCCTTTCAGTGCTCTCTCCAGCTGTGGTACAGTAGTTGTATTGTTAATCTACCTATTGGTTTTTCTTTTAATCCTAATTCCTTGTTAACATGAAATTGGCATAACGAAACACTAATGGTCATATTAGGTGCAACCAGCAGTGTGAATTCTAATTTGAATTGCGAATGTAATTTATATCTGAAAACACACACGGAAATATTACTCCCTCCGATCTATATTACTTGTCGCAACTTTTGTACATTTAGTTTGATAAGTGTTGTTCTTGGGGTTGATGGACCAGAAGTTTGATCTGTGTTGGAAATGTGATGCATGCATGCAGTTCGACGAGCTCCTGGGCAAGGGTGCGATGAAGTCGGTGTACAGGGGGTTCGACGAGGTGCGCGGCGTGGAGGTGGCGTGGAACCAGGCCAACCTCGCCGACGTCCTCCGCACCCCCGACGCCCTGCAGCGCATGTACTCCGAGGTCCACCTCCTCAGCACGCTCCGCCACGACGCCATCATCGCCTTCCACGCCTCGTGGGTCTCCGTCTCCTCCCCCTCCCCACGCGGCGGCTGCACCGGCGGCGCCCCACGCCGCACCTTCAACTTCATCACCGAGCTCTTCTCCTCCGGCACCCTCCGCGCGTACCGCCTCCGGTACCCGCGCGTCAGCCTCCGCGCCGTCCGCGGCTGGGCGCGCCAGATCCTCCGGGGCCTCGCCTACCTCCACGCCCACGACCCCCCCGTCATCCACCGCGACCTCAAGTGCGACAACGTGTTCGTCAACGGCAACCAGGGAACCGTCAAGATCGGCGACCTCGGCCTCGCCGCCGTGCTCCGCGGCGCCCAGGCCGCCCACAGCGTCATCGGCACGCCCGAGTTCATGGCGCCCGAGATGTACGACGAGGACTACGACGAGCTCGTCGACGTCTACTCCTTCGGCATGTGCATGCTCGAGATGCTCACCGTCGAGTACCCCTACGCCGAGTGCTCCAACCCCGCGCAGATCTACAAGAAGGTCACCTCCGGCAAGCTGCCTGACGCCTTCTACCGGGTCGATGACGCCGACGCGCGCAGGTTCATCGGCAGGTGTCTCGTTCCCGCCTCCCACCGCCCCTCCGCCCAGGAGCTCCTGCTCGACCCTTTCCTCTCCACGCAGGACACCACCATGACACTGTCACCGCCGCCATTGCTGCCTGCCTTGCCCACCTCCGGTGACCGGAAGGACACTCCGGAGGAGGCAGAGCCGGTGGCAGCAAGGACTGACATGACCATCACCGGCAAGTTCAACACCGACGACGACACCATCTTCCTCAAAGTCCAGATCGTCGACGAAGCAGGTACACGTTCAGACGTTGCAATATTTCCCAGACAAGTAAGCACATAGTACGTATGTACATGGAAGTCTTGATCTGACAACGTGACAAGGTTAATTGTTGATCTGATCAGGCCATTCGAGGAACATCTACTTCCCGTTCGACATCGCCAGCGACACGGCGACGGAGGTGGCGAGGGAGATGGTGAAGGAGCTGGACATCACCGACCGGGACCCCTCAGAGATCGCCGCCATGATCGAGGAGGAGATCATGAGGCTGGTACCGGACTGGGTCAGCGGTGGCTGTGATGATCAGCAGGAGTACTATACGTACGCGGATAATGACGACAATGAGGAGCAGCCTCCTTTCTACTACCTCTCCTCTTCCCCGACCTCTTCAAACGGGTCTCATTGTGGCATAGGGCCGACAACATCAGGTGGCGGCCACGGTGGCTGGTTCCAAGGTACGTAGTTTTAACTTTTAATTAGATATATCATGATTAGTAGTTTCACGATTTGTTTAAACTTTTACTTAGATACGTGTAATGCCTAATGCCACATTTGAAGATCATGCAAAGCAATATGTTATACTCCATCCGTCCCAAAATAAGTGTCTCAACTTTGTATCAAAGTTGAGACACTTATTTTGGGACGGAGGGAGTATATTTTAGGGCAGTGCATAGTAACTATTTGGAATAGATCACACTTTTTTTAGAAGGATGTAGTTAGATTTATTTTAAGAGCTATTATGTGAAAACATATAATTGTTGTTTTCTAGATTTCTCACCACGTGTGCCATGTGGTATATAAACATCGGGTACGTGAAAGTAGCCTTATTAGTTACATGCTAGAAAGTACGGTTTTGTGGATTCTTGGTTATCAAAATTTTGTTAATCTCAGTAATCTCAGACTGCACAATATGAATTCTAAATTAGATCGCACATAAGTATTAAGCACAAAGGTGAAATCTTAATGCAATTATTTATGTTATATTATGTGGATGAACATAGTTAGATGTTGATACAATGTCAGATTGCCAGTAATTATTTATGTTGTAGTAGGTAGCTCTGTTTGGGAATATATAGACCACACTTTAGAAGCATGTAGTCAGATTTATTGAACAACTATAATGTGCAAACATATAAACCTTTTTTTGATTACTCACCAATGTGCCATGTGGTATATTACATTGCTTATGTGAAAGTAGCATTGTTAAATTTGTCATAAATATAGTTTTACAATATAAATCTTAAGTACAATTTTAGTTGATACAATATATTAACATAGTTACATACTAGAAAGTACGGTTTTGTGGCTTGATTACCTAAATTTCTTGTATTAAGTAATCCAAGATTGCACACTACGAATTCTGAATTAGATTGCACACAAGTATTAAGCACAAAGGTGAAATCTTAATGCAATCTTTAGTCATGTTATATTTGTGTGTTACGGATGATAGTTAGATGATGATATAATGGACTGAAAAATTCGTTTAGATTTAAGAAGAGATCAAGCCACATAGTGGATAAGAAATGACAACCATAATGCAAATTTGATCTTTCTATATTCTGCTTAGAAAAATGGGGAAGTAAGTATCATGCGACGACTACACTAGAACTTTATTAGTGCATGCCCAACGCAAGGGCTAGCAGAAGGCGCTACGATAGAATTCCCAGCCAATCAACAATTGTGTCAAGAAATTCTGCAATTGCTGTGGCATCATCACAAAAGATGGAGTCCATCGGTTGGCCTTTTCCCTTTGCGGTAGGAGGTAAAAATACTGAGGGGTCATGACCACAGGTTCTGGAGTTTATTAGCGCATGTATTAGCTGCTAGAGCGTTGAAAGAGAGGGCACTAACATGAAGTTTTGAAGTTTTGATATATTTTTCAACTACAAGCGTCTACATAAGGACCAAGCATTGCGCATGCTCTTACACGCTTAAACTTTCTTTGGAACAACATGTTACACTTTTTAGAAAGTGTGCAGTGAAACTGTGGCAACTAATAGATACAAAAACATTTAGCTTAATAAAGTAAAAGAGTACCGATTAGGTCTGTAACGATTTTTCTGTAATAAAAAATTCATATTTTTTTTCAGTAATACGCTTTTACCAGACAGATGATCAGCATGCATATCAAAGACCCTATCAGTGTATAAGACACATTGAAATTTATGTACCTATATATGGCTATGCATCCGTGACTGTGGATGCTTGTGGTTTGTATGGTTGTTGCATGTGGTGTTGGCATGCATATACTCATCACGTGGTTGTCGCTGTCTACATATGCTCATTTGCTAGCATTCCATTTGACATGATAAAAAGCACATATTTTATGTCACGTCCCAGCATATGGAAATGGAGCATATCATGCATAGTCATCCTTGATAAAGACGAAAGGACAGCACAATCGAGCATAAATTTCCTCATCTTTGACTAATTTGCAATTTTGTGGTCGTTTTGTTGTCTCGTTGAGACATGACACGTGTCCTCTTGTGGTTGGCGCAGATTACGCTGTGAGCAGCGACGACGACGAGACGAGCTCCACGCGCTCTGCGCTGCACTACTCCTCCGAAGAGGCCCAGCCCGAAGAGAAGCCTGGCGTCTCCAAGACGGGCCAGGTGAAGGCCACCAGATTCGGCCCAGGAGACAGCGGCACAGCAGGACACGACGTGCCGTCGTCGCGCGCCGGCCGGCCGCGGCACCACCGCGGGAGCCCCGACGCCGGCGGCGGCGAGGGGCGGCCGCGGAGGCAGCAGGGCCGCATGACGAGGAACCGGTCGATGGTGGACGTGCGGAGCCAGCTGCTGCACCGGACGCTGGTGGAGGAGCTCAACAAGCGCATGTTCTTCAACACCGTCGGCGCGGTCGAGAACATCGGCTTCCGCCGGATCCCCGGCTACGGAGGCGGGCCCTCGTCCTCGTCGGCGACGGTGTCGTCCTCGCGCGGAGGCGACCAGCGCGGCCGGAGAAGTGGCAAGGACAAGCACCAGTTCTTCATGTTCTGAGCAGATTACTTCGCTCGATCGTTGGTATGTACTGTACTGTAGTAGCATATGCAGATGTGTGGTGATTAATTCTTGTGTCGATCGTGTGTGTACATATGCGGGTGCAACGTCACAGCTGCTTACGCGAGAGTACGTATACATAACACAACACGGAACTATCCATGTATATATTTTGATTTTGTACCGGGGATTGAAACCTGAACCAATTAAATGGATCCGACGTCAGCTGTTCCTGATCATTCAGAAGAAACACGGACACGTTTAGCGAGCAAACATGTGCCCGTCAGAGCATCTACAGCCGGACCTCTCAAACCATCTCATACGCCCGGACGGGCTGCCCGGTCACGTTTTTTTGACCCAGATGGACGTCTCAAACGGACCTCAAACGCTCGGACTGACCGGCACCCCTATATGCAGCTCAAATATGAGGCAGATATGGGTGGTCCGGGCATGTCCGCCTGACAAGCCCGGTCCACCACCGACCCCACGGATGTCCCATGAAAAATCCCATCGGCCTCGTCGGTCCGAAACCCTAGCTCACTCACTCTCCTCTCTCGCTCCGTCCTCTCCTCTCCCCTCACTGATTCCGATCGAATCCGACGCAATGTCGAGCTCCGGCAGCCGCTCCGACGACGAGGTGGATCCGGAGTATGAGCTTGCCCTCTGCATCGCCTTGGAGCGGTCCAAGGTGGAGACCGGGGGCAGCTCCGGATCTGCAGCCTCTTCCCCGTCGGCGCATCTCGGACGCCGGCGCTGGCCCCTCCCGGCCCATGGGCAGCTCCGACAGGCGGCCATCGCAATCGGCGCCTCCCCTACGCCGTCCCCTCGCCCCTCCGGCTGCTGCTTCCCCACGCCGTCCCCTCGCCCCGCCGGCTGCTGCTCCCCCTCGTGGGCAGCGATGGGTGCTTGTGCCCGCCCCGCCAGCCCGGAGGCGCACGCCGGAGTCGGAGGCGCGCGCCGCCCGCCGCGAGAGGCAGCGGGTAAGGGAGAGGGAGGCTGTGGAGAGCTCTGTCCTCCGCCGGCGTGGGTTACTGGCGGAGCCCGACGAGGACCAGCGGCTCCTCGTGTGGGTCTACCGCCGGTCGCTTACGACGGCGAAGAGGGACGCTCGACGGTTCCGCCGGAAGAACGCCAAGGCTCTTCGGCTTGCCATCGAGCAGTCCGAGCGGGAGGCGTTGGAGAAGGCGAAGGAGGCGGCTCGGCCGGCCAAGCTCAGGCGCCAGCAGGACCGGGCGGTCCAGCGCCTCAAGGGCCTCGTCATCATCGACTCCTCCTCCTCCGACGACCACGACTCCTTCTCCGACGAATTGGACGATCCTCCACCAGCCGCCAACGGGTACAGCTACGCCAGCGACCAGAAGGGGAAAGGGCCGGCCCGGAAGTGGTGAAGTTGATTTTAATTTCAAGTTTTAGATGTAATATAAAGTTGTCCGTCGTTTATGTGAACTTTGGTGGATATTTTGGTGAACTATTGTGCTATTTCTATGTCCGGAGCTGATCTACGTAGTTTCATCGACATTGCATGATATAGTATGGATATAGGGGTTCGGATATGAGAGACACGGATGTGGACGATGCAATTTGAGGAGTGCACAGTCACTGTCCACGGACGCGTCCGGGCCCGTCCGCGAGCGTTTGAGGGCCCGAATTTGCCAAGTCCGGCTGTAGATGCTCTTAGCGCCCTTGGATGCCCGTTGGGGTCAGTTCTTTTGCCAGCTTAAAAACATAAGCCGTCTACTCCTCAGCTTTCCCCATAAGCCGCCTCCTCCTCATCTTTCTCCATAAGCCTCCTCTCTTACTCATTGAGTCTTGTAAACTACTCCCTCTGTCCCATAATGCAAGACGTTTTTTGACACTAGTGTAGTGTTAAAAACGTCTTACATTATGGAACGGAGGGAGTAGTTATGATATAATTGATTTAGAAGTCTTAACAAAATTAGAGGGCGGCTTATTTTTTAAGCTAGCGAGAGACAGCTTATTTCAAGCCGCCCAAAAAAACTGGCCCTTAACAAAGATCCTATCTAGAGAAAAAGCGTCTCCAAGAGCACCTGGTCTCGCACCCCAATCGTGTTGTTCGCGCCGCGTGCGTCATCCCACGTGACTCGGGTTCCTTTTTCCCTTCCCCACGCAGAATGTCACGCCCCCAGCTGTCCCCCCACCCATCGCACGCCTCCTCTCCCCTAAATTTCTTCCTCGCCCAAAGAAAAACAAAAAAGATAACCACCGAATGTCAGATTTTTAAGGGTTCCCACCGAACGCGTTGACTCCTGTTGGATTTTCAGCACGGGTCTTAACACCAAGTTAGCTCCACGTCAGCTCCTGGGGCCGTTCGGTGGGAAGTGGGAACCGAATGAATAGATTTTTCCCTTCCCTTCGCCGACAGCCACCAGTCCCCACTCACCTCACCCATTCTCTCATTCCCCTCAATCCTCCTGAGTCAACCAACCCAAACTCCGATCGGCGATTTGCCGGCGAGATGGAGCGGCGGGCACAACTCGATGGGCGGATCATGGCTAGTTCCCGACGATTTCCCCCCTCTTGTTTGGTGCTTGGTGAGGCGAAATGGGGCTTGAGATGGTGCTGAGACTGGCCAGATCCGGACGCCGTCCTAGTGGTAGCGACGTCGAGAGTGTGGTGTTGGCAGCCAGAGTGCAGGATGGTAGCGAACGCTGTGGTGCTCGGCGCCGTTGATACGTCTCTGATGTATCTATAATTTTTGATTGTTTCATGCTATTATATTATCAATCTTGAATGCTTTATATGCTATTTTATATCATTTTTGGGACTAGTCTATTAACCCAGTGCCCAGTGCCAGTTCTTGTTTTTTGCTTGTTTTTTACTTTTCAGAAAATTAGTACCAAACGAAGTCCAAACACGATGAAACTTTACGGTGATTTTTTTGGACCAGAAGGGGCCCTAAAAGGTTCGGGAGGAGGTCAGAAGCCTTACGGGAGAGTCACGAGCTCACCAGGCGCGCCCTGGGGGTAGGCGCGCCCCCTGAGCTCGTGACTCCCATGCAACTCCGTTTGACCTAATTCCACCTCTATAAATTCCCAAATATTCCCAAACCAACAAAGGACCACCCGAAACACTTTTTCCGCCGCCGCAAGCTTCTGTTCTTCCGGGATCCCAACTAGAGACCTTTTCCGGTACTCTACCGGAGGGGGAACCGATCATGGAGGGCTTCTACATCATTTGTGCCGCCTTCCAATGATGCGTGACTAGTTCACCACAGACCTACGGGTCCATAGCTAGTAGCTAGATGGCTTCTTCTCTCTCTTTGATCTTCAATACAACGTTCTCTTCGATCTTCTTGGAGTTCTATCCGATGTAATCTTCTTTTGCGGTGTGTTTGTTGGGATCCGATGAATTGTGGGTTTATGATCTGAATATTCATTGAAAGTAATTAAGTCTTTTCTAAACTTTATTATGCATGATTGTTATAGCTTTGTATTTCTCTTCGATCTATCCGTTTGGTTTGGCCAACTAGATTGATTTATTTTCAGTGGGAGAGGTGCTTTGTAATGGGTTCAATCTTCCGGTGCTCTATATCCCAATGACAGAAGGGGACATGCCACGTATTTGTATTGTTGCCATTAAGGGTAAAACGACGGGGTTTATTCATATTGATTGGGTTTACTTTGTCTACATCTTGTCATCTTGCTTAAGGCAGTACTCCGCTTTTTATGAACTTAATACCATAGATGCATGTTGGATAGCGGTTGATTGGTGGAGTAATAGTAGTAGACACATGCATGAGTCGGTCTACTTGTCTCGGACGTGATGCCTATATACATGATCATTGTTGTGAATACGTCATAACTATGCGCTTTTCTATCAATTGCCCAATAGTAATTTGTTTACCCACCGTATGCTATGTGTTCGAGAGAGATGCCTTTAGTGAAAATGATGGCCCTCGGGTCTACTTTAATCATATTGTAAAAACCAAAATTCTTTGCTGTAATTTATTTATTTTTATTTTATTTTGCAATTTATCTATCTACCTATAGAAGATTTGATCCTTGCAAGTAACGAGTTCAAGGGGATTGACAGCCCTCTTGCCCACGTTGGGTGCAGGTATTTGCTTTTGTGTGTGCAGGTGCTGTTCACGAGGCCTTGCGTGATTCTCCTATTGGTTCTATAAACGTTGATTCTCACTGAGGGAAATACTTATCTGTAATGTACTGCATTGTTGGGGAACGTAGCATGCAATTTCAAAAAATTTCCTACGCTCACGCAAGATCTATCTAGGAGATGCATAGCAACGAGAGGGGAAGAGTGTGTCCACGTACCCTCGTAGACCGAAAGCGGAGGCGTTAGGTTAACGCGGTTGATGTAGTCGAACGTCTTCACGATCCAACCGATCCAAGCACCAAACAAACGGTACCTCCGTGTTCAGCACACGTTCAGCTCGATGACGTCCCTCAAACTCTTGATCCAGCAGAGGGTCAAGGAAGAGTTCCATCAGCACGACGGTGTGGCGACGGTGTTGGTGATGTGATCCGCGCAGGGCTTCGCCTAAGCACTACGACGCTATGACCGGAGGAGTAAATTATGGAGGGGGCACCGCACACGGTTAAGAGAAATCTTGGTGTATCTTTGGGGTGCCCCCCCGCCCCCGTATATAAAGGAGGGGGGGAGGAGGCGGCCGGCCTAGAGGGGGCGCGCCAAGGGGGAGTCCTACTAGGACTCCCAGTCCTAGTAGGATTCCCCCTTCCTTTTCCGGAGTGGGAAAGGGGGAAAGGGAGAGAGAAGAGGAGAAGGAAAGGGGGGCGCGCCCCCTCCCCTAGTCCAATTCGGACTCCCCATGGGAGGGGGCGCAGCCACCCCTTGTGGGCTGCCTCCCCTCTTCCCTATGGCCCATGAGGCCCATTAACTCTCCCCGGGGGGGGGGGGGGGGGTTCCGGTAACCTCCCGGTACTCCGAAAAATACCCGAAACGATCCAGAACTATTCCGGTGTCCGAATATAACCTTCCAATATATCAATCTTTACCTCTCGACCATTTCAAGACTCCTCGTCATGTCCGTGATCTCATCTGGGACTCCGAACAATCTTCGGTCACCAAAACACATAACTCATAATACAAATCGTCATCGAACGTTAAGCGTGCGGACCCTACAGGTTCGAGAACTATGTAGACATGACCGAGACACATCTCCGATCAATAACCAATAGCGGAACCTGGATGCTCATATTGGTTCCCACATATTCTACAAAGATCTTTATCGGTCAAACCACAATGACAACATACGTTATTCCCTTTATCATCGGTATGTTACTTGCCCGAGATTCGATCGTCGGTATCTTCATCCCTAGTTCAATCTCATTACCGGCAAGTCTCTTTACTCGTTCCGTAATGCATCATCCCGTAACTAACTCATTTAGTCACATTGCTTGCAAGGCTTCATATGACGTGCATTACCGAGAGGGCCCAGAGATACCTCTCCGATACTAGGAGTGACAAATCCTAATCTTGATCTATGCCAACCCAACAAACACCTTCGGAGACACCTGTAGAGCATATTTATAATCACCCAGTTACGTTGTGACGTTTGATAGCACACAAGGTGTTCCCCCGGTATTCGGGAGTTGCATAATCTCATAGTCAGAGGAATATGTATAAGTCATGAAGAAAGCAATAGCAATAAAACTTAACGATCAATATGCTAAGCTAACGGATGGGTCTTGTCCATCACATCATTCTCCTAATGATGTGATCCTGTTCATCAAATGACAACACATGTCTATGGTCAGGAAACTTAACCATCTTTGATTAACGAGCTAGTCAAGTAGAGGCATTCTAGGGACACTTTGTTTTGTCTATGTATTCACACATGTACTAAGTTTCCGGTTAATACAATTCTAGCATGAATAATAAACATTTATCATGATATAAGGAAATATAAATAACAACTTTATTATTGCCTCTAGGGCATATTTCCTTCAGTCTCCCACTTGCACTAGAGTCAATAATCTAGTTTACATAGTAATGATTCTAACACCCATGGAGTCTTGGTGCTGATCATGTTTTGCTCGTGGAAGAGGCTTAGTCAACGGGTCTGCAACATTCAGATCCGTATGTATTTTGCAAATCTCTATGTCTCCCTCCTTGACTTGATCGCGGATGGAGTTGAAGCGTCTTTTGATGTGTTTGGTTCTTTTGTGAAATCTGGATTCCTTCGCTAAGGCAATTGCTCCAGTATTGTCACAAAAGATTTTCATTGGATCCGATGCACTAGGTATTACACCTAGATCGGATATGAACTCCTTCATTTGCTGCTTCCGAAGCAGCTATGTACTCCGCTTCACACGTAGATCCCGCCACGACGCTCTGCTTGGAACTGCACCAACTGACAACTCCACCATTCAATATATATACGTATCCGGTTTGTGACTTAGAGTCATCCGGATCAGTGTCAAAGCTTGCATCGACGTAACCATTTATGACAAGCTCTTTATCACCTCCATAAACGAGAAACATATCCTTAGTCCTTTTCAGGTATTTCAGGATGTTCTTGACCGCTGTCCAGTGATCCACTCCTGGATTACTTTGGTACCTCCCTGCTAAACTTATAGCAAGGCACACATCAGGTCTGGTACGCAGCATAGCATACATGATAGAACCTATGGCTGAGGCATATGGAATGACTTTCATTTTCTCTCTATCTTCTGCAGTGGTCGGGCATTGAGTCTTACTCAACTTCACACCTTGCAACACAGGCAAGAATCCTTTCTTTGACTGATCCATTTTGAACTTCTTCAAAACTTTATCAAGGTATGTGCTTTGTGAAAGTCCTATTAAGCGTCTTGATCTATCCCTATAGATCTTGATGCCCAATATATAAGCAGCTTCACCGAGGTCTTTCATTGAAAAATTCTTATTCAAGTATCCTTTTATGCTATCCAGAAATTCCGTATCATTTCCAATCAACAATATGTCATCCACATATAATATCAGAAATGCTACAGAGCTCCCACTCACTTTCTTGTAAATACAGGCTTCTCCAAAAGTCTGTATAAAACCATATGCTTTGATCACACTATCAAAGCATATATTCCAACTCCGAGAGGCTTGCACCAGTCCATAAATGGATCGCTGGAGCTTGCACACTTTGTTAGCACCCTTAGGATCGACAAAACCTTCTGGTTGCATCATATACAACTCTTCTTTGAGAAATCCATTAAGGAATGCAGTTTTGACATCCATTTGCTAGATTTCATAATCATAAAATGTGGCAATTGCTAACATGATTTGGACAGACTTAAGCATCGCTACAGGTGAGAAGGTCTCATCGTAGTCAACTCCTTGAACTTGTTGAAAACCTTTCGCAACAAGTCGAGCTTTGTAGATAGTAACATTACCGTCAGCGTCAGTCTTCTTCTTGAAGATCCATTTATTCTCTATGGCTTGCCGATCATCGGGCAAGTCAACCAAAGTCCACATTTTGTTCTCATACATGGATCCCATCTCAGATTTCATGGCCTCAAGCCATTTCGCGGAATCTGGGCTCATCATCGCTTCCTCATAGTTCGTAGGTTCGTCATGGTCTAGTAACATGACTTCCAGAACAGGATTACCATACCACTCTGGTGCGGAACGTATTCTGGTTGACCTACGAGGTTCGGTAGTAACTTGATCTGAAGTTTCATGATCATGATCATTAGCTTCCTCACTAATTGGTGTAGGCATCACGGGAACTGTTTTCTGTGATGAGCTATTCTCCAATTCGAGAGAAGGTACAATTACCTCATCAAGTTCTACTTTCCTCCCACTCACTTCTTTCAAGAGAAACTCCTTCTCTAGAAAGGATCCATTCTTAGCAACAAAAACCTTGCCTTCGGATCTGTGATAGAAGGTGTACCCAACAGTTTCTTTTGGGTATCCTATGAAGACGCACTTCTCCGATTTGGGTTCGAGCTTATCAGGCTGAAGCTTTTTCACATAAGCATCGCAACCCCAAACTTTAAGGAACGACAGCTTAGGTTTCTTGCCAAACCACAGTTCATACGGTGTCGTCTCAACGGATTTAGATGGTGCCCTATTTAACGTGAATGTAGCTGTCTCTAATGCATAACCCCAAAACGATAGTGGTAAATCGGTAAGAGACATCATAGATCGCACCATATCTAATAGAGTATGGTTACGACGTTCAGACGCACCATTACGCTGTGGTGTTCTAGGTGGCGTGAGTTGCGAAACTATTCCAAATTGTTTTAAATGAAGGCCAAACTTGTAACTCAAATATTCGCCTCCGCGATCAGATCGTAGAAACTTTATTTTCTTGTTACGATGATTTTCCACTTCACTCTGAAATTCTTTGAACTTTTCAAACGTTTCAGACTTGTGTTTCATTAAGTAGATATACCCATATCTGCTCAAATCATCTGTGAAGGTCAGAAAATAACGATACCCGCCGCGAGCCTCAACACTCATCGGACCGCATACATCGGTATGTATTATTTCCAATAAGTCTGTAGCTCGCTCCATTGTTCCGGAGAACGGAGTCTTAGTCATCTTGCCCATGAGGCTTGGTTCGCAAGTATCATATGATTCATAATCAAGTGATTCCAAAAGCCCATCAGCATGGAGTTTCTTCATGCACTTTACACCAATATGGCCTAAACGGCAGTGCCACAAATAAGTTGCATTATCATTATTAACTTTGCATCTTTTGGCTTCAATATTATGAATATGTGTATCACTACAATCGAGATTCAACAAAAATAGACCACTTCTCAAGGGTGCATGACCGTAAAAGATATTACTCATATAAATAGAACAACCATTATTCTCTGATTTAAATGAATAACCGTCTCGCATTAAACAAGATCCAGATATAATGTTCATGCTCAACGCTGGCACCAAATAACAATTATTCAGGTCTAAAACTAATCCCGAAGGTAGATGTAGAGGTAGCGTGCCGACGGCGATCACATCGACCTTGGAACCATTCCCGACGCGCATCGTCACCTCGTCCTTAGCCAACCTTCGTTTAATCCGTAGTCCCTGTTTCGAGTTACAAATATGAGCAACCGAACCGGTATCAAATACCCAGGCACTACTACGAGCATTAGTAAGGTACACATCAATAACATGTATATCAAATATACCTTTGTTCACTTTGCCATCCTTCTTATCCGCCAAATACTTGGGGCAGTTCCGCTTCCAGTGACCAGTCCCTTTGCAGTAGAAGCACTCAGTTTCAGGCTTAGGTCCAGACTTGGGCTTCTTCCCGGGAGTAGCAACTTGCTTGATATTCTTCTTGAAGTTCCCCTTCTTCCCTTTGCCCTTTTTCTTGAAACTAGCGGTCTTGTTAACCATCAACACTTGATGCTCCTTCTTGATTTCTACCTCCGCAGCCTTTAGCATCGCGAAGAGCTCGGGAATTGTTTTTTTCCATCCCTTGCATATTATAGTTCATCACGACGCCTTTATAGGTTGGTGGCAGTGATTGAAGAACTCTGTCAATGACACTATCATCAGGAAGATTAACTCCCAGCTGAGTCAAGTGGTTATGGTACCCAGACATTCTGAGTATATGTTCACTGACAGAACTATTCTCCTCCATCTTGCAGCTATAGAACTTGTTGGAGACTTCATATCTCTCAACTCAGGCATTTGCTTGAAATATTAACTTCAACTCTTGGAACATCTCATATGCTCCATGACGTTCAAAGCGTCTTTGAAGTCCCGATTCTAAGCCGTAAAGCATGGCACACTGAACTATCGAGTAGTCATCAGATCGAGCTTGCCAGACATTCATAACATCAGCATCTGCTTCTGCAGCAGGCCTTTCACCTAGCGGTGCATCAAGGACATAATTCTTCTGTGCAGCAATGAGGATAATCCTCAAGTTACGGACCCAGTCCGTGTAGTTGCTACCATCATCTTTCAACTTAGCTTTCTCTAGGAACGCATTAAAATTCAAGGGAACGGTAGCATGGGCCATTGATCTACAACAACATAGATATGCAAAAACTATCAGGTACAAAGTTCATGATAAATTAAAGTTCAATTAATCATATTACTTAAGAACTCCCACTTAGATAGACATCCCTCTAGTCATCTAAATGATCACGTGATCCATATCAACTAAACCATGTCCGATCATCACGTGAGATGGAGTAGTTTTCAATGGTGAACATCTCTATGTTGATCATATCTACTATATGATTCACGTTCGACCTTTCGGTCTCAGTGTTCCGAGGCCATATCTGCATATGCTAGGCTTGTCAAGTTTAACCCGAGTATTCTGCACGTGCAAAACTGGCTTGCACCCATTGTATGTGAACGTAGAGCTTATCACACCCGATCATCACATGGTGTCTTGGCACGATGAACTGTCACAACGGTGCATACTCAGGGAGAACACTTATGCCTTGAAATTTAGTGAGGGATCATCTTATAATGCTACCGCCGTACTAAGCAAAATAAGATGCATAAAAGATAAACATCACATGCAATCAAAATATGTGACATGATATGGCCATCATCATCTTGTGCCTTTGATCTCCATCTCCAAAGCACCGTCATGATCTCCATCGTCACCGGCTTGACACCTTGATCTCCATCATAGCGTCGTTGTCGTCTCACCAACTATTGCTTCTACAACTATCGCTAACGCATAGTGATAAAGTAAAGCAATTACATGGCGATTGCATTTCATACAATAAAGCGACAACCATAAGGCTCCTGCCAGTTGCCGATAACTTTTACAAAACATGATCATCTCATACAATAACGTGTATCACATCATGTCTTGACCATATCACATCACAGCATGCCCTGCAAAAACAAGTTAGACGTCCTCTACTTTGTTGTTGCAAGTTTTACGTGGCTGCTACGGGCTTCTAGCAAGAACCGTTCTTACCTACGCATCAAAACCACAATGATTTTTCGTCAAGTGTGCTGTTTTAACCTTCAACAAGGACCGGCCGTAGTCAAACTCGATTCAACTAAAGTAGGAGAAACAGACACCCGCCAACCACCTGTGTGCAAAGCACGTCGGTAGAACCAGTCTCATGAACGCGGTCATGTAATGTCGGTCCTGGCCGCTTCATCCAACAATACCGCCGAATCAAAGTAAGACGTTGGTGGTAAGCATTATGACTATTATCGCCCACAACTCTTTGTGTTCTACTCGTGCATATCATCTACGCATAGACCTGGCTCGGATGCCTTTGTTGGGGAACGTAGCATGCAATTTCAAAATTTTTCCTACGCTCACGCAAGATCTATCTAGGAGATGCATAGCAACAAGAGGGGGAGAGTGTGTCCACGTACCCTCATAGATCGAAAGTGGAAGCATTAGGTTAACGTGGTTGATGTAGTCGAACGTCTTCACGATCCAACCGATCCAAGCAACAAATGTACGGCACCTCCGTGTTCAGCACACGTTCAGCTCGATGACATCCCTCGAACTCTTGATCCAGCAGAGGGTCGAGGGAGAGTTCCGTCAGCACGACGGTGTGGCGACGGTGTTGGTGATGTGATCCACGCAGGGCTTCGCCTAAGCACTACGACGCTATGACCGGAGGAGTAAACTGTGGAGGGGGGCATCGCACATGGCTAAGAGAAATCTTGGTGTATCTTTGGGGTGCCCCCCCGCCCCCGTATATAAAGGAGGGGGGGAGGAGGCGGCCGGCCTAGAGGGGGCGCGCCAAGGGGGGAGTCCTACTCGGACTCCCAGTCCTAGTAGGATTCCCCCTTCCTTTTTCGGAGTGGGAAAGGGGGAAAGGGAGAGAGAAGAGGAGAAGGAAAGGGGGGCGCGCCCCCTCCCCTAGTCCAATTCGGACTCCCCATGGGAGGGGGCGCAGCCACCCCTTGTGGGCTGCCTCCCCTCTTCCCTATGGCCCATGAGCCATTCACTCTCCCCGTGGTGGGGGGGGGGTTCCGGTAACCTCCCGGTACTCCGAAAAATACCCGAAACGATCCGGAACTATTCTGGTGTCCGAATATAACCTTCCAATATATCAATCTTTACCTCTCTACCATTTCGAGACTCCTCGTCATGTCCGTGATCTCATCCGGGACTCCGAACAATCTTCGGTCACCAAAACACATAACTCATAATACAAATCGTCATCGAACGTTAAGCGTGCGGACCCTACGGGTTCGAGAACTATGTAGACATGACCGAGACACATCTCTGGTCAATAACCAATAGCAGAACCTGGATGCTCATATTGGTTCCCACATATTCTACGAAGATCTTTATCGGTCAAACGGCAATGACAACATACGTTATTCCCTTTGTCATCGGTATGTTACTTGCCCGAGATTCGATCGTCGGTATCTTCATACCTAGTTAAATCTCGTTACCGGCAAGTCTCTTTACTCGTTCTGTAATGCATCACCCCGTAACTAACTCATTTAGTCACATTGCTTGCAAGGCTTCATATGATGTGCATTACCGAGAGGGCCCAGAGATACCTCTCCGATACTCGGAGTGACAAATCCTAATCTTGATCTATGCCAACCCAACAAACACCTTCGGAGACACCTGTAGAGCATCTTTATAATCACCCAATTACATTGTGACGTTTGATAGCACACAAGGTGTTCCTCCGGTATTCAAGAGTTGCATAATCTCATAGTCAGAGGAATATGTATAAGTCATGAAGAAAGCAATAGCAATAAAACTTAACGATCATTATGCTAAGCTAACGGATGGGTCTTGTCCATCACATCATTCTCCTAATGATGTGATTCCATTCATCAAATGACAACACATGTCTATGGTCAGGAAACTTAACCATCTTTGATTAACGAGCTAGTCAAGTAGAGGCATTCTAGGGACACTTTGTTTTGTCTATGTATTCACACATGTACTAAGTTTCCGGTTAATACAATTCTTGCATGAATAATAAACATTTATCATGATATAAGGAAATATAAATAACAACTTTATTATTGCCTCTAGGGCATATTTCCTTCATGCATCTCCCCTTCTCTTCGGGAAAAATCCCAACACAACTCACAAGTAGCAGGAAGAATTTTTGGTGACGTTGCTGGGGAGACATCATCAAAACCTATCAAGTACCTTCACACAAACTATCATCTACTTGCTCTACCTTTTATTTGCCTTTACCTCTCCTTTTCATCTCCCCCACTTCTCATAAAAAAACAAAAACACAACAATATTTTTTTGCTTATTTGCTTGCTTGAAGTTGCTATCATGTCAGAGCTTGAAAAAGTTAGTGATGCTCCCGCCACTAGTGCGGAACCTTTTGATCATCAAACTATACCTATCGGTGATGAAAGGAATTTTGATGAATTTACTAAAGAAAATTTAGATAACCTTGCTGATGATGATCCTGATAAAGAAGAACCCACTATTATGCATACTAAAAAACTTTGTATAGATAGTGGTAATATTATTGGAAAAGGTGTTATTCAGGATTTCTTTACTTGTGATGGTACACTACCCATGTTAGGAGGGACAATCCTTAATAAAACTTCTAGTCTTGCGGATGCCATATCTTTGCTTATAGTTGAATTTGAAAGACAATTTGTGCATTTGCATCCCGCTATACAAAGGATACTTCTAGAATTCTCAAACTGTAGCGACCCGACCTCAAACGGTCAAGCCTCTGTGTATCCGTGCCATCCCTAGATCAGTATGCTGGCACACACAGTACATCAATGTATATATCAAAGTGCAACCACATGTATAAATAACGTAAAACAGATATATACCTCGTAAGTCTCAGCGGAAACAAACAATCGGTTGTGGAGTCCCATCAATGCCATCGACAAGTTGAGTGTAGACCGTAACCCTTACTCGTCGAAAGAAAAAATATCTGCAACATGAGACATTGCAGCCATGTAGGTCAGTACATTGAATGTACCGGCAAGATCACTGTAAGAAAAACAGATGATAAACTATACTATATGCAATATGGCTTTGTGGCTCTGTATCTGAGTTTTGTTTGCGTAAAAGCTGGTTTTATTTTCCCTACATCAAAGGAAATAACCGGAGTGTACACTATGGAGTTATCTATCATGACATGGTTCCGCCAACCGATGTCTCATAGCCCAAATCATCATAAGTTGCCCACAATTAAGTTATCAATCCGGTGTTGAGAGTTCCGAGATAGATCCAAGTCCAGAGGCTCAAATTGTCCATAACTGGGGACACGGCTAATCGATTAGGTTTTAATCCTCTGCAGAGGTTTGTACACTTTACCCGCAAGATTCGATCCCTCTTTTACGTTCTCGCACTTTAGGGTGTTTGAGAACAAGATGACCGAAACATGGTCTTCCAAAGAGTTCCCCTGACCACTGTCCGGTGCTCATCCAATCCTACCGTAGTTCTACATCTGCTAGCACCGTCCCAGCCAGAGTCACAACTAAGGTCAACCAAGCCAGAGCCCATAGTGACTTGCGGTTGCACAGGTAAGCTTCCAGGCATGAAGTATTCTTCCGTCTCTTTGAGTCTGGGTGAAGCTTTCCGCAAGATGTCATGGCGCTTCTCCATGCATCCCGGCCATCCACTGGTTGCTCCAGGGTGCCCATCAAATCCGTCCTTCACCCAGTAGTGTGTATTGAATTCTTGTCTCGAGTCTCGAAATCTTGAGGTCTTGAAGTCCTGAAGATGCAGTCCTTGCCGATGCCATCATGAAGTTGTCGCCATTGATGTAGGGGGTCCTTCATACTCACACCACTCCCGAGCGCTCATACCAACCCCGTCTACTATAGCGTAGCATTTAAACTACATAACGTCCCGGGCTTGATAGCAGGGAGATGGGTTCCAACCTCATGCATTCTACTCAACTACAAGAAGTCAATAACACTACTGGAGGGATCATGAATGGTGACACTAAATGCAATAAAAACATGGGTATGAATAACATGGTCAAAGTGAACTTGCCTGGTATTACTTGATGAAGATAAAACGCTCTCAGAAACTTGATAAACTAGTCGTCACTCTCCGATGAAATCTATACAAGCAAGCATAGTATTCACCTAAGCAAACATTCTAGCACTCAATCATAACAATCAAAATAACAACGAAATCGAAATAGGATCGAAGGCAAAAACCAAATAAAACTCCAAATCACTCAAATAAACTTATAGGGCTAATCTACACCACAACAACTCTACTTAACAACAAGTAAAAAGCCTAAAACAATTACTTAACACAAGCTAAAAATAATTATTCACTAAATAACAGAAAGTATTTTTCCTATAATAAAATTCTAGCAAAACAATAAAATAATACTATTACTACTACTAGCAATATAGTCATGCAACAAACAACACCTAGAACCTCAAGAATACTAAGTCTAATAAATCCTAAAATTTACCTACTATTAAACAACAGAATATATGCTACACTAGCGAAAACTAGCAAAATAAAATAATTAAAACTAATTAATAATAATTAAATTACAAACAGGACAAAAAACAGAGTAAACGGTACTGTTTACAATAAAAAGCTAATTTAAATAAATCACTAACATGCAAACTGAATACTACTGCGTAGCTAGTCTAATAAGCAACCAGTAGCAAAAAGAATCGGTCAAAAATAATATACCTAACTCAAAATAGCTCAAATCTAGTGATTTGAGCAAATTCATACAAACACAAATTTAAACTGCTCAAATATGAAATCCAATTGTACTAACAAAAACTTCATAAAATTTGTGATCCAACGCAGTTGGAATCACTCAAAAATACCTCGTAGATAATTAACTATGGATTTTACAAGATTGAAACTATTCTGTTTTAAAAACAGAACGAAAAAAAAGTAGGTCTGGGTTACTGTAGCTGTTCCGGCGAGGGGCTCAGGCGGCGTGGCTCCGGTGGTCCTCCGGGCGAGGCGAGGGGACGGGCGGGGGCGGCGGAGCGGGGCGGAGCGTCTGGTGGCGGCGGCGGGTGGCGGGGAGGGCCGGCGGTGGGTGGGGCGGAGCAAATGGCGGCGGCGGCTCCGGCGAACTCCGGCGGGGCGACGCGGCGACGTGGGGCGAGGAGAGGAGGGACTAGGGGGGGGAATGGGTGCGGGATGTGGCTATTTATAGGGGGGGGGGGAGGTCGGCTTGGAGGAGGGGGCGAGGGATTTCGCGAATCCCGCGATTCTGGCGGTGCTCCGGCGGTGGCTGGAGATCGGGAGTATCTCGCCTGGAGGAAAGAGATGATCCGGTTCGGATCGGGCCGGATTTGGCCCAAAAAAACAGTACCTTCCTTTTTTTAAATAACCCACGAAGAAAAATCATTTTAGAAAATAAAATATAGGATTATTATATATCAAAATGATCATAAAAATAAGCCCAATTTAATGGGATGTTTTCCAGGGGAAAATAAAATACTTTTTGAAAAATCATTTTTTTTAAATTCAAACAAAAATCCAAATGACTTTCAAAACTCTATGGAAAAATTATTCCAACATTTTTGAGGTGTCATGTTACTCCCTCTCAACACTTTGTTCCAGTGTTCTTTGTCAGAAAAGTTTTTTTGAATAAAACTCAAATGCCACTTTGAGTTAAAAACAATTCAAATATACATTCAATTTCCACCCAACTTCACACAATCAAACACACAACAATCATATTTATTTATTATAACATTCCAAAATTTAGAATTTTGGGATGTTACAAACCTACCACACTTAAAATGAATCTCGTCCTCGAGATTCGCAGAAGCTAGCAAGAAAAGGTTAGGGGTTGGGGGTCTTCTAGCAAATACTTCGGTCGGAAAAGGTTAGGGGTGCTACCACGCTTAGAAGCAAGGTTATGGTTCCAACAAAACTCAGATACTTCCTAACAATATCTGTCTCTTCACATATCTTATGATAGCTCCTTCAGAAATGCTCTTCCGTTAGAAGTATAACGCTTTCCTCAAAATCTTCGGTCGCTTCGTCAAAGATGGAGTTCGTCCGTGACTGGATCTTCTTAGCTGACAGGTCTGTTGCCAATTCTAAACAACTTATCGAAAATCTCATGGTGGTCAATCAATTTATGGTTTTCCTGCGGGAAATGGGTCTGGCTTCATCCTCACCGTATATCCTACATTTGGTAACAGTTGCCGTGTACATGGGTTCCTCATCATACCATTCTAAGGCTTAAGCAAGGCTTCAACGAGCGTCGTTACTTTACTATGGGTAAGCCTCTCAGATTTTCCATCCCAAATAGCAAGAGCGAATGATAAGAGTAAGTCGGTATGGTGATCAATCCATTCCGCACCCAGATCATTACCTTGTATAAGGTTTAGCAAATCTCGCATTTCTAACACTCGGTCATCCTCACCAGCATTGCAGAATTTCTCTTGTCCTCGAACCAAGTTCGGATAAATCCATTGATTCTGCAAGCCAACAAAACATCTATCGTTTCTCCACAACTCTCAGGTTTTTCGTATCCTCCTATGAAGCGTTAGCTGATCAAATCACAGCTTCTTCCAGAAATCTTCCTTCAACAAGATTGTGCTTGTGCCTTGGTCAAATCCTGGGCCTGTGGGTTATGGGCCCACTTTAATACTGCATCATGTTAACTCGTCCGTGGAGTTACAGTTGTTCCATATTCCAACATTACACCTCCTTTAAATCCAATATTATTTCATTCCTTCATACCCTTGTGGTAACGATCATACAAAACTCCAACTTATTTGGTCCAGCTCCCTTCTATGGACCGTCATTAATAACACATTTCTTTCTTCATTGATCCTGTGGCTTTACGGAGTACTACCACACTTAAAATGAAATGCACTAGTTCATCCATAAATCATATTATTTTCATATCAAATCTTTTATTACATCCTTAACCATTTCTCAAAATTCCAATCTCAAAAGTACTTTATTACAAATGCTGCCATCCACATAGTTTGGTATGGTCAAGCATTACTTCCAACTTTATTCATTTTTTCCTCCTTGAGGATTCTTCAGTCCCACTGGAATTGTGCGACATGCTCCTTGAAATCTTCCATCTTTTGCTTCATCATGGTGGACATGAGCTTCATCTCCATCATCTCTGCATGCACCTCTCTCAGGTATTCCTGAGTATGACGGAGTCTTGCTTCCAATATGTCTTCGATCTATCGTATGGCTTCCATGGCAGCTTCACGAACAGAGTCAAAGAAAGTTGCTCGGGGTACTCAGGAAATGTAAAAGTATTGTCCCATAGTCTTTGGGCAAACTCCTTTCACCCGGTGAAGGTGTACCTCCACATACCAAAGTTCCACTCCATCCTCGATGAAGGGATAACCCTTGTAAACTGCATCTCCTTCCAAGTGGATGTGCTTCATCATATCCTTCAAGACTTTCGGGTAATCATGATCACTAGTCAGGGTCATGGTCATTTCCGGTCCCTTGAGGAATGACTCATAAAGGGTCGTCATCTGCAGTTGTAAAACAAAAATGGTACTCAGAATAAGGTATGTATCTCCTTGGGTAAACATTCATATCATCCAAACAAAACTTCAAACTCAATTTCCAACATCCAGTTTATGCATCACAACTCATTTTCTTCCATGTTCACCCACAATATTAATTTCCAAGTTAAAACATAACAACTCCTTAAAGCCTTTCAGCATATGACATATCAACTTTATTGAGTCATGAATTATTACAATCTCTGAGTAATCTATTACATAACTCAACTCCACATTCTCATGAAAATAAAAGTGTTTTCCATACTACACTTATTACTGATATCAACATCTTCACTACTCAGCTCCAGCTTTCTCCTGATCTGAACATTCCCTAGCAAAATGTCCTGCTTCCTTGCAATGAAAACAAATAACTTTCGACATGTCTCGGGGCTTCTTGGTGATGGTGCCTGCTCCTTGAGTTCCTTGCTTCCTTTCGAGACAATCATTGGCATAATGCCCGACGTCCTTACATTCAAAACAGGTAATATGACCCTTGTCCCTCTTTGCAGAAATTGGGTTGTTCTGAGGGTGTCTTTGTTTTCTCTTCCTGGGTTTCTTCGTTGTGATCAAACCTTCTATTCCCTAGGGATCAAACTCCACTGCTTCTGTTGGGAAGTATCCCAGATACTCTTTTCTTTCCTTGGTGCAATACTGTGAAAAATGTCCTTCTTCTCCACATGAATAGCAGGCATTGGAGTAAAATCTGTTGAGGCCTTCTCCATCAGGGTCTTCAACACATTCCTTCATCACAGGTTCTTTCATAACTTCTCGGAGGGCTTCTTTCATTCCTTCTTCCTGCTTCTGAATAGTTTGTTGCACCGTGGGGTAAATATGACACTGAGCCGGGTAGTGGGTGGTTCCTTCACACAAGAAACAAGTCACCTGACTAGTTGGGCATTCCTCAGCTGGGTGATTTTCCTTGCAATGAGGGCATCCATCCTTGTGCTCTTCCTGGGTATGTCCTATTTCTTCGCAAAGCTTGCAGGCACAAGGTTTATTTCTTGGTGTATCATGGTGCTTCCGGATAAGACGGGATCTTGTCAGAGTCTTCTTGAATTCTTCCCAAGTCTTTGCTCCATTCCATCCCTGTATGGCTTGATGCATCTGCCACCATGTTGAAGCACTTCCTTCAAAGTACTGAAGAGCGTACGATACTTCATTCTTCCTTGAAACCAAATTGCTCCTGAAGTGATTCTCCATGTTCTGAATCCATAGCTCTGCCTCCGGCTGAGTCATCGGTCCAGAGAATACTAGTCCAACTTCATTCATCATCTATGGGGTCAAAGGGTTTTGGGATGAGATGCGGGGGATAGAGAGAGATACACACAATACAAACAATATAATTTTGAAAAACGGGTTTTTATTTTGTGGTTGTCAGAAAAACATCAAACAAATGACAGCTCACAAATCGTCGTATCAAACGTAAGTATATAATAGGGGTTTGGTCTTCTAAAGGTCAAATAAATCTTCAGAGTCTTCAGATTCTTCAAGTCTTCGGAGTCTTCAACTGTTGTAGCTTCAACTTTTCTAATGCATGGTGAAATACTCTTTTCTCTGAAGAGGCCATCAGTTGTCCGATATCTTGTCCTTCATGGACACGGTTGAGGTGATTCTCCATGCGGTCAAAAGGGTATGGGTATATTCTAACTATTTGAGGTAAGAGGGACTATTTGATAAAATCAGAAAAGATGAGAAGGGTCTTTTTGAAAATAAAGTTTTAGAGATTTCTTGTCCTAGTGGCTTTCTAGTTTCTAGGGTCACGTCCTACATTCAACATGTGCTCTGATACCGTTTCTGTAGCGGCCCGACCTCAAACGGTCAAGCCTCTATGTATCCGTGCCATCCCTGGATCAGTATGCTGGCACACACAGTACATCAATGTATATATCAAAGTGCAACCACATGTATAAATAACGTAAAACAGATATATACCTCGTAAGTCTCAGCGGAAACAAACAATCGGGTGTGGAGTCCCATCAACGCCATCGGCAAGTTGAGTGTAGACCGTAACCCTTACTCGTCGGAAGAAAAAATATCTGCAACATGAGACATTGCAGCCGTGTAGGTCAGTACATTGAATGTACCGGCAAGATCACTGTAAGAAAAACAGATGATAAACTATACTATATGCAATATGGCTTTGTGGCTCTGTATCTGAGTTTTGTTTGCGTAAAAGCTGGTTTTATTTTCCCTACATCAAAGGAAATAACCGGAGTGTACACTATGGAGTTATCTATCATGACATGGTTCCGCCAACCGATGTCTCATAGCCCAAATCATCATAAGTTGCCCACAATTAAGTTATCAATCCGGTGTTGAGAGTTCCGAGATAGATCCAAGTCCAGAGGCTCAAATTGTCCGTAACCGGGGACACGGCTAATCGATTAGGTTTTAACCCTCTGCAGAGGCTTGTACACTTTACCCGCAAGATTCGATCCCTCTTTTACGTTCTCGCACTTCAGGGTGTTTGAGAACAAGACGACCGAAACATGGTCTTCCGAAGAGTTCCCCTGACCACTGTCCGGTGCTCATCCAATCCTACCGTAGTTCTACATCTGCTAGCACCGTCCTAGCCAGAGTCACAACTAAGTTCAACCAAGCCAGAGCCCATAGTGACTTGCGGTTGCACAGGTAAGCTTCCGGGCATGAAGTATTCTTCCGTCTCTTTGAGTCTGGGTGAAGCTTTCCGCAAGATGTCATGGCGCTTCTCCATGCATCCCGGCCATCCACTGGTTGCTTCAGGGTGCCCATCAAATCCGTCCTTCACCCAGTAGTGTGTATTGAATTCTTGTCTCTAGTCTCGAAATCTTGAGGTCTTGAAGTCCTGAAGATGCAGTCCTTGCCGATGCCATCATGAAGTTGTCGCCATTGACGTAGGGGGTCCTTCATACTCACACCACTCCCGAGCGCTCATACCAACCCCGTCTACTATAGCGTAGCATTTAAACTACATAACGTCCCGAGCTTGATAACAGGGAGATGGGTTCCTACCTCATGCATCCTACTCAACTACAAGAAGTCAATAACACTACTGGAGGGATCATGAATGGTGACACTAAATGCAATAAAAACATGGGTATGAATAACATGGTCAAAGTGAACTTGCCTGGTATTACTTGATGAAGATAAAACGGTCTCAGAAACTTGATAAACTAGTCATCACTCTCCGATGAAATCTATACAAGCAAGCATAGTATTCACATAAGCAAACATTCTAGCACTCAATCATAACAATCAAAATAACAACGAAATCGAAATAGGATCGAAGGCAAAAACCAAATAAAACTCCAAATCACTCAAATAAACTTATAGGGCTAATCTACACCACAACAACTCTACTTAACAACAAGTAAAAAGCCTAAAACAATTACTTAACACAAGGTAAAAATAATTATTCACTAAATAACAGAAAGTATTTTTCCTATAATAAAATTCTAGCAAAACAATAAAATAATACTATTACTACTACTAGCAATATAGTCATGCAACAAACAACACCTATAACTCAGAAATACTAAGTCTAATAAATCCTAAAATTTCCTCCTGTTAAACAACAGAATATATGCTACACTAGCGAAAACTAGCAAAAAAAATAATTAAAACTATTAATAATAATTAAATTACAAACAGGACAAAAAACAGAGTAAACAGTACTGTTTACAATAAAAAGCTAATTTAAATAAATCACTAACATGTAAACTAAATACTACTGTGTAGCTAGTCTAATAAGCAACCAGTAGCAAAAAGAATCGGTAAAAAATAATATTCCTAACTCAAAATAGCTCAAATCTAGTGATTTGAGCAAATTCATACAAACACAAATTTAAACTGCTCAAATATGAAATCCAATTGTACTAATAGAAACTTCATAAAATTTGTGATCCAACGCAGTTGGAATCACTCAAAAATACCTCGTAGATAATTAACTATGGATTTTACAAGATTGAAACTATTCTGTTTTAAAAACAGAACGAAAAAAAAGCAGGCCGGGGTTACTGTAGCTGTTCCGGCGAGGGGCTCGGGCGGCGTGGCTCCGGTGGTCCTCTGGGCGAGGCGAGGGGACGGGCGGGGGCGATGGAGCGGGGCGGAGCATCTGGTGGCGGCGGCGGGTGGCAGGGAGGGCCGGCGGTGGGTGGGGCGAAGCAAATGGCGGCGGCGGCTCCAGCGAACTCCGGCAGGGCGACGCGGCGACGTGGGGCGAGGAGAGGAGGGACTAGGGGGGGGGGAATGGGTGCGGGAGGTGGCTATTTATAGGGGGGGAGGTCGGCTTGGAGGAGGGGGCGAGGGGTTTCGCGAATCCCGCGAGTCCGGCGGTGCTCCGGCGGTGGCTGGAGATCGGGAGTATCTCGCCTGGAGGAAAGAGATGATCCGGTTCGGATCGGGCCAGATTTGGCCCAAAAAAACAGTACCTTCCTTTTTTTTAAATAACCCGCGAAGAAAAATCATTTTAGAAAATAAAATATAGGAGTATTATATATCAAAATGATCATAAAAATAAGCCCAATTTAATGGGATATTTTCCAGGGGAAAATAAAATACTTTTTGAAAAATCATTTTTTTTAAATTCAAACAAAAATCCAAATGACTTTCAAAACTCTATGGAAAAATTATTCCAACATTTTTGGGGTGTCATGTTACTCCCTCTCAACACTTTGTTCCAGTGTTCTTTGTCAGAAAAGTTTTTTTGAATAAAACTCAAATGCCACTTTGAGTTAAAAACAATTCAAATATACATTCAAATGACATTCAATTTCCACCCAACTTCACACAATCAAACACACAACAATCATATTTATTTATTTATTATAACATTCCAAAATTTAGAATTTTGGGATGTTACACAAACATTGATGATCCTTCTCTTAAACACGTAGCCACTATATTTCTAGCTTATGAATGTGTCCACATCATGAAGGAGGCACATGAAATATTTTATTATTACAATATAAATAGTGGGTGTCCTCCCATAGAAGAAATTCTTTACAATCAAGTGGAAATAAGGAGATTACAATCTCCAGATTCTGCTGCTTACAATGAGAATCTTAGTAAGAAGGTTCCCCCACCTATTTTACTTGGTAAATTTTCTGAACATAATGATTATTTTGCCGTGTAAAATAATGGATTGGGGCTTGTGGTTATGAAAAGGCTAAGGGAACATATTCAAAGAAACATGTACAATGAAGAAATAGTAATCACTTACAAAGGGCCAAAGGAGGAACCTCCTCCTACTAAACTTGATCTTATGGATCCTTATCCTATTAAATTTAGCCCTTTTGATTATTTTTGCTTACCTCTTAGGAAGCTTGCTGCTGAAAGAAGAGAGTATGACATGAACATGGATGATCTTCCTTACTTTTATTACAACACTTGAAACAATGTCTTACGCCTAGCTAGGGGCGTAAAACAATAACGCTTGTTGGGAGGCAACCCAATAGTTATCTTAATTTTTCTTTTTTCGTGTGTTGAAGCAATTATTTCTACTGTTATGACTATGTTTTTATGTTTTAATTAGTGTTTATGCCAAGTAAAGCCTTTGGGATGATTTGGTTCATAGTTGACTTGATTCTGTGGAAAAACAGAAACTTTTGTGCTCAGTCCATGAATTTTAAAAAAAATCACTGGAACCTGATTTGGATCTAAATTTTTTACACATGATTGATATACAAATTTCTCATGTTGCTCTAATTGTTCAGAATTTTTATAGTTACAGAAGTATGGTATTTGTTCAGATCATTACAGATTGCTCTGTTTTAGACAGATTCTGTTTTCATTGCATAGTTTGCTTTGATGCTATGGATTATATCGGGGGGGGGGGGGTATAAGTCATGGAGAAGTTAGAATACATTAGGTATTATGCAATAATAAATAGTAGTGACAATTTGCACGGGTTATAAGACGAGTCCATAAAGGATAGGTATTCAAGGGGGATATAATAAAAACTTTCATGTAGATCATTGGATATGATATGTTTGATTCCCTGCAATAGTTTTGCGATATTAAGGTGGTAATATGTGGGGTACTAGTGAATGATTGTTGTTTAGTAGGAGTATTAATGTTAAGGTTTTTATTCCCGAAGCATGCACGTATATATCTAGTTATGCGATGAAGTTGGAGCATGATTTATTATTGAGTGTCTACCTTATGAGTGGCGGTCGGGGACGAGCGATGATCTTTTCCTTACCAATCTATCCCCCTAGGGGCATGCGAGTAGTACTTTGCTTCGAGGGCTAATAAACTTTCACAATAAGTATATGAGTTCTTTATGACTAATGTGAGTCCATGGATTATACGCGCACTTACCTTTCCACAATTTGGTAGCCTCTTCGGTACCGTGCATTGCCCTTTCTCACTTCGAGAGTCGGTGCAAACTTCGCTGGTGCATCCAAACCCTGTGATATGATACGCTCTATCACACATAAGCCTCCTTATATCTTCCTCAAAACAGCTAGCATACCTACCTATTATGGCATTTCCATAGCCATTCCGAGATATATTGCCATGCAACTTCCACCGTTCCGTTTTTATGACATACGTGTTCATTGTCATATTGTTTTGTGTGATCATATAGCTGACATAGTATTTGTGGATCAGCCACCATTCATTATTTTATATATATGTTATGCTAGATCATTACTCATCCTGGTACACTGCCAGAGGCATTCATATAGAGTCATATTGTTCTAGTAGTCGAGTTGTAATATCGAGTTGTAAGTAAATAGAAGTGTGATGATCATCATTATTAGAACATTGTCCCAATGAGGAAAGGATGATGAAGAGTATGATTCCCCCACAAGTCAGGATGAGGAACCGGACGAAAAATTAAAAGAAAGAAAAAAAGAAAAAAGAAAAAAAAGAGAAAAATAGATAAATAAAATGAGAGAAAAAGAGAGAAGGGGCAATGTTACTATCCTTTTCCACATTTGTGCTTCAAAGTAGCACTATGTTTTTCATATAGAGAGTCTCCTGAGTTGTCACTTTCATATACTAGTGGGAATTTAACGTTATAGAACATGGCTTGTATATTCTGATGATGGGCTTCTTCAAATGCCTGAGGTCTTCATGAGCAAGCAACTTGGATGCACATCCACTTAGTTTCTGTTGAGCTTTCATACACTTATAGCTCTTAGTGCATCCGTTGCATGTCAATCCCTACTCATTGCATTGGTATCAATTGATGGGCATCTCCATAGCCCGTTGATTAGCCGTGTCGGTGCGAGACTTTCTTCCTTTTTGACTTCCCCTTATTGATCTCTATCACCACATTCTATTCCACCCATAGTGCTATATTGATACGTCTCCAACGTATCTATACTTTTTGATTGTTCCGTGCTATTATAGTATCATCTTGGATGTTTATTATGCATTTATATGCAATTATATATCATTTATTGGGACTAACCTATTAACTTAGTGCCAAGTGCCAGTTGCTGTTTTTTTTGCCTATTTTTGGTTTTCTAGAAAATCAGTACCAAACGAAGTCCAAATGCCACGAAAATTTTTGACGATTTTTTTTCTAGACATAAGAGACACTAGAAGCTTCGGGAGGAGACCAGAAGGTGAAGGAGTGGGCCACGAGCCACCAGGGCACGCCCAGGGGGGTCGGCACGCCCTGGTGCCTCGTGGGCCCCTCGTTCCTCCGTTTGACCTAATTCCAACCCTATAAATTCTCTAAAATCGGGAAACCAACAGGGAGCCACCCAAAATACTTTTTCCACTGCCGCAAGCTTTTGTTCTCATGAAATCCCATCTGGAGGCCTTTTCCGGTACTCTGTCGGAGGGGGATTCGATCACGGAGGGCTTATACATCAACCTTGCTGCCCCTCCGATGATGTGTGAGTAGTTTACCACAGACCTACGGGTCCATAGCTAGTAGCTAGATGGTTTCTTCTCTCTCTTTGATCTTCAATACAATGTTCTCCTTGATGTTCTTGGAGATCTATTCGATGTAATCTTTTTTTTTGCTTTGTGTTTCTTGGGATCCGATGAATTGTGGGTTTATGATCAGATTATCTATGAATATTATTTGAGTCTTCTCTGAACTCTTTTATGCATGATTGTTATAGCTTTGTATTTCTCTCCGATCTATCTGTTTGGTTTGGCCAACTAGATTGATTTATCTTGCAATGGGAGAGGTGCTTTGTGATGGGTTCGATCTTGCGATGCTCAATCCCAGTGAAAGAAGGGGACATGACACGTATTGTATCGTTGCTATTAAGGATAAAAAGATGGAGTTTATTCATATCGATTGGATTTACTTTGTCGACATCATGCAACAACTCATTGCAGTACCTACACACAAAATAACAAATACTTGCACCCAACGCAAACAAGGTGTTGTCAATCCCTTGGCGGTTAATTACAAGGATTAAATCTCTTAGTGATAAATAGATAAATAAAAACACAAAATAAAATAAAGTAAATAAAATTGTAGCAAGGTATTTTTGGTTTTTAATATATAATTTAGATAGACCCGGGGGCCATAGTTTTCACTAGAGGCTTCTCTCTTGAAGATAGCATACGGTGGGTAAACAAATTACTGTTGGCAATTGATAGAAAAGCAAATAACCATGACAATATCTAAGGCAATGATCATGTATATAGGCATCACATCTGAGACAAGTAGACCGACTCCTGCCTACATCTACTACTATTACTCCACACATCGACCGCTATCCAGCATGCATCTAGAGTATTAAGTTCATAAAGAACGGAGTAACGCCTTAAGCAAGATGACATGATGTTGACAAAATAAACTCAACTAATATGAATAAAGGCCATCTTTTTATCCTTAATAGCAATGATACAAATACGTGTCTGATGACCCACAAGTATAGGGGATCAATCGTAGTCCTTTTGATAAGTAAGAGTGTCGAACCGAACGAGGAGCAGAAGGAAATGACAAACGGTTTTCAGCAAGGTATTTTTTGCAGGCACTGAAATAGTCGGTAACAAATAGTTTGATAGCAAGATAATTTGTAACAAGTGACAAGTAGCAATAGTAACTAAGGTGCAGCAAGGTAGACCAATCCTTTTTGTTGCAAAGGACAGGCCGGAACAGTCTCTTATATTAAGCAAAGCATTCTTGAGGACACACAGGAATTTCATCTAGTCACTTTCATCATGTTTGTTTCATTTGTGTTCGCTACTTTCATAATTTGATATGTGGGTGGACTGGTGCTTGGGTGCTGTTCTTACTTAAACAAGCCTCCCACTTATGATTAACCCCTCTTGCAAGCATCCGCAACTACGAAAGAAGAATTAATATAAATCTAACCATAGCATTAAACATATAGATCCAAATCAGCCCCGTACGGAATAGCGCATAAACTAGGGTTTAAGTTTCTGTCACTCTAGCAACCCATCATCTAATTACTACTCCACAATGTATTCCGTTAGGCCCAAAGATGGTGAAGTGTCATGTAGTCGACGTTCACATAACACCACTAAGGGAATCACAACATACACATCATCAAAATATCGAACGAATACCAAATTCACATGATTACTTATGACAAGACTTCTCTCATGTCCTCAAGAACAAAAGCAACTACTCACAAATCATATTAATGCTCAAGATCAGAGGGTATTTAATTGCATAATGGATCTGAACATATAATCTTCCACCAAATAAACCAACAAGCATCAACTACAAGATGTAATCAACACTACTAGCAACCCACATGTACCAATCTGAGGTTTTGATACAAAGATTGAATACAAGATGAACTAGGGTTTGAGATGAGATGGTGCTGATGAAGATGTTGATGAAGATTGGTCCTACCACAATAAGAGGGTTGTTGGTGATGACGATGGCGTCGATTTCCCCCTCCCGGAGGGAAGTATCCCTGGTGGAATCGCTCCAGCGGAGAGCAAAAGTGCTCCTGCCCAAGTTCCGCCTCGAGACAACGGCGTTCCGTCTCGAAAGTCCTCTCCTAATTTTTTCTATGGCAAATGGTATTATATACCAGAAGATGGGCATCGGAGGCTGCCCAGGGGCCCCACAAGCCACCAGGGCGCGCCCTGGGGGGAGGGGGGTGGGCGCGCCCTGGTGCCTTGTGGGCACCTGGGTGGCCCCCTCTGGTACTTCTTTTCTCCAATATTTTTTATTTATTCCAAAATAAATCTCCGTGAAATTTCAGCTCATTTGGAGATGTGCAGAATTGGTATCGCTGACATACCTTTTTTAGGTCCAGAATTCCAGCTGCCGGCGATCTCTCCCTTCCTGTAAATCTTGCATACTAAGAGAGAAAAGGCATTAGAATTGCTCCACAAAGTGTTATATTGATTAAAAACACTATAAATAATAGTTGAAAACATGATGCAAAATGGACATATCAATTCCCCCAAGCTTAGACCTCGCTTGTCCTCAAGCGAAAGCCGATATCGATAATCATGTCCACATGTTTAGAGAGAGAGAGAGAGAGGTGTCGATAAAAAAAAGGACATAGTAGCATCATGATCATTATTATAGCAGCAATAAACATTATCATAAAACTTCTCATGAGCAAGTAACAATTCATCACAACATCAAAGTATAAGGCATAAACTTTCTTGAAAACTAACAAACTATGTTCTCAGTCAACAATGCAATTGCAATTCATCATCTTTTCAGGAAGGGTCTCATGTCAGAGCTTTTGTTTAGCAAGTCCACATACTCAACCATCATTTAGTCTTCTATGATTGCTAATACTCACAACATATAGACATATAGAAAGATAGGGGCTTATAATTTCACCTCCCACCTTATTCACCTCAAGGGTGATGTCAAAAATAATAACTCATGATTACTCATATCCAACTGGATATATATGCCTAGATCTTTCCCCACCACATGATGCTTGCAAAAGAGAAAAATAAAAACGAATAAAGGAGAACACTATTGACTCTTGCATAAGAAGTAAATACATAAAAGTAAAAGATAGGCCCTTCGCAAAGGGAAGCAAAGGTTGTCATGCGCTTTTTATTTTTGGATGCTCAAGCTCTTAGTGCAAAGGAATGTCAGTTATATTACCCGTTGTGATAGAAACCTTTATTATGGAGTCCGTCGCTTTTATTTCTTTACCATCACAAGTTCGTACAATGCTTATTTTCCCTTACAATAAAAGTTCATACATATTTAGAAGCAATTTTTATTGCCTTATGCACCGATGACAACTTACTCAAAGGATCTTATTCAATCCATAGGTAGGTATAGTGGAATCTTGTGACATGAAATTGGGTTTAAGGGTTTTTGAATGCACAAGTAGTATCTCTACTTGGTGCGGATTTTTGGCTAACAAAGATATTGGGCAAGCACCACATGTTGGAGGATCTATGACAATATAACTTCTATGTGAATATAAGCAAACATAAGTCACTACGTTGTCTTCCTTGTCCAACGTCAACAATTTGTCATAAAATACTTAATGGGGGCTAACAATCATAAAAGATGTCCAAGATATTATATTTGCATGTGAATCTTCTCTTCCCTTATTAATTTTTTCATGAATTGCATCATTGACCAATGCTATGTTTGTCAACTTTCAATAAATTTTACCACTTACACTTTTCCTTATGTAATGTCATTACTTTCCATAAGATTAGCATATGATCTTTTGCATTATTTTCATTGCTAAGATTGAAACATAAAAGTAAAGAATCAAAACTCAAACTACTCTTTATTATATAACCCTCAACTCGATTACATAGATAGATAGATCACGAAACTAGCACTCGAAGATAGATCATAGTAAACTTTTATTCAACTAAATCACGAAATAGCTAAGGATCGAACTAAAAACAGGTAAAGAAAATAAAAGTGATGGTGATACGATACCGGGGCACCTCCCCCAAGCCAAGGGGAGTGCCTGTAACACCCCATGTATAGAGCTACAGTAATCACCTTTTTGATTATGCCATGTCATCATGATCAACAGTGCTTAATCATCATTAGTATCATATCTCTTTTCAAATTCAAATTCAAATGGAATTCAAACTAAAAGTGGAAATAAAAGTTGTCCAAACCCAGAAACTAAATTGTTCATTAAATGGTAAATAATCCAGAGACAACTCTAAAATTATATTCAACATATACTAAATAAATTAGGTGACTCTAACAACCACAAAATAGAGTTATTTAACCCTTATTCTCTTAAATAAAATACAAATAAAATCATTTGTACTCAAACTATTTTCTGGCAGTGCTAAATATTGCACTATATTTATTTGTCAAAGTATTACATTTTACAAAACTCTGGTGGTGCAATAAGAAATACAAAACAGAAGGGAACTAAAAGAAAATAGAAACAAAAAAAAACAACAACAAAAAGAAAAACAAAACCCCTGGCTCAACTGGGCCATAGCCCAGCTGGCCGGCCCAGCTCGCCCCTGCCTGGCCTATTTAGGCCTCCCCTCCCCTCACCCCGAAAACCCTAACCCCCCCATCTCGATCCACTCCTTCCCCCCCGTTCTGGATCTGGATCGGGAGGAGCCCGATCCCGAACCGACCCCGACGCCGCGCTCGTCGCCCTTGTCCCCGTCGCCTACGCTGGCGCCTCCTCGTCCCCACCTCGCTCCCTCGTCTCCCCCTCGACGGCTCCCACGAGCCTCGCCGAACCCCCTGCCCGTCCTCGCCTGTGAGCGCTCCCCCTTCTCCCTCTGCTCCCGTTCGGTCGCCTCCCTCTCGCGCTCGGCCCGCGGCCGCACGCGCCCGGCCGTCGCCCTGCTACTCTTCTCCCCCCGCCCCGCGCTGTCCACGCGCGCCCGTCACGCGTGCGCACGGCTACGCCTTGGCACGGCCGAGCTCGCCGTGCCTCGTCTGATGCTGCTGCTCCCGCTGGTGCGCGCGCACGTAGCCCCCCCCGCCACGCCACCGCGCCTCCTGCGCTGACCCACCCGCCGCTGCACGCGCCCGCGGCCCCCCCGACCTTCACCGGCGCTCGCCCCCGATCCCCTGCTGCGCCGTGCACACCCGACCTGGCCTCGACTCCGCCTCGCCGCGCTTGCCCGCGCTGCCTTGCCGCGACTCCGCGGCTCCTGCCCCGCCGCTCGCCGTGCCGCCTCCAGCCGGAGCGCCCAGCTCGCCCCGCGTGGCCTCGCTCACCATCGCGCGCCCTCGCCCCGGCTCCGCCCAGCTCTGGCGTCGCCGGCCGCGCGCGCCCCGCGGCCTTCGCCGGCCGCCCCGCTACATCCCGCAGCCGCGGCGCCGCCCGGGTCCGTCCGCTCGGGCACGCGCCCGTTCGAGCGCCCGCACCCGTAACCGCCAGCCCGCGCGCCCGCTAAGGCCAGCCCCAGGCCACTGACAGGGCCCCCCCCAGAACGTTTATAAAAAAAGGAATAAAAAAAGAAAATAATTAATAATTAAATTAATTAACTGATTTAATTAACTTAATTAATTTAGGTTAATTATCTTAACCTAATTAACCTGTCTAACTATAATGATTAACTCTGTTAGGTAGTGAGGAGACAATGACAAACGGACCCCACCTGTCAGTTGACCCAGTCAATGGTCAATGTTGACCGCTGATGTCATACTGACATCATGCTGATGCAGTAAACATATTTTTGAATTAAATTAATTCTGTTAATTTCAAAATTGATTAAAACTTTGAAAAATTAATATAAAATAATTCGTAACTCGGATGAAAATACTTTGTACATGGAAGTTGCTCAGAACGATGAGACAAATTCGAATACGTAGTCCCTTCGTCCGCCACGCGTCCCTAGCATAGCGAACATACAACAATCCACCTTCGGTCCGTCTGTCCGAAAATGCGAAACACCTGGGATACTTTCCCGGATGTTTTCCCCTTTCGCCGGTATCACCTATCCCTGTGTTAGATCACCCCTGGCACCGCGTATCGCCTTGTTATATTTTGTGATGCTTTGTTTGCTCCGTATTTACTGTTTCTCTCTCCCTCTTCTTCTCTGGTAGACGCCGAGACCGACGCCGACGCAGCAGAGTACGACTACACTATAGACGAGCAGCCCGTTGACGACCCCTCTCTCTTGCCAGAGCAACCAGGCAAGCCCCCCCTTTGATCATCCCGATATCGCCCATTCTATTTTCTCATGCTTGCATTAGAATTGCTGCTGCTACTGCTTTACCTATTCTGATGCATAGCCTGTTTATTGTAACCTGTTATTGATACCTTACCTGCTTATCCTAAACTGCTTAGTATAGGCTGGGTAGAGACCTATCAGTGACCCCACTTATCCCGACTGCCCCGCTGGATAATCCGAAGACCCGATCAACGGGATTGAAGACTAGACCCCGGCACCGCACATCACCCCCCTTAGTTGTAACGACACTGCAGCGTTACTATCGAGTGCCGAGGGTGGTACCTCATGTAGCACTACTGATGTTAACTCTGTAGAGTAGCTATTCGGTCGTGGTCATCGAGGGTGATTCCTCCTTCACCACTTCCGATAACGACGCTGTCGTACAACACCTCAAGTGCGAACCCATCGAGGGTGATTCCTCCGAGTTCACCTTGACGTATATATCGGGTAGGAATCCAACGAGGGTGATACCTCGGATTCCCCCTGATGTTATGGACACACGGATACTTGGACTGTACTATTGTTACTTGGAAAGGCGGGTCGACCTTGAGGGGTACCCGCGTGTGATGTGAAGACGGGTTGCCTGTATGGTGCCCGAGTGATGAATACGAGGCGTGGCCGGGCATTCTTGGCCCTTGCCGCAAGTCCTCGAGACGGGGCGACGGGGTCACATCTTTCGTGAGTCTCTGCTCGTTACCGCAGCCCCAAGGTACTAACGGTTTGGATATGTGACCTGAGTGGGCCTCTGGCCTGATAGCACTAACAATCACGTGGGCATAGTATGGGCGTTCTGCATCGTAGCATCAGCCGAAAGCTCTGACAGACGTCCAGTTCAACATTGCGGCATGGTCGGATCGTGTCGGCCACCCGAGGCGATGCTGGTATCCACCCTGTGCGCAACGACCCGGAGGGTGAGGGGCGATGGCCAAGATCCCCTTGCGCTTAGGATGTAGACCGGCGGGGACCTCTCTGCTGAGCTATAGGTAGGGTTGCGGTGTGTCGTTTGGCCGAGGTCGGGCATGACCCGAAAAAGTGTGTCCGATCGGAGTTAAGCGAGCTGTAGCGACCCGACCTTAAACGGTCAAGCCTCTGTGTATCTGTGCCATCCCTGGATCAGTATGCTGGCACACACAGTACATCAATGTATATATCAAAGTGCAATCACATGTATAAATAATGTAAAACTGATATATACCTCATAATTGTTAGCGGAAACAAATAGTCGGGTGTGGAGTCCCATCAATGCCATCGGCAGGTTGAGTGTAGACCGTAAGCCTGTACCGTACTCTTACTCATCGGAAGAAAGTATCTGCAACATGATACATTGCAGCCATGTAGGTCAGTACATTGAATGTACCGGCAAGATCACAACATGAGAAAACAGATGATAAAACTATACTATATGCAAATTGGCTTTGTGGCTCTGTGTCTGAGTTTTGTTTTGCGTAAAAGCTGGTTTTATTTTCCCTACATCAAAGGAATATCAGGAGTCTGTACTACAGAGTTTTCTACCATGACATGGTTCCACCAACCGATGTCTCATAGCCCAGAACAATCATAAGTTACCCACAATTAAGTTATCAGTCCGGTGTTGAGAGTTCCGAGATAGATCCAAGTCCAGAGGCTCAAATTGTCCGTAACCGGGGACACGGCTAATCGATTAGGTTTAAACCCTCTACAGAGGTTTGTACACTTTACCCGCAAGATTCAATCCCTCCCGTTTCGTCCTTGCACTTCATGATGTTTGAGAACAGGACGATCGAAACATGGTCTTCCGAAGAGTTCCTCTGACCACTGTCCGGTGCTCATCCAATCCTACCGTAGTTCTACATCTGCTAGCACCGTCCCAGCCAGAGTCACCACTAAGGTCAACCAAGCCAGAGCCCATAATGACTTGCGGTTGCACAGGTAAGCTTCCGGGCATGAAGTATTCTTCCGTCTCTTTGAGTTTGGGTGAAGCTTTCCGCAAGATGTCATGGCGCTTCTCCATGCATCCCAGCCATCCACTGGTTTCTCCAGGGTGCCCGTCAACCGTCCTTCACCCAGTAGTGTGTATTGAATTCTTGTCTCGAGTCTTGAAGTCTTGAGGCCTCGAAGGTGCAGTCCTTGCAGATTCCAGCATGGAGTTGTCATCATTGACGTAGAGTCCTCCTTCTTCACACCACTCTCGTGCACTCATACCAAACCCCGTCTACTAAAGCGTAGCATTAAAACTATATAACGTCCCGGGCTTGGTAACAGGGAGATGGGTTCCTACCTCATGCATTCTACTCAACTACAAGAAACCAATATCACTACTGGAGGGATTATCGAAAGGGTGCTAGTACATGCAAATAAAACATAGGTATGAAAAACATGGTCAAAGTGAACTTGCCTGGTAAGGTGATGAAGATATTAACGCTCTCGAAAAACTTGATGGAACTATTCGTCACTCCGTGGAGAATCTATATTAACAAACATGACATTCACATAAGCAAGCATTCTAGCAAGCAATTCTAACAATCATTAAAGAAATCAAAATGCAATTCATCAAATAAAATAAATGAAGAAAATCAATAATAAAAACCAAAATATAAGTCCAAAAGAACTTCAAAGAAAACTATAAAGAAACACTAAAGAAAACTCTATTATGCACACCAAAAATAATTTTGTCCTAAATAAAACCTAACAACAAATAAAATAATAAACTAATAAATTAACAGAAAACAATAAGGAGTTTTTTTTGTAAAATACAGAAAGAATTTTCATAAACTTTTCGTAGCAAAAAGAAACAAATAAAAAGCTTCTATGAAACTCTAGCTATGACCTATACAAGTTTTTATACAAAACTAAATAAAATAAAATTTTAAATAAAAATAAAATTTCTTTTGTTGACTAACAGAAACAAAACTAAATTTGTGAAAAGTGACAAAAAGAATAATTTAAAAACAATTAAAACTATAAGAAGATTAAACAAACTAGAACAAAACGTACGGTTTTGCCTAAAACCCTAATTTAATATAAACTAAAAATAAATAACTATATGCTACTGGATAGGCAAAACAATAACAAAACAGTAGCAAAAAGAATCAATCAAAAATATTTTATAAAACTCAAAATACGGCCAAATTAGTGATTTGAACAAATTCCATCAAACTCAATTTTAAACTACTCAAATTTGAAATCTAAGTACACAAACAGAAACTTCAATAAATTTTTGACACAATGCAAAAAGAATCACTCAATTTGGATTTAAAACATAAAAGATATTAACAATCTAAAACAGAACTATTTCTGAAACTAAAACTAAAACAGAAAAAAGAAAACGCAACCGAAACGGACAGGGGTATACGTGGCGCTTGCTGGTAGGCTACTGGAGCATGCAAGATTTTAACTACGGGCGGACGGCCGCTACTTAGGGGATTCGGTGGCTGCGGTTAAATAAAAGAAAAACCATCGGCACGGTTCGATCTAAACCGGAGTAAACCGAACCAAAAACCGATCTAATTAAAATAAAACCTAACTATTCGATCCGATCTAATCTGAACCGTTGAAAAAAAGATCGAAGGGAGGAGAAGCTCACCGCGGCGGCGATGAACTCCGGCGAGTTGCTCCGGCTTCGGTGGTCCACGGGGACGGCGCTCCGGTCGTCGGCGAGCTCGGTAGCGTGTACTGGACGATGCAGCGGACGACAGCGAGTCCAGTGGTGGTCGTGGTGTCGGTGGAGGTGGACGGAGGAGGACGGCGGCGAGGTCGAGGCGGCGGTGGCATTCGGGCGTCGACGGTGGTGGTGTTCCGAGGGCGCAGGAGCTCGGGCAAGTGCTCGGGGAGGTGCGGTGGACGGGATCGGGGCGATTGGTGGAGGTGGCGGGGCTCGGGGGCGATGGAGAGAGTGGCTAGGGCGACAATGGCGCGGTGGCGGAGGCGGAGCTCCGGTGAGGAATAGGCGGCGAGGGAGAGGGGTTCGGGGGTCAGGAAGGGGCGGAACGGGGTGGGGGGAGGGGTATATATAGGGGGGCGATCGACTTAGAGGAGGGGGCGGATCGATGATGCGATCCCGAGAAGATCGGGATCTCGGCGGTGTTCGGGCGAGGCTCTCGCGTGGGGAGGAAGAAGATCGCGGGCGAGGGCGATCGGGCAGTGGGGCCCAGCAGTCAGCGGCACAAGGGCGAGCGAGAGGGGAGCGGGCGGCCGAGCCATAGCGCTTCGGCGCTCGCGCGGCTGTGGGCCGAAAGGCCAGTGGGCCGGTGCGGTGAGGGAAGAGAGAGAGAGGAGCAGTGCTGGGCTTCGGCCTGGCACTGTTCGAAGGATTTTTTTTTAAACACACAACAAAATAAAGTAAACAACAAATAATAAAAATGATATATAGGCATATTATATATCAAAATTTTCAGAAAAAGAAATCCTAAAACAAGAACATAATTTAAGATACAAATAAAATCCACAAAAACTTACATAAAGCAAACAGTGTTACTGTTGCATTTAAAAAAATCAAATAAAATATTTATTAAATACCAAAATGATTTCAAACTCATTTTTATCCACTTTTCTACTGTAGGGAATCATTTTACCCTATTTTCCATGTATTTCATTTTTGGAGAAAAATAACTTGAATAAAATACAAATAACTCCAAATTGAAAGGGGTTTTCGAAATACTTCCAAATGACTTTCAATTTGATTCTTTTTAACTTCCAACTCATATTTCATATAATTGAAGAAGTCATTTTATCTTCTCTCCTGAAAATCATTGAGTTGCATAAAGTTTCGAATTTGAAATATTTTCGGATAGAATTCAAATCTTTTCAAAACCCTTTTCATTTCAAATGGAAGAATCACTCTAGGGTTTTGTGATGAAATGAATTTGGATTCATGGACATCAAGTTGCAAAGATGAAAGTTTTGGGAAAGTCATTTCATTCCCTCTCATTCAATTTTCACAAAGTTTCAAATTCCACTCAATTTCAATCAATCAATCACCCAAACAATCAAACAAACAAACATAAATATTTATTTGATATAACATTCCAAAATTTAAAATTTTGGGATTTTACACGAGCGTGGTGGGTAAGTTGGTGCACCCCTGCAGGGAAGAACTAATCTATGCATAGTCGGATCCTCGGTAACGGACACTCGGAGTTGTATCACGATCGACACAACTAGAACATGAGATGATACCTGGATATATGGCTCTGGGATTGCTTCTCGCAGGGAGTGGAGAAGGGATCTCAGGACGAGGTTGATGACTATATGGCTCTGGGATTGCTTTCTCGCAGGGAGTCGAGAAAGGATCTCTGGGTGAGGATGAGACTTAATGATACTACTACTTGTACAGTATTAATCTACACTCTTCTAATGCTGCAAGACCTCTGAAGATGTTAGTCTTCGATAGGACTAGGCCTTCTCTCTAATTCTGGCATTTCCGCAGCCCAGTCCACATATACAGCCTTCCTTTGATAATGTTGCATATGTAGTGTGGATCCTTGCTTGCTGAGTACTTTGGATGAGTACTCACGGTTGCTTTGCTTTGTTTTTCCCCCAAATACTTTTGATGCAACCAGATGACGGAGCCCCGGATACAGCTGCCCCTGCCGACGATTGCTACTTCTACTACCCTGAGGGTGGATACTACTACGAGCTTGTCGACGACCAGGAGTAGGATCGGAGGGTCCCAGGCAGGAGGCCTGCGCCTTTCGATCGTAGTGTTTTATTTTGCCCCGCCTTCTTAAAGGCTTATCTCTGTTTCTCTTTTATATCTGTACCCAGATATCTTATGCTTCCGCTGATGCTTGTAGGCGAGCTTATGTATTCGAGCCCTCGAGGCCCCTGGCTTGTAATATAAAGCTTGTATGACTTTATTTATGTTTTAGAGTTGTGTTGTGATATCTTCCCGTGAGTCCTTAGGCTTGATCGTGTGCAATTGCGTGTATGATTAGTGCATGATTGAGCCGGGGGCGTCACAAGTTGGTATCAAAGCCGACTGACTGTAGGAACCCCCTTTCCAACTCCTTGGCCGAAGTTGAGTCTAGTGGTCCAAAAACTAATTTACTAACATGGCTGTGTGGCTTACGGGCCCACGTCGCCAATTGGGTGGTATTAGTATCTTTTATTGCTCGTCTATACTCTGGGACTCTGATCTCTCTTCTATTCGGGTTAAATTTTTACTAACTCCAACATTAGGTTCTCGTGATCACATCCACCCGGTGTTCTGAAATATTCCCCCCTTTACTTCAAGATTGTGGGCCAGGTCCTGCTTACAGGATCCTTTTATTGAGGGCACCCTGTGTTGACACTTGCAGATTCCTCGCTCCAGCAGTTTTCTCCGACGTGGATGTAGCCTTTGCTATGTCACGTTGTTGTAATCCTCACCGCGTGCCTGCGCGCCGCCTAGTTTGTCTAGCCGCGTGCATTTCCAAATTCCTACCCCCGTTTGTGTCCAATTCCGTGCATCGTTCTGTATGTCTTTAATGACTACTAATATGCACTTAATTCCTTCTTGTTCATTTCCCATGTTACATCATGAACTCCATACACATGCAGTTGTTATTACTAAACTGCCCCTGTTGATTTGGCAGGATGGCTGACGGTCCTCCACCTCCACCCTATATTGCCGAAATGATGCAGCAGTTTGAACTGAACTGTCAGGTTATGACCGGGATATTGGCCCAGTTCCCTAATCAGAATGCTCATCTACAGCCTACACCAATAACTCTGCCGGAATTCGTGCGCCTCAATCCGTCCACTTTTCGCAGCTCGACTGATCCAATGGATGCTGATGATTGGCTCCGTGACATTGCCTTCCAGATGAAGTCGGCCAATGTTATTCCTGACAGTTACGTCACCTATGCGATGTATCACCTGAGGGGACCAGCTGCTCAATGGTGGGAAAGCCACAAGGGTATGTTGCCTGCTGAAATAGTAACCACTTGGCAGCAATTTCAGTCAGCTTTTCGTGCACGGTATATTCCTCAAGGTCTGATGGATCAGAAGAAGCAGGAATTCTGCAAACTCACCCAGGGAATTATGACTGTGGATGAATATCAGAGGAAATTTCTTGAATTGTCCCGCTATGCTGAAGGTGACGTCTGCATCGATGCACGCAAGCAGGAGAAATTCTGTGAAGGACTGCGTACTGATATAAACCTCGCACTTGCAGTCCATGATTGCACAGACTTCGCAACGCTTGTCAGCAAATCTTTCCAAGTTGAAACAGCTCTAACTAAATGCCAGGAGTCGCTCAAGCGCACTCGTGATGTTGGCTCATCCTCGGGTCAGCCTGCTCAGAAATGTCGAGTCTGGATCCCACACAATGTTCATCACTGACCTGCTCCAACACCAAGGCCGTCTTATGTTGCACCTCAACTGCCTTCACCTCCGAGACAGCTAACGGTTCAGGATGGACAGCCTAATGCTATGGCTTTTCATCAAGATGCACCACGTCCTCCTGTTGGTCGCAAGAAGAGCTGTCGGAACCGTTGTCTCAGAAGCTGTAATGCCAGGCCGTCTGCTATAGTTCGGGTCCATGTCAACCAAGTTAACATGGAAGAAGCTCGACAGGACCCCAAAATTGTGATGGGCACCCTTCTAGTGAATTCAATCCCAGCTTCAGTCCTCTTTGATTCTGGAGCATCGCACTCCTTCATGTCCAAAAGTTTTGCGCGAAGCCATGATATACCTTTCGAGGAGATGTCCACCCCATTAGTAATCTAGTCACCTGGGGCTAATTGGCAAACTACCATGGTAAGCCACGGTAACCACATTGTGATCGGAGGATTGATGTTCCCCGTTTCACTCATTGCTCTCAAGACCTCCAACATTGACATTATTCTGGGTATGGACTGGTTGAAGCCTCATAAAGCTTTGATTGACTGTGCCACTGAATCAGTCCGCATCACACACCCTTCTGGCCAGACAGTCAAATACTCAGCCCGAATAGCTCAGGATGCTGAGACTCAAATATATGTTCTGAATGCATTGAATGCCTCACCTCTTGAAGGCATCGAGAACGTTCCAGTTGTTCGTGATTTTCAAGATGTATTCCCAGAAGAACTTCCAGGAATACCCCCTGCTAGAGCTGTCGAGTTTGTCATCGACTTGAAACCTGGCACTACCCCTATTGCGAAGCGTCCTTATAAGATGCCTCTGCACCACCTTCTTGAACTTAAGGAGGAAATCGACACGTCACTTAAGAAGGGTTACATCCGCCCCAGTTCCTCTGCTTGGGGAGCACCTTCACTCTTCGTTAAGAAGAAGGATGGAACTAACCGATTGGTTCAGGATTACCGGCCCATTAACCAGGCCACAATCCAGAACAAATATCCACTTCCTCGGATTAATGATTTGTATGATCAGCTTGCTGGATCATCGGTGTTTTCTAAACTCGACTTGAGGTTGGGTTATCATCAGATCCGAGTCTGCAAAGAGGATATTCCCAAGACAGCATTCGTTACTCGCTATGGTTCTTATGAGTACACTGTCATGTCCTTCAGCTTAACAAATGCTCCAGCAACCTTCTCCCGTCTAATGAATTACATTTTCATGGATTACCTCGACAAGTTCGTCGTGGTATATCTAGATGATATTTTGGTCAATTCTAAGAATAAAGAAGGACATGCTGAACACCTCCGTCTAGTACTGGAAAGGCTCCGAGAACACCAGTTGTATGCCAAATACTCCAAATGTGAATTTTGGCTTTCTGAAGTAACTTACCTTGGACATGTGATTTCCAAGGATGGAATTGCTGTTAACCCAGAACAAGTTCAGGCTATTCTTGACTGGACTCCTCCGAAGAACGTCAAGCAAGTGAGAAGTTTTCTCGGCCTTGCAAGCTATTGCCGTCGATTTGTCGAGAACTTTTCTAAGATTGCTAAGCCTTTGACTAATCTGCTTCACAAGGGCGTTAAGTTTGAATGGACAGACAAATGTCAAGAAAGTTTTCAAACACTCAAAGACAAGCTGACATCTGCCCCAGTACTAGCTCCATCGGATTCTCGCAGGATTAGGCTGTGTCCTAATGCAAGAGCGTAAAGTGATTGCTTATGGCTCTCGTCAGTTGCGCCCACATGAAGAGAATTATCCGGTACATGATCTAGAACTAGCTGCTGTCATCTATGCATTGCAGTTGTGGCGACATTACCTTCTCGGTAATCGTTGCGAGATATACACGGATCATAAAAGTCTAAAGTACTTGTTCACTCAGCCATCTCTAAACCTCTGTTAGCAAAGATGGATGGAGGCCATTGCGGACTATGACTTGGGTATTTCCTATACCCCTGGCAAGGCTAATGTGATGGCTGATGCCTTAAGCCGCAAGTCCTATTGCGACAACCTCATGGTTAGGCGATCTCAACCTCGTCTTTTTGAAGAACTGTGCAAGCTGAATCTGCGTATTGTTCCACAGGGCTCTCTTAATAACCTCGTGATACAACCAGATCTTGAGAAAGCTGTTAAGAATGTGCAAGCTAAAGATGCTGAAGTTGATCTGATGAAGAAGAATCTTCACCTTGAAAAGTATAGGGATTTCTCGCTGTCTGAAGATGGAACCTTGTATTTCAGAGACCGCATCGTGGTACCTCGCTTCGAGCTTATGACTGACAAAGTCATGAAGGAGGCACACGATACCCCGCTGTCTATTCATCCGGGTAGCACCAAGATGTATCGTGATCTCCGTCAAAGGTACTGGTGGTCTAAAATGAAGCAGGATATTGCTCGATATGTTGCTGAATGTGATGTGTGTCGTCGCGTTAAAGCAGAACATCAGAAGGCTGCTGGAATTTTGCAACCACTTCCTATTCCTCTATGGAAATGGGATAAGGTTCAGATGGATTTCATTACAGGACTTCCCAGGTCACAGAAGGGTCACGATGCTATTCTTGTCGTCGTCGACCAACTTTCTAAAGTTGCACACTTTCTGCCTGTCAAAGAGATGATCACTGCTAGTCAGTTAGCAGAATTATATATCTCCAGAATTGTTTCACTCCACGGTATTCCGAAGGAGATCAGTTCGGACCGTGGCGGTCTTTTCACCTCCAAGTTCTGGGAAAGTTTCCAAGAAGCTACGGGAACTCATATTACCTGGAGTTCAGCTTATCACCCCCAATCCCAAGGCCTAGTCGAGCGAGTAAATCAAGTGCTTGAAGACATGCTGCGAGCTTGTGTTATTTCTTTCGGAAAGAAATGGGAAGAATCTCTTCCGTATGCCGAGTTCTCTTATAACAACAGCTATCAAGCCAGTTTGAAAATGGCTCCCTTTGAAGTACTTTATGGACGTAAGTGTCGAAGCCCTCTGAATTGGTCAGAAACTGGGGCACGACCGCTCGTGGGTCCGGATATTATTCAACACGCCGAAGAGCAAGTCCGTATCGTCCGTAAAAACCTCAAGGCGGCTCAGGACCGCCAGAAGAGCAACTACGATCGCAAACAATGGGGTTTGACTTATCAACCCGGTGATCAAGCTTATCTGCGGGTCACTCCTATGAAGGGCACTCACCATTTTGGAATCAAGGGCAAGTTAGCTCCACGCTACATTAGTCCTTTCCGCATAATTGCTAGACGTGGTCAGGTGGTATATAAATTGGAATTGCCGCCGCAATTCTCTCATATCCACGACGTCTTCCATGTGTCGCAACTTCGTAAATGCTTCAAGGAATCTCCGCACCGAGCTGTGGATCATGAGATGCTCGAATTGCAAGATGATCTATCTTATAAGGAGCATCCGATCCGCATTCTCGATGAAGCTGAACGTCAGACCCGTCAGAGGTTACCAAGTTCCTCAAAGTGCAGTGGTCAAATCATTCTGAAGATGAAGCCACTTGGGAACGCGAGGATAATCGTCGTGCGTAATACCCTGAACTTTTTCCTTTTACCTCTTAATTCTCGGGACGAGAATTCTTGTTAGTGGAGGAGATGTGTAACACGCCATGTATTGAGCTACAGTAATCACCTTTTTGATTATGCCATGTCATCATGATCAACAGTGCTTAATCATCATTAGTATCATATCTCTTTTCAAATTTAAATTCAAATGGAATTCAAACTAAAAGTTGTCCAAACCCAGAAACTAAATTGTTCATTAAATGGTAAATAATCCAGAGACAATTCTAAAATTATATTCAACATATACTAAATAAATTAGGTGACTCTAACAACCACAAAACAGAGTTATTTAACCCTTATTCTCTTAAATAAAATACAAATAAAATCATTTGTACTCCAAACTATTTTCTGGCAGTGCTAAATATTGCACTATATTTATTTGTCCAAGTATTACATTTTACAAAACTCTGGTGGTGCAATAAGAAATACAAAACAGAAGGGAACTAAAAGAAAACAGAAAAAAAACAAAGCAAAACAAAAAGAAAAACAAAATCCCTGGCCCAACTGGGCCATAGCCCAGCTGGCCGGCCCAGCTCGCCCCTGCCTGGCCTATTTAGGCCTCCCCTCCCCTCACCCCGAAAACCCTAACCCCCCCATCTCGATCCACTCCTTCCCCCCCCATTCTGGATCTGGATCGGGAGGAGCCCGATCCCGACCCGACCCCGATGCCGTGCTCGTCGCCCTCGTCCCCGTCGCCTACGCCGGCGCCTCCTCGTCCCCACCTCGCTCCCTCGTCTCCCCTCTCGACGGCTCCCACGAGCCTCGCCGAACCCCCTGCCTGTCCTCGCCTGTGAGCGCTCCCCCTTCTCCCTCTGCTCCCGTTCGGTCGCCTCCCTCTCGCGCTCGGCCCGCGGCTGCACGCGCCCGGCCGTCGCCCCCGCTACTCTTCTCCCCCCCGCCCCGTACTGTCCACGCGCGCCCGTCACGCGTGCGCACGGCTGCGCCTCGGCACGCCCGAGCTCGCCGTGCCTCGTCTGATGCTACTGCTCCCGCTGGCGCGCGCACGTAGCCCCCCGCCACGCCACGCGCCTCTCCCGCGTGCTGACCCCCCCGCGAGCACGCGCCCGATGATCCTCTCCCGCGGCCCCCCCGACCTTCACCCGCGCTCGCCCTCGATCCCCTGCTGCGCCGTGCCACGCCCGACCTGGCCTCGACTCCGCCCCGCCGCGCGTGCCCGCGCTGCCTTGCCGCGGCTCCGCGGCTCCAGCCCCGCCGCTCGCCGTGCCGCTTCCAGCCGGAGCGCCCAGCTCGCCCCGCGTGGCCTCGCTCACCATCACGCGCCCTCGCCCCGGCTCCGCCCAGCTCTGGCGTCGCCGGCCACGCGCGCCCCGCGGCCTCTGCCGGCCGCCCCGCTCCATCCCGCCGCCGCGGCGCCGCCCGGGTCCGTCCCCTCGGGCGCCCGCACCCGTAACCGCCAGCCCGCGCGCCCGCTAAGGCCAGCCCCAGGCCACTGAGAGGGCCCCCCCACCAGAACGTTTATAAAAAAAAGGAATAAAAAATAAAATAATTAATAATTAAATTAATTAATTGATTTAATTAACTTAATTAATTTAGGTTAATCATCTTAACCTAATTAACTTGTCTAACTATAATGATTAACTCTGTTAGTTAGTGAGGATACAATGACAAATGGACCCCACCTGTCAGTTGACCCAGTCAACGGTCAATGTTGACCGCTGATATCATACTGACATCATGCTGATGCAGTAAACATATTTTCGAATTAAACTAATTCTGTTAATTTCAAAATTGATTAAAACTTTGAAAAATTAATATAAAATAATTCGTAACTCAGATGAAAATACTTTGTACATGGAAGTTGCTCAGAACGACGAGACGAATTCGAATACGCAGTCCGTTCATCCGCCATGCGTCCCTAGCATAGCGAACATACAACAATCCACCTCGGGTCCGTCTGTCCGAAAATGCGAAACACCGGGGATACTTTCCCGGATGTTTTCCCCTTTCGCCGGTATCACCTATCCCTGCGTTAGATCACCCCTGGCACCGCGTATCGCCTTGTTATATTTTGTGATGCTTTGTTTGCTCCGTATTTACTGTTTCTCTCCCCCTCTTCTTCTCCGGTAGACGCCGAGACCGACGCCGACGCAGCAGAGTACGACTACACTATAGACGAGTAGCCCGTTGACGACCCCTCTCTCTTGCCAGAACAACCAGGCAAGCCCCCCCTTTGATCATCCCGATATCGCCCATTCTATTTTCTCATGCTTGCATTAGAATTGCTGCTGCTACTGCTTTACCTATTCTGATGCATAGCCTGTTTATTGTAACCTGTTATTGATACCTTACCTACTTATCCTAAATTGCTTAGTATGGGCTGGGTAGAGACCTATCAGTGACCCCACTTATCCCGACTGCCCCGCTGGATAATCCGAAGACCCGATCAACGGGATTGAAGACTAGACCCCGGCACCGCACATCACCCCCCTTAGTTGTAACGACACTGCAGCGTTACTATCGAGTGCCGAGGGTGGTACCTCATGTAGCACTACTGATGTTAACTCTGTAGAGTAGCTATTCGGTCGTGGTCATCGAGGGTGATTCCTCCTTCACCACTTCCGATAACGACGCTGTCGTACAACACCTCAAGTGCGAACCCATCGAGGGTGATTCCTCCGAGTTCACCTTGACGTATATATCGGGTAGGAATCCAACGAGGGTGATACCTTGGATTCCCCCTGATGTTATGGATACACGGATTCTTGGACTGTACTATTGGTACTTGGAAAGGCGGGTCGACCCTGAGGGGTACCCGCATGTGATGTGAAGACGGGTTGCCTGTATGGTGCCCGAGTGATGAATACGAGGCATGGCCGGGCATTCTTGGCCCTTGCCGCAAGTCCTCGAGACGGGGTGACGGGGTCACATCTTTCGTGAGTCTCTGCTCGTTACCATAGCCCCAAGGTACTAATGGTTTGGATATGTGATCTGAGTGGGCCTCTGGCCTGATAGCACTAACCATCACGTGGGCATAGTATGGGCGTTCTGCATCGTAGCATCAGCCAAAAGCTCTGACAGACGTCCAATTCAGCATTGCGGCACGGTCGGATCGTGTCGGCCACCCGAGGCGATGCTGGTATCCACCCTGTGCGCAACGACCCGGAGGGTGAGGGGCGATGGCCAAGATCCCCTTGCGCTTAGGATGTAGACCGACGGGGACCTCTCTGCTGAGCTGTAGGTAGGGTTGCAGTGTGTCGTTTGGCCGAGGTCAGGCATGACCCGGAAAAGTGTGTCCGACTGGAGTTAAGCGAGCGTGGTGGGTAAGTTGGTGCACCCCTGCAGGGAAGAACTAATCTATGCATAGCCGGATCCTCGGTAACGGACACTCGGAGTTGTATCATGATCGACACAGCTAGAACGTGAGATGATACCTGGATATATGGCTCTGGGATTGCTTCTCGCAGGGAGTCGAGAAGGGATCTCTGGACGAGGTTGATGACTGTATGGCTCTGGGATTGCTTTCTCGCAGGGAGTCGAGAAAGGATCTCTAGGTGAGGATGAGACTTAATGATACTACTACTTATACAGTATTGATGTACACTCTTCTAATGCTGCAAGACCTCTGAAGATGCTAGTCTTCGATAGGACTAGGCCTTCTCTCTAATTCTGGCATTTCTGCAGCCCAGTCCACATATATGGCCTTCCTTTGATAATGTTGCATATGTAGTGTAGATCCTTGCTTGCTGAGTACTTCGGATGAGTACTCACGGTTGCTTTGCTTTCTTTTTCCCCCAAATACTTTTGATGCAACCAGATGACGGAGCCCCGGATACAGCTGCCCCCGCCGACGATCGCTACTTCTACTACCTCGAGGGTGGATACTACTACGAGCTTGCCGACGACCAGGAGTAGGATCGGAGGGTCCCAGGCAGGAGGCCTGCGCCTTTCGATCGTAGTGTTTTATTTTGCCCCGCCTTCTTAAAGGCTTATATCCGTTTCTCTTTTATATCTGTACCCAGATATCTTATGCTTCCACTGACGCTTGTAGGCGAGCTTATGTATTCGAGTCCTCGAGGCCCCTGGCTTGTAATATAATGCTTGTATGACTTTATTTATGTTTTAGAGTTGTGTTGTGATATCTTCCCATGAGTCCTTAGGCTTGATCGTGTGCAATTGCGTCTATGATTAGTGCACGATTGAGCCGGGGGCGTCACAGTGCCCATACCCATGTACTCAAATTTCCTTCTTCGGTGATGATGGAGATGATGAAGTAGTAGGCTTGTCCTCTGGCTTCCATGGCATAGGTTCCCCATCATAAAAGGATGAACGAGTCTCCGGAGTCCTGAAACTTGCAGCTAAACTCATACCTTTAAATCTTGCCTCACATTCAAAATTTTGATTTTGAAGATCATAGATTTGGCCCTCGAGATAGCCGATTTGTTCGTTGAGCATGAAGATGATTTCCCTCATTGACTGGCCATCCATTTTGTGATCATGGGTGAATTCCGTAATCATGGAGTGGTTGGCGCTGAGTCCATGTTCCACCATCCCTTGGCACTTGAAGATCTCCTGCTCCACCGCTTCGAGCCTGGCCTCCACGCTCCCTGTCTTCTTGGGCCCTTGAACATCCCAGATGTGGAGCACCCACTCACGCATCTTAATAGCTTGAGGGTGCTTCATCACCTCTGGTAGGTAGGGGTTGATGAACTTCTTGTAGAACTTGTCCTTGGAGGAGCTCGGTGGAGCCATGGCGATCTAGATCTGTCAGAAAAACAACACGGAACAAGAACAGAAGATATTTCTGTGATACGGTGGTCAAAACATTCGGGAGTATAGATAAAGAATTTTATCTAGCAAAACAAGTATTCCAGAAGAAAATAGAGTCAGGACGTCTCACAAGGGGCCCACGAGCCACCAAGGCGCGCCCTAGTGCCTTGTGGGCACCTGGTGGCCCCCTCTGGTGTTTCTTATTTTTGTATTTTTTCTAAATTACAAAACTGACTGAAAATATTTTTATGGAATTTTTGGAGTCGGTTTACTTACCTTATCACGTACCTCTTCCTTCTGAGGGTTCTGGAGTGTTCTGGAAGGTCTCTCTTATGTATTCTTCCGGTGTCATAGTTTGAATAATGTTAGTTTCAACATTAATAGGTGTACCTGAGATATAATGCTTAATTCTTTGCCCATTGACCACCTTCGGATTAGTGCCTTCGGCGTTGTTGATCTTAATGGCTCCAAAATAATAAACTTCCTCAATGATATATGGTCCTTCCCCTTTAGAGAGAAGTTTTCCTACAAAAAATCTAAAATGGGAATTGTACAATAGAACATACTCACCCACTTTGAATTCCCGCTTCTAGATTCTTTTGTCATGCCATCTTTTAACTTTTTCTTTAAACAATTTGGCATTTTCATAAGCTTGGGTTCTCCATTCATCTAACGAGCTAATATCAAATAACCTCTTTTCTCCGGCAAGTTTAAAATCATAATTGAGTTCTTTAATTGCCCAATATGCTTTATGTTCTAACTCAAGAGGTAAATGACATGCTTTTCCATAAACCATTTTATATGGAGACATACCCATAGGATTTTTATAAGCAGTTCTATAGGCCCATAATTTATCATCTAATTTCTTAGACCAATTCTTTCGAGATCTATTAACGGTCTTTTGCAAAATTAACTTTATTTCCCTATTGCTCAATTCAACTTGACCACTAGACTGAGGATGATAGGGGGATGCAATTATATGGTTGACATCATATTTAGCAAGCAGTTTATGGAAAGCACCATGAATGAAATGTGCACCACCATTGGTCATTAAATATCTAGGAACTCTAAATCTCGGGAAAATAACTTCTTTTAGCATTTTAATAGAAGTTTTATGATCAACACTACTTGTTGGAATAGCTTCTACCCACTTAGTAACATAATCAACAACAACTAAAATATGTGTATACCCATTAGAGGAAGGAAAATGTCCCATATAATCAAATCCCCAAACATCAAATGGTTCAATAACAAGTGAATAATTCATAGGCATTTCCTAACATCTACCAATATTACGAATTCTTTGACATTCATCACAAGATAAGACAAACTTACGAGCATCCTTGAAAAGAGTAGGCCAATAAAAACCAGATTATAATACCTTGTGTGCAGTTCTGTCTCCCGCATGGTGTCCTCTGTAAGCCTCAGAATGACACTTCCGTAGGATTTGTTCTTGTTCATGCTGAGGTATACAATGTCTAATAATACCATCTACCCCTTCTTTATAAAGATGTGGGTCATCCCAGAAGTAATGTCTTAAATCAAAGAAAACCCTTTTCTTTTGTTGATATGTGAAACTAGGTGGTATAAATTTAGCAACAATGTAATTAGCATAATCTGCATACCAAGGAGTATTGCGAGAAGCATTTATGACAGCTAGTTGCTCATCAGGAAAACTATCATCAATAGGTAGTGGGTCATCAAGCATATTTTCCAACCTAGACAAGTTATCAGCTACGGGATTCTCAGCTCCCTTCCTAATATGAAAATCAAATTCTTGTCGCAATAGTACCCACCTAATGAGTCTAGGTTTAGCATCTTCCTATCAGTAATAGCAGCATGATCGGTGTGAATAATCACTTTAGAATCAACTATGTAGGATCTGAATTTATCACATGCAAACACAACTGCTAATTTTTTTTCTCAGTAGTAGCATAATTTCTTTGAGCACTGTCTAGAGTTTTACTAGCATAATGGATAACATTTAGTTTCTTATCAATTCTTTGTCCTAAAACAGCACCAACAACATAATCACTTGCATCACACATAATCTCAAAAGGCAAGTTCCAATCAGGTGGTTGAACAATAGGTGCAGAGGTTAAGTCTTTCTTAAGTGTTTCAAAGGCGTCTACAAAATCATCATAAAAAACAAATGGGACATCCTTTTGTAATATATTAGCAAGAGGCCTAGAAATTTTAGAGAAGTCATTAATAAACCTCCTATAGAAACCAGCATGGCCAAGGAAACTTATTATACCTTTAATATCTTTAGGACATGGCATTTTCTCAATTGCATCAACTTTGGCTTTATCTACTTCAATACCCCGTTCAGAAATTTTATGCCCCAAGACAATACCTTCATTCACCATAGAGTGGCACTTCTCTCAATTCGAGACAAGATTAGTTTGTTCACATCTCCGCAAAACTCAATCAAGGTTGCTTAAGCAATCATCAAAATAAGTTCGGTAAACTGAAGAATCATCCATGAAAACCTCAACAATCTTTTCACAAAATTCAGAGAATATAGCAGTCATACATCTTTGAAAAGTGGCAGGTGCATTGCATAAACCAAAGGTCATACGTCTATAGCCATAAGTTCCAAAATGACAAGTAAAGGTGGTTTTCTCTTGGTCGGATTGTGATACAGGTATTTGAGAGAAACCAGAATATCCATCAAGAAAGCAAAAGTGTGCGTGCTTAGATAGTCTTTCTAACATTTGATCAATAAAAGGAAAGGGGTAATGATCTTTTCTAGTAGCTTTGTTTAATTTTCTAAAATCAATTACCATCCTATAACTAGTTACAATTCTTTGTGGAATGAGCTCATTTCTATCATTAGGGGCAACAGTAATGCCTCCTTTCTTGGGGATACAATGAACATGACTTACCCATCTACTATCAGCTATGGGATAGATTATACCTACTTCTAGAAGCTTTAATATTTCAGTTCTTACCACTTCCTTCATCTTAGGATTTAATCGTCGTTGATGATCGACAACTGGTTTAGCATCAGGCTCCATATTGATTTTGTGCTGACATAGAGTGGGACTAATGCCCTTAAGATCATCAAGAGTATATCCAATAGCAACACGATGCTTCCTTAGAGTTTTTAATAATCTCTTTTCTTCATGCTCTGTAAGGTTAGCACTAATAATAACAGGATATATCTTCTTTTCATCAAGATAAGCATACTTCAAAGCATCAGGCAATTGTTTTAATTCAAACACAGGATCACCCTTAGGTGGAGGAGGACCTCCAAGAGTTTCAACATGCAAATTATGTTTAAGAATAGGTGGTTGATCAAAGAACATCTTATCTATTTCATTTCTTTCATTCATGCCCATATCATTTTCATGGTCTAGCAAATATTGTTCTAACGGGTCAGTAGGAGGTACGACAATAGAAGCAAGACCAATAATTTCATCTTTACTAGACAAATCTTTATCATGCGGTTGTCTACTAAACTTAGAGAAGTTAAACTCATGAGACACATCACCAAAGTTAACACTGACAATTTCTCTATTGCAGTCTATCTTAGCATTAATAGTGTTCAAGAAAGGTCTACCAAATATAATGGGACACAAATCATCTTGTGGAGAAACAAGAACTAGAAAATTAGTAGGGTATTCTATTTTTCCACACAAGACTTCAACATCTCTAACAATCCCAAGCAGTGAAATAGTGTCTCTATTCGCAAGCTTAATAGTAACATCAATATCTTCTATTTCAGTAGGTGCAATATGATTCATAATTTCTTGATATTGGGTAAACGGGATAGCACTCACACTAGCACCCAAATCACATAAGCCATGATAACATTGATCTCCTATTTTAACAGAGACAACAGGCATGCCAACAACAGGCTTAGTCTTATCTTTAGTATCGGGTTTGGCAATTCTAGCAGCTTCACCACAGAAATAAATAACATGCCCATCAATATTATCGACCAAGAGATCTTTATCCATAGAAACATTAGGTTCAACTTTAATTTGTTCAGAGGGTTTAGGTGGTTTAATATTACTTTTGGTAACCACGGTTGAAACCTTAGCATGTTCCTTTATCCTAACAGGGAAAGGTGTTTTTCCAATATAAGAGTAGGCACAACTAGATCAACATTGTAAATTATAGTTTCATCTTTAGCTATAACGGGCTCCTCAATCTTTTCTTTAACAGGGGGATGCTATTTAAACCATTTCTCCTTAGGGAGATCAACATGATTAGCAAATGATTCACAAAAAGAGGCTACTATCTCAGAGTCAAGTCCATATTTAGTGCTAAACTTATGAAAAGCATTGGTATCCATAAAAGATTTAACACAATCGAACTCAATTATTATACCTGACTCATTACCTTTGTCGAGTTCCCAATCTTCAGAGTTGTATTTAATTCTTTCTAGAAGATCCCATCTGAATACAATAGTTTTCTTCATAAAGGAGCCAGTCGAAGAAGAATCGAGCATGGTTTGATTATCATGAGAAAGCCGAGCATAAAATTTTTGTAAGATCATTTCTTTTGAGAGGTCATGATTGGGGCATGTATACATCATGTACTTAAGCCGCCCCCAAGCTTGAGCCATGCTTTCCCCTTCATGAGGCCAAAAATTATATATATAACTCCGATCACGATGAACTAGATGCATAGGATAAAACTTATGATGAAATTCCAATTTCAATCGATTCCAATCCCAAGCTCCAATATCATCACATAGCCTATACCATGTCAATGCCTTTCCATTCAAAGATAGAGGGAAAACCTTCTTCTTAACTTCATCTCCGGGTAGTCCTGCAAGCTTAAATAATCCACAAACTTCATCCACGTAGATTAGGTGCATATAGGGATGTAGTGTTCCATCTCATGCATAAGGATTAGCTAGCAGTTTCTCTATCATACCCGAAGGAATCTCATAATAAATATTTTCAGTAGGTGTATTAGGTTGAGTAGCAACTCTTTGTGCTTCTGGTCGAGGTGAAGATATCCCGAACAAACCCCTCAAAGGATTGTTTTCCATAGTAACAAGTAACAATAAATTTCAGCACGTAATATAAATGTTTCCTTATCGAATTCCACTTACCAAAGGCGCTTCACTCCCCGGAAAAGGCGCTAGAAAAGAGCCTTGATGACCCACAAGTATAGGGGATCAATCGTAGTCCTTTAGATAAGTAAGAGTGTCGAACCCAATGAGGAGTAGAAGGAAATGACAAGCGGTTTTCAGCAAGGTAATTTTTGCAAGCACTAAAATTATCGGTAACAGGTAGCTTTATAGCAAGATAATTTGTAACAAGTAACAAGTAACAATAGTAACAATAGGTGCAAAAAGGTATCCCAATCCTTTTTGTAGCAAAGGATAGGCCAGAACAGTCTCTTATAATAAGTAAAACGTTCTCGATGACACATGGGAATTTCATCTAGTCACTTTCATCATGTTGGTTTGATTCGCGTTCGCTACTTTGATAATTTGATATATGGGTGGACCGGTGCGTGGGTGCTGTTCTTACTTGAACAAGCCTCCCACTTATGATTAAATCCTCTCACAAGCATCCGCAACTACGAAAGAAGAATTAAGATAAAATCTAACCATAGCATTAAACATATGGATCCAAATCAGCCCCTTACGAAATAGCGCATAAACTAAGGTTTAAACTTCTGTCACTCTAGCAACCTATCATCTAATAACTACTCCACAATGCATTCCCTTGGCCCAAAGATGGTGAAGTGTCATGTAGTCGACGTTCACATAACACCACTAACGGAATCACACCATGCACATCAACAAAATATCGAACGAATACCAAGTTCACATGATTACTTATGACAAGACTTCTCCCATGTCCTCAAGAACAAAAGCAACTACTCACAAGTCATATTAATGCTCAAGATCAGAGGGGTATTGAATAGTATAATGGATCTGAACATATAATCTTCCACCAAATAAACCAACTAGCATCAACTACATGATGTAATCAACAATACTAGCAACCCATAGGTACCAATCTGAGGTTTTGATACAAAGATTGAATACAAGAGATGAACTAGGGTTTGAGATGAGATGGTTCTGGTGAATATGTTGATGAAGATTGGTCCTCCCACGATGAGAGAGTTGCTGGTGATGATGACGACGTCAATTTCCCCCTCCCGGAGGGAAGTATCCCCAGCGGAATCGTTCCGCCAGAGAGCAAAAGTGCTCCTGCCCAAGTTCCGCCTCGAGGCGGCGGCGTTCCGTCTTGAAAGTCCTCTCCTAATTTTTTTAGGGCAAATGGGCTTATATAACAGAAGATGGGCACCAGAGGCTAGCCAGGTGGCTCCCTCGGGTAGTTTTTTCTCCAATATTTTTTATTTATTCCAAAAAAAATCTCTGTGAAATTTCAGCTCATTTGGAGATGTGCATAATAGGTATCTCTGACATAGCTTTTTCAGGTCCAGAATTCCAGCTGCCGACAATCTCTCCCTTCTTGTAAATCTTGCATATTAAGAGAGAAAAGGCATTAGAATTGCTCCACAAAGTGTTAAATTGATTAAAAACACTAAATAATAGTAGGAAAACATGATGCACAATGGACGTATCAATGTCATGTCCCTTTCTGTCACTGGGATTGAGCACTGCAAGATCAAACCCTTCACAAAGCACCTCTCCCATTGCAAGAAAAATCAATCTAGTTGGCCAAACCAAATCAATAGATCGGAGATAAATACAAAGATATAATAATCATGCATAAAAGAGTTCAGAGAAGACTCAAATAATATTCATAGATAATCTAATCATAAACTCACAATTCATCAGTTCCCAACAAACACACCGCAAAAAAGTGATTACATTGAATAGATCTCCAAGAACATCAAGGAGAACATTGTATTAAAGATCAAAGAGAGAGAAGAAGCCATCTACCTACTAGCTATGGACCCGTAGGTCTGTGGTAAACTACTCACACATCATCGGAAGGGCAACAAGGTTCATGTAGAGCCCTTCTGTGATCAATCACCCCTCTGGCAGAGTGTCGGGGAAGGCCTCCAGATGGGATCTCACGAGAACAGAAACTTGTGGTGGTGGAAAAAGTATTTCGGGGGGCTCTCTGATGTTGGGGGAATATTTGGGTATTTATAGAGCTGAGATTAGGTCAAGAGCTGCCACGAGGGGCCCACAAGCCTGGGAGGCGCGCCTAGCAGGGCTTGTCACCTCCTCGTGGCTCTTCAGGTCTTCTCCCGAAGCTTCTAGGGTCCCTTCTGGTCCAGAAAAAAATTAGTCGAAAGTTTTTTCTTCGTTTGGACTCTTTTTGATATTGATTTCCTGAAAATCCTAAAACATGCAAAAAACAACAACTCACACTAGACACTAGGTTAATAGGTTAGTCCCAAAAAATGATATATAATTGCATATAATTGCTTAATAAACATTCAATTGATACTATAATAGCATGGAACAATAAAAAATTATAGATACGTCGGAGATGTATCAAGCATCCTCAAGCTTAATTCCTGCTCGTCCTCGAGTAGGTAAATGAGAGCAACCGAATTTTTGATGTGGAATGCAACCTATCATATTCATCATGTAATGTTTCTTTTTGCAGCATGAATATTGAGATTGAGTGATTCAAAGCAATAGTCTATACTTTGACATAAAGACATAAGTACTCAAGCATACTAACAAACAATCAAGTCTTTCAAAATATCAACGCCAAAGAAAGTTATTCCTAGCCATCATGCTCAATCATTGATCCATTCATGAAACACACTCAATATTAGCTACACCCAATGCACAAGTATGACAATAGTCCTCTCCAGTTGGTGCTTATAAGAGAAGGTGAAGACTAAAAATAAAAATAAAAAATGCATAAAAGTAAAATATCTAGGCCCTTCGCAGAGGGAAGCAGAGATTTGCAGAGGTGCCAGAGCTGAAAGCTTAAAACAGAGATAAATTATTTTGGGAGGCATGCTTTTCCTATCAACGTCATGACCGAAAGTTCCCAATATCCTCCATGCTAGACACATTATAGGCGGCTCCCAAACAAAAAATACAGAGCTGAAAGCTTAAAACAGAGATAAATTATTTTGGGAGGCATGCTTTTCCTATCAACGTCACGACCGAAAGTTCCCAGTATCCTCCATGCTAGACACATTGTAGGTGGCTCCCAAACCAAAAATAAAGTTTACTCCCCCTCCACCATTCTTTCACAATCCATGGCTAGCCGTACCTATAGGTGTCTTCCAAACTTTCAACTTTCCAAGGGGGAGTTTTTTTTTTCATTTTGATTCATTTCGGGACTGGGCATCCCTATTACCTGCCACTTTCGCGTGCAATGACAAGTGAATAAACACTCATCGTGAGAATAATCCATCTAGCATGAAATATATTGGCCACCCCCTGTCGCTCCATGAGCGGTACGGGCACACAAAACGGATAAAGTTCTTGAATGATTAGAGTTGGCACATGCAAATTTACTTGGAACGACATGTTAATACCACATATAGGTAGGTATAGTGGACTCATATGGCACAACTTTAGGTTTAAGGAATTGGATGCACACGCAGCATTCCCGCTTAGTACAAATGAAGGCTAGCAAAAAGATTGAGAAGCAACCAACCAGAAAACGAAAACGGTCATAAACATGCATTGCAAATAACTAACACTGAATAATGCACCATAAGTAGGACATAATTTCGTTGCATAACTATTGACTTTACGTGCATGCATAGGGAATCACAAACCTTAACACCAATATTCTTACTAAACCACAAGTACTCACTAGCAAAACCCACATTATCATCTTCATATCCCAAAACTATTGCAAGGAATCAAACTTATCATATTCAATGATCTACATAATTTTTTTTATTATATCCTTCTTGAATATCCATCATATTAGGACCAAATTCATAACTTGTGCAAATTACCATTACTATTATAAACTCTCAAAATGATATAAGTGAAGCATGAGAGTGCAAATATTTCTTCAAAATATAATCACCGCCGTGCTCTAAAAGATATAAGTGAAGTACTAGAGCAACTGCCTAGCTCAAAAGATATAAGCGAAGCACAAAGAGTATTCTAACAAATCACAAAAAATGTGTGTCCCTCTCAAATTGGTGTGTCCAACAAAGATGATTGTGACAAACTAAAAAGCAAACAAAGCAAAGACTCATAGAATACACGACGCTCCAAGCAAAACTCATATCATGTGATGAATAAAAATATAGCTCCAAGTAAAATTACCGATGGTTGGTAGAAGAAAGAGGGGCATCCTCAAGCTTAGTTGCTTGGGAGTCCTTTAATATTACCTTGGGGTTTCTTGGGCATCCTCAAGCTTAGGCTATTTCCACTCCATATTCCTTCATCCATCATGATCTCACTCAAAACTTGAAAACTTCAGTACACAAAACTCAACAAAACCTTTGTGAGATCCGTTAGTATAACAAAGCAAATCACCACTTTAGGTACTGTTGTAAACCCATTCATATTTTATTATTGTATTATACCTACTATATTCTAACTTCTTCATGGCTTATACCCCCCGATACAATCCATAGTTTCATCAAAACAAGCAAACAATGCAATGAAAACAGAATCTGTCGAAAACAGAATAGTCTGTAGCAATCTGAATATTGATCATACTTCTGTAACTCTAAAAATTCTAAAAACATTATGACAACGTGCAATCATCTGTAAAAAATTTCAGATCAAATGCACATTCCAGTGAATTTAAAAAATTCTACTACTGGGCGCAAAAGTTTCTGTTTTTTCACAGAATCGAAGCAACTATCATCCAATCATCCCAAAGGATTTATTTGGCACAAACACTAATTTAAACACAAAAACACAACCGTAATAGTAGAATAATTTTCATGGATAATATTCATAGAAGACTCAAATAATATTCATGGATAATCTGGTCATAAAATCACAGTTCATCGGATCCTAACAAACAGACCGCAAAAAGTGATTACATCGAATAGATCTCCAAGAACATCGAGGAGAACATTGTATTGAAGATCAAAGAGATAGAAGAAGCCATCTAGCTACTAGCTACGGAGCCGTAGGTCCGAGGTAAACTACTCACACATCATCGGAAGGGCAACAAGGTTGATGTAGAGTCCCTCCGTGATTGATTCCTGATAAGTCTCCGTCGTATCTACTTTTCCTAACGCTTTTGCTCTTGTTCTGGACTCTAATTTGCATGATTCAAGTGAAACTAACCCGGACTGATGCTGTTTTCAGCAGAACTACCATGGTGTTGTTTTTGTGCAGAAATAAAAGTTCTTGGAATGGAACGAAACTTTTTGGAGATCTATTTTACAATAAAAGAAAAATACTGGAGCCAAGAACCACCGGAGGGGGGCCCCTGGGTGAGCACAACCCACCAGGGCGTGCCCCCCCTCCAGGCACGCCCAGGTGAGTTGTGCCCACATGGTGGCCCCGCAGACCCTGACTCCGACTCCTTAAATACCTACATTTGGAGAGAAAAATCAGGGAGAAAGAATTATCGCATTTCATGATACGGAGCCGCCGCCACCTCCTATTCTTCATCGGGAGGCCAGATCTGGAGCCCGTCTGGGGCTCCGGAGAGGGGGGGGGGGGTCTTTGGTCTTCGTCATCAACAACCCTTCTCCATCGCCAATTCCATGATGCTCCCCACCGGGAGTGAGTAATTCCTTCGTAGGCTCGCTGGTCGGTGAGGAGTTGGATGAGATTCATCATGTAATCGAGTTAGTTTTGTTAGGGCTTGATCCCTAGTATCCACTATGTTCTGAGATTGATGTTGTTATGACTTTGCCATGCTTAATGCTTGTCACTAGGGCCCGAGTGCCATGATTTCAGATCTGAACCATTTATGTTTTCACCATTATATCTATGTTCTAGATCCGATCTTGCAAGTCATATTCACCTATTACGTGTTATGATCCGTAAACCCCGCAATGACAATAGTCGGGATACTTTCTGGTGATGACCGTAGTTTGAGGAGTTCATGTATTCACTATGTGTTAATGCTTTGTTCCGGTTCTCTATTAAAAGGAGGCCTTAATATCCCTTAGTTTCCTTATGGACCCCGCTGCCACGGGAGGGTAGGACAAAAGATGTCATGCAAGTTCTTTCCATAAGCACGTATGACTATTTACGGAATACATGCCTATGTTATATTTATGAACTGGAGCTAGTTTTGTATCGCCCTAGGTTATGACTGTTATATGATGAATATCATCCAACGAATTCACCGATCCAATGACTACGAATTTTCCATATATTGTTCTTGCTAAGTTACTACTAGTGCTGCTGCTACTGTTACACTTGCTACAAAATTATTGCTATCACTGTTACTGCTACTGCTACTATTATCACTGCTATCAGAACTATCATATTACTGTGCTACTGATCACTTTGCTGCAGATAATTAATCTCCAGGTGTGGTTGAATTGACAACTCAGCTGCTAATACTTACAAATATTCTTTGGCTCCCCTTGTGTTGAATCTATAAATTTGGGTTGAATACTCTACCCTCGAAAACAGTTGCGATCCCCTATACTTGTGGGTTATCAAGACCTTTTTCTGGTGCCATTGCCGGGGAACATAGCTATATTTGTTGAGTCACTTGGTATTATTATCTATTTATCACTATGAAGAATCTGAAAGATACAAAGGCTAAGATTTTTCCCTCTAAGACGAGGGGCGGTAAGGAACTGCTATCACACTTCGCACTTGATTCACCTTCTATTTTGAGTAGACTTGCAACACCACCACATGCTATTAATGCTGATATGTGGCAAGTTATTGATGTTGCTACCTCTGCTATGAATGCTACTCATGATGATGCTAGTACTCTGCTTGATGATAATATGCCACTAGGTGAATTTCTTGATGATCAAATTGCTAGAGCTAAAGATATTGAGAATGCTGAAACTGATGAAATTATTGAAACCGATGAAGTACTTGAAACTAAAAATCTTGAAACATCTATTAGGCCTAGCTCTCCTAGATATGAATTGCCTAAGGTACTTGAAGGTTATGTTATGGATGAGGAGACATCTAGAGATTTTCTTTCTTGCAATGATAGAGATGATCTTAAGAAATTACTATGCAAACTGAAAGAAAAATCTTTGAATGCTAGAATGAAATGTGATCCTAAGTTTGCTACTTCACCTATCTTTGTTGATGATAAGGATTATGAATTCTCTGTCGACCTAGAGTTAATTACTTTGGTTGAATCTGATCCTTTCCATGGCTGTGAAACTGAAACTGTTGTGGCACACCTTACTAAATTGAATGATATAGCCACCCTATTTGCTCATGATGAGGAGATTCGCTACTATTATATTCTCAATTATTTCTGTTCTCATTAAAGGGTGATGCTAAGACTTGGTACAATACTCTTGCTCCTGGTTGTGTGCATAGTCCCCAGAATATGATTTATTACTTCTCTGAAAAATATTTTCCTGCTCATAAGAAACAATCTGCCTTACAGGAAATATTTAATTTTGTGCAAATTGAAGAAGAGAGTCTCCCACAAGCTTGAGGGAGGCTTCTCCAATTGCTTAATGGTTTGCCTGATCATCCACTTAAGAAAAATGAAATACTTGATATCTTCTATAATGGACTAACCGATGCTTCTAGGGACTTCCTAGATAGTTGTGCTGGTTGTGTTTTCAGGGAACAAACTGTTGAGCAAGCTGAGGAATTATTGAATAATATATTGAAAAATTATGATGATTGGACTCTTCCTGAACCACCGCCTAAACCCACTCCTAAGAAGAGGGGTATCTTATATCTCAGTCCTGAGGATATGCAAGAGGCAAAGAAAAGTACGAAGGAAAAAGGTATTAAAGCAGAGGATGTTAAAAATTTACCTCCTATTGAAGAGATACATGGACTTGACACACCACCACAAAAGGTGGTAGAGGTAAATTCTTTAATGAAATTTGATGGAAGGGATATCCCTTATAATAAACATCCTAGTCAATGCCTTTATGAGTTTGACAACTACATTAGAAAACAAGATCACTTCAATGAAAATGTTATGAAACAATTGAAATATAATTCCAATATGATTGATCGCTTGAGTGACTTGTTATTTAGAATTACTAATGATGTAAGAGGTGTAGGGAAACATGCTTCTATGGTTCAAACTCAACTAGAACAAGTTGCTAAAACTCAAAGAGAGTTGCTTGATGAAATGAATAATAATATGAATGACTTTGCTGTTAGAGTAGCAACTACAGGAGGTAAAATGACTCCGAAATCACTTTATCCTGAGGGACACCCTAAAAGAATTGAACAAGGCTCTCAAAGGATTAACACTGATGCACCTAGTCCTTCTAAAAAGAAGAAGAAAAAGAAAAATGATAGGACTTTGCATACCTCTAGTGAACCTAAAGTAGAAAAACCTCCTAATAATAATGATGTTTCTATTTCTGATGCTGAAACTCAATCTGGTAATGAACACTCATCTAGTGATAATGAAAAATATAATGATGATGTTCATGAAGACACTCAACCAGACCATGATAAACAACCAGATAATGATGTTGAAATAGAACTAGCTGTTGATCTTGATAATCCACAACCTAAAAATAAAAGATATGATAAAAGAGACTTTGTTGCTAGAAAACATGGAAGAGAAAGAGAACCATGGGTTCAAAAACCCATGCCCTTTCCACCTAAATGAACTAAGAAAAAGGATGATGAAGAATTTGAATGCTTTGCTGAAATGCTTAGGCCAGTCTATTTGAACACTCGCTTGACTGATATTTTAAAGATGGCTCCTTATGCAAAATATATGAAAGACATTATCACTAATAAGAGAAAAATACCTAAAGCTGAAAGCTCCAACATGCTTGCTAATTATTCTTTTAAGGATGGAGTACCTAAAAACTTGGAGATCCAGGAATACCAACTATACCTTGCTCCATCAAAAGAAATTATGTAAAAACTGCTTTGTCTGATCTAGGAGCTGGTGTTAGTGTTATGCCTATCTCCTTATATAAAAGACTTGATTTGAATAAACTCACACCTACTAAAATATCTTTGCAAATGGTTGACAAATCAACTGCCATACCTATCGGTATTTGTGAGGATGTGCCCGTTGTTGTTGCAAATGTTACTATCTTAACTGACTTTGTTATACTTGAGATGCCCGAGGACGACACCATGTCGATTATCCTTGGTAGACCTTTTTGAATACTGTAGGGGCTGTTATTAATTGCAATAAAAGCAAGGTCACTTTTCATATCAATGGTAATGAACATACAGTGCACTTTCCGAAGAAACAATTCCAAGTGAATGGTATTAATTGTATTGAAAAATCTCTGACACTCACTATTGGAAGTTTCTAACTACCTCTACCTACTGCCAAAAAGAAATATGAAATGCTTATTGTTGGGGACATGCATATCCCCGTTGAGGTAACTTATAGTTTTACGAAAGTTCTTTGGTTTCATGCTAATCGAAGGTGGTTGTTAATAAGACTGGATCAACCTTATTAATGGATCATTTTCGAGAGGTATGAAGTTGCTGAATCTAGTAAGCACACCTTCTGCTCCCAACTTTTATTTTCTGTTTTTCTTAGTTAAACAAAATAAGATGCCATGTTTTGTCCGTTTTCTAAATTTCCCGTGCAATAAAAAATGACCAAAAAATAAAAGTTCTCAGAATGCCCTGAAAATTTAATATGATTTTTTTCTGAATATTTTTGAAATTTTAGTGCAAATAACATCAGAGGGGGGGGGGGGGGGGTGCACCAGGTGGGCACAACCCACCTGGGCGCGCCAGCAGCCCCAGGTGCGCCCTGGTGGGTTGTGGTCCCCACGTGGGCCCCTCACTTATCTCTTTAGCCCATGTGATCCCCTACCTCCAAAAAAATCACCATTGCTCTCCCTCTTGTGTTCTTGCTCTCAAACCCGTGGATTTTGATCTCTTTGCTCGAAGTTCCGTTTCCGAAACTGTTTTGGGGGATTGCTACTTGGTATGTGACTCCTCCATTGCTCCAATTAGTTTTTGCTTTAGTGGATTATATTTTGAATAATTAGCTACTCTTGGTGCTGCTGTAGATGAGCTTGCATGTTGAATTCTTAGAGTTCTAAGTAGTTTGAATGCTCAATATAGCCTCTATGTGTAACACCCCCGGTGATTAGCAACAGTAATCACTTTTGATAATGACATGTCAGCAAGCTTAATAGTGCATAATCATCATTAGCATCATATTGCATTTCAACTCCTAAGTCAAATTCAAATTTAAATGAAAGTGGAATATAAAAGTTGTCCAACATAGAAACTAAAATGTCAGATAAATAACAAATATTCCAGAGGCTATTCTAAAATTGAAACCAACATCATTGGAATTGGATAAGTGACTCGAACAACCTCAAACAGTGGATAAAGATAATATTTAATAACCATTTATTAAATCTGAAATAAATATGGAATTATATTTTGTCCAAACTAATTTTAGGTGTTAGGGAATAATGCACTGGTATTTATGAACTAGATCTCATGTTTTACAAAAACCATTTTGAGGCCTAGCTATTTACTAGCAGAGTAAAGGGAATAAATAAAGAAAAGAAAAAGGAAAAGAAATAGAAAACAGAGAAGAAGAAAAAAAGAGCAACCCCCCCCACGGCCCAACTGGGCCGAAGCCCAGCCGGCCGGCCCACCTGCGCCCCCCTGGCCTATACCTACCCCCCAGCCGGCCGAACCCTAGCCGACTCCCCCCTCGCTTTCTCCTCCCCCCCATCTGGATCGGGATCCCCCGATCCCGTCCGCCCCGCCGCCGACGCCCAACGCCGTCGCCTCGTCGCCGGCGCTACCCGTCCACCTCGCCGTCATCTCCGGCCTCCACCCCGAGCCCCTCCTCGCCATCGACGCCCGGCGCCCGAGCCGCGCGCTCGCTCGGCCCGCGCTCGACGCGCTCGACGCCGACGCCGCCGCCTCGCCCCGTCGCCGTTCCCCCCTCGAGCTCGAACCCCCCCGTGCCTTGGCCTACGAACCCCCGGTGGAGGACCCCGCCGCTGCTCTCCTGCCGCGGCTGCTGCTCGAGCTGTTGCTCCGCTGCCGTCGCGCAGGCCTCGCCTCCTCCCCTGCTCACCGCGTCGACCACCCGTGCCGCCCGCACGGTGCGCGCGCCCCGTGCGCCCGCGCCGTGGCCGGCCCCTCCTGGCCGCGGCGAAGCACGCGCGCGCCTGCACCCCGTGCTTCTCGCTCGCGCACCCGCGTCGCCTCCGTCCACCGCCCGCGCGCACGCACACGCATACCCGCGCGCCGCACCGCGCCCGCCACCCGCGCGCCGCAGCCCGCGCTCGCCCCTGCCCCTCGCCCCGCGCCCGCCTCGCCGTGCGCCCGCGCGCGCGCCACGCACGCACGCCGCACGCGCGCCCGCCCGTGGCCCCCTGTGCCACAGACAGGTGGGGCCGAACCCCTGAGACACTGACAAACGGGCCCCGCCCGAAAAACGTTTAGAGAAAAAAATAATAATAAAATAATAAAATAAATAATTAATTAATTAGTTAATTAATTAGCTAATTAACTCTGTTTAGATTAATATAATTTAATTAATTAGTTTAATTAATTGTTAATTAATTAGTTAACCCTAACTAACTAAACCAGCCTATGACAGGTGGGACCCACCCTGTCAGGCGCCTGCTGACATCAGCATGATGTCATGCTGATGTCATCGCAGCACTGTTTCGGATAATGTTGAATTAAATAATTAATTAAATTTCAGAAATTACTAAAAACTTTAGAAAATCATATTAAATAAACCGTAACTCCGATGAAAATATTTTATACATGAAACTTGCTCAGAACGACGATACGAACCCGAATACGTCCTCCGTATTCCCGTCAGATGCCCGCAGCTATAAGAACATTGAACTTTTAGACCGATTTCAGTAAATGAATAGTGCCCAACTTTAATTAAATAAATCCAAATAAATTCCTAAATTAACTAAATCGTTTAGTTAGGCAGTAGAACACCCCGGCATATCATTTAGGCATGTCATACATATTGTTTGCATTATTGCCGTGAATTTATTGTTTCTCTCCCCCTCCTTCTCTCTCTCGATAGACGCTGAGACCGACGGCGCTGCACCAGGATACGACTACTCTACCGACGAGCAGCCCGTTGACGACCTTCCCCTCTTGCCAGAGCAACCAGGCAAGCCCCCCCTTGAGCATTCCAGATATCGCCCATTCTATTCTCCTGCTTGCATTAGATTTTGCTACTGTTAATGTATGCTCCTATTCTGATGCATAGCCTGCTGTTGTAACCTGTTCATTGCTACCTTACCTGCCTATGATAAACTGTTTAGTATAGGTTGGTGATGAACCATCAGTGACCCCACCACCTTACCCTTGTTGCCCCTGCTTGATCATCGACGACTCGATCAACGTGATCGTCGACCAGAGACCGACACCTCACTTCACACCCCCTTAGTTGTACGACTCTGCGTAGTAACTATCGAGTGCCGAGGGTGATACCTCGTAACGCACTCACGATGAATACTCTGCAGTGTAGCTGTTCGGTCGTGGTCATCGAGGGTGATTCCTCCTTCTCCACTTCCGATACGACTCTGTCGTGCAACCCTCAGTGTGAACCTCGAGGGTGATACCTCATACGTTCACCCTGATGATTTGACCACACGGCTACTTGACCTTTGTTACAGGCGGGTCCACCCTGGTAGGTACCCGCTGGGGATCTATGATTTCGGGTGTGCCGGAAGGGCACTCGAGTGTGACATTGTGGCGGAGCATCAGAGACTCTGATTGTCTCCGCTTGATACTAATTGAGCCTATTGGATTTGGGTGTGTGATCTGAGTGGGTCGACGTGCCCTATACGCACTACCACCACGTGGGATAATGGTTATGGGACCCTCTGCAAAGTACGTTTCTCCGAAAGCTCGTCTGACGTCACGATTCACCGTGCGGGCTGATTGTCGGGATTGGGCTGGATACTTCACTGACGAGTTCAGTGTCGTGCCTGCACCCCGGCCAGTCTCGCAACGCGCAGGGTGCCCAGGGCGATGGCCCGAGACCTCTGGGTGCATAGGTTAGTCCGGCGTGCTGACCTCTCTGCCGAGCCTAGGTAGGGCGCTGCTTTGTGTTGATCTTCCGAGGACGGGCATTACCCAGCAAGTGTGTCCGGCCAGAGTTGATCGAGCGTGTTGGGTAACAGTAGTGCACCCCTGCAGGGATGAATCTTCTATCGATAGCCGGTCCTACGGTAAAGGACGCTCAGTTTGTGTATCCCGATCTACTACTTAAACTGGATACTTGTTACTTAATTGAAGCTTCGGGATCGCTTTCTTGCTTGGGAGTCGAGGAAGGATCTTTAAGCTGTACTTCAACATGTTTGCTAAATAAAATGCTATTCTACTCTCTTCTACTGCTGCAAGATGATGGCCTTGTGAAGATGTTTGAAGATGCTAGTCTTCGATAGGACTAGGCCTTCTCTCTATTCTGGCATTTCTGCAGCCCAGTCCAAATATACAGCCTTTCTCCATTGATAATGTTGCATATGTAGTATAGATCCTTGCTTGCTGAGTACTTCGGATGAGTACTCACGGTTGCTTTACTTTCTCTTTTCCCCATATACCCCACATTGATGATACATCAGACGATGGAGTCCTGGAGCTAGATGCCACCACCGGAGCTTACTACCAGGAGGGTCCAGAGGGTACTTACTACTAGATCGAGCTAGATGACCAGGAGTAGGATCGGAGGCTCCCAGGCAGGAGGCCAACGCCTTTCGATCTAGTGTCGCTGTTTGTGCTAGCCTTCTTAAGGCAAAACTTGTCTAACTATGTCTGTACTCAGATAATATTTGTATGACTGACTTATGTATTCGGATCTTCGGATCCCTGGTTTGTAATATTGTGGACCTCCGTTTAAATTGTGTTAGAGTTGTGTTGTGATATCTTCCCGTGAGTCCCTGTGCTTGATCGTACACGTTTGCGTGTATGATTAGTGTACGATTGAGTCGGGGGCGCCACACTATGCCTCCTTATGAGTAGTTGCTATCAATCTTGTGAAGTTTTGTTGACAAAAATTTTGTGTCCCAATTTTTTGCAGAAATTGTTCGCAAATAAAAATGCAATTATTTAGGAGTTCTTCGAGGAAGAGGTCTACGGAGTCATCATCTAGTAGTGGTTCGATGAGTCGGTCTTATGTTGAACCAAGTGCAAGCTCAATACAGGAGGCCGCTATCAAATCATGTCTATGTCCGTGCAACGATTTTATGGTCAGTGCAGGCATTAAAGAAGAATTTGAGCAATATGTTCACAATGCCGAGCTTGGTCCCTACATTGAAGATAAGTGCAACCAACATCTTAACCTCACAGAATCATTTACCAAAGAATTTAAATTTCATCCTCGTGAGTCTAGAGTTTCGTTTAAACTTTATGACCGTCCATTTACCATGCCTCTAGAAGTGTTTTGTGGTATTTGTAAAATTCCATTTTGGGGTTCGCTAGACGAGCCAGCAAGAGCTGAATATGAGTCATTTTTGACTAGTCTTTGCTACGGCAAGGATAGAGGAGTGACATAAGGTAGAATAAAAAGTATTCATTTCCCATCAATCCAATACTTTGCACTCTTTAATGGCAAATGCATTGTAGGCAAGCAGGATTGCAGCACACTATGTGCCCCTGACTTGAGCCTCATACACATTGCTCTGACCGGAATTAAATGTTATAATCTTGGAGCGATTGTTGCACGCAGATTACAACACAACGCTGGTATTGGTTTTTTTTATGGTGGGATTTATGCTTCTCGTTTAGCTAAGGAGGTGGGTAGTACACCTCTTCCTCATGACCCCATCCTACCTACTTAGTACTTAGACTTTAATGCCATGAAACGCCATAAGTTCCTTAAAGGCAGAATCATTGATTATACCTATAACTTGAGGTTCAATAAAGAAATCATTGTGCATATTGCTTTGCCTGCGCCTGCTCTCTTTGACTTTGACAGCAAAAGAAGACATTATGTTCTTGAGAGCGAGGCCCGCACGTACAACGCGGAGGTCGCGGCAGCTCGGCGAGCTGAGGAGGCTGCACCAAGGGCCTCTGTGAGTTATCACTCTGATTATTATGCAGGCCACGGATGGTGATTACCAAGCTAGGCCAAAAGCATAAGCTTGGGGGAGTACGTATCTCCACCGACATTATATTCATGTTCACACATTTCATTCCAGTTGTCGGTGTTCACACTTTTTCATTGTATTATCCATCTTAGATTTATTCTCTCACTTTCTTCTTGTGTGTTTGAAAAACTTTGAGAAAATCCCAAAAAATGTTTCTTGTTTCTTTTCGGTTTTTCTTTCTAGTTTAGTTAGTTGTAGTCTTAAAAAGAAAACCCAAAAAGATTTCCTTGTTCTTCTTTTGCTTGTTGGGAGCTTTCCCGTGTAAATAGTTTTTCTTGTTTTTGTTTTTGTTTTTATTTAATTTGCTTTCTTCAAGAAAAACTAAAAATTCCAAAAATATTTCAGTGTGTTTCTCTAAAATTCTTCTCTATTTTATTGAGTCATACCGAGGAGAAGACCACGATGAAAATGTTGAGTGGCTCTCATATGCATTTCTATTGATCTAATAAAGAGCCCATATTACCTTGTCTTCTCCTTTTGAATAAAATGTTTGCAGATTCCAGCTTAGTCCACGACACTCTTGCACTATTATTATTTTCATATCATTCGATCGTGCAAGTGAAAGGCAATAATGATGATATTTGATGAACTGGCTGTGGCAGAGAGAAACGGGTATGAACTCAACTTGTTCTATTATTGTAAATGTGTTTAACCTAGTATCCATGATTCAACATATTATGATCAAACATGTTTGCAATGACAATTAGAGATTATAGTTTCTCATGCCATGCTTAAGTAGCTAGGAGTGTATAATGATTTATCTTGGATGTCAACATACCTTAAAATGATTGTGATGTAGTATGATGATATGGTATCCTCCTCTGAATTTTTCAAGTGGTTTGACTTGGCACATGTTCATGCATGTAGTTGAATCAAAACCAACATAGCCTCTATGATACTTATGTTCATGGTGTCCATATCCTACTCATGCTAGTATTCAATGTTAATTATGCATAACACATGTTCATGACCGTTTTCGCTCTCTAGCTGGTCGCTTCTCAACCTATTTGCTAGCCTTCGCCTGTACTAAGCGGGAATACTGCTTGTGCATCAAAATCCTAAAACCCAAGTTATTCCAGATGAGTCCACCATATCTACCTATATGTGGTATTACCCTGCCGTTCTAAGTAAATTTGCATGTGCCACCTCTAAAAACTTCAAATAAACTTCTGTTTTTGTGTGCCTGGATTGTTCATAGAGCGACAGGGGGTAGTCGGTATCTCCCATGCTAAGTGGGTTATTCTCATGATGAGTGTTTATTCACTCATCCTTGCACGAGAGGGGCGGTAATAGGGATTCCCAGTCCTGAAATCAAAAATTGCAAATAATTAAACAAAACTCCCTCAGGACTGATGTTGGTATGGACGGTACCCGTGGATTCGGCTAGCCCTGGAGTGTGTTTGTTGGTGGAAGGGGGAGTAAACCTTTATTTTTATCGCTTGGGAACTCCCACTAATGTGTTTAGCATGGAAGATATCGATAACTTTTGGTCGTGACGTAAACAAGAAGGGTGCATTTCCCAAAATTACATTTATCTCTGTTTTAAAAATATGAGCTCTGGCACCGTTGCAAATCCGTGCTTCCCTCTGCGAAGGGACTATCTATTTACTTTTATTTTGAGTCATCACCTTCTCAAATAAGTGCCAGATCTAAAAGCACTATTGTCATCCTCATGCATTATGCATAGTTAATGTTGGATGCATCATGACTAGATATTTTCTACCATGAATTACAATGTTTAGTCGCTGCTTGAACTTTGGAGGTGCTCTGCATTTATGTTTTGCGGTCTCAGAAAGGGCTAGCGAGATACCAATGTTGTCGTATTATCTCATGGTTGTTTTGACAAAGTGTTGTCATTTGAGATATTTTATTATTGCTCGCTAGTTGCTTATGCCATTGTTATGAGTTAATATAATTTCTAAGAGTTATTGTTGATATGGTTAGTCATAATCTTTGCTGAAAACCTGGGTGGTACTTTAGCTTATTTATGTAAACAAGAACAAAAGAGTTCATAAAAGTTTTTCTTTTTCACTTTCAGTTTATCAACTGAATTGCTTGAGGACAAGCAAAGGTTTAAGATTGGGGGAGTTGATATGTCTCCGTCGTATCTACTTTTCCTAACGCTTTTGCTCTTGTTTTGGACTCTAATTTGCATGATTTGAGTGAAACTAACCCGGACTGACGCTGTTTTCAGCAGAACTACCATGGTGATGTTTTTGTGCAGAAATAAAAGTTCTCGGAATGGAACGAAAATTTTGGAGATTTATTTTACAATAAAAGAAAAGTACTGGAGCCAAGAACCACCGGAGAGAGGCCCCTGGGTGAGCACAACCCACCAGGGCGCGCCCAGGTGGGTCATGCCTACCTGGTGGCCCCGCAGACCCTGACTCCGACTCCTTAAATACCTATATTTGGAGAAAAAAACCAGGGAGAAAGAATTATCATGTTTCACGATATGGAGCCGCCGCCACCTCCTGTTCTTCATCGGGAGGCCAGATCTGGAGCCCGTTTGGGGCTCCAAAGAGGGGGATCTTCGGTCTTCGTCATCACCAACCCTTCTCCATTGCCAATTCTATGATGCACCCCACCGGGAGTGAGTAATTCCTTCGTAGGCTCACTGGTCGGTGAGGAGTTGGATGAGATTCATCATGTAATTGAGTTAGTTTTGTTAGGGTTTGATCCCTAGTATCCACTATGTTCTGAGATTGATGTTGTTATGACTTTGCCATGCTTAACGCTTGTCACTAGGGCCCGAGTGCCATGATTTCAGATCTGAACCATTTATGTTTTCACCATTATATCTATGTTCTAGATCAGATCTTGCAAGTCATATTCACCTATTACGTGTTATGATCTGTAAACCCCGGAGTGACAATAGTCGGGATACTTTCCGGTGATGACCGTAGTTTGAGGAGTTCATGTATTCACTATGTGTTAATGCTTTGTTCCGGTTCTCTATTAAAAGAAGGCCTTAATATCCCTTAGTTTCCTTATGGACCCGCTACCACGGGAGGGTAGGACAAAAGATGTCATGCAAGTTCTTTCCATAAGCACGCATGACTGTTTACGGAATACATGCCTACATTATATTTATGAACTGGAGTTAGTTTTGTATTGCCCTAAGTTATGACTGTTATTTGATGAATATCATCCAATGAATTCACTGATCCAATGCCTATGAATTTTCCATATATTGTTCTTGCTAAGTTACTACTGCTGCTGCTACTGTTACACTTGCTACAAAATTATTGCTATCACTGTTACCGTTACTGCTACTATTATCACTGCTATCAAAACTATCATATTACTGTGCTACTGATCACTTTGCTGCAGATAATTAATCTCCAGGTGTGGTTGAATTGACAACTAGCTGCTAGTACTTACAAATATTCTTTGGCTCCCCTTGTGTCAAATCTATAAATTTGGGTTGAATGCTCTACCCTCGAAAACTGTTGCGATCCCCTATGCTTGTGGGTTATCAAGACCTTTTTCTGGCGCCGTTGCCGGTGAACATAGCCATATTTGTCGAGTCACTTGGGATTATTATCTATTTATTAGTATGAAGAATCTGAAAGATACCAAGATTAAGATTTTTCCCTCTAAGATGAGGGGAGGTAACGAACTGCCATCACACTCTGCACTTGATTCACCTTCTATTTTGAGTAGACTTGCAATACCACCACATGCTATTAATCTTGATATGTCGCAAGTTATTCATGATGCTACCTCTGCTATGAATGCTACTCATGATGATTCTAGTACTCTGCTTGATGATAATATGCCACTAGGTGAATTTCTTGATGAACAAATTGCTAGAGCTAAAGATATTGATAATGCTGAAACTGATGAAATTATTGAAACTGATGAAGTACTTGAAACTGAAAATCTTGAAACACCTATTAGGCCTAGCTCTCCTAGATATGAATTGCCTAAGGTACCTGAAGGTTACATTATGGACGAGGAGACAGCTAGAGATTTTCTTGCCTGCAATGATAGAGATGATCTTAAGAAATTACTATGCAAACTGAAAGAAAAATCTTTGAATGCAAGAATGAAATGTGATCCTAAGTTTGCTACTTCACCTATCTTTGTTGATGATAAGGATTGTGAATTATCTATCGACCCAGAGTTAATTTGGTTGAATCTGATCCTTTCCATTGCTATGAAACTAAAACTGTTGTGGCACACCTTACTAAATTGAATGATATAGCCACCCTATTTGCTCATGATGAGAAGATTTGCTACTACTATATTCTCAATTATTTCCGTTCTCATTAAAGGGTGATGCTAAGACATGGTACAATAATCTTGCTCCTGGTTGTGTGCGTAGTCCCCAGTATATGATTTATTACTTCCCTGAAAAATATTTTCCTGCTCATAAGAAACAAGCTGCCTTACAGGAAATATTTAATTTTGTGCAAATTGAAGAAGAGAGTCTCCCACAAGCTTGGGGGAGGCTTCTCCAATTTCTTAATGCTTTGCCTAATCATCCTATTAATAAAAATGAAATACTTAATATCTTCTATAATGGACTAACCGATGCTTCTAGGGACTTCCTAGATAGTTGTGCTGGTTGTGTTTTCAAGGAACGAATTGTTGAGCAAGCTAAGGAATTATTGAATAATATATTGAAAAATTATGATGATTGGATTCTTCCTAAACCACCGCCTAAACCCACTCCAAAAAAGAGGGGTATCTTATATCTCAGTCTTGAGGATATGCAAGAGGCAAAGAAAAGTACGAAGGAAAAAGGTATTAAAGCAGACGATGTTAAAAATTTACCTCCTATTGAAGAGATACATGGACTTGACACACCACCACCAAAGGTGGTAGATGTAAATTCTTTAATGAAATTTGATGAAAGGGATATCCCTTATAATAAACATCCTAGTCAATGCCTTTATGAGTTTGACAACTACATTAGAAAACAAGATCACTTCAATGAAAATGTTACGAAATAATTGAAATATAATTCCAAGATGATTGCTCGCTTGAGTGACTTGTTATTCAAAATTACTAAGGATGTAAGAGGTGTGGGGAAGCATGCTTCTATGGTTCAAACTCAACTAGAACAAGTTGCTAAATCTCAAAGAGAGTTGCTTGATGAAATGAATAATAATATGAATGACTTTGCTGTTAGAGTAGCAACTAGAGGAGGTAAAATGACTCAGGAACCACTTTATCTTGAGGGACACCCTAAAAGAATTGAACAACGCTCTCAAAGGATTAACACTGATGCACCTAGTCCTTCTAAAAAGAAGAAGAAAAAGAAAAATGATAGGACTTTGCATACCTCTAGTGAACCTAAAGTAGAAAAACCTCCTGATAATAATGATGTTTCTATTTCTGATGCTGAAACTCAATCTGGTAATGAACACTCATCTAGTGATAATGAAAAGATAATGATGATGTTCATGAAGACACTCAACCAGACCATGATAAACAACCATATAATGATGTTGAAATAGAACCAGCTGTTGATCTTGATAACCCACAACCTAAAAATAAAAGATATGATAAAAGTGACTTTGTTGCTAGAAAACATGGAAGAGAAAGAGAACCATTGGTTCAAAAACCCATGTCCTTTCAACCTAAATCAACTAAGAAAAAGGATGATGAAGAATTTGAATGCTTTGCTAAAATGCTTAGGCCAGTCTATTTGCACACTAGCTTGATTGATATTTTAAAGATGGCTCCTTATGCAAAATATATGAAAGACATCATCACTAATAAGAGAAAAATACCTGAAGCTGAAATATCCACCATGCTTGCTAATTATTCTTTTAAGGATGGAGTACCTAAAAAACTTGGAGATCCAGGAATACCAACTATACCTTGCTCCATCAAAAGAAATTATGTAAAAATTGCTTTGTGTGATCTAGGAGCTGGTGTTAGTGTTATAACTTTCTCCTTATATAAAAGACTTGATTTGAATAAACTCACACCTACAGAAATATCTTTGCAAATGGCTGACAAATCAACTGCCATACTGATAACCAACAAGTATAGGGGATCAATCATGGTCCTTTCGATAAGTAAGAGTGTCAAACCCAACGAGGAGTAGAAGGAAACGACAAGTGGTTTTCAGCAAGGTATTTTCTACAAGCACTATAATAGTCGGTAACAAGTAGTTTGATAGCAAGATAATTTGTAATGAGCAAGTAACGGTAATGGTAAATAATATGCAGCAAGGTAGCCCAATCCTTTTGTGACAAAGGATAGGCCAAAACAGTCTCTTATAATAGGCAAAGCGTTCTTGAGGGTACACGGGAATTTCATCATGTCACTTTCATCATGATGGTTCGATTCGTGTTCGCTACTTTGATAATTTGATATGTGGGAGGACCAGTGCTTAGGTGCTGTTCTTACTTGAACAAACCTCCTACTTATGATTAACCCCCTCGCAAGCATCCGCAACTACGAGAAAAGTATTAAGATAAAATCTAACCATAGCATTAAACTTTTGGATCCAAATTGGCCCCTTACGAAGTTGCGCATAAACTAGGGTTTAAGCTTCTGTCACTCTAGCAACCCATCATCTAATAACTACTCCACAATGCTTCCCTTAGGCCCAAATATGGTGAAGTGCCATGTAGTCGACGTTCACATGACACCACTAAGGGAATCACAACATACATATCATCAAAATATCGAACACATATCAAGTTCACATGATTACTTGCAACATGACTTCTCCCGTGACCTCAAGAACAAAAGTAACTAATCACAAATAATAATCATGCTCAAGATCAGAGGGGTATTAAATAGCATAATGGATCTGAACATATAATCTTCCACCAAATAAACCATATAGTAATCAACTACAAGATGTAATCAACACTACTAGTCACCCACAAGTACCAATCTAAGGTTCCGGTACAAAGATTGCACACAACAGATGAACTAGGGTTTGAGAGGAGATGGTGCTGTTGAAGATGTTTATGGAGATGGCCCTCCCAAAGATGGGAGAGTTGTTGGTGATGACGATGGCGATGATTTCCCCCTTCGGGAGGGAAGTTCCCCCGGCGGAATCGCTCCGCTGGAGGGCAAAAGTGCTCCTGCCCAAGTTCCGCCTCAAGACGGCGGCGCTTCATCCGAAATGTCCCCTCCTGATTTTTTCTTGGTCAAAATGACCTATATACCAGAAGATGGGCACCGGAGGTGGGCCGAGGGGGGCACAACCCACCAGGGCGCGCCTGGGGGGCGTGGCGCGCCCAGGTGGGTTGTGCCCACCTGGTGGGCCTCCTCCGGTAGTTATTTGCTCCAGTAATTTTTATATATTGCAAAATAATTTTCCGTAATTTTTAGCTCATTTGGAGATGTGCAGAATAGGTAACTCTGACGTAGCTTTTTCAGGTCCAGAATTCTAGCTACCGGTATTCTCCTTCTTTGTGTAAACCTTGCATATTATGAGAGAAAAGGCATTAGAATTACTCCCAAAAGAATTATTATGCATAAAAACATTATAAATAACAGTAGGAAAACATGATGCAAAATGGACGTATCAACTCCCCCAAGCTTAGACCTCGCTTGTCCTCAAGCGAAAAACCGAAATCGAAAAACATGCCCACATGGTTAGAGAGAGAGGTGTCGACAAAAATAAAATACGGACATAGAAGCATCATGCATATTATTTGTAACACCCCCTGTATTAAGCTACAGTGATCACCCTTTTGATGAGGCCATGTCATCATGATTAACAGTGCTTAATCATCATTAGCAACATATCCCTGTTCAAATCCCAATTCAAATTTAATTTAAAACTAAAAGTGAAAATAAGAGTTGTTCAAATCCAGAAACAAAATGCTCATCATGTTGCAAATAATCTAGAGGCAAGTATAAAATTGACAGCAGTGCTAACTAAGATAGTTAGATGGCTTGAACAAATAGAAACAGCAGCAAGACAGCCCTATTTAATGCCCTTTTAATTGAATCAAATCCGTATGAAAGTGTTTGGACTCAAAACCAATTTATATCAGTGGCTAATAATGCACTGTAATTAGTGGACTAGTTTTCATATTTTGCAAAACTCATTTGGAGTGAAAAGAAAAGAGAAAATATAAAAAAAAGAAAAAAAAAGAAAAGAGAAACAGAAAAGAAAAAGAAAAGGGGAAAAAGGCCCACGGCCACTGGGCCTGAGTGGCCACAGTGCCCGGCCCAACTAGCCCCATCCCCTACCCCCCCGCACTGCTCACCCCCCCGCCGTGCCGCTGTCGAGCGCCTGGTGCGCACACGCGCGCGCACGCCCTGGCCCCCCCTCTCTCCGCACGACAGCGCGTCGCCGCGACTGCCGCGTACAAGGGCAAGCGCCCCGACCCCCCTGGCTCCCCCTCGCCCACTCTCCCCCTCTCTCCCCCGTCGGCCATCCTTCCGAGCGCAGCCATGGACGGCCTCGGTTGAACCTCGCGGCCACCGCCCACCTCTCGTCTCCACGACGTGTCCCCAAGCTTCGCCGGCGGCCGCTGCTCTCGACTACGCCGAGGAACCGACGCCGGGGGCCCCCCCCGCTGCTTCCCTGGGTCGTCCCCTTCTCGGATCCCCGCCGCGATCTCCATCGCCCCGTCGCTCCGCCTCCCCGTCGAGCACATTGAACGGCGACCATCACCGGGAGCTCCTTCCCTACCTCCTGCTCCTCCCCGTTCGTCCCCTCGCGCACTGCAACTAGCCACCGTAGCTGCCGTGCTCCGTTGCCGCGTAGTTGGGCGCCGCCGTCGTTTTCGGTCTCCCTGGCGACACCGTGCCACTGCTCGACGCGGGGCATCCGGCTCTTTCGAACGGCGCCAAAAACCCCCGCGCCGAACCCTCCTAGCCCCGTCCCCGACCGCTCACCACGGAGCCGTGCTCCGCCTCGGGTCGACGCCGGCCTCTCTCCGGCCACCCCCGAGCCAACCACCGCCACCATCGCGTGCGGCGTGCTCCGCACTTCCAACCGCCCGGCCCTCCCTGGGGTGCCCTGTGGGCGAAACCCGCGCTCACCGGAGCTCTCGGCCGCGCCTGAGCTCGCCGGCGCACTCCGGTGGCCGCGCTGACTCAGCGCCGACGTGGCCCGCGGCCCCACCGCCCGTTCCACTGACCCTGGGCCCCACTGGGTCCCGTTGACCCAGTCCACGCCGACGTGGCCCGCCCGGGTCGCTGACGTGTGGGCCCCGCCCATTAAACGTTTTAAGATAAATAAGAATACTAATTAAAACTGTTAATTAAAATAATTAGTTAATTAGCTGACTAATTAGCCTCTGACTAATGGGGCCCACCCCCCTGACTAATCCTAATTAGTTTAATTTAAGCCTAATTAACCTACTGTGAGGCTGACAGGTGGGTCCCACCTGTCAGGTTTGACTTCGGTCAGCCGCTGTTGACTGCTGACGTCAGCAGCACGTCATGATGACGTCATCCTCGCACTGTTTTGGATAATTCGAATTTAATTAATTAAATAATTCCAGAAATTGATTTAAACTTTGAAAAATCATATCTTTTAAACCGTAACTCCGATGAGAATAATTTACATATGAAAAATGATCAGAAAAATGTGACGAATCCAAATACGCTACCCACATACCTGTAGGATGCCCCTAGCCATCTGAACTTGCAACTTTTTGCCTGTTTCTGGCAGGTGAATAGTGCATGACTTTAATAAGATAAATCCAATTAGATTCCTAAAAATGTCTAATGCACTTAGTTAGGCTGTATATCACCCTGGCCCTGCGTTTAGACATGTCATGCATCCCTGTTGCATCATTGCCGTGTGTTTACTGTTTCTTCCCCCTCTTCTCTTCGGTAGACTACGAGACCGACGCAGCTGCTGGTGCCCCGACCGACTACGTTGTTGACGACCCCTACTTGCCAGAGCAGCCAGGCAAGCCCCCCCCTTGATCACCAGATATCGCCTATTCTTCTCTATACTGCTTGCATTAGAGTAGTGTAGCCTGTTACTGCTTTCGGTTAATCCTATTCTGCTGCATAGCCTGTCATTGTTGCTACTGTTGTTGATACCTTACCTGCAATCCTAAATGCCTAGTGTAGGATGCTAGTTTGTCATCAGTGGCCCTACATTCTCGTTTGTCTGCTATGCTACATTATTGGGCCGTGCTCGCCACGGGTGGCGATTGCGGATATGTATACTACTTATTACATGTGACATCAGATGGATACTAAAGTCGGGTCGGCTCGTGGAGCACCCGCAGGTGATTCACGAATGGGGGCTGAAAGGATTGGCCTTCTCGACGGCCCCCTAAGTGACTCTTTGTTGTGGAGCGGCAGGGCAGGTTGTGACCACCTAGGAGAGAGGTGGGCCTGGCCCTGGTTGTCGTCCGCGGTGATCTCATAATAACACGTTTAACGAGATTGGATATTTGATCTGAGTCTGGCCACTGGCCTATACGCACTAACCAACTACGCGGGAGTAGTTATGGGTATCCCGGCGTCGTGGTATCAACTGAAGCCTTCTTGATGTCAGCGACTGAGCGGCGCGCACCGTGTTGGACCGCGATAACGTAACCGCCGTGATCGTGTGGGTTGCTAGGTCTGCTCGCGGCCGCGTACGCAACGTGCAGGAGCGCACTGGGCGATGGGCCCAGACCCCAGAGTGCCTAGGATTAGTCCGGCGTGCTGACCTCTCTGTTGAGCCTAGGTGGGGCTGCGACGTGTGGATCTTCCGAGGCCGGGCATGACCCAGGAAAGTGTGTCCGGCCAAAGGGGACCGAGCGTGTTGGGGAATATGTGGTGCACCCCTGCAGGGAAGTTTATCTGTTCGAATAGCCGTGTCCCTCGGTAAAAGGACGACCCGGAGTTGTATTCCGACCTCATGACAACTAGAAATGGATACTTAATAAAACACACCCTTACAAGTGACAGTTATAACCCGGTGGTCGCTCTCTCGCATGGTGGCGACGAGAGGATCGACGGGTAGGATTATGCTATACGTTGTTGCTTGGTTAACTTCCAACTACTCTCTTCTATTGCTTCAAGATGGAGGCTGCCAGAAGCGTAGTCTTCGACAGGACTAGCTATCCCCCTCTTATTCTGGCATTCTGCAGTTCAGTCCACCGATATTGCCTCTTTACACATATACCATGCATATGTAGTATAGATCCTTGCTTGCGAGTACTTTGGATGAGTACTCACGGTTGCTTTCCCCCTCCTTTCCCCCTTTCCCTTCTTGCTGGTTGTCGCAACCAGATGCTGGAGCCCAGGAGCCAGACGCCACCTTCGATGACTACTACCACCAGGGCGGAGCCTACTACTACGTCCAGGACACCGACGACCAGGAGTAGTTAGGAGGATCCCAGGCAGGAGGCCCTGCGCCTGTTCGATCTGTTGTATCCCTGTTTGTGCTAGCCATCTTATGGCACCTTGTTTAACCTATGTCTGTACTCAGATATTGTTGCTTCCGCTGACTCGTCTATGATCGAGCATTTGTATTCGAGCCCTCGTGGCCCCTGGCTTGTATTATGATGCTTGTATGACTTATTTATGTTTTAGAGTTGTGTTGTGATATCTTCCCGTGAGTCCCTGATCTTGATCGTACACGTTTGCGTGCATGATTAGTGTACGATTGAAACGGGGGCGTCACAAGTTGGTATCAGAGCCGACTGCCTGTAGGAATCCCCCTTTCCAATTCCTTGGCCGAAGTTGAGTCTAGACAAAGAAAACCGTTTTACTAACTTGGCTGTGTGGCTTACGGGCCCACGTCGCCAACTGGGTGGTATTAGGATCTTTTATTCCTCGTCTATACTCTGGGACTCTAATCTCTCTTCTACTCGGGTTAAATGAATTTTACTAACGCCGACACTTAGGGTCTCGTGATCACATCCACCGGAGTTCTGAAAATTTCCCCCTTGCTTCGAGATTGTGGGCCAGGTTCTGCTTACAGGATCCTTTTATCGAGGGCACCCTGTGTTGTCACTTGCAGATTCCTCGCCCCACCAGTTTTCCCCGACGTTGATGTAGCCTTTGCTATGTCTCGTTGTGTACTTCCTTACCGCGTGCCTGCGCGCCGCCTAGCATGTCCAGTTTATGAAATTGCGCCGTTATGCTGTCCGCATGTACCTGACTTTGTGTAAGGATATGTATGTCTTAATTGACTACTTTTATGTATTTGATGCACTGCTTAAACTATTGTCGAGTTACATCATGCTTGTCACTAAGCACTCGCGCTTGCTTTTACTAAACTACCCCCTGTTGTAATTTAGCAGGATGGTTAGACCCGCTGGTCGTGGTCGTGGCCGTGGTGCCAACGATCCACCACCGCCGAACTATATGGCTGGAATGATGCAGCAATTTGAACTGCAACGTCAGTTCATGCAAGGGATCATGGATCAGTTTCCTCGTCCCAATATGAACCAGTATCCAGGCCCAGGGACTCTGCAGGACTTTATGCGCCTCAACCCAACCGTCTACCGCGGCTCAACTCAGCCCCTGGATGCGGATGACTGGCTTCGCGACATCACCTATGAGTTGGAATCTGGTGGCGTTGCCCCTGCAAACTATGTCACCTTCGCCTCCTTCTTTCTCAAGGGCCCCGCTGCTCAATGGTGGGACAGCCACAGGCGCACTCAACCAGCTGGCACAGTCATCACTTGGCCGGATTTCCAAGCTGCCTTCCGTGCCCGTTTCATTCCTCAGGGAATCATGGACCGGAAGAAGCAAGAGTTCCGCAACCTCACCCAGGGCAATAAGACAGTGGAAGCTTATCAGCGGGAGTTTCTGGAATTATCCCGCTATGCTGAAGAAGACATTCCCACTGATGCTCGCCGTCAGCAAAGGTTTCGCGAAGGACTTCAAGCTGACATCAAGCTAGCGCTCCTTGTGCATGAATTTGATAATTTCTCCATCTTGGTGAACAAGGCTATCCAGGTCGAGACTGGTCTGCAGGCACACCAGGGATCTCTTAGGCGCAACCGTGACACCGGTTCATCTTCGAGCCAGCCTGCACAGAAGCGTCGGATCTGGATTCCAAACAGCGTGTACCGTCCAGCTGCACCTGCTCCAAGACAGTCCTATACTGCACCGCGTCTGCCTCCACCACCTAGGCAGCCAGGACTTCCAGCTCCACCACCCCGAGCTCCTGCTCCCAATCCCAATGATAGTCTGTGCTACAAGTGTGGGCAGCCAGGTCATTTTTCCAGGAACTGCATTCAGAACCAGAACCAACTGGCACTTCCTGCAACTGGCCGTGGGAACAATCAGCCTCGCAACAACAATGCCAAGTCTTATGGGCGTATTCAGGCCAACCACACCGATTTCAATGAAGCTCAGGACCAGCCTGCCACCGTGATGGGTACTCTCCTTGTTAATTCAGTACCAGCTTCTGTTTTATTTGATTCAGGAGCATCGCATTCATTCATGTCCGAAGAATTTGCATACAAACACGACATTGAATGTGAGGTCATGAACACTGCAATAGTAATACACACCCCCGCGGGTCAATGTCAAACCTCCATGGGTAGCAACGACGTCACCGTTGAAATTGAAGGGCTGGAATTTCACGCCTCCCCTTTCATACTAAAGTCTTGTAGTATCGACCTCATTCTCGGAATGGATTGGTTGAAAGCGCATACTGCTTCTATAGTTTGCGCCACGAAGATCGTCCATCTTCTACACCCTTCTGATGAAATAATAAGCTACCAGGCTCAAATCATCCAAAATGCCGAGGCGAGGCTTTATGCCTTGAATGCGTTAAACGCATCACCACTTGAAGGCATCGAGAACATTCCAGTTGTTCGTGAATTCCAAGATGTTTTCCCAGAAGAACTCCCAGGGATACCCCCTGCTCGAGCTGTCGAATTTGTCATCGACTTGAAACCAGGCACCACTCCTATCGCCAAGCGACCCTACAAGATGCCGCCGCATGAACTCCTTGAACTTAAGGAGGAAATCGACGCTTCACTTCGTAAGGGTTTCATTCGCCCAAGTTCCTCTGCTTGGGGAGCACCTTCTCTCTTTGTTAGGAAGAAGGATGGATCAAACCGATTGGTCCAAGATTACCGTCCTATCAACCAAGCAACTATCCAGAACAAATATCCTCTTCCTCGGATAAACGATCTGTATGATCAACTGGCTGGTTCATCAGTGTTCTCTAAACTCGACTTAAGGTTGGGTTACCACCAGATCCGTGTTCGTGAAGAGGATATCCCAAAGACCGCCTTCGTTACTCGATATGGCTCATACGAGTACACTGTCATGTCATTCGGCTTAACCAATGCTCCCGCCACATTCTCCCGCCTGATGAATTATATATTCATGGAATACCTTGACAAGTTCGTCGTGGTTTACCTGGATGATATCCTAGTATACTCCAAGAACAAAGAGGAACATGCTGAACATCTTCGACTTGTTCTGGAAAAACTTCGAGAGCATCAACTATATGCTAAGTTTTCCAAGTGTGAATTCTGGCTTCCCGAAGTAACATACCTTGGGCATGTCATCTCCAAGGATGGTATTGCCGTCAACCCCGAGCGAGTTCAGGCTATTCTTGATTGGGCTCCTCCAAAGAACGTCAAGCAAGTTTGAAGTTTTCTCGGACTCGCCAGCTATTGCCGTCGATTTGTCGAGAACTTCTCCAAGATCGCCAAGCCCCTGACTAACCTGCTTCATAAAGGCGTCAAGTTCGATTGGACAGAAAAGTGTCAGGAAAGTTTCCAGACGCTCAAAGACAAGCTGACTTCTGCCCTAGTGCTTGCCCCTCCTGATTCCCAGAAGGATTTTGTCATCTATTGTGATGCATCCCGTCAAGGATTAGGCGGTGTCCTAATGCAAGACCGCAGAGTAATTGCTTATGCTTCGCGTCAATTGCATCCGCACGAAGAGAATTACCCAGTACATGACCTCGAGCTTGCTGCCGTCATCCATGCACTAAAACAGTGGCGACATTACCTTCTCGGTAATCGTTGCGAGATCTTCACCGATCATCAAAGTCTGAAGTATCTGTTCACTCAGCCAGACCTGAACCTCCGTCAACAGAGATGGATGGAGACCGTAGCGGATTTTAACTTGGGTATTTCTTATACCCCTGGCAAGGCTAATGTAATGGCCGATGCCTTGAGCCGCAAGTCTTATTGCAGTCACCTCCAGTTTCACGAAGTTCAACCTTCGCTTATTGAAGAATTCAGAAAACTGAATCTCCACATTGTTCCTCCTGGAGCACTCGCTCCCCCTCCTGAAGGTTCCTACAAAATGAACCTCCACGTTGTTTCCCAGGGTTCTCTTAATACCCTGGTTGCTAAACCAGATCTCGTGGACAGCATCAAGACGCTGCAGGGTTATGACTCTCAAGCCCACAAGATTAAGCGCTATCTCGCTGAAGGAAGGCCTTCGTTCTTCACTATTGATGATACTGGCACCTTGTTCTTTAAAAGTCGTCTAGTGGTCCCCTCTAAAGGTAACCTGGGTATGACTCAGGAGGTCATGCAAGAAGCTCACGACACTCCGTTGTCTATTCATCCCGGCAGTACCAAGATGTACCAAGACATCCGTCAAAGATTCTGGTGGTCAAACATGAAGCAAGACATTGCTCGCTATGTTGCTGAATGTGATGTTTGCCGTCGCGTCAAAGCAGAACATCAAAGGCCCGCCAGAACTCTGCAACCAATTGCTGTTCCTGAATGGAAATGGGACCATGTTGAAATGGACTTTATCACTGGGTTTCCCAAATCACAGAAAGGTAATGATGCTATTCTTGTCGTCATTGACCGACTTTCCAAAGTTGCACATTTTCTAGCCGTCAAAGAGACGATCACTGCTAGTCAGCTCGCAACTCTCTACATGTCCAGAATTGTTTCACTTCACGGTATTCCACTGGTTATCTGTTCAGACCGTGGCAGCTTATTCACTTCAAGATTCTGGGCAAGTTTCCAAGAAGCTATGGGAACTCATCTGTCCTTCAGCACCGCTTTTCACCCTCAGTCTCAAGGACAAGTTGAACGAGTCAACCAAGTTCTCGAAGACATGCTTCGAGCTTGTGTCATATCCTTCGGAAGGAAATGGGAAGAATCTCTCCCATATGCCGAATTCTCTTACAATAACAGCTATCAAGCCAGTCTGAAGATGGCCCCCTTCGAAGTATTGTACGGACGAAAGTGCCGAACCCCTCTGAATTGGTCAGAAACTGGGGAACGTCCACTCTTCGGTCCGGATATTATCCAACTTGCCGAAGATCAAGTTCGCGTTGTCCGCGAGCATTTGAAGACTGCACAGTCACGTCAAAAGAGTCAGTATGACCGCAAACACAAAGATATGGTCTATCAACCTGGCGAAAAGGCTTATCTTCGAGTCACACCGATGAAAGGTACACACCGATTCGGGATCAAGGGCAAGCTAGCTCCTCGCTATATTGGTCCTTTCACTGTTCTTGAAAGGCGTGGTAGAGTGGCATATCAGTTGGAACTTCCACCGAACCTTTCTCAGGTTCACGATGTGTTCCACGTATCACAACTCCGCCGCTGCTTCAAAGACCCTATCCGCGGAGTAGATCACGAATTGCTTGAACTGCAACAAGACCTCTCTTATAAAGAGCATCCGGTCCGCGTTCTCGATCAAGCCGAGCGTCGCACACGCCAGAAGGTTATCAAGTTCCTCAAGGTTCAGTGGTCAAACCATTCTGAGGATGAAGCCACTTGGGAACGCGAGTATCTCTTCCTGCGAGAAGACCCCTCTTTGTTTCTTTCTACCTCCTAAATCTCGGGACGAGATTTCTTGTAGTGGAGGAGATTTGTAACACCCCCTGTATTAAGCTACTGTATCACCCTTTTGATGAGGCCTGTCATCATGATTAACAGTGCTTAATCATCATTAGCAACATATCCCTGTTCAAATCCCAATTCAATTCAATTTAAATTAAAACTAAAAGTGAAAATAAGAGTTGTTCAAATCGCAGAAACAAAATGCTCATCATGTTGCAAATAATCTAGAGGCAAGTATAAAATTGACAGCAGTGCTAACTAAGATAGTTAGATGGCTTGAACAAATAGAAACAGCAGCAAGACAGCCCTATTTAATGCCCTTTTAATTGAATCAAATCCGTATGAAAGTGTTTGGACTCAAAACCATTTATATCAGTGGCTATATATGCACTGTAATTATTGGACTAGTTTTCATATTTTGCAAACTCATTTGGAGTGAAAAGAAAAGAGAAATAAAAAAAAGAAAAAAAAGAAAAGAGAAACGAAAAGAAAAAGAAAAGGGGAAAAGGCCCACGGCCACTGGGCCTGGTGGCCAGTGCAGTGCCCGCGCTCAACTGCCGTCCTCCCCCTCCTCCCACCCGCCGCAGCTGGCTTTCACCCCCCCGCGCCGTGCTCGCTGTCGAGCGCGCTGGTGCGCACGAGGCCTTCTCCGTCCTGCTAGTCTTGTCCCTTTTCCGTCCCCTGCATTCTCCTCTCGCACGGACATCGGCATTCGCCGCGACTGCCGCGTACAAGGGCAGCGCCCCGGACCCCCCTGGCTCCCCCTCGCCCACTCTCCCCCTCTCTCCCCCTCGGCCATCGCTTCCGAGCGCAGCCATGGACGGCCTCGGTTGAACCTCGCGGCCACCGCCCACCTCTCGTCTCCACGACGTGTCCCCAAGCTTCGCCGGCGGCCGCTGCTTCGACTACGCCGAGGAACCGACGCCGGGGCCCCCCCCAGCTGCTTCCCTGGGTCGTCCCCCTTCTCGGATCCCCGCCGGCGATCTCCATCGCCCCGTCTGCTCCGCCTCCCCGTCGAGCACATTTGAACGGCGACCATCACCGTGAGCTCCTTCCCTACCTCCTGCTCCTCCCCGTTCGTCCCCTCGCGCACTGCAACTAGCCACCGTAGCTGCCGTGCTCCGGTTGCCGCGTAGTTGGGCGCCGCCGTCGTTTTCGGTCATCCCTGGCGACACCTGTGCCACTGCTCGACGCGGGGCATCCGGCTCTTTCGAACGGCGCCAAAAACCCCCGCGCCGAACCCTCCTAGCCCCGTCCCCGACCGCTCACCGGAGCCGTGCTCTGCCTCGGGTCGACGCCGGCCTCTCTCCGGCCACCCCCGAGCCAACCACCGCCACCATCGCGTGCGGCGTGCTCCGCACGTTCCAAAGCGCCCGGCCCTAGCCCCTGGGGTGCCCTGTGGGCGAAACCCGCGCTCACCGGAGCTCTCGGCCGCGCCTGAGCTCGCCGGCGCACTCCGGTGGCCGCGCTGACTCAGCGCCGACGTGGCCCGCGGGCCCCACCACCCGTGCCACTGACCCTGGGCCCCACTGGGTCCCGTTGACCCAGTCCACGCCGACGTGGCCCGCCCGGGTCGCTGACGTGTGGGCCCCGCCCATTAAACGTTTTAAGATAAATAAGAATACTAATTAAAACTGTTAATTAAAATAATTAGTTAATTAGCTGACTAATTAGCCTCTGACTAATGGGGCCCACCCCCCTGGCTAATCCTAATTAGTTTAATTTAAGCCTAATTAACCTACTGTGAGGCTGACAGGTGGGTCCCACCTGTCAGGTTTGACTTCGGTCAGCCGCTGTTGACTGCTGACGTCAGCAGCACGTCACGATGACGTCATCCTCGCACTGTTTTGGATAATTCGAATTTAATTAATTAAATAATTCCAGAAATTGATTTAAACTTTGAAAAATCATATCTTTTAAACCGTAACTCCGATGAGAATAATTTACATATGAAAAATGATCAGAAAAATGTGACGAATCCAAATACGCTACCCACATACCTGTAGGATGCCCCTAGCCATCTGAACTTGCAACTTTTTGCCTGTTTCTGGCAGGTGAATAGTGCATGACTTTAATAAGATAAATCCAATTAGATTCCTAAAAATGTCTAATGCACTTAGTTAGGCTGTATATCACCCTGGCCCTGCGTTTAGACATGTCATGCATCCCTGTTGCATCATTGCCGTGTGTTTACTGTTTCTTCCCCCTCTTCTCTTCGGTAGACTACGAGACCGACGCAGCTGCTGGTGCCCCGACCGACTACGTTGTTGACGACCCCTACTTGCCAGAGCAACCAGGCAAGCCCCCCCCTTGATCACCAGATATCGCCTATTCTTCTCTATACTGCTTGCATTAGAGTAGTGTAGCCTGTTACTGCTTTCGGTTAATCCTATTCTGCTGCATAGCCTGTCATTGTTGCTACTGTTGTTGATACCTTACCTGCAATCCTAAATGCCTAGTGTAGGATGCTAGTTTGTCATTAGTGGCCCTACATTCTCGTTTGTCTCCTATGCTACATGATTGGGCCGTGCTCGCCACGGGTGGCGATTGCGGATATGTATACTACTTATTACATGTGACATCAGATGGATACTAAAGTCGGGTCGGCTCGTGGAGCACCCGCAGGTGATTCACGAATGGGGGCTGAAAGGATTGGCCTTCTCGACGGCCCCCTAAGTGACTCTTTGTTGTGGAGCGGCAGGGCAGGTTGTGACCACCTAGGAGAGAGGTGGGCCTGGCCCTGGTCGTCGTCCGCGGTGATCTCATAATAACACGTTTAACGAGATTGGATATTTGACCTGAGTCTGGCCACTGGCCTATACGCACTAACCAACTACGCGGGAGTAGTTATGGGTATCCCGGCGTCGTGGTATCAGCTGAAGCCTTCTTGATGTCAGCGACTGAGCGGCGCGCGCCGTGTTGGACCGCGATAACGTAACCGCCGTGATCGTGTGGGTTGCTAGGTCTGCTCGCGGCCGCGTACGCAACGTGCAGGAGCGCACTGGGCGATGGGCCCAGACCCCAGAGTGCCTAGGATTAGTCCGGCGTGCTGACCTCTCTGTTGAGCCTAGGTGGGGCTGCGACGTGTGGATCTTCCGAGGCCGGGCATGACCCAGGAAAGTGTGTCCGGCCAAAGGGGACCGAGCGTGTTGGGGAATATGTGGTGCACCCCTGCAGGGAAGTTTATCTGTTCGAATAGCCGTGTCCCTCGGTAAAAGGACGACCCGGAGTTGTATTCCGACCTCATGACAACTAGAAATGGATACTTAATAAAACACACCCTTACAAGTGACAGTTATAACCCGGTGGTCGCTCTCTCGCATGGTGGCGACGAGAGGATCGACGGGTAGGATTATGCTATACGTTGTTGCTTGGTTAACTTCCAACTACTCTCTTCTATTGCTTCAAGATGGAGGCTGCCAGAAGCGTAGTCTTCGACAGGACTAGCTATCCCCCTCTTATTCTGGCATTCTGCAGTTCAGTCCACCGATATTGCCTCTTTACACATATACCATGCATATGTAGTATAGATCCTTGCTTGCGAGTACTTTGGATGAGTACTCACGGTTGCTTTCCCCCTCCTTTTCCCCCTTTCCCTTCTTGCTGGTTGTCGCAACCAGATGCTGGAGCCCAGGAGCCAGACGCCACCTTCGACGACTACTACCACCAGGGCGGAGCCTACTACTACGTCCAGGACGCCGACGACCAGGAGTAGTTAGGAGGATCCCAGGCAGGAGGCCCTGCGCCTGTTCGATCTGTTGTATCCCTGTTTGTGCTAGCCATCTTATGGCACCTTGTTTAACCTATGTCTGTACTCAGATATTGTTGCTTCCGCTGACTCGTCTATGATCGAGCATTTGTATTCGAGCCCTCGTGGCCCCTGGCTTGTATTATGATGCTTGTATGACTTATTTATGTTTTAGAGTTGTGTTGTGATATCTTCCCGTGAGTCCCTGATCTTGATCGTACATGTTTGCGTGCATGATTAGTGTACGATTGAATCGGGGGCGTCACATTATTATAACAACAAGGAACTTTAACATAAAACTTTATCAAATAACTTTTATCATATAACTTCTCATGAACAAGTAACAATTCATCACAACATTGAAGTATAAAGCATAAACCTTAATGAAAACCAACAAACTATGTTCTCAGTCAACTTTGCAACTACAATTCATCATATTTTCAGGAAGTGTCACGTATCGGAGCCTTTAGGCAATTCCACATACTCAACCATCATTTAATCTTCTATGATTGCTAACACTCACAACATACCCATGAACAAAAAGTTTCAACCGGACACATAGAAAGATAGGGGCTTATAGTTTCACCTCCCAACGTATTCACCTCAAGGGTGATGTCAACAATAATAACTCATGCCCACTCATATCCAACTGGATATATGTGCCTAGATCTTTCCTCACCACATGATGCTTGCAAAAAGAGAAAATAAAAAGGAATAGGGGAAGATACTTTGACTCTTACATAAAAGTAAATGCATAAAAGTAAAAGATAGACCCTTCGCAGAGGGAAGCAGAGGTTGTCATGCGCTTATTTGTTTGTATGCCAAATCCCTTAATGCAAAAGAACGTCATGTTATATTGCCCCTTATGATAGCAACCTTTATTATGCAGTCCATCGCTTTTATTACTTTGCCATCATAAGTTCGTACAACGCTCAATTTTCTCTTACACTAAATGATCCAACACATTTAGAAGCAATTTTTATTGCCTCATTGCACCGATGACAACTTACTTGAAGGATCTTACTCAATCCATAGGTAGGTATGGTGGACTCTCAAAATAAGATTTTGGGCTAAGGGTTTTTGGATGCACAAGTAGTATCTCTACTTAGTGCGGAATTTTTGGCTAGAAAAGATATTGAGCAAGCACCACATGTTGAAGGATCTATGACAATATAACTTCTATGTGAATATGAACAAACATAAATCATTACGTTGTCTTCCTTGTCCAACGTCAACTATTTTGACACAAAATATTTAATGGGGGCTCACAATCATAAAAGATGTCCAAGATAGTGTATTTCATGTGAATCTTCTCTCCCCTTATTAATTCTTTCATGAATTGCATCATTGACCAATGCTGTGTTTGTCAATCTGCAATAAATTTTACCACTTATACTTTTCCTTATGTGATGTCATTACTTACCATAAGATTAGCATATGATCTTTTTCATTTATTTTCCTTTCTTTTTATTTGAATAAAAGAGTAAAGAAACAAAACTCAAACTACTCTTTATTATATATCTCGCACACGATTACATAGGTAGATCACTAAGCAAGCTCTCGAAAAGAAAGGATCGAACTAAAGTTTTATTCAACTAAATCAAAGGATAACTAAATATCGAACTAAAATAGATGAAAGCAAAGATAGTGGTGGTGATACGATACCGGGGCACCACCCCCAAGCTTGGCACAAGCCAAGGGGAGTGCCCATACCATGAACTCAAGTTTCTTTTGTTGGAGAAGATGATGAAGGTGGTGGTGATGTAGTAGCGGGCTTATCCTCCGGCTTCCATGGCAGCGGCTCACCATAATAAGAAGAAGCACGAGTCTCACGAGTCCTGCAACTGGTAGCTAAACTCATACCTTTAAATCTCGCCTCATATTCAAAGACTTGATTTTGCAGATCATAGATTTGGCTTTGCAGAAAATTGATTTGCTCGTTGAAGGTGAAGACGATGTCCTTCATGGATTTGCCATCCACCTTGAGATCACGGGTGTAATCCGCGATCATGAGGTGATTGGCATTGAGTCCACGTTCCACCATCCCCTTGCACTTGAAGACCTCTTGCTCCATAGCTTCGAGCCTAGCCTCCATGGTTCCCGTCCCCTTGGGACCCTGGACGTCCCGGATGTGGAGCACCCCCTCACGCATCTCAATGGCTTGAGGGTGCTGCATCACCTCCCGCAAATACGGTTGATGACATTCTCGAAGAACTTGTCCTTGGAGGAGCTCGAAGCGGAAATGGTGATCTAGATCTGTCAGAAAACAGCAAGAAAGAAGAACATAAGATTTCACCGCGATACGGTGGTCAATATGTTCGGGGGGTATATAAAGATTTTTTATCTTGGGAAACAAGCAAACAGGAGGAAAACGGAGTCGGGAAGGTTCTCGAGGTGGGCATAACCCACCTGGGCGCGCCAGGGGGCCCAGGCGCACCCTGGTGTCTTGTGCCCTCCTCGGTTGCCTTCCTGGTGGTTTCTTATTTTCCTAATTTTTGTAATATTCCAAAACTGATAGAAAATATTTTTTCGGATTTTTTGGAGTCCGTTTACTTACCGTATCACGTACCTCCTCTTTTTTAGTATTCTGGAGTGTTCCCGAAGGTCTCTTTTATGTGTTCCACCGGTGTCATGGTTTGAATAATATTGCTTTCAACATTAATAGGCGTACCTGAGATATAGTGTTTAATTCTTTGACCATTGACCACCTTTGGGTTAGTACCTTCGGCATTATTGATTTTGATGGCTCCAGAGCGATAAACCTCCTTGATAATATATGGTCCTTCCCATTTAGAGAGAAGTTTTCCTGCAAAGAATCTAAAATGAGAGTTGTACAAAAGAACATATTCTCCAACTTTGAATTCCCGCTTTTGGATACTTTTGTCAAGCCATCTTTTAAGTTTTTCTTTAAATCACTTGGCATTTTCATAAGCTTGGGTTCTCCATTCATCTAATGAGCTAATATGAAATAACCTCTTTTCACCGGCAAGTTTGAAATCATAGTTGAGTTCTTTAATTGCCCAATATGCTTTATGTTCTAACTCTAGAGGCAAATGACAAGCTTTTCCATAAACCATTTTATAGGGAGACATACCCATAGGATTTTTATATGCTGTTCTGTAGGCCCAAAGTGCATCATCCAATTTCTTAGACAAATTCTTTCGGGACCTATTAACAGTTTTTTGTAATATTAGTTTTATTTCTCTATTGCTAAGTTCAACTTGGCCACTAGATTGAGGATGACAGGGTGATGCAATTCAATGGTTAACATCATATTTAGCAAGCATTTTATGGAAAGCACCATGAATAAAGTGTGAACCACCATTAGTCATTAAATATCTAGGGACTCCAAACCTCGGGAAAATAACTTCTTTAAGCATTTTAATGGAAGTGTTATGATCAGCACTACTAGTTGGAATAGCTTCAACCCACTAAGTAACGTAATCAACAGCAACCAAAATATGTGTATACCCATTAGAGGAAGGAAAGGTTCCTGTATAATCAAAACCCCAAACATCAAATGGTTCAACAGCAAGTGAATAATTCATAGGCATTTCTTGATGCTTACCAATATTACCAATTCTTTGACATTCATCACAAGATAAAACAAACTTACGGGCATCCTTGAAGAGAGTAGGCCAATAAAAACTAGATTACAATACCTTATGAGCAGTTCTATCTCCCGCATGATGCCCTCCATAAGCTTCAGAGTGACATTTTCGTAGGATTTGTTCCTGTTCATGCTCAGGTACACAACGTCTAATAATACCATCTACTTCTTTATAAAGATGTGGGTCATCCCAAAAGTAATGTCTTAAATCATAGAAGAATTTTTCTTTTGTTGGTAAGTGAAACTAGGTGGTATGTATTTAGCAACAATATAATTAGCATAATCAGCATACCAAGGAGTATTATGAGAAACATTAATTGCAGCTAGTTGTTCATCAGGAAAGCTATCATCAATAGGTAGTGGGTCATCAAGGATATTCCCTAACCTAGATAAGTTATCAGCTACGGGGTTCTCACCTCCTTTTCTATCAGTAATATGTAAATCAAATTCTTGTAGCAAGAGAATCCACCTAATGAGTCTAGGTTTAGCATCTTTCTTTTCCATAAGATATTTAATAGCAGCATGATTGGTGTGAACAATAACTTTAGAATCAGCAATGTAATATCTGAATTTATCACAAGCAAACACAACTGCTAAAAATTCTTTTTCAGTAGTAGCATAATTTCTTTGGACACTGTCTAGAGTTTTGCTAGCATAATGAATAAAATTTAATTTCTTATCAACTCTTTGTCCTAGAACAGCACCAACAACATAATCACTAGCATCACACATAATTTCAAAAGGGAAGTTCCAATCAGGTGGTTGAACAATAGGTGCAGAAGTTAAGGCTTTCTTAAGTGTTTCAAAGGCTTCTACACAATCATCATAAAAAACAAATGGGACATCCTTTTGTAAAAGATTTGTAAGAGGCCTAGAAATTTTAGAGAAATCTTTAATAAACCTCGTATAGAAACCAGCATGACCAAGGAAACTGTGAATACCTTTAATATCTTTAAGACATGGCATTTTCTCAATTGCATCAACTTTAGCTTGGTCCTCCTCAATACCTCGTTCAGAAATTTTATGCCCCAAGACAATACCTTCAAGTGGCACTTCTCCGAACTCAAGACAAGGTTAGTTTGCTCACATCTCTGCAAAACTCGATCAAGGTTGCTTAAGCAATCATCGAAATAAGTTCCATAAACAGAAAAATCATCCATGAAAACCTCAACAATCTTTTCACAAAAATCAGAGAATATATCACTCATACATCTTTGAAAGGTAGCAGGTGCATTGCATAAACCAAAAGGCATACGTCTATAAGCATAGGTTCCAAAAGGGCAAGTAAAAGTGGTTTTCTCTTGATCAGGTTGTGAAACAGGTATTTGAGAGAAACCAGAATATCCATCAAGAAAACAAAAGTGTGTGTGCTTAGATAATCTTTCTAACATTTGATCAATAAAAGGCAAAGGGTAATGATCATTTCTAGTTGCTTTATTTAATTTTCTAAAATCAATTACCATTCTATAACAAGTAACAATTCTTTGTGGGATAAGTTCATTTTTATCATTAGGAACAACGGTAATACCTCCCTTCTTAGGGACACAATGAACGGGTTTACCCATCTACTATCAGCTATGGGATAGATTATACCTGCTTCCAGAAGCTTTAATATTTCAGTTCTTACCACTTCTTTCATCTTAGGATTCAAACGTCGTTGATGATCAACAACGGGTTTAGCATCAGGTTCCATATTAATATTGTGCTGACAGAGAGTGGGACTAATGCCCTTAAGATCATCAAGAGTATATCCAATAGCAGCATGGTGCTTCTTCAAAAATTTTAATAGTCTTTCTTCTTCATGTTCTGAAAGGTTAGCACTAATAATAATAGGATATATCTTTTTCTCATCGAGATAAGCATATTTCAAAGTGTCAGTCAATTGTTTTAATTCAAACAGGGGATCACCTTTAGGTGGAGGAGGACCTCCCAGAGTTTCAATAGGCAAATTGTGTTTGAGCAGGGGTCGTTGTTCAAAGAAAATTTTATCTATTTCATTCCTTTCATGCATATGCATATCATTTTCATGGTCTAGCAAATATTGTTCTAGTGGACCAGTTGGAGGCACGGCAATAGAAGCAAGACCAATTATTTCGTCCTTACTAGGTAATTCTTTCTTATGAGGTTGCCTATTAAACTTGGAAAAATTAAAGTCATCTTGTGGGGAACCAAGAACTAGAAAATTAGTAGGGTATTTTATTTTCCCACACAAGACTTCAACATATCTAACAATCCCAAGTGGTGTGATGGTGTCTATATTAGCAAGTTAATAGTGACATCTATGTCTTCTATTTCAGCGGGTGCTATATCATTCATAATTTCTTGGTATAAGGTAAAAGGAATAGCACTCACGCTAGCACCTAAGTCATGTAAACCATGATAACAATGATCTCCTATTTTAACTGAGACAACAGGCATGCCAACAACAGGTCTATGTTTATCTTTTTTATCTGGTTTGGCAATTCTAGCAGCTTCATCACAGAAGTAAATAACATGCCTGTCAATATTTTCTACCAGGAGATCTTTAACCATAGCAACACTAGGTTCTAATTTAATTTGTTCAGCAGTTTTAAGTGCTCTAATATTACTTTTGCGAACCACAGTTGAAACCTTAGCATGTTCCTTTATCCTAACAGGGAAGGGAGGTTTTTCAATATAAGCAGTAGGCACAACTGGATCAACATTGTAAATAATAGTTTCATCTTTAGCTATGGCGGGTTCTTTAATTTCTTCTTTGATAGGGGGATGATATTAAACCACTTCTCTTTGGGGAGATCAACATGAGTAGCAAATGATTTACAAAAAGAGGCTACTATCTCAGAGTCAAGTCCATATTTAGTGCTAAACTTGTGAAAAGCATCGGTATTCATAAAAGATTTGACACAATCAAATTCAAGCTTAATACCTGACTCTTTACCTTCATCGAGTTCCCAATCTTCAGAGTTGCATTTAATTCTTTCTAAAATATCCCACCTGAATTCAATAATCTTCATAAAAGAACCAGTACAAGAAGTATCGAGTATGGATTGATCATCACGAGAAAGCCGAGCATAAAATTTTTGAATGATAATTTATCTAGAGAGCTCATGATTGGGGCTTGAATATAACATTGACTTCAGCCTCCCCCAAGCTAGAGCGATACTTTCTCCTTCACGAGGCCAAAAACTATATATATAATTCCGATCACGATGAACTAGATGCATAGGATAATTTTTTTGGTGAAATTCCAATTTCAATCGATTCCAGTTCCAAGATCCAATATCATCGCATAGCCTATACCATGTCAATGCTTTTCCCTTCATAGATAAAGGGAAAACCTTCTTCTTAGCTTCATCTCTGGATAAACCTGCAAGCTTAAATAATCCACAAATTTCATCCACATATATATATCAAGTGCATATCAGGATGTTCAGTTCCATCTCCTGCATAAGGATTAGCTAGCAGTTGTTCTATCATACCCGAAGGAATTTCATAACCAATATTTTCAGTAGCTGCAGTAGGTTGAGGCGTAGCTAATTGTGGTTCCGGTCGAGGTGAAGATACCCCGAACAAACCCCTCAAAGGATGATTCTCCATAGTAACAAGTGACAATAAATTTCAGCACGTAGTAATAATTTTTCCTTACCAATTTCCACTTACCAAGAGTGCTTCACTCCCCGGCAATGACACCAGAAAAGAGCCTTGATGACCCACAAGTATAGGGGATCAATCGTAGTCCTTTCGATAAGTAAGAGTGTCAAACCCAATAAGGAGCAGAAGGAAATGACAATTGGTTTTTAGCAAGGTATTTTCTACAAGCACTGAAATAGTCGGTAACAAGTAGTTTGATAGCAAGATAATTTGTAACGAGCAAGTAACGGCAACGGTAAAAAATATTCAGAAAGGTTTCCCAATCCTTTTGTGACAAAGGACAGGCCAAAACAGTCTCTTATAATAGGCAAATGTTCTTGAGGGTACACGGGAATTTCATCATGTTGGTTCGATTTGTGTTCGCTACTTTGATAATTTGGTATGTGGGAGGACCGGTGCTTAGGTGCTATTCTTACTTAAACAAACCTCCTACTTATGATTAACCCCCTCGCAAGCATCCGCAACTACGAGAAAAGTATTAAGATAAAATCTAACCATAGCATTGAACTTTTGGATCCAAATTGGTCCCTTACAAAGTAGCGCATAAATTAGGGTTTAAGCTTCTGTCACTCTAGCAACCCATCATCTAATAACTACTCCACAATGCATTCCCTTAGGCCCAAAGATGGTGAAGTGCCATGTAGTCGACGTTCACATGACACTACTAAGGGAATCACAACATACATATCTTCAAAATATAGAACACATATCAAGTTCACATGATTACTTGCAACATGACTTCTCCCGTGACCTCAAGAACAAAAGTAATTAACTACTCACAAATAATAATCATGCTAAAGATCAGAGGGGTATTAAATAGCATAATGGATCTGAACATATAATCTTCCACCAAATAAACTATATAGTAATCAACTACAAGATGTAATCAACACTACTAGTCACCCACAAGTACCAATATAAAGTTCCGGTACAAAGATTGCACACAAGAGATGAACTAGGGTTTGAGAGGAGGTGGTGCTGTTGAAGATGTTGATGGAGATGGCCCTCCCAAAGATGGGAGAGTTGTTGGTGATGACGATGGCGATGATTTCCCCCTCCGGGTGGGAAGTTCCCCTGGCGGAATCGCTCCGCCAGAGGGCAAAAGTGCTCCTGCCCAAGTTCCGCCTCGAGACGGCGGTGCTTCGTCCCGAAAGTCCCCTCCTGATTTTTCTTGGTCAAAATGACCTATATACCAGAAGATGGGCACCAGAGGTGGGCCGAGGAGGGCACAACCCACCAGGCCGCGCCTGGGGGGCCTGGCGTGCCCAGGTGGGTTGTGCCCACCTGGTGGGCCTCCTCCGGTAGTTATTTGCTGCAGTATTTTTTGTATATTGCAAAATAATTCTCCATAAATTTTTAGATTATTTGGAGATGTGCAGAATAGGTAACTCTGACGTAGCTTTTTCAGGTCCAGAATTCCAGCTGCCGGTATTCTCCCTCTTTGTGTAAACCTTGCATATTATGAAAGAAAAGGCATTAGAATTACTCCCAAAAGCATTATTATGCATAAAAACATTATAAATAACAGTAGGAAAAAATGATGCAAAATGGACATATCACATACCTATCGGTATTTGTGAGGATGTGCCCGTTGTTGTTGCAAATGTTACTCTCTTAACTGACTTTGTTATACTTGAGATGCCCGAGGACGACAACATGTCGATTATCCTTGGTAGACCCTTTTTGAATACTGCAGGGGCTGATATTGATTGCAATAAAAGCAAGGTCACTTTTCATATCAATGGTAATGAACATACGGTGCACTTTCCGAAGAAACAATTCCAAGTGAATGGTATTAATGTTATTGAAAAATCTCCGACACTCACTATTGGAAGTTTCCAACTACCTCTACCTACTGCCAAAAAGAAATATGAAATGCTTATTGTTGGGGACATGCATATCCCCATTGAGGTAACTTAGTGTTTTATGAAAGTTCTTCGGTTTCATGCTAATCGAAGGTGGTTGTTAATAAGACTTAATCAGCCTTATTAATGGATCATTTTTGAGAGGTATGAAGTTGATGAATCTAGTAAGAACAACCTTCTACTCCCGACTTTTATGTTCTATTTTTCTTAGTTAAACAAAATAAGATTCCATGTTTTGTCTGTTTTCTGAATTTCCCGTGCAATAAAAAATGACCCAAAAATAAAAGTTCTAGGAATGCCCTGAAAATTTAATATGATTTTTTCTGAATATTTCTGAATTTTTAGTGCAAATAACATCTGAGGGGGGGGGGGGGGGTGCACCAGGTGGGCACAACCCACCTGGGCGCGCCAGCAGCCCCAGACGTGCCCTGGTGGGTTGTGGTCCCCACGTGGGCCCCCTCACTTATCTCTTTAGCCCATGTCATCCCCTACCTCCAGAAAAAAATCACCATTGCTCTCCCTCTTGTGTTCTTGTTCTCAAACCCGCGGATTTTGATCTCTTTGCTCGAAGCTCCATTTTCGAAACTGTTTTGGGGGATTGCTACTTGGTATGTGACTCCTCCATTTCTCCAATTAGTTTTTGCTTTAGTGGATTATATTTTGAATAATTAGCTACTCTTGGTGCTACTATAGATAAGCTTGCATGTTGAATTCTTAGAGTTCTAAGTAGTTTGAATGCTCAATATAGCCTCTATGCCTCCTTATGAGTAGTTGCTATCAATCTTGTGAAGTTTTGTTGACAAAAAATTTGTGTCCCAAATTTTTTCAGAAATTGTTCGCAAATAAAAATGCATTTATTTAGGAGTTCTTCGAGGAAGAGGTCTACTGAGGCATCATCTAGTAGTGGCTCGATGCGTCGGTCTTATGTTGAACCAAGTGCAAGCTCAATACAGGAGGCCGCTATCAAATCATGTCTATGTCCGTGCAACGATTTTATGGTGAGTGCAGGCATTAAAGAAGAATTTGAGCAATATGTTCACAGCGCCGAGCTCGGTCCCTACATTGAAGATAAGTGCAACCAACATCTTAACCTCACAGAATCATTTACCAAACAATTTTTGGCTAGTCTTTGCTACGGCGAGGATAGAGGAGTGACACAAGGTAGAATAAAAAGTATTCATTTCCCATCAATCCAATACTCTGCACTCTTTAATGGCAAATGCATTGTAGGCAAGCAGGATTGCAGCACACTATGTGCCCCTGACTTGAGCCTCATACACACCGCTCTGACCGGAATTAAATGTTATAATCTTGGAGCGATTGTTGCACGCAGATTGCAACACAATGCTGGTAGTGGTTATTTTTATGGTGGGATTTATGCTTCTCATTTAGCTAAGGCGGTGGGTATTACACCTCTTCCTCATGACCCCATCCTGCAACATCCCCAGCATCACACCACAGTGATCACCTCTTAATCATGCCAAGTCACCATGATTAACAATGCTTAATCATCATTGGGATCAATTTGTAACATCCCCAGCATCACACCACAGTGATCACCTCTTAATCGTGCGAAGTCACCATGATTAACAATGCTTAATCATCATTGGGATCATATCTCTTTTTAAATTCCAATTTAAACTGAAATTCAAATACAAAGTAAAAATAAAGGTTGTTCAAATTTGAAAACTAAAATGTCCATAATATTGTAAGTAATCCAGAGGCATTTATAAAATTATAACCAACATTAATGGAATTAGTTAATTGACTCTAACAGCCTAAAACAGAAGCAAAACATATATATTTAATCCATATTCATTTAATTAAAATCCAAATGAAATCACTGTGGCTTCAAACCATTTTCTGGCAGTGGCAAATAATGCACCATATTTAATAAGCTAAGTCACATATTTTTCAAAAGTCAATTGGGGGCCTAACTATTTGCAAAACAGAAATAAAAGAAGAAAACAGAAGAGAGAAAAGAAGAAAAAGAAAAGAAGAAAAAAGGCCCACAGCTAATGGGCCTGAGTCACCCGGCCCAACTCCCCCTTCCCCTTCCTACTGCTCACGCGCGCGCGCTGTCATCTCCACCGCAGCCGCCGCGCCTGGCCCCCCCTCGTCCCCGCTCGACAGCGCGCCTGCGCCCGCCCGGGGTGGATAAGAGCATCTCTCCGCACCCCTCTGGCAAACCCTAGCATCACAACTCCCCTCCCCTCGTCTTCTTCCTCATCCGACGCCGCCATGGACGGCCGCGGCTGAGCTGCGCGGCCACCATCACCGCCCCGCCGCGCTGACCTGTCCACCAGACTCGCCGTCGTCGCCTACTTCGACCACATCGATTGGAACGGGCTGGAAGCCACCGCATCGCCTCCACGCTGCCTTCTTCCTCCTCGGATCCCAGCCGTCGTTCGTTGTCGTGCCGTCCACTCCGAGCCTTCCCGAGCCCACTTCCTCTCCCTACGGCTCCGATGTGAGCTCCTCTCCGACCCCCTCTCTCTCTCGTGGTCCGTTTTGTGCTTTTCCGCGCGCGGCCGTGCTGGCCGAACTCGCCGCCGCCTCCGCTGGTCGCCGGGGCTTCTCTGGTGACCATTTGGTCACCCGCGCGTGACCAACGTGCTCGACGTGCCGCGTAGGGCCTCCCCAGTTAGCTAGTTCGCTCGTTCCCGTGCCGTTCCGCCATTTTCATCAGAGCCCGAAACCTCGCCGCCGCGGACCTGGACGCCACCGACGCTCCCGACCTCCCCCGAACCAACCACCGCCACTGTTGGGTGTGGCTTTGTCCGCCCGATCGAATGGGCCAGACCCCGCCACAAACGGACCACCGTGGGTGATTTGCCAGCTCGCCGGAGTTGCTGCCGCGCTCGGGCTCGCCGGAGCGCTCTCCGGCGGCCGGTCCGACGTGGCCCCCACCGCCTGGGCCGCTGACTGGTGGGCCCGGGGCCCCCTGTTGACCAGTTGACCCAGTCAACTGTGCTGACTGGGCTGGCCCAGCCACTGACATATGGGCCCCGCCAATTTAAAATGATTTTATAAATAATTAAACTATTAATTAAATTGTTAATTAGATTAATTAGTTAATCACTCACTGACAGGTGGGTCCACACCCCTAACTAATTAGTTTAGTTTAAATTAAACACTGGATTAGCTCTGTGTCTATGACAGTAGGGCCCCACATGTCAGGATTGACCTGTCAACAGGTCAGTTGACCTACTAACGTCAGAATGTGTCATGATGATGTCATCAATTACTATTCTGGATAATACTGATTTAAAATGATTAAATAAATCCAGAAAATCAATAAAACTTTGTAAAATCATAGAAATTAAACCGTAGCTCGGATTGAAAAACTTTATACATGAAAGTTGCTCAGAACGACGAGATGAATCCAATCGTGCCATCTGTTTCCATGTCGGGACCCTCTACGGAGGTGAACCGCAACTTTTAGCCTGTTTCCGGTAGATGAATAGTGCATATACACCGGTTAATAATTCCAACTTAAATCCTAAAATAACTAATATGACTTAGACATGTTTTTAGGCAACCTTGCACTACACGTTAGCATAGCATGCTTTGTGTTGCTCATGTTTGCTGTGTATTTATTTGTTTCCTCTCCCTCTTTTCTCTTGGTAGACCCCGGTACCGACGCAGTTCCCGAGACCGACGCAGCTCAGGAGCCCGACGACACCGTTGACGACCTTGCCTTTGCCGTCGAGCAACCAGGCAAGCACCCCCCTTTTTGAGCATGCCTATATCGCTGATTCTCTTCTCTCTTGTGCTTGCATTAGAATTGCTGTTGCTACTGCTTTACCTATTCTGATGCATAGCCTGTTTATTGTAACCTGCTATTGAAACTTTACCTGCTTATCCTAAACTGTTTAGTATAGGCTGGGTAGAGACCTACCAGAGACCCCACTCTGTCCCCAGTTGCCCCGCTGGATTATCAGATGACTCGATCAACGGGAGCGACAGCCAGACCCCAGCACTGCACAACACCCCCCTTAGTTGTACGACACTATAGCATTACCATCGAGTGCCGAGGGTGATACCTCGTATAGCACTCCTGATGTTAACTCTGTAGAGTAGCTATTTGGTCATGGTCATCGAGGGTGATTCCTCCTTCTCCACTTTCGATACGACCCTGTCGCGCAACACTTCAAGTGTGAACCTCGAGGGTGATTCCTCCTAAGTTCACCTTGATGGTTACATCTAGTGGGCATCCGATGAGGGTGATACCTCGGATTCCCCTGATGTTATGGACACACGGTTACTGTGACTTTACCCCTGAACCTTGTTAGAAACGGGTCGGCCCCGAGGGGGACCCGAGGGAGTTACTTGTACTGTAGGACTGGAGGGACATGCGGTACCACCCAGTAGAGGTGGACTTAAGTTCCCGACAGTCTTTTGCGAGACGGGTTGACCTGGACGGTGCCTGAGTGATGAATACGAGGCGTGGCCGGGCATTCTTGGCCCTTGCCGCAAGTCCTCGAGATGGGGCATCGGGGTCACATCGATCGTGAGTCTTTGCTCGTTACCGCACTACCAACACACTACGATTTGGATATTTGATTCGAGTGGGCCTCTGGCCCGATAGCACTAACCATCACGCGGGAATAAATATGGGTACTCTGCATTGTGGCATCAGCCGAAAGCTCTGTCAGACGTCCAGTTCAGCATTGTGGCACGGTCGGATCATGCCGACCATCCGAGGCGGTGCTTGTATCCACCCTGCACACAACGACCCGGAGTGCACAGGGCGATGGCCCAAGACCCCTGAGTGCTTAGGATGTAGACCGGCGGGGACCTCTCTACTGAGCTTTAGGTAGGGCTGCGGTGTGTCGTTTGGCCAAGGCCGGGCATGAACCAGAAAAGTGTGTCCGGTCGGAGTTAAGCGAGCGTGGTGGGTAAGTTGGTTCACCCCTGCAGGGAAGAACTAATCTATGCATAGCTGGATCCTCGGTAACAGACGCTCGGAGTTGTATCCCGATCGATACAACTAGAACTGGATACTTGTGATGAGTTATGGATAGTATGGCTCTGGGATTGCTTTCTCGCAGGGAGTCGAGAAAGGAATCTCTGGGCGAGGTTGATGACTGTATGGCTCTGGGATTGCTTTCTCACAGGGAGTCGAGGAAGGATCTCTGGGCGAGGTTGATAACACTACTACTACTTGATAATGTACTAATCTACACTCTTCTAATGCTGCAAGACCGCTGAAGATGCTAGTCTTCGATAGGACTAGGCCTTCTCTCTATTCTGACATTTTTGCAGCCCAGTCCACATATACAGCCTCTCTTTGATAATGTTGCATATGTAGTGTAGATCCTTGCTTGCTGAGTACTTCGGATGAGTACTCATGGTTGCTTTGCTTTCTTTTTCTCCCCATATCCTTTTGGTGCAACCAGATGGCGGAGCCCCTGAGACAGCTACACCCGCCGATGATCGCTACTACTACCCCAAGGGTGGATACTACTATGAGCTGGCCGACGACCAGGAGTAGGATCGGAGGGTCCCAGGCAGGAGGCCTGTGCCTTTCGATCGTAGCTTTTGTTTTGCCCCGCCTTTCTAAAGGCTTATCTGTTCTCTTTTATATCTGTACTCAGATATCTAACGCTTCCGCTGATGCTTGTTGACATCAAGCTTATGTATTCAAGCCCTCGAGGCCCCTGGCTTGTAACATAAAGCTTGTATTAATTTAATTTGTGTTTTAGAGTTGTGTTGTGATATCTTCAAGTGAGTCCTTAGGCTTGATCGTGTGCATTTGCGTGTATGGTTAGTGCACGATTAAGCCGGGAGCATCACACATCCTACCTACTCAGTACTTAGACTTTGATGCCATGAAACACCATAAGTTCCTTAAGGGCAAAATCATTGATTATACCTATAACTTGAGGTTCAATAAAGAAACCGTTGTGCATATTGCTTTGCCTGCGCCTGCTCCCTTTGACTTGACAGCAAAAGAAGACATTATGTTCTTGAGAGCGAGGCCCGCACATACAACGCGGAGGTCGCGGCAGCTCGGCGGGCTGAAGAGGCTGCACCAAGGGCCGCGGTGAGCTATCACTCTGATTATTATGCAGGCCGCGGATGGTGATTACCAAGCTAGGCCAAAAGCCTAAGCTTGGGGGAGTATGTATCTCCACCGACATTACATTCATGTTCACACATTTCATTCCAGTTGTCGGTGTTCACACTTTTTCATTGTATTATCCATGTTAGATTTATTCTCTCGCTTTCTTCTTGTGTGTTTGAAAAACTTTGAGAAAATCCCAAAAAAAAATAATTCTTGCTTCTTTTCGGTTTTTCTTTCTAGTTTAGTTAGTTGTAGTCTTAAAAAGAAAACCCAAAAAGATTTCCATGTTCTTCTTTTGCTTGTTGGGAGCTTTCCCGTGTAAATAGTTTTTCTCGTTTTTGTTTTTTTTTCTTTAATTTGCTTTCTTCAAGAAAAACTAAAAACTCCAAAAATATTTCAGTGTGTTTCTGTGAAATTCTTCTCTATTTTATTGAGTCATACCAAGGAGAAGACCACGATGAAAATGTTGAGTGGCTCTCATATGCATTTCTATTGATCTAATAAAGAGCCCATATTACCTTGTCTTCTCCTTTTGAATAAAATGTTTGTAGATTCCAGCTTAGTCCACGGCACTCTTGCACTATTATTATGTTCATATCATTCGGTCGTGCAAGTGAAAGGCAATAATGACGATATTTGATGAACTGGCTGTGGCAGAGAGAAACGGGTATGAACTCAACTTGTTCTGTTATTGTAAATGTGTTTAACCTAGTATCCATGATTCAACATATTATGATCAAACATGTTTGCAATGGCAATTAGAGATTATAGTTTCTCATGCCATGCTTAAGTAGCTAGGAGTGGATAATTATTTATCTTGGATGTCAACATGCCGTAAAATGATTGTGATGTAGTATGATGATATAGTATCCTCCTCTGAATGTTTCAAGTGGCTTGACTTGGCACATGTTCATGCATGTAGTTGAATCAAAACCAACATAGTCTCTATGATATTTATGTTCATGGTGTCCATATCCTACTCATGCTAGTATTCAATGTTAATAATGCATAACGCATGTTCATGACCGTTTTCGCTCTCTAGCTGGCCGCTTCTCAACCTATTTGCTAGCCTTCGCCTGTACTAATCGGGAATATTGCTTGTGCATCAAAATCCTAAAACCCAAGTTATTCCAGATGAGTCCACCATATCTACCTATATGCGGTATTACCCTGCCGTTCTAAGTAAATTTGCATGTGCCACCTCTAAAAACTTCAAATAAACTTCTGTTTTTGTGTGCCTGGATTGTTCATAGAGTGATAGGGGGTAGTCGGTATCTCCCATGCTAAGTGGGTTATTCTCATGATGAGTGTTTATTCACTCGTCCTTGCACGAGAGGGGCGGTAAAAGGGATTCCCAGTCCCGAAATCAAAAATTGCAAATAATTAAACAAAACTCCCCCAGGACTGATGTTGGTATGGACGGTACCCGTGGATTCGGCTAGCCATGGAGTGTGTTTGTTTGTGGATGGGGGTGTGACGCCCCCGGCTCAATCGTGCACTAATCATACACGCAAATGCACACGATCAAGCCTAAGGACTCACGGGAAGATATCACAACACAACTCTAAAACATAAATAAAGTCATACAAGCTTTATATTAGAAGCCAGGGGCCTCGAGGGCTCGAATACATAAGCTTGTGTACAAGTGTCAGCAGAAGCATCAGATATCTGAGTACCGATATTAAAAGAGAAACAGAAAGGACTTAAGAAAGGCGGGGCAAAATAAAACACTACGATCGAAAGGCGTAGGCCTCCTGCCTGGGACCCTCCGATCCTACTCCTGGTCGTCGGCCAGCTCATAGTAGTATCCATCCTCGGGGTAGTAGTAGCGATTGTCGGCGGGGGAACAGTCTCAGGGGCTCCGTCATCTGGTCACGACAAACTGATTTGGGGAGAAAAAGAAAGCAAAGCAACCGTGAGTACTCAGAAGTACTCAGCAAGCAAGGATCTACACTACATATGCAACATTATCAAGGAGAGGCTGTATATGTGGACTGGGCTGCAGAAATGCCAGAATAGAGAGAAGGCCTAATCCTATCGAAGACTAGAATCTTCAGCGGTCTTGCAGCAATAGAAGAGAGTAGAATAATACAATATAATGTAGTAGTATCATTAAGTCTCAACCTCACCCAGAGATCCTTTCTCGACTCCCTGCCAGAAAGCAATCCCAGAGCCATACAGTCATCAACCTCGTACTGAGATCCCTTCTCGACTCCCTGCGAGAAGCAATCCCAGAGCCAAATATCCAGGTATCATCTCACGTTCTAGTTGTGTCAATCGTGATACAACTCCGAGTGTCCTTTACCGTAGGACCGGCTATCGATAGATGTGTTCTTCCCTGCAGCACCAACTTACCCAACACGCTCGATTAACTCCGGCCGGACACACTTTCCTGGGTCATACCTGGCCTCGGCCAAACGATACATCGCAGCCCTACCTACAGCTCAGCAGAGAGGTCCCCGCCGGTCTACATCCTAAGCACTCAGGGGTCTTGGGCCATCTCCCTGTGCACTCCGGGTCGTTGTGTGTAGGGTGGATACAAGCACCGCCTCGGATGGTTGGTATGATTCGACCGTGCCACAATGCTGAACTGGACGTTTGACAGAACTTTCGGCTGATGCCACGATGCAGAACACCCATACTATGCCCACATGATGGTTAGTGCTATCAGGCCAGAGGCCTGCTCGGATCAAATATCCAAATCGTTAGGACCTTGGGCTTGCGGTAACGAGTAGAGACTCACGAAAGATGTGACCCTGTCACACCGTCTCGAGGACTTGCGGCAAGGGCCATGAATGCCCGGCCACGCCTCGTATTCACCACTCGGGCACCACACAGGCACCCGTCTTCACAACACTCGCCTCTCAGGCGCACGCGGGTACCCCTCAGGGTCGACCCGCCTATCCAAGTAACAGTGTAAAGTCCAAGTATCCGTGTGTCCATAACATCAGAGGAATCCGAGGTATCACCCTCGTTGAATTCCCACTCGATGTATCCATCAAGGTGAACTCGGAGGAATCACCCTCGATGGGTTCACACTTGATGTGTTGCACGACAGCGTCGTTACCGGAAGTGGTGAAGGAGGAATCACCCTCGATGACCACGACCAAATAGCTACTCTACAGAGTTAACATCAGAAGTGCTACACGAGGTTTCACCCTCGGCACTCGATAGTAACGTTGCAGTGTTGTTACAACTAAGGGGGGGTGATGTGCGGTGTCGGGGCCTGGTCTTCAATCCCGTTGATCGGGTCTTCGGATAATCCAGCGGGGCAATCGGGATAAGTGGGGTCACTGATAGGTCTCTACCCAGCCTATACTAAGCAGTTTAGGATATGCAGGTAATTATCAACAACAGGTTACAATAAACAGGCTATGCATCAGAATAGGTAAAGTAGCAGCAGCAGCAATTCTAATGCAAGCATGAGAAAATAGAATGGGCGATATCGGGATGATCAAAGGGGGGGCTTGCCTGGTTGCTCGGCGGCAAGGGCAAGGTCGTCAATGGTGTCGTCGGTCTCCGGAGCTGCGTCGGTCTCGGGGACGACGTCGGGGTCTAACGAGAGAGAAGAGGGGGAAGAAACAATAAATACAGAGCAAACAAGTGCAGCACAAAGCATAACATGGTAATACGCGGTGATAGAGGTGATCTAACGCAGTGCCGGGTGATACTGGCGAAGGGGGAATTCATCCGGGAATGTTTTCCCGGTTCCGGACAGTTGTCAGACAGAAGACCGGAGGGGAACGGTTCCTTGTTTAGATAGTTAGGGACGTGTGACGGATGAAGGGACCGCGTATTCGGATTCGTCTCGTCGTTCTGAGCAACTTTCATGTAGAAACTATTTTCATCTGAGTTACGGTTTATTTTATATGATTTTATAAGGATTTAATTATTTTCTGGAATTTAATTATTTATTTAAATTCAACATTATCCGAAACAGTGTATGCTGACGTCATCATGACGTCAGCAGTCAACAGTGCCTTTGACTTAGTCAAACTGATGTGTGGGCCCCACATGTCATACTCTGTTTAGGTTAATTAGGGTTTAACTAATCTAATCACTGTTTAATTAACTAACTAATTAATCAGAATAATTAAACAGGATTAATTAACTTAATTAATTCACTAATTAATTAATTAATTAATTATTTTATCTTTATCTTTTTCTTTAAAAAACATTTCAGGGGGTGGGCCCCGGCTGTCGGTGGCACAAAGGCCAGCGGGCGCGAGGGCGCGGGCGATGGGGCGCTGCGGGCGCCTAGCCCGAATGGGCGCCAATGCAGGAGCGAGCGCCGGCAGCGGGCGCCGGGTGGCGGAGGAGCAGCGCTGCGGTGGCGAAGCAGCGAGGGGCCGGTGGCCAGTGGCGAGGTGGAGCAGCGGGGCGGTGCGGTGGCGGAGCGGCTCAGGGCCGGTGGCAAGGGACGGGGCGGAGCCGCGGCCAGCAGCAGAGGAGGCTGCGAGTGGGGCGCGCAGGCAGCCGCGAGCCACAGTGGCAGAGAGCAGCGGCAGCGCGGCCAGGTGCTCGCGGGGGCGCGCCTGGGCGCGGTGGACGGCGCGGTGGAGTCGAGGCGCGGGCTACAGAGGGCGAGCGTCCAGCACGGACTGGGCGGCGGTTGGTGTCGGCGACAGAGGAAAGGGGGAGGGGAGTGAGCTCACGAGCGCTGGAGGGGAGTGGGGCGGCGAGGGTCGAGGGGGCCGGCGGGGAGGAGATGATGACGGGCGGTCCGGCGGGGAAGCGGCGCCGGCGAGGTAGAGGCGGGCGGCGGTGGCCGCGGCGTCTACGGCCTTCGGGCGCGATCTCGAGTGATGGGGAAGGGCGAGGGAGAGACGATGGATCGACGCCGACGGGGTCCGACGAGCGCCTGGCAACGGCGGGACGGCGGGGTAGGCAGGGCGGCGCTGGGCGCCGAGGTCCGATCCAGAGGGGATCGGGGAGTGGGGAAGCGAGGAGAGTGGGGGGGGGTGAGAGTGGGGCGATGGGGGGGGGGGGTTAGGGTTCCCGTCGGGGTGGGGATAAGGGGAGTGAGGGGTGGCCGGCTGGGCCGGCGTGGTCGACGGAGCCGACTGGACCAAGAGGCCCAGTGGGGTAAGGGGGTGTTTTGCTGTTTTTATTTTCTTTTACTTCTTTTCTTTTTCTTTGTTTTCTTTTTATTGTTTTGTCCTTTGTTTTTATTTCAAATGACTTTTGCAAAATATGATACTTGCCAAAATAAATGCTATGCAATATTTACCACCGTTTTAAAATGGTTAGGAGGCAAATGGATTTCATATTAATTGTAGATTAAATAAAATGGAATAAACACTTCTGTTTTGTTGCTGTTTCTTGCTGTTAGAGTTGCTTACTTAATTTAATTAATGTTGCTGCTATTTTTATAAATGCCTTGGGAATATTTGCAACATGATGGACATTTTAGTTCCTGGATTTGAACAATTTTTATATTTACTTTAAGTTTGAATTTCCATTTGAATTTGAGTTATGAGATGAGATATGTTACTAATGATGATTAAGCACTGTTGATCATGATGACATGGCATTATCAAAAAGGTGATTACTGTAGCTAACCACAGGGGGTGTTACAAATCACCTCCACTACAAAAATCTCGTCCCGAGATTTAAGGGGTGGAGTAAGGGGGAAAGATCTGGTTGCGAAATTCTAACGAATCTTTTCAGTCTTGGTTGCTCTTCTCGAAGAGGTCGACCCATTACATGGATGTCTTCATCTCTCTGCTTTAGGTCATCATGATGAAGTCGTCATCCTTTCTTCAGGAATGCCAACGTACTTACGAATAGGTAAGGGGTAGCTTGACATCGATAGGATGCTATAAGGGGTAATCATCTGGGGGTTATCCCATGAATGAGCACATGATTATCTCTCGAGTTGAACAAATCAAACAGCTCGAGAGCAAAGTAAGAAGGTACGATAAGAAGTTTCAAGCGGATCGACATCGTTCGATGTCTGAAACAAAGTGTGAAAGGGGGTCTAGAGCAACGAGAATAAGTATTATGTCTGATACCAGAATTGATGATCTCTCGGGAGGTGGCTCGTGAATTAAATGCGAGGCCACGCGCGAGGAATAAATTTGGGAACAGGGGTGTACAGGAGAGTCAGGTTTCGATCCTGTGGAACTGTGGGTTATGGGCTCATCATGTGGGTTAAAAGAAGGAAGGGCGCTGACATCTTTTATGGTCATGATAGCAAGGCATGTCAAAGGATAGCCTATCAGTTATGTTGGCAACCACATCGGTACCAAGGCGAGGAACGAAGAGAACCATTTTCCTGCTCGTTGAATGAGGCGGACCAATAGGCAAAGTTCTCGTCCATCGGGGGTTACCGGAATGTCATCAACAATAGTAACAGGGTCTCACGGACAAGATTGTACATCGAGGTGTTTTCATAAGCGGGGAATTAATACTGCTTATGTCATATAGATCACAAGAAAGGTTAAACAAACTGATGGAAAGGAAAAGTGATTATCAGAATTAAACAGACCATTGGAAAGGAAAATGTGTTTACACACAAGAGTTGGGAGTATATCCTTCCCAAGAAATAGCGGAGCATGTTATACATGACAGGATAGCAGGTACAAGAGTCATTTAGATAACGGGGCGAGGAAAATCATGCTGTTACCCATATGACGGTGTTTGGATAATAGCTCAAGAAACATTTAGCATTGTGCTTCCACTGTTCTCAATGATTTTCGGAATACCACAGTCATGCTTCGAGGTAGCATTAACATGGTGTTTCAAACAAAGATTGAATCTGAAGGTCACAAGAAGTATCAAGGAACAATTTCAAGAAAAGCAAGGGGCCCAAGGTATAGCCAAAACATGACCAAGTCTGTGTTGGCAGGAAGCAAGGATGTGGTCGATGATATCGCAAATCGATGAGGGGTAAGGATGTTATTTCTCATCATGAATTCGACTTATATCCTAGAAGGGCTTAGAATATTGATGATGATCACGACACATTTGTCGAGAGGTTTAAAGAAGATGAAAGCGATTAGTAGGATGATCAAGGCAGAAGGAGTGAGGTTCATATTGTGTAAGCAAAACGATATGATGATGAAAGTTTGACATGGGCTTAGCCCATTATCTGAAATGTGCACCGAGAAGGAGAACCAGATGGCACAGTTTAGTTTAACATGATAAAGATATAGCCGATCAAGCTAGGAATGACTTGAAGGATTATTAAACTCATAAGCAACAAAAATTACTTAGAGTTATTGAATCGGAATGCGGAATCGATTCACTTATCGGTGTTCTCGAGTGACCAAGAACTCAGAACCTGAGGATATTGGAATTGGTGATCAATAGTAGTTTGATGAAGAACTCATAAGAAGTTATGTAGTTCCTGTGATATTCCCGAGATACCAGGGGGTAATACTCGATGGTAGATGAGAATAGAGGCTGGACAGGTGAAATGATCTGCAGAGGACAAGTATTTTAACTTGTCCGGGAAATGGAATCAAGAAGAAAATATGGTCGGAACCACGATTGTAAAGTATCAATTCTCAGATACAAGATGAATTCGTACCAAGGAAATATTTTTTTTTGAGCAGCTTCCATGATAAGTTCTATATCGGATCCATGGGCATGAACGCAAAGGTTCAAGGTCGACTCCCACTTCTTCAAGCATAACCTTTCATTCACTTCTCGCTTTCGAAGAAATTGCAGGGTTAAGAATTTATCTGACGAAACGCCAGTAGAGTATAACCCGCATAACTTTTGGGTTCACATGTTCTGGGGGAAAAGCATAGGTTCAACCCATCGGGACATTTTTACGAAGCTATACAACACACTAGCAGGAGCGACGAATACACGCTCGAAAGCAAAAGGGCTAGCGATACGAAGTAGATGATACAATTCGCCCGAGACATTTGTATCAGGGGAAAGTTGTCAATGATTTAAAATACAAAGGAGCTGCCGGATAGTAATCCACCAAAAGATCAAGTGGTCCGCAAAGGACCTGATGTGAGTATCGGTACTCAACCAGAGGAAGAAGGATGCAAAGGCATCGGATTATAGAAACAACTGAATAATTCAGCGTTCAGATGCAAAAGAATTATGATTTCCAAAGCGAAAGATCAAGGGCAAACGTTCCAATAAGGATGGTTAAGTTGAAGGGAACTAGGGGGACAATCAATTACAACATGATTGGCCGGGATCCAACTCATGTCTAAAATGACGTCTGAGCTGGAAGGATGAATTAGTAGGTAACAACTGATGATTGCGAGTTTTCGCTCAGATGTTGAATCAACGGGATCAGAGTGATTTAGATAAGGGATATCAACGATGATTACTTGACATATGGAACTAACCATAATGCAAGCAAGTAAGAAGAATCTCAAAAGCAGTAGGCTGCAAAGGATTTTCAGAAGATCAGATAGCATTTCCAAGTATTTTGGAAAGCATATGAACAACTGGGGATGAACAGACCCCGGTTAAGTGAATTATCCTCAGTGCAAAAAGAAGCTGCAAAGCCGAAGGCGCAAAGGATTCTCGGAGCAATGGAGAGTACTAGGTGTACCTTGTAACAACAGGAGCAACTGGGGATGAAGGTACAAGCGGCAGCGATGTTATTCACGGGGAATACCGGTGGTCAGGAACTGCAAGGCAGTGGGCACAGGGTCTCGAGAAACATCGAGGAGTATCCGTAGAATCTTCTGGCGAAGCAAGCGATCATCGGTAATGTCGGGGCTCTCCGGGAGGAAGTGGGTACGAGAACCTAATGTTGGAGTTAGTAAAATTTTAACCCAAAAGGAAGAGAGATCAGAGCCCCGGAGTAAAGGTCGAGGAATAAAAGATCCTAATACTACCCAATTGGCGACGTGGTACCGTAAGCCACACAGCCAAGTTAGTAAAACAGTTTTGGACCACTAGACTCAACTTCGGCCAAGGAGTTGGAAAGGGGGATTCCTACAGGCAGTCGGCTCTGATACCAACTTGTGACGCCCCCGACTCAATCGTGCACTAATCATACACGCAATTGCACACGATCAAGCCTAAGGACTCACGGGAAGATATCACAACACAACTCTAAAACATAAATAAAGTCATACAAGCTTTATATTACAAGCCAGGGGCCTCGAGGGCTCGAATACATAAGCTTGTGTACAAGCGTCAGCGGAAGCATCAGATATCTGAGTACCGATATTAAAAGAGAAACAGAAAGGCCTTAAGAAAGGCGGGGCAAAATAAAACACTACGATCGAAAGGCGTAGGCCTCCTGCCTGGGACCCTCCGATCCTACTCCTGGTCGTCGGCCAGCTCGTAGTAGTATCCATCCTCGGGGTAGTAGTAGCGATCGTCAGCGGGGGCAGCAGTCTCAGGGGCTCCGTCATCTGGTCACGACAAACTGATATGGGGAGAAAAATAAAGCAAAGCAACCGTGAGTACTCAGAAGTACTCAGCAAGCAAGGATCTACAGTACATATGCAACATTATCAAGGAGAGGCTATATATGTGGACTGGGCTGCAGAAATGCCAGAATAGAGAGAAGGCCTAGTCCTATCGAAGACTAGCATCTTCAGCGGTCTTGCAGCAATAGAAGAGAGTAGAATAGTACAATATAATGTAGCAGTATCATTAAGTCTCAACCTCACCCAGAGTTCCTTTCTCGACTCCCTGCGAGAAAGCAATCCCAGAGCCATACATTCATCAACCTCGTCCTAAGATCCCTTCTCGACTCCCTGCGAGAAGCAATCCCAGAGCCATATATCCAGGTATCATCTCACGTTCTAGTTGTGTCGATCGTGATACAACTCCGAGTGTCCTTTACCGTAGGACCGTCTATCGATAGATGTGTTCTTCCCTGCAGGGGTGCACCAACTTACCCAACACACTCGATTAACTCCGGCCGGACACACTTTCCTGGGTCATGCCCGGCCTCGGCCAAACGATACATCGCAGCCCTACCTACAGCTTAGCAGAGAGGTCCCCGCCGGTCTACATCCTAAGCACTCAGGGGTCTTGGGCCATCGCCCTGTGCACTCCGGGTCATTGTGTGCAGGGTGGATACCAGCACCGCCTCGAATGGTCGGTACGATCCGGTCGTGCCACAATGCTGAACTGGACGTCTGACAGAACTTTCAGCTGATGCCACGATGCAGAACGCCCTTACTATGCCCACGTGATGGTTAGTGCTATCAGGCCAGAGGCCTGCTCGGATCAAATATCCAAATTGTTAGTACCTTGGTCTTGCGGTAACGAGCAGAGACTCACGAAAGATGTGACCCCGTCGCCCCGTCTCGAGGACTTGCGGCAAGGGCCATGAATGCCCGGCCACGCCTCGTATTCACCACTTGGGCACCACACAGGCACCCGTCTTCACAACACTCGCCTCTCAGGCGCACGCGGGTACCCCTTAGGGTCAACCCGCCTATCCAAGTAACAGTGTAAAGTCCAAGTATCCGTGTGTCCATAACATCAGAGGAATCCGAGGTATCACCCTTGTTGAATTCCCACTCGATGTATCCGTCAAGGTGAACTCGGAGGAATCACCCTCGATGGGTTCACACTTGATGTGTTGCACGACAGCGTCGTTACCGGAAGTGGTGAAGGAGGAATCACCCTCGATGACCATGACCAAATAGCTACTCTACAGAGTTAACATCAGAAGTGCTACATGAGGTTTCACCCTCGGCACTCGATAGTAACGCTGCAGTGTCGTTACAACTAAGGGGGGGTGATGTGCGGTGTCGGGGCCTGGTCTTCAATCCCGTTGATCAGGTCTTCGTATAATCCAGCGGGGCAATCGAGATAAGTGGGGTCACTGATAGGTCTCTACCCAGCCTATACTAAGCAGTTTAGGATATGCAGGTAATTATCAACAACAGGTTACAATAAACAGGCTATGCATCAGAATAGGTAAAGCAGCAGCAGCAATTCTAATGCAAGCATGAGAAAATAGAATGGGCGATATCGGGATGATCAAAGGGGGGGCTTGCCTGGTTGCTCGGCGGCAAGGGCAAGGTCGTCAATGGTGTCGTCGGTCTCCGGAGCTGCATCGGTCTCGGGGACGACGTCGGGGTCTAACGAGAGAGAAGAGGGGGAGGAAACAATAAATATAGAGCAAACAAGTGCAGCACAAAGCATAACATTGTAATACACAGTGACAGAGGTGATCTAACGCAGTGCCGGGTGATACTGGCGAAGGGGGAATTCATCCGGGAATGTTTTCCTGGTTCCGGACAGTTGTCAGACAGATGACCGGAGGGGAACGGTTCCATGTTCGGATAGTTAGGGACGTGTGACGGACGAAGGGACCGCGTATTCGGATTCGTCTCGTCGTTCTGAGCAACTTTCATGTAGAAAGTATTTTCATCCGAGTTACGGTTTATTTTATATGATTTTATAAGGATTTAATTATTTTCTGGAATTTAATTATTTATTTAAATTCAACATTATCCGAAATAGTGTATGCTGACGTCATCATGACGTCAGCAGTCAACAGTGCCTTTGACTTAGTCAAACTGACGTGTGGGCCCCACCTGTCATACTCTGTTTAGGTTAATTAGGATTTAACTAATCTAATCACTATTTAATTAACTAACTAATTAATCATAATAATTAAACAGGATTAATTAACTTAATTAATTCACTATTTATTTATTTATTTATTTATTTATTTTACCTTTATCTTTTTCTTTCAAAAACATTTCAGGGGGTGGGCCCCGGCTGTCGGTGGCACAGAGGCCAGCGGGCGCGAGGGCGCGGGCGATGGGGCGTTGCGGGCGCCCAGCCCGAATGGGCGCCGATGCGGGAGCGAGCGCCGGCAGCGGGCGCCGGGTGGCGGAGGAGCAGCGCTGCGGTGGCGAAGCAGCGAGGGGCCGGTGGCCAGTGGCGAGGTGGAGCAGCGGGGCGGTGCGGTGGCGGAGCGGCTCAGGGCCGGTGGCCAGGGACGGGACGGGGCGGAGCCGTGGCGAGCAGCAGAGGAGGTGGCGAGTGGGGCGCGCAGGCAGCCGCGAGCCGCAGCGGCAGAGAGCAGTGGCAGCGCGGCCAGGTGCTCGCGGGGGCACTCCTGGGCGCGGCGAACGGCGCGGTGGAGTCGAGGCGCGGGCGACAGAGGGCGAGCGTCCAGCGCGGACTGGGCCGCGGTTGGCGTCGACGACAGAGGAAAGGGGGAGGGGAGTGAGCTCACGAGCGCTGAAGGGGAGTGGGGCGGCGAGGGTCGAGGGGGCCGGCGGGGAGGAGATGATGACGGGGCGGTCCGGCGGGGAAGCGGCGCCGGCGAGGTAGAGGCGGGGCGGCGGTGGTCGTGGCGTCTGCGGCCTTCGGGCGCGATCTCCAGCGATGGGGAAGGACGAGGGAGAGACGATGGATCGGCGCCGACAGGGTCCGACGAGCGCCTGGCAACGGCGGGACGGCGAGGTAGGCAGCGCGGCGCCGGGCGCCGAGGTCCGATCCAGAGGGGATCGGGGAGTGGGGAAGCGAGGAGAGTGGGGGGGGGCGTACCGTGATTTTGGGGGAGTGGGCGATGTGGGGGGGGGGTTAGGGTTTCCGTTGGGTAGGGATAAGGGGAGTGAGGGGTGGCCGGCTGGGCCGGCCTGGTCGACGGAGCTGACTGGACCAAGAGGCCTAGTGGGGTAAGGGGGGGGGGGGTTTGCTTTTTTATTTTCTTTTACTTCTTTCTTTTTCTTTATTTTCTTTTTTATTGTTTTGTCCTTTGTTTTTATTTCAAATGACTTTTGCAAAATATGATACTTGCCAAAATAAATGCTATGCAATATTTACCACCGTTTTAAAATGGTTAGGAGGCAAATGGATTTCATATTAATTGTAGATTAAATAAAATGGAATAAACACTTCTGTTTTGTTGCTGTTTCTTGCTGTTAGAGTTGCTTACTTAATTTAATTAATGTTGCTGCTATTTTTATAAATGCCTTGGGAATATTTGCAACATGATGGACATTTTAGTTCCTGGATTTGAACAATTTTTATATTTACTTTAAGTTTGAATTTCCATTTGAATTTGAATTATGAGATGAGATATGTTACTAATGATGATTAAGCACTGTTGATCATGATGACATGGCATTATCAAAAAGGTGATTACTGTAGCTAACCACAGGGGGTGTTACAGGGGGAGTAAACCTTTACTTTTATCGCTTGGGAACCGCCACTAATGTGTTTAGTATGGAAGATATCTATAACTTTTGGTCGTGACGTAAACAAGAAGGGTGCATTTCCCAACATTACATTTATCTCTGTTTTAAAAATATGAGCTCTAGCACCGCTGCAAATCCGTGCTTCCCTCTGCGAAGGGACTATCTATTTACTTTTATGTTGAGTCATCACCTTCTCAAATAAGCGCCAGATCTGAGAGCACTATTGTCATCCTCATGCATTGTGCATAGTTAATGTTGGATGCATCATGACTAGATCTTTTCTACCATGAATTACAATGTTTAGTCGCTGCTTGAACTTTGGAGGTGCTCTGCATTTATGTTTTGCGGTCTCAGAAAGGGCTAGCGAGATACCACTGTTGTTAGATTATATCACGGTTGTTTTGACAAAGTGTTGTCATTTGAGACATTTTATTATTGCTTGCTAGTTGCTTATGCCATTGATATGAGTTAATATAATTTCTAAGAGTTATTGTTGACATGGTTAGTCATAATCTTTGCTGAAAACCTGGGTGCTACTTAAGCTTATTTATGTAAACAAGAACAAAAGAGTTCATAAAAGTTTTTCTTTTTCACTTTCAGTTTATCAACTGAATTGCTTGAGGACAAGCAAAGGTTTAAGCTTGGGGGAGTTGATACGTCTCCGTCGTATCTACTTTTCCTAACGCTTTTGCTATTGTTTTGGACACTAATTTGCATGGTTTGAGTGAAACTAACCGGGACTGACGCTGTTTTCAGCAGAACTACCATGGTGTTGTTTTTGTGCAGAAATAAAAGTTCTCGAAATGGAACAAAACTTTTTGGAGATTTATTTTACAATAAAAGGAAAATACTGGAGCGAAGAACCACCCGAGGGGGGCCCCTTGGTGAGCACAACCCACCAGGGCGCGCCCCCCTCCAGGCGCGCCCAGGTGGGTTTTGCCCACCTGGTGGCCCTGCAGACCCTGAATCCAACTCCTTAAATACTTATATTTGGAGAAAAAAATCGGGGAGAAAGAATTATCGCGTTTCACGATACGGAGCCACCGCCACCTCCTGTTGTTCATCGAGAGGCCAGATCTGGAGCCCGTTTGGGGCTCCGGAGAGGGGGATCTTTGGTCTTCGTCATCACCAACCCTTCTCCATCGCTAATTCCATGATGCTCCCCACCGGGAGTGAGTAATTCCTTCGTAGGTTCGTTGGTCGGTGAGGAGTTGGATGAGATTCATCATGTAATCGAGTTAGTTTTGTTAGGGCTTGATCCCTAGTATCCACTATGTTCTGAGATTGATGTTGTTATGACTTTGCCATGCTTAATGCTTGTCACTAGGGCCCGAGTGCCATGATTTCAGATCTGAACCGTTTATGTTTTCACCACTATATCTATGTTCTAGATCCGATCTTGCAAGTCATATTCACCTATTACGTGTTATGATCCGTAAACCCCAGAGTGACAATAGTCAGGATACTTTCCGGTGATGACCGTAGTTTGAGGAGTTCATGTATTCACTATGTGTTAATGCTTTGTTCCGGTTCTCTATTAAAAGGAGGCCTTAATATCCCTTAGTTTCCTTATGGACCCCACTGCCACGGGAGGGTAGGACAAAAGATGTCATGCAAGTTCTTTCCATAAGCACGTATGACTATTTACGGAATACATGCCTACATTATATTTATGAACTGGAGCTAGTTTTGTATCGCCCTAGGTTATGACTGTTATATGATGAATATCATCCAACGAATTCACCGATCCAATGCCTACGAATTTTCCATATATTGTTCTTGCTAAGTTACTACTGCTGCTGCTACTGTTACACTTGCTACAAAATTATTGCTATCACTGTTACCGTTACTGCTACTATTATCACTGCTATCAAAACTATCATATTACTGTGCTACTGATCACTTTGCTGCAGATAATTAATCTCCATGTGTGGTTGAATTGACAACTCAGCTGCTAATACTTACAAATATTCTTTGGCTCCCCTTGTGTCGAATCTATAAATTTGGGTTGAATACTCTACCTTCGAAAATGTTTGCGATCCCCTATACTTGTGGGTTATCAATTCCCCCTCTGGCAGAGTACCGGAGAAGGCCTCTAGATGGGATCTCATGAGAACGGAAACTTGCAGCGGCGGAAAAAGTATCTCGGGTGGCTCTCTGATATCAGGGGCATATTTGAGAATTTATAGAGGTGGAGTTAGGTCAAGAGGTGCCGCAAGGAGCCCACAAGCCTGGGGGGCGCGCCTCTCTTGCTTGTCGCTCCCTCGTGACTCTTCAGGTCTTCTCCCGAACCTTCTAGGGACTCTTCTGGTCCAGAAAAAATAAATCCAAAGTTTTTTCTCTGTTTGGACTCTGTTTGATATTGATTTCCTGAAAAGCCAAAAACAAGCAAAAAAACAACTGGCACTGGGACCAAGTTAATAGGTAGTCCCAAAAAATGATATATAATTGCATAAAGTTGCATATAAAACATCCAAGATTGATACTATAATAGCATGGAACAATAAAAAATTATAGATATGTTGGAGATGTATCAAACATCCCCAAGCTTAATTCCTGCTCGTCCTCGTGTAGGTAAATGATTAAAAACAGAAGTTTTGGTGTGGAATGCTACCTATCATGTTCATCATGTAATCTCTATTTTGTGGCATGAATATTAAGATCTGAATGATTCAAAGCAATAGTCTATAGTTTGACATAAAAACAATAATAATAAGGCATACTAACAAACAATCATGTCTTTTAAAATATCAATACTAAAGAAAGTTATCCCTACAAAATCATATAGTCTTGTCATGCTCCATCTTCTTAACACAAAGTATTTATCATGCACAACCCTGATGACAAGCCAAGCAATTGGTTCATACATTTTAACGTGCTTCAACTCTTTCAACTCTTACGCAATACATGAGCGCAAGCCATGGATATAGCACTATGGGTGGAATAGAGTATGGTGATGGAGGTAATATAGAGAAGAAAAAAAAGAGAAAGTCTCACATTGACGAGGCTAATCAATGGGCTATGGAGATGCCCATCCATTGATGTCAATGCAAGGAGTAGGGATTGCGATGCAACAGATGCACTACGAGCTATAAGTGTATGAAAGCTCAAAAATAAAACTAAGTGGTTGTGCATCCAACTTGCTTGCTCATGAAGACCCAGGGCATATGAGGAAGCCCATCATTGGATTATACAAGCCAAGTTCTATAATGGAAAACATTCCCACTAGTTATATAAAAAATGAAAGCATAGGAGACTCTCTATATGTAAAACATGGTGCTACTTTGAAGCACAAGGGTGGAAATGATAGTAACATTGCCCCTTCTCTCTTTTTCTTTTTTTTGTTGGGTTCTTTTTGGCCTCCTTTTTTTTATGGGTTCGCCTCTTTTTTTCTTTTTTTTCCTCACTTGGTATAATGCTCTAATAATGAATATGATGATCATCACACTTATATTTACTTACAACTTGAAAGAAAATTACAACTCGATACTAGAACAAAATATGACTCTATGTGAATGCCTCCGGCGGTGTACAGGGATGTGCAATGATCTAGCATAACATGTATAAAAAATGATGAACAATGGCTGAGCCACAAATACTATGTTAGCTATATGATCATGCAAAGCAATATGACAATGATGGTGTGTGTCATAATAAAACGGAACGGTGGAAGTTGCATGGCAGTATATCTCGGAATGGCTATGGAAATGCCATAATAGGTAGGTATGGTGGCTGTTTATGGAAGATATAAGGAGGCTTATGTGTGATAGAGCGTATCATATCATGGGGTTTGGATGCACCGGTGAAGTTTGCACCACATCTCAAGGTGAGAAATGGCAATGCACGGTACCAAAGATGATAGCAAATTGCGGAAAGGTGAGTGCGTATAATCCATGGACTCACATTAGTCATAAAGAACTCACATATCATCAAGTTTACTTAATTTTTCTTCTATCATAGTAATGGCAACTTTTTGCGCACTAATAAATTCTTTGATATAACTCTCAAGATCAGAGGGCTTCCTATAATAATAATAATAATAATAATAATAATAATAATTACCATAGGAATTGCCATAATTATTAGAGGAATTTCCAGGGAAGGACCTAGGATTAAAATTACCTCTATAAGCATTGCTATTGAAATTGTTTCGCGAGACAAAATTCACATATATGGGATCACTATTTTGCTCAATCAAAGTAGACAATGACACATCATTAGGATTAATATTAGCACTTTTACTAGCAACCATTTTCATAAGCGCATCTACTTTATCACTCAATGTACTAATTTCTTCAACAGAATTCACCTTTTTAATAGTAGGAGTTCTTTTGGTATGCCATTGTGAATAATTTGCCATAATATTATCAAGAAATTTAGTAGCTTCTACTAATGTGATTTTCATAAAAGTACCCCCCGCAGCGGAATCTAAAAGATTTCGAGAGACAAAGTTCTATCCCGCATAATTTTTTGTATGATCATCCACAAACTTAAACCATGAGTTGGGCAATTTCTTATCATTAATTTCATCCTTTCCCAAGATTGGGTAACATGTTCATGGTCAAGTTGATTAAAATTCATAATTTGATTTCTAAGAGAAATAATTTTCACGGGAGGAAAATACTTGGCAATAAAAGCATCTTTACATCTATCCCAAGAATCAATACTATTACATGGCAAAGATGAAAACCAAGTTTTAGTGCGATCTCGTAGTGAGAACGGAAATAATTTCAATTTGACAATATCATTATCTACATCTTTTTTCTTTTGCATATCACATAATTCAACGAAAGTGTTAAGATGGGATGCGACATCTTCATTAGGACTACCGAAAAATTGTTCTTTCATAACAAGATTTAGTAAAGCGGCATTAATATTACAAGACTCCTCACTAGTGGCGGGAGGATCAATCAAAGTACTAATAAAATCATTATTATTAGTATTGGAAAAACCGCACAATTGTGTCTTTTCTTTAGACATCGTGACTAGGCATACAAGATAACAAGCAAGCAAAGAAGCAAACACGGAAAAGGCAAACAAAAAATACTTTTGTATTTTTGTGAAAACGTTTTAGAAGTGAGGGAGATGAAAATGAGAGGTAGATGGCAAACAATGTAAATGCAAGGAGATGAGAGTTTATGCGTAGGTTCTTGATAGATGTTGATGATGTCTCCCCGGCAACGGCGCTAGAAATTCTTCCTGCTACTTGTGAGCTGCGTTGGGATTTCCTCGAAGAGGAGAGGATGATGAAATACAATAGAGATAAGTATTTCCCTCAGTTAAGAACCAAGGTTATCAATCCAGTAGGAGAACCACGCAACACCTCGTGAACTGCACGTGCACACAAAATAACAAATACTTGCACCCAACGCGAACAAGAGGTTGTCAATCCCTCGATGGTTAATTGCAAGGATCAAATCTTGTATAGGCATATGAATAAATAAAATACAAAATAAAATAAAGCGAAGAAAACTGCAACAAAGTATTTTTGGTTTTTGATATATGATGAAAATAGACCCGGGGCCCATAGTTTTCACTAGAGGCTTCTCTCTTGAAAATAGCATACGGTGGGTAAACAAATTACTGTTGGGTAATTGATAGAAAAGTGAATAATCATGACGATATCCAAGGAAATGATCATGTATATAGGCATGACGTCCGAGACAAGTAGATCAAAACGATGTTGCTTCTACTACTATTACTCTACTCCTTAAGCAAGATGATATGATGTAGAGAAAGTAAACTCACGCATGAATAAACCCCATATTTTTATCCTTTAATAGCAACGATACAATACGTGTCATGTCCCCTTCTGTCACTGGGATTGAGCACCGCAAGATCGAACCCATTACAAAGCACCTATCCCATTGCAAGGAAAATCAATCTATTTGGCCAAACCAAATCAATAGATCGGAGAGAAATATGAAGCTATAATAATCATGCATAAAAGAGTTCAGAGAAGACTCAAATAATATTCATAGATAATCTAGTCATAAACTCACAATTCATCGGATCCCAACAAACTCATCGCAAAAAGTGATAAAATCGAATAGATCTCCAAGAACATCAAGGAGAACATTGAATTGAAGATCAAAGAGAAAGAAAAAGCCATCTAGCTACTAGCTATGGACCCATAGGTCTGAGGTAAACTACTCCCACATCCTCGGAAGGGAAGCAAGGTTGATGTAGAGCCCCTCCATGATTGATTCCCCCTCCGACAGAGTACCGAAGAAGGCCTCCAGATGGGATCTAACGAGAACAGAAACTTGCAGCGGCGAAAAAAGTATTTCAGGTGGCTCTCTGATATCAGGGGAATATTTGAGAATTTATAGAGGCGGAGTTAGCTCAAGAGGTGCCACGAGGGGCCCACAAGCCTGTGGGGCATGCCTCCTGAGCTTGTCGCTCCCTCATGAATCTCCAGGTCTTCTCGCGAACCTTCTGGGGTCTCTTCTGGTCTAGAAAAAATTAATCCAAAGTTTTTTCGCCATTTGGACTCTGTTTGATATTGATTTCCTGAAAAGCCAAAAACAAGCAAAAAAGAGCAACTGGCACTGGGCACTAAGTTAATTGGTTTGTCCCAAAAAATGATATATAATTGCATAAAGTTGCATATAAAACATCCAAGATTGATACTATAGTAGCATGGAACAATAAAAAATTATAGATATGTTGGAGATATATCAAGAAATACTTGGCAATAAAAGCATCTTTATATCTATGCCAAGAATCAATACTATTACGTGGCAAAGATGAAAACCAAGTTTGAGAATGGAAATAATTTAATTTGACAATATCATTATCCACATCTTTTTTATTTTTCATATCACTCAATTCAACAAAAGTGTTAATATGGGATGCAGCATCTTCATTAGGACTACCAGACAATTGTTCTTTCATAACAAGATTTAGCAAAGCGACATTAATATCACAAGACTCCGCACTAGCGGCAGGAGGAACAATTGGGATACTAATAAAATCATTATTATTAGTATTGGAGAAATCACACAATTTTCTATTTTCTTGAGACATCGTGACTAGGCAAACAAGAAAGCAAGCAAGCAAGAAAAAGACAAACGGAAAATATTTTTGTGTTTTTTGTAAAAATGGTTTAGAAGTGGGAGATATGAAAACGAGAGGCAAATGGCAAATAAAGTAAATGCAAGGAGATGAAAATTTATGCGTAGGTACTTGATAGATGTTGGTGATATCTCCCCGGCAACGGCGCCAAAAATTCCTCCTGCTACTTGTGAGCTGCGTTGGGATTTCCCCAAAGAGGAGAGGATGACGCAGTACAGTAGAGATAAGTATTTCCCTCGGTTAGAAACCAAGGTTACCAATCGAGTAGGAGAACCATGCAACAACTCATTAGCAGTACCTACACACAAAATAACAAATACTTGCACCGAACACAAACATGGGGTTGTCAATCCCTTGGCCGTTAATTGCAAGGATTAAATCTCTTAGTGATAAATAGAGAAATAAAAACACAAAATAAAATAAAGTAAATAAAATTGCAGAAAGGTATTTTTGGTTTTTAATATATGATTTAGATAGACCCCGGGGCCATAGTTTTCACTAGAGGCTTCTCTCTTGAAGATAGCATACGGTGGGTAAACAAATTACTGAGAAAATAATCATGGCGATATCTAAGGCAATGATCATGTATATAGGTATCACATCCGAGACAAGTAGACCGACTCCTGCCTGCATCTACTACTATTACTCCACACATCGACCACTATCCAGCATGCATCTAGAGTATTAAGTTCATAAAACGGAGTAACGCCTTAAGCAAGATGACATGATGTAGACAAAGTAAACTCAATTAATATGAATAAACCCCATCTTTTTATCCTTAATGGAAACGATACAAATACATGTCATTACCCTTTCTGGCACTGGGATTGAGCACCGCAAGATCGAACCCATCACAAAGCACCTCCCCCATTTGCAAGAAAAATCAATCTAGTTGGCCAAACCAAATCAATAGACCAGAGAGAAATACAAATCTATAATAATCATGGATAAAACAGTTCAGAGAAGACTCAAATAATATTCATAGATAATCTGATCATAAACTCACAATTCATCGGATCCCAACAAACACACCGTAAAAAGTGATTACATCGAATAGATCTCCAAGAACATCAAGAAGAACATTGTATTGAATATCAAAGAGAGAGAAGAAGCCATCTAGCTACTAGCTATGGACCCGTAGGTCTGTGGTAAACTACTCACACATCATCGGAAGGGCAGCAAGGTTGATGTGGAGTCCCTCCATGATCAATACCCCCTCTGGCAGAGTGCCGGGCGAAGGACCCAAGATGGGATCTCACGAGAATAGAAACTTGTGGCTGCAGAAAAAGTATTTCTGGTGGCTCTCTGATGTTGGGGGAATATTTGAGTATTTATAGAGCTGAGATTAGGTCAAGAGGTGCCACGAGGGGCCCACAAGCCTGGGGGTTCCCCCTGGGGCGCGCCTGGCAGGCTTGTCACTTCCTCGTGGCTCATTAGGTCTTCTCCCGAAGCTTCTAGGGTCCCTTCTGGTCCAGAAAAAATTAATCCAAAGTTTTTTCTTTGTTTGGACTCATTTTGATATTGATTTCCTAAAAAGCCAAAAACATGCAAAAAAACAGCAACTGGCACTGGGCACTAGGATAATAGGTTAGTCTCAAAAAAATGATATATAATTGCATATAATTGCTTAATAAACATCCAAGATTGATTCTATAATAGCATGGAACAATAAAAAAATTATAGATACATTGGAGACGTATCAGGTATAAGCCATGGTGAAGTTAGAATATAGTAGGTATAATGCAATAATAAAATATGAATGGGTTTACAACAGTACCTAAAGTTTGTGATTTGGTTGACAGACTAATGGATCTCGCGAAGGTTTTTGTTGAGTTTTGTGTGCTGAAGTTTTCAAGTTTTGAGTGAGATCATGATGGATTAAGGAATAAGGAGTGGCAAGAGCCTAAGCTTGGGGATGCCCGAGGCACCACAAGGTAATATTCAAGGACTCACAAGCATATAAGCTTGGGGATGCCCCGGAAGGCATCCCCTCTATCTTCTACCAACTATCGGTAATATTACTTGGAGCTATATTTTTATTCATCACATGATATGAGTTTTGCTTGGAGCACCATGTATTATATGAGTCTTTGCTTTGTTTGATTTTAGTTTGCCACAATCATCTTTGTTGGACGCACATTATTCGTGATTTTTTAGAATACTCTATGTGTTTCACTTATATCTTTTGAGCTAGTCAGTTGATCTAGTACTTCATTTATATCTTTTAGAGCACAACGGTGGTTATATTTTAATGAAATAGTTGCACTCTCATGCTTCACTTATATCATTTTGAGAGTTGATAATAGTAATGGCAATATGCACAAGTTATGAATTTGGTCCTAATATGATCGGTATTTAAGAGGGATATACTAAAAACTTTCATGTAGATCACTGAATATGATAAGTTTGATTCCTTGCAATAGTTTTATGATATAAAGATGGTAATATGTGGGTTGTGCTAGTGAGTAATTGTGGTTTAGTAAGAATATTGGTGTTAAGGTTTGTGATTCCTGAAGCATGCACGTATAGTCTCTCATTATGCTATGAAGTTGGAGCATGATTTATTATTGATTGTCTTCCTAATGAGTGGCTGCCGGGGAGGAGCGATGGTCTTTTCCTACCAATCTATCCCTCTAGGGGCATGCGTAGTAGTACATTGCTTTGAGGGCTAATAAACTTTTGCAATAAGTATGTGAGTTCTTTATTACTAATGTGAGTCCATGGATTATACGCACTCTCACCTTTCCGCAATTTGCTAGCCTCTTCGGTACCGTGCATTGCCCTTTCTCACGTCGAGATGTGGTGCAAACTTCGCCGGTGCATCCAAATCCCGTGATATGATATGCTCTATCACACATAAGCCTCCTTATATCTTCCTTAAAATAGCCACCATACCTACCTATTATGGCATTTCCATAGCCATTCCGAGATCTATTGCGATGCAACTTCCACTGTTTCATTTTTATGACACACATCATCATTGTCATATTGCTTTACATGATCATATAGCTGACATAGTATTTGTGGCTCAGCCACCGTTCATCATTTTTATACACGCTGCGCTAGATCATTGCACATCCTGGTACACCACCAGAGGCATCCATATAGATTCGTATTTTGCTCTAGTATTGAGTTGTAATTTTGAGTTGTAAGTAAATAGAAGTCTGATGATCATCATTATTCATTATTAGAGCATTGTCCCAAGTGAGGAAAAAAGGACGCCAAAAAGAGCCCAAGAAAAAAGAGGCCAAAAAGCGCCCAACGACAAAAAAAGAGAAAAGAAAAAATGAGAGAAAAAGAGAGAAGGGGCAATCTTACTATCCTTTCCACACTTGTGCTTCAAAGTAGCACCATGTTTTTCATGTAGAAAGTCTCCTATGCTTTCATTTTTATATAACTAGTGGGAATTTTTCATTATAGAACTTGTATATTCCAATGATGGGCTTCCTCAAATGCCCAAGGTCTTCATGAGCAAGCAAGTTGGATGCACACCCACTTAGTTTTCTTTTTGAGCTTTCATACACTTATAGCTCTTAGTGCATCCGTTGCATGGCAATCCCTACTCCTTGCATTGACATCAATTGATGGGCATCTCCATAGCCCGTTGATTAGCCTCATCGATGTGAGAATTTCTCCTTTTTTGTCTTCTCCATATCAACCCCTATCATCATACTCAATTCCACCCATAGTGCTATATCCATGGCTTGCGCTCATGTATTGCGTCAGAGTTGAAAAAGCTAAAGCGCGTTAAAAAGTATGAACCAATTGCTCGGCTTGTCATCGGGGTTGTGCATGATAAATACTTTGTGTTAAGAAGATGGATCATGATAATGCTATATGATTTTGTAGGGATAGCGTTCTTTAGCAATGATATTTTGAAAGACATGATTGTTTGTTGGTATGCCTTATTATTGTTTTTATGTCAAATTATAGACTATTGCTTTGAATAATTCGGATCTTAATATTCATGCCACAAAAGAGAGATTACATGATGAACATGTTAGGTAGCATTCCACATAAAAAATTCTGTTTTTATCATTTACCTACTCAAGGACGAGCAGGAATTAAGCTTGGGGATGTTTGATACGTCTCCAACGTATCTATAATTTTTTATTGTTCCATGCTATTATAGTACCAATCTTGGATGTTTATTATGCGTTTATATGCAATTATATATCATTTTATGTGACTAACCTATTAACTTAGTGCTAAGTGCCAGTTGCTATTTTTTTGCCTGTCTTTGGCTTTCTAGGAAATCAGTACCAAACGAAGTCCAAATGGCACAAAACTTTTTGATGATTTTTTTTGGACATAATAGACACTAAAAGCTTTGGGAGGAGACCATAAGGTGAAGGAGTGGGCCACGAGCCACCAGGGCATGCCCAGGGGGTGGATGCGCCCTGGTGCCTCGTGGGCCACTCGTTCCTCCGTTTGACCTAATTCCGACTCTATAATTCTCTAAAACCGGGAAACCAACAAAGAGCCACCCAAAATACTTTTTTCCATCGCCGCAAGCTTCTATTCTCGCGAAATCCCAACTGGAGGCCTTTTCTGGTACTCTGCCGGAGGGTGATTCGATCACGGAGGGCTTCTACATCAACCTTGCTGCCCCTCCGATGATGTGTGAGTAGTTTACCACAGACCTACACGTCCATAGCTAGTAGCTAGATGGCTTCTTCTCTCTCTCTTTGATCTCAATACAATGTTCTCCTTGATGTTCTTGGAGATCTATTCGATGTAATCTTTTTTTGTGGTGTGTTTGTTGGGATCCGATGAATTGTGGGTGTATGATTAGATTATCTATGAATATTATTTGAGTCTTCTCTGAACTCTTTTATGAATGATTGTTATAGCTTTGTATTTCTCTTCGATCTATCCGTTTGGTTTGGCCAACTAGATTGATTTATCTTGTAATGGGAGAGGTGCTTTGTGATGGGTTTGATCTTGCGGTGCTCAATCCTAGTGACAGATGGGGACATGACACGTATTTGTATTGGTTCCATTAAGGATAAAATGATGGGGTTTATTCATATTGATTGTATTTACTTTGTCCACATCATGTCATCTTGCTTAAGGCGTTACTCCGTTCTTTATGAACTTAATACTCTAGATGCATGCTGGACAGCGGGCGATGTGTGGAGTAATAGTAGTAGATGCAGGTAGGAGTCGATCTACTTGTCTCGGATGTGATGCCTATTTACATGATCATTGCCTTTGATATCGTCATGATTATTCGCTTTTCTATCAATTGCCCAACAACAATTTGTTTACCCACCGTATGCTATGTTCAAGAGAGAAGCCTCTAGTGAAAACTATGGCCCCAGGTCTTATCTTTATTATATATTGATGACCCACAAGTATAGGGGATCAATCGTAGTCCTTTTGATAAGTAAGAGTGTCGAACCCAATGAGGAGCAGAAGGAAATGACAAGTGGTTTTCAGTAAGGTATTTTCTGCAAGGCACTGAAATAGTTCAGCAAGTAATAGTCGGTAAAGGGTAGTTTGATATCAAGATAATTTGTAACGGACAAGTAACGGTAACGGTAAATAAAGTGCAGCAAGGTAGCCCAACCCTTTTGTGGCAAAGGACAGGCCAAAACGGTCTCTTATAATAAGCAAAGTGTTCTTGAGGGTACACGGGAATTTCATCTAGTCACTTTCATCATGTTGGTTTGATTTGCGTTCGCTACTTTGATAATTTGATATGTTGGTGGACCGGTGCTTGGGTGCTGTTCTTACTTGAACAAACCTCCCACTTATGATTAACCCACTCGCAAGCATCCGCAACTACGAGAAAAGTATTAAGATAAAATCTAACCATAGCATTAAACATTTGGATCCAAATCGGTCCCTTAGGAAGTAGCGCATAAACTAGGGTTTAAGCTTCTGTCACTCTAGCAACCCATCATCTAATAACTACTCCACAATGCATTCCCTTAGGCCCAAATATGGTGAAGTGCCATGTAGTCGACGTTCACATGACACCACTAAGGGAATCACAACATACATATTATCAAAATATCAAACACATATCAAGTTCACATGATTACTTGCAACATGATTTCTCCCGTGACCTCAAGAACTAAAGTAACTACTCACAAATGATAATCATGGTCAAGATCAGAGGGGTATTAAATAGCATAATGGATCTGAACATATAATCTTCCACCAAATAAACCATATAGTGATCAACTACAAGATGTAATCAACACTACTAGTCACCCACAAGTACCAATCTAAGGTTCCGGTACAAAGATTGAACACAAGAGATGAACTAGGGTTTGAGAGGAGATGGTGCTATTGAAGATGTTGATGGAGATTGGCCTCCCAAAGATGAGAGGGTTGTTGGTGATGACGATGGCTTTGATTTCCCCCTCCGGGAGGGAAATTCCCCGGCGGAATCGCTCCGCCGGAGGGCGAAAGTGCTCCTGCCCAAGTTTCGCCTCAAGATGGCGGCGTTCCATCCCGAAAGTCCTCTCCTAATTTTTTCTAGGTCAAAATGACTTATATACCAGAAGATGGGCATCGGAGGTGGGCTAACCCACCAGGGCGTGCCTGGGGGGCCTGGCGCACACTGGTGTATTGTGCTCACCAGGTGGCCCCCCTCCGATAGTTATTTGCTCTAGTATTTTTCATTTATTCCAAAATAATTCTCCGTGAAGTTTCAGCTTATTTGGAGTTGTGCAGAATAGGTAACTCTGACGTAGCTTTTTCAGGTCTAGAATTCCAGCTGTCGGCATTCTCCCTCTTTGTGTAAACCTTACATATTATAAGAGAAAAGGCATTAGAATTACTCCATAAAGCTTTATTATGCATAAAAACATTGTAAATAACAGTATAAAATCATGATGCATAATGGACGTATCAACTCCCCCAAGCTTAGACCTCGCTTGTCCTCAAGTGAAAACCGATATCGAAAAACATGCCCACATGCTTAGAGAGAGAGGTGTCGATAAAACAAAATACGGACATAGTAGCATCTTGCTTATTATCATAGCAACAACGAACTTTATCATAAAACTTTGATCATATAACTCTTGTCATATAACTTCTCATGAACAAGTAACAATTAATCACAACATCGAAGTAAAAAGCATAAACTCTATTGAAAACCAACAAACTATGTTCTCAGTCAACTTTGCAACTACAATTCATCATATTTTCATGAAGGGTCTCGTATCGGAGCCTTTTGGCAAGTCCACATACTCAACCATTATTTAATCTTCTATGATTGCTAACACTCACAGCATACCCATGAGCAAAAAGTTTCAACCGGACACATAGAAAGATAGGGGCTTACAGTTTCGCCTCCCAACATATTCACCTCAAGGGTGATGTCAACAATAATAACTCATGCTCACTCACATCCAACTGTATATATGTGCCTAGATCTTTCTTCACCACATGATACTTGCAAAAAGAGAAAATAAAAAGGAATAGCGAAGAATACTTTGACTCTTGCATAAAAGTAAATACATGAAAGTAAAAGATAGGCCCTTCGCAGAGGGAAGCAGAGGTTGTCATGCGCTTTTTGGTTTGTATGCCAAATCCCTTAATGTAAAAGAACTTCACGTTATATTGCCCCTTATCATAGCAACCTTTATTATGCAGTTCGTCGCTTTTATTACTTTGCCATCACAAGTCCGTACAACGCTCAATTTTCTCTTACACTAAATGATCCAACACATTTAGAAGTAATTTTTATTGCCTTATTGCACCGATGATAACTTACTTGAAGGATCTTACTCAATCCAAAGGTAGGTATGGTGGACTCTCAAAACATGAGTTTGGTTTTAGGGTTTTTGGATGCACAAGTAGTATCTCTACTTAGTGCGGAATTTTGGCTAGCAAAGGTATTGAGCAAGCACCACATGTTGAAGGATCTATGACAATATAACTTCTATGTGAATATGAACAAACATAAATCATTACATTGTCTTCCTTGTCCAACGTCAACAATTTTGACATTTAATATTTAATGGGGGCTCACAATCATAAAAGATATCCAAGATAGTATATTTGCATGTGAATCTTCTCTTCCCTTATTAATTCTTTCATGAGTTGCATCAATGACCAATGCTATGTTTGTCAATCTCCAATAAATATTACCACTTATACTTTTCCTTATGTGATGTCATTACTTACCATAAATTAGCATATGATCTTTTTAATTTATTCCATTTTATTTGATTGCAACATAAAAGTAAAGAAGCAAAGACTCAAACTAAATTTTATTATATAGCTCTCACTCGATTACATAGATAGGTGGATCACGAAACTAATACTCAAAGATAGATCACACTAAACTTTTTATTCAACTAATTCATGATAAAACTAAAGATCGAACTAAGATAGGTAAAGGCAATAAAAGTGATGGTGATACGATACCGGGGCATCTCCCCCAAGCTTGGCACAAGCCAAGGGGAGTGCCCATACCATGTACTCAAGTCCCCTTTGTTGGGGAAGATGATGATGGTGGTGGTGATGAGGTAGTAGCGAGCTTATACTCCGGCTTCCATGGTAGCGGCTCACCATCATAAGAGGAAGCGCGAGTCTCACGAGTCCTGCAACTGGCAGCTAAACTCCTACCTTTAAATCTTGCCTCATATTCAAATACTTGATTTTGGAGATCGAAGATTTGGCTTTGCAGAAAATTGATTTGCTCATTGAGGGTGAAGACGATGTCCTTCATGGACCAGCCATCCACTTTGTGATCACGGGTGAAATACGTAATCATGAGGTGATTGGCACTGAGTGCACGCTCCACCATCCCTTTGCACTTGAAGACCTCCTGCTCCATGGCTTCGAGCCTGGCCTCCACGGTTCCCGTCCTCTTGGGCCCTTGAACATCCTGGATGTGGAGCACCCCTCACGCATCTCGATGGTTTGACGGTGCTGCATGACCTCCGACAGGTAAGGGTTGATTACCCTCTCAAAGAACTTGTCCTTGGAGGAGCTCGGTGCGGCCATGGCGATCTAGATCTGTCAGAAAATAGCAAGAAACAAGAACAGAAGATTTCTCCGCGATACAGTGGTCAATATGTTCGGGGGGTATATAAAGATTTTTTATCTTGAGAAACAAGCAAACGGGAGGAAAACGGAGTCAGGAAGGTTCCCGAGGTGGGCAAAACCCACCTGGGCGTGCCAGGGAGGGCAGGCACGCTGTGACGCCCCCGATTCAATCATACACTAATCATACATGCAAACATGTACGATCAAGATCAGGGACTCACGGGAAGATATCACAACACAACTCTAAACACAAATTAAAGTCATACAAGCTTCATATTACAAGCCAGGGGCCTTGAGGGCTCGAATACAAGTGCTCGAACATAAATGAGTCAGCGGAAGCAACAATATCTGAGTACAGACATAAGTTAAACAAGGTGCCATAAGATGGCTAGCACAAACTGGGATACAGATCGAAGAGGCGCAGGCCTCCTGCCTGGGATCCTCCTAAACTACTCCTTGTCGTCGACGGCCTGCACGTAGTAGTAGGCACCGTCGGTGTAGTAGGAATCGTCGAAGGTGGCGTCTGGCTCCTGGGCTCCAACATCTGGTTGCGACATCCGAGGAGAAAAGGAAAGGGGGAAAAGAGGGAGCAAAGCAACCGTGAGTACTCATCCAAAGTACTCGCAAGCAAGGATCTACACTACATATGCATTGGTATCAATGAAAAGGGTAGTATCTATGGACTGAACTACAGAATGCCAGAATAAGAGGGGGAGAAGCTAGTCCTATCGAAGACTACGCTTCTGGCAGCCTCCATCTTGAAGCATGTAGAAGAGAGTAGCTGGTAAGTTAACCAAGTAACAACGTATAGCATAATCCTACCCGGCGATCCTCCCCTCGTCGCCCTGTGGGAAAGCGATCACCGGGTTGTCTCTAGAACTTATCTGGGTGTGTTTTATTAAGTATCCGGTTCTAGTTGTCATGAGGTCGCACTACAAGAAATATGTCAACTTGTGACCTTCTGTCAGTGACCCTGGAAGAATTGGTCATAAATCTACGACCATTTGAGACCAATTGGTCAATAGCTGTTCGGGAGGCTCCAAACCCTAAACTATAACAACCATTTTGGTCAGAAAGGTCGTAATTTCCTTACACGAAATGGTCATAAAGCAAACAGCACTGGTCCGCTGCCTTATTCCTAGCTGATAACGACCAATATTGATGGTCATAGCCTTGTAAATTGTGGTGCATTGCTATGACTAGGCGCCACCTCATCAGGTTTGCCTATGTGTCATGTCTATGTGTCAATTTTTGCCCTAGGTTGTGAAGCAGCCTATATTTCTGTCATTCCCAAAATTCCCAAAAAAATTGGGCATTCTTTACTACCCAAATCATTGCCTCAAGACAATATTCAGCTCCATTTGCCTGGTAAATCTTCCACGGCAAATTTACAAAGTTTCTGTTCAGCTAGAACCGTTGTGAAGGAAGTACTAGCTACGCATATCCTAATGAGCTGAATTTTTGCCACATCTTCTATATTCCCAAATCATAGCTCTCCACAAAATTTGAGCCCCATCTAACAATCCATGTGAGCTCTCCATCCAATCTTTGTTTATGGTAATATTTTCAGTTTGTGAAGCAACTATATTTTATGTTAATTTATAATTGCTGAAAATTTACCAGGACATGACCCTACCCATATAACCTCCCTCCACCAAATTTTAGATCATTTAATCTAGCCAATTTCCCTCAACATTTTCCCCAATTTTCTGTTCAGTGGAGAGCATTGTGAAGGAAGTACCATTTTTATTTATCCAAATGGTATAAATTTTTTACAGTGCCTTCATATGCCCAAATTATCATCCTCCTCCAAACTTCATATCAATCCATTCATTCATTTGAGTCCAGCTTCAACATTCATATTTCTGTCTAGTGTGGTACTTTGCAAAGCAAGTGACACCTAGGCTCCTCCATTTGAGCTGCAAATTTTCCAAGAAAGTGTCCTTAGTAGATGATCATCCTCGGCCAAACCTCAGGCCCATTGGCCATGTGCATTTTCTCTACCACTAATCAAACACTTGGCTTCTAATTCATGTTTGAGCTTATTTCAGTCTCCTCATGAGATTCTTCTATTGCCTTCTTCTTCCTAACACCTACCGGGGGAGTGCCCAACCCACTAGACATGCCTAGACCGCCCAGAATGCGTGGCAATGCCACGGTCACGCGGTAACCACGCGGCGGACATGCGAGTTTACGCGCTCTAGAGTTGGGGCCCTTGGCCACCGTCCAAACCTCAATGTATCACCACCAAACCATGTATTTCTGATTAAATAGATACTTATGTACCTATAAATGATTTTTGGAAAAAATAAAGAGCAAACTATGAGGCAGCTGCAGTTCAAATTTGACCCACTTCCTACTGAATCGCGGAAATTTGTCTTTTTCACCAGAGGTGTATAAAAACTTTTGAAAACCAACCATTTTGTCAATTGTACATTAAATATGGCCTATTATATTATAAAAATGATATGGTCCCATTTTGCAACAAATATATGGTAGGTCCTTCACAAAAAAAACTCATTTTGGGCACTCCAAAAATGGAAAATGAATTTTTCGTCCAAAGAAAATGAAAACTTCCTTAGGCAACATTGTTTTCCATTTCAATATGCACCCTTGTGCACAATATGAGATCATTTGAACAAACTATGCCATGAATGTGGCCATAAGATTGATCATTTGGCTTGAAAGCCATGAATCTTGACACATGATAGCTCATTTCTAAACACACTTTTTTAAAGAATTGCCTTATTACAAGTTTATTATTTTTCCTGGTAACTTGGTCACATATAATGAAACAATGCAAAGGTTTTCCAATTTTTTGAATTTTTTTTTGAATTTTATGCCCGTTTCAAAATGCGGTCAAAACGGCGGGCATGACCGTTCCTAGCTAGTGGTTAAATCTTGGAAAATTTTTGGTGTTTCTCTAATTAAATACATACTTATGTACCTATAAATGATTTTTGGAAAAAATAAAGAGCAAACTATGAGGCAGCCGCAGTTCAAATTTGACCCGCTTCCTGCTGAATCAGCGGAAATTTGTCTTTTTCACTAGAGGTGGATCAAATCTTTTGACACCCAACCATTTGGTCAATTATGCATTAAATATGGCTTAGTATTTTAGAAAATTGATTTGGTACAATTTTGCAACATATATATGGTAGGTCCTTCACAAAAAAACTCATTTTGGGCACTCGAAAAATGGAAAATTGATTTTTCATCCAAAGAAAATGAAAACTCCCTTAGGCAACATTGTTTGCCATTCCGAGATGCACCCTTGTGCACATTATGAGATCATTTTAACAAACTATGCCATGAATGTGGCCATAAGATTGATCATTTGGCTTGAAAGCCATGAATCTTCACACATGATAGCTCATTTCTGAGAACACTTTTTTAAAAGAATTGCCGTATTACAAGTTTATTATTTTTCCTGGTAAGTTGGTCACATATAATGATACAATGCGAAGGTTTTCCAATTTTTTGATTTTTTTGAAATTTTTATGCCCGTTTCAAAATGCGGTCAAAACGGCGGGCATGACCGTTCCTAGCGAGTGGTTGAATCTTGGAAAACTTTTGGTGTTTCTCTGATTAAATAGATACTTATGTACCTAGAAAAGATTTTTGGAAAAAATAAAGAGCAAACTATGAGGCATTTGCAGTTGAAATTTGACCCGCTTCCAACTGAATCGGCGGAAATTTATCTTTTTCACCAGAGGTGGATCAAAACTTTTGACACCCAACCATTTGGTCAATTGTACATTAAATATGGCCTAAGGTTTTATAAAATTGATTTGGTCCAAATTTGCAACAAATATTTGCTATGTTCTTCACAAAAACTCATTTTGGGCACTTGGAAAATGGATGAGAGATGGACAAAAAACTTTTAAGAGGGAACCATTTGGTCAATTTGTACATAAAATACGGCTGAATTTTTTTGAAAATTGTTGCGGTCCAATTTTGTAACTAATATTTTATAGGTTCTTCACATAGGTGAAAACAAAGAGGAGGAAAAAAAAACACATTTACATAAGCTTAATTCTCATTGGTGGAGATGTTTGTGCCATGGATTGATGACATGGCACACATCCATCCATCCACCCATCCACCCATCCATTCATCTAAATACAAAAAGGAGAAAAGGAAAGAAAAAGAAAACCCCACCCGCAGCCCACGACCCAAACCCTAACTCCCCCGATTCAGATCCCTCCCCCGATTCAGATCCCTCCCTTGATTCAGATCCACCAGCCACCGCCCCTGCCCTCCCCCTTCTCATGCAACGGAGAGAGAGGCGCCGCCACCCAGCGACAACAGCGTCGCAGTTGGTTTGCTCGCCGGCGCGCACGTGCGTGCTTCGATGCACGGCGCTCCGTCGAGCTGGCCGGACCACGGCGCGCGCGTGGCCTGCCTAGGCTTTTTCGGTGGCGGCGCTACACCCCGACCACGGGTCTCTGGCTACCAGGAAGGCGACGGCGACGACCTCCTCGTGCAGCTGCGACAGGACCGATGACAGGACCGACCACCTGCCTCCGCTGCTCCCTTTCCTCCGCTGCTCACCCACGTCCCCTCCCCTGGATAGGGTTTTGGTCGCTGTGACGCCGGCGTGTCTCCAGTGAATGAGGTGAGTCCCTCCACTCCTCCTCCTCGTCCTCAGAATGCCCCCTCTCTTCCTCACCTTTTCTTCTCTCTGTCCTCCCAGATCCAGCCCCGTCACCATGGATTTGCGAGCGTGGAAGACGACAATGACAGCTTCACCAGGAATACAACCACTGCGGCATTTTTATCACTGTTTCTCTGGTGGAAGACCCGTGCCTGCGACACCGTGGCTGGGCTCTCCAGTGGGTCGCGCCTGCTCACCTGGCAGCAGTGGTGGTGGCTACAAGTTTTCTCCACTACTGCAGATTATCTCCAAGTCCTACAGCCTGGATGATCTCCGTCACCAACACCTACAGCCTGGGTCTGAAGTCTGAACCTCTCTTTTGTACTCCATGTTTACTGAATTTCACTGAATTTACTGAATGTGCATGTGAATGTGAGATGTGAATCTCAAAAGTCTCCATAGTGTGGGTGTGTGTTCGAGTGTAGGAGTGCAAATGGGCACCCTGTAGGGTATTCTGTGACCCTCTTTAGTTCAACTAAATGAACTGAATTTTCTGTAGCAGTTTGAAATATGCCACTCCGTAGTAGATTGCACCAGTCTGGTGACCCATCTGGGCTATTGATTCATCCTGATACGGGGATTCCATGGTTAATTTCCGCCTATAGCGAGATTTCTGCATCATTCGTTAGGGCATTATGGCACCTGCTGTCAACTAACTGAAGCAAAAGTTGGGAGAATTGTTCATAAACTTGTTATATTTGACACGGATAGTTCCATCGTAGATGAAGGAGCAATTTCTTCACTTGCTTAGGATTCTGCTATGTGTTGTTTAGGAGTAGATGAAGCTGTTGTTGTTACACCGTGAAGCTAGAGGTGATTGAGCTCTTTTTTCTAACTCTGTGTATCAAGGTGCAACTGCTGAGCATTGATAGTTGTTGTTCGGTGTACCTCGACATGATTTCCAGGACATGAAATGTGAGCTATCTAAGCTGCTCCTTTGTTCCTGGACATGATTTATCCTTCGATTTGAGCTGCTCAACATTATCTTGTTATGTCTCTTGTCCGTCATGTGCAGCGGCAACAGGATTTGCAGAGTACAAGGGTGGGCTCATTGAGGTGTGCGGTGGTAGTCTCGCTCGGCCCCAACGTCTTCTGTTGAACGGACATGCCGCCTCTTCGGTGTCGGCTACATGAGAGCCATGGTGAGCTCTCTTCTCCCCACCTCCGTTTGCTTGCTCTGAGCTTGTGCTTGTGACAAACTACATGTCACCTCGCTTGTACTCCGTAGCTACACCACACCTTGTTGAATACACTAGTCATGCTCTTGCATACATGTTTTTACCTCTTGCATATTTAACATATATGACAGTAGCAGTAGGTATTGAAATATATGCGAAGGTAGAAGCTATCGCTGCTGCTTGTGTCTTAAATAAATAAATAAATAATGTAATCCTGATCTGAAATCTCACGCAGGTGATCATTGGTGCCGCTGCTGTCGCTGTGCCAGTCGGAGGTGCTGCTGCTACATTTGGCGGAGCTACCGCTGCCACCCCAAAGGGCAACCTTCATCAGACACTACCTCGTAACAGTGCCTCAAAGTTCTGTGCCCCATCTCCCCTCTTTCTAAATTACTGAAATAAAAACATTGTAAATACTAGTAGGAAAACATGTTCAATCTTTTGTGTATAGAACTGGAATAACCCTGCAGTTTGGTTCCGCAGAGTGGTAAAGTCAACCTTGACGCTTTATGGGTTTGTGTTCCTTTGTTTTATTTCCCTTTTGATCTGTACTGTCAGTTGGCTAGTTCTGCATTTGCCTTTTTTTTCAACCTTGTTTCATACTGGTAGAAAAATATGGAACCGGAACATCATCAACTTTTGTGGGAAATACTGATCTTGACATTGTGACAATTCATCCGGGGACTCTTCTCTCATCTCCAATAAAGAGAAAAAACTTGGCCCAATTTATTTGTCTGCAAATCATTGGGTGTGACCCACAAAGAATCGCTCTGGTTCCTTATTTTTTTAGGGTGGTTCCTCTTGTTTTACTGGTTCGTCAGATCCTTCGTGATTGATGTACTGGTTCCGGCCGCTCCTTCGTGATAGATTCGGTTAACTCTTTATTAGCCTTGTGGGTCATAATTCTTTCTCTCCAGACGCGTATACTGCCTGATGTATTGCTCATGGTCATTCTGTACCGAGATAGTCCTAATATCCATAGGGTTGTAGATTGATTTCCCCTGAAAAAGCTACGCTTCTTTCCTTGGATGATAAGCATGTTCGGCAGCTATGTGGAATCCTTAAGATAAATGGTCTTTAGTTTCTTTTGGTGCATCTGCGTGCACATAACAGTCTGTTAGTTTCTCTTTATATAATGAAGAAAATATGCTGCTGTCGTTTGTTTATTATTATCTATCATCTGTAGATTGATTTTTAGGCCACCAGTACTTGTATGTATAATTTCTAGTCTCTTGAATGAATAATTTTTCTTTAGGTGTCATGCGTCTTGTGTTACTACATACATCTATCGTGAAGTTCATGGTTCCAGAACTATGGTAACCCGTAGTTTGCTCTACTGGTGATAGTAGGATGATGGAAACATCGCTACTGAATGTAGTTCTTGTTTCTTCAACTAATCATCATTTACTAGAGTTTCTTTTCTTCTTGCTACTACTTGGTTTTTGATGCCACTAGCTTGTACTGAAACATGCAGACTTTACCCCTTGCTAGATCCTTCGGTGGAGGTGACCCATGTGATGGTGATTCGCTCCAGCAGTTCTGGTTTCGGCAGTGGTGGTGCTACACTGCTACTGCTCCTATGATGGCTACACATTGGTAGGCTCGGCTGCCTTCCTTGGCTGTCGCTGTGATCAGCCTAGGCTACAACCACTTCCGATGAGCTCCTCAGGTCCCCTTCTACCCCTCCTACTCGCTCCATGATTCTTTGCTTTGCCTTTATGAGGTGTAATTGTTTAATTTTTGTCATAGTCGAGCATTGGATGATATATTGTATCTGTCATGAGGTATGTAACACCCCCAGTGGTTAGCTACAGTAATCCCCTTTTGATAATGCCTTGTCATCATGATCAACAGTGCTTAAATATTAATTTGGATCATATCTCATTTCATAATTCAAATTCAAATGGAAATTCAAACTTAAAGTAAATATAAAAGTTGTTCAAATCCAGGAACTAAAATGTCCATCATGTTGCAAATATTCCCAAGGCATTTATAAAAATAGCAACAACATTAATTAAATTAATTAAGTAACTCTAACAGCAAGAAACAACAACAAAATAGAAGTGTTTATTCCATTTTATTTAATCTACAATCAATATGAAATCCATTTGTCTCCAAACCATTTTAAAACAGTGGTAAATATTGCATAGCATTTATTTTGGCAAGTATCATATTTTGCAAAAGTCATTTGAAATAAAAACAAAGGACAAAACAGAAAATAAAAAAACAAAAAAAATAAGAAAAGGAAAAGGCCCGCTGTGGCTGGGCTTTAGTCTACAGTGCCGGCCCAGCCCACTCCCTACCTCGTCCCCCTCCTCTGTTCACCACCGCGCGCCGCTGTCATTCTCACCGCATGCCGCGCCCCGGCCCCCCCCTTCTCCTCGCTCGACACCACACCTCGCCGCTCGCTGTGGGTGGATAAGAGCCCCCTGCCTCCCTGGCCTCCCCTGGCCTCACTTCTCCCCCTCTCCATTGCTCCTCCTCCTCCTCCTCTCTCTGTCGAACACCGTCGCCGCCTCGCCGTAGCCGTGGCCACTGACCTCGTCGCGCCTCGTCACTGTGCCAGAACGACGCGCCGACCTCTGCTACGTCGTCCTTGCTCACGAGGTCGAGCTGGGAAGCACTACAGCGCCGTCTTCGACCTCTTCTTCCTCCTCTGCTCCGACGAACGACGGCGTCGAATTCGGCCGCCCCGAGCCTCCCCGAGCAGGCTAGAGCACACCTACGGGCTCGCTGTAAGCCCTTCCGTCCCTCCCCCCTCTCCTCCGTACCTGTTCATCGCCATAGCTGCTGCGTTGGAGGCGCCCGAATGCCCCGCCGCCGTGGCCACCGCCATCGATGGTCTCGCCCGAGCTCAGAACCGTGCTCCGGGTGCTCCCAGGAGCACGTAGCACACGCGCACGCACCGCCTAGTACCCCGCAGCCCCGACCTCGCCAAACTCCGGCCGCCGCGTTCATGCTCGCCGCCGTCGCTACGCGCTGTCCCCGGCTGCGCTACCACCCCCAACGGACGCGCCGCGTTGCGGCCAATCCAACGCACCCGTCCGCGCATGAAATGGTGGCCGGAGGACGAATTCCGACCGCTTCCCTAGCCGCGCCGCCGCTAAATTGGTCGTCGGAGCCTGTTCCGGCGCCGACGCTGGCAAGGCTGAGCTGGCCTGACCAGTGGGGCCCGCTGAGCCATTGACGGGTGGGCCCAGTTGACTCGTTGACTGGGTCAACCCACTGACATGTGGGGCCCAGTCAATAAAATGATTTAGATAAATAGAAAATCTATTAATTAAGTTAATTAATTAATCTATTCACTAAATAGTCACTGACTAATGGGACCCACACCTAATTAACTATGTTTAGTGAGAGTTAAACACTGATTAAACTACAGAGAATGACAGGTGGATCCGGCCCACTGTTTAAATGGATAGGGCCGGCCCAGTCAGCTGCTGAGTCAGCAAGCTGGCCCACATGTCAGCCTCTGCTGACTAGATCTTTGACCCAGTCAATGGGCCCACTGGTCAGCCTCTGTGCTGCTCAGCTGGGTACACATAGCATTTTCTTCTACTGTTTAAATTCGAATTTATTAATAAAAATAATTCCAGAAAATGCTAAAAACTTTAGAAAATCACATAAAATAAACCGTAGCTCAGATCAAAATACTTTGTACATGAAAGTTGCTCAGAACGACGAGACGAATCCGAATACGAGGACCGTTCATCCGCCGCACGTCCCTAGCATAGCGAACATGCAACCGTCTCCCTCCGTTTCATCTGTCCGAAATACCGAACTACAGGAAAACATTCCCGGATGTTTTCCCTCTTCACCTATATTGTGTGGCACCGCGTCTGAACACCCCCCAGCTCTGCGTATTGTCATGTCATGCTCTTGTTTGCTTTATATTTACTATTTCCTCCCCCTCTTCTCTCTCGGTAGACCCCGCTACAGACACTTTTCCCAAGACCGACGCAGCTCAGGAGCCCGACGACACCGCTGACGACCTTGCCCTTGCCGCCGAGCAACCAGGCAAGCACCCCCCCTTGAGCATACTGATATCGCCTATTCTTTCTCTCTCATGCTTGCATTAGAAATTGCTGCTGCTGCTTTACCTATTCTGATGCATAGCCTGTTTATTGTAACCTGCTATTGAAACCATACTTGCTTATCCGAAACTGTCTAGTATAGGCTGGGTAGAGACCTATCAGTGACCCCACTTGTCCCGACTGCCCCGCTGGATTATCAGAAGACCCGATCAACGGGATCGAAGACAGGCCCCGGCACCGCACATCACCCCCTTGGTTGTACGACACTGCATCGCTACCATCGAGTGCCGAGGGTGATACCTCGTATAGCACTCCTGATGTTAACTCTGTAGAGTAGCTATTTGGTCGTGGTCAACGAGGGTGATTCCTCCTTCTCCACTTCCGATATGACCCTGTCGTGCAACACATCAAGCGTGAACCCATCGAGGGTGATTCCTCCGAGTTCACCTTGACGGATACATCAAGTAGGAATCCAACGAGGGTGATACCTCGGATTCCCCTAATGTTATGGACACACGGATACTTGGACTTTACACTATTACTTGGCAAGGTGGGTCGACCCTGAGGGGTACCCGCGTGAGCCTAAGTGGCGAGTGTTGTGGAGACGGGTTGACCTGGAGGTTGGCCGAGGGATGAATACGAGGCGTGGCTGGGCATTCTTAGCCCTCGGCACAAGTCCACGAGACGGGGTGACGGGGTCACATCGATCATGAGTATCTGCTCGTTACCGCAAGCCCCTAGTCCACTAACGATTTGGATATTTGATCCGAGCAGGCCTCTGGCCTGATAGCACTAACCATCACGTGGGAACAATTATGGGCACTCTGCATCGTGGCATCAGCCGAAAGCTCTGTCAGACGTCCAATTCAGCCTTGCGGCCAGGACAGACCGGCACCCTCCTGGTGCCTGGCTTCACCCTGCTCGCAACGACCCGGAGTGCACAGGGCGATGGCCCAAGACCCCTGAGCACTTAGGATGTAGACCAGCGGGGACCTCTCTGCTGAGCTGTAGGTAGGGTTGCGGTGTATCGTTTGGCCGAGGCCGGGCATGACCCAGGAAAGTGTGTCCGACCGGAGTTAATCGAGTCTGGTGGGTAAGATGGTGCACCCCTGCAGGGAAGAAATGATCTATCGATAGCCGGTCCTACGGTGAAGGACACTCGGAGTTGTATTCCGATCGATACAGCTAGAACTTGAGATGATACCTGGATATGTGGCTTTGGGATTACTTTCTTGCAGGGAGTCGAGAAAGGATCTCTGGCCGAGGTTGATGACAGTATGGCTCTAGGATTGCTTTCTCGCAGGGAGTCGAGAAAGGATCTCTGGCCGAGGTTGATGACAGTATGGCTCTGGGATTGCTTTCTCGCAGGGAGTCGAGAAAGGATCTCTAGGTGAGGTTGATATCATTACTGCTACATTATGTTGTACTGTTCTACTCTCTTCTATTGCTGCAAGACCGCTGAAGACGCTAGTCTTCGATAGGACTAGGCTTTCCTCTCTATTCTAGCATTTCTGCAGCCCAGTCCACATATGCAGCCACTCTTTGATAATGTTGCATACGTAGTGTAGATCCTTGCTTGCTGAGTACTTCGGATGAGTACTCACGGTTGCTTTGCTTTCTTTTTCCCCCATTATCCTTTTGATGCAACCATATGACGAACCCCCTGAGACAGCTGCCCACTCCGACGATCGCTACTACTCCCCGAGGGTGGTTACTACTACGAGTTGGCTGACGACCAGGAGTAGGATCGGAGGGTCCCAGGCATGAGGCCTGCGTCTTTTGATCGTAGTGTTTTCTTTTGCCCTGCCTTCTAAGGGCCTATCTGTGTTTTCTTTTATATCTGTACTTAGATATCTGATGCTTCCGCTGACGCTTGTATGCGAGCTTATGTATTCGAGCCTCGAGGCCCCTGGCTTGTAATATAAAGCTTGTATGACTTTATTTATGTTTTAGAGTTGTGTTGTGATATCTTCCCATGAGTCCTTAGGCTTGATCGTGTGCATTTGCGTGTATGATTAGTGCACGATTGAGCCGGGGGCGTCATAAGTTGGTATCAGAGCTGACTGCCTCTAGGAATCCCCCCTTTCCAACTCCTTGGCCGAAGTTGAGTCTAGTAACCGAAAACTGTTTTACTAACTTGGCTGTGTGGGTTACGGGCCCACGTCGCCAACTGGGTGGTATTAGGATCTTTTATTCCTCGACCTTTACTGTGGGACTCTGATCTCTCTTCCTTTCGGGTTAATTTTTTTACTAACTCCAACTTTAGGTTCTCGTGATCACATCCACCCGGAGTTCTGAAAATATCCCCCTTGCTCCAAGATTGTGGGTCAGATCCTGCTTACAGGATCCTTTTATCGAGGGCACCCTGTGTTGTCACTAGCAGATTCCTCGCTCCAACAGTTTTCTCTGACGTGTATGTAGCCTTTGCTATGTCTCGTCGTGTGCTTCCTTACCACATGCCTGCGCGCCGCCTAGTTTGTCTAGCTGCGAGCGATCCCGAGCTCGTACTATCCGTTTGAATCTAACTCTGTGCATGGATAGGTATGTCTTTAACGACTACTATCATATATCTAATGCCTTTCCTTTTCATTTCCCGTGTGACATCATGAATAACTCCATACACCAGCAGTTTTTCTTGCTAAACTGCCCCTGTTGATTTGGCAGGATGGCTGATGATCCCCCACCTTCACCTTATATTGCCGCAATGATGCAGCAGTTTGAACTGAACCGTAAGGTTATGACCGGGATATTGGCTCAGCTCCCAAACCAGAGTGCTCATCAACAGCCTACCCCAATAACACTGCCAGAATACGTGCGCCTCAATCCGTCTGTTTTTCGTAACTCCACCAATCCTATGGATGCTGATGATTGGCTTCGTGACATCCTGTTTGAGATGGAGTCAGCTAATGTTGCCCCTGACAGTTACGTCACCTTTGCGACATTCCACTTAAAGGTTCCAGCTGCTCAATGGTGGGAAAGCCACAAGGGTATGTTGCCTGCAGAGACTGTAACCACTTGGCAGGAATTTCAGTCAGCTTTTCGTGCACGGTACATTCCTCCAGGTCTGATCGACCAGAAGAAGCAGGAGTTCCGCAAACTCACACAGGGCACAATGACTGTGGATGAATATCAGAGGAAATTTCTCAAATTATCTCGCTATGCTAAAGACGACGTCGACACTGACGCCCGCAAGCAGGAGAAATTCCGTGAAGGACTGCGTACTGATATAAACCTTGCACTTGCTGTCCATGATTGCACATACTTCGCAATGCTTGTCAGCCAATCTTTCCAAGTTGAAACTGCTCTGACTAAGTACCAGGAGTCGCTCAAGCACACTCATGATGTTGGCTCATCCTCGGGTCAGCCTGTTCAGAAACGTCGAGTCTGGATCCCACACAATGTTCATCATCGACCTGCTCCAACACCAAGGCCGTCTTATGTTGCACCTCGTCTACCTCCGCCACTGAGACAGCTAACAATTCAGGGTGGACAGTCCAATGCCATGGCTTCTCCTCAGGCTGCACCATGTCCTCCTGATGGTCGTACGAAGGGCCATCGAACCTATCATTCCAGAAGTCGTAAGGCCAGGCCGCTTGCTATGGGTCGTGGCCAGGTCACTCATGTCAAAATGGGAGAAGCTCGTGAGTCCCCTAAAATCGTGATGGGAACTCTGCCAGTTAATTCAGCTGTAGCTTCTATTCTCTTTGATTCCGGGGCATCACATTCCTTTGTGTCCCAGCAATTTGCACAAATACATGGGTTAGCTATGAGCTCACTACCCACTCCATTAGAGATTATCACTCCCCGTTCCAGGTGGCAAACCAAGATGGTAAGTCACAACAATCAGATCAGAATTGAAGGGTTGATGTTCTCTGCTTCCCTTATTGCTCTTGGACCTTCCGACATAGACATCATTCTCGGTATGGACTGGTTGACATCCCATAATGCTTTGATTGACTGTGCTACTAAGACAGTCCAGCTCACACACCCTTCTGGTCAGGTGATCAACTACTCAGCCAAGATAATACAGAATGCTGAGAGCCAGATTTATGCTCTGAATGCGTTGAATGCTTCACCTCTTGAAGGCATCGAGAACGTTCCCGTTGTTCGTGATTTTCAAGATGTCTTCCTAGAGGAACTTCCAGGAATACCCCCAGCTAGAGCTGTTGAGTTCGTCATCGACTTGAAGCCTAGTACTACCCCAATTGCGAAGCGTCTTTATAAGATGCCTCCACACCACCTTCTCGAGCTTAAGGAGGAAATCGACAAGTCACTTAAGAAGGGTTTCATCCGCCCCAGTTCCTCTGCCTGGGGAGCACCTTCACTCTTCGTTAAGAAGAAGGATGGAACTAACCGATTGGTTCAGGATTATCGGCCATTAACCAAGCCACAATCCAGAACAAATATCCGCTTCCTCGGATCAATGATTTGTATGATCAACTTGCTGGGTCATCGGTGTTTTCTAAACTTGACTTGAGGTTGGGTTATCATCAGATCCGTGTTCGTGAAGAGGATATTCCCAAGATTGCATTTGTTACTCGCTATGGTTCTTATGAGTACACTGTCATGTCTTTCAGCTTGACTAATGCTCCAGCTACCTTGTCCCGGTTAATGAATTACATCTTCATGGATTATCTCGACAAATTCGTCGTGGTATATCTGGATGATATTCTGGTTTATTCGAAGAATGAAGAAGAACATGCAGAACACCTCCGTCTTGTATTGGAAAGGCTCCGAGAACACCAGTTGTATGCCAAATACTCCAAATGTGAATTTTGTCTTTCTGAAGTAACCTACCTTGGTCATGTAATTTCCAAGGATGGAATTGCCGTTAACCCAGAACGAGTTCAGGCTATTCTTGACTGGACTCCGCCGAAGAATGTCAAGCAAGTCAGAAGTTTTCTTGGCCTTGCAAGTTATTGCCGTCGTTTTGTCGAGAATTTTTCAAAGATTGCTAAGCCTTTGACTGATCTGCTTCACAAAGGCGTTAAATTTGAATGGACAGAAAAATGTCAGGAAAGTTTTCAAACACTCAAAGACAAGCTAACATCTGCCCCAGTACTTGCTCCACCAGATTCTCGCAAAGATTTTGTGATCTATTGTGACGCATCCCGTGAAGGATTAGGCTGTGCCCTATTGCAAGAGCGTAAAGTGATTGCCTATGGCTCTTGTCAGTTGCGCCCACATGAAGAGAATTATCCGGTACATGATCTAGAACTAGCTGCTGTCATCTATGCACTACAGTTGTGGTGACATTACCTTCTCGGTAATCGTTGCGAGATATACACGGATCATAAAAGTCTGAAGTACTTGTTCACTCAGCCATCTCTAAACCTCCGTCAACAAAGATGGGTGGAGGCCATTGCGGACTATGATTTGGGTATTTCCTATACCCCTGGCAAGGCTAACGTGATGGCTGATGCCTTAAGCTGCAAGTCCTATTGCGACAACCTCATGGTTAGGAGAGCTCAACCTCGTCTTTATGAAGAACTGCGCAAGCTGAATCTATGTATTGTTCCACAGGGTTCTCTTAATAACCTTGTGATGCAACCAGATCTTGAGAAAGCTGTTAAGAATGCGCAGGCTAAAGATGCTGAAATTGATCTGATGAAGAAAGACCTTCACCTAGAAAAGTACAGGGATTTCTCGCTATCTGAAGATGGAACCTTGTATTTTAGAAACCGCATTATCATACCTCGCTTCGAGCTTATGACTGATAAGGTCATGAAGGAGGCACATGATACACCGCTGTCTATTCATCCGGGTAGCACCAAGATGTATCGTGATCTCCGACAAAGGTACTAGTGGTCCAAAATGAAGCAGGATATTGCTCGATATGTTGCTGACTGTGATGTGTGTCGTCGCGTTAAAGCAGAAGATCAGATGCTTGCTGGAATTCTGCAACCACTTCCTATTCCTCTATGGAAATGGGATAAGGTTCAGATGGATTTCATTACTGGCCTTCCCAGGTCACAGAAGGGTCACGATGCAATTCTTGTCACCGTCGACCAACTCTCTAAAGTTGCACACTTTCTGCCCGTCAAGGAAACTATCACTGCTAGTCAGTTAGCAGAGTTGTATATCTCCAGAATTGTTTCACTCCACGGCATTCCGAAGGAGATTAGTTCGGACCATGGCAGTCTTTTCACCTCCAAGTTCTGGGAAAGTTTCCAAGAAGCTATGGGAAGTCATATTACCTGGAGTTCAGCTTATCACCCCCAATCCCAAGGCCAAGTCAAGCGAGTTACTCAAGTGCTTGAAGACATGCTGCGAGCTTGTGTTATTTCTTTTGGCAAGAAGTGGGAAGAATCTCTCCCGTATGCCAAGTTCTCTTATAACAACAGCTATCAAGCCAGCTTGAAAATGCCCCCTTCGAAGTACTCTATGGACGTAAGTGTTGAACCCCTCTGAATTGGTTAGAAACTGGGGAACGACCGCTCGTGGGTCCGGATATTATTCAACACGCCAAAGAGCAAGTCCATATCGTTCGAGAAAATCTCAAGGCGGCTCAGGACTGCCAGAAGAGCAACTATGATCGCAAACGATGGGGTTTGACTTATCAACCTGGTGATCAAGCTTATCTGTGTGTCACTCCTATGAAGGGCACTCATCGTTTCGAAATTAAGGGCAAGTTGGCTCCCCGCTACATTGGTCCTTTCCGCATTGTTGCTAGACGTGGTCAGGTGGCATATAAATTGGAGTTGCCACCGCAATTCTCTCATATCCACGACGTCTTCCATGTGTCGCAACTTCGTCGTTGCTTCAAGGAATCTCCGCACCAAGCAGTGGACCATGAAATGCTCGAATTGCAAGATGATCTATCTTATAAGGAGCATCCAATCCGCATTCTCGATGAAGTTGAACGTCGGACCCGTCAGAAGGTTACCAAGTTCCTCAAAGTGCAGTGGTCAAATCATACTAAAGATGAAGCCACTTGGGAACGCGAGGATAACCTCCGTGCTGAGTACCCCGATCTTTTTCCTTCTACCTCTTAATTCTCGGGACAAGAATTCTTATTAGTGGAGGAGACTTGTAACACCCCCAGTGGTTAGCTATAGAAATCCCCTTTTAATAATGCCATGTCATCATGATCAACAGTGCTTAAATATTAATTTGGATCATATCTCATTTCACAATTCAAATTCAAATGGAAATTCAAACTTAAAGTGAATATAAAAGTTGTTCAAATCCAGGAACTAAAATGTCCATCATGTTGCAAATATTCCCATGGCATTTATAAAAATAGCAGCAACATTAATTAAATTAATTAAGTAACTCTAACAGCAAGAAACAGCAACAAAACAGAAGTGTTTATTCCATTTTATTTAATCTACAATCAATATGAAATCCATTTGTCTCCTAACCATTTTAAAACAGTGGTAAATATTGCATAGCATTTATTTTGGCAAGTATCATATTCTGCAAAAGTCATTTGAAATAAAAACAAAGGACAAAACAAAAAACAAAAAAACAAAAAAATAAGAAAAGGAAAAGGCCCACTGTGGCTGGGCTTTAGTCTACAGTGCCGGCCCAGCCCACTCCCCACCTCGTCCCCCTCCTCTGTTCACCACCGCGCGCCGCTGTCGCCCGCACCGCACGCCGTGCCCCGGCCCCCCCTTCTCCTCGCTCGACACCGCACCTCGCCGCTCGCCGTGGGTGGATAAGAGCCCCCTGCCTCCCTGGCCTCCCCTCTCCTCACTTCTCCTCCTCTCCATCGCTCCTCCTCTCTCTGTCAAACTCCATCGCCGCCTCGCCGTAGCCGTGGCCACTGACCTCGCCGCGCCTCGTCTCCATGCCAGAACGACGCGCCGACCTCCGCTACATCGTCCTTGCTCACGAGGCCGAGCCGGGAAGCACTACAGCGCCGCCTTCGACCTCTTCTTCCTCCTCTGCTCCGACGAACGACGGCGTCGAATTTGGCCGCCCCGAGCCTCCCCGAGCAGGCTAGAGCACACCTACGGGCTCGCTGTAAGCCCTTCCGTCCTTCCCCCCTCTCCTCCGTACCTTTTCATCGCCGTAGCTGCCGCGTTGGGGGCGCCCGAACGCCCCGCCGACGCGGGCACGGCCGTCGTTGGTCTCGCCCGAGCTTAGAACCGTGCTCCGGGTGCTCCCAGGAGCACGTAGCACACGCGCACACGCCGCCTAGTACCCCGCAGCGTCGACCCCGACCTCGCCAAACTCCGGCCCCCGCGTTCGTGCTCGCCGCCGTCGCTACGCGCCGTCCCCGGCTGCGCTACCACCCCCAACGGATACGCCGCGTTACGGCCGATCCAACGCACCCGTCCGCGCATGAAATGGTGGCCGGAGGATGAATTCCGACCGCTTCTCGAGCCGCGCCGCCGCTAAATTGGTCGCCGGAGCCTGTTCCGGTGCCGGCACCGGCGAGGCTGAGCTGGCCTGACCAATGGGGCCCACTGAGCTACTGACGGGTGGGCCCAGTTGACTCGTTGACTGGGTCAACCCACTGACATGTGGGGCCCAGTCAATAAAATGATTTAGATAAATAGAAAATCTATTAATTAAGTTAATTATTTAATCTATTCACTAAATAGTCACTGACTAATGGGACCCACACCTAATTAACTATGTTTAGTTAGAGTTAAACACTGATTAAACTACAGAGAAAGATAGGTGGGTCCGGCCCACTATTTAAATGGATAGGGCCGGCCCAGTCAGATGCTGAGTTAGCAAGCTGGCCCACATGTCAGCCTCTGCTGACTGGATCTTTGACCCAGTCAATGGGCCCACTGGTCAGCCTCTGTGCTGCTCAGCTGGGTACAAAACTGGGCACACATAACATTTTCTTCTACTGTTTAAATTCGAATTTATTAATAAAAATAATTCGAAAAAATGCTAAAAACTTTAGAAAATCACATAAAATAAACCGTAGCTCAGATCTAAATACTTTGTACATGAAAGTTGCTCAGAACGACGAGACGAATCCGAATACGCGGACCGTTCGTCCGCCGCACATTCCTAGCATAGCGAACATGCAACCGTCCCCCTCCGTTTCATCTGTCCAAAATACCGAACTTCGGGAAACATTCCCGGATGTTTTCCCTCTTCACCTATATCGTGTAGCACCGTGTCCGAACACCCCCCAGCTCTGCGTATTGTCATGTCATGCTCTTGTTTGCTTTATATTTACTGTTACCTCTCCCTCTTCTCTCTCGGTAGACCCCGCTACAGACGCTTTTCCCAAGACCGACGCAGCTCAGGAGCCCGACGACACCGCTGACGACCTTGCCCTTGCCGCCGAGCAACCAGGCAAGCACCCCCCCTTGAGCATACCGATATCGCCTATTCTTTCTCTCTCATGCTTGCATTAGAAATTGCTGCTGCTGCTTTACCTATTCTGATGCATAGCCTGTTTATTGTAACCTGCTATTGAAACCTTACTTGCTTATCCTAAACTGTCTAGTATAGGCTGGGTAGAGACCTACCAGTGACCCCACTTGTCCCGACTGCCCCGCTGGATTATCAGAAGACCCGATCAACAGGATCAAAGACAGGCCCCCGCACCGCACATCACCCCCTTGCTTGTACGACACTGTATCGCTACCATCTAGTGCCGAGGTTGATACCTTGTATAGCACTCCTTATGTTAACTCTGTAGAGTAGCTATTTGGTCGTGGTCAACGAGGGTGATTCCTCCTTCTCCACTTCCGATACGACCCTGTCGTTCAACACATCAAGCGTGATCCCATCGAGGGTGATTCCTTCGAGTTCACCTTGACGGATACATCAATTATGAATCCAACGAGGGTGATGCCTCGGATTCCCCTGAAGTTATGGACACACAGATACTTGGACTTTACACTGTTACTTGGCAAGGCGGGTCGACCCTGAGGGGTACCCGTGTGAGCCTAAGTGGCGAGTGTTGTGGAGACGGGTTGACCTGGAGGTTGGCCGAGTGATGAATACGAGGCGTGGCCGGGCATTCTTAGCCCTCGCCGCAAGTCCTCGAGACGGGGCGACGGGGTCACATCGATTGTGAGTCTCTGCTCGTTACCGCAAGCCCCTAGTCCACTAACGATTTGGATATTTGATCCGAGCAGGCCTCTGGCCTGATAGCACTAACCATCACGTGGGAACAGTTATGGGCACTCTGCATCGTGGCATCAGCCGAAAGCTCTGTCAGACATCCAGTTCAGCCTTGTGGCCGGGATGGACCGGTGCCCTCCTGGTGCCTGGCTTCACCCTGCTCGCAACGACCTGGAGTGCACAGGGCGATGGCCCAAGACCCCTGAGCGCTTAGGATGTAGACCGGCGGGGACCTCTCTGCTGAGCTGTAGGTAGGGTTGCGATGTATCATTTGGCCAAGGCCGGGCATGACCCAGGAAAGTGTGTCCGGCCGGAGTTAATCGAGCATGGTGGGTAAGATGGTGCACCCCTGCAGGGAAGAAAACATCTATCGATAGCCGGTCCTACAGTAAAGGACACTCGGAGTTGTATCCCGATCGATACAGCTAGAACTTGAGATGATACCTGGATATGTGGCTTTGGGATTACTTTCTCGCAGGGAGTCGAGAAAGGATCTCTGGCCGAGGTTGATGACAGTATGGCTCTGGGATTGCTTTCTCGCAGGGAGTCAAGAAAGGATCTCTGGCCGAGGTTGATGACAGTATGGCTCTGGGATTGCTTTCTCGCAGGGAGTCAAGAAAGGATCTCTAGGTGAGGTTGATATCATTACTGCTACATTATGTTGTACTGTTCTACTCTCTTCTATTGCTGCAAGACCGCTGAAGACGCTAGTCTTCGATAGGACTAGGCTTTCCTCTCTATTCTGGCATTTCTGTAGCCCAGTCCACATATACAGCCACTCTTTGATAATGTTGCATATGTAGTGTAGATCCTTGCTTGCTGAGTACTTCGGATGAGTACTCATGGTTGCTTTGCTTTCTTTTTCCCCCATTATCCTTTTGTTGCAACTAGATGACGAACCCCCTGAGACAGCTGCCCACGCCGACGATCGCTACTACTCCCCGAGGGTGGTTACTACTACGAGTTGGCTGACGACCAGGAGTAGGATCGGAGGGTCCCAGGCAGGAGGCCTGCACCTTTCGATCATAGTGTTTTCTTTTGCCCTGCCTTCTAAGGGCCTATCTGTGTTTTCTTTTATATCTGTACTCAGATATCTGATGCTTCCGCTGACGCTTGTATGCAAGCTTATGTATTCGAGCCCTTGAGGCCCCTGGCTTGTAATATAAAGCTTGTATGACTTTATTTATGTTTTAGAGTTGTGTTGTGATATCTTCCCGTGAGTCCTTAGGCTTGATCGTGTGCATTTGCGTGTATGATTAGTGCACAATTGAGCCGGGGGCGTCACAAGGTACATGGTTCATGGATATGCCAACCTGCAGCTTGTTGTACTAGTGATAGTAGGATAATGCAAGTTTGGACAATCCATACATATTCCTGCATGTTAGTGTCTCTCCGTGTAAGTACGAATTCTGGTGATGCCTTCATCTATGATGATGCTCTGCCTTTCGCATTCATTCATTCTCTGATTGTTCTAGGAGTCCTCATATTTATTTGAAAATTTGTGCACATGTACATCATTCTAGAGAAGCATCCCCATACCAGCACATGTATTTGAAAAATCTATTCAAATCTCCTCACTTCATATGTTGCTATCAACACTAAGTTCAGAGTGTAGGATGCTATGAAGAGATACTGCAACTCCAAAGTAGACAATTAAAACATATTAGTAAAATCAGTATGCATCCCTAGTGATGCTTTATCTTGTTATTTTAGTCCATGAGTGATGTGTTGGAGCATCACTGACTTGTATGGTTTTTTTCAAGGTCTATACAAGTGCCATCTTTGTCTGGCAACATCTGCCTCCTGTGTCATGTCATGTATCTATTTCACTTTAGATATTTTAAGTGAATGATGTATCACTTGCGTGTGTCGATGTACTGATGCAAACAGTGCTTGTGTACTTGTGACTAATCTGTTTTCCCTCTCATTTATAGGAGTTCCTAGGCCAAAGAAATTCGAAGAAGCTCAAAGCCCCAGTCAGCGACTCGCTTTATATGTTATTGAACTTGTAATGCAGAATTTGCTTGGAATTTTGATGTAATGCTGATCTTGCTGGGAATTGGGTGTATATTTACTTGTTGTGCCTGTTATTTAATGTTGGGTGTACTTGTTATTCAAATGCTGGGAATTTGAATTTGTGCTAAATGTATTTAGTTGGATGTGAACATAATACTGAAAGAGTCCTTGGCCCAAACACTACTGGACCTTAAAAAGGCCACAACCCAAACATAGTTGGGGTCTGTTAAGCAATGCCAGTATATTAATTTTGAAAATAAATAAAATGGACTGTAAAAGGGTCGAGTTCCAAAATTTAAAAGGACCGCAAAAGGCCGAGGCCTGAACAAGAATTGGACTGAAAAAGGCCGAGGCCTGAACAAGAATTGGACTGTAAAAGGGTGCGGCCTAGAAAATAAATGGCTGAAAAGTTGGGCTTGGCCCGTGAAGCCGACCAAAAATTCACAGAAAAAAACAATAAATAAGCTGAATTGTTGGGCTCGGCCCATGTAAAACACCGAACTGGACCAGGCTGATTCTTATCAACGACCTTTTCATTTGGTCGCAATTTTGCCACGTCAGCTTGCCACGTCGGATCCGACGTGGCCTGGGCAGACAGCTAGCGACCAAAACAGAAGGTCGTAGGATCAACGACCTTTTGTTTTGGTCGTTGCCTTCAACGACCTTATACAAAGAAGGTCGTTAATTTCCATTCAAGACGGTCAGCTTTTGACCATCTGTTTTTGGTCACAAAAAGGCCGCAAATGAAAACCAATGACCATTCAGCGACCAATAGTGATGGTCGCAAGTTGACATATTTCTTGTAGTGTCGGAATACAACTCCTGGTCATCCTTTTACCGAGGGACACGGCTATTCGAATAGATAAACTTCCCTGCAGGGGTGCACCACATTGCCAAACATGCTTGATTACTCTGGCCGGACACACTTTCCAAGGTCATGCCCAGCCTCGGAAGATCAACACGTCGCAGCCCCACCTAGACTCTTTAGAGAGGTCAGCACACCGGTCTAAATCCTATGCGCGCAGGGGTCTTGGGCCCATCGCCCATTGCACACCTGCACGTTGCGAACACGACCGAAAGCAGACCTAGCCCCCTTAATACAAGCGCAGGCATTCCGGTCCAATCCGGCGCGCGCCACTTAGTCGCTGACGTCTTGAAGAGCTTCGGCTGATACCACGACGCCGAGAGCCCATAACTGTTCCCGCATAGTTGCTTAGTGTGTATAGGCTCGTAGCCAGACTCAGATCAAATACCCAGATCTCGTTAAGCGTGTTATTTGAAGTATTCGTGAACGCCGACCAGGGACCAGGCCCACCTGTCTCCTAGGTGGTCACAACCTGTCCTGTTGCTCCGCCTCCAAGAATCACGCGGGGGCTGTCGGGAACCCAGGCCCATCACAACCTAGATGGAGCCACCCGCCCCTTCAGCCCCCACATCCAAACAGTAACATAAGTAGTGTGGTAGTATATAGTATATACCCGTGACCACCTCCCGAGTGATCACGGCCCGATAGTATAGCATGGCAGATGGACAAGAATGTAGGGCCACTGATGTAATTCTAGCAACCTATACTAAGCATTAGGATTGCAGGTAAAGGTGTCAACAGTAGTAGCAAAGACAGGCTATGCAGCAGAATAGGATTAACCGAAAGCAGTAACAGCTACACTACTCTAATGCAAGCAGTAGAGGGAAAGAGTAGGCGATATCAGGATGAACAAGGGGGGTTTGCTTGCCTGGAAGCTCTGCTGAGAAGGAGGGGTCGTCAACACCGTAGTCGATCGGTGCAGCAGCGGCGTCAGTCTCGTAGTCTACCGGAGAGAAGAGGAGGAAGAAACAACGAATACAATGCAAATAGATGCATGACGATGCATGACATGACATTAGGCGGTGCTAGGTATGCCCTAACGCGGTACTAGGTGCTACTGGTGAAGGGGGAAAACATCCGAGAAAGTATTCTCGGTGTTTTACGTTTTCGGATAGACGAACCGGAGGGGGACGGTTGCAGGTTCGCTATGCTAGGGACGTGTGGCCGACAAACAGACTGCATATTCGGATTCGTCTTGTCTTTCTGAGCAACTTTCATGTACAAAGTATTTCCATCCGAGTTACGGATTATTTTATATTAATTTTCAAAGTTTGAAATCATTTTCTTAAATTATTTATTAATTCGAAAATAAATGGGTAAATGCTATGGGCACACAGAAGTGTACCCAGAAAGTTGGCAAAGTGGCTGACAGATGGGGGCAGAGGGCTGGGTTGATGTAAGACCCCATGTCATTAGCCACAGTAATCACTTTTGATAATGACAAGTCAGCTAGATTAACAGTGCATAATCATCATTTGCATCATATTGCATTTCAGCTCCTAGTTCAAACTTCAATTAAATTCAAAGTGGAAAATAAAAGTTATTCAAAGTAGAAACTAAAATGTTCATTAAATAACAAATATTCCAGAGACCATTCTAAAATTGTAACCAACAATTAATAAATTAATTAGGTGACTCTAACTATACCAAAATAGCAAGGTTTAATACATTTTATTTAAATACAAAATTTGTATGAACTCCATTTGTCTCCAAACCAATTTTTTGCAGTAGTAGATAATGCATAACATTTAATGGTACAAGTCACATATTTTGCTAAAGTCATTTTGTGGCCTAACTATTTGCAAAACAGAAAATGAGAAATAAATAAAAAGAAAAAGACAAAAGAAAATAAAACAAAAATGAGAAGAAAACAAAACTCCCCCCGGCCAAACCGGGCCACGGCCCGGCCAGGCCGGCCCACTTCCCCTGGCCTATATGGCCTCGCACCCGATCGGCCGAAACCCTAGTTCTCCCCCCTCCCCATTTCCCCCTCCCGATCTAGATCGGCGCGCGGCCCCGCGCCCGACCCCATCACCCTCGTCGCCGACGCCGCCTCGCCGTCCTCGACCACCGCCGCCTCGCTGGACGTCCCCGTCCTCCTCCTCGACCCCCGTTGCCTTGACCCTACGCCCACGGTGAGGCCACCGGCCTCCGTCGCCCGCCCCCTCTCTCTCCTCTCGATCGATGCTGCCCGCCTCGCTCTGATCGTCTCCGCCGTGGCCTCGTCGCCCCTCGTCGCCCGATGCTCCGCCCCGTGTAGACGACGCGCGCGTCGCGCTGCTCCGCATCGCCGCGCCCGGCCACCACCCCGCTTCCCGCCTCGCGCGCACGCGCACGCTTGCCCGCACCCGCTTTCACCGCGGCCCCTGCACCACGCGCTGCTGCTGCACCCCGCGCCGGCCGGCTACGCTGGCCGCGCCCGCTCGGCCGCCTGCTGCCGCTGCTCTGCATCGCGGCCGTGGCCACCTCGCGCGCGCTCACCGCGCCCGCTCGCGCCTCGCCCCCCCTTCCCCGCACCGTCCCACCTCGCACGAGCGCACGTGCTCGCTGCGCCCCGCTGCGCCCGCAGCTTTGCTGCTGCTCCACCGCGGCCCCGCACGACGCTCGCCCCGCTCGGCATCCTGCGCCACTACGCCGCGCCCTCCCGGCCTCGCCCGCTTCGCGCCGCGCCGCCGCTCGCCGTCGCCTGCGCTCGCCCGCGCTGCCGCGTGCTCCGGCGTTCGACGCCCTCGCGCCCGCTCGCCCGCAGCGCCCTCGCGCCTGCTTTGGCCCCTAGGCCACTGACGGCCGGCCCCCACCCCCCTGTGACAATGACAGGTGGGGCCCAGCCACAGAATGTTTAAAAAATAAAAATGAAAATGAAATGGATTAATAAAATTATTAATTAATTAAATAATTAATTAAGTTAATTAATTCTGTTTAATTAAACTAATTAATTAGTTAGTCAAATTAATCTGTAGTTAGTTTAAATAAACTAATTAATTAGTTAGTCGAATTAATCTGTAGTTAGTTTAATTAAACTAATTAATTAGTTAGTCGAATTAATCTGTAGTTAGTTTAATTAAACCCTAATTAAACTAATCAGTCTATGACAGTGGGACCCACATGTCAGTTTGACCCAGTCAACGCCCTGTTGACTGCTGACGTCATGATGACGTCAGCCTACACTATTCTGGATAAAGTTGGATTAAATAAATAATTAAATTCGGAAAATCAATTAAAACTTTGAAAAATCATATAAGATAAACCGTAACTCCGATGAAAATAATTTATATATGAAAGTTGCTCAGAATTTCGATACGAGTCTGAATACGCCCTCCGTATTCCTGTCAGATGCCCCTAGCTAGATGAACATGGAACTTTTAGACCGATTTCAATAAATGAATAGTGCCCAACTTTAATTAAATAAATGCAAATAAATTCCTAAATTATCTAACTCATTTAGTTAGGCAGTAGAACACCTCTGCATAGCATTTATACATGTCATGCATATTTTTGCATTTTGCCATGAATTTATTTTTTCTCTCCCCCTCCTTCTCTCTCGATAGACGCCGAGACCGACGTTGTTGTAGCTGGGTACGACTATGCTACAGACGAGCAGCCCGTTGACGACCCCTCTTTCTTGCCAGAGCAACCAGGCAAGCCCCCCCCCTTGAGCATCCAGATATCGCCCATTCCATTTCTACTGCTCGCATTAGATTTTGCTACTGTTAATGTTTGCTCCTATTCTGATGCATAGCCTGCTTTTGTAACCTGATTATTGCTACCTTACCTGCCTATGTTAAACTGCTTAGTAGAGGTTGGTAGTGAAACATCAGTGACCCCCACCACCTTACCCTTGTTGCCCCTGCTTGATCATCGACGACTCGACCAGTGCGATCGTCGACCAGAGACCGACACATCACTTCACCCCCTTAGTTATACGACTCTGCATAGTTACTATCGAGTGCCGAGGGTGATACCTCGTAACGCACTCTTGATGAATACTCCGCAGTGTAGCTATTCGGTCGTGGTCATCGAGGGTGATTCATCCTTCTCCACTTCTGATACGACTCTGCCATGCAACCCCTCAGTGTGAACCTCGAGGGTGATGCCTCATACATTCACCCTGATGATTTCATCGAGTGGAAACCACCGAGGGTGATTCCTCGGGGTTTTCCCCCTTGGTGTTATGACCACACGGTTACTTTGACCTTTGTTACAGGCGGGTTGACCCTGATGGGTACCCGCAGGGGATCTATGATGTCGGGTGTGCCGGAAGGGCACTCGAGTGTGATATTGTGGCGGAGCTTCAGAAACTCTGATTGTCTCCGCGTGTTACTAAATGAGCCTATTGGATTTGGGTGTTTGATCTGAGTGGGTCGACGTGCCCTATACGCACTACCACCACGCGGGATTATGGTTTATGGGGCCCTCTATGTCGTACGTTTCTCCCGAAAGCTCTTCAGACATCACGTTTCATCGTGCGGGCTGATCGCCGGGATTGGGCTAGATACTTCACTGACGAGTTCAGTGTCGCGCCTGCACCCCGGCCAGCCACGCAACACGCAGGGTGCCCAGGGTGATGGCCCAAGACCTCTGGGTGCATAGGTTAATCCGGCGTGCTGACCTCTCTGCTGACCCTAGGTAGGGCACTGCTTCGTGTTGATCTTCCGAGGCCGGGCATTACCCAGCAAGTGTGTTCGGCCAGAGTTGATCGAGCGTGTTGGGTAACAGTAGTGCACCCCTGCAGGGATGAATAATCTATCGATAGCCGGTCCTACGGTAAAGGACGCTCAGTTTGTATATCCCGATCAACTACTTGAACTGGATACTTGTTACTTAATTGAAGCTTCGGGATAGCTTTCTCGCTGGGAGTCGAGGAAGGATCTCTAGGCTTGCTTCAACATGTTTGCTTAATAAAATGCTATTCTACTCTCTTCTATTGCTACGAGATGGTGGCTTCGTGAAGATGCTAGTTTTCGGTAGGACTAGGCCTTCTCTCTATTCTGGCATTTCTGCAGCCTAGTCCACATATACAGCCTTTTCTCCTTTGATAATGTTGCATATGTAGTATAGATCCTTACTTGCTGAGTACTTCGGATGAGTACTCACGGTTGCTTTGTTACTTCTTTTCCCCATACCCCACTTTGATGATACATTAGACGATGGAGCTCCGGAGTCAGATGCCACCACAGGAGCTTACTACCAGGAGGGTCCAGACGGCACATACTACTAGATCGAGCCAGCCGACCAGGAGTAGGATCAGAGGCTCCCAGGCAGGAGGCCTTCGCCTTTCGATCTAGAGTCATTGTTTGTGCTAGCCTTCTTAAGGCAAACATTGGCTAACTATGTCTGTTCTTAGATATTATTTGTATGACTGACTTATGTATTCGGATCCTCGTTATCCCTGGTCTGTAATATTGTGGATCTCCGTTTAATTGTGTTAGAGTTGTGTTGTGATATCTTCCCGTGAGTCCCTGTGCTTGATCGTGCACGTTTGCATGTATGATTAGTGCACGATTGAGTCGGGGGCATCACAAGTTGGTATCAGAGCCGACTGCCTGTAGGAAGCCCCCTTCCAATTCCTTGGCCGAAGTTGAGTCTAGAAACCGAAAAACTAATTTACTAACTTGGCTGTGTGTCTTACGGGCCCACGTCGCCAACTGGGTGGTATTAGGATCTTTTATTCCTCGTCTATACTCTGGGACTCTGAACTCTCTTCTATTCGGGTTAAATAAATTTTACTAAAGCCGACACTTAGGATCTCGTAAATCCCGTCTACCCGGAGAGCTGGATATCTTTGCGATTTCCCTGTCATTGATCTGATTAGTCTGATAATCATTTTCCTTTCCATTGTTTTGTTTAACCTTTCTCTCCGAGTTGTATTAAACTTCTCATTGTCGTTTGACAAACCTGAATTTCCTCTGTTTCAGATGGATCGTTTGTTTCCACCACGTCCTACGACACAGCTTGTGCTTCGCACTTGGGCTCGTGATGCCCCTGGGTTTCCAGCTGTTCTGATCGCCCTCCTGACCAGACTTGGCTACCGTTGGTACCCCGAGTACATGGTCTACGAGGATTACCGCGAGTTCAACCAGGAGCAGTACCATGCTGATGTTCGTATCTATGATCAGCAAGATGACTCAGACACTGAGCTGTACCTTTTCCACGGTATCGGTGTGACGATTGAGATGGCAGTCCATGATGCCGCCTACTCTGCTATCGCACGTCTCCGAGGAGAGTTCAGCGATATCTTGGATGACTCTGAGTTCCAATACATTCCTTATGCCCCTGCTGGAGATGCTGCTGGATACTACACATCTATCTGTGCCCCGTACGAGCCTCGTCGCTACGACCCGCGCGTTCTGATACAGTGCACTCAGGCTCTGGATCGCACTGTTCGGGCTCTTGCCGTCGAGTTGGTTGCCACTCGAGCATGTCTCTATGATGCTATGACGCAGTTGCTACCCATTGTTCGTGCAGGGATACATCCGGAGCACATCCTTTACCCGCGCAGGACTCAGATGTATGCTGGTATTGATTGGCCTATTGTTGGAGGTCACACACCTGCACGTGGAACTCTTCTTACAGCTCGAGACCGGGATCTGCATCAGAGTGCACATGGAGCGCAGGATCCTTCCATGACGAACATTCGTGGTCCGCACTTGCAGTTACCCCGTTTCAGTGGTTTTCCCTGACGTTGATGTAGCCTTTGCTATGTCTCGTTGTGTACTTCCTTACCGCGTGCCTGCGCGCCGCCTAGTATGTTTAGCTTCTAAATTTGCACAGTTATGCTGTCCGCATGTACCCGACTTTGTGTATGGATCTGTATGTCTTAATTGACTATTGTTATGTATCTGTTACACTGCTTAAATTGTTGTCAAGTTACGTCATGCTTGTCGCTAAACACTCGCAATTTCTTTTACTAAACTACCAATGTTGATACTTAGCAGGATGGTTAGACCAGGTGGTCGTGGTCGTGGTCGTGCCCCTGAACGCCCACCACCGCCAGACTATATGGCAGCTATGATGCAACAATTCGAGCTCAACCGCCAGTTCATGACTAGGATCATGGCTCAGTTTCCGCATCAGAACAACCAGAACCAGAACCCTCCTTCAATGACTTTGACAGAGTTTATGCGACTCAACCCCACTTAGTTCCGCAATTCTGACAAGCCACTGGATGCTGATTTCTGGCTCCGCGACATCACTCACGATATGGAATCTGCTAATGTCGCCCCTGCCAACTTCGTCACCTTTGCGGCCTTTTTCCTAAAGGGGCCCGCTGCTCAATGGTGGGACACACACAAGCGTACACTGCCTGCTGGAACAGTGGTTACCTGGTATGAGTTCCAGGCTGCTTTCCATGCCCGTTATATTCCTCAGGGAATTATGGACCGGATGAAGACCCAGTTCCGCAACCTCACTCAGGGCAACAAGACTGTCGAAGCTTATCAGCGGGAATTTCTTGACCTCTCCCGCTATGCTGAAGAAAACATCGCCACGGATGCTCGTAGACAAGAGAAGTTCCGTAATGGACTCCACCCAGACCTCGAGCTTGCACTTGCTGCTCAAGACTTCAACGACTTTTCTACTCTTGTGAACAAGGCTATTCTGGTTGAGACCGCTCAGATGAAGCATAAGGACTCGCAGAAGCGCTATCATGATGCTGGCTCATCTTCGGGCTCAGCACAGAAGCGTCGAGTCTGGATTCCCAACAACGTGTTCCGTCCAAATGCCCCTACGCCAAAGAACAACTATGCTGCACCACGTCTGCCTCCTCCACCACCGAGGCAGCCAAGAGCTCAAGCTATTCAACAAAATGCTCCTCTTCGTCCGAAAGATGGTCTATGCTTCAAGTGCCGCAAACCAGGTCACCTTGCTAAGGACTGCCGCCAGACTCAGAATCTGTTGGCTTTTCCTCGTACTGGCCGTGGCAATAGTCGTGGCAACAATCAGGCCCGCAACTATAATACTTGGTCTGCTGCACATGGTCGTGGACACACTTACACCATTGATATTGAAGAAGTCTAGGATCAACCTGCTACTGTGATGGGTACCCTTTTCGTTAACTCATTACCCGCTTCTGTATTATTTGATTCAGGAGCATCGCATTCATTCATGTCAGAAGCATTTGCATTATCGCATGACATCGCATTTCAAAAGATGAATCTGCCAGTAGTTATCCGCACCCCTAGCGGCCAATGTCAAACCACTATGATGGCACACGATGTCCCCATTGAAATTAAAGGGTTGGAATTCCTTGTTTCGCCCATTATCCTGAAGTCTTCCACCATAGACCTCATCCTCGGAATGGATTGGTTGAAAGCTCATATAGCTTCGATCAATTGCGCCACAAAAGTCATCCAACTTCTTCACCCCTCCGATGAGATAGTGAACTATACCGCCCGAATTACTCGAGATGCTGAAGCTCAGATATATGCTCTGAATGCTTTGAACGCCTCACCTCTGGAAGGGATCGAGAACGTTCCTGTCGTTCGAGATTTTCTGGACGTTTTTCCAAAAGAACTTCCAGGAATACCCCCGGTTAGGGCTGTCGAGTTTGTCATTGACTTGAAGCCTGGCACTACCCCTATTGCGAAGCGTCCTTATAAGATGCCGCCGCATGAACTCCTTGAGCTTAAGGAAGAAATCGACAAGTCACTTAAGAAAGGTTTCATCCGCCCCAGTTCCTCTGCTTGGGGAGCACCTTCACTCTTCGTTAAGAAGAAGGATGGAACTAACCGATTGGTTCAGGATTACCGGCCCATTAACCAAGCCACAATCCAGAATAAATACCCACTGCCCCGGATCAACGATCTTTATGATCAACTTGCTGGATCCTCTGTCTTCTCGAAACTCGACTTGAGGTTGGGTTATCATCAGATCCGTGTTCGCGAAGAGGATATTCTGAAGACTGCTTTTGTTACTCGATATGGCTCTTACAAGTGCACCGTCATGTCATTTGGCTTAACAAATGCTCCAACAACCTTCTCCCGGTTGATGAACTATATCTTCATGGATTACCTCGACAAATTTGTCGTGGTTTATTTGGATGATATCCTTATATATTCCATGAATGAAGAGGAACATGCTGAACATCTTCGGCTTGTATTGGAGAAGCTACGAGAACATCAGTTGTATGCTAAATTCTCCAAGTGTGAATTCTGGTTATCTGAAGTGACCTATCTTCGTCATGTGATTTCCAAGAATGGCATTGTTGTTAACCCGGAACGAGTTCAGGCTATTCTTGACTGGACTCCCCCGAAGAATGTTAAGCAAGTCAGAAGTTTTCTCGGACTCGCTAGTTATTGCCGTCGATTCGTTGAGAACTTTTCCAAGATTGCAAAGCCACTTACTGATCTGCTCCACAAAGGTGTTAAATTTGAGTGGACAGAAAAATGTCAAGAAAACTTTCAGACACTAAAAGATAAGTTAACATCTGCCCCAGTGCTAGCACCCCCGGATTCCCAAAAGGATTTCGTGATATACTGTGATGCATCTCGTCAAGGATTAGGCTGTGTCCTAATGCAAGAGCATAAAGTGATTGCTTATGCCTCTCGACAATTGCGTCCTCATGAAGAAAATTATCCAGTGCATGATCTTGAACTTTATGCGGTTATTTATGCTCTGAAGCTATGGCGACATTACCTTCTCGGTAATCGTTGCGAGATATACACGGATCATCAAAGTTTGAAGTATCTATATACTCAACCAGATCTGAACCTTCGTCAACAAAGATGGCTCGAGACAATTGCCGATTATGATATGAATATCTCATACACCACTGGCAAGGCTAATGTAATGGCCGATGCTTTGAGTCGTAAGGCTTATTGCAACAATCTTATGGTTCAGGAAGCACAACCTATGCTTTATGAAGAGCTTCGCAAGTTGAACCTCCATATTGTTCCACAGGTTTATCTCAATACCCTGGTTGTTGAACCGGATCTTGAGCACAACATTAGGATTATACAAAAGTATGACTCTGAAGTTGAAAGGATTAAGCGATACCTTGAAAAAGGAAAGCCGTCACAATTCCACCTTGATAGGGATGGGATCCTATTTTTCGAACACCGTCTCTTCGTACCCAAGTTCAAGGATGAGAGGGAACACGTTATGAAAGAAGCTCATGACACTCCTCTGTCAATTCATCCTGGTAGCACAAAGATGTTCCGTGACATTTGTCAGAGATACTGGTGGCCTAATATGAAGTGAGACATTGCTCGTTATGTTTCTGAGTGTGACGTTTGCTGCCGCATTAAAGCAGAACATCAAAGGCCTGCTGGAACTCTACAACCACTTGATATTCCTGAATGGAAATGGGACAAAGTCCAAATGGGTTTCATTACTAGTTTTCCCAGATCTCAGAAGGGTCAAGATGCTATCTTTGTCGTCATCGACCGATTCTCAAAGGTTGCTCACTTTCTGCCAGTGAAGGAGGCAATCACTACTAGTCAGTTAGCAGACTTGTATGTTTCCCGAATTGTGTCACTCCACGGTGTACTGTTGGAGATCAGTTCTGATCGTGGCAGCCTCTTTACCTCCAGATTCTGGAATAGTTTCCAAGAAGCTATGGGAACTCACCTATCCTTCAGTACCGCCTTTCACCCTCAGTCACAGGGTCAAGTCGAACGAGTTAATCAAGTGCTCGAAGATATGCTTTGAGCTTGTGTCATCTCCTTCGGTAAGAAATGGGAAGAATCTCTCCCGTATGCTGAATTCTCTTACAATAATAGCTATCAAGCTAGTCTGAAGATGGCACCATTTGAAGTTCTATACGGTCGTAAGTGTCGAACCCCTCTGAATTGGTCAGAAACTGGGGAACGCTCACTCGTCGGACCAGACATTGTTCAGCAAGCTGAAGAACAAGTCCGCATCATCCGTGAACATTTGAAGACTGCTCAGTCTCGTCAGAAGAGCAACTATGACCGAAAGCACAAGGAAAAGGTCTATCAACCTGGCGAGCAAGCTTACCTCCGCGTCACTCTGTTGAAAGGCACTCATCGATTCAGAATCAAGGGCAAGTTAGCTCCTCGCTACATTGGCCCGTTCCGTATTCTTGCTCGTCGAGGAGAAGTGGCATATCAATTGCAATTGCCGCCAAATCTTTCTCAAGGGCATGATGTCTTTCATGTATCCCAACTCCGTCGCTGCTTCAAGGATCCTATTCGAGCTGTGGATCACAAAATGCTTGAATTACGGGAAGACCTGTCTTATCCAGAATATCCCATCCATATTCTTGATCAAGCTGAGCGTCGAACTCGTCAGAACTCAATCAAATTCCTCAAGGTTCAGTGGTCGAATCATTCTGAAGATGAAGCCACTTGGGAACGCGAGGATCGTCTTTGTGAAGAATACCCCACTTTCTTTCAGTCTTCCTCTTAATGCTCGGGACGAGAATTCTTGATAGATGAGGAGAATTGTAAAACCCCATGTCATTAGCCACAGTAATCACTTTTGATAATGACAAGTCAGCTAGATTAACAGTCATAATCATCATTTGCATCATATTGCAATTCAGCTCCTAGTTCAAACTTCAATTAAATTCAAAGTGGAAAATAAAAGTTATTCAAAGTAGAAACTAAAATGTTCATTAAATAACAAATATTCCAGAGACCATTCTAAAATTGTAACCAACAATTAATAAATTAATTAGGTGACTCTAACTGTACCAAAACAGCAAGGTTTAATACATTTTATTTAAATACAAAATTTGTGTGAACTCCATTTGTCTCCAAACCAATTTTTGGCAGTAGTAGATAATAAATAAGATTTAATGGTACAAGTCACATATTTTGCTAAAGTCATTTTGTGGCCTAACTATTTGCAAAATAAAAAATGAGAAATAAATAAAAAGAAAAAGATAAAAGATAATAAAACAAAAATGTGAAGAAAATAAAACTCCCCCCCGACCCAACTGGGCCACGGCCCAGCCAGGCCGGCCCACTTTCCCCCTGGCCTATATGGCCTCGCACCCGATCGGCCGAAACCCTAGTTCTCCCCCCTCCACATTTCCCCCTCCCGATCCAGATCGGGGCGCTGCCCCGCGCTCGACCCCATCGCCCTCGTCGCCGACGCCGCCTCGCCGTCCTCGACCACCGCCGCCTCGCCGGACGTCCCCGTCCTCCTCCTCGACCCCCGTTGCCTTGACCCTACGCCCACGGTGAGGCCACCGGCCTCCGTCGCCCGCCCCCTCTCTCTCCTCTCGGTCAACGCCACCCGCCACGCTCTGCTCGTCTCCGCCGCGGCCTCATCGCCCCTCGTCGCCCGATGCTCCGCCCCGTGTAGACGACACGCGCGCCGCGCTGCTCCGCATCGCCGTGCCCGACCACCACCCCGCTTCCCGCCTCGCACGCACGCGCACGCTTTCCCGCGCTCACCGCGGCCCCCGCACCGCGCGCTGCTGCTCCCCGCGCCTGCCGGCTACGCTAGCCGCGCCCGCTCGGCCGCTTGCTGCCGCTGCTCTGCATCGCGGCCGTGGCCACCTCGCGCGCGCTCACGCCTCGCCCCCCATCCCCCGCACCGTCCCGCGTCGCATGCGCGCACGCGCTCGCTGCGCCCCGCCGCGCCCGCAGCGTTGCTGCTGCTCCACCGCAGCCTCGCACGGCGCTCGTCCCGCTCGACGTACTGCGCTGCTACGCCGCGCCCTCCCGGCCTCGCCCGCTCCGCGCCGCACCGCCGCTCGCCATCCCCTGCGCTCGCCCGTGCTGCCGCGTGCTTCGGCATTCGACGCCCGAGCACCCGCTCGCCCGCAGCGCCCTCGCGCCCGCTTTGGCCCCTGGGCCACTGACGGCCGGCCCCCACCCCCCTGTCACAATGACAGGTGGGGCCCAGCCACAGAACGTTTAAAAAATAAAAATGAAAATGAAAATGGATTTATAAAATTAATAATTAATTAATTAATTAATTAGTGAATTAATTAAGTTTAATTAAACTAATTAATCTGTAGTTAGTTTAATTAAACCCTAATTAAACTAATCAGTCTATGACAGTGGGACCCACACGTCAGTTTGACCCAGTCAATGCCCTGTTGACTGCTGACGTCATGATGACATCAGCCTACACTATTCTGGATAAAGTTGGATTAAATAAATAATTAAATTCAGAAAATCAATTAAAACTTTGAAAAATCATATAAGATAAACCGTAACTCCGTGAAAATAATTTATAAATGAAAGTTGCTCAGAATTTCGATACGAGTCTGAATACGCCCTCCGTATTCCTGTCAGATGCCCCTAGCTAGATGAACATGGAACTTTTAGACCGATTTCAATAAATGAATAGTGCCCAACTTTAATTAAATAAATCCAAATAAATTCCTAAATTATCTAACTCATTTAGTTAGGCAGTAGAACACCTCTGCATAGCATTTATACATGTCATGCATATTGTTTGCATTTTGCCGTGAATTTATTGTTTCTCTCCCCCTCCTTCTCTCTCGATAGACGTCGAGACCGACGCCGGTGCAGCTGGGTACGACTACGCTACAGACGAGCAGCCCGTTGACGACTCCTCTTTCTTGCCAGAGCAACCAGCCAAGCCCCCCCCCTAAGCATCCAGATATCGCCCATTCCATTTCTACTGCTTGCATTAGATTTTGCTACTATTAATGTTTGCTCCTATTCTGATGCATAGCCTACTTTTGTAACCTGATTATTGTTACCTTACCTGCCTATGTTAAACTGCTTAGTATAGGTTGGTAGTGAACCATCAGTGACCCCCACCACCTTACCCTTGTTGCCCCTGCTTGATCATCGATGACTCGACCAGTGTGATTGTCGACCAGAGACCGACACATCACTTCACCCCCTTAGTTATACGACTCTGCATAGTTACTATCGAGTGCCGAGGGTGATACCTCGTAACGCACTCTCGATGAATACTCCGCAGTGTAGCTGTTCGGTCATGGTCATCGAGGGTGATTCCTCCTTCTCCACTTCCGATACGACTCTATCGTGCAACCCCTCAGTGTGAACCTCGAGGGTGATGCCTCATACGTTCACTCTGATGATTTCATCGAGTGGAATCCATCGAGGGTGATTCCTCGGGGTTTTCCCCCTTCGTGTTATGACCACACGGTTACTTTGACCTTTGTTACAGGCGGGTTGACCCTGATGGGTACCCGCAGGGGATCTATGATGTCGGGTGTGCCGGAAGGGCACTCGAGTGTGATATTGTGGTGGAGCTTCAGAAACTCTGATTGTCTCCGTGTGTTACTAAATGAGCCTATTGGATTTGGGTGTTTGATCTGAGTGGGTCGACGTGCCCTATACGCACTACCACCAAGCGGGATTATGGTTTATGGGGCCCTCTACGTCGTACGTTTCTCCCGAAAGCTCTTCAGACGTCATGTTTCATCGTGCGGGCTAATCGCCAGGATTGGGCTGGATACTTCACTGACGAGTTCAGTGTCGTGCCTGCACCCCGGCCAGCCACGCAACGCGCAGGGTGCCCAGGGCGATGGCCTAAGACCTCTGGGTGCATAGGTTAGTCCGGCGTGCTGACCTCTCTGCTGAGCCTAGGTATGGCGCTGCTTCATGTTGATCTTCCGAGGCCGGGCACTACCCAGCAAGTGTGTCCGGCCCGAGTTGATCGAGCATGTTGGGTAATAGTACTGCACCCCTGCAGGGATGAATAATCTATCGATAGCCGGTCCTACGGTAAAGGACGCTCAGTTTGTATATCCCGATCTACTACTTGAACTGGATACTTGTTACTTAATTGAAGCTTCGGGATCGCTTTCTCGCTGGGAGTCGAGGAAGGATCTCTAGGCTTGCTTCAACATGTTTGCTTAATAAAATGCTATTCTACTCTCTTCTATTGCTGTGAGATGGTGGCTTCGTGAAGATGCTAGTCTTCGGTAGGACTAGGCCTTCTCTCTATTCTGGCATTTCTGCAGCCCAGTCCACATATACAGCCTTTTCTCCTTTGATAATGTTGCATATGTAGTATAGATCCTTGCTTGCTGAGTACTTCGGATGAGTACTCACGGTTGCTTTGTTACTTCTTTTCCTGATACCCCACTTTGATGATACATCAGACGATGGAGCCCCGGAGTCAGATGCCACCATAGGAGCTTACTACCAGGAGGGTCCAGACGGCACGTACTACTGGATCGAGCCAGCCGACCAGGAGTAAGATCAGAGGCTCCCAGGCAGGAGGCCTTCACCTTTCGATCTAGAGTCGTTGTTTGTGCTAGCCTTCTTAAGGCAAACATTGGCTAACTATGTCTGTTCTCAGATATTATTTGTATGACTGACTTATGTATTCGGATCCTCGTGATCCCTGGTCTGTAATATTGTCGATCTCCGTTTAATTGTGTTAGAGTTGTGTTGTGATATCTTCCCGTGAGTCCCTGTGCTTGATCGTGCATGTTTGCATGTATGATTAGTGCACGATTGAGTCGGGGGCGTCACAGTTGACCCCGTAACTAGCCCAGTCAGCAGTTGACCAGTCAACTATTGACTAGTCAACATAGTCAAACAGGAACCACATGTCATTGTCAGTGGTATTAGTTAGTGTGTTAAATGAGTTAATTAGGCACAGGGGTCCACCAGTCAGTGTCTAGGTGATAATCTAATTTTGTTTATTAGTTAAACTAATATAATTACGGGGTAATTAGGTTAATACCTAATCTAACCTTGGCTGGGCCCACATGGTGGTGGCACTAGTTGGCCGACCCCTCCCGGCTGGGCATACGCACGCAACCACTGGCCTCGGCCAGGGTGCGGCGAGGCTAGCCAGACCAGCGCAGGACCGCGGCAGGGGTGGTGGGGGGGAGTGGCGCGGCATGACGAGCGCGTACGCCAGGCTTGGCCGGAGCGCGGGGCACGCAGCGGCCGTAGGAGCTGCGGGCGCGAGTGGCTTCAGCAGCAAAAAGCAGCGTCGGTAGCGGTGATGCGGTAGCAGGCGAGTAGCAGCAGCGCAGGCAGACATGTCCAGGGACGGCGGTGCATGCGGGCAGGAGAGGCCAGGGGGCACGGGCGCGGCGGCGCGTGGGCGCAGGGGGGGGGAGCAGAGCTCCGGTGCGGCCGCGGGAGGGTGAGGGCGACGACCGCGGCGAGCCGTAGGGCAGCAGTGGCAACACACAGCTAGAGCAGCTGCGGCGGCAACGCACGCGGGCGGGAGCGACAACAGGCTAGCGCGCGCAATGGAGGTAGAGGGCGCGACGAGGTGCGGGTGAGCACGAGCGGGAGCAGAGCTCCGGATCAGGGCGACCGAGGCGAACAGAGGGAAGCAGAGGTTGTCATGCGCTTTTTGGTTTGTATGCCAAATCCCTTAATGTAAAAGAACGTCACGTTATATTGCCCCTTATCAGAGCAACCTTTATTATGCAGTCCGTCGCTTTTATTACTTTGCCATCAAAAGTTCGTACAACGCTCAATTTTCTCTTACACTAAATGATCCAACACGTTTAGAAGCAATTTTTATTGCCTTATTGCACCGATGACAACTTACTTGAAGGATCTTACTCAATCCATAGGTAGGTATGGTGGACTCTCAAAACATGAGTTTGGTTTTAGGGTTTTTGGATGCACAAGTAGTATCTCTACTTAGTGCGGAATTTTGGCTAGCAAAGGTATTGAGCAAGCACCACATGTTGAAGGATCTATGACAATATAACTTCGATGTGAATATGAACAAACATAAATCATTACATTGTCTTCCTTGTCCAACGTCAACAATTTTGACATATAATATTTAATGGGGGCTCACAATCATAAAAGATGTCCAAGATAGTATATTTGCATGTGAATCTTCTCTTCCCTTATTAATTCTTTCGTGAGTTGCATCAATGACCAATGCTATGTTTGTCAATCTCCAATAAATATTACCACTTATACTTTTCCTTATGTGAGGTCATTACTTACCATCAATTAGCATATGATCTTTTTAATTTATTCCCTTTTATTTGATTGCAACATAAAAGTAAAGAAGCGAAGACTCAAACTAAATTTTATTATATAGCTCTCACTCGATTACATAGATAGGTGGATGACGAAACTAATACTCAAAGATAGATCACACTAAACTTTTTATTCAACTAATTCATGATAAAACTAAAGATCGAACTAAGATAGGTAAAGGCAATAAAAGTGATGGTGATACGATACCGGGGCATCTCCCCCAAGCTTGGCACAAGCCAAGGGGAGTGCCCATACCATGCACTCAAGTCCCCTTTGGTGGGGAAGATGATGATGATGGTGGTGATGAGGTAGTAGCGAGCTTATCCTCCGGCTTCCATGGTAGCGGCTCACCATCATAAGAGGAAGCGCGAGTCTCACGAGTCCTGCAACTGGCAGCTAAACTCCTACCTTTAAATCTTGCCTCATATTCAAATACTTGATTTTGGAGATCGAAGATTTGGCTTTGCAGAAAATTGCTTTGCTCGTTGAGGGTGAAGATGATGTGCTTCATGGACCGGCCATCCACTTTGTGATCATAGGTGAAATAAGTAATCATGAGGTGATTGGCACTGAGTGCACGCTCCACAATCCCTTTGCACTTTAAGACCTCCTGCTCCATGGCTTCGAGCCTGGCCTCCACGGTTCCCGTCCTCTTGGGCCCTTGAACATCCCGAATGTGGAGCACCCCCTCACACATCTCGATGGTTTGACGGTGCTGCATCACCTTCGATAGGTAAGGGTTGATTACCCTCTCGAAGAACTTGTCCTTGGAGGAGCTCGATGCGGCCATGGCGATCTAGATCTGTCAGAAAACAGCAAGAAACAAGAACATAAGATTTCTCCACGATACAGTGGTCAATATGTTCGGGGGGTATATAAAGATTTTTTATCTTGGGAAACAAGCAAACGGAAGGAAAACAGAGTCGGGAAGGTTCCCGAGGTGGGCAGAACCCACCTGGGCGCGCCAGGGAGGGCAGGCGCGCCCTGGTGTATCGTGCCGTCCTGGGTTGCCTTCCTCGTTATTTCTTATTTTCCTAATTTTTATAATATTCCAAAACTGACAGAAAATATTTTTGCGGATTTTTCGGAGTCCGTTTACTTACCGTATCACGTACCTCCTCTTTTTCAGGATTCTGGAGTGTTATGGAAGGTTTCATTTATGTGTTCCTCCGGTGTCATGGTTTGTATAATATTGCTTTCAACATTAATAGGCATACCTGAGATATACTGTTTAATTCTTTGCCCATTGACCACCTTCGGGTTAGTACCTTTGGCATTATTAATCTTGATAGCTCCAGAGCGATAAACCTCTTTGATAATATATGGTCCTTCCCATTTGGAGAGAAGTTTTCCTACAAAGAATCAAAAATGAGAGTTGTACAAAAGAACATATTCTCCAAATTTGAATTCCCGCTTTTGGATTCTTTTGTCATGCCATCTTTTAACTTTTTCTTTGAATAATTTGGCATTTTCATAGGCTTGGGTTCTCCATTCATTTAGTGAGCTAATATCAAATAACCTCTTTTCACCGGCAAGTTCGAAATCATAGTTGAGTTCTTTAATTTCCCAATATGCTTTATGTTCTAACTTAAGAGGCAAATGACAAGCTTTTCCATAAACCATTTTATATGGAGACATACCCATAGGATTTTTATATGCTGTTTTGTAGGCACAATGTGCATCATCTAATTTCTTAGACCAATTCTTTCAGGACCTATTGGCAGTTTTTTGTAATATTAACTTTATTTCTCTATTGCTAAGTTCAACTTTGCCACTAGATTGAGGATGATAGGGTGAAGCAATTCTATGGTTAACATCATATTTAGCAAGCATTTTACAGAAAGCACCAAGAATAAAGTGAGAACGACCATCAGTCATTAAATATCTAGGGACTCCACACCTTGGGAAAATAACTTCTTTAAGCATTTTAATTGAAGTGTTATGATCAACACTACTAGTTGGGATAGCTTCTACCCACTTAGTAACATAATGAATAGCAACCAAAATATGTGTATACCCATTAGAGGAAGGAAAATGTCCCATATAATAAAAACCCCAAACATCAAATGGTTCAACGGCAAGTGAATAATTCATAGGCATTTCCTGACGCTTACCGATATTACCAATTCTTTGACATTCATCACAAGATAAAACAAACTTACGGGCATCCTTGAAGAGAGTAGGCCAATAAAAACCAGATTGCAATACCTTGTGAGCAGTTCTATCTCCCGCGTGATGTCCTCCATAGGCTTCGGAGTGACATTTCCGTAGGATTTCTTCCTGTTCATGCTCAGGTACACAACATCTAATAATACCATCTACTCCTTTATAAATATGTGGGTTATCCCAAAAGTAATGTCTTAAATCATAGAAGAATTTTTTTCTTTTGTTGGTATGTGAAACTAGGTGGTATGTATTTAGCAACAATATAATTAGCATAGTCAGCATACCAAGGAGTATTATGAGAAACATTTATTGCAGCTAATTGTTCATCAGGAAAACTATCATCAATAGGTAGTGGGTCATCAAGAATATTTTCTAACCTAGACAAGTTATCTGCTACGGGGTTCTCAGCTCCTTTCCTATCAGTGATATGTAAATCAAATTTTTGTAGCAAGAGAACCCACCTAATGACACTGGTGCCGAGACGTGCTATACAAATGATTTTTGACCCCTTTCCGCGATGGCATTTCGAACCGTCGCCAAGTGAGTGACTGCGATAGGGGGGTCCTTCCCACACGACCTAGAAACCGTCGGGGATAGGCCCTCCTAGCACACAGGCGGGGGCAAAATGAGCTCGTGTGCGATCGGGCAAGGCATCGAAACCCAATCATTTTTGTTCATATGTACATCCCACACGGTGAATCCCAGAAAAACATTTTGGTTCGTATGTATATCACACACAGTTTTTTGTGTGGAAACATTTGTGCAAGGTGGCCTAACGCAAACAGTTCTTTGCCGGAAGCCGTGTGTGATTGTTAGTTGATCGAACATGCCTACTTTCTAGAAACCGTGTGGGTTGTTTGAGTTCATTGCCCACGGTGCTATCTGAGTAACTATCTGCAATAGAAAACCCCAATAAGCAGTGTAATTAGCCTATTATTGATAATCCATGTAGTAATCAAATTGACATTTCTTATAAAACACACCAGATATTTCATATCCGTATAACGGCAACTAGGATTTCATAATCGAATTACATCAGATAGCTTCAGCACTCAGTTACGCCATTACACAACAGCACCAAGTTTCACATGCAACATCGAAAACCTTTGGAAAGTAGCATCATACACGGTAAATAGACAGATGAATCTCATCTGGGAAACTGCAGAAGCAGAAGGAAAATATTGAGCCTTCAGTGATGTTGAATGTCCTTTCAACTTTAGGCCAGTGGCTATGGATAATTGCCCGCCCAACCTTAGTCCTCTTCAGGAAGACTTCAATATTGTACCGTGGGTGTTGAATGAATACCTTCCTCGCCTCTTGACCATGCAGGTGGTTTGAGAGGTAATCATCGATGAACTGCTTTGAAAAGTACTGAAAACAAAGATATGCATAAATTGCTGTTATAAATTTTGAAATGGCGCAAGGGGTAAAAACAAGGTAAAAGAGTTAGTACCATCCTATAGTTGACTGATGTCTTCTTCATTGTGCAAACAAAGATCTTGCTGTTATTTGTCACAAGTTTCTTCATCCTAACAATCTTTCTGAGTTTCTTGACTTGACTGATATTCATGGATATCTCATTTCCCCATATGCAAAATGGGTCGAACAGTGGGTCTAAGCCTCTGACAGCAGGACCTACATGTGCAAGACCAAATTGTAAGAAACCTAAATATTAGAATGATTCCTGCAACTGCACAATAATGTGCTATTAGCGAATGGACCATGCATGAGCAAACCTCGATGGTAAACCGCAGTGTCTCCCATTGTTTCCCTGCAACACACATAAGGAAGATCTTGATCAGGTTAACTGAGAGTTGCCATACTATCAGTAGAATATGTATTGAGTACAGCCAAATTCGATTTATTTCTCACATGCATAACAATACAAAATTGTACCCACAGCAAATGAAAATCAAATTGCAGAATTGAACCAAACAGTTAAATGGACAGCAGACCAAATGAACCAAAACTGTTAACTGAGCACGACATTGCAGAATAGAAACATGTACTAGAAGATAAGATAGTTAACAAAACAAAGAATGCTTGAGAACAGTACTACGAAATGTAACAATTGTTGGACCAAACTGTTAACTGAACATTACATTTTAGAGGACTAAACTCTTAATTGAACATCAGATTGCATATTAACATTACAGAGGACAAATCACTAGAAGGCACTGGCGGTGGCCTCGAGAAAACAACACGAACTGTATTTTAAAGTAGACAACCGCGTGGCGGTGTCGACGGTGGCCTCGAAGACGAGGTGCTCCTTCAAGATCTGGCGGTCGGCAGGCATGGCAGCCATAGCAACCTCATGCGCGCGTGCGGCCGCGATTTGCTTCTCCGCTGCAAGATGCTACTGAGCTCCATGTTATCCTGTGTGCAAAATGGATGTGGGCGACGCTTAATTGGAGGACGGGGCCAGTGATTTCGATGGAAGGTGTCGTGCCATCGGTCGGGGCATGTGGGACGGGGAAGGAGGAGGATGGTGTGGGTGGGGTGTGGATTACCTGACCATATCGACGAGGCCACGCAGCAAGAAGAAGGGTCGGCGGCGAGGAGGCGGTGCTGCAAGAAGAAGGGTTGCCGATGAGGAGGCGGCAATGCAAGAAGAAGGGTCGCCGGTGAGGAGGCTGAGCTGCCAGTAAGCAGCAGTGAAGGTCGTTTGAACTTGGAAAGCAAGGAGGAATAGTGGAAATGTGGCTTTTGGTGGGAGGGAGGGGGCGGGGAGATAGATATTTCCGCGGTGGCAGAAAAATTTCGCTCGGTGCCGCGAGAAACTAGCGCGCAAGTGTGGTTCAAGCGCGGGCGGTGGACTGTAGACAATGAAGCTTCCTGCGTAAGCCAGACAAGACGGTGCGCTAAGATATTTTATATCGCATCCCACATGATTCTTGCTAGTAAATTGTTTGTTGTATACCTGATTTTTTCATTATGTTTTGAAAGACAAAATGGTGTTACAAAGGGAAAGGATGGTGTTTGAATTGCTAGAACATTTATGTACAGTGAACATGCAACTACATGAGTGTCGTATTTAAATTTGGAATTATTCCGGGTTCGTTTGGCATTTTTATGCATTAATTAAGTTTCTAGGCATTTAATGTGCATAATTCAAATTTGAACTATAAGCACATGCTCCAGTGCACCAAAGTTTGTTTAAAAATCACATGTGTGTCTTTGGGTGAATTTATAGGTCCCATGCAAGAATGGGAATGAAATTCAAACATCTGGGCATCGTGGCTCGACCGGGAACATTGAGAAACTTGGTTTTTAAATTCCTGTAAATTCAAAACTTGCCTGAAAATCATGAAACTTGGCATGGTGTCATTTCATGGCACCAACATGCCGTGGTAAAAAAATTGGCTGCATTTGGACAAGTTTTGGTATGAGCTTCTTGCAAACCGGAGCTTCTCTCGAGAAGACTTGTGGTTCCCGAGGGGGGACGTGTCACCTTTGTGTGCGAAACGATATACGCTGCCTCCCCCCTTGATTTTTTTTACAGAGGCAACATAGAACTATATGAGTGTCGTGTTAAAATTTGGAATTATTCTGGGTTCGTTTGGCCTTTTTTATACATTAATTGAATTTCTGGGCATTTAATGTGCATAATTCAAATTTGAACTACAAGCACATGCTCCAGTGCACCAAAGTTGGTTGAAAAATCACATGTGTGTCTTTGGGTGAATTTCTAGGTCCCATGCAAGAAACGGGAATGAAATTCAAACATCTGGGCGTCGTGGCTCGGCCGGAAATATTGAGAAACTTGGTTTTTTAATTCCTGTAAATCCAAAACACTCCTGAAAATCATGAAACTTGGCATGGTGTCATGACATGGCACCAACATGCTGTGGTAACTTTTTTGGCCGAATTGGGACAAGCTTTGGTATAAGCTTCTTGCAAACCGGAGCTTCTCTCAAGAAGGCTCGTGGTTTCGAGAGGGAACGTGTCACCTCCGTGTGCGAAACGACATACACTGCCTTCTCCCGCCTTAATTTTTTTTACACAGGCAGCTTAGACCAAATAGGAGTTTCGTGCTAAATTTTGGAATTATTCCGGGTTCGTTTGTCCTTTTTTATACATTAATTAAATTTCTGGGCATTTAATGTGCATAATTCAAATTTGAACTACAAGCACATGCTCCAGTGAACCAAAGTTGGTTGAAAAATCACATGTGTGTCCTTGGGTGAATTTCTAGGTCCCATGCAAGAAATCAGAATGGAATTCAAACATCTGGGCGTTGTGGCTCGGCCGGAAATATTGAGAAACTTGGTTTTTTAATCCCTGTAAATCCAAAACACGCCTGAAAATCATGAAACTTCGCATGGTGTCATGACATGGCACCAACATGTTGTGGTAAATTTTTTGGCCGAATTGGGACAAAATTTGGTATAAGCTTCTTGCAAACCGGAGCTTCTTTCAAGAAGGCTCGTGGTTCCGAGAGGGAATGTGTCACCTCCGTGTGCGAAACGACATACACTGCCTTCTCCCGCCTTGATTTTTTTATGCAGGCAGCTTAGACCAAATAGGTGTTTCGTGCTAAATTTTGGAATTATTCTGGGTTCATTTGGCCTTTTTTATACATTAATTGATTTTCTAGGCATTTAATGCACATAATTCAAATTTGAAGTACAAGCGCATGCTCCAGTGCGCAAAAGTTAGTTGGAAAATCATTTATGTGTACTTGGGCGAATTTCTAGGTCCCATGGAAGAAGTGGGAATGGAATTCAAACATCTGGGCGTCTTGGCTTGGCCGGAAACATCGAGAAACTTGGTTTTAAAATTCCCGTAAATCCAAAACTCGCCTGAAAATCATGAAACTTGGCATGGTGTCATGACATGGCACCAACATGCTGTGGTAAATTTTTTGTCCGATTTGCGAAGGCACACACATTAACAATCAACAAAGTCATTTTGGAACAAGTGTTGTCATGTTACAAATCAGAAACACAAGTATTATTGAAACCGTGGGCATTCTACTTACCATTTACATGCCACCACGCGTCCCCTTTTTTTATTGGCTGGGAGGTGCCGTGCGGGGTAGCTATTTGTGTACGGGAGGTGTGCGATCAGACCCCTGTGCGTGCTCATCGGGAGGAGAGCCCTTTAACCTTTATCCGCGGACCACCTCCCTCCCAATGTCTCCATTAATGGCACCCGAGCCCTTGTTTCATGGCATGGCTATGCCTCACTCGACTGAGATTTAAGAGAGAAAAAAGGAAATCTGAAAAGAAAGTTTTGCACGGATCTTGATGTAAGATCCGACGAACATATATAGCATCGACTGCGACTTATAGCAAGACTAATGAATATAAGGACGATGACAGTGGATAATAATTGTCTTACATATTTAGGAAGATAATTAAAAAGCCACATGCGGCAACGCCCGAAATGCACAAGGGCAAAAGAAGAAGGAAGTCAATGATCTGGTTCGCTGATCTCTACTTTCTTGATGCGTTGCTGCAGGACGCGGGAACTAGTAGTCTCCGCGGCGAGCGGCGATGAGCTCTTTCGTGTCCTCAAGACGCTGCTTGAGAGCATCCACAGATGCCACCACCAGCCTTTGGCGCTCAATCCAGAGCATGGCATTCTCGTCCATAAGTTTCTTGACGATGACGCCGGTCCTCTGCAACAAGGCAGTGGTCTCCTCGTGCTGCTTCGTCGTTCCGGCGATCTTCGCCCTCAGCAGGTCACGCTCGGTGTGGAGCTTCGCCTTGTCCTCCCCTAGTCCCCGGATGACGCTTGTAGCACTTTCAAACAAGGCATCCATCTCGTCCTGCTGCTTCATCCAGTCGGAGATCCGACCCATCGGGTCATCGAGCATAGCGCGCATGCGCCTGTGAGAGTCCTAGCCTGCCCGCGAGACATTTTCCCAGGCCACCGCGGCGCGGGAGGACATCTCTGCTGCATTCGCGGCGCGGCGGGACATCTCAGCTGCTTCCGCGGCGAGGCCGGACCAGTCTACTGCATCGACGGCGCGGCGGGACCTCTGTGCTGCTTCGGCGGTGCGGCGGGACCTCTGTGCTGCTACGGCCGAGTGGCAGGACATGTTGGCTGCTTTCGCGGTGAGGCGGGACATCTCTCGTGCTTCCGCTTCAATGCTCGCCTCTCAACCCAGAACTCACGCTGGCCATGGCAGACACAAGGGAACGACGATGAATGACTTGTTTGTTTTTGTGGATGACGATCGAGTTGAGGAGGAATGTGCAGTCATCTTGGAGTAGTAGTATTTATAACTGAGTACTAATACGCTCCTAAGTGGGAAACTGTTTAGGTTTTGATCGGTGTGAACAGGTTTGCAATTAAATATAGCGTGGTAGTAATTTGGAATGTGACGGGACGCAGGCTCAAAATTTATTGACGGTTCTATAATTTCTAAGTGCGGCACTATTCCCGGACGGTGTAACGTGGGCACGCTTTCTCGGCCGCGTACGTGGCGTTTGCACCATAGGGTGCACCGCAATAGGCGATGTCAGCACACGTCTTGTTCCAACAACTGTGCGCGCTCGTTATTACCATCGCGCACGCTTCTTTTAATTAGAATGTGTGCCCGTCTAGTGCACACATGTTGATCTGTCTAACTGTTTTCGTTTGTTGTGGCTAATCACAAACAATTCATCCGTGTGAAGTGTATGCCGTCAATCGCAGACACGTTGATCTGGCTGACCGTTTCTGTTGTGTTGCCTAATCGCAAATAGTTCATCCGTCTGAAGTGTATGCCCTCAATCGCACACACCTTCATCTGGCTGCCCGTTTCTGTTGTTCCGTCTCATCACAAATAGTTAATCCGACTGAATTGTATGCCGTATATCGCACACGCCTTCATTTGGCTGCCCGTTTTTATTCTTCTTCCTCATCACAAACAGTTCATAGAACTGAACCGTATGCCCCGCATCACACACGCAACTAAAATCTGAACCATGTTTGATGTATCCACCATCGCAAACGTTTTGCATCTTTTTTGATGGTTTTTTTACATCACCATTTGCGATTAATGCATCGCACATAGTTTTGTCGAAGGGTCTCTAATCGTAGTGTCGCATTAGCAGCATCCTGCAGTAGTGTGAGTCTAGGTTTAGCATCTTTCTTTTCCATAAGATATTTTATAGCAGCATGATTAGTGTGAACAATTACTTTGGAATCAACAATGTAAGATATGAATTTATCACAAGCAAACACAACTGCTAAAAATTCTTTTTCAGTAGTAGCATAATTTCTTTGGGCACTGTCTAGAGTTTTGCTAGCATAATGGATAACATTTAATTTCTTATCAACTCTTTGTCCTAGAACAGCACCAACAGCATAATCACTAGCATCACACATAATTTCAAAAGGCAAGTTCCAATTAGGTGGTTGAACAATAGGTGCAGAAGTTAAGGCTTTCTTAAGTGTTTCAAATGCTTCTACACAATCATCATCAAAAACAAAGGGAACATACTTTTGTAAAAGATTAGTAAGAGGCCTAGAAATTTTAGAGAAGTCTTTAATAAACCTCCTATAGAAGCCAGCATGACCAAGGAAACTACGAATACCATTAATATCTTTAGGACATGGCATTTTCTCAATTGCATCAACTTTAGCTTTATCCACCTCAATACCTCGTTCAGAAATTTTATGCCCCAAAACAATACCTGCATTAACCATAAAGTGGCACTTCTCCCAATTCAAGAAAAGATTAGTTTATTCACATCTCTGCAAAACTCGATCAAGGATGCTTAAGCAATCATCAGAAGAAGTTCCATAAACAGAAAAATCATCCATGAAAACCTCAACAATCTTTTCACAAAAATCAGAGAATATAGCAGTCATACATCTTTGAAAGGTAGCAGGTGCATTATATAAAACAAAAGGCATACGTCTATAAGCATAAGTTCCAAAAGGGCAAGTAAAAGTGGTTTTCTCTTGATCAGGTTGCGAAACAAGTATTTGAGAGAAACCATAATATCCATCAAGAAAGCAAAAGTGTGTGTGCTTAGAAAATCTTTCCAACATTTGATCAAGAAAAGGCAGAGGGTAATGATCTTTTCTAGTTGCTTTATTTAATTTTCTAAAATCAATTACCATTCTATTGCCAGTAACAATTCTTTGTGGAATAAGTTCATTTTTATCATTAGGAACAAAAGTAATACCTCCCTTCTTAGGGACACAATGAACAGGACTTACCCATCTACTATCAGCTATGGGATAGATTGTACCTGCTTCCAAAAATTTTAGTATTTCAGTTCTCACCACTTCTTTCATCTTAGGATTTAATCATCGTTGGTGATCAACAACTGGTTTGGCATCAGGTTCCATATTAATTTTGTGCTGACAGAGAGTGGGACTAATGCCCTTAATATCATCAAGAGTATATCCAATAGCAGCACGATGCTTCTTCAGAATTTTCAATAATCTTTCTTCTTCATGTTCTGAAAGGTTAGCACTAATAATAACAGGATATATCTTCTTTTCATCAAGATAAGCATATTTCAAAGTGTCAGGCAATTGCTTTAATTCAAACACAGGATCACCTTTAGGTGGAGGAGGACCTCCTAGAGTTTCAATAGGCAAATTGTGTTTAAGCAGAGGTTGTTGTTCAAAGAATATCTTATCTATTTCGTTCCTTTCACGCAAGTGCATATCATTTTCATGGTCTAGCAAATATTGTTCTAGTGGATCGGTATGAGGCATGGCAATAGAAGCAAGACCAGTTATTTCATCCTTACTAGGCAATTCTTTATTACGGGGTTGTCTACTAAACTTGGAGAAATTAAATTCATGAGACTCATCACCAAAGCTAACACCGACAATTTGTTTCTCACAATCTATTTTAGCATTTATGGTGTTCAATAAAGGTCTACCAAAGATAATGGGACAAAAGTCATCTTGCGGGGAACCAAGAACTAGAAAATCAGTAGGATATTTTATTTTCCCACACAAGAGTTCAACATCTCTAACAACCCCAAGTGGTGTGATGGTGTCTCTATTAGCAAGTTTAATAGTAACATCTATATCCTCTATTTCAGTGGGTGCTATATCATTCATAATTTCTTGGTATAAGGTAAAAGGAATAGCACTCACACTAGCACCTAAATCACATAAACCATGATAACAATGATCTCCTATTTTAACAGAGACAACAAGCATGCCAACAACATGTCTATGTTTATCTTTTTCATCGGTTTGGCAATTCTAGCAGCTTCATCACAGAAGTAGATAACATGCCCATCAATATTTGCTACCAGGAGATCTTTAACCATAGCAACAATGGGTTCTACTTTAATTTGCTCAGGAGGTTTAGGTGCTTTAATATTACTTTTACAAACCACAGTTGATACCTTAGCATGTTCCTTTATCCTAACAGGAAAAGGTGGTTTTTCAATATAGGCAGTAGGCACAACTGGATCAACATTGTAAATAATAGTTTCATCTTTAGCTATTACCGGTTCTTTAATTTCTTCTTTAATAGGGGGATGATATTTGAACCACTTATCCTTAGGGAGATTAACATGAGTAAGAAATGATTCACATAAAGAGGCTACTATCTCAGAGTCAAGTCCATATTTAGTGTTAAACTTGTGAAAAGCATTGGTATTCATAAAAGATTTAACACAATCATACTCAAGCTTAATACCTGGCTGTTTACCTTCGTCGAGTTCCCAATCTTTAGAGTTGCATTTAATTCTTTATAAAAGATCCCACCTGAATTGAATAGTCTTCTTCATAAAAGAACCAGTAGAAGAAGTATCGAGCATGGATTGATCATCACAAGAAAGCCGAGCATAAAAATTCTGAATGATAATTTCTCTAGAGAGCTCATGATTGGGGCATGAATTTAACATTGATTTAAGCCCCCCCCCCCCAAGCTAGAGCGATACTTTCTCCTTCACGAGGCCAAAAATTATATATATAATTTCGGTCACGATGAACTATATGCACATGATAATTTTTTTGGTGAAATTCCAATTTCAATCAATTCCAGTTCCAAGATCCTATATCATCACATAGCCTATACCATGTCAATGCTTTTCCCTTCAAAGATAAAGGGAAAACCTTCTTCTTAGCTTCATCTCCGGATAAACCTGCAAGCTTAAATAATCCACAAATTTCATCCACATATATCAAGTGCATATCAGGATGTTCTGTTCCATCTCCTGCATAAGGATTAGCTAGCAGTTGTTCTATCATACCCGAAGGAATTTCATAACCAATATTTTCATTAGGTGCAGTAGGTTAAGGGGCAAATAATTGTGCTTCCGGTCGAGGTGACCCCGAACAAACCCCTCAAAGGATGGTTTTCCATAGTAACAAGTGATAGTAAATTTCAGCACGTAGTAACGATTTTTCCTTACCAATTTCCACTTACCAAGAGAGCTTCACTCCCTGACAACGGTGCCAGAAAAGATTCTTGATGACTCACAAGTATAGGGGATCAATCGTAGTCCTTTCTATAAGTAAGAGTGTCGAACCCAACGAGGAGCAGATGGAAACAAGTGGTTTTCAGCAAGGTATTTTCTGCAGGGCACTGAAATAGTCGGCAACAAGTAGTTTGATAGCAAGATAATTTGTAACGGACAAGTAACGGTAACGGTAAATAAAGTGCAGCAATGTACCCCAATCCTTTTGTGGCAAAGGACATGCCAAAACGGTCTCTTATAATAAGCAAAGTGTTCTTGAGGGTACACGGGAATTTCATCTAGTCACTTTCATCATGTTGGTTTGATTTGCGTTTGCTACTTTGATAATTTGATATGTGGGTGGACCGGTGCTTGGGTGCTGTTCTTACTTGAACAAACCTCCCACTTAAGATTAAGGGATAATTAACTTTATGCCCCTAGTTGGGTCCCTCTCGTCTGTTTTACCCCTTGTTTCAGAAACTCACCTGTTCAGTCCAAGCCACTTTGCAATTCTTATGCTTTTACCCTTTGACCCTTTGACCGCCAATTTAAAAAATTCATAACAAATTCATACTAACTTAGAAAAATTCAAATAAGATATCAAGATGTTCGGAAAAACATCACCTATATGTGCATGTCATTTTCATTCTTGACAAAAGTGTTGGGAAGTCCCCATCTCAGTTTTAGCTCATATGCTCTTAGCATGAATAGTAAAATCTAAAAAAATTCAAAAAAATCTAAAAACATTTGGTGGCAAACATTAACCAATGTTTTGAGTGCTTGCAAAGTTTCATCATGGAATGACATTCGTGGAGGTCATGGCAAAAAAAAGAAAATCAAAGCTCCAAAATTTCTTTTTTTTTTGCCATGACTTCCACGAATGTCATTCCATTATGAAACTTGGCAAGCACTCAAAACATTGGTCAATGTTTGCCACCAAATTTTTTTAGATTTTTTTGAATTTTTTTAGATTTTACTGTTCATGCTAAGAGCATATGAGCTAAAACTGAGATGGGGACTTTCCAACACTTTTGTCAAGAATGAAAATGACATGCACATATAGGTGATGTTTTTCTGAACATTTTGATATCTTCACTACAAGAAAAACTACCTATAGAGACGTCATATTCCATAGCTAGGGATGTGTTATTTCATCTCTAGGCAACCACAGAGTCGACTTAGTAAAGCGTCTTTGGAGCGTCTCCCCACGGACCGTCTCAAAACATATAGACACGCTGGCTAAGTGTCTGTACATGGCATGAGACGCTATATTGGGACGTCCTTAAGGCGTCTCTAGTTATGGCACGCTATATTTGGACGTTCAAAAGCGTCTCTAGACACGTAGAGTCGTTGTGCTACGTGTGCTCGTATGTCTCTACTAGCAGGTCCATTTCAATCGTCATAGGCCCTATGCCCATTCCTATGCACGCTATGTACAGACGTTATATTCGTCTCTAACTATAAAAAAGATTTTTTTAACCACATAATATTTTATTTTAAATAATATTTGATTCATTCCAAATTTGTACTTCGCCATTTCAAATCCAGTAACTTTATCATGCCATATGCTTGTGCAGAATGATCAAAAAATATTGTTATATAAAAGCATCCACCATATCACTAATCACATTCATAAGCAACAAATATCATTATATGAAGGGATCCACCCATATCACCAATTGTATCCACAACAATCCCATTCGCACAATTTCATTTAGTAGGAACAAACACTTTTGGTTCACAACTGAATCAAATTTGATCTTCTTATAAAATATGCAAATAATTAAGAAGAGATCATACAAAGTAGAACTAAGTTTTCCTATAAAGCTAAAATCTTTATATAATACATAATATTTGTCCATCTAAAGACTAATTCTTCTATAGTTGCTCATGGCTCCTGCAATGCAGTCCTTTTCTAAATCTTGAGCTACCCTAAAAAAGAAAGATAACAGAGAAAATTTTAGAACATAGCTTAAAGACTAGTGTGAAAACAATTGTACTTTGATGATGTTCCATACCAGCGTTTGGTGTCTTGTTTTGAGGTTGTGCAGGAGTAGTTAATTTTGGTTTTTTTACCTAAAAATCACAAAGATCCTTCATAAATAAAAAGCCTTAAGCACGCACATTGGAGCATATGATGATTGCATGGAAATGTACTTACATGTGATAGAGGCCATGCAATAACATGACCAATAGCACCCCTTACTGTTTGCAATTGTCCATATGGTCTAACCAGTGTCTGATCTCCAAGTTTTGAAACAACACAAATAGAAACCGCTACATATTGCTATCCAAGCATGTTTCCTCCAACCATGTATGTTTTATCTCTACTCACTAAAGTTCCTTCGGCCACAAATTTATCTTTGCTTCTCGGGTTCAACGAATCCAAGAAAACTTTCATTTTATCCTATTTTTTCAAGAAATGAAACATTCATTATCACAAACCATGGAAGATTTCACTTTACACAGAAAGGGACGATTGCACATGGAATTAGACCAACTAACTATTCTAACCATTGTCATTCAGATATATATAATATACCTGCTTAGTGATGCGATGAAGTTGTACACTTGGTTAAGGACCACCTTGCTTGGTTGCATTGTTATTTTCAGCATGACCATTCTTTGCTTCAGGACCATCATGTGCTTTCTACAATTGAGGTTCAGTTTAGTTGATAGTAAACTTATAGAAAGCATAGACATTGTTTGATAACACAACAGAAATTTATGCGCGCATGCACACACACCTTAGCAACTGTGTGTTCATGTGGTGAAAATAAACTGGTGCAACCCTCTTTGGTTCTTGCGCAATTGCTAGGATGCAATTCCTGGTTAGTCTTGTCCAGTAAATTTGATTCTGCACACCCTTGATTTATCCTATCAATTTTTTCAATGTGCGCTTTCTACAGTTGAGGTTTAGTTCAGTTGTAAGTAAACATAGACATTGTTTGACAAAGAATCAGAAGTTTATGCATAACACACCTTAGAAACCATGTGTGGTAAAGATGAACTAGTGTAATCCTCTTTGGTTCTCGAAGAAAAGCTAGGATGCAATTCCTGGGCAGTAATCTGCTTATCCGGCAAAGTTAATTCTGCACTTCCTTCATTGGTGTAACCCTCTTTGGTTGATTCTGCGCGGCCTTGATTGTCCTTATCAAACATTTCAATGCGTGCCTTCTACATTTGAGGTTCAGTTCAGTACGACATAAACATACACAATCATAGGCATTGGTTGATAATGAAGTAAAAAAAATATGCGCACACACCTTAGCAACCATGTGTGGTAAAGATAAACCAGTGATACCCTCTTTGGTTCTCACAGAAAAACTAGGATGCAATTCCTGGGTAGTGATCTGCTTGTCCGGCAAAGTTGATTCTGCACTTCCTTGATTGGTGCTATCAAACTTTTGAATGTGTGCTTTCTACAATTGAGGTTCAGTTCAGTTGTAAGTAAACTTATACAAAACATAGGTATTTTTTAATAACAAAGCAGAAATTTATGCACACACCTTAGCAACCATTTTTTCTTGTGGTAACGGTAAACTGGTGTAACACTCTTTGGTTCCCTCGCAATCGCTAGAATGTAGTTCCTGCAACTTATGATGAACAATTGTTTAAGTATGAGAATGAAGTAGAATATTTATTAGTGAAGAAACTATTACATCACCTGCATAGCACTCAATGGAGCATATTCTTCAGCTTCGTTATGTGATTCATTTGGGAGGTCACTGCCAACAACTCTTTCTATGAGATCAACCTGAAACAAGAACAGGATAATAGTATATTAATACTCATATTTTTATCTCTGCAGAAAGAGGTGTGGTTTAGATACTAACTTCATCACTTCCCGCGGTTACAAATTCATTTCTCAAATCCTCTGTGGGGAATTTTCGCTTCAGGAACGAACGGATCATAGCCAACTCATCTGTCATATTTTCTACATTATCTCCTAGTGCCCGCAGTCTAAATTGAACGTTTCCTTCTTCTCAGGATGCTAAACAAAAGGTCAAGCATTCTTCAACAGTATATCCTTCAGCAATAGAACCTTCAGGATAAGCTCTATTGCGCACAAGTGACTTTAGCTAAACAAATGATCTGAACATCATAAAACAACAATGTTATATGCATAATGGGAAACAATAAATCAAATCATATACTTAGATGCACTATGGAAAATAACAAATCAATCAAAGTAGCATACCTCTCTAGAGGGTACATCCACCTGTAATGCACCAGGCCACCAAGTTTAGCTTCCTCAACTAAATGCACCATTAAATGTACCATGATAGTAAAAATGATGGAAGAAAAACCTTTTCCATATTACAAAGTGTCTTCACAATACTCTCTTGCAGTTTGTCAAGCTCAGAGATATCTAACACTTTGGAGCATAGCTTCTTGAAGAAATTAGCCAGCTCAACAACTAATATCATGACATCTTTACTGGGATAACAGTGTAAAAGTGCCACAGGAAGGATGTCTTGTAAAATAACATGGCAGTCATGGCTTTTGAGGCCAGTCAATGTCAATTCTTTCATGTTCACACACCTCGAAAAGTTTGATGCATAACCATCAGGTGTCCTACAATTCTTAATCACTGTACAAAGAATCTCCTTCTTTTCTTTATACATATTAAAAGGTGCATGCGGCAATTCAGTTTTACCCTTATCACCTTCATGAGGTTGAAGGCTAGATCGAATTCCAATTTCTCCCAAGTCAAGTCGTGCATTAAGGCCATCCTTTGTTTTAGAATCAATATCCAGTAAGGTTCCAATTAAATTTTCAAAGACATTTTTCTCAATATGCATTACATCTAGATTGTGCCTTAACTTGTTGTGCTCCCAGTATTCCAAATCAAAGAATATCGACTTCTTTTTGAAACAATCCTCAGGCTTCTTTTCGGGTTTACGTGCGATGTTACCTGATTTCTTGTTAGGTGCTCTTTTACGCTTCTGTTTTTCAGGACCTTTAGTTCCTTTTTCACTGTCTTTGCCCTTCTTTTTCCCTTTCCCTTTCTTTGCCACAACAACCTTTTTTCCTAAGACAAACACTCTGCCCTGCAACATTCTCAAAGCTGAGCTACCACTCATTGTTATAGGTGCAAGTTCCATCTCTTCGGTGTTATCAAACTCCTTCTTTCGTCTCCGAAATACATGATTCTGTGGTAGCCATCGGCGATGACCCATATAACAAAATTTCTTACTCTTCTTTAGCCAATATGATCTTATGAAAGGACCACAAGATGGACAAGAATATTTACCGCTCGTGCTCCATCCATACAGGTAAGCTAATGCTGGAAAATCGTTCAAAGTCCATAATAGTGCAGCTCGAAGAGAAAATTTCTCCTGAGTACATGAGTCAAAAGTGTCCACACCCTTCCAAAGTTGTAGCAGCTCATCCATTAACGGCTGGAGATATACATCAATGTCATTACCAGGGGAACTTGGTCTAGGAATAATCATTGATAAAATTAGAGATGTTTGCTTCATGCAGATCCAAGGTGGTAGGTTGTATGGAATAAGCATCACTGGCCAAGTACTATGCTTTGCACTCATGAGTCGGAAAGGATTAAACCCATCAGACCCAACGCCTAGCCGCACATTACGGGAATCCTCAGCGAATTTAGGATATCTAGCATCAAGATCTTTCCAAGCCTCTGCATCAGCTGGACATCGCACCAATCCATCTTTTGTATGACCCTCATCATGCCAACGCATGTCAGTTGATGTCTTCTTGGTTGCAAATAACCTTTCGAGCCTTGGAATCAATGGGAAATATCGCAACACCTTGGCTGGTTTCTTCTTCTTCTTCTTCTTTTTAGATCCAGTTGCCGAATCTTTCTGCTCATTTTCATTGGTAACCCAACGAGAGGCACCACACACATTGCAAGACTCCTGGTTAGCTCTTTCGCCTCTAAAAAGCGTGCAGTCTCTTGGGCATGCATGAATTTTCTCATAGTCCAGCCCTAATCCGCGTATGATTTTTTTCACCTCATAATATTTCTTGGGTAGGTTTATCTGAGGAAATGCAACCGATAATACACCAAGTAGCTGTGTGAATGATTCCTGTGACCATCCATGCAAGACTTTCATGTGATATAAAGTGACAAGAAATGACAACCTCGAATATGTTGCACATCCAGGGTATAAATCTGTGCTTGCTTCCTCGAAGAAACTAGCGTATATGTCTTGTTCTCTCATTGTATCATCATCTGCAGATGTTGTATTGACATTCTCAGCCATACCAGGTTCCAAGTTCTCAAATTCAGGCTGAACACCATCTAGTTCCCCATCAGATGCGCTTGATAGTGATTGGAAGCTGTCAGCCATGGGGAAAATAGCACTTAAGAGCCCAGAAATGTCATGCAATCTTCTATTACTGCCTTCTACATCAGAATTCATTGGAAAACCCGGAATATGAAAATTGTTGTTGTTATTTGACATGGGAGCAAATGCAAATGATGGTGAATCATACTCTTCTCCATGGCAAACCCATTTTGTATAACCCTGAAGAATACCATCACATCTTAGGTGGGTTTTCACTTCGTCGTAATTCTGCGTTGCCTTCTTTCCACAATTTACACAGGGACAAAGAATTTTATCACCGAGTGGAACATCATGGAAGGCAAAAGATAGAAATTGCTCAACACCTTCTTTATAATTAGTAGTTGATCTTGGTTTACTCATCCAACCTCGATCCATAAGTCTTTGCTAGCTGTAGTAATGAAAGCAAAATAGATCAGTTTATAATTTTCCATATGCTCTTTTACATTAAGCACAGGTTTATATGAATATTTTAAACTATGCATTCGATACTTAGGTTCAAATTGTATAATATGATTTACCGCAATCATTCACCATACATTACAAAACATAAATCGAGAAGTGTCTTTACTAGAAGAATTTATGTGAAGTACATAAAGAACTTTTCATCGATGACAAAAAATGGATGTCTCCAATGCTTGATTTTTTTCTGCATTCAAGTGACAAACAACAGAAGGCTAGTTGGTGTAACTAGTTACTAAAAATCTAAGTAATATCCACTAGTTTCGCTTTGCTAAATCAAGAAAAGTAGAGATGACACACAACTTAAGTAATTCAAATTTTGCATCACACTGCTGAATATTCTTCTCTGGCATTCGTAGGCAGTTCCCCCTAACCAGATCGACTTAAGAATATTATGTCATAAATGAGCACCATCCAATCAACAGTACCACTGTTTCTAACAACAATTGTTATTCAACCACCAAAAAGGTTCACCGATTTTAACAACAATTTTCAAATTGCAATAATACAGTGCATCACAGTAAGATAGAAAGGAAAAACACAAGTGATATATCTCAATTCGAGCTATATTCCACATGATGCAGAGATATAAAAAAAGAAAACAACAACCTGCGGGCAATCTTCTGGCAGCAGAGGTGTGTGGGTGAGCTCATTGCCGAGGTCGGCAGCTAAGAGAGAGGGGCTTTGGCGGGGAGCGGCATTTTGCCGGGGCCAACCGACGTTAGGGTCTGATGTACATTGGACAAACATTTCAATTTCCATAGTAAGCAGCAAATGAATCACATAGTAATTAGTAAGTAGCAATCATTTATGATCATACGCAGCAAATGAATCAAGTTCAATTTAAATTTACAAGCAATCACAGAATAATCTTCAGATTTGTTTAGAAAATAGAAATGGAGGGAAAGAATAGATGCAGTACATTGTGGTTGTTGAGGAACGGAGGCCGGACTGCTGGATGGTGCTGCCGCCACGCCGGGGAGGCCCGAGGACGGTGGCTGGAGCCTGGAGGGCGCTGCCGGCTGCCGACTGCCGCCGTGCTCGGGAGGCCGGAGGCGGACTGGTGGCCTGGCGCCTGGCGGAGCCGCGGAGGAGAGCGCCGGAGGCCGAGGGTAGGGGAGTGAGATGGCCGGATGGAGTGGAGGGGAGGGACCGAGGGAGAGGCAGGAGAGGGCCGGCCGCCGCCGCCGGAGCCTTCAGCTAGCGCTAGGTTGGGGAAAAGGTTGGAATCTAGGAAGGGAAACGACGTGCTCAGGCGGTCGGCTACTCGCGCACCTGACCAGACACCACGTCGCTTGTGTCTGGTACCGAGCATGGCTACCTGGGTGTGTTTGGGCTCATGGGCCAACGGCCTAGTCACTCTTTATATTACCTTATTGTCGTGGACTTGACACGGCAGATGTCCTAGCGGAAGGACTTAATCGTGGAGCCATCGCAACTAGGTTAACTTGAAGGGGTTAAACGGGACAAAGGACACAGAGAGTTTACCCAGGTTCGGCCCCTCTCAATGAGGTAAAAGCCTACTCCTGCTTTGTGTTGTATTGCTAGGGTTTCGATTACCAGGGAGCGAATACGCTTGACCTAGTTCCCGATTGTTTGTCACCTCTCTTAAACCGCCGCCGGGTCATCCCTTTATATACACAGGTTGACACCCGGCGGTTCACAGAATCCCGGTCGGCTCATAAACATGTCCCGCTCGGTATCCACTCTTTCCTATCTTACAATACAAGTTATATACTTATGGAGGTTTACATCTTTGGGCCCTAACTCACCTTTGGGCTTTGGGCCTTCTTATTAAGTCTCCTTCATAAGTCGCCATCTTCTATGTCTTCATGGGCTTCAATACAGGTAAATCACTATGAGCATAACCCGGCCCCTCCTGGGCGGTTTATACTCAATAGTTATATCCCCAACATTAGGCCCCAGGTTGATGTGAACTTGTTCATATCAATCTTCAATACTTGACTTAGAAAAAATCCTTCCTCATCAGTCCTTATGAAAATTTATAACCCGCCACGACGTTCGCTCATAGCATTGTGCTAACCCGCCATGACGTCATCTTGCATTAATATCGCACGAGGCCCAAATCTCAGCCTCCTTGATTCCCGCGCATGCCATCTATCTACTGCCTTATAAATAGGGACAGGGGTCCTTTTCATTTTCCCCCATTGCCTCCTCATCTTCATCCTCTTCCTTGCCACGCCACACGCGCCTGAGCTCCGCCGCCGTCGACCTCACGAGCTGCCTCCACTTCGGCCGCTGCATCGTCCTGAACGCACCAGAGCACCGCCGCACGCCATCGCTGTCCAACAGTCCTGGTAAGTCCTCTTCCTTCCTTTTCCCCTAGATCCCATTAGGGTTTCCACGAGTTCATCGGAGTTCATCTCGGTTCAACTTTGTTCCTCCATAGACCATGTAGTTTTTGATCTAAGTATAGTACCAATCTTGTGCGATAGCAGTTTAGTACTCATTTTTAATATCTGAACGCCTCCCCTCCATAGGAGATCTCATCTGAGCACGTGAACTATCGTGCTGCCGCTACTTTAGGTTAGAATTTTTCTTCATTATCTGAACTGCTGTAGATCCAAAATTATAACACCAATCTGTGAAACCTGTTTTTCACCACTTAGCCATTTTCCAACTTCAGATCTATACTTTCAATATCCGTGTAGGCGGTTTAACCTCAGAAAGTAATAACCTGCCAGGTACCATTAGTCCCCTTTTAAACCGCCAAGTGCTCATCTTTGTAATTTAATAACGTCACTGTCCCGTTTAACATTTATGCATGCTTCAACACTTTCTTCTTATTAACCATGAACTTTAAACCGGCACAAATCTTTTCCAGGTTATCGTATAAATGGCCAAATCCTTTTATTCCTGTAACTGGGATCAATCCCGGGTTACAGAAGAAGAACTGAACGGGTGTGTTGCCACCGGCGCTTTAGCGAAAAAGGAAGACATCCACTGGAGAGCCCCCGGTCCAGAAAATCCTCCTGAGCCCAAGGATGGGGAAGTGATCGTTTTTGTTGATCATCTGAGTCGAGGGTTCAGCCCTCCCGGATCAAAAAATTTCCGTGACATGCTTCACTTCTTCCAACTTCACCCTCAAGATATTGGGCCTAACTCCGTGTCCAATATTTGCAATTTTCAAGTGTTTTGTGAAGCCTACCTGCAAGAAGAGCCCACCGTCGACCTGTTCAGAGATTTCTTCTATTTAAACCGCCGTACTGAATTTACGGATGGGCCCAATACTGAACTTGGCAGGGTTTCAATTCAGAAGAGAAAAGACGTCAGCTTCCCTCATGCTAGGCATCATAGCCATCCCAAAGATTGGAATCAAACTTGGTTCTATTGCCAAGATACATCTCCAGCTGGCGAGAATCCTCTGCCGGGTTAACGTGCTCACTGGCTTACCGATGCACATCCATTCCCCCAAAGACTCAATGCAAAGGAACGGTCCAAATATGCACCACAGCTTTCAAAGCTCAGAGCCTTTATGGCAAACGGTTTGACAGGCATTGATTTTGTCCGTTGCTGGGTATCTTGGAGCATTTTGCCTTTAAGCCGTCGCCCCGGTTTAATGTGTGAGTACACAGGGGATGTAAAAGACCCTCAACGCCACACTGATATTCAGCTGACTGATACTGAAATTACTGAATCTGTCAAGAAGATGTTGGATGAACCGGTGACCGACTGTAGCAAAACAGGACTTAGTCCTTTCTGTGCTTCAAATAAACCGCCAGCTGTAAGAATTGCTCCACTCCTGCTTTAATCCATATTCTTACTACTCCCTTATGAATTTTCCAATCTTTAAACAGGGTGATGACCCGTTCTGGAAGAATAAACCACAGGATAAACCGGCCAAAATACCTTGTGTCAAGACCAAGGTCAACAAGAAGCCTGCTATGAAGAAAAACACCGAGCCTACCGAGTTAAACATTGACGATGATAATCTGGAGTCAGAGGTAGAACTTGATTCACTTGGCTCTTTTTTCATACATCTCATTGACGATGATTTTTATCAGGACGACGCAGAAGCTAGCCGCGCAAACGACGTAGAGGTAACTATTCTCTCATCCGGTTCAGAACCTCTGCCCACACAGAAAACCCGACAAGCAAGCCGGAAAGTAAGATTTTCTCACCCACTAGCTTACTTGGATCCAAACTTTCTTTTGAAGAAGCAGCAACACGAAGCTCGCCGCACAACCCGGCATAGTGGCCATGTGGTCAGTTCTTCCGGTTTACCGAACTCGCCAGCTCATAAACGCCGCCCAGAGGTCTCTTCTATTTCTGACACATCTTATCCCAAGGCGGGCTATTTCCCGACAACCTCTTAATCCATCTGATTCAAACTATCAGGGAACTTCCCATTCATCCTCTAGCGAGTCCACAGGGACACAAATTCCAACCCTCAAAACTGTTCCAGGGTGAGCATTTTTAACTAACCCCTTATACCTTATGCTTGATCATTATACTAACCTGTTATTTGCGTCTCTGTCAGAGCCAAGGCCAGACCCAGTAAGAAGGCCAAATTGAACAAACCGGCTGATGACAGCGCGCCAACTGATCCGGAAAAGAACTCGGAACAGTTTGAAACAAATACTGAAGCTATTCTCGATGATCCGCCACCGCAAGATCATGACACCTTTGTTGAGCAGATGGAAACTGATCCGATGGGTCATGCTGATAAACCGCCAAGCCCAACTAAAGCTGCTGATGATAAAGCTGACAATGTTGTAGTTACCGGTGTCGGGTATACAGCCCCAGACAACCCCACTGCTCTGTCAAAACATAGTGCCAAAGAAGAATTTTCTGCTGTTGATAAGGGCAAGTGGAAGGCGGACTTGGAAAGCTATGCCCACCTCAGCGCCCAAGATATTCATTCTGGGTTTTTAAACCGTTTGTACACAAGCCGTGATTATGAAGCCGGTTTACTGAACATGATGAAGGAGCGATATGAGGTAAATGTTGTTAACTCTGCATACATATTCTTCCCTTAGCGGCCAAGTTTACTGGACATAAAAGAATAGAATGTACTGCAAACTTTCAAGAGCCATATAGATCAACTCCACTAGCCCGCAAGGGCCGGTTTATAATGTCAATATGAACCGGGACTTTAGAATAATAAATCTTCAATTTCTCCTGTGTAGCCCCCAAGGGTCGACTTAACAAATATGTTAAGTTGAGACTAATTATGCTGTAAGGCTCAAAATTCTTACTTAGGACCTTTATAATCCGGTTGACCATCAAGCTGATAGTTGTTATGTGCTTCGGACTTGTAATTTTTTTTTGATAAGAAGCAATAGACATTAGCCCCCAAGTGCCAAGTATATTACTTGTTATGTGCTTGGGACTTTGAATATGCACTACTATGTAATTAATTACATGTCTCTTGCAGGCTGATCTTAAGAAGAAGGAATCTCAAATCGCCGACCTTCAAGAAAATATCAAGTCACAACAAGCCGAGACCTCCAAAGCCAAGGAGGAACTAACCAATGCCTTAACAGCAATGGAGAAACTAAAGGAGTGCTTCAAGAACGAGCGGGCAGGTTGGGATACAGAAAAGTCAACTCTGCTGAAGAGGGCTGAGGATGCTGAGGCTGCCCTTAATCCGGTAGCTGAGGTCTGACTGGCTTGAAACAGCAAATAAATGCCATGACCGCTGCCGTATTTGGTAAATAACTTCTTCATAAACTTTGAACATGTATTATGTAAGAGACTGTCGGTTTACTGATGTTTTTGATGATGCAGGACCTCGCATTGCTCATCTTGGCTCAAATATGCGGCAAAAACTGAAAGCCGCCTATACACTTATAGAACAATTATATACCGGTGTACAACGGGTTATCTGCACAGCTTCCCATAATAAACCGCCCCCAACCTTGATCAAGGAGACGTTGGAAAGGCTGGCGATGATGCCTGCATGGTTTGAAGAGCTAAAGAAGTCAGCTGCCAAGGCGGGTGCTCTCACTGCACTGACTCGGGCCAAAGCTTGGATATCTGATCTTGATCCGGCCGATGTGGGAAACGGCTACCCGAGCATAAAGGAGGACGGGTCAGAGTTTAATAACGATGACCTCAGAGCCTTAACGAGGGAAATGCGCCCATTAGCTAGCCAATTGGCTGAAGAAACCGATCTTTCACATTATCAGTCGATTTATGATGCCAACAACAAGAGAGTTAACGCGCCAACTTATGATGCTCCAAACCTTATTCCTCCAATCCGTAAGCATACCTATGCCCCTGATGTTGACCCCTCCACACTTATAAGTGATGAAGCTGTATTCAAGGCCTTAACTGGGATTGATTGGTCCACCATTGACTTCCAGCCACTGGGTAGAGAGGAGGAAGATGAACCGGCGCTGGACGATCCATAACCTTCAAGTCAGCCAGGCCAGGACTCGTAAGCCGGGGGCCGGTTTAGCAGTTGCTTTCTTTAAGACTTGTTAAAACAATTATTCTTTTGGGCACCAAACGCCTTGTAATAGGCTAGCTTAAACTCTTGTTCTGCTATGCCATCATGCATGTTTACTTTGCATGACACTGCTAATCCACCATGTTAAGATATGCCACTTATGCTTATAATATTAACAATGTGGAATCTGCTCCTGCATGCAACGAATTAAAAGTGTCCTGGTGGTTTACCGCTAGACGGGTCATAACGCCCAATATAAAACCATGGAAACTAACATAGCTTATACCCAAGGCTGGACTTTAAGAATAACCAAATTTGAAATATATCATACCTGTGATATTTGATCACACTGTTGGTTTATCAAACCGGTGTAGTAAGGGGGAGAACCCAAATTTTGAGCGCTGGTAATTATCATAGATTGCTTGGCTTATGAACAAAATCAGGCTGGGTTAATAAACACCGGATATTATCTTATCTCATACTCGCGACTTATAGTCAAAAGCCAAGCCGGGTTAATAAACACCGAATGTTATCTTATCTCATACTGGCGACTTAAAGTCAAAAAACCAGGCCGGGTTAATAAACACCGGATGAATTATGATCATAAAGCATTATAAGCCTCATTAAATAAACCTCAAAAAACTGTGGAATAAAACAAACTAAAAAATGAGGCTTTTCATGGGCTGCCAGGCCGAAAATTGAGTGCTTTCACGGGCCGCACAGCCACTGAGTTAAACCTATATACAAACCTTATAAGATGGACCTCACATAACCAATCGTCGTTTTAACTTTGACAAGTTCAGGGTCTGTATAAGATTGACTTGTCAAACGTTCGGCGGGTCATTCCAGGAATACCTGGGCGGAGTGGCTTACTTAAAAAGGCAGGATAACCCGCGGTTTTAGGTGAATACACCTGGCTTCCAAGCCTGGCTTTTAAGCCTATTACAAGGGTTATACAAACTCTTTGTTCTTTAGAATCAAGGAGCCCCCAAGTAATATTTTTGAGCTGTGCTCAAGGGGCACCTATGTTTGAGTTGTGATTTTGCAACAGCCTCTCTTTGGTACCTTTAACCTGGGTAGCAAGCCCCCAAGTTTATTTTCAGTTGGCTTATAAGCCGGTTCAAAGGGTAATCATAACTTCGCTCATAAGCCGGAGGCCCCCAAGTAACCAAAAACTCATTAAGAAAAAATGACAGAAGCCCTGCTTTAGCAGGGGTACCGGTTTAACATATACATTGTCAACCCGGTTCGCCACTGGCGGGTTACTGGTTCCTGCTCCTGGCGTGTTAAAGAGGTTCCTCGCCTCGTAAATCGGTGGCAGGCGAGATTGATGCCTCCTCCTCATGACTTCGTTTGAAGCGTTCTGATCTAGCATGAGCCGGTAAAACTCCAACTGAATCCACTGCACCTGAGCATCCAACGTAACCCGCTCCGCAGCCATCCTGGCATCTTCAGCTGCCAGGTCTTCCTTAGCTTGAGCTATCTGATCTCGCAATTTCACGACTTCCGCGTTATGCTGATCTTGATTATCTGGGTTAACCTCCGTCGTCAGCAGTATTGCCAAGGCTTCTAGTAAACCGGACAAGACTTGAGCCGGCGGGCACGCAGGGCCTCCTGCCCCGGCTGCCGTCGCTGCTGCTGACCCAAAAATCAATGCCGCTGCAGTTGAAGAGTGCTGCACTGGCTGCGTAGCGGCCATGAAGATTGCAACCCGGTTCGGCGGCTCGTAGGGGTCCGGAATACTATCGCCATCGGAACAGCCCCCAACCCGACCGTCTTGTAGTTGGTACAATGACTTAGTTTCACCGGTGGATGACTCGCCATCAGAGTAAACAACTGTCTCACTGTCAAATACCGATTTATCCTCAGATCCCGCACCATTGATGAACCCCACGAAGGCACGACTCATGGCGGGCTGAACTCGGGCGAGTTTTGCACGCTGAGCCGTCTCGATGATGTCGGTGCAGGTGTCCGGCTCAGGGCCCGGTTCGCCGATCTTGCCAATGAAGACGTGAATTCCACCGAAGGGGACCCGGTATCCGTACTCAATTGAGCCGGCCTCGGGGCCCCAGCCTTCTTCGTTGATGTAGAACTTGCCGCGACAACTCTTGGTCATCCGGCCCACAGCGTATCCCTTTGATCCCTTCGAAGTTGCCTTTCAAGAACTCGAAACCACCGTGCGGATTGCCCCACGGTGGGCGCCAACTGTCGTGGACTTGACACGGCAGATGTCCTAGCGGAAGGACTTAATCATGGAGCCATCGCAACTAGCTTAACTTGAAGGGGTTAAATGGGACAAAGGACACAGAGAGTTTACCCAGGTTCGGCCCCTCTCAATGAGGTAAAAGCCTACTCCTGCTTTGTGTTGTATTGCTAGGGTTTCGATTACCAGGGAGCGAATACGCTTGACCTAGTTCCCGATTGTTTGTCACCTCTCTTAAACGTGTCCGGCTCGGTATCCACTCTTTCCTATCTTACAATACAAGTCATATACTTATGGCGGTTTACATCTTTGGGCCCTAACTCGCCTTTGGGCTTTGGGCCTTCTTATTAAGTCTCCTTCATAAGTCGCCATCTTCTATGTCTTCATGGGATTCAATACAGGTAAATCACTATGAGCATAACCCGGCCCCTCCTGGGCGGTTTATACTCAATAGTTATATCCCCAACACTTATAATACATGTAGTATTTCTTTTGCACAAAACTCTTTGGTAGTCCACGCCTAAAAAGAGAAATGGCCGGCAATGAGCTCACCCACACGCTGAAGGATTAGCGCAAAAAGGGCCGGCCATTCCAACGAGCCAACCTAAAAAGAGAAATGCCACGAAAAAAATGGAGCGTTCCATGGACTGGAACCCGCGACCCATCGCGATATAGCAGCTTTGTTCGCCACTGAACCAGTGACTGACCATATGTTAAATTACAGCGCTCAAAGATAGGTATTATGTGCAGAGGTAGATCCATCTTTTAATCATTTCTTCAAGAAATGAATAACGTTTTCTCGAACAAAATTTTAAAATGTGATTTTTACAAAAAAAAGTGAATAATTATTGACCACGGATGAAAATCCAAACATTTCTTGAATTTTTATAAGTTTCAAATATACATTGAATTTTTTGTGAATATATGCCAAACAATTTTTTAACTACACAGTGTAAATTTTTGTGATATATGATGCACAAATTTTAAATATACATTGAACATTTTTATAATATACGTTGAACTATTTTTAAATACACATTGAACAATTTTGTTATATACACTAAACAAATATTAAATATATATTGAACATTTTGTGATATACGCTGAACAATTTTGAAATTTTTAGCATTTTTTTTTAAAAAAGTGAAGAAAATTTTAAATCCATGAACAATTTTTAAAATCATGAACAAAATTTGGAATTCGAACCATTTTCTTGAAAACAAAGTATAAAAGTAAAACAAAAAAGGAGAAAATGAAAGAAAAGAAACCGAAAAAGGAAACAAAAAGGTAAAAAAATGGAAAAACTAGCAAAAGAAAAAAAAAACTCGGTTCAGGGAACCTACTAGAAGGTTCCCAAAACCAGGTCTCGCTCAAAGTGGGCCGGCCCGTGCGCCTCGTTCGCTCGCGTCGCTTCAGCGAAGCAGCGACAAACGGACACACACGGGCGTCATATAGGATCTTCCCGGAATTCCCAGGAAGACCCCCAGCTCCACCATCGCGTCAGGCGACGGGGGAGCTTGGGCTAGGGGGAGACCGGCGTCGGGTGGCGGGGGAACTTGGGCTGGAGGGAGGATATCGGCATATGGCGGCTGGGGAACTTGGCTGGGAGGAGCAGCGAGGGGCGGCGGGGGAGCTCTGGCCAGAGGGAACAGCCGTCGAGCGGTGGGGGAGCAGAATGGAGCGAAGCAGGAGTTGAGGCTAGGGGCGAGTGGCGGTGGCGTCAGATCTATGATAGGTGGCGACCGTCGGCGCCTTGAGAGCTCTGGCTGGGGGCAAACGGCAGCGGGAGAGCGGCGGCTGGTGCCGAGGTGCCGAGCAGTGGCGGCGCTAAGGACGAACCCTCATAGTAGATCGATTTGTTTAGTCCAGGAGCCGCGTATAGTTGTACAAAGCAGATTGCAAAAATACCAAAGGGTATATAGGTCATTCCATCAGGATTTATCAAGTTAAATAAATAAAAATTCAGCAAAACGCCACTCAGGGCAAATGATCAGTAAAGTATATATAAGTCTAAATCAAATGTTGCAAATCATCAAGTGCCAAACTAAAATAGGGCAAATCATCAAATCCCTTGTATCTTTGGGATGATTAAGGATTTTTTTTCCAGGGAGATATGATTAAGGTTTTTCTTTTAACAAGAGAATATTATAAAGGTAATATAATATTACTAAGGAGAATATTATGAATGTGATGATTAAGGTCACAATCAAATAACAAAATGCCTCTTGGTCAATTTGTTTGTGCAATTACTCGGGTCATCCATTCGAATTTTACCACAACTACAATTTTATTAGCCTTTTGAGTACAAAAAATTTGATTATAGTCGCATATAAAACGTCTCACAAATCGTCTCTAAGTTAATTAAAATTATATACCTATTTTCTAAATGGCCAATTATAAGCAAAAGTTTGTGACGCCCTATAAACGTCTTAAGAAGCGTCTTTAGCTTTCTAGTGTTCATGGGCGTAGAGACGAAGACAAATAGCGTCTCAAAAAAAGCGACCATACAAGCCGTTTTTGTTGTAGTGCTTATTTGAATTTTTCTGAGTTAGTATGAATTTGTTATGAATTTTTCAAAGTGACGGTCAAAGGGCAAAAGCATAAGAATTGCAAAGTGGCTTGGACTGAACAGGTGAATTTCTGAAACTAGGGGTAAAACAGACGAGTGGGACCCAACTAGGGGCATAAAGTTAATTATCCCTAAGATTAACCCCCTCACAAGCATCCGCAACTACGAGAAAAGTATTAATATAGAATCTAACCATAGCATTAAACATTGGATCCAAATCGGTCCCTTACGAAGTAGCGCATAAACTAGGGTTTAAGCTTCTGTCACTCTAGCAACCCATCATCTAATAACTACTCCACAATGCATTCCCTTAGGCCCAAAGATGGTGAAGTGCCATGTAGTCGACGTTCACATGACACCACTAAGGGAATCACAACATACATATCATCAAAATATCGAACACATATCAAGTACACATGATTACTTGCAACATGATTTCTCCCGTGGCCTCAAGAACTAAAGTAACTACTCACAAATGATAATCATGCTCAAGATCAAAGGGGTATTAAATATCATAATGGATCTGAACATATAATCTTCCACCAAATAAACCATATAGTAATCAACTACAAGATGTAATCAACACTACTAGTCACCCACAAGTACCAATCTAAGGTTCCGGTACAAAGATTGAACACAAGAGATGAACTACGGTTTGAGAGGAGATGGTGCTGTTGAAGATATTGATGGAGATTGCCCTCCCAAAGATGAGAGGATTGTTGGTGATGACGATGGCTTCGATTTCCCCCTCCGGGAGGGAAGTTCCCCCGGCGGAATCGCTCCGCCGGAGGGCAAAAGTGCTCCTGCCCAAGTTCCGCCTCAAGACGGCGGTGTTCCATCCCAAAAGTCCTCTCCTTATTTTTCTAGGTCAAAATGACTTATATACCAGAAGATGGGCATCGGAGGTTGGCTGGGCTAAGCATAACCCACCAGGGCGCCCCTGGTGTATTGTGCCCCTGGGGAGGGCGGATGAAACCCTTCTTAAGTGACTTATCGATTTCTTCCTTAAGCTCGAGAAGGTGGGGTGGAGGCATCTTATAAGGACGCTTCGCAATAGGGGTAGTGCCAGGCTTCAAGTTGATGACAAACTCGACAGCTCTAGCAGGGGGTATTCCTGGAAGTTCTTCTGGAAAGACATCTTGAAAATCACGAACAACTGGAATGTTCTCGATGCCTTCAAGAGGTGAGGCGTTCAAAGCATTCAGAGCATAAATCTGAGCTTCGCCGTTCTGAACTGTTTGAGCTGAGTATCTGACGGTTTGGCCGGAAGGGTGAGTGATGCGGACTGTTTCAGTGGCACAGTCAATTAAAGCTTTATGAGGCTTCAACCAGTCCATACTTAGAATAATGTCTATGTTGGAGGTCTTGAGAGCAATGAGAGAAACGGGGAACATCAATCCTCCAATCACAATGTGGTTACCGTGGCTTACCCTGGTAGTTTGCCAGTTAGCCCCGGGTGACTGGATTACCAATGGGGTGGACATCTTCTCGAAAGGTATATCATGGCTTCGCGTAAAACTTTCGGTGATGAAGGAGTGCGATGGTCCAGAATCAAAGAGGACTGAAGCTGGGATTGAATTCACTAGAAGGGTGCCCATCACAATTTTGGTGTCCTGTCGAGCTTCTTCGATCTTGACATGGTTGACATGAACAAGCTGACTAGCAGGTAGTCTGGCATTACGATTCCCGGAATGATGGGTTTGATGGCCCTTCCTACGACCAACAGGAGGTCATGTTGCACTCTGAGGCTGACCCTGGCGACAGTTGAGAGCAAGGTGCCCTGGTTGTCCACACTTGTGGATAAACCATCATTATGGGGAGGTCCCATAACATTAGGCTGTCCACTTTGACTTATGAGCTGTCTAGCCGACGCAGGCAGATGAGGTGCAACATAAGAAGGTCTCGGTGCAGGGGCAGGTCGGTGATGTACATTGTGCGGAATCCACACTCGATGTTTCTGAACTGGCTGACCCGAGGACAAGCCAACATCACGAGTGCGTTTGAGTGACTCCTGATACTTAGCTAGACCAGTTTCAACTCGGTAGGCTTGAGTGACAAGCATCGCAAAGTCCTCACAATCAACGACAACAAGTGCGAGCGGTATTTCGGAATGCAGTCCTTCACGGAATTTCTCGTGCTTGCGAGCGTCAGTGTCGATGTCATCTGCAGCATAGCGGGATAATTTGAGAAATTTCCTCTGATACTCATCCACAGTCAATTTGCCGTGTGTAAGTTTGCAGAACTCCTGCTTCTTCTGATAGATCAGACCTGGAGGAATGTAGTGTGCGCGAAAAGCTGACTGAAATTCTTGCCAAGTGGGTACAGATCCAGCAGGCAACATACCCTTGTGGCTTTCCCACCATTGAGTAGCTGGACCCTTTAAGTGGAATGTCGCAAAGGTGACGTAACTGTCAGGAGCAACATTAGCTGATTCCATCTCAAACAGGATGTCACGAAGCCAATCATCAGCATCCATAGGATTGGTGGAGTTGCGGAAAACAGACAGGTTGAGGCGCACAAATTCTTGCAGTGTTATTGGGGTAGGCTGCTGATGAGCATTCTGGTTTGGGAACTGAGCCAATATCCCGGTCATAACCTGATGGTTCAGTTCAAACTGCTCCATCATTGCGGCAATATAGGGTGGAGGTGGAGGATCGTCAGCCATCCTGCCAAATCAACAGGGGCAGTTTAGCAAGCAAAATTGCAGGTGTAAGAGGTCATTCATGATGTAACATGAGTAATGGGCAAGAACGCATCAGGTGCATTTTAGTAGTCATTAAAGACATACAGAACGATGCACGGAGTTGGACACAAACAGAGGTAGGAGTTCGGAAACGAACGCAGCTAGGCAAGCTAGGCGGTGCGCAGGCACGCGGTAAGGAAGTACACAACGAGACATAGCAAAGGCTACATCATGTCGGAGAAACTGTTGGGGCGAGGAATCTGCAAGTGACAACACAAGGCGCCCTCGATAAAAGGATCCTGCAAGCAGAACCTGGCCCACAATCTTGAAGTAAGGGGGAATAATTTCAGAACTCCGGGTGGATGTGATCACGAGAACCTAATGTTGGAGTTAGTAAAATTTTAAGCCGAAAGGAAGAGAGATCAGAGTTCCAGAGCAAAGGTCAAGGAGTAAAAGATCCTAATACCACCCATTTGGCGATGTGGGCCCGTAAGCCACACAACCATGTTAGTAAAACAGTTTTGGATGACTAGACTCAACTTCGGCCAAGGAGTTGGAAAGGGGGATTCCTACAGTCAGTCGGCTCTGATACCAACTTGTGACGCCCCCGGCTCAATCATGCACTAATCATACACGCAAATGCACATGATCAAGCCTAAGGACTCACTTGAAGATATCACAACACAACTCTAAAACATAAATAAAGGCATACAAGCATTATATTACAAGCCAGGGCCTCGAGGGCTCGAATACATAAGCTTGATGCCAAACAAGCATCAGCGGAAGTGTTAGATATCTGAGTACAGACATAAGACAGAGAGATAAGCCTTTAACAAGGCAGGACAAAACAAAAGCTACGATCGAAAGGCGCAGGCCTCTTGCCTGGGACCCTCCGAACCTACTCCTGGTCGTCGGTCGGCTCGTAATAGTAGCCACCCTCGGGGTAGTAGTGGTAGTCGTCGGCGGGGGCAGTGGAGTCAGGGGCTCTGTCATCTGGTTGCATCAAAAGGATATATGGGGAAAAAGAAAGCAAAGCAACCGTGAGTACTCATCCGAAGTACTCAATAAGCAAGGATCTACACTACATATGCAACATTATCAAAGGAAGGTTGTATATCTGGACTGGGCTGCAGAAATGCCAGAATATAGGGGAAAGCCTAGTCCTATCAAAGACTAGCATCTTCAACGGTCTTGGAGGATTAGAAGAGTGTGGATTAGCACAGTATAGAGTAGTAGTATCATTAGGTCTCAACCTCACCCAGAGGTCCTTCCTCGACTCCCTGCGAGAAAGTAACCCCAGAGCCATAATGTCCAAGTATCAACCTCGGCCAGAGATCCTATCTCGACTCCCTGCGAGAAAGCAATCCCAGAGCCATACTATCCATTTCTAATTGTATCGATCGGGATACAACTCCGAGCGTCCGTTACCGAGGATCCGGTTATGCATAGATTAGTTCTTCCCTGTAGGGGTGCACCAACTTACCCACCACGCTCGCTTAACTCCGGCCGGACACACTTTTCTGGGTCATGCCCGGCCTCGGCCAAACGACACACCGCAACCCTACCTACAGCTCAACAGAGAGGTCCTCGTCGGTCTACATCCTAAGCGCAAGGGGGTCTTGGGCCATCGCCCCTCGCCCTCCAGGTCGTTGCGTACATGGTGAAGCCAGGCACCACCTCTACCTGGATGACGCCGGTCCGTCCGTGCCGCGATGCTGAACTGGACATCTGACAGAGCTTTCGGCTGATGCTACGATGCAGAGTGCCCATAACTCTTCCCACGTGATGGTTAGTGCTATCCGGCCAAAGGCCGGCTCGGATCAAAGATCCAAATCTTTAGTGGATTAGGGACTGGCGGTAACGAGCAGAGACTCATGATCGATGTGACCCTGTCGCCCCGTCTCGAGGACTTGCGGCAAGGGCTAAGAATGCCCGGCCGCGCCTCGTATTTATCTCACGGGTAACCTCCCATCATTCGCGGGTACCCCTCAGGGTTGACCCGCCTTTCCAAGTATCAGTTGTAAAGTCCAAGTATCCGTGTGTCCATAACATCTGAGAAATCCGAGGTATCACCCTTGTTGGATTCCTACTTGATGTATCCGTCAAGGTGAACTCGGAGGAATCACCATCGATGGGTTCACACTTGAGGTGTTGCACGACAGCGTCGTTATCGGGAGTGGTGAAAGAGGAATCACCCTCGATGACCAGAACCGAATAGCTACTCTACAGAGTTAACATCAGAAGTGCTATACGAGGTATCACCCTCGGCACACGATAGTAACCCAGTAGTGTCGTACAACTAAGTGGGTGATATGCGATGCCGGGGCCTGGTCTTCGATCCCGTCGATCGGGTCTTCTGATAATCCAGTGGGGCAGTTGGGACAAGTGGGGTCACTGTTGGGTCTCTAACCAACCTATACTAAGCAGTTTGAAATAGGCAGTAAGGTAACAATAAGCAGGTTACAAAAGTAGGCTATGCATCAGAATAGGAGCAATCAATTACAGTAGCAAAAACTAATGCAAGCATGAGAAAATAGAATGGGCGATATCGGGATGATCAAAGTGGGGCTTGCCTGGTTGCTCGGCGGCAAAGGCAGGGTCGTTAGGGGTCATCGATCTCCAGAGCTGCGTCGGTACCGGGCTCTATCGAGAGAGAAGAGGGGGAGGAAACATATAAATACAAGGCAGACAAAGTAACACAGAGCTTGCTATGCTAATGTGCAGTGCAGGGTTGCCTAAAAGCATGTCTAAGTCATATTAGTTATTTTAGGATTTAAGTTGGATTTATTAACCGGTGTATATGCACTATTCAACTACCGGAAACAGGCTAAAGTTGTGGGTTCACCTCCGTAGAGGGTCCCGGCACAGAAACTGGTGGCACGGCTGGATTCGTCTCGTCGTTCTGAGCAACTTTCATGTAGAAAGTTTTTCGATCCGAGCTACGGTTTATTTTCTATGAATTTCTAAAGGTTTTAGCAGTTTTTGGAATTATTTTTATTATTTAAATCAACATTATCTAGAACAGTGAAAGGTGATGTCAGCATGTCCTCAATATGATGTCAGCAAGTTAACTCTGGCTGACCAGAGTCAAACCTGACCTGTGGGTCCAGTGGGACCCACTGGTCAGCCTCACAGTGGCTAATTAGTATTAATACTAATCTAACTACAGATTAATGATGGGTGGGGTCTACTGGCCAGTGTCTAATTAGCGTTTAATTTAATTAATTAATTAACTAGCCGATTTTCTTTTTATTTAAATTCGTTTAAATGGGCGGGACCCACATGTCAGTGACACGGGGCCAGCCCAGTCAACCTTGACTGGGTCAATGGGCCCAGTGGGGCCCGTGGTCAGTGGCTGAGCGGTGGGGCCCACTGCGCCACGTCGGGGGCCAGCTCAGCGCCGGTCACCGGAGCTCTCCGGCGAGGCCGCGCGATGGCAGAACTCTGGCGAGCTCGGAATCTGTCGACGGTGCACGGTTTTGGGCGCGGTTTGTTGCACTGGGACGGCCACTCCACGCCACGTCCAGTGGTGACGTTGGCCGGAGCTGGGGAGGCCGGAGCTGATGGCGGCGAGCAAGTCGGCGGAGGTCGCTTTGGGTGGCGATCGGGTTCAGAGCTGTGGGGTGATTTCGGCTGCGCAAACAAGCTTACGCGGCACGGTGAGCGAAATGGACTGCAGCACAGGACCAAAAGTTCGCCGGATCGATGCCGGCGATGAGCTACGCGGCGGCGCATTTGGGCACGAGCGAGGCGTCGGCTACAGCTACAGAAAGAGCTCAGGGAGAGGAAGAGAGGAACGTGGAGGTCACAGCGGGGCCGTCGGGAGTGGCAGCGGGCTCGAGGAGGTCTGGTGGTGGCTGAATCAACGACGACAGCCGGCGGCGATCCAGGGAAGATGATGGCACGATCCGGCGATGTGGTGCTCCTCGGCTCCAACGTGTGGCTCCAGAGGGCGTAGCGCGCGACGGCGGAGCGGCTGGGCACGGCCCTAGTCGCAGTGGTCGCCGGTGACCGCGTGCAATGTTGAGGCAGCGGCGACGGCGTTCGGGAGCGGGGATCTGAGGAGGGGGAGAGGAAGGAGAGGATGAGCAAGGGGGTTCTGGTGGGCTAGGGTTTCGCAAGGGAGGGAGAGGCGATCGGAGATGCTCTTAACCACGACGGGGAGCCGTCGGATGGACGACAGCGCGGCGCCGGGCGCTCGGATGCGCGCGCGCGCTGACGCGTGCGGGAGGAGGAAGAAGACCCGAGGATGTGGGCTGGGCCTGGCCAACTGGGCCTGCCAGGTAAGTGGCCTCTGGCCTTTTTCCTTTTTACTGTTTTCCTGTTTTCTCTTTTATTTAGTAGCAGAGAGAGTGATGGAGTTATTTGGGTAACCAAATAGTGTAGGAAAAATATGGGACTAGGCCCAATAAATCCAACATAAATTTAGACAGTGCCACAATTATTTTGGGAGCAAGTAGTTTTGGTTTGTATTTTCCAAAATTAAAATAGCACTGAAAAATGCTGGAATGGTGGTGTTATGACTGCTAATGCTCATCTTTGCTCAAGGGTGATGTTGTGTTCCTTAACACATAATTGTTTTGGAATATTTGCAAGATAATGAACATTTTCTCAGCAACTTTTGGGCAACTTTATTTTGCACTTTGAATTTGAATTTATTTCAGAGAAAGAAATTGAAAGGAAGAGTTTAACCACGATGATGAAGCAATGCAAATGAAGATGACTTGGCATGATTATCATAAGATCACAGTGCTTATTTCATAGGGGTGTTACAATTCTCCTCCTCTAAAAGAAATACTCGTCCCGAGAATTCAGGAGGTTGAAAGAAAGAGATCGGGATATTCCGCTCGAAGATTATCCTCGCGTTCCCAAGTGGCTTCATCTTTGTATGATTAGACCACTGCACTTTTAGGAACTTGGTCGTCTTATGATGGGTCCGACGTTCAGCTTCATCGAGAATACAGATCGGATGCTCCTTATAAGATAGGTCATCTTGCAATTCGAGCATCTCGTGATCCACTGCGCGGTGTGGAGATTCCTTGAAGCAACGGCGAAGTTGCGACACATGGAAGATGTCGTGGATATGAGAGAATTGCGGTGGTAACTCCAATTTATATGCCGCCTGACCACGTCTAGCAACAATGCGGAAAGGACCAATGTAGCGTGGAGCTAGCTTGCCCTTAATTCCGAAGCGGTGAGTGCCCTTCATAGGAGTGACACGAAGATAAGCTTGATCACCAGGTTGATAAGTCAAACCCCATCGTTTGCGATCGTAATTGCTCTTCTGGCGGTCCTGAGCCGCCTTGAGATTTTCTCGGACAATACGGACTTGCTCTTCAGCGTGTTGAAAAATATCTGGTCCCACGAGCGGCCGTTCCCCAGTTTCTGACCAATTCAGAGGGGTTCGACACTTACGTCCATAAAGTACTTCAAAGGGAGCCATTTTCAAGCTGGCTTGATAGCTGTTGTTATATGAGAACTCCGCATAAGGAAGAGATTCTTCCCACTTCTTGCCGAAAGATATAACACAAGCTTGAAGCATGTCTTCAAGCACTTGATTAACTTGTTCGACTTGGCCTTGGGACTGGGGGTGATATGCTGAACTCCAGGTGATATGAGTTCCCATAGCTTCTTGGAAACTTTCCTAGAACTTTGAGGTGAATAGACCGCCACGGTCCGAACTGATCTCCTTCGGAATACCGTGGAGTGATACAATTCTGGAGATATATAATTCTGCTAACTGACTAGCAGTGATTGTCTCCTTGATAGGCAGAAAGTGTGCAACTTTAGAGAGTTGGTCGACGACGACAAGAATAGCATCGTGACCCTTTTGTGACTTGGGAAGGCCAGTAATGAAATCCATCTGAACCTTATCCCATTTCCATAAAGGAATAGGAAGTGGTTGTAGAATTCCAGTAGGCTTCTGATGTTCTGCTTTAACGCGACGACGCACATCACATTCAGCTACATATCAAGCAATGTCCTGCTTCATTCTAGACCACCAGTACCTTTGTCGGAGATCACGATACATCTTGGTGCTACCCGGATGAATAGACAGCGGTGTATCATGTGCCTCCTTCATGACCTTGTCAGTCATAAGCTTGAAGCGAGGTACGACAATGCGGTCTCTAAAATACAAAGTTCCATCTTCAGACAGCGAGAAATCCCTATACTTTTCAAGGTGAAGATCTTTCTTCATGAGAACAATTTCAGCATCTTTAGCTTGCGCACTCTTAACAGCCTTCTCAAGGTCTGGTTCAACAACCAAAGTTTTTAGGTATCCTTGAGGAACTATCTCGATATTTAGCTTTCGAAGCTCTTCATACAGAAGTGGTTGCTCTAGCTGGACTTCAAGTTCACAGCAATAGGATTTATGACTCAAAGCATCAGCCATTACATTAGCCTTGCCAGGGGTATAAGAAATACCCAAATCATAGTCCGCAATGGTCTGCATCCATCTTTGCTGACGGAGGTTCAGAGATGGCTGAGTGAACAAGTACTTCAGACTTTTATGATCCGTGTAGATCTCGCAACGATTACCGTGGAGATAATGTCGCCACAACTGCAGTGCATAGATGACAGCAGCTAGTTCTAGATCATGTACCGGATAATTCTCTTCATGCGGGCGCAACTGACAAGAGCCATAGGCAATCACTTTACGCTCTTGCATTAGGACACAGCCTAATCCTTCACGGGATGCGTCACAATAGATCACAAAATCTTTGCGAGAATCTGGAGGAGCAAGTACTGGGGCAGATGTCAGCTTGTCTTTGAGTGTTTGAAAACTTTCCTGACATTTTTCTGTCCACTCAAACTTAACGCCCTTGTGAAGCAGATCAGTCAAAGGCTTAGCAATCTTTGAGAAATTCTCGACAAAGCGACGGCAATAGCTTGCAAGGCCGAGAAAACTTCTGACATGCTTGACATTCTTCGGTGGAGTCCAATCAAGAATAGCCTGAACTCATTCTGGGTTAACGGCAATGCCATCTTTGGAAATCACATGGCCGAGATATGTCACTTCAGATAACCAGAACTCGCATTTTGAATACTTGGCATACAGTTGGTGTTCACGCAGCTTCTCCAGTACAAGCCGAAGATATTCGGCATGTTCTTCTTCATTCTTTGAATATACCAAAATATCATCTAGATAAACCATGATGAATTTGTCGAGATAATCCATGAAGATGTAGTTCATTAACCGGGAGAAAGTTGCTGGAGCATTTGTTAAGCCAAATGACATGACAGTGTACTCATAAGAACCATAGCGAGTAACAAATGCTGTCTTCGGAATATCCTCTTCACGAACTCGGATCTGGTGGTATCCCAATCTCAAATCAAGCATAGAGAATACTGAGGAACCAGCAAGTTGATCATACAGATCGTTGATTCTGGGAAGCAGATACTTGTTCTGAATTGTTGCTTGGTTGATTGGTCGATAATCCTGAACCAACCGATTCGTTCCATCCTTCTTCTTGATAAAGATGGAAGGTGCACCCCAAGCAGATGAACTGGGGCGGATGAAACCCTTCTTAAGTGACTTATCGATTTCTTCCTTAAGCTCGAGAAGGTGGTGTGGAGGCATCTTATAAGGACGCTTCGCAATAGGGGTAGTGCCAGGCTTCAAGTCGATGACAAACTCGACAGCTCTAGCAGGGGGTATTCCTGGAAGTTCTTCTGGAAAGACATCTTGAAAATCATGAACAACTGGAACGTTCTTGATGCCTTCAAGAGGTGAGGCGTTCAAAGCATTCAGAGCATAAATCTGAGCTTCGGCGTTCTAAACTGTTTGAGCTGAGTATCTGACGGTTTGGCCGGAAGGGTTCGTGATACGGGCTGTTTCAGTGGCACAGTCAATTAAAGCTTTATGAGGCTTCAACCAGTGCATACCTAGAATAATGTCTATGTTGGAGGTCTTGAGAGCAATGAGAGAAACGGGGAACATCAATCCTCCAATCACAATGTGGTTACCGTGGCTTACCCTGGTAGTTTGCCAGTTAGCCCCGAGTGACTGGATTACCAATGGGGTGGACATCTTCTCGAAAGGTATATCATGGCTTCGCGCAAAACTTTCAGACATGAAGGAGTGCGATGCTCCAGAATCAAAGAGGACTGAAGCTGGGATTGAATTCACTAGAAGGGTGCCCATCACAATTTTGGTGTCCTGTCGAGCTTCTTCGATCTTGACATGGTTTACATGAACAAGCTGACTAGCAGGTAGTCTGGAATTATGATTCCTGGAATGATGGGTTCGATGGCCCTTCCTACGACCAACAGGAGGTCATGTTGCACTCTGAGGCTGACCCTGGCAACAGTTGAGAGCAAGGTGCCCTGGTTGTCCACACTTGTGGCATAAACCATAATTATGGGGAGGTCCGATAACATTAGGCTGTCCACTTTGACTTATGAGCTGTCTAGGTGACGCAGGCAGAGGAGGTGCAACATAAGAAGGTCTCGGTGCAGGGGCAGGTCGGTGATGTACATTGTGCGGAATCCACACTCGACATTTCTGAACTGGCTGACCCGAGGACGAGCCAACATTATGAGTGCATTTGAGCGACTCCTGATACTTAGCCAGACCAGTTTCAACTCGGTAGGCTTGACTGACAAGCATCGCAAAGTCCTCACAATCAATGACAACAAGTGCGAGCTGTATTTCGGAACGCAATCCTTCATGGAATTTCTCCTGCTTGCGAGCGTCAGTGTCGACTTCATCTGCAGCATAGCAGGATACTTCAAGAAATTTCCTCTGATATTCATCCACAGTCAATTTGCCGTGTGTAAGTTTGCGGAACTCCTGCTTCTTCTGATCGATCAGACCTAGAGGAATGTACTGTGCGCGAAAAGCTGACTGAAATTCCTGCCAAGTGGGTACAGATCCAGCAGGCAACATACCCTTGTGGCTTTCCCACCATTGAGCAGCTGGACCCTTTAAGTGGAATGTTGCAAAGGTAACGTAACTGTCAGGAGCAACATTAGCTGATTCCATCTCAAACAGGATGTCACGAAGCCAATCATCAGCATCCATAGGATTGGTGGAGTTGCGGAAAACAGACGGGTTGAGGCGCACAAATTCTTGCAGTTTTATTGGGGTAGGCTGCTGATGAGCATTCTGGTTTGGGAACTGAGCCAATATCCTGGTCATAACCTGACGGTTCAGTTTAAACTGCTGCATCATTGCGGAAATATAGGGTGGAGGTGGAGGATTGTCAGCCATCCTGCCAAATCACCAGGGGCAGTTTAGCAAGCAAAATTGCAGGTGTAAGAGGTCATTCATGACGTAACATGAGTAATGAACAAGAAGGCATCAGGTGCATTTTAGTAGTCATTAAAGACCTATAGAACGATGCACGGAGTTGGACACAAACGGCGGTTGGAGTTTGGAAATGCACACAGCTAGGCAAGCTAGGCGGCGCGTAGGCACATGGTAAGGAAGTACACAACGAGACATAGCAAAGGCTACATCATGTCGGAGAAACTGTTGGGGCGAGGAATCTACAAGTGACAACACAGGGTGCCCTCGATAAAAGGATCCTGCAAGCAGAACCTGGCCCACAATCTTGAAGCAAGGGGGAATAATTTCAGAACTCCGGGTGGATGTGATCACGAGAACCTAATGTTGGAGTTAGTAAAATTTTAACCCGAAAGGAAAAGAGATCAGAGTCCCAGAGCAAAGGTCAAGGAGTAAAAGATCCTAATACCACCCATTTGGCGACGTGGGCCCATAAGCCACACAACCATGTTAGTAAAACAGTTTTGGATGACTAGACTCAACTTCGGCCAATGAGTTGGAAAGGGGGATTCCTACAGTCAGTCAGCTCTGGTACCAACCTGTGACGCCCCCGGCTCAATCGTGCACTAATCATACACGCAAATGCACATGATCAAGCCTAAGGACTCACTTGAAGATATCACGACACAACTATAAAACATAAATAAAGGCATACAAGCATTATATTACAAGCCAGGGCCTCGAGGGCTTGAATACATAAGCTTGATGCCAAACAAGCATCAGCGGAAGCATTAGATATCTGAGTACAGACATAAGACAGAGGGATAAGCCTTTAACAAGGCGGGACAAAACAAAAGCTACGATCGAAAGGCACAGGCCTCCTGCCTGGGACCCTCCTAACCTACTCCTGGTCGTCGGCCGGCTCATAATAGTAGCCACCCTCGGGGTAGTAGTGGTAGTCATCGGCGAGGGCAGCGGACTCAGGGGCTCCGTCATCTGGTTGCATCAAAAGGATATATGGGGAAAAAGAAAGCAGAGAAACCGTGAGTACTCATCCGAAGTACTCAGCAAGCAAGGATCTACACTACATATGCAACATTATCAAAGGAAGGCTGTATATGTGGACTGGGCTGCAGAAATGCCAGAATATAGGGGAAAGCCTAGTCCTATCAAAGACTAGCATCTTCAACGGTCTTGCAGCATTAGAAGAGTGTGGATTAGCAGAGTATAGAGTAGTAGTTTCATTAAATCTCAACCTCACCTAGAGGTCCTTCCTCGACTCCCTGCGAGAAAGCAACCCCAGAGCCATAATGTCCAAGTATCAACCTCGGCCAGAGATCCTCTCTCGACTCCCTGCGAGAAAGCAATCCCAGAGCCATACTATCCATTTCTAATTGTATCGATCGGGATACAACTCCGAGCGTCCATTACCGAGGATCCGGCTATGCATAGATTAGTTCTTCCCTGCAGGGGTGCACCAACTTACCCACCACGCTCGCTTAACTCCGGCCGAACACACTTTTCTGGGTCATGCCCGGCCTCGGCCAAACGACACACCGCAACCCTACCTACAGCTCAGCAGAGAGGTCCCCGTCGGTCTACATCCTAAGCGCAAGGGGGTCTTGGGCCATCGCCCCTCGCCCTCCGGGTCGTGATGTACATGCTAAAGCCAGACACCACCTCTACCTAGATGGCGCCGGTCCGTCGATGCCGTGATGCTGAACTGGACGTCTGACAAAGCTTTTGGCTGATGCTACGATGCAGAGTGCCCATAACTCTTCACACATGATGGTTAGTACTATCCGGCCAAAGGCCGGCTCGGATCAAAGATCCAAATCGTTAGTGGATTAGGGGCTTGCGGTAACGAGCAGGCACTCACAATCGATGTGACCCCATCGCCCATCTTGAGGACTTGCGGCAAGGGCTAAGAATGCCCGGCCGCGCCTCGTATTTATCTCACGGGTAACCTCCCATCATTCGTGGGTACCCCTCAGGGTTGACCCGCCTTTCCAAGTATCAGTTGTAAAGTCCAAGTATCCGTGTGTCCGTAACATCTGAGAAATCCAAGGTATCACCCTCGTTGGATTCCTACTCGATGTATCCGTCAAGGTGAACTCTGAGGAATCACCCTCGATGGGTTCACACTTGAGGTGTTGCACGACTGCGTCGTTATCAGGAGTGGTGAAAGAGGAATCACCCTCGATGACCACAACCGAATAGCTACTCTACAGAGTTAACATCAGAAGTGCTATACGAGGTATCACCCTCGGCACTCGATAGTAACCCAGTAGTGTCGTACAACTAAGGGGGTGATGTGCGGTGCCGGGGCCTGGTCTTCGATCCCATCGATCGGGTCTTCTGATAATCCAGTGGGGCAGTTGGGACAAGTGGGGTCATTGTTGGGTCTCTAACCAACCTATACTAAGCAGTTTGAAATAGGCAGGTAAGGTAACAATATGCAGGTTACAAAAGCAGGCTATGCATCAGAATAGGAGCAATCAATTACAATAGCAAAAACTAATGCAAGCATGAGAAAATAGAATGGGCGATATCGGGATGATCAAAGGGGGGCTTGCCTGGTTGCTCGGCGGCAAAGGCAGGGTCGTCAGGGGTCGTCGATCTCCGGAGCTGCGTCAGTACCGGGCTCTATAGAGAGAGAAGAGGGGGAGGGAACAGATAAATACAAGGCAGAAAAAGTAACACAGAGCTTGCTATGCTAATGTGCAGTGCAGGGTTTCCTAAAAGCATGTCTAAGTCATATTAGTTATTTTAGGATTTAAGTTGGATTTATTAACTGGTGTATATGCACTATTCACCTACCAAAAACAGGCTAAAGTTGTGGGTTCACCTCCGTAGAGGGTCCCGACAAAGAAATAGATGGCACGGTTGGATTCGTCTCGTCGTTCTGAGCAACTTTCATGTAGAAAGTTTTTCGATCCGACCTACGGTTTATTTTCTATGAATTTCTAAAGATTTTAGCAATTTTTGGAATTATTTTTATTATTTAAATCAACATTATCCAGAACAGTGAAAGGTGACGTCAGCATGACCTCAATATGATGTCAGCAGGTCAACTCTGGCTGACTAGAGTCAAACCTGACCTGTGGGTCCAGTGGGACCCACTGGTCAGCCTCACAGTGGCTAATTAGTATTAATACTAATCTAACTACAGATTAATTAGGGGTGGGGTCTACTGGCAAGTGTCTAATTAGAGTTTAATTTAATTAATTAATAACCTAGCCGATTTTCTTTTTATTTAAATTCGTTTAAATGTGCGGCACCCACATGTCAGTGACACGGGGCCAGCCCAGTCAGTGTTGACTGGGTCAATGGGCTCAGTGGGGCCCGTGGTCAGTGGCTGAGTGGTGGGGCCCGCTACGCCACGTCGGGCGCCAGCTCAGCGCCGATCACCGGAACTCTCCGACGAGGCCGCGCGATGGCAGAACTCCGGCGAGCTCGGAATCCGTCTACAGTGCACGGTTTTGGGCGCGGTTTGTTGCACTGGGACGGCCACTCCACGCCGCGTCCAATGGTGATGGTGGCTGGAGCTGGGGAGGCCGGAGCTGACGGCGGCGAGCACGTCGGCGGAGGTCGCTTCGGGTGGCGATCGGGTTCGGAGCTGCGGGGTGATTTCGGGTGCGCAAACAAGCTAGACGGCATCTACGCGGCACGGTGAGCGAAATGGATAGCAGCACGGGACCAAAAGGTCACCGGATCGACGCCGGCAACGAGCTACGTGGCGGTGCATTTGGGCATGAGCGAGGCGTCGGCTATAGCTACAGAAAGAGCTCAAGGAGAGGAAGAAGGGAACGTGGAGCTCACAGCGGGGCCGTAGGGAGTGGCAGCGGGCTCGGGAAGGTCTGGTGGTGGCTGAATCAACGACGACAGCCGGCAGCAATTCGGGGAAGATGATGGCGCGATCCGGCGATGTGGTGCTCCTCGGCTCCACCGTGTGGCCCCAGAGGGCGTAGCGCACGACGGCGGAGTGGCTGGGCACGGCCCTAGTCGCAGTGGTCGCTGGTGGCCACGTGCAATGTCGAGGCAGCGGTGACGGTGTTCGGGCGCGGGGATCTGACGAGGGGGAGAGGAAGGAGAGGGCGAGCGAGGGGGTTCTGGTGGGCTAGGGTTTCGCAGGGGAGGGAGAGGCGACCGGAGATGCTCTTAACCACGACGGGGAGCCGTCGGATGGACGACAACGCGGCGCCGGGCGCTCGGATGCGCGCGCGTGCTGACGCGTGCGGGAGGAGGGAGAAGACCCGGGGAGGTGGGCTGGGCCTGGCCGACTGGGCCTGCCAGGTAAGTGGCCTCTGGCCTTTTTCCTTTTTCTGTTTTCCTATTTTCTCTTTTATTTAGCAGTAGAGAGAGGGATGGAGTTATTTGGGTAACCAAATAGTGTAGGAAAAATATGGGACTAGGCCCAATAAATCCAACATAAATTTAGATAGTGCCACAATTATTTTGGGAGCAAGTAGTTTTGGTTTGTATTTTCCGAAATTAAAATAGCACTGAAAAATGTTGGAATGGTGCTGTTATGACTGCTAATGCTCATCTTTGCTCAAGGGTGATGTTGTGTTCCTTAACACATAATTGTTTTGGAATATTTGCAAGATAATGAACATTTTCTTAGCAAGTTTTGGGCAACTTTATTTTGCACTTTGAATTTGAATTTATTTCAGAGAAAGAAATTGAAAGGAAGAGTTTAACCATTAGGATCAAGCAATGCAAATGAAGATGACTTGGCATGATTATCATAAGATCACAGTGCTTATTACACAGGGGTGTTACAGTTCTTAACTGAGGGAAATACTTACCTCTACTGTGTTGCATCATCCTCTCCTCTTCGGGGAAATCCCAACACAGCTCACAAGTAGCATATATCCACGGTTCACGCTCATGTATTGCGTGGGGTTGAAAATGAGGAAGGCGTTAAAAAGTATGATCCAATTGCTTGGCTTATCATCGGGGTAGTTCATGATTAATGCTTTATGCTAGGGGTACTAAGCATGACGGGCTATATGATTTTGTAGGGATAGCGTTCTTTAGCATTCTTTAGCATTATTTATTTTGAAATGCATGATTGTTTGTTAGTATGCTTGAGTATTGATGTCTTTATATCAAATGATAGATGGTGGCCTTGAATCACTCGTATCTCAATATTCATACCATAAAAAGAGATTACATGATACACATGTTAGGTAGCATTTCACATAAAAATTCAATTTTTATCATTTACCTACTTGAGGACGAGCAGGAATTAAGCTTGGGGATGCTGATACTTCTCCTAAGTATCTATACTTTTGATTGTTTCATGCTATTATATTATCAATCTTGGATGCTTTATATGCATTTTATAGGTTATTTTATATCATTTTTGGGACTAACTGATTAATCCAGTGCCCAGTGACAGTTCCTATTTTTTTTCCTTGTTTTTTACTTTTAAGAAAATCAGTACCAAACAGAGTCCAAACGCAATGAAACTTTATGGTGATTTTTTCTGTAGCATAAGGGACCCTAGAAGGTTTGGGAGGCAGCCAGAACCTTACGGGAGAGTCATGAGCTCACCAGACGCACCTTGGGGGGAGGGGTAGGCATGCCCCCTAAGCTCGTGACTCCTTGATATGTCCATTTTGCTTCATGTTTTCCTACTGTTATTTATTGTGACGCCCCCAATTCAATCGTACACTAATCATACACACAAACATGTACGATCAAGATCAGGGACTCACAGGAAGATATCACAACGCAACTCTAAAGACAAATATGTCATACAAGCTTCATATTACAAGCCAGGGGCCTCGAGGGCTCGAATACAAATGCTCGATCATAAACGAGTCAACGGAAGCAACAATATCTGAGTACGGACATTAAGTTAGACAAGGTGCCATAAGATGGCTAGCATAAACATGGATACAGATCGAAGAGGCGCAGGCCTCCTGCCTGGGATCCTCCTTACTACTCCTGGTCGTCGGCGGCCTGCACATAGTAGTAGGCACCCTCGGGGTAGTAGCAATCGTTGGCGATGGCGTCTGGCTTCTGGGATCCAACATTCGATCGCAGTAACCGGGTATAGAGGGGAAAAGAGGTGGCAAAGCAACCATGAGTACTCATCCAAAGTACTCGCAATACTTACATCAGATCTATACTACATATGCATCGGTATCAATAAAGGGGATAGTATCTGTGGACTAAACTGCAGAATGCCAGAATAAGAGGGGGAGAAGCTAGTCCTATCAAAGACTGCACTTCTGGTAGCCTCTATCTTGAAGCAGTAGAAGAGAGTAGAAAGTATAGTAACAAGTGACATCGCATAGCATAATCCTACCCGGCGATCCTCTCCTCATCGCCCTATGGAAGAGCGATCACCGGGTTGTATCTGGAACTTGTAAGGGGTGTGTTTTATTAAGTATCCGGTTTTAGTTGTAAGAGGTCGAAGTACAACTCAAAGTCGTCCTGTTACCGTGGACATGGCTATTCGAATATATAAATCTTCCCTGCAGGGGTGCACCACATTACCCGACACGCTCGATCACTCTGGTCGCACACACTTTCCTGGGTCATTCCCGGCCTCAGAAGATCAACACGTCGCAGCCCTACCTAGGCTTAACAGACAAGACAGCACGCCGGTCTAAATCCTAAGCGCGCAGGGGTCTTGGGCCCATCGCCCGTTGCACTCCTGCACGTTGCGAGGGCGGCCGGGATCAGTCCTGGCAACCTGCACTACATGGCAGTTGCTTTATGCGGACCACCCGAGCGCGCGCCGCTGATACGTCCATTTTGCATCATGCTTTTATATTGATATTTATTGCATTATGGGCTGTTATTACACATTCTAGCACAATACTTATGCCTTTTCTCTCTTATTTTACAAGGTTTATATGAAGAGGGAGAATGCCGGCAGCTGGAATTCTGGGCTGGAAAAGGAGAAAATCTGAGAGACCTATTCTGCACAACTCCAAAAGCCCTAAAACTTCACGGAGAATTATTTTGGAATATATAAAAAATATTGGGCGAAGAAAGCACCTGAGGGGACCCACCAGGCAGCCACAAGGGTGGGGGGCGCGCCCTACCACCCTGGGCGTGCCTCCCTACCTTGTGGGCCACCTGGCAGGCCCCCGATGCCCATCTTCTGCTATATGATGTGTTTTGACCTGGAAAAAATTAGAAGGAAGCTTTCGGGACGAATCGCCACTGTCTCGATGCGGAACCTAGGCAGAACCAATCTAGGGCTCCGGCGGAGCTGTTCTGCCGGAGAAACTTCCCTCCGGGAGGGGGAAACCGAAGCCATCATCATCACCAACGACCCTCTCATCGAGAGGGGGTTAATCTCCATCAACATCTTCACCAGCACCATCTCCTCTCAAACCCTAGTTCATCTATTGTATCCGATATTTGTCTCAAAACCAAAGATTGGTACCTATGGGTTGCTAGTAGTGTTGATTACTCCTTGTAGTTGATGCTTGTTGGCTTATTCGGTGGAAGATCATATGTTCAGATCCTTAATGCTATTCAATACCCCTCTGATTATGAACATGAATATGCTTTGTGAGTAGTTACATTTGTTCCTGAGGACATGGGAGAAGTCTTGTTATAAGTAATCATGTGAATTTGGTATTCGTTCGATATTTTGATGAGATGTATGTTGTCTTTCCTCTAGTGGTGTTATGTGAACGTTGACTACATGACACTTCACCATGATTTGGGCCTAGGGGAAGGCATTGGGAAGTAATAAGTAGATGATGGGTTGCTAGAGTGACAGAAGCTTAAACCCTAGTTTATGCGTTGCTTCGTAAGGGCTGATTTGGATCCATATGTTTCATGCTATGGTTAGATTTATCTTAATTCTTCTTTCGTAGTTGCGGATGATTGCGAGAGGGGTTAATCATAAGTGGGAGGCTTGTCCAAGTAAGGGCAGCACCCAAGCACCGGTCCACCTACATATCAAATTATCAAAGTAACGAACGCGAATCATATGAGCATGATGAAAACTAGCTTGATGGTAATTCCCATGTGTCCTCGGGAGCGCTTTGGTTTATATAAGAGTTTGTCCAGGCTTGTCCTTTGCTACAAAAAGGATTGGGCCACTTTGCTGCACCTTAGTTACTTTTGTTACTTGTTACCCGTTACAAATTATCTTATCACACAACTATCTGTTACCGGTAATTTCAATGCTTGCAGAGAATACCTTGCTGAAAACTGCTTGTTATTTCCTTTTGCTCCTTGTTGGGTTCGACACTCTTACTTATCGAAAGGACTACAATAGATCCCCTATACTTGTGGGTCATCAGCCGCTCATTCGCTGATGTCTGGAAAGCTTCGGCTGATACTACGACGCCGGTTGCGCATATCTTGTCCTACATGGAGGTTAGTGCATATAGGTCAATGACCAACTCAGATCAAATACCCAAATCTCGTTAAGCGTGTTATTTGATGTAACCGCGGATGCCGACCAGGGACCAGGCCAACCTCTCTCCTGGGTGGTCTCAACCTGCCCTGTCGCTCCGCCACAAAGTAACACTCGGGGGCCGTCGGGAACCCAGGCCCACCACTACCTGGGTGGAACCACCTGTGTCTTCAGCCCCCATATCCGAACAGTAACATAAGTATGTTATAGTATATATTATAAACCCGTGATCACCTCCCGAATTGATCACGGCCCAGTAGTATAGCATGGCAGACAAACAAGTATGTAGGGCCACTGATGTAATACTAGCAACCTATACTAAGCATTTAGGATTGCAGGTAAAGGTAACAACAGTAGTAGCAAAGACATGCTATGCAGCAGAATAGGATCATCCGAAAGCAGTAACAGCTACACTACTCTAATGCAAGCAGTAGAGAGAAGGAGTAGGCAGTATCGGGATGTTCAAGGAGGTTTTTCTTGCCTGGAAGCTCTGTCGAGAAGGAGGGGTCGTCAGGAGCGTAGCCGACGTTAGGAGCTGCGGCATCGGTCTCGAAGTCTACCGGAGAGAAGAGGGGGAAGAAACAATGAATACAATGCAAACATATGCATGATGAGACATGAAGCAGTGCTAGGTGTGACCTAACGCGGTACTAGGTGCTACTGGCGAAGGGGGATAACATACGGGAAAGTATTCCTGATGTTACGCATTTTCGGACAGATGAAACGGAGGGGGCGGTTCCAAGTTTGCTATGCTAGGGACGTGTGGCAAATGAACGGTGTGCGTATTTGGGACCGTCATGTTTTTCTGAGCAACTTTCATGTACAAAGTATTTTCAGCCGAGATACGGTTTATTTTATATTAATTTTCAAAGTTTTAATCATTTTCTAAAATTGTTATTATTTAATTTAATTGTAAAACAGAATTATGACATGATCATGATGTCAGCATGACATCACCAGTCAACAGGGCTATTGACTGGTCAAACTGCCGTACGGGTCCCATTGTCATAGACACAGTTTAGTTAAACAATATTAGATTAACTAAACTAATTAATTAGGTTAATTAGATTAAAATAATTAGCTAATTAAGCATAATTAATTAAGTTAATTAACTATTTAATTATATATTTATTTTTTAAATTCTTTTTAATTCCACCTTTTTTTAATTTCATTTTTAGGGCGTGGGGCCCGCTTGCCAGTGGCACAGGGGCCTTAGCGGGGCGGGCGCAACGGGCACCGGGCGTGGGCAAGCGGGCACTGGCCGCAGCCCGCCCGGGTGTGGCTGGGCGCCGGCACCGGGTGCCTGAGGGGGCACGGCCAGGGGCGGCATAGGGCCCCTGAGGCATGCGGCGTGGGCCGGCGACCAGACGAGGGGCGACGAGCCGGCGGCAGGGCGAGCGACCGACTGAATGGGAGCAGGCAGTGGCGCAGCGGCGGGCGAAGGCGGGGTGCCGGCAGCTACGGGGTGAGCAGGGGCACGGTTGAGCCGGGACGCAGCGAGCGGGGCGGCGAGCAGCAGAGGCAGGCGCGGCAGGCCGTGGGGATGCGCGGGCGGGCGCCAGAGTTGAACACGGTGGCCGGGGGCAGCGGGGGGTGTGGTGGCCGGGGCGAGGCCAGCGGCAGGGAGGCGGCGGCCGGAGTAGGAGCAGCCATGGGCGAGGCGGAGCGCGTGCGGGGAAGGCGAGACACGCGTGGGGCGCGCATGGGCTTAACCGGGCGAGGCCCAGGGCTCGGGCGCCCGGCGAGCGTGCACGGCGCGTGGGCGGGAGACGAGGACAGAGGGGAGAGGGGAACGGTGGGGGGGAGATCACGGGCGTCGATGGGGAGAGGGCGGTGAGGCGTGAGGGAGCCAGCTGGGAGGAGACGAGGAGGACGACGGTGGTGCACGGAGTCGGGCGGCGTCGGGCGCGGAGTCGGGCGGCGTCGGGCGCGGTGGCGCCGGCGTCGGGGCAACGCGGGTGTCTAGATCTAGTAGGGGGAAGTGAGGGTGAGAGCTAGGGTTCGGGCGCCGGGGGAGGGGGCACCGGACTTATAGGCAGGGCTGCACCGGCGGATGGCCGCCACGGCGCCGGCCGGTGCCGTGGCGGGCATCGGCCGTTGCCATAGGGGCGTGCGTGAACAAGGGGAGGGGGGCACTCAAGCCGGCCTGCTGGCCTGGGCGGGGGGGGTTACCTGGGCCAAGTGGCCCAGGGGGAAGGGGGAGGCCTTTTGTTTATTTATTTTTTCTTTTTTACCTGTTTATTAGTTTTATATTTTATTTTCTATATATTTTTGTTTTATAATATATATAAATAGTACCTACATTAGTGTTTCGAAATATCCCACTGCCACAAAAAGATTGGTGACTAAATAAAATAGTTTAATATTTGTTTATTTTTTAAAAGCATTTAAATAATAGTTTTGGCCCCAGTTTTATTTATTTTTGAGTATTTAAACATTTTATAAAAATGTGGTTTCTCCACCATAATTAACTATGCATTATTTGTCACATTTAGAACATATTAGTTTTGATGTTTGAAAACTTTGTTGTTTGCCTTTATTTTAAATTTGAATTTGAATCTTTTTGAACCATCACGAGATCAACAACAGTAATCGTGGTGACGTGGCATCATTTGCAGGGAATTACTGTAGCTTAATTATCTAGGCGTTACATTTATAGTGTTTTTAGTCAATATAACACTTTGTGGAGTAATTCTAATGCCTTTTATCGCATAGTATGCAAGGTTTACACAGAGGGTGATTGCGGGCAGCTGGAATTCTGGACCTGAAAAAGCTACGACGGAGATACCTATTCTGCACATCTCCAAATGAGCTAAAATTTTACAGATATTTATTTTGGAATATATAAAAATTATTGGAGAAAATAAATACCAGAGGGGGCCATCCAGGTGCCCACTAGGCACCAGGGCGCGCCTAACCCCCCTCGTGCCCTGGTGGGTAGTGGGGCCCCTGGCCAGCCTCCGGTGCCCATCTTCTTGTATATAAGCCCATTTTCCCTATAAAAAATAAAGAGAGGACTTTCGGGATGGAGCGCCGCAGTCTCGAGGCGGAACTTGGGCAGGAGCACTTTTGTTCTCTAGCGGAGAGATTCCGCCGGGGAAACATCCCTCCTGGAGGGGGAAATCGAAGCCATCGTCATCACCAACAACCCTCTCATCGTGGGAGGATCAATCTTCATCAACATCGTCACCAGCACCATCTCATCTCAAAACCCTAGTTCATCTCTTGTGTTCAATCTTTGTATCAAAACCTCAGATTGGTACTTGTGGGTGACTAGTAGTGTTGATTACATGTTGTAGTTGATGCTAGTTGGTTTATTTGGTGTAATATTATATGTTCAGATCTAATATGCTATTTAATATCCCTCTGATCTTGAGCATGAATATGATTTGTGAGTAGTTGCTTTTGTTCTTGAGGACATGGGAGAAGTCTTGGTATTCGTTCGACATTTCGATGATGTGTATGTTGTGATTCCCTTAGTAGTGTTATGAGAACGTCAACTACATGACACTTCACCATCTTTGGGCCTAAGGGAATGCATTGTGGAGTAGTTATTAGATGATGGGTTGCTAGAGTGACAGAAGCTTAAACCCTAGTTTATGCGCTATTCCGTAAGGGGCTGATTTGGATCCATATGTTTAATGATATTGTTAGATTTTATCTTAATTCTTCTTTCGTAGTTGCAGATGCTTGCGAGAGGGGTTAATCATAAGTGGGAGGCTTGTTCAAGTAAGAACAGGACCCACGCACCGGTCCACCCACATATCAAATTATCAAAGTAGCGAACGCGAATCAAACCAACATGATGAAAGTGACTAGATGGAAATTCCCATGTGTCATCGAGAATGTTTTACTTATTATAAGAGACTGTTCTGGCCTGTCCTTTGCAACAAAAAGGATTGGGCTACCTTGCTGCACCTATTGTTACTTGTTACTTATTACAAATTATCTTGCTATCAAACTACCTGTTATCGATAATTTCAGTGCTTGCAGAAATTACCTTGCTGAAAACCGATTGTCATTTCCTTCTGCTCCTCGTTGGGTTCGACACTCTTACTTATTGGATGGACTACAATTGATCCCCTATACTTGTGGGTCATCAAGGCTCTTTTCTGGCTCCTTTGCCGGGGAGTGAAGCACTTTTGGTGAGCGGAATTTGGTAAGGAAAAATTTCTATTACGTGCTGAAATTTACTGTTACTTGCTACTATGGAAAACACTCATTTGCGGGGTTTGTTCGGGGTATCTTCACCTCGAACGGAAGCACAAAGAGTTGCCCCTCAACCTACTGCAACTACTGAAAATATTTGTTATGAGATTCCTTCAGGTTTGATAGAGAAACTGCTAGCTAATCCTTATGCAGGAGATGGAACACTACATCCTGATATGCACCTAATCTATGTGGATGAAGTTTGTGGATTATTTAAGCTTGCAGGTTTGCCCGAAGATGAAGTTAAGAAGAAGGTTTTCCCTTTATCTTTGGAGGTAAAGGCATTGACATGGTATAGGCTATGTGCTGATATTGGAGCTTGGGATTGGAATCGATTGAAATTGGAATTTCATAAAAAAATTATACTATGCATCTAGTTCATCATGATTAGAATTATATATATAATTTTTGGCCTCGTGAAGGAGAAAGTATCGCTCAAGCTTGGGGGAGGCTTATGTATATGATGTATACATTCCCCAATCATGAGCTCTAAAAAGAAATTATCTTACAGAATTTTTATGCTCGACTTTCTCATGATAATCAATCCATGCTCAATTCTTCTTAGACTGGCTCTTTTATGAAGAAAATTATTGAATTCAGATGGAATCTTTTGGAAATAATTAAATGCAACTCCGAAGATTGGGAACTCGACAAAGGTAATGAGTCAGGTATAACACTTAAGTTCGATTGTGTTAAATCTTTTATGGATATCGATGCTTTTCACAAGTTTAGCACTAAATATGGACTTGACTCTGAGATAGTAGTTTATTTTTGTGAATCTTTCGCTACTCATGTTGATCTCCCTAAGGAGAAATGGTTTAAATATCATCCCCCTGTTAAATAAAAGATTGAGGAGCCTGTTATAGTTAAGGATGAAACTATCATCTACAATGTTGATCCAGTTGTGCCTACTCCTTATATTGAAAAGCCACCTTTCCCTGTTAGGATAAAGGAACATGCTAAGGTTTCTACTGTGGTGAACAAAAGTAATATTAGAGCACCTAGACCCTTTGAACAAACTAAAGTAGAACCTAGTATTGCTATGGTTAAAGATCTCTTGGTTGATAATATAGATGGGCATGTTATTTATTTTTGTGATGAAGCTGCTAGAATTGCCAAACCAGATACTAAAGATAAGAATAAGCCTGTTGTTGGTATGCCTATTGTCTCTGTTAAAATAGGAGATCATTGTTATCATGGCTTATGTGATTTGGGTGCTAGAATTAGTGCTATCCCGTTTACCTTATATCAAGAAATTATGAATGATATTGCTCCTGCTTAAATAGAAGATATTGATGTTACTATTAAGCTTGCTAATAGAGATACTATTACACTGCTTGGGATTGTTAGAGATGTTGAAGTCTTGTGTGGGAAAATAAAATACCCTATAGATTTTCTAGTTCTTGGTTCTCCACAAGATGGTTTTTGTCCCATAATATTTGGTAGACCATTCTTGAACATTGTTAACACTAAGATTGATTGTGCTAAAGAAACCGTCAGTGTTAATTTTGGTGATGTGTCTCATGAGTTTAATTTCTCTAAGTTTCGTAGACAAGCTCATGATAAATAATTGCCTAATAAAGATGAAATTATTGGTCATGCTTCTATTTCCTTACCTCCTGCTAATCCATTAGAACAATATTTGCTAGACAATGAAAATGATATGCATGCACTTGCATGAAAGAAATGAAATAGATAAGATGTTCTTTGATCAACAACCTATTCTCAAACACAATTTGCCTGTTGAAACTCTTGGAGGTCCTCCTCCACCTAAAGGTGATCCTGTGTTTGGATTGAAACAATTGCCTGATACACTGAAATATGCTTATCTTGATGAAAAGAAGATATATCCTGTTATTATTAGTGCTAACCTTTCAGAGCACGAAGAAAAGAGATTATTAAAAACTCTGAGGAAGCACCGTGCTGCTATTGGATATACTCTTGATGATCTTAAGGGCATTAGTCCCACTCTATGTCAGCATAAAATTAATATGGAACCTGATGCTAAACCAGTTGTTGATCACCAACGACGATTAAATCCTAAGATGAAGGAAGTGGTAAGAACTGAAATATTAAAGCTTCTGGAAGCAGGTATAATTTATCCTATAACTAATAGTAGATGGGTAAGTCCTGTTCATTGTGTCCCTAAGAAAGGATTTATTACTATGGTTCCTAATGATAAAAATGAGCTTATTCCGCAAAAAAATGTAACTGGTTATAGGATGGTAATTGATTTTAGAAAACTAAACAAAGCTACTAGAAAAGATCATTACCCCTTGCCTTTTATTAATCAAATGTTAGAAAGATTATCTAAGCACACACACTTTTGCTTCCTTGATGGATATTCTGGTTTCTCTCAAATACCTGTATCACAACCTGATCAAGAGAAAACCGGCTTTACTTGTGCTTTTGGGACTTATGCTTATAGATGTATGCCCTTTGGTTTATGCAATGCACCTGCTACCTTTCACAGATGTATGACTGCTATATTCTCTGACTTTTGTGAAAAGATTGTTGAGGTTTTCATGGATGATTTTTCCATTTACGAAACTTCTTTTGATGATTGCTTAAGAAACCTTGATCGAGTTTTGTAGAGATGTGAACAAACTAATATTGTCTTAAATTGGGAGAAGTGTCACTTTATGGTGAATGAAGGTATTGTCTTGGGGCATAAAATTTCCGAACGAGGTATTGAGGTGGATAAAGCTAAAGTTGATGCAATTGAAAAAATGCCATGTCCTAAAAATATTAAAGGTACAAGGAGTTTCCTTGGTCATGCTGGTTTCTATGGGAGGTTTATTAAAGACTTCGCTAAAATTTCTAGGCCTCTTACTAATCTCTTGCAAAAAGATTTTTCATTTGTTTTTTATGATGATTGCGTAGAAGCCTTTGAAACACTTAAGAAAGCCTTGACCTCTGCACCTATTGTTCAACCACCTGATTGGAACTTGCCTTTTGAAACTATGTGTGATGCTAGTGATTATGTTGTTGGTGTTGTTCAAGGAAAAAGAGTTGATAAGAAATTAAATGTTATCCATTGTGCTAGTTAAACTCTAGACAGTGCTCAAAGAAATTATGCTACTACTAAGGAAGAATTGCTAGCAGTTGTGTTTGCTTGTGACAAATTCAGATCTTACATAGTTGATTCTAAAGTAATTGTTCACACAGATCATGCTGCTATTAAATATCTTATGGAAAAGAAAGATGCTAAACCTAGACCCATTAGGTGGGTTCTTTTGTTACAAGAATTTGATTTGCATATCACTGATAGAAAGGGAGCTGAGAATCCCGTAGCTGATAACTTGTCTAGGTTAGAGAATATCCTTGATGACCCACTACCTATTGATGATAGCTTTCCCGATGAACAACTAGCTGCCATAAATGCTTCTCATAACAGTCCTTGGTATGCAGACTATGCTAATTATATTGTTGCTAAATTTATACCACCTAGTTTTACATACCAACAAAAGAAAAAATTCTTCTTTGATTTAAGACATTACTTTTGGGATGACCCACATTAAAGAAGGGGTAGATGGTATTATTAGACTTTGTATACCTGAGCATGAACAGGAACAAATCCTATGGAAATGTCACTCCGAGGCTTATGGAGGACACCATGCGGGAGACAGAATAGCACCCAAGGTATTACAATCTGGCTTTTATTGGCCTAATCTTTTCAAGGATGCTCGTAAGTTTGTCTTATTCTGTGATGAATGTCAAAGAATTTGTAATATTCGTAGACGTGAGGAAATGCCTATGAATTATTCACTTGTTATTGAGCCATTTGATATTTGGGGATTTGATTATATGGGACCTTTTCCTTCCTCTAATGGGTATACACATATTTTGGTTGCTGTTTATTATGTCACTAAGTGGGTAGAAGCTATTCCAACTAGTAGTGTTGATCACAACACTTCTATTAAAATTCTTAAAGAAGTTATTTTCCCGAGGTTTTGAGTCCCTAGATATTTAATGACTGATGGTGGTTCACATTTTATTCATGGTGCTTTTCGTAAATTGGTTGCTAAATATGATGTCAACCATAGAATTCCATCACCCTATCACCTTCAATCTAGCGGTTACGTTGAATTGGGCAATAGAGAAATAAAATTAATATTGCAAAAGACTGTCAACAGATCTCGAAAGAATTGGTCTAAGAAACTTGATGATGCACTTTGGGGTTATAGAACAGCTTATAAAAATCTTATGGGTATGTCTCCACATAAAATGGTTTATGGAAAAGCTTGTCATTAGCCTCTTGAGTTAGAACATAAAGCATATTGGGCAATTAAAGAACTCAATTATGACTTCAAACTTGCCAGTGAAAAGAGCTCATTAGATGAATGGAGAACCCAAGCCTATGATAAAAGAATCCAAAAGCGGGAATTCAAGGTGGGTGAGTATGTTCTATTGTACAATTCACGTTTCAGATTTTTTGCAGGAAAACTTCTCTCTAAATGGGAAGGACCATATATTATCAAAGAAGTTTATCGCTCTGGAGCTATTAAGATCAATAATGCCGAAGGCACTAATCTGAAGGTGGTCAATGGACAAAGAATTAAGCACTATATCTCAGGTACACATACTAATGTTGAAACTAACATCATTCAAACCATGACACTGGAGGAATACATAAAAGAGACATTCCAGAACACTCCAAAACCCTAAAAAGGAAGAGGTACATAATACGGCAAGTAAACCGACTCCAAAAATTCCGTAAAAATATTTTCTGTCAGTTTTGGAATATTAGAAAAAAATAAGAAACACCCGAGAAGGCAACCCAGGTGCCCACTAGGCACCAGGGTGCGCCTGCCCCTCCTGGCGTGCCCTGGTGGGTAGTGGGCCCCTCGGGAGCCTTCCCAACTGCGTTTTCCTCTGGTTTACTTGTTTTTCAAGATAAACATTCTTTATATATGCTCCTGGACGTTTTGACCACCGCATCGCAAAAACTTGTTTCATGCTGTTTTTCTGCCAGATCTAGATCGACATGGCTCCACCAAGCTCTTCCAAGGACAAGTTCTACGAGAAGGTCATCAACCCCTACCTATCGGAAGTGATGAAGCACCCTCAAGCCATAGAGATGCGTGAGGGGGTGCTCCACATACAGGATGTTCAAGGGCCCAAGAAGACGGGAAGCGTGGAGACCAGGCTCGAGGCGGTGGAGTAGGAGATCTTCAAGTGCCAAGGGATGGTGGAGTGTGGACTTAGTGCCAACCACTCCATGATCACGGAATTCACCCGTGACCACAAGGTGGATGGCCAGTCTATGAAGGACATCGTCTTCAACTTCAATGAACGAATCGATTATATGCAAGGCCAAATTTATGATCTTCAAAATCAAAATTTTGAGTATGAGGCAAGGTTCAAAGGTATGAGTTTAGCTGCAAGTTTCAGGACTCGGGAGACTCGTGCATCCTTTTATGATGGTGAATCTATGCCATGGAAGCCGAAGGGCGATCCCACCACTTCATCACCACCACCATTACCAAAAAAGGAGACTTGAGTACACGCGTATGGGCACTCCCCTTGGCTTGTGCCAAGCTTGGGGGAGGTGCCCTGGTATCGTATCACCATCACTCTCTTATCTTCACTAGTTTTTAGTTCGATCCTTAGTTATTTCATGATTTAGTTGAATAAAAGTTTAGTATGATCTATTTTCGAGTGCTAGTTTCGTGATCTATCTATCTATATAATCGAGTGAGAGTTATATAATAAATATTAGTTCAAGTTTTTGCTTCTTTACTTTTATGTTTCAATCAAAATTAAGAAAATAATAAAAAAGGATCATATGCTAATATTATGGAAAGTGATAACATTACATAAAAAAGTATAAGTCGTAAAATTTATTGAAAGTAGACAAACATAGCATTGGTCAATGATGCAATTCATAAAAGAATTAATAAGGGAAGAGAAGATTCACATGCAAATATACTATCTTGGACATCTTTTATGATTGTGAGCCCCCATTAAGTATTTTATGTCAAATTGTTGACGTTGGACAAGGAAGACAACGTAATGATTTATGGTTGTTCATATTCACATAGAAGTTATATTGTCATAGATCCTCTAACATGTGGTGCTTGCTCAATACCTTTGCTAGCCAATAATCCGCAACAAGTAAAGATACTACTTGTGCATCCAAAAAAACCTTAAACCCAGTTTCATGTTACAAGAGTCCACTATACCTACCTATGGATTGAATAAGATCCTTCAAGTAAGTTGTCATCGGTGCATAAGGCAATAAAAAGTGCTTCTAAATATGTATGATCTTTTAGTGTAAGGAAAAATAAGTGTTGTACGAACTTGTGATGGCAAAGAAATAAAAGCGACGGACTGCATAATAAAGGTTGCTATCACAAGGGGCAATATAACATGATAATCTTTTGCATTAAGGGCTTGTGCATCCAAAAATAAAAAGCGCATGACAACCTCTGCTTCCCTCTGCGAAGGGCCTATCCTTTACTTTTATGTATTTACCTTTTATGCAAGAGTAAATAGTATTCTCCTCTATACCTTTTATTTTTCTCTTTTGCAAGCATCATGTGGTGGGAAAAGATCTAGGCAAATATATCCAGTTGGATATGAGTGTTCATGAGTTATTATTGTTGACATCACCCTTGAGGTGAATAGGTTGGGAGGCAAAATTATAAGCCCCTATCTTTCTATGTGTCTGGCTGAAACCCTTTGCTCCATATATATGGTGTGAGTGTTAGCAATTACAGAAGACTAAATGATGGTTGAGTATGTGGACTTGCTAAAAAGCTCCGATACGAGACCCTCCCTGAAAATATGATGAATTGCAATTGCATTGTTGACTGAGAACATAGTTTGTTAGTTTTCAAGAAAGTTTATGCATTATACTTTGATGTTGTGATGAATTATTACTTGCTCATGAGAAGTTGTATGATAATAAATATTGTTGTTATAATAATGATCATGATGCTGCTATGTCTGTATTTTGTTTTCATCAACACCTCTCTCTCTAAACATGTGGGCATGATTTTCGATATCGGCTTTCACTTGGGGCAAGTGAGGTCTAAGCTTGGGGGAGTTGATACTTCCATTTTATATCATGTTTTCCTACTGTTATTTATAGTGTTTTTAGGCAATATAACACTTTGTCGAGTAATTCTAATGCCTTTTCTCTCATAATATGCAAGGTTTACACAAAGAGGGAGATTGCCGACAGCTGCAATTCTGGACCTGAAAAATCTATGTTAGAGATACCTATTCTGCACATCTGCAAATGAGCTGAAATTTTACGAAGATTTATTTTGGAATATATAAAAATTATTGGAGAAAATAAATTCTAGAGGGGGCCACCAAGGTGCCCACTAGGCATCAGGGCGTGCCTACCCCCCTGGTGCACCCTGGTGGGTAGTGGGGCCCCTGGCCAGCCTCCGGTGCCCATCTTCTAGTATATAGGCCCATTTTCCCGAGAAAAAATAAACAGAGGAATTTTGGGATGAAAGTGACTAGATGAAATTCCCATGTGTCCTCAAGAACATTTTACTTATTATAAGAGACTGTTTCGGCCTATCCTTTGCTACAAAAAGGATTGGGCTACCTTGTTGCACCTATTGTTACTTGTTAATTGTTACAAATTATCTTGCTATGAAACTACCTGTTACCGATAATTTTAGTGCTTGCAGAAATTACCTTGCTGAAAACCGCTTGCCATTTCCTTCTGCTCCTCGTTGGGTTCGACACTCTTACTTATCGAAAGGACTATGATTGATCCCCTATACTTGTGTGTCATCACTCCCACGCAACTCCGTTTGACCTAATTCCACATCTATAAATTCCCAAATATTCCCAAACCAACAAAGAACCACTCGAAACACTTTTTCAACAGACCTATGGGATACCTTCTAGAGGCCTTTTTTGGTACTCTACTGGAGGGGGACTCGATCATGGAGGGCTTATACATCATCCATGCTGCCTTCTGATGATGCGTGAGTAGTTCACCGCAGACCTATGGGTCCATAGGTAGTAGCTAGATGGCTCTTCTATCTCTTTGATCTTCAATACAATGTTCTCCTTGATCTTCTTGGAGTTTTATCTGATGTAATCTTCTTTTGTGGTGTGCTTGTTGGGATCCGAAGAATTGTGGGTTTATGATCTCAATATTCATTGAAAGTAATTGAGTCTTTTCTGAACTTTATTATGCATGATTGTTATAGCTTTGTATTTCTCTCCGATCTATCCGTTTGGTTTGGCCAACTAGATTGATTTATGTTCAGTGGGAGAGGTGCTTTGTAATGGGTTCAATCTTGTGGTGCTCTATATCCCAGTGACAGAAGGGGACAAGACACGTATTTGTATTGTTGCTATTAAGGGAAAAACAACGGGTTTATTAATATGATTGGATTTACTTTGTCTACATCATGTCATCTTGCTTAAGGCGTTACTCCATTTTTTTAACTTCATACCATAGATCCATGTTGGATATCGGTCGATTGGTGGAGTAATAGTAGTAGATGCAGGCATGAGTCGGTCTGCTTGTCTCGGATTTGATGACTATACACATGATCATTGCCGTGAATACGTCATAACTATGCGCTTTTCTATCAATTGCCCAATAGTAATTTGTTTACCCACCTTATGTTATGTGTTCGAGAGAGAAGCATCTAGTGAAAACTATGACCCCCGGGTCTACTTTAATCATATTATAAAAACCAAAATACCTTTTCTGCAATTTATTTACTTTTATTTTATTTTACAATTTATCTATCTACCTATACAAGGTTTGATCCTTGCAAGTAACGAGTTCAAGGGGATTGACAACCCTCTTGCCCGTGTTGGGTGCAAGTATCTGCTTTTGTGTGTGCAGGTGTAGTTCATGAGGCTTTGCATAATTCTGCTATTGGTTCGATAAACCTTTGTTCTCACTCAGGGAAATACTTATCTCTACTGTACTGCATCTCCCCTCCTCTTCAGGGAAAATCCCAACGCAGCTCACAAGTAGTAGCTATCGTCGTCGATGATTGATGGGGGGAGGGAGAGGCGAAGGTGGTGCAAACACACGCTGGGGAGAGGGGGGTTGTACGGGCGCTGTGGCATACTGGAGCTCTTGGAGGTGCAGATGGCACTCCTGTTCGGGATCTCCATCATGGATGAGGTCCTCCCTGGCTCGAGGATAACGCCTGCCACCCTGACCTAGAGGCCGACTACGACAACGACCAGGAGGATATCTCCCATGGCGACTATTGACACTCGAAAATGGCATGATTGCAAGAGTGACTTGAGGCTGTAGCAAGATGATGTCAAATTTGTGATTTAATTTCACCATTGGATGGTTGTCTTCAAGCCGATCGAAATAGATATAGAGCTGGTCCAACATGGAGCTCGGTTGCAAAAGTTATGACAATCTTAGAGATGCTTGTGTTGACATCAGATTAAAGAATGGCATGAAACCAAATTAAGATTGCCTCAGATGGAAAAAGTTTCATCATGAAAGTTCTTCGTCTTGTCGAAACAGATGATTTTGCTATAAAATCGTCTTATTCCATGATCGTTTACAAAAGTTGCAGCCAAAACTATGTGATGCTGCAGTAAATGGCCGACTCATCCGGGTGGGGAGCCGGGTCATCTGACCGATGGCCGGACGAATGTCCCGGACATATGGGCTATCATTCAGGAAGGCAACAGAAAGTTGAAGTCGAAGCCGAATGATCTGGGATAGGTCCCGGATGATCCAGGCAATTGTGACGCCCCCGGCTCAATCGTGCACTAATCATACATGCAAATGCACACGATCAAGCCTAAGGACTCACGGGAAGATATCACAACACAACTCTAAAACATAAATAAAGTCATACAAGCTTTATATTACAAGCCAGGGGCCTCGAGGGCTCGAATACATAAGCTTGCGACCAAGCGTCAACGGAAGCATCAGATATCTGAGTACAGATATGAAATAGAAACAGAAAGGCCTTTAGAAAGGCGGGGCAAAATAAAACACTACGATCGAAAGGCGTAGGCCTCCTGCTTGGGACCCTCCGATCCTACTCCTGGTCGTCAGTCAACTCGTAGTAGTATCCATCCTCTGGGTAGTAGTAGTAGTCGATCGACGGGGCATCTATCTCAGGGGGCTCCGTCCTCTGGTCACGACAAACTGATATGGGGAGAAAAGGAAAACAAGACAACCATGAGTACTCAGAAGTACTCAGCAAGCAAGGATCTACACTACATATGCAACATTTTCAAAGAGAGACTGTATATGTGGACTGGGCTGCAGAAATGCTAGAATAGAGAGAAGGCCTAGTCCTATCGAAGACTAGCATCTTCAGAGGTCTTGCAGCATTAGAAGAGTGTAGACAGTACCATATAATGTAGCAGTATCATTAAGTCTCAACCTCACCCAGAGATCCTTTCTCGACTCCCTGCGAGAAAGCAATCCCAGAGCCATACAGTCATCAACCTCGTCCGGAGATCCCTTCTCGACTCCCTGCGAGAAGCAATCCCAGAGCCATAGTATCTAGTTCTATTTGTATCAATCAGGATACAACTCCGAGTGTCCTTTACCGTAGGACCGGCTATCGATAGAAGTTTTCTTCCCTGCAGGGGTGCACCAACTTACCCAACACGCTCGATTAACTCTGGCCGGACACACTTTCCTGGGTCATGCCCGGCCTTGGCCAAACGATACATCGCAACCCTACCTACAGCTCAGCAGAGAGGTCCCCGCCGGTCTACATCCTAAGCGCTCAGGGGTCTTGGGCCGTCGCCCTGTGCACTCCGGGTCGTTGCGAGCAGGGTGGATACCAGCGCCAATGGCACGATCCGACCCGGCCACAATGCTGAACTGGACGTCTGACAGAGCTTTCGGCTGATGCTACGATGCAGAACGCCCATACTATGCCCACGTGATGGTTAGTGCTATCAGACCAGAGGCCTGCTCGGATCAAATATCCAAATCGTTAGTGGACTAAGGCTTGCGGTAACGAGCAGAGACTCACGAAAGATGTGACCCCGTCGCCCCGTCTCGAGGACTTGCGGCAAGGGCCAAGAATGCCCGGCCATGCCTCGTATTCTCACTCGGGCACCACACAGGCACCCGTCTTCACAACACTCGCCTCACAGGCGCACGCGGGTACCCCTCAGGGTCGACCCGCCTATCCAAGTAACAGTGTAAAGTCCAAGTATCCGTGTGTCCATAACATCAGGGGAATCCGAGGTATCACCCTCGTTGGATTCCTACTCGATGTATCCGTCAAGGTGAACTCGGAGGAATCACCCTCACTGGGTTCACACTTGAGGTGTTGTACGACGGCGTCGTTATCGGAAGCGGTGAAGGAGGAATCACCCTCGATGACCACGACCGAATAGCTACTCTACAGAGTTAACATCAGAAGTGCTACAAGAGGTTTCACCCTCGGCACTCGATAGTAACACTGCAGTGTCGTTACAACTAAGGGGGGGTGATGTGCGGTGTCGGGGCCTGGTCTTCAATCCCGTTGATCGGGTCTTCGGATAATCCAGCGGGGCGGTCGGGACTAGTGGGGTCACTGATAGGTCTCTACCTAGCCTATACTAAGCAGTTTAGGATATGCAGGTAAATATCAACAGCAGGTTACAATAAACAGGCTATGCATCAGAATAGGTAAAGCAGTAGCAGCAGCAATTCTAATGCAAGCATGAGAAAATAGAATGGGCGATATCGGGATGATCAAAGGGGGGGCTTGCCTGGTTGCTTTGCGGCAAAGGCAAGGTCGTCAATGGTGTCTTCGGTCTCCGGAGCTGCGTCGGTCTCGGGGACGACGTCGGGGTCTAACGAGAGAGAAGAGGAGGAGGAAACAGTATAAATACACAGCGAACAAGTGCAGCACAAAGCATAACATGGCAACACGCAGTGACAGAGGTGATCTAACGCAGTGCCGGGTGATACTGGCAAAGGTGGAATTCATCCGGGAATGTTTTCCCTGTTCCGGACATATGTCGGACAGGTGACCGAAGGAAGAATGTCCCATGTTCAGGTAGTTAGAGACGTGTGACGGACGAACGGACCATGTATTCGGATCCGTCTCGAAATTCGGAGCATTTTTCATATATAAATTATTTTCATCGGAGTTACGATTTAAAAGATATGATTTTCTAAAGTTTTTATTAATTTCTGGAATTTAAATATTTATTTAATTTCGAATTATCCAAAACAGTAAAAGATGACGTCATTATGATGTCAGCACTGCATCAGTGGTCAGCGGACCCGCTGACCAGTCAACCGGGCCCACGCAGGACCCACTGGCAGTGACTGGGCACTGCCCAGTCAGCTGTCTGTGAGACAGACAGGTGGGGCTGGGTCAACGCCACATCAGCAAGTCAACTGACGCGTGGGGCCAGAGGGTTTATTAATTAAAATAGTTAATTTCAAACTACCGATTAATTAAGTGCGCGGGGCCCGCCTGTCATAGAGACAGGGGGTTAATTAAACCGGGGATTAGGGCCCCTAACGACGGCCACGTCGGCCACCATCACCGGCGTTAAGCCGAAGCGGCGGAGGTGCTCAGTCCGGCCAGCTCCGGCCACGGGAGCTCGCGTGGAGGGGCGCAATCGAAAGCTGTAGCTGCGGCGCGTCGATCGGTGGACGCAGAACGACCGGAGATGGACAGGAGCGAGTGCAGCATCGATCATGGCGGCGGTGGAGCTCGGTGATCAACGGCGACGGTGCTACGGTGCACGGCTTGATGAACTAAATAGCACTATGAGCTCCTGGGAGCACACTGAGCTTAATGACGCGCTCGGACGCGACGAAAGGTGGTCCAGGCCACGGCAGCGCCATGGCCGGCGGCGAGTCATCTCGGCCACGACGACGGGCACGGCTACGGGGACGAAACCGACTAGGAGAAAGAAGGGAAAAATGCTGCGGCTCACAGTGACTCGATTGGAGCGGACGACGAGCTCGGGGACGGACGGAGGCCGGTGAATTCGACAGAGGCGGACGTCGGTGCCGAATGTTGACGATGATGACGAAGGCGGCGATGCAGCACCTTGTGGCTTGAACTTCTTCAGTGCGGAGGCGTAGTCGACGCTCGCGGAGCGTTTGGGCACGCCAGGGCGGCGAACGGTGGTCGCTGGCCACGGGATTGACGACGGCGCGGTGGCGCGGCGATGTGGTGTTCGGGCGAGGAGGAACAGAGAGGGGAAGAGGTGAGGAGTGGCCGGGGGGGCCAGAGGAGCGCTGGGGGCTGCCCTTTATCCACGGCGAGCGGCGAGGCGTGGTGTCGAGCGAGGAGAAGGGGGGCCGGGGCGCTGCGGGCAGTGCGGGCGACAGCGGCGTGCGGTGGTGAACAGGGGAAGTGGACGGGAGGTGTTGGGCTGGGCCAGAACTGTGCTGGGCAGGCCGGTAGGTGCATAGTAGACTAGGCCTTTTTTTCCTTTTTTTTCTATTTTTCTTTTTATTTATTGTTTTGCCTTTCAATTTCATTCCAAAAGACTTTTGCAAAATATGAGACATAGTCCAATAATATCAGTGCATTATATGCCACTGTTATAAAAAGGTTTTGAGTCCAAAGGTTTTCATTTGGGATTTTATTTAATTAAAAGGTATGAAATAGTGATGTTTTACTGCTGTTTGAGTCAGTTAATTAATTTAGTGAATGTTGGTTATGATTTTAGAATTGTCTGCGGAATATTTTCCATTTAATGAACATTTTTTATTCTGGGTTTGGACAACTTTTATTTTTACTTTAAGTTTGAATTTCCATTTGAATTTGAATTTGAAAGGAGATATGATCCAAATGATGTTTAAGCACTGTTTATCATGATGACATGGCATTATCAAAAGGGGGATTACTGTGGCTAACCACTGGAGGTGTTACAAGTCTCCTCCACTAACAAGAATTCTCGTCCCGAGAATTAAGTGGTAGAAGGGAAAAGTTCGGGGTATTCAGCACGAAGATTATCCTCGCGTTCCCAAGTGGCTTCATCTTCAGTATGATTTGACCACTGCACTTTGAGGAACTTGGTAACCTTCTGACGGGTCCGACGTTCAGCTTCATCGAGAGTGCGGATCGGATGCTCCTTATAAGAAAGATCATCATGCAATTCGAGCATTTCGTGATCCACAACTCGGTGCGGAGATTCCTTGAAGCATTTACGAAGTTGCGACACATGGAAGACTTCGTGGATATGGGAGAATTGTGGCGGCAATTCCAATTTATATGCCACCTGACCACGTCTTGCTACAATGCGGAAAGGACCAATGTAGCGTGGAGCTAACTTGCCCTTGATGCCAAAACGGTGGGTGCCCTTCATAGGAGTGACACGCAGATAAGCTTGATCACCAGGTTGATAAGTCAAACCCCATCGTTTGCGATCATAGTTGCTCTTCTGGCGGTCCTGAGCCGCCTTGAGATTTTCCCGGACAATACGGACTTGTTCTTCGGCGTGTTGAATAATATCCGGACCCACGAGCGGTCGTTCCCCAGTTTCAGACCAATTCAGTGGGGTTCGACACTTACGTCCATATAGAACTTCGAAGGGGGCCATTTTCAAGCTGGTTTGATAACTGTTGTTATAAGAGAACTCGGCATATGGAAGAGATTCTTCCCACTTCTTGCCGAATGAAATAACACAAGCCCGAAGCATGTCTTCAAGCACTTGGTTGACTTGCTCGACTTGGCCTTGGGATTGGGGGTGATAAGCTGAACTCCAGGTAATATGAGTTCCCATAGCTATTTGGAAACTTTCCCAGAATTTGGAAGTGAAAAGGCCGCCACGGTCCGAACTGATCTCCTTCGGAATACCGTGGAGTGATACAATTCTGGAGATATACAACTCTGCTAACTGGCTAGCAGTGATAGTTTCCTTGACGGCCAGAAAGTGTGCAACTTTGGAGAGTTGGTCGACGACGACAAGAATAGCGTCATGACCCTTCTGTGACCTGAGAAGTCCTGTAATGAAATCCATCTGAACCTTATCCCATTTCCACAGAGGAATAGGAAGTGGTTGCAGAATTCCAACAGGCTTCTAATGTTCTGCTTTAACGCGATGACACACATCACATTCAGCAACATATCGAGCAATATCCTGCTTCATTTTTGTCCACCAGTACCTTTGACGGAGATCATGATACATCTTGGTGCTACCCGGATGAATAGACAGCGGTGTATAATGTGCCTCCTTCATGACCTTGTCAGTCATGAGTTCGAAGCGAGGTACCACAATGCGGTTTCTGAAATACAAGGTTCCATCTTCAGACAGCGAGAAATCCCTGTACTTTTCAAGGTGAAGATTTTTCTTCATCATATCAACTTCAGCATCTTTAGCTTGCGCATTCTTAATAGCTTTCTCAAGATCGGGTTGTATCACAAGGTTATTAAGAGAACCCTGTGGAACAATACGTAGATTCAACTTGCACAGTTCTTCAAAAAGACGAGGTTGAGCTCGCCTAACCATGAGGTTGTCGCAATAGGACTTGCGGCTTAAGGCATCAGCCATCACGTTAGCCTTGCCAGGGGTATAGGATATACCCAAATCATAGTCCGCAATGGCCTCCATCCATCTTTGCTGACGGAGGTTTAGAGATGGTTGGGTGAACAAGTGCTTCAGACTTTTATGATCCGTGTAGATCTCGCAACGATTACCGAGAAGGTAATGTCGCCACAACTGCAATGCATAGATCACAGCAGCTAGTTCTAGATCATGTACCGGATAATTCTCTTCATGTGGGCGCAACTGACGAGAGCCATAAGCAATCACTTTACGCTCTTGCATTAGGACACAGCCTAATCCTTCACGGGATGCGTCACAATAGATCACAAAGTCTTTACGGGTATCTGGAGGAGATAGTACTGGGGCAGATGTCAGCTTGTCTTTGAGTGTCTGGAAACTTTCCTGACATTTTTCTGTCCATTCAAATTTAATGCCCTTGTGAAGCAGATCAGTCAAAGGCTTAGCAATCTTAGAAAAGTTCTCGACAAATCGACGGCAATAGCTTGCAAGGCCGAGAAAACTTCTCACTTGCTTGACGTTCTTCGGAGGAGTCCAGTCAAGAATAGCCTGAACTCGTTCTGGGTTAACAGCAATTCCATCCTTGGAGATCACATGACCAAGATACGTTACTTCAGAAAGCCAGAATTCACATTTGGAGTATTTGGCATACAACTGGTGTTCTCGGAGCCTTTCCAGTACAAGACGGAGGTGTTCGGCATGTTCTTCCTTATTCTTCGAATATACCAGAATATCATCTAGATAAACCACGACGAACTTGTCGAGGTAATCCATTAAGATGTAATTCATCAGACAGGAATAATGTGGCTGGAGCATTTGTTAAGCCAAATGACATGACAGTGTACTCATAAGAACCACAGCGAGTAACGAATGCTGTCTTGGGAATATCCTCTTCGCGGACTCGGATCTGATGATAACCCAACCTCAAGTCGAGTTTAGAAAACACCGATGATCGATCAACTTGCTGGATCCTACTCTCCGTGTGCACTCTGATGCAGAATCCGGTCTTATCGAATGACAACTCGGAGTATATTACAACTCGGAGAGAAAGGTTAAACAAAACAATGGAAAGGAAAATGATTATCAGACTAATCAGATCAATATCAGGGAAATCACACAGATATCCAGCTCTCAGGGTGGACGAGAATCACGAGATCCTAAGTGTCGGCATTAGTAAACTTTATTTAACCCGAATAGAACAGAGATCAGAGTCCCAGAGTAAAGGTCGAGGAGTAAAAGATCCTAATACCACCCAATTGGCGACGTGGGCCCGTAAGCCACACAGCCAAGTTAGTAAAACAGTTTTCGGTTACTAGACTCAACTTCGGACAAGGAGTTGGAAAGGGGGATTCCTACAGGCAGTCGGCTCTGATACCAACTTGATCAAAGGGGGGCTTGCCTGGTTGCTTTGCGGCAAAGGCAAGGTCGTCAATGGTATCTTCGGTCTCCGGAGCTGCGTCGGTCTCGAGGACGACATCGGGGTCTAACGAGAGAGAAGAGGGGGAGGAAACAATATAAATACACAATGAACAAGTGCAGCACAAAGCATAACATGGCAACACGCGGTGACAGAGGTGATCTAACGCAGTGCCGGGTGATACTGGCGAAGGGGGAATTCATCCGGGAATGTTTTCCCGGTTCCGGACATATGTCGGACAGGTGACCGAAGGGGGAATGTCCCGTGTTCAGGTAGTTATAGACGTGTGACGGACGAACGGACCGCGTATTCGGATCCGTATCGAAATTCTGAGCATTTTTCATATATAAATTATTTTCATCGGAGTTACGGTTTAAAAGATATGATTTTCTAAAGTTTTTATTAATTTTTGGAATTTAAATATTTATTTAAATTTGAATTATCCAAAACAGTAAAAGATGACATCATTATGATGTCAGCACTGCGTCAGCGGTCAGCGGACCCGCTGACCAGTCAACCAGGCCCACGCGGGACCCACTGGCAGTGACTGGGCACTGCCCAGTCAGCTGTCTGTGAGACAGACAGGTGGGGCTGGGTCAACGCCACGTCAGCAAGTCAACTGACGCGTGGGGCCAGAGGGTTTATTAATTAAAACAGTTAATTTTAAACTACCAATTAATTAAGTGCGCGGGGTCCGCCTGTCATAGAGACAGGGGGTTAATTAAACCGGGGATTAGGGCCCCAAACGACGACCACGTCGGCCACCATCACCGGCGTTAAGCCGAAGCGGCGGAGGTGCTCAGTCCGGCCAGCTCCGGCCACGGGAGCTCGCGTGGAAGGGCGCAATCGAAAGCTGCAGTTGCGGCGCGTCGATCGGTGGGAGCAGAACGACCGGAGAAGGACAGGAGCGAGTGCAGCGTCGATCATGGCGGCGGCGGAGCTCGGTGCTCGACGGCGACGGTGCTACGGTGCACGGCTTGATGAACTAACTAGCAGTATGAGCTCCTGGGAGCACGCTGAGCTTAATGACACGCTCGGACGCGACGAAAGGTGGTCCAGGCCACGGTAGAGCCATGGCCGGCGGCGAGTCATCTCGGCCACGACGACGGGCACGGCTACGGGGACGGAACCGACTGGGAGAAAGAAGGGAAAAACACTGCGGCTCACAGTGACTCGATTGGAGCGGACGACGAGCTCGGGGACGGACGGAGGCCGGTGAATTCGACGGAGGCGGACATCGATGCCGAATGTTGACGATGATGACGGAGGCGGCAATGCAGCACCTTGTGGCTTGAACTTCTTCGGTGCGGAGGCGTAGTCCACGCTCGCGGAGCGTTTGGGCACGCCAGGGCGGCGAACGGTGGTCGCTGGCCACGGGATTGACGACGGCGCGGTGGCGCGGCGATGTGGTGTTCGGGCGAGGAAGAACAGAGAGGGGAAGAGGTGAGGAGTGGCCGGGGGGGCCAGAGGAGCGCTGGGGGCTGCCCTTTATCCACGGCGAGTGGCGAGGCGCGGTGTCGAGCGAGGAGAAGGGGGGCCAGGGCGCGGCGCGCGGTGCGGGCGACAGCGGCGTGCGGTGGTGAACAGGGGAAGGGGACGGGAGGTGTTGGGCTGGGCTGGCACTGTGCTGGGCAGGCCGGTAGGTGCATAGTAGACTAGGCCTTTTTTTCTGTTTTTCTTTTTCTTTACTGTTTTGCCTTTCAATTTCATTCCAAAAGACTTTTGCAAAATATGAGACATAGTCCAATAATATCAGTGCATTATATGCCACTGTTATAAAAAGGTTTTGAGTCCAAAGGTTTTCATTTGGGATTTTATTTAATTAAAAGGTATGAAATAGTGCTGTTTTACTGCTGTTTGAGTCAGTTAATTAATTTAGTGAATGTTGGTTATGATTTTAGAATTGTCTGCGGAATATTTTCCATTTAATGAACATTTTTTATTCTGGGTTTGGACAACTTTTATTTTTACTTTAAGTTTGAATTTCCATTTGAATTTGAATTTGAAAGGAGATATGATCCAAATGATGTTTAAGCATTGTTTATCATGATGACATGGCATTATCAAAAGGGGGATTACTGTGGCTAACCACTGGGGGTGTTACAGCAATCATCCGGATTGGAGTCCGGACACCCGGACAATTTTCCTGCTGCAGACCTTAGAAAACAGCCCAAAACTGCTTCAAGATGGCGTCAAATCGAAAAACGTTCAGCACGAAAGTTGTTCGTCTCATCAAAACAATTACATTTTACTTTGGGCGCATCTTGTATTAGGCCTATGAAACATAAAAACCGAACTGCTATATCAGACATAAGTAATCCGTGTTCGGTTAATATTGGAAGGATTTGGACAAGATTGGGAGCCCTTTCTTGTACAGGAAGTCCAACTGCTCCATAAATAGATAAGAGGTGAAGGCCAATTGAAGAACACACAATTGACAAATCAATCTACCACTTTTACCTTTACTTTTATCTTCTCCCTTGTTTTCTTCTTCCTAGTTCTTCGTTCGTTCTTCTTTTTGCAGGGCGGCGAACCTTGAGGCCCTAGAAGCGATCAGGTCAACATAGGGTAGCCCATAGCCACCACGCACCCTGACAGGGTCCCTCCCATGTGTGTGGGGTTTTGGGTCCACAAAAGCACCCGTCGGATTGCTTGCATACTGCGCTTTCGGAAGGGTCTCCTTCGACGTGAGTTGCGGTGTATCAGCCCCGGTGTCGAGGGTACATGGTGACGTGTTCGTGTGCGAACAACGACGATGGCCACGATGAGGCGGAGGTGGCCATGGCCCTGCTAGTCGGCGGCGTCTCAGCCATGCGGTTCCGCGTCAGGGGAGGGCTTGCCTGCTCCCTGCTCCTCCGATACCCGACGACATGGAGCCGATGTCAAGGTCCCCTCCCCCTTTTCTCGCCTCTGATCTTGTTCGTAATTGGATGCATAGTTGTTGCATAGTTCTTAGGCCTGTCAGTTTTGGATAAAATCACACAATATGATCTGGATCAGTCTTACTTGCTTCATAGGCCTCAGGATATGAACCTGTTGCAGTATATGTAGATTTCAAGTTGATCAAACCCATGGCAAATTTTGCATAAAATGTTTTCTGAAATGACCCCCATGGCAAAAGCATTGACACTTAGGCATATGGCATGTTTTGGTTATGTCCAAGGCATTTTGTGGTACATATTTGAAACTAGAAGCTTATGTTTGCCATGTAATTTTGTTATGTGTTTGCCATTGCAACTAGATGCTTATGTTGCCATGTATTCTTTTTGTTATTAGATAGATGTGTTTTTGCCATGGCAACTAGAAGCTTATGTTTGGCCATGTAATTCTATAATGTGTTTGCCATGGCAAATAGATGCTTATGTTGCCATGACCACAACATTCCTTGAGTCTTTTTGCCCCATATATCCCGAAGAATGTTGCCATGACATTTTTACATTTTTGTTTGAGAACATGGCATTTTTTTATCTCTTTAACTTTGTTTTTGGCATGGCAATAATTCTGATCTTTTTACCATGTTCTTCCTCAACCGGAAAATTGGGGTTATATTGTTTCAAAAGTCATGGCAAACCTACTTTGTTATACTATGGAAAGTTCTTATTTAACACAACATGGTAAATGTTTGTCCATGTCTCATGGCATTTTTTCTACTATGAATCTGCCATGGCAAATTTTGAGTTCACAATTTTTGTTTTGGAGAGTTCATTCCTTTTTTTCTATCGTATATTTCCCATGGAAAATACACATTTTAGCTCATGGCAAATACGTCTTTAAGGTTAGATTGAGAAATTTTTTTCACATGAAAATTTGTTCCAATGTTTTTGCCCTGGAAAATTCCTGTTTTTAGCCATGGGAAAAATGAACCACGGCCAAATACTCAAGTTAGCTCATGTCAAATTTGTACTCCCTCTGTAAAGAAATATAAGAGCGTTTAGATCACTACTTTAGTGATCTAAATGCTCTTATATTTTTTTTAAGGGGGAGTAACATTTTAGATTGACAACTTTTTTTCCATCGCAGATTGTTCATATTTTTGCCATGGCAAATTTGTAACCTTTTTCCCATGGTAAATACGCAAGTTTAGCTCATGGCAAATACGTTAAGGTTAGCATGAGATTTTTTTCCCATTGCAAGTTTGTTCAAATATTTTTGGCCATGGGAAATTAGTTTTTGTATTTATCATGGTAATTTATATACAAATTTTTCATGATGGCAAATTTACATTTTATCACCACAACAAAAATACATGTACTGCCATGACAAATTTTCGCTTCCATGTCAATTTAACTTCTCATGGCAATTTTTGGTTTTTCATGGGACCACTTGCAAATTTATCCATGGCATTTTTTTTCCTTTGAGTACATATTGAGCATGGCAAATGAACAAGAAACATTTTTTCCTTATATATCATGTTACCTTTTTTAAGAACATGTCATTATTTTACTTTGTAGCATTCAATTTTTTTTTCTATTTGTCATGGGAAATTTTACGTTTCTTGCCATGGCAAATTTTTAATTTTCCCATTGCAAACTAACTCTTATCCCCATGGCAAATTTACTTTAACATACATGGCAAATTTTAGTTTTATTGCCATGGCAAGTTTTGTTCATTTGCTATGACCTTTTTTAAATTTTGTTTTGCCATGCCTAATTTACCTTATTGCCATGGAAATTTTACTTTAACATACATGACATTTTTTACTTTTATTTCTATGGCAATTTTTTTCCATGGCAAATATTGTGTTCTTAGAGAACATTTTTATATTATTTTGCCATGCCCCTTTTATTAGTAGATACTATGACATTTTAGTTTTTTAAACGAGGGAATTTGAAGTAATTAGACCATGGTTGTTTTCTTAAATACACCATTTAACACTTGCCATGCCAACTTTAAAATGTGTTGACATGGGAAGTTTATATGTTTTTTACGGTGTTTTTGACATGGAAACTAAAATATACTGTTTGCCACCGTAATCTAAGATGTGCTTTTGCCATGCCAAATTAAGATGTGTTTTTGCCATGGCAAAAAGTGTGTCTCGTACACCATAGCAAAATATGTAACAATTTCTTTGTGAATATTCACATGACAAATTTATGAAAATTTGATCATCATAACATTTTTTTGTTTTGAGAACATGGCAAATTTTTACCATTTAGATTGGTAAAACTTACTTTTATTTTCCATGGGAATTTTTAATTTTCTTGTCACGTGAAATTTTTAATTTGTAATTTTGCTGTGGCAAATTTACCTTCATCCCCATGGCAAATTTGTTCAAATGTTTTTGCCATGGGAAATTGGTTTTTGTATGTATCATGGTAATTTTTACACTAATTTATTCATCATAGCAAATTTACATTTATCACTACGGAAAAATTACTTATACTACCATGGCAAATTTACTTTTTCGATGTCAACTTATTAGCTCACAATTTTTTTGACTCTTCCTGGGAGAGTTGTAAATTTTACCATGGCAATTTTTATTTTGAGTACATTTTGAGCATGGAAAAAAAAGAAGAAACTTTTTTTATATAACATGTTACCTTTTTTAAGAATGTGTCAGTTTTTTACTTTGTAGCATTGTAATTTCTTTTTTTGGCATAGCATTTTCATTTTTTTGCCATGGTATTTTCACAAATTCATCTTTTCATTTTCCTTTTTTGGACATTTACAAATTTTTCATAGCATGGTAAAATCTTGGCTTTAGTAGTCACAATCAAAACTGTTTTTTTATCACAGTAAGAACTAGGCTAAACCGGGCTTTATTTTTTAGTCACAACAAAAGGCTTTACAAGAGTTGTAGGTGTTCGCGCCGAGGTTTTTTTCCTACCGACCGGAATCGTTCAATGGATGGAACCCCTACAACGAACATTTTGTTGGATTTGGGGCTCTACCAGACCGAACATTCGGTGGCTATCGACGTCCAAAAAAAGCATAGAGCTCCATCTCACCCTGCGTTCTCTGATGGCCATGGCTATAAACCAAAAAGGACACAAAATCTCCTGCCGATCTTCGTCAGACAGGTAGTCTCTCAATCCTCGACATCCCCTCTCACCCCACCCCCTCCCCTCACAATTCTGTAGCAATTCCTTAGACAACGCCTAACTGTTGAACTCATCTACATAACCTATCATTGCAGTCTATAGTCAAGCTCATAGGCAAACTAACTATCAGTTCATTCAAATACTTGTTACTCTGGACTGATTGGTGATGGAGTCCTAGACTAGGGGGTACTCACCACGTCGTCTTTTGACCAGGTGGGTCGGGTTGAGGACCCCCATGGCAGTTCACTAACGGGCCACTTCGGGCAACCCATGTTGTATACAAAGAAGATTCCACAAGACTTGGTGCACAAGGTGAGGACTTTTCTAAATCCTAGGCCTCCGGTGCATTATATAAACCGATACTAGGCTAGTCTATAGCTGATCTCATATTCATTATAATCATACAAAACAATCTTGTGGTAGATATATGTACTCTGTACTATACCCCATATCAATACAATCAAAAGCAGGACGTAGGGTATTGTCTCTTCGAGAGAGCCCGAACCTGGGTAAAATCTCTGTGTCCATGTTACCATCATTCTAATATGCCTAGATGAGGACCCCTACCTCGAGATATGCCAAAATCGACTCCGATATTGGTGGCCCATACAGGTCCCTGCTGGTAGTCATCATGGTGCAATGTGAATTTAGATCGGCTCTGACGCGATCTACACGTCAGAACCGAGATCCATCATTGACGTTAGCATCTTTGTCGCTGTCTCAACTTGTCACCTCGGCTAGACCGAGGACTATACCCCATGTCGCATCGCCAATATCGGACATGTGCCTTCTTCAACATCAACTTCGATCTCAACCGAGATCACAGAAAAACCATCCATGGAGCTCGGGGGCTCAACGTCAACATTGCCCTCATGCGACTGTGCAGAATTTTCTGGACAACGGATTTGTTTTCACCATCCCCGCCCCCCCGAGCACCGCTTTGATGATTGGTTCAGTGGAATTGAATCTATACAACCCTGTAAATTTCATCGCGTTCCGATCAAGAAATCTCTCGCAATCATCGATATAATGAAACCCTGTCGAATCTGGATGAGTTTGGGGCAAGGAGTCCAGTGTCCATATCATACATCCTTTGGAAAATCCAACCGTTCATCGGCCGCGAAATTCCTATGTTGACAACCCCTCTACATTTCAGCTCAATCCGACCGTCTAAACTATGGAACGAGTCTGAGGAGTGCATTAATTCTCGGATATGTTTTCATGCACGGAAATGAATCCGACCCGAGTTCATCTTTTTTCATAAATGAATTATTGGTCGTCCATTTTGAAGGAATTTTTTCTATGCTATTGTGTTTTGATCTCAAACACGTGCGAATAATTTTGAGCCTTTTCCATGGTGCTCTTCACCGTCGCGCTGGTGTTAAACCATCTGACCTTGTTCCTCCACAAATGCCAACCTGCGCTAGACGAGTCATTGCTTCATCGAGCCGACGTCAACCACATCTGAACATCACCTTGACGAGCCGACCAATAGTTCGACATCGCTACGGACAAATCATCACCAAGACAACATCGTCACTCCATAGATTGCACGGGTCGGGCGCGCCAACATCACCGCGTGGTCACTTCATCAAGCTGGCATCCACTGTGTCACAGTATCGTAGCGAATATCTCTATTTAAATGAAATATCTCATTTAAGCTAAGGGTGAATGAGTGTAAAAATATCACTCATCAGTCATCCACACCCAACCCGAGTCTCGGGAGCCATTGCACACCGCGTTTTCGTTCCTAAAGTATGCTGCCGAGCAACGACTTGATCCTCAGGCCAATTTCACGATTTGGCCTGAGTCTTAGGAGCTACTCGGTATCCTTCAGGTGCATCCCGAATTTTAGGCTGGCATGCACCTTGAGGGCTACAGGCTATGCATCTCAACAGAGAATAAATTGTACCAATCAAAAAAAAATCCATGAAAAATCAGCCGAAGACCGAGGTGGTGCACCAGTCGGAAGCAGTCCGGCATAAAGCTCGGTTGCGAGTTGCTGGCTTCATAGAGGATGTTTCCGGCGTTAAGCTCCTAAACTCTTTCAACTAGTTTCAAGACCGAGGTGATCTATGACACCTCGGATGTAGTTGGGTGATATGTCTCCAACGTATCTATAAGTTTTGATTATTCCATGCTATTACAGTATCAATCTTGGATGTTTTATATGCAATGATATATCATGTTTTGGGACTAACCTATTAACCTAGTGCCTAGTGCCAGTTGCTGTTTTTTTTTCTTGTTTTTGGCTATTCAGAAAATCAATAACAAACGGAGTCCAAATGCTACGAAACTTCTTGACGAATTTTTCTGGACCCAGAAAGACCCTAGAAGGTTTGGGAGAAGACCAGAAGAGCCACGAGGGAGCGACAAGCTCACTAGTCGTACCCCAGGGGGGTGCCTCCTAGCTTGTGGGCCCCTCGTGGCACCTCTTGACCTAATTCCGCCTCTATAAATTCTCAAATATTCCCAATATACCAGAGAGCCACTCGAAACACTTTTTCCGCCGCCGCAAGTCTCTGTTCTTCCATGATCCCATCTGGAGGCCTTTTCTGGTACTTTGTCGGAGGGGAGATCGATCACGGAGGGTTTGTACATCAACCTTACCGCCCTACCGATGATGCGTGAGTAGTTTACCACAGACCTACGAGTCCATAGCTAGTAGCTAGATGGCTTCTTCTCTCTCTTTGATCTTCAATACCATGTTCTCCTCGATCTTCTTAGAGTTCTATCCGATGTAGTTCTTTTTGCGGTGTATTTGTGGGATCCAATGAATTGTGGGTTTATGATCTGAATATTTATGAGAAATATTTGAGTCTTCTCTGAAATTATTTATGTATTATTGTTATAGCATTGTATTTCTCTCTGATCTATCCATTTGGTTTGGCCAACTAGTTTGATTTATCTTGCAATTGGAGAGATGCTTTGTAATGGGTTCGATCTTGCGATGCTCCATCCCAGTGACAGAAAGGAAAAGGACACATATTTGTGTTGTTATCATTAAGGATAAAACAATGGGGTTTATTCATATTGCTTGGATTTACCTTGTGTACATCATGTCATCTGGCTTAAGGCATGACTCTATTTTTATTAACTTAATACTCTAGATGCATGCTGGATAGCGGCCGATGGGTGGAGTAATAGTAGTAGATGCAGGTAGTAGTTGGTCTACTTGTCTCAGACGTTATGCCTATATACATGATCATTGCCTTGAATATCATCATAACTATGTGCTTTTCTATCCATTGCCCAAGAGTAATTTGTTTACCCACAGTATGCTTTCTTTCAAGAGAGAAGCCTCTAGTGAAAACTATGGCCCCCGAGTCTACTTTTATCATTTATAGAATCCAAAAATACCTTGCTGCACTTTTTTTACTTTATTTTATTCTGTATTTTATTTATCTACCACTACAAGAGTTGATCCTTGCAAATAACTGCCACGGGGATTGACAACCCTCTTGTTTGCATTGGGTGCAAGTATTTGCTTTTGTGTGTGCAGGTGCTGCTAACGAGGTTCTGTGTGGTTCTCCTACTGGATTGATAAGCTTGGTTCTTAACAGAGGGAAATACTTATCTCTACTGTACTGCATCATCCTCTCCTCTTCAAGGAAATCCCAACGCAACACACAAGTAGCAGGAAGAATTTCTGGCACCATTGCTAGCGAGACATCACGAAAACCTATCAAGTACCTTTGCATAAACTATCATCTACTTGCTCTTTTGTTTATTTGCCTTTTTATTTGCATTTGCCTCTCGATTTCATCTCCCCCACTTCTAAAGCAATTTTACAAAAACACAAAAATATTTTTGTTCGCTTGCTTGCTTGTTTATTGCCTTTGTGTCGACCCTCAATAATAGAAAATAAAAATTAGAATTTAAGATGACTATGGATCCACTTAAATTTTTCTACTTGGATCATCTTCAATCCATTTGTACTTGTGCTGAAACCCCAACTAGTTTAGTTGAGGGAAAATCATTAGATGAGAATGCTTATTTTATGCATCACCGTTTGTCTCAAAAAGGGAGACTCTTATGGAATCAAATAAATTGTTTGCTATCCTATGCTTGGAATCTATGTGAAATTTATGATTTACTTGTTGCTCTAAGAACCCTATAAAACACCTTCCCTACCTATGTGAGTTTAATGATAATGAAATCTTATCTTCTTATGCCAAGGGTGTTTATAGTTACTATGATATCGAACAAATTGAAGAATTTGTTGCCTTTAAGGCTGCTTATGAAGTTTCTTCTTTGATTGAAAAGTATGATGCTACTCTTTACAAGTCTGGAAATTTTGAAATACTTAAATACCGCTATCAAAACAGCCCCTAATGCCTGTGTTAATGAATTTACTGAGAGAATGTCTGCTGCTTTGGAAGAGAATAATGACATGCATGAATCTATAGATAATTATGGTTCCGTTGATTCGATTGAAATATCCCCTCTTGATGAACGTGATGCTTGCTATTCTTATGGCCATGATGCCAATATTAATGATGCTTATGGAGATGAACTTGCTATAGTTCCTTATGATAAAAAAGAAATCATTGCTATTGCACTGACACTTGATAGCTCCTTGAATGAAAAGCATGATTGCAATGATGTTATTATAAATTCTATGAATGTCAATTATGCTAATGATATGCAAAGTTACAAGCTTGGGGACGATGATTTTGTTATGTCCACTACTTATTGCAATGATCATGATTGGGATGATGCTTCTTGTGATCTTGAAAATTTATTTAAGCCTCATGATGAATATGCTATTGATAATAGTGTTTGAACTAATATTGAAAGTGGGTTTGGAAGAGTGTCAACCACTGGTACAGCGAGGTGCTATACAAATGGTTTTTAACCCCTTTCCGCGACGGCGTTTGAAACCGTCACCAAGTGAGTGACTGCGATAGGGGGGTCCTTCCCACACGACCCAGAAACCATCGGGGATAGGCCCTCCGGTCACACACGCTCGGCAAAGTGAGGCCGTGTGCGACGGGAGAGCGATCAAATATGGTTATACGTACAGTTGTGCTAAAAAAATACAATTATATAGACCAAATTGTTTCCGGTCGTAAGTACATCCCACACAGTCAGTCCCGGCTAAACGTTTCCGTTCATATGTACATTGCACACAGTCAATCCAAGGATTACATTTCCGTTAGTATGTACGTCCCACACAGTTAATCCAAGAAGTACATTTTCGTTCGTATATACATCCCACACAATCACTCCAAGGAAAACATTTCCATTCGCAGTTGCATCACACACAATTTTCCCCACTAAATCGTTTGTGATAGCGTTGCCATTGCACACGATATTAACAATTTTATCGTTTGCGTTATTGAATGCATCACACACGGTGCGTAGAAGAAACTGTGTGGCAAAGGCTGTCCATCACACACACTTTTTATGTGGTAAACGTTTGCGCAAGGTGGCCTAACGCAAACAGTTTTCAAGAGGATGTCGTGTGTGATTGTTCATTGATCCAACACGGTTTATTCCTAGAAACTGTGTGTGTTGCCTAAGGTCATCGCCCACGGTGTTTTCTCAACAACCGTTTGCAATAGAAAAACCCAATTATTAGGCTAATTGGCCATTAGCAGGCTAATTGTCCTATTAGTAATAATCCATTTATTAATCTAATTGACATTTCATATTAAGCACACAATATATTTCATTTCCATATTAAGGAAGCAGGATTTAATAATTGAAATACATCAGAGTACAACATCATATAGCTTCAACACTCAGCTACCCCATTACACAACTGCACCAGCACCAAGTTTCACATGCAACATCTACAACCTTTCGAAATTAGCATCATAGACGGAACATAGATAGATGAATCTCATCTAGAAAACTGCTAAAGCGGAAGGCGAATATTGAGCCTTCATTGATGTTGAAGGTCTTTGCAACTTTAGGCCAGTGCCTGTGGATGATTGACCGTCCATCCTTCATCCTCTTCAGGAACACTTCAATATTGAATCATGGGTGTTGTATGAATATCTTCCTCGCCTCCTGACCATACAGGTGGTTTGAGAGGTAATCATTAGTGAACTGCTTTGGAAAGGCCTGAAAACAACGATGTGCATAAATATCTTCTCTATATTGGAAATGGGGCAAAGGAATAAAAAAGGCAAGGTATAATAGTTAGTACCATCCTGTAGTGAACTGATGTCTTCTTCATTGTGCAGACAAAGATCTTGTTGTTTTTTGTCGCTAATTTCTTTATCATAATAATCTTTCTGAGTTTCTTGACTTGACAGATATTCATGGATAACTCATTTCCCCATATGCAAAAAGGGTCAAACAGTGGGTCAAAATCTTTGACAGCAGGACCTACATGTGCAAGACCAAATTGTTAAAAACCTAAATATTAGAATGGTTCCTGCAATTGCACAATAATGTGCTATTAGACAAAGGACCATACATGTGCAAACTTCGATTGTAAACCTCAGTGCTTCCCATTGTTTCCCTGCAACACATATAAGGTAGTTAGTGATCAGGTTAAGTGAGGGTTCGCATGCTATTAGTAAAATATGTTGATGAAAAATAAGCACATTGCAGATTCATCAGATTAATTCAAGCCACACGGAAAACCCATTTATCCAAACCAAGCATGATTAAGAACTAGGAAATATAGCAATTGTATATGTTTCTCATGTATTAAGTGCAGCCAAATTCGATTTATTCCTCACATGCACAACAATACAAAATTCTACCCACGACAATTGGACATCGCATTGCAGAATTGAACCAAGCAGTTAACTAAACACCACAACAAATAAACCAAACATTAACTAAGCACCATATTGCACAATATAACATACTCCTAATAGAAGATCAGACAGTTAACCAAACCAAGCATGCTTAATAACTTGGAAATATAGCAATTGTATTTGTTTCTCATGTATTTTGTAAAGATAAATTTGATTTATTTCTCACATGGAAGACAATACAAAATTGCACCCTGAAGAATTGAACATCACATTTGCAGAATTGAACCAAACAGTTTACTGAACAGGACAACTAATTAACCAAACAGTTAATAAGTGAGCACCACATTGCACGACATATAGAACATATACACTAGAGCAACAGATTGCATGGTAAAAGTAGATAGCACAATTCACTAGAATTTGTTGAGGAAATGCAGGAGCAGCACATGCAACGGGTAAACCGAGAATGCTTAACCGGCGTAGCTAGCAAACTGAACATGGGTCCTTATAGTGAGCTAATAAGACAAGCTACTCCTCATCGTTGGAGATATCGATGATGATTGGCTCCTTGGACATGGAAGAGGGTGAGGCCTCCACATCGTGGGTGCCCTCGTCGTAGTGGTGAGTTCCCTGAGCCGCTCCGGGCACCAACCTACTGGCTCTCGAGTTGAGGTAAGCATGTGCACGCTGAGAGAACACCACGTAGTCTTCGTCGAAGGCACCGAGGGTGGCCTCGAGAAAACGCCACAAACTGTCGTTTAAAGCAGCCAACCACGTCGCGGTATTGGCGCGCGAGGCGTCTACGGCGGCCTCGACGGCGAGGTGCTCCTCCAAGATCTGGGGGTCGGCATGAATGGCAGCCATCGCGACCTCATCCGCGCGTGCGGCGGCAATTTGCTTCTATGCTGCCAAATGCTCCTTGAGCTCATGGCTATACTGCGTGCACCATGGCTTAGGACGGCGCTTATTTGGTGGAGGGGTCGGTGATTTGGGTGGAAGGTGTCACACCGACGGTCGGGGCATGTGGGATGTGGAAGGAGGAGGAGGATGGGGTCGGGTGTGGATTACCTGCCTGGATAGACGAGGCCGAGCAGCGTGAAGGAGGGTCGCTGGCGAGGAGGCGGCGCTGCAAGCAAGGAGTGAAGGTTTCAACTTGGAAAGAAAGGCGGAAACAAGGGAAATGTGGCTTTTGGTAAGGGGGAGGGGGCGGGGAGGTAGATATTTTCGCGAAAGCTGAAAATTTGAATCGTTTCAGCGAAAAAACTGGCGCGCAAAGTGTCATCAGACACGGTCCCTTATTCAGCACTGTGTACGATATGAACATCACAAACGATTCATATAGCTTAACCCGTGTGTGATGAGTTTGAATGTGAAAAAATTTGGTTCGAATTTCCCTGGTTACAGTGGTCATCCACGTCATTGCATAATTTGGGTACACAAAGGAGACTACAGCACACCCACACTTCTTAATCGAGCAAGTTTAGCAATTAAACAGAGCTAGCTGAACTAAACATTACTCTAACAAATTAAAGACCGGCGCTCTTAATTAAACAAAACAAATATTACTACTGTGGCTGGTGCTCGTCGATCTCCGCCGCCTCCTCCATGTCCAGCTCGCGCCCGACGATCTCCTGGGGAAGGGGCTCCATGGCATCCATCGCACCATACTCGGCAAGCATCTCGCCATTCGCATCCGCCATATCTTTGGAATAGGCCGCCACGAGCTGGGCATGGGCGACCGCGATCTAGGCTTGGGCGGGCTCCGTCGTGGCAAGGTATGCCGCGCAGGAACGGACGACTGCTCGAACGCTCTCGGCGATTGCCAACTCTTCGGCCGTGGGTTGCCGACCATTGTCGGAGAAGCTTCATTCGATTTGTGCGGTGTCCACCATGAGCTGGGCGTGGGTGGCCTCGACATTGTCGTGGGCGGCCTCCATCAGGGCTAAGGCCACCGCTACGGAACGGGTAGCTACTGTGCTGCTCTCGCCAGTTGCTATCCCTGAGGCAGATGTTGCTGCCACCACCTGAGAAGCAACAACGGCCGTTTGGGCTGCCTTGGCCGCCCGGTCGCAGATTGCGGCCGCGCTCACGAAGCTTGTTAGCACGCGCCTGGCGGCTGCGGCCGCGCTCTCGCTGGAGTGGGCCGCCGAAGTTGCCCTCACGAAGCGGGTCCATGTCCCCATCTTTCACCGGTGATGATTGAACAGTGAAATGATATTTGGAGAGCGAGCTAGTGTGCTTGACACGCCGCCTGTGGACTGTAGCCAACGCACATTCCCGCGTAAGCCGTATGCATACTATACTCCGACGGTGCTCTAAGATATTTTGTGCTGCATCTCACATGGTTGGTGATAATAAACTATGTGCGATCTACTTGATTTTTCGTCTTGATTTGAATTACATAATGGGGTCACAGCTACAAAGGAAGGTGTTTGAATTGCTAGAACTTTTATCTGCAGTGTGTGACGCCCCCGGCTCAATCGTGCACTAATCATACACGCAAATGCACACGATCAAGCCTAAGGACTCACGGGAAGATATCACAACACAACTCTAAAACATAAATAAAGTCATACAAGCTATATATTACAAGCCAGGGGCCTCGAGGGCCCGAATACATAAGCTTGCGAACAAGCATCAGCGGAAGCATCAGATATCTGAGTACAGATATGAAACAGAAACAGAAAGGCCATTAGAAAGGCGGGGCAAAATAAAACACTACGATCAAAAGGCGTAGGCCTCCTGCCTGGGACCCTCCGATCCTACTCGTGGTCGTCAGTCAACTCGTAGTAGTATCCATCCTCTAGGTAGTAGTAGTAGTAGTAGTCGATCGACGGGGCATCTTACTCAGGGGGCTCCATCATCTTGGTTACGTCAAACTGATATGGGGAGAAAAGGAAAACAAAGCGACCGTGAGTACTCAAAAGTACTCAGCAAGCAAGGATCTACACTACATATGCAACGTTTTCAATGAGAGGCTGTATATGTGGACTGGGCTGCAGAAATGCAAGAATAGAGAAAAGGCCTAGTCCTATCGAAGACTAGCATCTTCAGCGGTCTTGCAGAAATAGAAGAGGGTAGAACAGTACAATATAATGTAGCAGTATCATTAAGTCTCATCCTCACCCAGAGATCCTTTCTCGACTCCCTGCGAGAAAGCAATCCCAGAGCCATACAGTCATCAACCTCGTCCGGAGATCCCTTCTCGACTCCCTGCGAGAAGCAATCCCAGAGCCTCATATCCAAGTATCCAGTTCTAAAATTGTATCAATCAGGATACAACTCCGAGTGTCCTTTACCGTAGGACAGGCTATCGATAGAAGTTTTCTTCCCTGCAGGGGTGCACCAACTTACCCAACACGCTCGATTAACTCCGGCCGGACACACTTTCCTGGGTCATGCCCGGCCTCGGCCAAACGACACATCGCAACCCTACCTACAGCTCAGCAGAGACTCATGAAAGATGTGACCCCGTCGCCCCGTCTCGAGGACTTGCTGCAAGGGTTAAGAATGCCCGGTCGCGCCTCGTATTCACCACTCGGGCACCACACAGCACCCGTCTTCACAACACTCGCCTCTCAGGCGCACGCGGGTACCCCTCAGGGTCGACCTGCCTATCCAAGTAACAGTGTAAAGTCCAAGTATCCGTGTGTCCATAACATCAGGGGAATCCGAGGTATCACCCTCGTTGAATTCCTACTCGATGTCTCCGTCAAGGTGAACTCGGAGGAATCACCCTCACTGGGTTCACACTTGATGTGTTGCACGACAGCGGCGTTACCGAAAGTGGTGAAGGAGGAATCACCCTCGATGACCATGACCGAATAGCTACTCTACAGAGTTAACATCAGAAGTGCTACACGAGGTATCACCCTCGGCACTCGATAGTAACGCTGCAGTGTCGTTACAACTAAGGGGGTGATGTGCGGTGTCGGGGCCTGGTCTTCAATTCCCGTTGATCGGGTCTTCGGATAATCCAGCGGGGCAATCGGGATAAGTGGGGTCACTGATAGGCCTCTACCCAGCCTATACTAAGCAGTTTAGGTTATGCAGGTAATTATCAACAGCAGGTTACAGTAAACAGGCTATGCATCAGAATAGGTAAAGCAGCAGCAGCAGCAATTCTAATGCAAGCATGAGAAATAGAATGGGCGATATCGGGATGATCAAAGGGGGGGGCTTGCCTGGTTGCTCGGCGGCAAGGGCAAGGTTGTCAATGGTGTCTTCGGGCTCCGGAGCTGCGTCGGTCTCGGGGACGACGTCGAGGTCGGGGGCTATCGAGAGAGAAGAGGGGGGAGGAAACAGTATAAATATACAGCAAACATAAGCAACACAAAGTACGACATGACATTGTGCAGTGCCGGGTGTGTCCTAACGTATGGTTGGACGTCACCGAGGAAGGGGGGATCCATCTGGGAATGTTTTCCCGATTCCGGACATTTGTCAGACAGATGACCGGAGGGGAACGGTTGCATGTTTGGATAGTTAGGGACGTGTGGCGGACGAACGGACCGCGTATTAGGATTTGTCTCGTCGTTCTGAGCAACTTTCATGTACAAAGTTTTTCGATCTGAGCTACGGATTAAAAGATATGATTTTCTAAAGTTTTTATTAATTTCTGGAATTTAATTATTTATTTAATTTCAACATTATCCAGAACAGTGTCTGCTGACGTCAGCATGACGTCAGGACCAGTGGGTCCCACCTGTCATTCTCACATTAGGCTAATTAGGGTTTGATTATGTTGATTACAGTTTAATTAGACTAATTAATTAATTAGATTAATTAAACAGAATTAATTAAGTTAGTTAATTAATTAATTAATTAATATTTATTTATTTTTAATAATTTTTATTTTCATTTTTTTTTTAAAATCGTTTCTGTGGCTGGGCCCACCTGTCATAGGCACAGGGGGTGGGGCCCAGCTGTCATTGGCCCAGGGGGGTTAGTGGTTATGGGCGCGCGGGCGCCGGGTCGCCTAGACCCGGGCGTGCGGGCGAGCGAGCGCGTCGGCGCCGGAGCGGCACGGCGAGGGGGCCGGGCGTGGCGCGGGCGAGGCCAGCGCGTGGCTGCGGGGAGCCGGAGGCACCGGCGGCGGCACAAGCGCGCGCGGGCGGCCGTGGATGCGCGGACGGAGGCGTGGTCGGGGCGACCAGAGGTGAGCGAGCGCAGGGCGGCAGGGCGCGCCACGAGGGAGGGCTTGCGGGCGCGGCAGCGCGTGGCTAGGCGAGGCCGGGGCGTGGGTGACGCACGGCCCTGCGAGGCGCGGTCGGCGTCGGGCGAGCGGCGCGCGAGCCGCGGGTGGTTTCGGTGGGGGGGTGAGCGTGAGTGGGAGCGCGGTGACCGCAGGGAGGGAAGACGGGGTCGGACGGGGAGGTAGAGAACGGGGGAGGGGAGGAGTGGCGGCTCACAGGGGCCGGTCGGGGTGGGCAGTGGGCTCGGAGTGGTTTGGCGAGGCAGAGGCGAGGCGACGATGGCGAGGGGCGACGGGGTCGGGCGGTGACGACGGTGTGCGGCGACGACGGCGAGGACGAGCGCGGCGTCGGGGCCGGGCATCCTGGCGTCGAGGACGGGATCGGGAGGGAGACGGGGGGGATTGTGGGCGAGTGGTTAGGGTTTCGGCGACAGGGGCCATATAGGCCGAGGGAGCGGGGGAATGGGCTGGCCTGGCTGCAGTGGCCAGCTGGGCTAAGGCCCAACGGGGGGGGAGGCTTTTCTCTTTTTTTTTATTTGTTTAATTTCTTTTGACTTTTTCTTTTTATTTATTCTTTTCTCTGTTTTGCAATTAGCTAGGCCTCCAAATGACTTTTGTAAAACATGGCACTTGTTCCATTAAATGCTAGGCATTATCTGCTACTACCAAAAATTGGTTTGGAGTCCACTTGAGTTCACACAACTTTTACAATAATTAAAATGCATTAATCCTTGCTGTCTTGACAATGTTAGAGCCACCTAATTATTTTATTAATTGTTGGTTTCAATTTTAGAATGGTCTCTGGAATATTTGCCATTTAATGAACAATTCAGTTTTTATGTTGGACAACTTTTATTTTCCACTTTCATTTAAATTTGGATCTTGAGTTAGGAGTTGAAATGCAATATGATGCAAATGATGTTTAGGCACTGATAATCATGATGACATGGCATAATCAAAATGGGATTACTGTGGCTAACCACTGGGGGTGTTACACAGTGAACATGCAACTATAGGTGTGTCGTCAAAAAATTTGGAATTATTCAGGGTATGTTTGGACATTTTTATACATTAACTTGGTTTTCTAGGCATTTCAGGTGCAGAATTCAAAATTAAACTACATGCGCATGCTTCGGTGCACCAAAATGGGTTGTAAAATGATATATGTGTCCATGGGTTGATGCTTATGTCCCATGCAAGAAATGGGGATGAATTTCAAACACCACGGCATCATGGCTCTCCGGCAAACGTTGAGGTGCTTGCTTTTGTAATTCTAGTAAATCCAAAACTCGTCTAAAATTCATGAACCTTGGCATGCTATCATGGAATGGCATCAACATGCTGGGGTAAAAAATATTGTCCCATTTGGGGTAGGTAATGGTATAAGCTTCTCACAAACTAGAGCTTCTCACAAGAAGCCTCATGGTTCCGGTAGGGAAACATGTCACCTTCGTGGACAAAACGATATCCGTTACCTCTTCTTGCTTTCAAAACATTTCTAGTGTGAACGTAGAACAACAGGAGTGTTGTGTCATTTTTTGGGATTTTTCATGTTTTGCTACGACATTTTTATACATTAACTGAGTTTTCTATGCGTTTATGTGCATAATTCAAATTTGAACTACATGCACATGCTCCAGTGCATATAAACGGGTTGAAAAATCAAATGTGCGTCCTTGGTTGCAACCTTAGGTCCCATGCAAGAAATGGGAATGAATGTCAAACACCTTTGCCACCGTCGCTCGGCCGCTAACATTGAGATACATGGTTTTAAAATTCTAGTAAAACAAAAACTCGTCTGAAATTCATGAAACTTGACATGCTATCATGGAACGGCATCAACATGGAGTGGTAAAAATATTGTCCCATTTGGGGCAGGTTGGGGTATAAGCTTCTCACAAACCAGAGCTTCTCGCAACAAGCCTCATTGTTATGGTAGGGAATGTTTCACCTTTCTAGACGAAACGATATCCGTTGCCTCTTCTTGATTTCAATTTTTTCTCTAATGTCAACATAGAACAACAGGAGTGTTGTGTTAAATTTTGGAATTTTTCAAGGTTCGTTTGGTCATTTTTATACATTAATTGAGTTTCCAATGCATTTATGTGCATAATTCAAATTTTAACTACAGTCACATGCTCTAATGCATATAAATTGGTTGAAAAATCAAATATGTGTCCTTGGTTGCATGCTTAGGTCCCATGCAAGAAATGGGAATGAATGTCAAAAACCCTGCCACCGTCGCTCGGCCGCAAACATTGAGATACATGGTTTTTAAATTCTAGTAAATCCAAAACTCGTCTGAAATTCATGAAACTTGGCATGCTATCATGGAGCGGCATCAACATGCCGTGGTAATTTTTTTGTCCCATTTGGGGCAGGTTTGGGTATAAGCTTCTCACAAACTAGAGCTTCTCACAACAAGGCTGATGGTTTCGGTAGGGAACGTGCCACCTTTGGGGACGAAACGATATCCGTTGCCTCTTATTGCTTTCAAAAATTTTCTAGTGTCAACATAGAACAACAGGAGTGTTGTGTTAAATTTTGGAATTTTTCGGGGTTCATTTGGACATTTTTATACATTAACTGGGTTTTCTAGGCATTTTATGTGCATAATTCAAATTTGAACTACATGCACATGCTCCAGTGCATATAAATTGGTTGAAAAATCAAATCTGCGTCCTTGGGTGCATGCTTAGGTCCCATGCAAGAAATGGGAATGAATTTCAAACACCAGGGCACTGTTGATTGCCGGCAAAACATTGAGATACTTTGTTTTTAAATTCTAGTAAATCCAAAACTCGTCTGAAATTCATGAAACTTTGCATGCTATCATGGAATGGCACCCAACAAACTGTGCTATTTTTTGTGCCCATTTTGAGAGAAGGCGCACTCGAATAACAGCCAACAAAGGCATTTTGAAACAAATAGCTGCCACTGTAACATCTCAAACGTTTTGTATAATTTAAATCATGTGCCTTCTGTTAACCATTCACGTGACGCCACGCCTCACTCTTTTAATGGCTAGGAGGTGCTGTGCGGACAGGTGCTTGACTAAACGGGAGGCATGCGAGCTGTACTCCAATGCGCAGTCTCACCGGGAAGCGTGCGAGCTGTATGCTGCGCAGGCTCACTGGGAAGCGAGCCCTTTCACTTCCATGGCCGCCCGCCTTGCTCACATCCTCTCCATTAATGGCGCCCAAGCCGCAGTTTTTAAATATAAAACACTCATCGCAAACATTTTAGTTAGAACACCCGTATGCAAACCGACAACTTCCCCAGGAAGCCAAGCGAAAATGTAACGAGCAGGATTTGTGCAGCTCTTGATCGCAAACGTTTTAGATAGAACACCCGTATGTAAACCGACAGCTTCCCCAGTAAGCCAAGGGAAAATGTGCCGAGAAGGATTTGTGCAGCTCTTCATCGCAAACGTTTTAGATAGAACACCTGTATGCAAAGTGAGAGCTATGGTCTTCCGCAGTAAGCCAAGGGAAAATTCGTCTCGCAGGATTTGTGCATCTCTTCAACGCAAACGGTTCAGATTGAATAAGGTATGTAAAGTGAGACTTCAGCGCTAAGCCAAGAGAAAATCTGGCAAGCAGGATTTGTACCTCCCTTCAACGCAAACGGTTTTTTCGGATGACCCGTGTGCAACCACGTACAGACAATTTGGTTAAATTTGCATCTGTCATATTGGGTATATTGCCATTTGTCAAACTGGAAAGATTGATATTTGTTGATCTAGTAACATTGCCATTTGTAAACCTTGTAACACTGCCATTTGTCAAAATATGCAGCTAAAAATCACTAGCACTATCTAATTTTTGCAACTAAAATTCAGTAATTAAGCATAGATTTCATTCATAGATTAAGCAGTCGTTCTTTATACAAACAGTTCAACTCGACAGCTGAACCGACCAAACTTTTCCTCAATTATAGCCAACCACGTACTGAAATAGCTAATTCAACTATATATACTAGCTAATTTTAAGTACGTTGTACAGTTCCATCACATCTATAGTCAGATGAACTGAACAAAATAGCCCCTAAATACTACTACTACTACTATGGAGGGGCTTTGTACTACTTCCGGCAGCCTCTCCTCTACCGAGCGCGCTCAGTAAGAGGAAGAGGAGGAGGAGCCTACCGACGAGCTGGACAACTGCAATACGGTGCCTACCGCTGCTGCACCTTCTGCGACGCTCACCTCGAACGCCCTCTGCCGCTCCAGACGACCCATGTCGAAGCGGCGGGACTATTCGTAGATCTCCTAATTCCTCGCCTCTGCGTCGGCATGTGCTGCGGCCACAGCTACGGTAAGGCTCTTTGCGTGCTCGACGAGGTTCTCCTCCTCGTCCCGCAGGAACTCGATGTAGCGCGCAAGGTCGCCGACGCATGTGCGGGCCTCCACCTCCGCCTCCCACCTTTGGGCGGCTGTGGTGGAGCAGGTGATGACCCTGGCGGTCGACGGTGGGCTGGCAGCCACGGCGGCCAACGATGGGGTGGCGGCCACGACCACCACCTCCCGCCTTTGGGCCGCGGTGGCGAAGCGAGTGATGGCCACGGTGGCCGGTAGTGGGGTGGCGGCCACGACGGCCACCTCTCGCCTTCGGGCCGCGGCGACGGAGCGGGCGATGGCCCTAGCTTTCGACGGTGGTGTGGCGGCCACGGCGGCAGACGGTGGTGTGGCGGCAACGACGGCCGGCAACAGCTGCCAACAGGCAGCGGCGGCGGAGCGTGTGGTGGGTGCTTCACGCACACCCAACAGGGATGCCACGCGCACTACACTACGTCGGGGACTGCGCCGCCGCTGCGGTGTAGCCTCCCAGCTGGAGCTGTCCTCTGATGATGGCGGAGTGGCTGAGCGACGACGACGGACCGGTGCCATTGGCGATTGTGGGAGAAGCAGACGAGATAAGCTACAGGGAGGGAGGGGAAAATGCGACGCAGGACTCGCCGGCCGTGAGGGTTTATATAGTAGGCTGGTAAGCATTGGGATTTTGGGAAATTTCACCGAGTCGGGTGGGAAGCTTGCGCGGGAACCTGCGCGGTTGCGCGGGAACGGGCTCACCACCGTTTGGCCAAAAGAACGCCCTCACGCGCTGCTCAAGCTTGCGCTCGAAGCCATCTGCGGCAGCGGGGTGACAAGACGTGCGAGAGGAGGACGAAAGGACACGTACACATACGGTTAATAAAAAAACATTTGCGATTTAATTACCTACTATACCCCCATCCTGGTTTATTAGTAGGATTTAACTAATAAAATACGAATGCATGTCGCCAAAGATTATATCGTTGGATTCGTATTTGAACATAGTTTCCAATTATATAATTTTTATAACATGCATTAACATTTTGTTGGTTAAATTTAAGGGAAAAATATGGCACAGAATATAAAGGGGACTAATAGACCAAGACGGAGGTAGTAGCACACAGCCGCTCTCTACGCAGTGACGCAACTGCCGGCCGGCTTGTAGGCGATTATTCCCAGCATGTTCAACTGCTCTATGCATGTGGTTGCTCATGGTTGAGGCAGCCGCGGCGCGCTCTGCTCCCGTCCCGCCGCACGCGCTCTGCTCTCGCGTCCCTCTGGGCGCTCTGCCCTCCTCCCTCCACGCGCGCTCTGCTCTCGCGTCCCTCCGGGCTCTCTGCTCTCGCATCCCTCCGGCGCATGATCACGTACGTTCGTGCTGCCATTATGCATGCGGTTGCGCCGGGCGCGGCGCGACGATGCAGTTACCCGCTGCAAAAACTGCCATGCGGACGCGCTGAGAATCCAGGCCGCCGACCCCCATTTATTCCTGCGGCCATTTACCTTCATCTCTCGCGCCAAACGACACAATAAGCACACCCACGACGACACATACAGAGAGGACATGCGGTTCCAATGGCGCTCCCCGTGGCTCCAATGGCGCTCCCAGCGGCCGATGACGACAATGGGGGGCAGTTCACCACGCATCACGTAGTGGACACCCACGCGAGGGGGAAGGCCCTCTCGGTGGTGTACACGAACGAGCCGGTCTCAGTGGAGAGCTCCATCCAAACTATGGAGCAGTTGCTTGCTGAGGACAAGTACCAAGTGGTCGGCTTCGACCTCGAGTACACCATCGGTCATGCCAGGCACGATCAGAAGGTTGCCGTCGCCCAGTTGTGCGTGCGACATGACGTCCTCGTCTACCACTACCACCTGGCCACAAGGCCTTGCGAGCGTTTCTCCAGGTTTATCAATAGCTCCGACTACAGTTTCGCTACGGTGAACACCACCAACGATCTAAAAGCGCTTAAGGTATCGGGCTTGAAATGCCAGAATCTTGTCAATATCCAGGACCACTACAAGGTATGGGGCAGCGACAACAACAAACAGAACTCCCCGGTTGACCTCGCCTCGGCCATCATCGACCCCTACTACATGAAGATGAAGGATAAGAGCAAGAAGGACAAAAACGCCTGGCACAGTGTCTGGCATGAGAGACTGGATGAACAACATGTCAAGTACGCGGCCAAGGACGCGTACACAAGCTACGAGATGTACATGCGGATCGTTGACATGAGGGAGTGTCTTTTTCCTGTCGCAGACGAGGGATCGAGCCACAGAGCAGTGGTGGGAGCATCACAAGAAGTAGATGACTAGACGATCGTTTCTCCTAGTTTAAAATGCAAGCAATTGTTTATTGAGGTGTGTGCAAATGATCTGTATAGTCACTTATGTAATTGGATGTTTATTTCAGTTATATATATATACATGTTATACTTCTGTAGACAGAGCAGATCACATGGCTTATTAGCAGCAATCGTCTGTGTTATTATTGGTCTTCGCACATATTTCTGATTACGGACCTGTTTGCCGCGTATCACACACATCTTGTTCAGTTGAACCGTTTATGTTGTGTTGCCTAATCACACACAGTTCATCCTAGTGAACTGTATGCCGTATATCGCAGACACCTTGATCTGGCTGACCGTTTCTATTGTGTTGCCTAATCACACACAGTTCATCCTAGTGAACTGTATGCCGTATATCGCACACGCCCTCATATGGCTGCCCATTTCTGTTGTTCTGCCTCATCGCAAACAGTTCTTCTGGATTAACCGTTTGCCACGCATCGCACACACAACTCTAATCTGAACCGTGTTGGATGTCACCGCCATCGCAAATGTTTTGCATCTTTTTTGACGGTTTTATTAGAGCACTGTTTGTGATTAATGCATCGCACACAGTTTCGCCAAAGGGTCTCTAATCGTAGTGTCGCGTTAGCAGCATCCTGCAGTAGTGAACTTTAGGTAATAATGATCCCACTACTTTGGAGAATGATCAATCTTATGAAATTTTTGATAAAAGTGGGCTCGGAGAGGTCATGACTTTAGTTGATGATAATCCCACTATTTTGGAAGAGTGTCAACTTTGCATGCATGTGGATCATGTAGAGAATATATTATGTGATAGATATATTGTTGAATCTGAATATGACCCCACATGTAATTATTATGAGAGAGCAAAATATGGTTTTATATATTCTCATGTTACTAAATTACCTCTTTTCATTTTGAGATTGCTATTGTTTCTATTTTCTTCCATGCATATGTTAGATATTTCTTATCTTGATAATTTTTTTGCTTATAAAATTCCTATGCATAGGAAGCATGTTAGACTTAAATGTGATTTTTCACATGCTACATGATGCTCGCTTTGTGTTTCAATTATTGTTTTTCTTGTGAGCATCAATAAAATACAAGCCTATCTTAATGGCTATAAAGAAAGAGCTTGTTGGGAGATAAACCAATAGTTATCATTTTGTGTTTTTGGGTGTTCACACAATTAGGATACTGTTATGATTGTGTTTTTATGTTTTAATTAGTGTTTTGCCAAGTAAAGCCTTTGGGATGATTTGGTTGATAGTTGATTTGTGTCTCTGAAAAAACAAAAACTTTTACGCTAAGTCCAGAAATTTTTAAAAATCAATGGAACTTTCTATTGATCTGAATTTTTGACACATGATTGATATACAAATTTCCCACATTTTCCTATTTTTTCAGAATTTTTAGAGTTCCATAAGTATAGTCATTATTAAGATCTTTATAGACGGTTCTGTTTTAAACAGATTCTGTTTTCATTGTATAGTTTGTTTGTTTTGATGAATCTATGGATTATATCAGGGGGGGGGGGGTATAAGTCATGGAGAAGTTGGAATACAATAGGTATTATGCAATAATAAAATATGAATGGCTTCATAACAATACCTAAAGTTTATGGCTTGCTTGTTATACTAATGGATCTCACGAGGTTTCTGTTGACTTTTGTGTGCTGAAGTTTTCAAGTTTTAGGTGAGATCGCGATGGATGAATGAATAAGGAGCGGCAAGACCCTAAGCTTGGGGATGCCCAAGGTACCCGAAGGTAATATTCAAGGAATACCCAAGCGTCTAAGCTTGGGGATGCCCCGGAAGGCATCCCCTCTTTCGTCTACAATCCATCGGTAAATTACTTGGGCCTATATTTTTATTCATCACATGATATGAGTTTTGCTTGGAGCGTCATGTTTATAGTGGTCTTTTCTTTGTTTTCTTTTTAGTTTGCCACAATCATCTTTTGCTGGACACACCTTTTGAGAGAGATATACATTTATTCGTTATTTGTTAGAATACTCTTTGTGCTTCACTTATATCTTTTGAGCTAGGCAGTTGCTCTAGTGCTTCACTTATATCCTTTAGAGCATGGCGGTGGTTATATTTTAAGATATTTGCACTCTCATGCTTCACATATATCTTTTTGAGAGTCTAATAAATAGTAATGGCAATATGCACGGGTTATGAAATTGGTCCTAATATGATAGGCATTCAAGAGGGATATAATAAAAACTTTCATGTAGATCACTGAATATGATATGTTTGATTACTTGCAATAGTTTTGCGATATTAAGATGGTAACTTGTGGGAGGTGCTAGTGAATAATTGTGGTTTAGTAAGAATATTGGTGTTAAGGTTTGTGATTCCCGAAGCATGCACGTATGGTCTCTAGTCATGCTAAGAAGTTGGACCATGATTTATTATTGATTGTCTTCCTTATAAGTGGCGGTCAGGGATGAGCGATGGTCTTTTCCTACCAATCGACCCCCCTAGGGGCATGTGTAGTAGTACTTTGCTTTGAGGGCTAATAAACTAGCTTCCGCAACAAGTATGTGAGTTCTTTATGACTAATGTGAGTCCATGGATTATACGCACTCTCACCTTTCCGCAATTTGCTAGCCTCTTCGGCACCGTGCAATGCCCTTTCTCACCTCGATAGTTGGTGCAAACTTCGCCGATACATCAAAACCCCCTGATATGATACGCTCTATCACACACAAGCCTCCTTATATCTTCCTCAAAACAGCCACCATACCTACCTAGCTATTATGACATTTCCATAGACATTCCGAGATATATTGCCATGCAACTTCCCCCATTCCATTTATATGACACACATCATCATTGTCATATTGCTTTGCATGATCATATAGCTAAAATAGTATTTGTGGCTCTGCCACTGTTCATCATTTTTTGTACATGTTACGCTAGATCATTGCACATCCTGGTACACTGCCAGAGGCATTCATATAGAGTCATATGTTTTTTAGTTTTATTGAGTTGTTAATAAATAGAAGTATGATGATCATCATTATTAGAGCATTGTCCCAGCGAGGAAATAAAAGAGAGAGAGAGAGAAAGAAAGAGGCCACCAAAAAAATGAGATAAAAAGAGAGAAGGGGCAATGTTACTATCCTTTTCCATACTTGTGCTTCAAAGTAGCACCATGTTTTTCATATAGATAGTCTCCTATGTTGTCACTTTCATATACTGGTGGGAATATTTTATTATAGAACTTGGCCTGTTTATTCGGATGATGGGCTTCCTCAAATGCCCGAGGTCTCCATGAGCAAGCAAGTTAGATGCACACCCACTTAGTTTTCATGTTGAGCTTTCATATACTTATAGCTCTTAGTGCATCCGTTGCATGGCAATCCATAGTCATTGCATTGACATCAATTGATGGGCATCTCCATAGCCCGTTGATTAGCCGCGTCGATGTGAGACTATCTTCCTTTTTGACTTCCCCTTATTAATCTCCACCACCACATTATATTCCACCGATAGTGCTATATCCATGGCTTATGCTCATCTATTGCATGCGGGTTGAAAATGCTGAAGTGCCTTTAAAAGTATGAACAATTGCTCAGCTAATCATCGGAGTTGTGCATGATAAATACTTTGTGTTAAGAAGATGTAGCATGACAAGACTATATGATTTTGTAGGGATAACTTTCTTTAGCATCTTTATTTTGAAAGACATGATTGTTTGTTAGTATGCCTGAATATTGATGTCTTTATATCAAATTATAGAGTATTGCTTTGAATCATTCGGATCTCAATATGCATACCATAAAAGAGAGATTACATGATAAACATGTTAGGTAGCATTCCACATCAAAAATTCTATTTTTATCATTTACCTACAAGCTTGGGGATGCTTGATATGTCTCCAACGTATCTATAATTTTTTATTCTTCCATGCTATTATAGTATCAATCCTGGATGTTTCATATGCAATTATATATCATTTCTTGGGACTAATCTATTAACCTAGTGCCCAGTGCCAGTTTCTGCTTTTTTTCTTCTTGTTTTTGGCTTTTTAGAAAATCAATACCAAATGGAGTCCTAATGCTACGAAACATTTTGATGATTTTTTCTGGACCCAAAGAGACCCTAGAAGGTTCAGGAGAAGACCAGAAGAGCCACGAGTGAGCGACAAGCTCGTTAGGCGCGCCCCAGGCTTGTGGGCCCCTTGTGGCACCTCTTGACCTAATTCCGCCTCTATAAATTCTCAAATCTTCCCAATATACCAGAGAGCCACCCGAAACACCTTTTTCACGGCCGCAAGTCTCTGTTCTTCCACGATCTCATCTAGAGGCCTTTTCCGGTACTCTGGCGGAGGGGGAATCGATCACGCAGTGCTTCTACATCAACCTTACCGCCCTACCGATGATGCGTGAATAGTTTACCACAGACCTACGGGTCCATAGCTAGTAGCTAGATGGCTTCTTCTCTCTCTTTGATCTTCAATACCATGTTCTCCTCGATCTTCTTGGAGTTCTATCTGATGTAATTCTTTTTGCGTTATGTTTGCTGGGATCCGATGAATTGTGGGTTTATGATCTGAATATTGATCAGAAATATTTGAGTCTTCTCTGAACTTATTTATGCATGATTGTTATATCTTTGTATTTCTCTCCGATCTATCCGTTTGGTTTGTTCAACTAGATTGATTTATCTTGCAATGAGAGAGGTGCTTTGTAATAGGTTCGATCTTGCGGTGCTCCATCCCAGTGACAGAAAGGGGAAGGACACGTATTTGTATTGTTGCCATTAAGGATAAAACAATGGGGTTTATTCATATTGCTTGGATTTACCTTGTCTACATCATGTCATCTTGCTTAAGTCGTTACTCTGTTTTAATTAACTTAATACCCAAGATGCATGCTGGATAGTGGTCGATGGGTGGACATTGAGTAATAGTAGTAGATGCAGGCAGGAGTCGGTCTACTTGCCTTGGACGTGATGCCTATATACGTGATCATTGCCTTGAATATCATCATAACTATGGTCTTTTCTATCAATTGCCCAACAGTAATTTGTTTACCCACCGTATGCTATGTGTTCAAGAGAGAAGCCTCTAGTGCAAACTATGGCCCCGGGTCTACTTTTATCATATATAAAATCCAAAAATATCTTGCTGCACTTTTTCTACTTTCTTTTATTTTGTATTTTATTTATTTTTATTCTACCACTACAAAATTTGATCCTTGCAAATAACCTCCAAGGGGATTGACAACACTCTTGTTTGCGTTCGGTGCAGGTATTTGCTTTTGTGTGTGCAGGTGCCGCTAACGAGGTTCTGTGTGGTTCTCCTACTAGATTGATAACCTTGGTTTTTAACTGAGGGAAATACTTATCTCTACAATACTGCATCATCTTCTTCTCTTCGAGGAAATCCCAACGCAGCTGACAAGTAGCATTGGGCGTTGGAGCTTGGCTGCAAGAAGACGCCACTGCATGGGAATAACTTTGAACCCGAGGTGTGGCGTGAAAATAATAAGGCATTGATAAAGGCTGAGAACTTAAAGGGGATCCTCGCATGCCTGACATGTGAACTTTTCGGATACACCTCGGCAACCCTAGAGATCGAAGATGAAAAATATTTTTGAACCAGCTTTCAAGACCGGCGACCGAAAACGAAGAAAAGTTCGAAAGAACAATTGAGCTTCGCTAGCTTGAAGACCGGTTTAGGGGCTACTGATGGACTCCTGGACTAGGGGGTACTCACCACGTCATCTCCCGGCCAGGTGGGTCGGGCCGGGGACCCTCATGGCGATTCACTAATGGGCCACTTCGGACAACCCATGTCGTATACAAGGAAGATTCCACGAGACTTGGCGCACAAGACGAGGACTCTTCTAAATCTTAGGCCTCCAGTGCATTATATAAACCAATGCTAGACTAGTCAATAGATGATCTCATATTCATTAGAATCTGACACAACAATCTCGTGACAGATACCTATACTCTGTACTATATCCCATATCGATACAATCAAAAGCAGGACATATGATAGTATCTCTTCGAGAGAGCCCGAACCTGGGCAAAATCTCTGTGTTCATGTTACCATCGTTTCAAGACGCCTATATGAGAATCCCTACTTGGAGATATGCCAGAATCGACTCCGACACTTGGGCTTTTGTATTCATGTTGTTCAATGTTTCCGAGCTATGTCTAGTCATGATTCGGGCCTCTATTTGAAGCTCAAATCCTATGAGGTCACATATCTTTTAAACAACATTTACAAGAGTTGTGACCTAGCTGGATACATTCAAGCCGAGCAGGTTGTCCAACAGTGTTTCTCTCTGTTATACACATCAGGTTGTAATCCTCCTCGGGTCCTGGTTGAACCTTATTTTAGTTATGTTTGCTCAACTCATAGGGATAGGCCATGTCCTCTAATTCAAGGTTTTCTTCTTTCTCACCTGCAGGGTTATGTACTTTCACTTTGTATATGAGCTGATATATATGACGCTGTTGACGCCTTCCTCTGTTAAAAAAAGAATAAAGCATCACAAGTAACAGAGCGATAAAACAATATCAAATATCCTAAATTCTAAACAACCAATTTTTTCATATATCATAAAAATCCTGTTATACATATCATGGAAGTTATTGTGTAGTGGTCTAAAACTAATCCAAACCGTAAATCTAATTCACAAATTTCCCCCAATTTCTCCGGAACCGTAACCCTAGAATCAAAATCAACAGGGAGGAGAGGAGAAGAACTTACAAGGCGATGCCGGAGGGGGAGGCCCAACAGTGGCCCCGCGTCGCAGTGGCCTGGACTGCCTCGGCAAAAGCAAAAGTCGCCGCGTGTGTTTTTGTTTTTTTCCCGAAGAATAATGATACCTGCAAACCTTTAGCTTGAGACTGACTCTGTGTACGTGATAGGTCTTTTTTTTCGGGCACGACTATTCCGCACCGGGACTCACATGGGCCCTGGTGTGGACACTAAATTTGTTTTAAATAGCAAAAAAGTTCAAAAAAACAGATTTTTTTTGTGGTGCAAGATGCTCATGTGTGTGATGCCTGGTGCAAAATTTAGTGAAGTTTGGACATTCAAGGAGCTCATGGCAAAAAAGTTAAATTTCAGGTGTGTGAGAAACTTTTGAAAACATCACCGATTTTGTCTTTTTTGCCATGAGCTCTTCGAATGTCCGAATACCCTGAAATTTTGCACGAACATCACACACTTGAGCATATTGCACCGCAAAAAGAAAAAAAACCGGATTTTTTGAATATTTATGTAATTTATATTAGTTTACTGTTTATCAGGTAGATGAGCGTGGGCACTGAATTAAATTATCATTTTCTTTCTTTCTTTTTTTCTTTCTTTCTTTCTTTTGAGGGGCAGTACGTGTCCGTAGCTAGCTTAGTCAGCTTGCCACACTAGCTAACTAACGTCAGCGAGGTCGAGGTGTAGGTAGACCGGAAGGCGGCGAGCTATATCAATCTCTTCTCGCTTCTTTGGTGGAGCTAGCGAGAAGCATGCGTAAGCTACCGGAACTGCCTGGCCATCATCGCCCCAACAAGATGAAGCGAAAATACGTGCATATGTACAGAAAAGATGACGGGCTACTTGCTAAGTTGCACCGCTCCATATGCATGCCCGTACGTATGTCGCCGCATGTCCGCAGCTCTACGGATAAACGTGCGTGCGTCGTTGCATACGAATACTACACGTATCGTTCGAACGAGTGGACGCGTGCCGCGGCACATTTAATCCCTGCGGCAACATAGTAGGTAGCTAAGATATATTAGCGGTCACCGGCCTATACGTCTGGATTATCATCTTGTACGTACACGATCATTTTTTTCCTAGAAAAAGAGGAGACCCCGGCCACTGCATTGCAGCTGGACATACATGCAGCCACTTTATTAATTATTCACAAAAGATCTTAAAAAAATATAATAGTAAGTCTGAAGCCACCGTCTAGGTAATATCTGTCGCTACTCCTACCCAGTTGATAAAGGGATGTTGATAGTTCGATCCTAATACCACAGACCTCGCAGCCAAGCCTAACATCTAAGACCTGAGGCCCTAACCAAACCACTTGCCGGGTATAGGACACACACCGGTCCGGCGCGCTCTCAGAGGCCGCCGCCGCCAACTGCCACCACTCCATCTTCAGAGCTGTCCGACGCATCATCCTTGCCCGGTCTAGCTGCCGTCGACGCCACGACGGCGCCCAACGGCACCACCTCCCTATGCGTGAAATGCTGAGCACGTCGCGGTCGCCGCCAGTACACCTCAGTACCATGCCGCCAAGTACCACCAGCCGACACAACTTGAAGTCTCTGGAAGATGTGTCGTGCGTAGCACCTGCCAACCAGGCATGACAAAGCGTAACACCTGTCAGCTAGGCATGACTTAACATCTCCACCGAAGGTCCGTGCAAGACGAAGCCGCTCCACCTCCTGCCTCTGACAGCGCTGCTCCATAAACGATGCTCCCAAGAGAGAAACGACACCGCAGTGCCGCCATCATCCGATCTGGAAGACCAGATCCTAGGGTTTCTGATGAGGACATCAATACCATTGTTACACCCACAGCCCCTGCTGCTATATATACTGGACCAATTACTAGAGCTCGCGCACGCCAATTAAATTATCAGGTACTTTCGTTTCTTGGTAATGATTCTAATGTTCATGAGAATATGATGCTGCCTAAATTGGATACATTTGTTTTGCTTACAAATGAAGGGCCTAGCTTGGACAAAAAAGAGGAACCTTGGAGCAAGTTCAAGCATGGAGATGATGACATGCGCAAGGGGAACAAGAACGGAGTTACAAGTGATGATTTCAGGACTTTGAAGCCACCATAATGAGTGCAGGAAGCCTTGGACGAAATATACAAGATGCCACTTCAGAAATTTCGTCCAGAGGCTATTATAGGTGCTGCGTCACCTTATTAATGGGCCAGACCCATGTAATTTCGAAATACTTGAGTATAGGCTGTTTTTAGAGTCCGTATGTGTGGGAAAACTAAGAGATAGGGTTGGTTTCGGACCACTCCTTCAAGGGCCACGAAATCCCCCCCTCTTCATCCATATATACAACCCTTAGGGCACCGTTTAGAATTTGGTTTTTGTTTAGATTAAAAGTTCGCCATAGCTGCAACTTCGCGTACTTCGTTTGTGTTCAACGACCAGACAAAGGCGTCACAGAACCCCACCTTCATTAATAAAGCTTTCCTCTTATATTCGCAATATCCAGATTGCAATCTCAGTTTCTTGCTTGTTCTTCGTTTGCTCGCAGGAAACAGACCCTCGTGGTCAGGTTGATCGTGCTCCGGCGTGTTCAATAACCCCTTGGAAGTTGGTATAGCGATTGCTAAGGCGCGACGTCTCGCACGTTCGTAGTCGGATCGTCAAGGTCGACTCCCACAGAAAACGGTAGCCACCATCTCATCGAAACATCGGGACACCTTCGCCTCTATCAAGTGGTATCAGATTTTCAGGTTGCTCGGTGAGATTTTACAGTTTTTCGTAGTTTAGATTGAGTCTGTTCTTCATACCTACAGTCTACGAAAAAGCCAAAAAAAAATAAAATTAGGGTTAGTTCATCATGTCCGAACCAATCTGAGCCTTTGCATAATCTTTTTAGGGTTTTTGATTTGTTGAATTTGCGGTTGCATCGTCGTGTCTAGTTGCTGGTCTTAGCGTCTAGTCCTTTAGAGTTTCGAGTTCTGTAACAGTTTGTCACGCCGCCGCCGCACCATCTTCATCGCTGCTGCCATATACCACCACCGCTGCCATATACCACCACCGCTGCCATATCCTACCACCGCTGCCATATACCATCACCGCTGCCATATTCTACCATCATATATCCACCACCAATCCGAGTTCTTTTCATATTAGGTTTGTTTTCGAGACCCATCTATTTTCCGATTCGTGTTTCCTTGCCTGAGTAGGATTCAAAAAAAAAGTATGGAGACCCCGGGCAGTTTTTAGGCCAAAATTTTGGCAGTCAAAAATATTTTTTTTTTCTATCCTATTTTTAGGTCCCAGGGAGCGTTTTGAGACACTCGCCATCATAGTGATTTTTTTGTCGCACTTTTTCATCGTCGCTGCCCTGATTTCCGAAAAAAATTGTCAAAAAAAATTTCGTGCCAATCCTATTAGTTTGACTTGGGAAGAGTTTTAAGACACTCGCCATTATAGTGATTTTTTGCAAAAAAAAAGGAGCGCAAAAAAAAAAGGAGCAAAAAAAAAATGAATTTTTTTTAGAGTGTGCTCTTCCCTTGTTTACGTGCCGCGCCGTGATTTTGTTAGTGTTCTAGGCTCGCGTCTCTAGTACGGTCTAGCATAGGACCAGCACAGTACCGTCGTTGAGCGTTTATTCAACATTGCATCTCTGAATTGATTATTGCTGACCCTTTTTGCTACCATATCATAAGCCTTCCCAGCTCCACATACATCTACATCGTGCGTTTGACACCACCTGGCAATTGCTCTGTCCAAGCTTTGTGAGTTTTGACTACAAAGGTTGCCGATCACCACCTGCTGCTGGGTAAGAACTGGTAAGCATTTGAGATTCGCTTGACGGATTTGTGATACACCACCACCACCACTTCCTAGTAGTCTGTAGGATCATATTCTTGTGTGTTTCTATTGCTGCTAACCATGGCAGGATCACAAGCCGATGAGACTGATTGGGAGAACATGACGAACAAAGAGCTACATGATAAATTTCAGCAAATGATGAGTGGACAGGTGCAAGATGTGCTAAACAGATTTGAAGAGGCCATGGAGAAGATAGATGGAATTGAGAAGACGTTCGAAACAAAGCTCGATAACAAGTTTAATGAATTGCTCGCGCGTCTTCCACAACCATCGCCGGCTGCACCTGTCGCACCTCTACAACAACAACAACGTCACCTTCCAAATCAAGTGGGACGAGCACAGCGCGTTCCCCTTGAGCCTGGTCAAACTTCTGGTGCCGCTGCACCTACTGTTGATGCTCCTATGGCTCCTGCTGCGGCTGAGGAGGATGATTATGCGGGCGATTACGAGGATGAGGTTGATCAAAATCAGAACTACGTACTAGCACCAGGTCGTCCACATGCCAATAATCGCAATGGTAGGGCTGCATTACCAGCTCAGGTACGAGATCATGACCATCTTCCTAAACTAAAATTGAATATTCCACCATTTGAGGGTAGATATGTTCCTGATATATATCTTACTTGGGAGTTAGAAACTGAACAACGTTTTACATGTTTACAATATCCCGATGAGAGACGTGTTGGTGCTGCTGTTTGTGCTTTTACTAGTTTTGCATGTGTATGGTGGTCTGAACATTGTAGATTATATCATATTCCATCTACTTGGGCTGCTTTGAAAACTACTATGCGTACTCGTTGGGTTCCACCATATTATCAACGTGAATTACTTCAAAAATTGCAGCGCTTAAGACAAGGAAAAAATTATGTAGAAGAATATTATCAGGAATTACAAACTGGCATGATTAGATGTGGTATTGTTGAGGAGAATGAAACTATGCTTGCACATTTCATGGGTGGATTAAATAGAGAGATTCAGACCATTCTAGAGTATAAGGAGTATAATAATATCACTCGTTTATTCCATCTTGCTTGTAAAGCTGAACGTGAAGTGCAGGATCGACAGTCATTGGCGCGAACTAATTTTTCTGCAGGTCGATCTTCATCATGGACACCGCGTGCCTCCTCTACTCCCACACGTCCTACTGCAGCACCACTGACTTCAGCCGCCAATTCCAACCGAGATACAAGAAAACAGGCACCACCACCACCATCTGCCAAGAGTACACCTTCTGGGCCTGCCCAGAGCTCTTCTTCATCTATGGCATCAACAGGGCACACACATGATATTATTTGTCGTCGTTGTAAGGGAAGAGGTCATTATGCGAGAGAATGCCAATCTCCGCGTGTTATGATTGCTACTGAGGATGGTGGGTATGAGTCCGCTAGTAACTATGATGAGGAGACTTTGGCTCTTATTACAAGTGAAGAACACGGTGGAGATGATTCTGATCATGAGATGCAATACATGGCTCCTGAAGACGCTGACAGGTATGAATGTTTAGTTGCTCAACGTGTTTTGAGTGTGCAGGTCACACAAGCTGAGCAAAATCAGAGACATAATTTGTTCCATATAAAGGGAGTTGTGAAGGAACGTTCTGTTCGCGTAATCATAGATGGAGGGAGCTGCAACAACTTGGCTAGCATGGAGATGGTGGAGAAGCTATCTCTCACCACAAGACCACATCCACATCCTTACTATATCCAATGGTTCAACAACAGCGGCAAGGTTAAGGTAACACATACTGTTCGTGTGCATTTTAGTATCTCTACATATGCTGATTATGTTGATTGTGATGTGGTACCCATGCAAACATGTTCATTATTACTTGGTAGACCATGGCAATTTGATAAAAATTCTGTACACCATGGTAGAAACAATCAGTATACTCTTGTTCATAAGGATAAACATATTACTTTGCTTCCTATGACTCCTGATTCTATTTTGAAAGATGATATTAATAGAGCTAGTAAAGCAAAATAGGAGAAAAATAAGAGCGAAAATCAGATTATGGCAAAAGAATTTGAGCAACAAATGAAGCCTAATAATAAACCAGCTAGTGTTGCTTCTGAAATTAAATTGAAAAGTGTATGTTTACTTGCCACCAAATCTGATATTGATGAGCTAGATTTCAGCAAATCTGTTTGCTATGCTTTTGTGTGCAAAGAGGCGTTATTTTCATTCGAGGACGTGCCTTCCTCTTTGCCTCCTGCTGTCACTAACATTTTGCAGGAGTTCGCTGATGTCTTTCCACAAGACGTGCCACCGGGATTACCACCTATTCGCGGGATTGAGCATCAGATTGATTTAATTCCCGGTGCTTCACTGCCAAACCATGCGCCATACCGTACCAATCCAGAGGAGACGAAGGAGATTATGTGTCAAGTACAGGAGCTGCTCGACAAAGGTTATATACGCGAATCTCTTAGTCCTTGTGCTGTTCCTATTATACTAGTGCCAAAAAAGGATGGTACATCACGTATGTGTGTTGATTGTAGAGGCATTAATAATATTACTATTCGCTATCGTCATCCTATTCCTAGGCTAGATGATATGCTTGATGAATTGAGTGGCTCTACAATATTCTCCAAAGTTGATTTGCGTAGTGGATACCATCAAATTCGTATGAAATTGGGAGATGAATGAAAAACAACATTTAAAACTAAGTTTGGTTTATATGAATGGTTAGTCATGCCTTTTGGGTTAACTAATGCACCTAGTACTTTCATGAGATTAATGAACGAAGTTTTACGTGCTTTCATTGGACGCTTTGTGGTAGCTTACTTTGATGATATATTGATTTATAGCAGATCTTTGGAGGAACATTTGGAACATTTACGTGTTGTTTTTATTGCTCTACGTGATGCATGTTTGTTTGGTAACCTTGGGAAGTGCACCTTTTGCACCGACCGAGTATCTTTTCTTGGCTATGTTGTTACTCCACAGGGAATTAAAGTTGATAAAGCCAAGATTGAAGCTATTGAGAGTTGGCCACAGCCCAAAACGGTCACACAAGTGAGGAGTTTCCTTGGCCTCGCTGGTTTCTATAGGCGTTTTGTGAGAGATTTTAGCACCATTGCTACACCTCTCAATGAGCTTACAAGGAAGGATGTGCCTTTTGTTTGGGGTATCGCACAGGAAGAAGCCTTCACGGTATTGAAAGATAAGTTGACACATGCTCCTTTACTCCAACTTCCTGATTTTAATAAGACTTTTGAGCTTGAATGTGATGCTAGTGGAATTGGATTAGGAGGTGTGTTATTACAAGATGGCAAACCTGTTGCATACTTTTCTGAAAAATTGAGTGGGCCTAGTCTGAACTATTCTACTTATGATAAAGAATTATATGCTGTTGTTTGGACCTTAGAAACATGACAACATTATTTATGGCCCAAAGAATTTGTTATATATTCTGATCATGAATCTTTGAAACACATTAAAAGTCAAGCAAAACTGAACCGTAGACATGCTAAATGGGTTGAATTCATTGAGACTTTCCCTTATGTCATTAAACACAAGAAGAGTAAAGAAAATGTTATTGCTGATGCATTGTCTCGTCGTTATACTATGCTTTCACAATTTGACTTTAAAATATTTGGTTTGGAGACCATCAAAGATCAATATGTGCATGATCCTGAATTTAAAGATGTATTGCAGAATTGTCAAGAAGGGAGAACATGGAATAAGTTCGTCGTTAACGATGGATTTGTGTTTCATGCTAACAAGCTATGCATTCCAGCTAGTTCCGTTCGTCTTTTGTTGTTGCAGGAGGCGCATGGAGGAGGATTAATGGGACACTTTGGCGTAAAGAAGACGGAGGATGTACTTGCTACATATTTCTTTTGGCCAAAGATGAGACGGGATGTTGAGCGCTTTGTTGCTCGCTGCACTACATGTCAAAAAGCTAAGTCATGACTCAATCCTCATGGTTTATATATGCCTTTGCCTGTACCTAGTGTTCCATGGGAGGATATATCTATGGACTTTGTTTTGGGTTTACCTCGAACAAAGAAGGGGAGGGATAGCATATTTGTTGTCGTGGATAGGTTCTCGAAAATGGCACACTTTATACCATGTCATAAAAGCGATGATGCTGCTAATGTTGCCGATTTGTTCTTTCGTGAAATTATTCGCTTGCATGGTGTGCAAAATACTATTGTTTCAGATCGTGATACCAAATTTCTTAGCCACTTTTGGAGATGTTTATGGGCTAAGTTGGGGACTAAACTGCTTTTTAGTACTACTTGTCACCCCCAAACTGAAGTAGTCAATAGAACTTTGTCTACTATGCTTAGGGCTGTTTTGAAGAATAACAAGAAAATGTGGGAAGAATGCTTGCCTCATATTGAATTTGCTTATAATCGTTCGTTGTATTCTACTACTAAGATGTGCCCTTTTGAAATTGTATATGGTTTCCTACCTCGTGCACCTATTGATTTGTTGCCTCTTCCATCTTCGGAGAAGGTTAATTTTGATGCTAAACAACGTGTTGAATTGATCTTAAAAATGCATGAGTTAACTAAGGAGAACATTGAGCGTATGAATGCTAAATATAAACTTGCTGGAGATAAGGGTAGAAAACATGTTGTGTTTGCACCTGGAGATCTTGTTTGGTTACATTTACGTAAGGATAGATTTCCTAATTTGCGCAAATCAAAACTAATGCCACGTGCTGATGGTCCTTTTAAGGTGTTAGAGAAAATAAATGATAATGCATATAAACTTGAGATGCCTGCAGATTTTGGGGTTAGTCCCACTTTTAACATTGCAAATTTGAAGCCTTATTTGGGTGAGGAGGATGAGCTTCCGTCGAGGACGACTTCATTTCAAGAAGGGGAGGATGATGAGAACATCAATACCATTGTTACACCCACAGCCCCTGCTGCTATACATACTGGACCAATTACTAGAGCTCGCGCACGCCAATTAAATTATCAGGTACTTTCGTTTCTTGGTAATGATTCTAATGTTCATGAGAATATGATGCTGCCTAAATTGGATACATTTGTTTTGCTTACAAATGAAGGGCCTAGCTTGGACAAGAAAGAGGAACCTTGGAGCAAGTTCAAGCATGGAGATGATGGCATGCGCAAGGGGAACAAGAACGAAGTTACAAGTGATGATTTCAGGACTTTGAAGCCACCATAATGAGTGCAGGAAGCCTTGGACGAAATATACAAGATGCCACTTCATAAATTTCGTCCAGAGGCTATTATAGGTGCTGCATCACCTTATTAATGGGCCAGGCCCATGTAATTTCGAAATACTTGAGTATAGGCTGTTTTTAGAGTCCGTATGTGTGGGGAAACAAGAGATAGGGTTGGTTTCGGACCCCTCCTTCAAAGGCCACGAAATCCCCCCCTCTTCCTCCATATATACAGCCCTTAGGGCACCGTTTAGACTTTGGGTTTTGTTTAGATTAAAAGTTCGCCATAGCTGCAACTTCGCGTACTTCGTTTGTGTTCAACGACCAGACAAAGGCGTCACAGAACCCCACCTTCATTAATAAAGCTTTCCTCTTATATTCGCAATATCCAGATTGCAATCTCAGTTTCTTGCTTGTTCTTCGTTTGCTCACAGGAAACAGACCCTCGTGGTCAGGTTGATCGTGCTCCGGCGTGGTCAATAACCCCTTGGAAGTTGGTATAGCGATTGCTAAGGCGCGACGTCTCGCACGTTCGTAGTCGGATCGTCAAGGTCGACTCCCACAGAAAACGATAGCCACCATCTCATCGAAACATCGGGACACCTTCGCCTCTATCAATTTCCCCCAGAGCAGTATGAGTGGGTCGACAATAGTCACATGACAATGCCTTCATCAAGGTAACGACGCAGAACACCGCCATCGCCCGCCGACGGCTCGGTTTTCACCGGCAACTATGTCTCCCCGACTCGCAGCCGGTACTAGATAACGGATCCAGAGATCCGAACACCCAGCCTCAGGCCGACTACCTCTGACGGAAGAGATGACCACCATCGTCGGCTGCACCGGTCAGAACAGATCTGACTGGAGGTGCCGCCGACGAGACCACCAGGCCCTCCACCCCGCCGCCACCGATCTGAAGGCAGATTGCACGCCACCGCCGACCGTAGCCGCCGCCGCCCGAACAAGGCCGACCGCTGCGCCCGCAGCCCACGCCGCCGTCCGTGACTGGGCCGCCCGCCGCGCCTAGCTGTCGCCGTCCGAGGACGGGCCGACCACCTGCCGCCTGCCGCAGCCACCCGCCCCGCCGTAGAAACCGGATCGGCCGAGCCACCACACGCCTAGGGGCCTCGCACCACCCCGGAGACGCGGGAGAGAGGAAATCCCCCGCCACCGCCGCCGGACCCCGGGCTTAGCCCGGCGGCGGCAAAGGGAGAGGAAGAGGGAGTGCGCGCCGGTGGCGGCTAGGTTTTTGGGCTCCGCCCGAGTCGCCCCAGCGGGAGGGGGGTGACTGTCCCAGTGGAGCCAGTTGTTGTGATAGGTAGACCCCATCAACGTACTGTCCCAGTGGAGCCATGATGTCCATTTTATCCCTAGTTAGAGCACGTCGAAACTCGGCATCTCACAACACAGAGGGGTGTATCCCCCAACCAGATGTCTTTCCAAAATCTCATACTTTGTCCAATCCCAACGACGAAAGACCCCCTACTAACAAAAAGATCCTCTTTCACTCTGATCAAGCCTTTCCAAATGGCGAGTCCGTAGGCTTGTCTAGAGAAAGTATTTTAGACTGGAGGTATTTGTTAGGAAGTAGTTTTTGCCATACTAGTGTCAATTAAAGTAGCTTGAAAAGACATTTGTTGAGCAACCATGTATTTTTAATCTGAAGATCCTCAGTATCAAGACCCCTTGGTCCCATGGATAACACAAAACTTCCCACTTGTCCTTTTTTGTGTGGGTAAACTTCTCACTTGGTTAACCGATACTTCCGCTCATGTTCATCACTTTGCCAGAAAAAATTGCATATGTGAACGAAGTGCCAATATTTATAACCATCTGATTTTATAAATTCATTTCCCAAAATTATTGGAATCGAAGATTCACTTGGAAAAATAATTTGACATATTAAAGATGTTGCCCTTGCGCGGGGTATCTAGCTAGTTCTGCAAATTGAGGATCCAAGGGACAATTGCATCCAGCTCTAAACACACCATCATGATTTCAGTGGTAACACATGCTTCCAAAGCCCAGCTGCAAGCCTGGGCCATACTTCGGAAGGGAAAAAGAAAAAGGGGTCCTGCTGCACCACTGACTAAACCATCCACGCATCTCTCGCTCGAACCCCTATTTAAGCCCCTTCATTCTGCCCTACATTCTCCACACCACCACGAGTTGCTCATCTCTCCACCCAATCATCACTAGCTAGTACGGTGCACTGTTAGCTACCGACCAAGAAGTGATCATGGCCCGCGCTCAGGTAATGCTCATGGCCGTCGCCTTGGTGCTGATGCTCGCGGCGGTCCCGCGCGCTGCCGTGGCCATCGACTGCGGCCACGTTGACAGCTTGGTGAGACCCTGCCTGAGCTACGTTCAGGGCGGCCCCGGCCCGTCTGGGCAGTGCTGCGGCGGCGTCCAGAACCTCCATAACCAGGCGCAATCCCAGAGCGATCGCCAAGCCGCTTGCAACTGCCTCAAGGGGATCGCTCGTGGCATCCGCAATCTCAACGAGAACAACGCCGCCAGCATCCCCTCCAAGTGCGGTGTCAACCTCCCATACACCATCAGTCTCAACATCGACTGCAACAGGTGATTAATTCACATGCAAGCGTATATATATATATATATGAACATTCATCCACGTAAAATTTACTGATATTAACATTAATCAAATCTTTGCACGCATGATTGACCTGCAGGGTGTAATGAGCGACGATCCGTCAAGCTGGTGCTCAGCTCATCCATCCACGTGGAGTTGAAGCGTGCAGCCTCTGTCCCCATGTAGTATGGCCACTAGTTATGCGAGTTTATACTGAATATGAATAAGAACTCTCTCCTGCTGGCTCGCTGGTACTCCTTTGGAGATCAGTATCTATGTACCTGAGAGTTGAGAGTTTGTACCATGGGCACTCCCAGTGTTTATGGACTATATACATACAGCTCGTTCTGTTCAGTTTGTAACTTATCTCTCTGTTTCCTCACGTTCGCGTGTCATGTACTTCGTCTGTCTTAAAATATAAGACATTTTTTAACACTACGTCTTATATTTTGAGACAGTGGGAGTAATAAATTACTTATGTGCTTGAGGATCATGGTATCATATATAAACTTCTTTGAATTAGTTAACCTAGACAGTATGTTTTTTTAATCTGGATGGAAATTAGGGATGCAAGCAGGCGTCCCGCATAAGCTTGCTAAAGCAGGGGCAATACAAACTGAACTAAATCGCTAAAAGGATGCTACATCTAACCTGACCAGAGTTTTGACAACGGAGATAAATGGCTCTACAAAGTGATTAATTTGAGTCCTCGCAAAAAACAAGTGATTAATTCTGAGAGGTTTATATATGCCTTTTGAAACAGGCACGGCTCTGCATCCCTATGGCAGTTAAATGTGCATATGCTATATGCACTTGGTGATTAATTTTGAGAGTACAGGACTACAGGTTATGCGAATTCAGAGGGAAGTGCGTCCAGCCGAGTATTACAAAGTGATTCCCCGTGCATGTATGTAAACTGCTTTTTAAAACAGCGTCAGACTATACTAAAATATCATCAAGTACCAAGTGAAGAATATTACCTAGAATCATGCCTTAACTCTTTTTCTTAACGGGGCAAAATATAGTCGGATCCTATCTGCCGCATTTTGCGGCAGATTGTCGATGTACCGCAGACTGATATAGATCGAATGGGCCGGCCCATCTGTGCGTTCGAGAGCACCGGTTTTGTGAACCTTCTGGCAGGTTCAGGACAGGTTTTGGGAACCTTCAAGAAGGTTCCAAAACCGATTTTTTTCCTTGTTTTTCTTTGTCTTTTGGTTTTATTTTTCATTTTCCGTTTTCTTTTTTCGTTATTCTGTTTCTTATTTTCTTTTTGGTTTTTGCCTTCTTCAAATTTAATATTATTGTTTATTTTTTTAGAAAATTTCAAATTCTGTTCAGATTTTCAAAAAATGTTCCTCTTATCAAAATTTGTTCACACATTCAAAAAATATTTGCGTTTCAAAAAATGTGCAGGAATTTCAGAAAAATGTTCCTGTTATAAATTTTGTTCACAAATTCAAAAAATATACAAGAATTCCAAAAATGTTCCTATTTTTAAAAAAAATTGAAGTTCTTTTAAAATTTGCTGACAATTCAAAAAATGTTCATGATTTCAAAATTTCTTCACAAATTTTAGAAATGTTTGTAGTTCCAATTGTTTGTTCGGAATTTGAAGAAAAGTTCCATTTTGCAATTTTTGTTCATAAATTCTAAAAAGTTCATAGTTATAATTTTTTGTTAGAATTTCATGAAATGTTTCTTTTTTCAAATATTTGTTCAAAAATTCAAAAAATGTTCACGGAAAATTTGTTCAGAATTTCGTAATTTGTACACATATTCAGAAAAATGTTCCTTTTGCCGAAAGTTGTTCAGAAATTCAAAAAATGTTTGCACATTTTCAAAGTATACACTTTTAAAAAAATATCACTGCAGTACCTAATTCCAGTTCGCTACATTAACTGATTCATATTTGCTACAGTAGAGCAGCCCCGGTCTACGCTAACAGTTCTTTAGATTGTGCGCTGCATTACAGACAACAAAGCTTGTGTGGTGGAGTGGTTGTGTGCTTGCAATCACAAGCGGCCGGTCTTGTGCTTGAATCCTCACATTGTGCCATCGTTGTTTTTTGTATCTTTTTTCGTGCCGCGGTAGAGCTCGATGGGCAGGCCTAGTCACGCTGTCTCCTGTGCGTTCCGCCGCCAATTTGACGCTCTTTGCGTCAAATGAGGCTCCCCAAAATATATGCCTTTTTTGGTTGAATAATAGGAAGAGCTTTTTAGAAAACAATGGGCCAACGTCCCAAGGAAAAAAACCTCTTTTCTTGGAATGAGATAACCCAAATGTTTAACACTTTAGCTATATGTAAGTTGGCTGAATATTTGGGTCAGTTGATTCTTCGACAGTTGCTTGCTGCTCCAAGATTCGTGTTTTTTTTTTTCTGTTGTGTGTTATGTCTTGTTTTGGGCTGGGGATTCGACTGACCTTCTGTTTTGGTCCAGTCAATCCTTAACAGGCTGAAGCCCATTAGCTTGTCTGACGACCCAGCCTTCCCCTATCTCCTTTGGGTGACTGTAAATGTAAACACGTAAATATTATACCATATGTGCGAAAATTGCACTATCATATGATTATTCTTTGCTTATTACAAAAGGTGCAATTCCAATGCAAATTTGTGTGTAAGTTTTTTAGATTTATAAATTTTTTTAAAGATAATACCAATACCACTAATTCATTCTTCCTTATAAAGCTTCATTATTTTGATTCTTGATTGTTGTACTAGTTTTCATTTCATTTTATTTCTTCTTTAAGGCGACACCAATGCCACTAATTCATTGCTTCTAGGAAACTTCCTTTTTTATGGAAATTTCACTATTATATGTTTATTCTTGCACATTTTAGAAAAGCACAACTTTTGTGTATATTGTATGCAATTTTTGTCATTGTTTGTTTTAGTTTTTTAAATCTTCGTTCATAAAGGTTAAATACCAATGCAACAAATTAATTCTTCCTTAGAAAATTTATTTATTTTGATTTTGTTTTAGTTTTTATTTCATTTCTTCCTTCTTAATGGGTAAAATCAAAGCCACAAATTCATCCTTTCTTATAAAACTTTATTATTTTGATTTTTTAAGTATTTTTATTTCATTTCCTTTCTTCTTTGAGGGTAATACCAATGCGATTAATTCATTCTTTCTTTGAAAATTTGTTTATAAAAATTCCACATTATATGCTTATTCTTGTATATTTTAAAACATTAGTTTTATATATTTTTTGGATTATTTTTCACTTTCTTTTCTTCAAAAAGCATGTTGAAAATGCTAATAATTTTTTATTCTTAGAAGACTTCATTATTTTCTTTTTCTTTTTCTTTCTTCTTAAGGGTAATACCAAATCCACCAATTCATTCTTTCTTAGAAAACTTTATTATTTTTATTTTATTTTCTTTCCTTTATTCTTTAAAGGTATACTAATGCCACTAATTTATTCCTTCTTAGGAAACTACTTTTTGTGAAATTTCACTATCACATGTTTAGTTTTGCAGATTACAAAAGCTCATTTTTTATGTATATGTGCAAATTTTCATTATTTTTTTATATTTGTTTTATTAAGGATAATACAATGCCGATATTTTTTTTCTTAGAAATCTTTATTAGTATGATTTTTGAAAGTTTTGTTCATGTTCTTTCTTCTCAAAGGGTACTACCAAATCCAGCAATTGATTCGTTCTTAGAAAATTTCATTATTTTGATTTATTATATTTTATTTTCATTTCCTTTCTTCTTAAGGGTAATACCAATGCCACTAATTCATTCCTTCTAGGAAACTAGTTTTTTTTGCTAAAATTCACTATCATAAGCTTATTATTGCATACTACAAAAAGCACAATTTTTTTGTAAATTGTGTTCATATTTTTTTTCATTGCTTGTTTGTTTCAATTTTCTTTTTTCATAAACAATGCTAATAATTCTTTTTTTGTCATATTTATATTTATTTTTTAGTGTTTATTTATTTCTTTTTTAAGAATAATACCAACGCCACTATTTCATTACTTCTTAGGAAACTTATTTTTTTATGAAATTTTCATTATTATATGCTTATAATTACATGCTATAAAAAAGTTTAATTTATGTGCATGTGCAAATTTTGTCGTTATTTCTTGTATTTTTTTATTTTCTTTGTTCTTAAAGGGATAATACCAATGCCACTAATTTATTTTTGCTTAGAAAACATTATTCTTTTGATATTGTTTTAGTTTTTATTTTATTTTCATCTTTTTTAAGAATAATAGCAATGCCACTATTTCATTTTTATTATTTCCTAGTTGTAGTACATGATATACTGGTCCCTGACTGACCGGCCATGGCCACTAATTTCATTCATTCGTCCATCTTGATGTACGCAACAAATCGACGGTCGACTGCTTGCATTTTCACTGAACGCACGTGCATGCCCTAATTCCATAGTTGAACGCACCTGGATGGTTGAGCAATGCATGTGCGCTGGAGTACCTTTTACTAATAGCTAGTATTAGACCCCGAGGGAGTTTGAAACAAGACATAGAATAAACTGGGACGGCCTGTGCAACTGACTTGATAAGAACCTCTTTACGGGCTGTTGACATAGTATTTCAATCCATCCATGTACCTTGCTCCACAACCAGTCCTTGAGGTATTTATAAGAACCATTCTTATTGTTCCCAATATAACTATTTTTCATTCAAAGTTTCATTGGGAACATTTAGTATACCTTTAATCTCATTGCGAGTGCTATCCGGGACCCCTTTGTGGAAGAAAATAGATGATTTTGAATAGTTGATCCTCTGCCCCGTGGCTTGATAGTACATATCCAGTACCAGGTTCACCTCAGTAGCACCCATACCATTTGCCTTAAAGAACAGCAGGCTGTCATCAGCGAATAAAAGATGGTTCACTGGTGGCACTGACGGTGCCACCTGCAATCCATGCAAATTGGATGACTCACTTCTTGATGTTAACAAGCACGAAAGGCCCTGCCAACAAAAAAAAGTATGGAGATATTGGGTCCCCTTGTCTGATTCTCCGTGATGGTTTAAACTCCTCAAGCTTTCTGTCATTGAACATAATAGAAAAATTCACAGTAGTAACTAGGTTCATAATAATGCTTACCCAGTTTTCAAAAAACCCCAGTTCCAACATGAACAACTGAACGTGCTGATCAGCAAGTTTTGGTGGGGAAGCAAAGAAGGGAAACACAAGCCACATTGGGTTTCTTGGAAAATCATGACGCAACCAAAAGGTATGGGTGGCTTGGGTTCTAAAGATTTTGAACTTTTTAACCTGGCTATGTTGGCTTGGCATTTACTGCAAAACCCGGAGTCCTTGGGTGCCCGTCTTTTGAAGAGCATATACTACCCGCAGGGCACTATTTTGACTGCCTCCTTAGGTACTCACCCGAGCCAGATCTGGAGGTCCATTATTGAAGGTAGAGACACTTTGACGCAAGGACTGATCAAATATATCGGTGATGGTGAAAACGCTAGCATATGGGATGATAACTGGCTTCCTCGTCTAGAGATGATGAAACCCTATGGCTGCACCACCGCTAATCCCCCAATGTTAGTATCCGAGCTCATTGATGCCACTTCGGCATCGTGGAATAAACAGAGAGTAAATGAGGTGTTCATGCCCATGGATGCATGAATAATTCTAGGTATACCTCTCTACACCAAGAACATTATGGACTTCTGGAGTTGGAATCATGAGAACAACGGAAACTGTTCGGTCAAATTTGCATATTGTTTGCTGGTGGCCACACACAATAGGAGGGAGGCGTGGCTAGTGGAGAGAGCTGGCTCGTCTAGCACGGCCGTAGAAGAGGCCTCATGGAAGAATTTGTGGAAGACTAAGGTGCCTGCCAAGGTGCGGATGTTCCTATGGAGATTATCTAAACAATCAATATCCATAAATGACGTAAGGGCACATAGACACATGACTACATCGAGCGCATGTGGATTCTATGGTGCACCGGATTCCTGGAGACACTCCCTTGTTGAATGTACGATGGCAAGATGCACTTGGGCTTTGGTCGACGACGAGTTGGCCCAATCTATTATATCAGCGACCAAACCAAGTGCGAAACATTGGCTATTCTCGCAAATGGAGTTATTATCGCATGCACATTTTGTAAAGCTCTCAGTCACTCTATGGGCCATATGGGCAGCGCAACGGAAGGCGATCCACGAGGGAATCTTCCAAAGTCCACATGCCACTTTGTTTACTCCATCACCGTGCGCCCATGTTGGCCACAGAAAGCACATGTTGTAACCCTTCAGCGACCGAAAGCCCTGCCTATTGGCTTTGCCAAAATATACATGTGGACGCTGGAGTGTGCAAGGGAGTTGGTGGAACGGCTGCGGAATTATGCAGAGACAGGGATAGAAATTTCCTGGGTAGCAGCCCACTTGTCATTGGAGACGTGGACGATCCAGTGATCTTGGAGACTATCGCATGCAGGGAGGCTTTGGAGCTGGCAGAAGATCCCCACCTCCATCGTATTGTCATTGCCACAGACGCCAAATAGGTGATTCGTGATATTCAGAGTGGGAGTCGAGGAAGCAACGGAGCAATAATTAGCGAGATTAAGTTACAAGCATCTTTACTTGATAGTAACTTTTCTTTTCAAAGTCGTGCTATCAATGTCGAAGCATATAGTCTAGCCAGGTTCTCTCTCTATCTTTAGATCTGGGACGCCATGTTTGATTTAGCCAATCCCATGATCCGAATTCTATCCCGCATTTTGTGGTGTTTAATGAATAAAGCCTGGTTTTACCCCTCAAAAAACTACTTCCTCCGTTCGGAATTACTTGTCGCAGAAATGAATGTATCTAGACGTATTTTAGTTCTAGATACATCCATTTTCGAGACAAATAATTCCGAACGGAGGGAGTAATAGTTAGTATTGTTGCGAGCGTTCAAAAGAAATGGTGGACATGCATGCATGGTGCTCCTCAAACAAAAGGCACGAGCAATGCCAGCTAGCTACTAACGTTGCTGTCAAAGCCGCGCATCGCTAATGGGACTGACAGCCAGAGATAAGAAGACACACGGTTATAGCTCAGAACAGCCAACAACAAGTGTAGCAAGTGCACAAAGAAGAAGAAAATTGACTGACCCAAAATCTAAATTCAGTCACCTGACTCCTAACCAGCCCCAATGTTTAATTAGCTTTGAGGCAAAAAAATTAGCCTCTTGCTTAATTTGATGAAAGGTACGAGTGATGGAGCTTCTTAGAGCATCTAACCGATCGATCCCTTAAAAAGCGTTAACTCCTCGTTTTGAGGAGTTGACCACATCTGCCGACCCGGCAAAGCTTTAGAGGAGACAATTTTTTACCCCTCTAAGTTTGAGAACCAGCCCAACTCTCTTCTAAGGATCAGTTATAAGTCCCGAGTAAGAATCATCTGCCCTATGCGAGGCCTCTCGTCCCAACCGTCGCCGTCTGGAAGCACGCCGTTGGCCGTCCGTTGCCGTAGTAACCGGAAAAATGGAACCCCCAACGCCCCGCAACTCCGGTGATCCTCGCGGTGCCGGAATCTCGCCAGCGGCAAGGAAATTGGATGAATTTGAGTGATTCACAGCTCGGGCCGCCTCGACAACGGACTACTAACGCTGGTGTTGTTCCCGTAGTTGTGGAACATGAACACGAGCGCCCTTGGCCGCGCGTCGGTACCTCTGCTCGTCAAGCGCCACGAGCGCGCGAAGAGATGGCGTGCCCACACGACGTCCTGTGTGGTGAAGTACTCCGCGTCGGTTGCTTCGTGTGTTAGATGTTGCTTGTGTTCTGTCAAATGGGTGTCGGGTTGTGACACGACCTCTTGCCATCGCATCTTCTTGCCTGGATGTCGTGTTTTGTCATATATGTATGTGCGGTTTGTGGATTCTGTCTTTTGACATGTCTACCCAGGCTTTGGACGCTTTGTTTGCCTGGATGACATGTTTTGGGTTGTCTGCCCAGGTTTTTGACGTTGTGTCTACTCGGGTGGCATGTTTTGGGCTGTCTTCCCAGACTATGGATGCTGCGGCCGTCGCACCCGCCTGCGATTTCTCAATATTTGTTGGGTTGCCCTAGCTGTCCAAAGAAGGACATGGGCAATGATCATAGTTGTCTGCCATTAGTAAATATACAAGGCAAATACATATGCAGTACGAGCGTAATCACTTACAGGCAGTTCACAACAAACATCGTTCAGATGATTCAACAACCTTCTCGGTTGCATTCTTTTATTTTTGCTTATTTGTGGATCATTCAACAAATATGTTGTTCATAAGTTGCTTCGGTTATTGGCTCATAATTCTTAAAAAATGTTGTTCATAGGTTTGTTCGCCTCTTGGCTACAGTTGGGCTTTGCTATTGGCGCAACGGGTCATCAGTAAAGGAAAAGATCAAGGAATTTGAAAAGGTCTCTAAGTCATGCATCGATACTATTGGTGAGGGGATAGATTCTTACTGTATGATGAGCATTGACCTTGAGACAAGGGTCGATGATCTCTTTCATAAAAGCATTGATGGCCCTCATGAAGTCCGTCTTTATGATATGCCAGCAACTCGCATAAAAGCGACCGGTGAAACCGAGCCTTGGTTGCTCTGTTGCCTAAAGTGGATGGGGCTGAAGAGCTAAGAGACTTCCGTCCGGTTAGTCTGGTGCATGGGGCAGCAAAGATCTTTGACAAGGCAATGGCAGTGAGGCTGGCTGATGATTTGCCCAATCTGGTGGGCATGCACCAGAGCGCGTTTGTTAGAGGACGCTCATTGCACGACAATTTCATGATGGTGCAGTGCATGGCTCGGCTCCTGCACGCGATGAAGGATCCCACGGTCATGCTGAAGCTAGATATCTCGAAAGCTTTCGATTCCGTCCAGTGGCCTTTTCTAGTGGAGGTGCTGCGGCACATGGGGTTCGGCTCATGATGGATTGAATGGGTATGTGGATTGCTGGCAACCTCATCGACTCGCATTATGGTGAATGGCGTCCCCGGAAAACCAATCCTCAACTGCCGTGGGCTTCGCCAAGGGGGGCCCCTCTCGCCAATGTTGTTCATCCTCATTATGGAGCCGCTGCAGAAACCGTTCGACAAGGCAGGAAGGAATGGCCTTCTCACCCCCCTCGCCTCGCGTGGAATGGAACAACGCATGTCTATATTCGCGGATGATGTGATGCTCTTTCTGAAACCAAGCATGGAGGACATGCAAGGATGCGGGATGATGCTTGAAACCTTTGAAGTGGCATCAGGATTGCAAGTGAATATGAGGAAAAGCGCGGTCATACCTATACGCTGCTCGCAGGAACAGATAGAGGGGATTGTTGCCACACTAGGCTGTGCATTGGGAAGCTTCCCTTGCAAGTATCTTGGTCTGCCGCTCACTCTCAGGAAACAATCAGCAGCGCAACTGCAATATCTAGTGGATCGCCTTGGCGCATGCTTGCCATCTTGGCGGGCCTCCGCGCTACCCAAGAGTGGGCGTCTCCTTCTAGTGATCTCGGTCCTCAGCGCAATGCCCCTGCACACGATGATGGCTTTGGACCTGCCGGCAAGAATGATCAATGCGCTCAATAAGATTATCAGAGGGTTTCTTTGGTGTGGAAAGAAGGAAGCAAGGGGTGGGCACTGCACGGTTGCATGGCCATCAGTATGCATGCCCAAGTGGGCTGGCGGCCTTGGGATCCCAGATATGAGGTGGCTCAATGTGGCCATGCAAGTTAGGTGGCCGTGGCTACAGCGGGTGGACCAAAACCGGTGTTGGCAGGAGTTCAAAATCGTAGTACCTAAGGAAGCCAGGCAGATCTTCAGGGCTGCAACCAGAGTGCATCTTGGGGATGGCCGCAGGGCGCTGTTTTGGGAGGACCGGTGACTTGACGGATATCGCGTTCAGGAGCTAGTACCGCTGGTGTATGCCGCAGTCCCGTCTAGGCTGAGGCGATCGCGGACAGTGGCATCGGCACTGGAGGGCAATGCATGGGCAAGGAATCTGGGGCCTGACCTGCAAATTGACACCATAAGGGAGTACCTCAGCCTCTGGACGAGAACCAGCGAGGTCGCGCTTCAGGAGGACATACCAGACAGGTTCAGGTGGTCCTGGGAGCGAGGTGGAGAGTTCTCTGTCAGATCGGCATATGCAGCGAAATTTGCGGGCAGGACAGTTGTGCCCACGGCAGACTTCACGTGGAAAACTAGGGCTCCACTGCAGTGCCGCTTCTTCTCATGGCTTGCGCTTCGCAACAGATGCTGGACGTCAGATAGGCTTGCACGAAGAGGACTCCCGCACCAGGACTCATGCCCTCTTTGCAACCAGGAGAAGGAGACTATAACCCACCTCTTGCTCACTTGCGTTTTCTCTCGTGAGGTATGGATGCATATTTGCACTGCCCTGGACGCCCCGGATTGGGCACCGCGCCCGGATGACACGCTACCAGAATGGTGTCAGAGTAGGCACAAGCAGGGACTCAGCGCGAGAACCATCAGGGCAGTTATTCTTCTTGGACTATGGGAGCTTTGGAAGAACAGGAACACGGTGGTATTTGATGGTGCAACTCCGGAGATTGCCCAGGTCTTGAGTCGTGTGGCGTGTGAAGGACAGGCATGGCAGCAAGCAGGGCTCATCAAGGGTAGCGTGGAGACTTTCTTTCGTAGGTTGAGTAGGTGGAATAGCCGCGGGTAGTTCCTTGTATGAATGGCTCTAGCCGTGGAGGTGTTGAGTGCATGTAATATGTAACTGTAACATCGGTGGAGGGTTCTTTATGCCCTTTCCCCTACCTTTCAATAGATGATACGCATGCTATGCATATTCCAGAAAAAAAAATCTCTTTCATAAAATGGATGTCCTACTTGATGTTATTTCCAAGCATTCTGCGCAGATTGAATTTCTCATGATGCTGGTCCAGAATCATCTGAGGGACTTTTACATTTCAGCCCTTAACTTGAACCCACTACTCAGATTTACTCCTAATTTCAAAGTGTGCTCAAATTTGCCCCTCTGTCATTATGTGGTATTATAGAAATACCCCTAAACGATGTTTTTGTCAGATCTTCTCTACTTTATAAGCTTCGCAACGTCTCTCTGTACCCGTTGGTGCTTTCTGTTATTTTGTAGCATCCCTGAAAATATTTATTTTCCCTGAAAACATAAACACCCAAAAACAGGAATTGTCATCCATGGAGATGCTCGGGAATGCTACAAAAGAACAAAAAGCACTAGCAGCTACAGAGGGACGTTGTGAAGCTTATAAAGTAGAGAAGACCTGACAAAAATATCGTTTAGGGGTATTTCTATAATACCACATAACGGCAGAGGGACAAATTTGAGCACACTTTGAAATTAGGGGTAAATCTTAGTAGTGGGTTCGAGTTAAGGGCTGAAATGTAAAAGTCCCATCATCTGAAAGCAATATAAGGCATGGCATCTCGATTCAAGTGCATTGCCACCCAAGTGACTGGGAAGAGAACAAGGAACTCGATGAGGATAACGGCAAGGAGGCATCGGTTAAGACCGATTAAAACTAGGTACAAGGATCCCACCGGCTTCGTTGTAAGCTTGGGGGAGATCCGAGAGTACCTTGTATCTTTTTTTGTGTGAAAAGAGTACCTTGTATCTTTACTTTCATGTACTTATTTTCTGCAAGTCGAGGCTAGCTCACCCTTTTTTTCTTAATAAAGTTGAACTGTCAAGTCCTTTTAGAATGAGGGAAGATTGTCTTTCAATGAATAATGGATATTCTTGATGCATAGCACAATTACATTGGTTTGAAAAATATAGGAGATGATGGTAGAGCATGAGTACTAGGTCATGTTCACCCTCGTGATGATTATAAGTCTTCGACATCTTTAGTGTTAATTGATTAGAGAAGGAAAAGATAGTTGCATGTGATAGCTTATTCAAATTTAAATTGCAATAATAAAAATAAACTGGTAAAGTGGTTTGAGACATAAAGTCTGACCAAGTTGATTATATAAGAGCAAGTAGCGAGAGAAGGGAAAGCCTCTTGAAAATTAATAAAGACTTTTGTGAACCAAATCTCAAATAAGAAGTATTTTTAGCCTGCATGTCACATGAAAAAAAACAAGTGTGAGATGGGCGAATAAACATGCTTCCCGAGAAAAAGTGAAAAATAATATTCGAGTATTTTTTTATAAACATTGAGGACCCCTTGCTATTTGCTCAGTTGAAAAATGAATAGCCTATTGCATGGAATTGTGACACATTTACTAATAAACTAAGTAGCAAGGTGTGGAAGACTTCATGATCATCCTAACGGTGAAAATCTGCTAATACTCGTCACGATCATTTATCTTATGTATGTTTTGATTGCTTGTGATGGACTCGTGCCTCTATATTTATTCGTGCCTCATAAAACTTGATGACCTTGTTCTTACAAGCTGCGTACGTGCGGTACGTGCTCGAGGACGAGCAAGATTTAAGCTTGGGGGAGTTGATGGGTCTAAAATTTATGTCATTTTTACCTTTATTTTTACACTTTAGTAGTAGGTTTTGCTGGATTTTACTGTGTTTGTGCCTCTTTTTTGCCTGTTTTCCCCAGGATGTCACCTAAGGAAGTATTTTTGGGAGTACAAAGAAATAACGCTAACATATAGCGATAAAATCACGATAATTAACATGATATAATATTACCATAAAAGAGAAAAGAAAATTGGAGAAGAAAGGAGTTCAACAAAGGAGTCAAAAGCGTTTGATGGCGTTCGATATAACTGTGCACGCTCATACTGCCGGTGGTACTAGTCGCCCCTGCCACCGCCTGGTCCAGTATTTTACACCTATGCGATCGGATCACAGATTAGATGCACATAGCCACGAGAAACCACTCTAGAACAAAGAACCCTAGCCTCTAGAATGCATCCGAAGGGCGAATTGGCAAGGAGGACACCAGCATTGCCATCACCTGGTGCAAGGAGACATATATGCATCCAACGTATCTACTTTTCCAAACACTTTTGCTCTTATTTTTTCGTCTAATTTGCATGATTTGAGTGAAACTAACCTGGACAGACGCCTATTTCAGCTAAACTGCCATGGTGGTGTTTTTGTGCAGAAATAAAATTCTCAGAATTAGACAGAAATTTTTGAAGAATTATTTTGAAATATATAAAAATTACTAGATCCAAGAGTTACCAGAGGGGCCCCACCAGGAGGCCATAAGGGCAGCTTTTGCAGCCACCTCCTGGTCGCGCCACTTGGGCTTGTGGGGCCCCTGGCCATCGCCTCATCCTAATTCCAGTGCTATAAGTTCATATCTTACAGGAAAAAAAGAGGAGAGAAAACTTCATCGCGTTTTACAATATGGAGCCGCCGCCACCTCTTTTTCTTCACCGGGAACCCTGATCTGGAGTCCGTTTGTGGCTCCGGAGTGAGCGATTCGTCGTCATCGCCATCACTAACCCTTCTCCATCAACAATTTCATGATGCTCACATCCATGTGTGAGAAATCTTCTTGTAGGCATACTGGAGGTAGATGGGATTTGGATGAGATTTCATATGTAATCATGTCAGATTTGTTACGCTTGATCCCTAGTATCCACTATGTTCTGAGATTAATGTTTCTATGATTTTGTTGTGCTTAATGTTTGTCACTAGGACCTGAGTGCCATGATTTCAGATCTGAACCTATTATGTTTTCATGAATATATTTGTGCTCTTGATCTTACCTGCAAGTTGTATGCACGTATTATGGTTCTGATCCCTAGACCCCAAGGTGACAATAATTGGGATACTCTACAGGAATGACTGTAATTTGAGAAGTTCATGTATTCAATAAAAGGAGTACCTTAATTACCCTTAGTTTCCATTAGGACCTGCTGCCACGAGTGGGTAGTGCAAAAGTTGTTATGCAAGTTCTTATCACAAGCACGTATAACTATATACGGAATGCATGCCTACATATGATTGATAAATTAGAGCTAGTATGTATCGCTCTAAGTTATGACTGTTACATATTGAATCTCATCTGAACATCCCATCGCTACTCCATGCCTACACTTTTCTGCTATTGCCACCGTTTCAGTAACTATTGCTCTATTTGCTATAAACTTGTTACTATTGCTGCTACAGTTACTGTTACTCTGCTATCACCACTATCATATTACTGTGTTACAAATAAATTGCTGCAAGAAAGTTGTCACTTAGGTGTGGTTGAATTGATAACTCAACTGCTAAGGCTTATAAATATTCTTTAGCGTCCCTTGTGTCAAATCAATAAATTTGGGTGAAATACTACCATCAAAGACTGTTGTGATCCCCTATAGTTGTGGGTCATCAAGACTATTTTTTGGCGCTGATGCCGGAGAGCATAGCTCTATTTATTAAGTTCACTTGGGAGTCAATTATCGTATGTAAGTTATATTTACTATAAAGAACCTCAAGGATTCTAAAACTTAGATCGTGCCCTCTAAGATCTGGGGAGGTAAGAAACTTCCGACTAGCTCTACTCTTATTTCGCATTCTATTTTGAGTCAACTAGTGACACCTTCACCACGTAATTTGCATGATGATATGTCACAGGCACTACTTGTTTTATTAATGATACTTGTGATGATGCCTCTACTTTGCTTGATAATACTATTCCACTTGGCGAATAATTGGATGCTCATATTGCTAAAGATAAAAAACCTGAAACTACTAAAAATTATGAATCACTTTCTACACCTGGTACTCCCATTAGAAATAAATATTTGATGTGCCCGAATCATATACATTTGATGAGGAGTTTACTAGAGAGTTTATGGCTTATGATGGTAAGAATGGTTTACAAGGTTTCATTGCTATAATTAAAGAGAAGGCATGAAAACAATGATGAAATATGATTCTAAATTTGCTAATTCACCTATCTTTGTTGAGGATAAGGATTATGAATTCTTTGTTAATCCTGAACTTATTACTTTGGTAGAATCTGGTCTTTTCATGGTTATGAATCTGAAAAAGTTCTTGCACACCTCACTAAACTGAATGATATTGCAACCCTAGTTGTTAAAGAGGAAAATATTCAAAACTATTATATACTTAATTTGTTTCCCTTCTCATTAAAGGGTGATGCTAAAACATGGTTTAATAATCTTGCTGCTGGTTGTGTGCGTAGTCCCCAGGATATGATCTATCATTTTACTGAAAAATATTTAGGTTTAAGCTGATGACGAATAGATTTGGGTATCTCATAAATTACGCATGAAAGCAATGTTAATTTGACCTTGGACAAACACATCATAGACCATGATCTTGGGGTCTGAGGCAGTGACAAATAGATTTGGGTATCTAGCATACAAAGGCTTGTCACTGATTCATTTGGATAGCTAAAATTTTGTGTCATTCCCATTCCTTATAAAAAAGTGAGCATATTGAAGATTTCTCTGCATCTGGAAAGTATCTGCCTTTGAGCATTCTCGCCCACAGGCTGTCATCATTTTGGGAAATTTTTCAAATCTATTTGGTAAGAAGGTAAGCTTTATTCCATGCTATGCTTTACTAAACATTACTTTGTGGGTGTGTTTACGAAAAAGTATCACCTTTGTAATACATAGTATGTGCGAGTCTTAGAGCATCTCCAACGTCGTCTCCTGAGAAGGACACACTATTTGTCCGTGAACTGGTACGGACTCGTTCGCTGATACGAATATGGATATGGATACAGGAGAAGGCCATCCAACTCTGTCCCCTAAAAGTCCGCCCATGTTTCTTTTCTAAGTCTGCAACCAAAATAATTATAGAAAATAGCACAATACATCCATAAATAACGCAAATATCCCTAGTACAATAATAGTACAAATATAAATATACGTGTACGGCGGATGTTCAACAATTTTTTTGAATTCATTGATTCCAAATTCAATGATACTCTTGTTAGAATCCGCACATGTCATCCCATGTGATGTGCCCCTTGAGCTTCATTCAACAATGTTTGAATGTAAATGGCCTGCCCTTGGTTCTGTGGTACAACATGACATAGGGTCTAGGTTATAGAACGTGATGATTATCAATTTGTAACGTTGAGTGAATCAGTGCATTGACCAACATGTATAAGAACAAGAAGTAAAACTTACAAACTCCATGATTGACATGCCTGGTGGCCACCTTCTCTCCAGTTGTGCAATCGCACCGCAATAATTCACGACGGAGTTGGAGATACTGTACCACTGATGGACTAGTGACTTTACATTGCGTTTATTGGATCATGTGCAGGTCGTAGGGCGCGAAGTGCTTTTGCACATGAAATGAAGAATGCACATTTTGCAAAAATGTCGAGCCCCCATGCCTCATGCCTACAAAGTCCGTAGATATGACGAACCATGCATCTCACATCAACTCATCTTCAATTACCGAGTATCCCGCTATTGTGCTTACTCTAGGAAACAACGAGAAGGTAAAAAAAAAGCACAATGACATTTGATCGAACACCTGTCGGCCGTGGTGTTCGCCATGGACGGCGTCGGCAGGGGCGGAGGGTACCTGGCTGCGGACGGATCCGGGGTGGATGGCGGCGTAGCCAAATGCGTGCATATGCATGGGTTGGTGTTGCGGATGTTCGGCAATGCCTTGGCAGCGGCAGAAGAGGTACAACGACGACGTCAGACGAGGGGTTGCTGAAGGAAAGCAAGGGGAGCAAGGGCAGAGTGGAAAAAAAGTGGGCCGGAGTCGGAGTCCTTCTTGGCGGAGGTCCGGACGCCCGTAAACCTTCCCAGTTTGTTCCGATTTTGCAGAAATTTGGATAAGCGGACACATTCGCAAACAAATATAAGATCACTTTGGATTGCAACTCATCCGGACAGCTTGATCCGGACGTACGCGGGTGTTTTAAGGGACGACTTGGAGACGTCCTTATTCATTATTTCTGGATTGTGTCTTAAATTATTATACTATGGAGCCCATGCTTGCATTTATTTAGTTATATCTTTAGAAGCCCATGATTGCTGGAATTAAAAGGATGAGCTAACAAATACAGCAGAGACCCATGTACAGTTGGAAATTAAATTCGTGCGCACAGATCCGTGGCTGAGAGCGATCAGTGGGTCTGATTAATTACCGAATGTAGGCCATTTAAGCCGAGAAAACGAAAGCTGAAAGACGTCCTAATCCAAATAACGCAAACAACTGTATATCTCATCCTAGCTAGATAACTAGCGCGATGTGGAGTCTTGTCTCTCTGACTATTGAGTTGTACGTGGTCAATTTGTGGTTTGCAAACTACTAAGTTTTTTTTTCTTCCATCTCAAAAGATAAATAAGTTTGTTTGATTCGATAGTTTTTTTTCCGGTTAGTTTGACTCACGTACTGTAGGTTTGATAATCTAATTGGATGTTTTTTTAGAAAACAGACACAAGGAGCGTCCGGTTTTAAATTAAATTAATAAAACCAACAAAGATCAAGGTACAACAACGTGAAAGTCTTACAAACTAAGCAAGGAGAATGAAAGCATGGATACAATTCGCGACCCATGGATGAGCGCTATCTAAACAATGGGACGACAAGCTCCAGTTCAAGCATTCTTATGGATAACGTTAAGCTGATCGATTTTGAGAAGGATAGCCGTCGCCGCCTACTGCCCTTCCTTTTCCCTAGAGGGCAGCACTGCTATGAAAAATATAGACCATTTAAAAATATAATTACAAGGTGGGACGGAATATATCCTTTAATGGCCAGCTTGTTTCGAGTAGCCCAGAGCGCTCAAGCTAAAGCACTAACCGTTCTCCAAGCAAATGATGATGTTGCCCATGGGAGTTGTTTAACAACGTAAGGATCTCAGTCATAGATGTAGGGTTCTAACTAGGATGAAAGTAGTTGCCCACGTAGCTCCACGGGAATTTGGCGGGGGCACATCGAAACAAGATGTTTGGAGACCATTTTATTGACATGTATATCTGTAATAGTGACGGCTCAAAATGGAGATGTACGTTTGTTTATGGAGAGCCGAAGGCGAGTCAAAGGTATATCATGTGGGAGCTACTGAGACGGGTTAAATCTCTTGGTTTCGGCCCTTGGTTTATGGTCGGTGATTTTAATGAAGCTATGTGGCAACATGAGCATTTTTCCCGCCATAAGAGATCACCTAAGCTCATGGCTAATTTCCGGGAGATTCTTTCTGAATGCAACCTATTTGATTTGGGATTTCAAGGATTGCCGTGGACGTTTGATAATAAGCAGGATGGAAACCATAATGTGAAGGTGCGGCTTGATCGAGCGGTAGCGTGCCCTCAATGGTCTGCTATTTATCCTCAGTGCATGGTCTCTCATATTATATCTTCCAGGTCAGATCACTGTCCTTTGTTTATTCAATTGTTGGGTAACAAGCCTAATGCTCCTTTTAAAAAGCATTTGAGATATGAATCTTACTGGGAGCGGGAGAGTATGGCATTGGATGATCAAGTCAGAACTAATCGGAGTAATAGCACGCAAGTAAGGGATCTGCAGGATGTGGCGAGTAATTTGGATAAATTAATGAAATCCTTGCATTCCTAGAGTCGGATTCACATTGGTTATCTCCCAAAAAAAACTTGATGCTGCCAGCAAAAGATTAAATGTCCTTTTTAAAAGGAATGATAAGGCGGCCATTAGGGAACGAAAGAAAATTCTTGCGGAAATGGATGAGCTCCTTATCAAGGAAGAAATCATGTAGAAGCAGAGGTATTGTTTTAACAACATGATTTTGGGGGATCGTAATACAAATTTCTTTCAGAAAGGCCTCTTGGAGAGCGAAGAAAAATAATATTACTGTCCTCAAGAGGAGTGATGGGAGTCTAACGGAGAATATGGAAGAAATGGAAGGTATCACAAACTCGTTTTTCCAACATCTGTATACTTGTAACTCTAATGTTGATCCTTCTCTTATTACCCTGATTGTGAAACCGCTCGTCAATGATGAGATGAATGCGGAGCTATGCAAACCTTTCTCCAAGGAAGAGATCAGTACCGCTCTCTTTCAAATTGGACCGTTAAATGCTCCAGGTCCGGATGGTTTTCCAGCTAGATTTTTCCAGAGAAATTGGGGCTAAATTAATAATGACATTGTAAGGGCAATCCAGCAATTTTTTGTCTCAGGAGTTATGCCAGAAGGTATCAATGACACCACCATTATGCTTATCCCCAAAGTGAAGAACCGTCCATAAAAGATTTTAGACCGATCCGTTTGTGCAACATCATCTATAAAATTATATCAAAATGTCTGGCGAATAGGCTGAGGCCTCTGTTGGAGGGTATGATTTCTCCCACTCAGAGTGCTTTTATTCCAGGCCGGTTAATTTCTGATAACGCGCTCATTGATTTTGAATGCATTCATTCACTGAGTACGTTAAAAGATCAAAGGGGGGAGTTCTGTGCATACAAGCTGGACTTGGCAAAAGCGTACGATCGAGTGGATTGGCAATTTGTTAAAAGTATGCTTGGGGCTTTTGGTTTCGCGCCAACCTGGATTAATTGGATTATGACTTGTGTTACATCCGTCAAGTTTTCAGTGCGCTTCAATGGCTAGCTATTGGAACCTTTTTATCCTTCTTGTGGTCTCAGGCAAGGGGATCCTTTATCACCTTATATGTTCCTTTTTGTGGTTGAGACGCTCTCCTTGTTGTTAAAGGACGCTTGTGAGAAAGGTGCTCTTAAAGAGTTTAAGCTAAGCAGACAAGGTCCAGGTATTTCACATCTTTTGTTTGCGGATGATAGCCTCCTATTTTTCAAGGGTTCCATTGATCAAGCATTAATCATTAAAAATATTTTATCGGTGTATGAGAAGGGAACTGGTCAGTTTCTGAGCCCGGATAAGTGCTCCATTAAATTTGGTAAAAAGTGCAGTATGGAGGATCAGGTGTCTACGATGGTTATTCTCAATATTACCGCTGAAGGTTTTGAGGATAAGTACCTTGGATTACCAGTGCCTGAGGGTAGAATGAAGGTTGGGAAATTTCAGGCGACCAAGGATAAGGCATTAAAAAGAGCGTCCGATTGGATTGAAAAGTATGCTTCTAGTGGTATAAAGGAATCTCAAATCAAGGGTGTTCTGCAAGCGCTCCCAGTGTATGCCATGGGACTTTTTAAATTTCCGGTCTCATTATGTGAGGATCTTGCTCAGATTATAAGAAATTTTTGGTGGGGAGACGAAGAGGATAGAAGGAAAACACATTGGCTAGCTTGGCATAAACTAACAAAACCAAAAAGTCAGGGCGGCATGGGGTTCCGTGATCTAAGGTTATTTAATCAAGCACCTTAGCTAAGCAAGCCTCGAGGTTATTAGTGTACCTGAACTCGTTGTGTGCTATGGTTTTGAAGGCAAAATATTATCCCAATGGTCACATACTGGATACGGTTTTCCCGCAAGCCACGTCGGTGAATTGGCAGGGTATTATGCATGGACTGAAACTGTTAAAAAAAGAGGTCATATGGAGAGTGGTCTATGGCAACAATGTTAACATTTGGAGAGATAATTGGCTTTCAAGAAATTCGGGCCTAAAAGCTGTAACACCCCCATGTAATAAGCACTGTGATCATCTGCTAAGTATGCCAAGTCATCTCCATTTGCAGTGCCTAGTCATAGTGGTTAATCAAAACAATTCAAATTCTATTCTGAGAATCAACTCAAATTCAAAAGTGAAATATGAAGTTGCTCAAACACTGTTGGAAAAATGTTCCTTAAATAACAAATAATCCATAAGCAATTATAAAAATATAAACAAAGATAATTGAGTTAGCTAAATGATTCTAACAACATGAAGCAGCACCAAAACAGAAGTATTTGATTCATTTATGATTAAATCAAATCCAAATGAAATCATATTTTCCCCAAACTAGTTTTTGGTGAAAGGTAATAATGCACTGTAATATTTAGGCCAAGTATCACATTTTACAAAAGTGCAAAAGTGGCCTAACAATTACCTAAACAGAAAAGAAAATAAAGAAGCAGAAAATAAAAGGAATTGAGGCACTGTGCACTGGGCCTAAGTGCACAGTGCCCCCAAAACCAGCCCACTGGCCCATCTCTCCCTTCTCTCCCCTGCTTGTCGCCGCGCCGGTGAGGCGCCGACACGGCGACAGCCACCGACGCCGCTAGGGGATAAGGCCGGCCCGTTCCTCCCCCTGGCCTCCTCCTCGTCATTCTCCCCCTCTCTCTAGCTCGCTCCTCGCCTCTTCCCCTCAGATCCACCGACGCCCGACGCGGTCGCCGCCGTGCCTCGCTCGTTTCCGTGGCCACAGCCACCGTATCGCCTCACCGACGCGTCCGTCGTCTTCGTCGTTGTCTTCCTCGACGTCTGGTAGTCGCAGCTGGAGCCTGGAGGCACCGCAACGCCGGAATTTCTCCGTCCCCATCTCCGGTTGCCGCCGTCTTCTTCGTCTCCGACGCCGGCCTCTGCTGCTCCTAAGCTGCCAAGGGCCCTCATGCGTGCCGCTAGGTAAGCTCCCCCGTCTCCTGCTCCCTTCCATTGGCCCATTCACGCGCCATAGCCCCAGTCACGCTCGCCCGAGCCCACGACCGTGCTCCTGGTGCTCCCAGGAGCCCAACGAGCTCGAGAGCGAGCTTCCCCGTGCCCCCTAGCGCTGCAACCCCTACCTCCCGAACTCCGACGCCGCTTTAGCTCGTCGCCGGTGCCGTTCCGGTCGATCCCGATGCCTCGCGCTAGCACAGATGGACGCGGCACTCGCTGCTTGTTCGAACGCGCCCAAGCGCGCGCAAAACTACCCACCGTAGATGAAACCCGACGCGCTCCGGTGACGCGCCGCCGCGATTTTGGTCGCCGGAGCTGTCTCCGGCGCCGACGCCGACGTGGTTCGGTGGGCCTCGCCCCTGGGTCACTGACCAGTGGGTCCGGGGCCCCCGTAGACTGGGTTGACCCAATCAACGTGCTGACTGGGCGCCCACTGTGCCATTGACACGCGGGCCCCACCGCCCTTTTAATTAACTAAAATGTTTTATAAATAAAAATAAATTAATTAAGTTAATTAGTCTATGACAGGCGGGGTCCAGTAGTTAATTAGATTCAGTTTAGTTTAAAATAAACTCTGTTTTATAACAGAGGCTGACATGTGGGTCCCACTGGACCCACCTGTCAGGTTTGACTGGTCAACCGACCAGTTGACCTGCTGACGTCATCTTCCTGTCATGCTGACGTCATAATTCTTTTTCTGTTTATATTATATAAATTTCAAAAATGTTTAAATCTTTGAAAATTCATAACTTTTAAACCGTAGCTCAGATTAAAAAACTTAAAACATGAAAGTTGATCAGAACGACGAGACGAATCTGATCGTATCGTCTGTTTCGATGCCGGAACCCCCTATGCAGGAGAACCCATAACTTCCGTCCGTTTCCGGTAGATGAATAGTGCATATACACTGGATAATAAATCCCACCTTAATCCTAAAATAACTAAAATGACTTAGACCAATCTTTAAGCAACCCTGCACTACATCCTAGGCATAGCATGCTCTGTGTTGCGTTATTGCTGTGTATTTATTTGTTTTCTCCCCCTCTTCTCTCTCGTTAGACCCCAACACCGACATAGTCCCCGAGACCGACGCAGCTCCGGAGGTCGACTACGCCCCTGACGACCAGACCCTTGCCGCCGAGCTTCCAGGCAAGCACTCCCCTTTTGAGCATTCCGATATCGCCCACTCTCTTCTCTCTTATGCTTGCATTAGAAGTTACTGCTGCTGCTGATATCCTATTTCTGCTGCATAGCCTGTTTATTGTAACCTGCTTTTGTTACCTACCTGCTTATCCTAAAACTGTTTAGTATAGGTTGGGTAGAGACCCATCAGTGGCCCCCACTTGTCCTGACTGCCCCGCTGGATTATCAGAAGACCCGATCAACGGGATCGAAGACCAGGCCCCGGCACCGCACATCACTTCCCCTTAGATGCTCGACACTACTGGGTTACTATCGAGTGCCAAGGGTGATACCTCGTCAGCACTTCTGATGATAACCTTGTAGGTTAGTTAATCGGTCGTGGTCAGCGAGGGTGATTCCTCCTACACCACCCCCGATAACGACGTCGTCGTGCAACTTCTCAAGTGTGGACCTCGAGGGTGAATCCTCCTTCGTTCACCTTGATGTTTACGTCAGGTGGGAATCCAACGAGGGTGATGCCTCGGATTCCTTCTTGATATGGTAGCCACACGGATGCCTTTACATTACTGCTGATACTGTTTATTCTGGATAAAGACGGGTCGGCCCTGAGGCGTACCCGCACGAGATTATGATGAGAGTGATATGGAATCAGGTTGACCTGGAAGGTGCCCGTGAAATATCTACGAGGCATGGCCGGGCATTCTTAGCCCTTGCCGCAAGTCCTCGAGATGGGGCGACTGTAACACCCCCAGTGGTTAGCCACAGTAATCCCATTTTGATAATGCCAAGTCAGCATGATTAACAGTGCATGATCATCATTTGCATCATAATGCATTTCAACTCCTAACTCAAATCCAAATTTAAATGAAAGTGGAAAATAAAAGTTGTCAAACATAAGAACTAAATTGTTCATTAAATAGCAAATAAATCAGAGACAATTCTAAAATTGAAACCAACATCATTGGAGTTGGGTAAGTGACTCAAACAACTTAAAACAGTGGCTGAAAATAACATTTAGTAACCTTTTAATTTATTTAAAACAAATATGAAATTATGTTTTGCCCAAACTAGTTTTCGGAGTTAGAGTATAATGCACTGTGATTTATGGGCTAGGTCTCATATTTTACAAAAGTCATTTTGAGGCCTCACAATTTACAAAAAGAGAAAGACTGAATACAAAAACAGAAAAATAAGAAGAGGAACGGAATCCCCTCCCCCCCCACTGGGTCTCGGCCCAGCAAGCCATCGGGCCGCCAGGCCGGCCCAGTCGCCCCGTATAACCCCCCCCCCCCCGGTCCACACCAAACCCTAGCCCCACCGACGCCATCCCCCCCCCACTCGCTCTCTCCTCCGCCCCCGTCTGGATCGGGGCGCGCCCCGACACCGCCCCGCGCCCGACGCGCCCTCGACGCCTCGCCGGCCTGGTCCCCCTCGCCTCACTCCCGGACACCCCCAGCGCTCGCCATCCCAGATCCCGTCGGCGCCGCGCTCGCCTGCGCTGCCCCGCGCCCGTCCCCGGCTTCCCCCTCGCCGGTCCTCCTCGCCGGACTGCGCTGCCCCGCCTCTCCATCGCCGGACCACCTCGAGCCTCGCCGCCCCCTCTTTCCACGAACGCCGGTGAGGCTCCGGCCTCCTCTCCCTCCCTCGCTCCCGCACCGGACCGCGCCGGTCCCTGCGCCGCGCGCCTCGCCTTGCTCGCGCCGCCCCGCTCCCGCACGCCCGCGGTCGCCGCGCCCAGCGCCCGCTCGCGCCTGCCCGACGCCGCGCCGCTGCGTGGCCTGGCCCCGCGCCCGCGGCCCCCCCCCTCCGCCCGCGCGCCCGCGCGTGCACTCCCTCTAGACACCGGACATGTCCGCCCAGCCCACTGACATAGGGGCCCACGGCCCAGAACGTTTTTAATAATAAAAATGAATTAATAAATTAATTAATTAATTAGTGAATTAATTAGTTTAATTAATCCTGATTAGGCTAATGTAATTAATTAATTCGTTTAATTAAGTATTAATTAATTAGTTAACCCTAATTAACCCTAACAGTCCCCTGACGTCATGCTGACGTCATGCTGATGTCAGCAAGACATTGTTTCGGATAATCTTAATTTAAATAATTAAATAAATTCCATAAATTAATAAAGACTTTAGAAAATCATATCTTTTAATCCGTAACTCCGATCGAAAAACTTTGTACATGAAAATTGCTCAGAACGACGAGACGAATCCGAATACGCGGTCCGTTCGTCCGTCACACGTCTCTAACTATCCGAACATGCAACCGTTCCCCTCCGGTCATCTGACTGACAAATGTCCGGAGACGGGAAAACATTCCCGGATGGATTCCTCCTTCCTCGGTGACGTGCAACCACACGTTAGAACACACCCGGCACTGCATATTGTCATGTCGTACTTTGCGTTGCTCATGTTTGCTCTATATTTATACTGTTTTCTCCCCCTCTTCTCTCTCGATAGAGCCGGTACCGACGCAGCTCCGGAGTTCGACGACCCCTGAAGACCTTGCCCTTGCCGCCGAGCAACTAGGCAAGCCCCCCCCCCTTTGATCATCCCGATATCGCCCATTCTATTTCTCATGCTTGCATTAGAATTGTTGCTGCTGCTGCTTTACCTATGCTGATGCATAGCCTGTTTATTGTAACCTGCTGTTGATAATTACCTGCATATCCTAAACTGCTTAGTATAGGCTGGGTAGAGACCTATCAGTGACCCCACTTATCCCGACTGCCGCGCTGGATCGTCAGAAGACCCGATCAACGGGATTGAAGACCAGGACCCGACACCGCACATCACCCCCCCCCCTTAGTTGTAACGACACTGCAGCGTTACTATCGAGTGCCGAGGGTGAAACCTCATGTAGCACTTCTGATGTTAACTCTGTAGAGTAGCTATTCGGTCGTGGTCATCGAGGGTGATTCCTCCTTCGCCACTTCCGGTAACGACGCTGTCGTGCAACACATCAAGTGTGAACCCATCGAGGGTGAATCCTCTGAGTTCACCTTGACAGACACATCGAGTAGGAATCCAACGAGGGTGATACCTCGGATTCCCCTGATGTTATGGACACACGGATACTTGGACTTTACACTGTTCCTTGGATAGGCGGGTCGGCCCTGAGGGGTACCCGCGTGCGCCTGAGAGGCGAGTGTTGTGAAGACGGGTGCCTGTGTGGTGCCCGAGTGGTGAATACGAGGCGCGGCCGGGCATTCTTAACCCTTGCAGCAAGTCGTCGAGACGGGGCGACGGGGTCACATCTTTCGTGAGTCTCTGCTCGTTACCGCAAGCCCCTAGTCCTAACGATTTGGATATTTGATCTGAGCAGGCCTCTGGTCTGATAGCACTAACCATCACGTGGGCATAGTATGGGCGTTCTGCATCGTAGCATCAGCCGAAAGCTCTGTCAGACGTCTAGTTCAGCCTTGCGGCCGGGACGGACCGGCGCCCCCCTGGTGCCTGGCTTCCCCCTGCACGCAACGACTCGGAGTGCACAGGGCGATGGCCCAAGACCTCTGAGCGCTTAGGATGTAGACCGACGGGGACCTCTCTGCTGAGCTGTAGGTAGGGCTGCGATGTGTCGTTTGACCGAGGCCGGGCATGACCCAGGAAAGTGTGTCCGGCCGGAGTTAATCGAGCGTGTTGGGTAAGTTGGTGCACCCCTGCAGGGAAGAATACTTCTATCGATAGCCGGTCCTACGGTAAAGGACACTCGGAGTTGTATCCTGATTGATACAATTTAGAACTGGATACTTGGATACTATGGCTCTGGGATTGCTTCTCGCAGGGAGTCGAGAAGGGATCTCAGGACGAGGTTGATGACTGTATGGCTCTGGGATTGCTTTCTCGCAGGGAGTCGAGAAAGGATCTCTGGGTGAGGATGAGACTTAATGATACTGCTACATTATATTGAACTGTTCTACTCTCTTCTACTGCTGCAAGACCGATGAAGATGCTAGTCTTCGATAGGACTAGGCCTTCTCTCTATTCTTGCATTTCTGCAGCCCAGTCCACATATACAGCCTCTCTTTGAAAATGTTGCATATGTAGTGTAGATCCTTGCTTGCTGAGTACTTCTGAGTACTCACGGTTGCTTTGTTTTCCTTTTCTCCCCATATCAGTTCGATGTGACCAGAGGACGGAGCCCCTTGAGACAGATGCCCCGTCAATCGTCTACTACTACTACCCAGAGGATGGATACTGCTACGAGTTGACTGTCGACCAGGAGTAGGATCGGAGGGTCCCAGGCAGGAGGCCTTCGCCTTTCGATCGTAGTGTTTTATTTTGCCCCGCCTTTCTAAAGGCCTTTCTTTTTCTCTTTTAATATCTGTACTCAGATATCTGATGCTTCCGCTGACGCTTGTACGCAAGCTTATGTATTCGAGCCCTCGAGGCCCCTGGCTTGTAATATAAAGCTTGTATGACTTTATTTATGTTTTAGAGTTGTGTTGTGATATCTTCCCGTGAGTCCTTAGGCTTGATCGTGTGCATTTGCGTGTATGAATAGTGCATGATCGGGCCGGGGGCGTCACAAGTTGGTATCAGAGCCGACTGCCTGTAGGAACCCCCTTTCCAACTCCTTGGCCGAAGTTGAGTCTAGTACTTGAAAACCGTTTTACTAACATGGTTGTGTGGCTTACGGGCCCACGTCGCCAATTGGGTGGTATTAGGATCTTTTACTCCTCGACCTATACTCTGGGACTCTGATCTCTCTTCTACTCGGGTTAATTTTTTTTACTAACTCCAACATTAGGATCTCGTAATCATATTCTCCCGGAGAGCTGGATATTCGCAACTGATCCTTTCCTTGGAACAATTAGTCTGATAATCATCATTTTCCTTTCCATTGGTTTGTTTAACCTTTCCTTTACGAGTACCTTACGCTTCTCACACTGTCATTTGACACTTTTGGAATCTCCCGGAAAAATGTGTCATGTTCAGCGTCAACATTTTGAGTTCTTCCGAGATGTTAATTGAATTCATGAACGGCAATGCCATCCTTGCCCCTCGCTGATCTGTGTTATCATCGTCAATCTCTTTGACTACCTGCCCACGAATTGCCGTTAACCCAGAACGAGTTCAGGCTATTCTTGACTGGACTCCTCCAAAGAACGTCAAGCAAGTGAGAAGTTTTCTCGGCCTTGCAAGTTATTGCCGTCGTTTTGTCGAGAACTTTTCTAAGATTGCTAAGCCTTTGACTGATCTGCTTCACAAGGGCGTTAAGTTTGAATGGACAGAAAAATGTCAGGAAAGTTTTCAGACACTCAAAGACAAGCTGACATCTGCCCCAGTACTATCTCCTCCAGATACCCGCAAAGACTTTGTGATCTATTGTGACGCATCCCGTGAAGGATTAGGCTGTGTCCTAATGCAAGAGCATAAAGTGATTGCTTACGGCTCTCGACAGTTGCGCCCACATGAAGTGAATTATCCGGTACATGATCTAGAACTAGCTGCTGTGATCTATGCATTGCAATTGTGGCGACATTACCTTCTCGGTAATCGTTGCGAGATCTACACGGATCATAAAAGTCTGAAGTACTTGTTTACTCAACCATCTCTAAACCTCCGTCAGCAAAGATGGATGGAGGCCATTGCGGACTATGATTTGGGTATTTCCTATACCCCTGGCAAGGCTAACGTGATGGCTGATGCCTTAAGCCGCAAGTCCTATTGCGACAACCTCATGGTTAGGCGAGCTCAACCTCGTCTTTTTGAACAACTGTGCAAGCTGAATCTGCGGATTGTTCCACAGGGTTCTCTTAATAACCTTGTGATACAACCAGATCTTGAGAAAGCTGTTAAGAATGCGCAAGCTAAAGATGCTGAAATTGATCTCATGAAGAAAGACCTTCACCTTGTAAAGTACAGGGATTTCTCGCTGTCTGAAGATGGAACCTTGTATTTCAGAAACCGCATTGTCGTACCTCGCTTCGAGCTCATGACTGACAAGGTCATGAAGGAGGCACATGATACCCCGCTGTCTATTCATCCGGGTAGCACCAAGATGTATCATGATCTCCATCAAAGGTACTGGTGGTCTAGAATGAAGCAGGACATTGCTCGTTATGTTGCTGAATGTGATGTGTGTCGTCGCGTTAAAGCAGAACATCAGAAACCAGCTGGAATTCTGCAACCACTTCCTATTCCTCTATGGAAATGGGATAAGGTTCAGATGGATTTCGTTACAGGACTTCCAAGGTCACAGAAGGGTCACGATGCTATTCTTGTCGTCGTCGACCAACTCTCTAAAGTTGCACACTTTCTGCCTGTCAAAGAGACTATCACTGCTAGTCAGTTAGCAGAGTTGTATATCTCCAGAATTGTATCACTCCACGGTATTCCGAAGGAGATCAGTTCGGACCGTGGCGGCCTTTTCACTTCCAAATTCTGGGAAAGTTTCCAAACAGCTATGGGAACTCATATTACCTGGAGTTCAGCTTATCACCCCCAATCCCAAGGCCAAGTCGAAAGAGTCAATCAGGTTCTTGAAGATATGCTGCGAGCTTGTGTTATATCGTTTGGCAAGAAGTGGGAAGAATCTCTTCCATATGCCGAATTCTCTTACAACAATAGCTATCAAGCCAGCTTGAAAATGGCTCCCTTCGAAGTACTCTATGGACGTAAGTGTCGAACCCCTCTGAATTGGTCAGAAACTGGGGAACGACCGCTCGTGGGTCCGGATATTATTCAACACGCCGAAGAACAAGTCCGTATCATCCGTGAAAATCTCAAGGCGGCTCAGGACCGTCAGAAGAGCAACTATGATCGCAAACGATGGGGTTTGACTTATCAACCTGGTGATCAAGCTTATCTTCGTGTCACTCCTATGAAGGGCACTCACCGTTTTGGAATCAAGGGCAAGCTAGCTCCACGCTACATTGGTCCTTTCCGCATAATTGCTAGACGTGGTCAGGTGGCATATAAATTGGAGTTGCCACCGCAATTCTCTCATATCCACGACGTCTTCCATGTGTCGCAACTTCGTCAATGCTTCAAGGAATCTCCGCACAGAGCAGTGGATCACGAGGTGCTCGAATTGCAAGATGACCTATCTTATAAGGAGCATCCAATCCGCATTCTCAATGAAGCTGAACGTCAGATCCGTCAGAAGGTTACCAAGTTCCTCAAAGTGCAGTGGTCAAATCATACTGAAGATGAAGCCACTTGGGAACGCGAGGATAATCTTCGTGCGGAATACCCCCGAACTTTTTCCTTCTACCTCTTAATTCTCGGGACGAGAATTCTTGTTAGTAGAGGAGATTTGTAACACCCCCAGTGGTTAGCCACAGTAATCCCATTTTGATAATGCCAAGTCAGCATGATTAACAGTGCATGATCATCATTTGCATCATAATGCATTTCAACTCCTAACTCAAATCCAAATTTAAATGAAAGTGGAAAATAAAAGTTGTCCAACATAAGAACTAAATTGTTCATTAAATAGAAAATAAATCAGAGACAATTCTAAAATTGAAACCAACATCATTGGAGTTGGGTAAGTGACTCAAACAACTTAAAACAGTGGCTGAAAATAACATTTAGTAACCTTTTAATTTATTTAAAACAAATATGAAATTATGTTTTGCCCAAACTAGTTTTCGGAGTTAGAGTATAATGCACTGTGATTTATGGGCTAGGTCTCATATTTTAAAAAAGTCATTTTGAGGCCTCACAATTTACAAAACAGAGAATAGGAATAAAAAAACAGAAAAGAAAGAAGAGGAACGGAATCCCCTTCCCCCCCCCCCCCCCCCACTGGGCCTCGGCCCAGCAAGCCATCGGGCCGCCAGGCCGGCCCAGTCGCCCCGTATAACACCCCCCCCCCCCGGCTCCACCACCAAACCCTAGCCCCACCGACGCCATTCCTCCCCCCCCACTCGCTCTCTCCTCCGCCCCCGTCTGGATCGGGGCGCGCCCCGACGCCGCCCCGCGCCCGACGCGCCCTCGACGTCGTCGCCGGCCTGGTCCCCGCCTCACCTCATCCCCGACACGCCCCAGCGCTCGCCATCCCAGATCCCGTTGGTGCCGCGCTCGCCTGCGCTGCCCCGCGCCGGTCCCCGGCTTCCCCCTCGCCGGTCCTCCTCGCCGGACTGCGCTGCCCCGCCTCTCCATCACCGGACCACCTCGAGCCTCGCCGCCCCCTCTTTCCATGAACGCCGGTGAGACTCCGGCCTCCTCTCCCTCCCTCGCTCCCGCATCGGACCGCGCCCGTCCCTGCGCCGCGCGCCTCGCCTTGCTCGCGCCGCCCCGCTCCCGCACGCCTGCGGTCGCCGCGCCCAGCGCCCGCTCGCGCCTGCCCGACGCCGCGCCGCTGCGTGGCCTGGCCCCGCGCCCGCGGCACCACCCCTCCGCCCGCGCGCCCGCGCGTGCACTCCCTCTGGACACCGGACATGTCCGGTGCCCAGACGTGCACGCCGCGGACATGTCCGCCCAGCCCACTGACATAGGGGCCCACGGCCCAGAACGTTTTTAATAATAAAAATGAATTAATAAAATAATTAATTAATTAATTAATTAGTGAATTAATTAGTTTAATTAATCCTGATTAGGTTAATCTAATTAATTAATTAGTTTAATTAAGTATTAATTAATTAGTTAACCCTAATTAACCCTAACAGTCCCCTGACGTCATGCTGACGTCATGCTGATGTCAGCAAGACACTGTTTCGGATAATGTTAATTTAAATAATTAAATAAATTCCAGAAATTAATAAAGACTTTAGAAAATCATATCTTTTAATCCGTAACTCCGATCGAAAAACTTTGTACATGAAAATTGCTCAGAACGACGAGACGAATCCGAATACGCGGTCCGTTCGTCCGTCACACGTCTCTAACTATCCGAACATGCAACCGTTCCCCTCCGGTCATCTGTCTGACAAATGTCCGGAGACGGGAAAACATTCCCGGATGGATTCCTCCTTCCTCGGTGACGTGCAACCACACGTTAGAACACACCCGGCACTGCATATTGTCATGTCGTACTTTGGGTTGCTCATGTTTGCTCTATATTTATACTGTTTCCTCCCCCTCTTCTCTCTCGATAGAGCCGGTACCGACGCAGCTCCGGAGTTCGACGACCCCTGAAGACCTTGCCCTTGCCGCCGAGCAACTAGGCAAGCCCCCCCCCCCTTTGATCATCCCGATATCGCCCATTCTATTTCTCATGCTTGCATTAGAATTGTTGTTGCTGCTGCTTTACCTATTCTGATGCATAGCCTGTTTATTGTAACCTGCTGTTGATAATTACCTGCATATCCTAAACTGCTTAGTATAGGCTGGGTAGAGACCTATCAGTGACCCCACTTATCCCGACTGCCGCGCTGGATCGTCAGAAGACCCGATCAACGGGATTGAAGACCAGGACCCGACACCGCACATCACCCCCCCCCCCTTAGTTGTAACAACACTGCAGCGTTACTATCGAGTGCCGAGGGTGAAACCTCATGTAGCACTTCTGATGTTAACTCTGTAGAGTAGCTATTCGGTCGTGGTCATCGAGGGTGATTCCTCCTTCGCCACTTCCGGTAACGACGCTGTCGTGCAACACATCAAGTGTGAACCCATCGAGGGTGAATCCTCCGAGTTCACCTTGACAGACACATCGAGTAGGAATCCAATGAGGGTGATACCTCGGATTCCCCTGATGTTATGGACACACAGATACTTGGACTTTACACTGTTCCTTGGATAGGCGGGTCGGCCCTGAGGGGTACCCGCGTGCGCCTGAGAGGCGAGTGTTGTGAAGACGGGTGCCTGTGTGGTGCCCGAGTGGTGAATACGAGGCGCGGCCGGGCATTCTTAACCCTTGCAGCAAGTCGTCGAGACGGGGCGACGGGGTCACATCTTTCGTGAGTCTCTGCTCGTTACCGCAAGCCCCTAGTCCTAACGATTTGGATATTTGATCTGAGCAGGCCTCTGGTCTGATAGCACTAACCATCACGTGGGCATAGTATGGGCGTTCTGCATCGTAGCATCAGCCGAAAGCTCTGTCAGACGTCTAGTTCAGCCTTGCGGCCGGGACGGACCGGCGCCCCCCTGGTGCCTGGCTTCCCCCTGCACGCAACGACTCGGAGTGCACAGGGCGATGGCCCAAGACCTCTGAGCGCTTAGGATGTAGACCGACGGGGACCTCTCTGCTGAGCTGTAGGTAGGGCTGCGATGTGTCGTTTGACCGAGGCCGGGCATGACCCAGGAAAGTGTGTCCGGCCGGAGTTAATCGAGCGTGTTGGGTAAGTTGGTGCACCCCTGCAGGGAAGAATACTTCTATCGATAGCCGGTCCTACGGTAAAGGACACTCGGAGTTGTATCCTGATTGATACAATTTAGAACTGGATACTTGGATACTATGGCTCTGGGATTGCTTCTCGCAGGGAGTCGAGAAGGGATCTCAGGACGAGGTTGATGACTGTATGGCTCTGGGATTGCTTTCTCGCAGGGAGTCAAGAAAGGATCTCTGGGTGAGGATGAGACTTAATGATACTGCTACATTATATTGAACTGTTCTACTCTCTTCTACTGCTGCAAGACCGATGAAGATGCTAGTCTTCGATAGGACTAGGCCTTCTCTCTATTCTTGCATTTCTGCAGCCCAGTCCACATATACAGCCTCTCTTTGAAAATGTTGCATATGTAGTGTAGATCCTTGCTTGCTGAGTACTTCTGAGTACTCATGGTTGCTTTGTTTTCCTTTTCTCCCCATATCAGTTCGACGTGACCAGAGGACGGAGCCCCTTGAGACAGATGCCCCGTCAATCGTCTACTACTACTACCCAGAGGATGGATACTGCTACGAGTTGACTGTCGACCAGGAGTAGGATCGGAGGGTCCCAGGCAGGAGGCCTTCGCCTTTCGATCGTAGTGTTTTATTTTGCCCCGCCTTTCTAAAGGCCTTTCTTTTTCTCTTTTAATATCTGTACTCAGATATCTGATGCTTCCGCTGACGCTTGTACGCAAGCTTATGTATTCGAGCCCTCGAGGCCCCTGGCTTGTAATATAAAGCTTGTATGACTTTATTTATGTTTTAGAGTTGTGTTGTGATATCTTCCCGTGAGTCCTTAGGCTTGATCGTGTGCATTTGCGTGTATGAATAGTGCACGATCGGGCCGGGGGCGTCACAGCGACGGGGTCACATCTTTCGTGAGTCTCTGCTCTTTACCGCACTACCAACACACTAAAGGTTTGGATATTTGATCCGAGGGGACTCTGGCCTGATAGCACTAACCATCACATGGGCATAGTATGGGCGTTCTGCGTCGTATACTTCAGCCGGAGCTTAATAGACGTCAGCGACTGAGCGGCGCGCGCTGGGTTGGACTGGTAATGCCCTCACTTGTATAAGGGGGGCTAGGTCTGCTCACCGGCCGCGTTCGCAATGTGCAGGAGCGTCCGGGGCGATGGCCCAAGACCCCTGGATGCCTAGGTTTAGTCCGGCGTGCTGACCTCTCTGTTAAGTTTTCGATCGGGTTGGGGCGTATCGTTTGGCCGAGGTCGGGCATGACCCAGAAAAGTGTGTCTGGCCGGAGTTAAGCGAGCGTGGTGGGTAAGTTGGTGCACCCCTGCAGGGAAGAACTAATCTATCGATAGCCTGTCCTACGGTAACGAACACTCGAAGTTGTATCCCGATCGGTACAACTAGAACATGACACTTGAGATGATAACTGGATAGTATGGCTCTGGGATTACTTTCTCGCAGGGAGTCGAGGAAGAATCTCTGGGCGAGGTTGATAACACTACTACTATTTTACATTATGTTAATCTGCACTCTTCTATTGCTGCAAGACCGATAAAGATGCTTGAAGATGCTAGTCTTCGATAGGACTAGGCCTTCCTCTCTATTCTGGCATTTCTACAGCCCAGTCCACATATACAGCCTTTCTTTGAAAATGTTGCATATGTAGTGTAGATCCTTGCTTGCTGAGTACTTTGGATGAGTACTCACGATTGCTTTGCTTTGTTTTTCTCCCCATATCCGTTTGTCGCAACCAGACGACGGAGCCCCGGAGCCAGTTGCCCCCACCGACGGCTACTACTACTACTACCCTTCCGACGAGTATTACTACGAGGAGCCGACCAACGACCAGGAGTAGGTTCGAAGGGTCCTAGGCAGGAGCCCTACACCTTTCGATCGTAGTGTTTTATTTTGCCCCGCCTTTCTAAAGGCCTATCTGTAACTCTGTTATATCTGTACCCAGATATCTGATGCTTCCGCTGACACTTGTATGCCATCGAGCTATGTATTCGAGCCCTCGAGGCCCTGGCTTGTAATATAAAGCTTGTATGAATTTGTTTATGTTTTAGAGTTGTGTTGTGATATCTTCAAGTGAGTCCTTAGGCTTGATCATGTGCAATTGCGTGTATGGTTAGTGCACGATTAAGCCGGGGTCGTCACAAAAGCTATAGCAAAAAAGAAGCGTACTAGACTGAAATGGGTGTCGGAATTATTCATGAGCGGGACTAAAACATGGGATGAAAATTTGATTAGGCAGCTATTTTTTCATCATGATGCTGAAGAGATCTTAAAATTACGCATTCAGTCCGTGGGGGAGGGGGGTCTTGTTGCTTTGCACTATGAGAAAAGTGGTATGTTCTCTGTTAAAAGTGCGTACAGGCTGGCGTTAAATCTCAAGGAATGCAGGGATGAGAAAGGAATATCCAACAGTGCGGTTAATGAGGAAAGAAGAATGTGGGATGTCACTTGGCAGGCTAAAGTCCCGCAAAAAATTAGAATTTTTCTTGGAGAGCAGCGACCAACAGTTTGGTGGTACAGGTAAATAGGGTAACCCAACATCAAACGGTCTTGGGTTTGTGCACTATTTGTGGTGTTCAGGATGAGAGTATTTTCCATGCCCTTGTGACCTGTCCTAAGGCGCGTGCTTTGCGTATCGCCTTGGGGGAAGTGTGGAATATTCAAGGTGAGGAGTTGTTCAGATTTATGGGGCCGGACTGGCTCCTCATCCTGCTTGATCAACTGGGGTCGCCGGTACACGAGCAAGTTTTATTTATGTTATGGAGAGCTTGGCACTTGAGGAATGACCTCATTTTTGGGAAAGGGAATGAATCTATGACCACCTCTGTTATCTTCGTGGAAAATTATTGGAAAACGTTCACGACTGCCAACAATTGTGCGCAAGTGGATTTAAGAAAAAAGGGTAAGGGGGTGTTTGTTGACGGGAAGACCGTTAGTCCACCAAAAAATGATCGTGCTCTGAAGCCTCCGGATCCAAAGTATATTAAGATAAATGTTGATGCTAGCTTTCTAGAGAGTTTGAGATCGGCTAGTGTTGGGGTTATCGCTAGGAATCATCTAGGAGAAGTCCTGGTTTCATCATGGGATTTTATTCATGCGTGCTCTGGAGTGGACAAAGCGGAACTTCGTGCGTGTCTTGCCCGGAATATACATTGGTATCACTCTTCTCAAACCAATTATTTTGGAAACTGACTACTCTTTTGCTGCATCTTTTCTTGCAAAAGAAACCTTTGACAGGTCTCCTTTGGTGGATCTAAAAAAGGAAGCAATCATCGCTTCTAAGTTTATTGAGGATCTCAAGATTGTTAAGATTGACAGGCAGGCTAATATGGTGGCGCATGAGTTAGCTAAATTTAGTTTTGATAGAGGTCCGATGTTGTGCTTTGTAAGTCTGTTCCACCCTGCGTGGCTAACTATGTTATGAACAATTGTAAGACTCTTGTTTTTGATCAATATATGGGTGGGGTTTTCAAAAAAAAATGCGATTAGCGTCTTCCGGCACACCACACAAAGCACAACATCCGTTGCTCGGGCCATGGCATTTTTGAAGGTTGGTAGCAGAAGGCAGACGGTCCTGAGCTGCTCGCCAGAGGAAAATTCGTACTCTAGGGGCCACCCGAGAAGCCCAAAGTGCCCTAACATACCGAATATTTGTCCCACGAAACAACTTAGTATAGGTAGATTTGACCGAGAATTTAACCGAGGGCTCCAGCTCCCAGATGATGGAATCTTGGTCCCTACCAAGGGAAACATGTTCTATGGAGGAATGTGGATTATCCAAGGCAATATGTTCCATGGCTGTAAATGATCCAAGAAAGCCCACGTTAGCGGCATTGGAAGCAAACACTTCGCTGACATGAGCCTGAGGCTCGTCTGCGATGACGAATAGGGTAGGGAATAAGGCATAGAGGGGATTGCCCGAAATGTTCAGTTTTTCGCAAAAAAGGAATTTCTTTTAGTAATAGACGCATAGCAATGGACGATTTCAATTTGTCAGTGTTCAAGCTTCTCGAGCCATGTCCTTGATAAATGCCATGTGAGTCCGTACATGTGGTGATTTTTTAGCGAAAAGGCAGTTGCCCATATTTATAGATACAGTCTATCTATAAATTCATTCAAGAAAAGATGGACAATACAATGCCAAGGTTCACAAGCAAACATGCCAAAGTACAAACCTAAAGAACATCTCGCCACTACATTGCCATTGCGACTAAGGATTTGGTCACTACCCGGGAGATGTAGCATGATTGTCTGCCAAAGAAAAAATTGATCTTAACTGGAATACAGCCTGCCATACACCTGTGAACCGGTTAGGACGATGCCATTGCACCATCTTCGAATAAAGGGACTTGATTGAGAATTTGCTAGAAGAATAATGGGGCCACAAGATCTGATCTAGAGTCTCCTAGAGGGAAGAGAAAAGGGTAGTGACTCTTGCCAGTTTGTCATCTCTTCCGGGGACAAACCGTCATAGACCAAGGTCCCAATTTTTAGTCGTGAGCTCTAAAACGATGGCCTCTTGGTTGGAACAGTAGGAGAACACAACAAGGAAATAATGACTAGGTGGCCATTCCCCTACCACCAATAAAAATCAAACTAAGTTCCCTAAGACAAACTCAAATTTGATCAAACCGTGAAATTCCTCACAAACTTTCATCAAAGACTTTTGAATTGAGACCCTCCCCTAGAATTAGCATTGAGTGGGGCCTTGTCAAGTAAATATTAGCTTTGAGAATCTTAAGCGAGATAGAATTTGGAGAATTGTGATGAATGCACCACCACCACTTCATGATTAAGCACTTATTCATAATGGATGTGTTCATAATGCCCTACTCCCCATTTTTTTGGTTCTACACATAATTTTCCAATTAACCACCCTATATTTCTTCTTGTAATCGACACTATTCTAGTAGAAAGCACTACGATTTCTGTCAAAACTGGCATGATTCCATTCAAAGATCCAATAGAAACCCATGATGTAGGTTGGAAAGCTAGAGAGGCAAGAATTAACAATAATGAACTTTTCTCCACGGGAATTATGGTTTCCGCGCCAAGGAGCCACACAAGATCCAGCCTTGAGCATAGTAGGTAAGTTTAAATAGTCATAATAGAATCCCAAGATACTTGGTCGGGAAGAAGCACAACCTACAATTCAGAAGGTTGGTGGTGCAAGTACATTCAGGAGGGGGACACCCAAGGACAAAGGCCACATTCTTGTTGATGTTGATTTTGAGCCAAAAAGTGCCTTGAAAGGACGCACAATATACTTGAGAATAGCTAATTGAAGGTCACTCTTCTCAACCAGAATAATAGTACCATCGGTTTATTATAGATGAGGCACCCCATCGGGTAGAGGTGGTACGCAACACTTTTAAATGTAGCCGGGAAAGCATTTGCGCAAGGGCATTATGTTGGAAATATGTCCTAGAGGCAATAATAAATTGGTTATTATCATATTTCCTTGTTCATCATAAATGTTTATTATTCGTGCTAGAACTGTATTGACCGGAAACTTAAATACATGTGTGAATATATAGACAACACAGTGTCCCTAGTGAGCCTCTACTAGACTAGTTAGTTGATCAAAGATGGTTAAGGTTTCCTAACCATAGACATGAGTTGTCATTTGATAACAGGGTCACATCATTAGGAGAATGATGTGATTGACAAGACCCAACCATAAGCTTAGCATCAGATCGTTTAGTTTATTTGCTATAGCTTTCTTCATGTCAAGTATCTGTTCCTTAAACCATGAGATCGTGTAACTCCCTGACACCGGAGGAATACTTAGTGTGTATCCAAATGTCACTTCCTAACTGGGTGATCATAAAGGTGCTCTACAGGTATCTCTGAAGGTATCATTGGGTTGGCATGGATCAAGACTAGGATTTGTCACTCCATATGACGGAGAGATATGTCTGGGCCCTCTCGGTAATACAACATCTTAAAGAGCTTGCAAGCAATGTGACTAATGAGTTAGTCAAGAGATCTTGTATTACGGAACGAGTAAAGAGACTTGCCAGTAACGAGATTGAACTAGGTATGGAGATACCGACGATCGAATCTCGGGCAAGTAACATATCGCTGGACAAAGGGAATTGCATACGGGATTTGTTGGGAAACGTTGCATGGAAAACAAAAAAAATTCTACGCACACGCAAGATCTATCCATGGAGATGCATAGCAACGAGAGGGGAGAGTGTGTCTACGTACCCTCGTAGACCGTAAGCGGAAGCATTTGTTAACGCGGTTGATGTAGTCGAACTTCTTCGCGCTCCAACCGATCAAGTACCCAACGTACGGCACCTCTGCGTTCTGCACACATTCAGCTCGGTGACGTCCTCCGCCTTCTTGATCTAGCAAGACGGCGAGGTAGTGGATGAGTTCCGGCAGCACGATGGCGTGGTGACGGTGATGGTGAAGTGATCTCCGCAGGGCTTCGCCTAAGCACTACAAAAATATGACCGAGGGTGTAAATGGTGGAGGGGGGCACCGCACACGGCTAAGCAATTGTTCTGGTTATGTGTGGCGCCCCCCTCCCACATATATATAGGTGGGGGGGAGAGGGGAGAGGCCAAGGGGCGCCCCAAGTAGTGCTGAATCCTACTTGGGCTCCTGCTCTAGGCCGGCCCCCCCTTCCTTCTTTTGGTGCCAAGGGGAAGGAAGGAGGAGGTGGCGCCCCCCCTTTCCTTTCTCCCACAAGGAGGGAAAGGTAGGAGGAGGTGATGCCCCCTCCTTTCCTTCTTCTAGGGCTAGCGGCCAGGGAGAGGGCGCGCCAGCCCCTCTGTGGGCTGGTGTGTGCCTCTCCTTGGCCCATTAGGCCCATAGACCTCCCGGGGCCTCCCAAAACCCCTTCAGGTGATCCGATGACTACCCGATGCACTCCGAAGCTATTCCGGTGTCCGAATACCATCGTCCTATATATCAATCTTTACCTCTCGATCATTTCAAGACTCCTCGTCATGTCCGTGATCTCATCCGGGACTCCGAAGAACATTCGGTCACCAAATCATTTAACACTATATCGTCAATGAACGTTAAGCGTGTGGACCCTACGGGTTCGAGAACTATGTAGACATGACCGAGACACCTCGCCGGTCAATAACTAATAGTGGAACCTGGATGCCCATATTGGCTCCTACATATTCTACAAAGATCTTTATCAGTCGAACCGTTATGACAACATACGTAATTCCCTTTGTCCATTGGTATGTTACTTGCCCGAAATTCGATCGTCGGTATCTTCATACCTAGTTCAATCTCGTTACCGGTAAGTCTCTTTACTCATTCCGTAATACATCATCTCATAACTAAGTCCTTATTCATTTGCTTGCAAGCTTATGATGTGTATTACTGAGAGGGCCCAGAGATACCTCTCCGATACTCGAAGTGACAAATCCTAATCTCGATCTATGCCAACTCAACAAACACCTTCGGAGATACCTGTAGAGCATCTTTATGATCACCCAGTTACGTTGTGACATTTGATAGCACACAAGGTATTCCTCCGGTATCCGGGAGTCGCATAATCTCATAGTCGGAGGAATATGTATTTGACATGAAGAAAGCAATAGCAATAAACTGAACGATCAATATGCTAAGCTAACGGATGGGTCTTGTCCATCACATCATTCTCCTAATGATGTGATCCCATTATCAAATGACAACACATGTCTATGGTTAGGAAACCTTAACCATCTTTGATCAACGAGCTAGTCTAGTAGTGGCTTATTAGGGACACGGTATTTGTTTATGTATTCACACATGTATTTAAGTTTCCGATCAATACAATTCTAGAATCAATAATTAACCTTTAATATGACTAAGGAAATATAAAATAACAACTTTATTCTTGCCTCTAGGGCATATTTTCTTCAGTCTCCCACTTGCACTAGAGTCAATAATCTAGATTACATAGTAATGAATCTAACACCCATGGAGTCTTGGTGCTGATCATGTTTTGCTCGCGGGAGAGGCTTCGTCAACGGGTCTGCTACATTCAGATCCGTATGTATTTTGCAAATTTCTATGTCTCCATCCTTGACCTTTTCACGAATGGAGTTGAAGCGTCTCTTGATGTGTTTGGTTCTCTTGTGAAACCTGGATTCCTTCGCCAATGCAATTGCTCCAGTGTTGTCACAAAAGATTTTCATTGGACCCGATGCACTAGGTATTACACCTAGATCGAATATGAACTCCTTCATCCAGACTCCTTCATGCGCTGCTTCCAAAGCAGCTATGTACTCCACTTCACACGTAGATCCCGCCACGATGCTCTACTTGGAACTGCACCAACTAACAGCTCCACCATTCAATATAAATACGTATCTGGTTTGTGACTTAGAGTCATCCGGATCAGTGTTAAAGCTAGCATCGACGTAACCATTTACGATGAGCTCTTCGTCACCTCCATAAACGAGAAACATATCCTTGGTTCTTTTTAGGTACTTCAGGATGTTCTTGACCGCTGTCCAGTGATCCACTCCTGGATTACTTTGGTACCTCCCTGCCAGACTTTTGGCAAGGCACACATCAGGTCTGGTACACAGCATAGCATACATGATAGAACCTATGGCTGAGGCATAGGGAATGACTTTCATTTTCTCTCTATCTTCTGCAGTGGTCGGGCTTTGAGTCTGACTCAACTTCACACCTTGTAGCACAGGCAAGAACCCTTTCTTTGACTGATCCATTTTGAACTTCTTCAAAACTTTATCAAGGTATGTGTTTTGTGAAAGTCCTATTAAGCATCTCGATCTATCTCTATAGATCTTGATGCCCAATATATAAGCAGCTTCACCGAGGTATTTCATTGAAAAATTCTTATTGAAGTATCCTTTTATGCTATCCAGAAATTCTATATCATTTCCAATCAACAATATGTCATCCACATATAATATCAGAAATGCTACAGAGCTCCCACTCACTTTCTTGTAAATACAGGCTTCACCGTAAGTCTGTATAAAACCATATGCTTTGATCACCTCATCAAAGCATATATTCCTACTCCGAGATGCTTGCACCAGTCCATAGATGGATCGCTGGAGCTTGCACACTTTGTGAGCACCTTTAGGATCGACAAAACCTTCCGGTTGCATCATATACAGCTCTTCGTTAAGAAATCCATTAAGGAATGCAGTTTTGACGTCCATTTGCCAGATTTCATAATTATAAAATGCGGCAATTGCTAACATGATTCGGACAGACTTAAGCATCGCTACGGGTGAGAAAGTCTCATCGTAGTCAACTCCTTGAACTTGTCGAAAACCTTTCGCGACAAGTCGAGCTTTGTAGACAGTTACATTACCATCAGCGTCAGTCTTCTTCTTGAAGATCCATTTATTCTCAATGGCTTGCCGATCATCGGTCAAGTGCACCAAAGTCCACACTTTGTTCTCATACATGGATCCTATCTCTGATTTCATGGCCTCAAGCCATTTATCGGAATCTGGGCTCATCATAGCTTCTTCATAGTTCGTAGGTTCACCTTGGTCTAGTAACATGACTTCCAGAACAGTATTACCATACCACTCTGGTGCGGATCGTGCTCTGGTCGACCTACGAGGTTCAGTATTAACTTGATCTGAAGTTCATGATCATTATCATTTGCTTCCTCTCTAGTTGGTGTAGGCATCACGGGAACGGTTTTCTGTGATGTGCTACTTTCCAATTCGAGAGAAGGTACAATTACCTCATCAAGTTCTACTTTCCTCCCACTCACTTCTTTCGAGAGAAACTCCTTCTCTAGAAAGGTTTCATTCTTGGCAACAAAGATCTTGCCTTCGGATCTGTGGTAGAAGGTGTACCCAATTGTTTTCTTAGGGTATCCTATGAAGGTGCATTTCTCCGATTTGGGTTCGAGCTTATCAGGCTGAAGCCTTTTGACATAAGTGTTGCAACCCCAAACTTTAAGAAATGACAGCTTAGGTTTCTTGCCAAACCACAGTTCATATGGTGTCGTCTCAACGGATTTAGACGGTGCCCTATTTTATGTGAATGCGGCTGTCACTAATGCATAACCCCAAAACGATAGTGGTAAATCGGTAAGAGACATCATAGATCACACCATATCTAATAAAGTACGGCTACGACGTTCGGACACACCATTACGCTGTGGTGTTCCAGGTGGCGTGAGTTGTGAAACAATTCCACATTGTTTTAAATGAAGGCCAAACTCGTAACTCAAATATTCATCTCCGCGATCAGATCATAGAAACTTTATTTTCTTGATACGATGATTCTCCACTTCACTCTGAAATTCTTTGAACTTTTCAAATATTTCAGACTTGTGTTTCATCAAGTAGATATACCCATACCTACTCAATTCATCTGTGAAGGTCAGAAAATAATGATACCCACCGCGTGCCTCAACACTCATCGGACCGCATACATCGGTATGTATTATTTCCAATATGTCATTAGCTCGCTCCATTGTTCCGCAGAACGGAGTTTTAGTCATCTTGCCCATGAGGCATGGTTCGCAAGTATCAAATGATTCATAATCAAGTGATTCCAAAAGTCCATCCGTATGGAGTTTCTTCATGCGCTTTACACCAATATGACCTAAACGGCAGTGCCACAAGTATGTTGCACTATCATTATCAACTTTGCATCTTTTGGCATCAATATTATGAATATGTGTATCACTACAATTGAGATTCAACAAGAATAGACCACTCATCAAGGGTGCATGACCATAAAAGATATTACTCATATAAATAGAACAACCATTATTCTCCGATTTAAATGAATAACCGTCTCACAATAAACAAGATCTGGATATAATGTTCATGCTCAACGCGGGCACCAAATAAAAATTATATTGAGGTCTAAAACTAACCCCGAAGGTAGATGTAGAGGTAGCATGCCGACGGCGATCACATCGACCTTGGAACCATTTCCGACGCGCATCGTCACCTCGTCCTTAGCCAATCTTCGTTTATTCCGCAGCTCCTGTTTCGAGTTACAAATATGAGCAACCGAACCAGTATGAAATACCCAGGCACTGCTACGAGCATTAGTAAGATACACATCAATAACATGTATATCAAATATACCTTTGTTCACTTTGCCATCCTTCTTATCCGCCAAGTATTTGGGGCAGTTCCGCTTCCAGTGACCATTCCCTTTGCAATAGAAGCACTCAGTTTCAGGCTTGGGTCCAGCTTTGGGCTTCTTCCCGGGAGTGGCAACTTGCTTTCCATTCTTCTTGAAGTTCCTTTTCTTTCCCTTGCCCTTTTTCTTGAAACTAGTGGTCTTGTTAACCATCAACACTTGATGCTCCTTCTTGATTTCTACCCCCGCAGGCTTAAGCATTGCGAAGAGCTCAGGAATCATTTTATCCATCCCTTGCATATCATAGTTCATCACGAAGCCTTTGTAGCTTGGTAGCAGTGATTGAAAAACTCTGTCAATAACACTATCAACTGGAAGATCAACTCCCAGCTGAGTCAAGTGGTTATGATACCCAGACATTTTGAGTATGTGTTCACAGACAGAACTGTTCTCCTCCATCTTGCATCTATAGAACTTGTTGGAGACTTCATATCTCTCAACCCGGGCATTTCCTTGAAATATTAACTTCAACTCTTGGAACATCTCATATGCTCCATGACCTTAAAAACGTCTTTGAATTCCCGGTTCTAAGCCGTAAAGCATGGCACACTGAACTATCGAGTAGTCATTAGATCGAGCTTGCCAAACGTTCATAACATCTGCTTCAGCTCCTGTAGCAGGTCTTTCACCTAGCGGTGCATCAAGGACATAATTCTTCTGTGCAGCAATGAGGATAATCCTCAAGTTACGGACCCAGTCCGTGTAGTTGCTACCATCATCTTTCAACTTAGCTTTCTCTAGGAACGCATTAAAATTCAGGGGAACGGTAGCTCGGGCCATTGATCTACAACATAGATATGCAAAACTATAAGACTAAGTTCATGATAAATTAAGTTCAATTAATCAAATTACTAATGAACACCCACTTAAATAAACATCCCTCAAGTTATCTAAGTGATACGTGATCCAAGTCAACTAACCCATGTCCGATCATCACGCGAGATGGGGTAGTCATCAATGGTGAACATCTCTATGTTGATCATATCTACTATATGACTCACGTTCGACCTTTCGGTCTCCAGTGTTCCGAGACCATGTCTGTACATACTAGGCTCGTCAAGTTTAACCCAAGTATTCTGCATGTGCAAAACTGTCTTACACCCGTTGTATGCGAACGTAGAGTCTATCACACCCGATCATCACGAGGTGCTTCGAAACGATGAACTTTGGCAACGGTGCATACTCGGGAGAACACTTTTATCTTGAAATTTAGTGAAGGGATCATCTTATAATGCTACCGCCGTTATAAGAAAAATAAGATGCATAAAGGATAAACATCACATGCAATCAAAATATGTGACATGATATGGCCATCATCATCTTGTGCTTTTGATCTCCATCTCCAAAGCATCATCATGATCTCCATCGTCACCGGCTCGACACCTTGATCTTCATCGTTGCGTCGGGGTCGTCTCGCCAACTATTGCTTCTACAACTATTGCTAACGCATAGCGATAAAGTAAAGGAATTACATGGTGCTTGCGTTTCATACAATAAAGAGACAACCCTAAGGCTCCTGCCGGTTGTCGATATTACAAAATATGAACAACTCATACATCAACATATATCACATCATATGTTGACCATATCACATCACAACATGCCCTGCAAAAACAAGTTAGATGTCCTCTACTTTGTTGTTGCAAGTTTTACGTGGCTGCTACGGGCTTCTAGCAAGAACAGTTCTTACCTACGCAAAAACCACAGTGGTGATTCATCAAGTTTGATGTTTTAACCTTCTTCAAGGACTGGCCGTAGTCAAATTCGATTCAACTAAAGTAGGAGAAACAGACACCCGCCAGCCACCTTTATGCAAAACTAGTTGCATGTCAGTCGGTGGAACTGGTCTCATGTGCGTGGACATGTAAGGTTGGTCCAGGCCTCTTCATCCCACAATATCGCCAAATCAAAATAATACATTGGTGGTAAGCAGTATGACTATCACCGCCCACAACTCTTTGTGTTCTACTCGTGCATATCATCTACGCATAGACCTGGCTCGGATGCCACTGTTGGGAAACGTTGCATGGAAAACAAAAAAAATTCTACGCACACGCAAGATCTATCCATGGAGATGCATAGCAACGAGAGGGGAGAGTGTGTCTACGTACCCTCGTAGACCGTAAGCGGAAGCGTTTGTTAACGCGGTTGATGTAGTCGAACTTCTTCGCACTCCAATCAATCAAGTACCGAACGTACGACACCTCCGCGTTCTCCACATGTTCAGCTCGATGATGTCCTCCGCCTTCTTGATCTAGCAAGACGGCGAGGTAGTGGATGAGTTCTGGCAGCACGATGGCATGGTGACAGTGATGGTGAAGTGATCTCCGCAGGGCTTTGCCTAAGCACTACGAAAATATGACCGAGGGTGTAAACGGTGGAGGGGGGCGCCGCACACGGCTAAGCAATTGTTCTGGTTATGTGTGGCGCCCCCTCCCACATATATATAGGTGGGGGGAGAGAGGAGAGGCCAAGGGGCGCCCCAAGTAGGGCCGAATCCTACTGGAGCTCCTGCCCTAGGATGCCCCGCTTCCTTCTTTTGGCGCCAAGGGAAAGGAAGGAGGAGGTGCCCCCCCCCCCCTTTCCTTTCTCCCACAAGGAGGGAAAGGCAGGAGGAGGTGGTGCCCCCTCCTTTCCTTCTTCTAGGGCCGGCGGCCAGGGAGAGGGCGCACCAGCCCCTCTGTGGGCTGGTGTGTGCCTCTCCTTGGCCCATTAGGCCCATAGACCTCCTGGGGCCTCCCGGAACCCCTTCCGGTGATCCGATGACTACCCAGTGCACTCTGAAACTATTCTGGTGTCCGAATACCATCGTCCTATATATCAATCTTTACCTTTCAACCATTTCGAGACTCCTCGTCATGTCCGTGATATCATCCGGGACTCCAAACAACATTCGGTCACCAAATCATATAACTCATATAACATTATATCGTCAACGAACGTTAAGCGTGCGGACCCTATGGGTTCGAGAACTATGTAGACATGACCGAGACACCTCTCCTGTCAATAACCAATAGCGGAACCTGGATGCCCATATTGGCTCCTACATATTCTATGAAGATCTTTATCGGTCGAACCGTTATGACAACATACATAATTCCCTTTGTCCATCGGTATGTTACTTGCCCAAGATTCGGTCGTCGGTATCTTCATACCTAGTTCAATCTTGTTACCGGCAAGTCTCTTTACTCGTTTCATAATACATCATCTCGTAACTAACTCCTTAGTCATTTGCTTGCAAGCTTATGATGTGTATTACTGAGAGGGCCCAGAGATACCTCTCCAATACTCGGAGTGACAAATCCTAATCTCGATCTATGCCAACTCAACAAACACCTTTGGAGATACCTATAGAGCATCTTTATGATCACCCAGTTACGTTGTGACGTTTGATAGCACACAAGGTATTCCTCCGGTATCCGAGAGTTGCATAATCTCATAGTCGGAGGAATATGTATTTGACATGAAGAAAGCAATCAATATGCTAAGCTAACGGATGGGTCTTGTCCATCACATCATTCTCCTAATGATGTGATCCCGTTATCAAATGACAACACATGTCTATGGTTAGGAAACCTTAACCATCTTTGATCAACGAGCTAGACTAGTAGAGGCTTACTAGGGACATAGTATTTGTTTATGTATTCACATATGTATTTAAGTTTCCAATCAATACAATTCTAGCATGAATAATAAACCTTTATCATGAATAAGTAAATATAAAATAACAACTTTATGATTGCCTCTAGGGCATATTTCCTTCAGGATTAACCGAATCCTTGACATCGTGGTTCAACCAATAAAAGATCTTCGTGGAATATGTAGGAATCAATATGGGCATCTAGGTCCCGCTATTGGTTATTGACCGGAGTGGTGTCTCGGTCATGACTACATGATTCCTGAACCCGCAGGGTCGCACGCTTAACGTTCGTTGACACTAGAGTAGTATTGGGATATTTGATGATTGGTAACTGAATGTTGTTTAGAGTCCCAGATGACATCCCGGACATCACGAGGAGTCCTGGAATGGTCGAGATGTAAAGATTTATATATGGGAAGTCATATTTTGGGTTCCGGAAAAAGATGCAGTTTTTTCGGTATTGTACTGTGAAGCTTCTAGAAGGTTTCGGAGGATTCCGGAGGGGTCTGGAAGACCACAAGTGGGTCCACCATCACCCAAGGGTTGGTATGGGCTGAGGGGAGGCGCCCTGGCCTTATTGGGCTAGGCGCACCAAGTCCTCAAAAGCCCATGTGATTAGGGAAGAGAAAAAAAGAGGAGTCCTAGTAGGAATAGGATTGGACTTGGAGTCCAAGTCCTCTCCCCTTGGCTGCGCCCTAGGTCTTGGAGGGGATATTCCCCATGCCCCTCCACCTATATATAGAGGGGAGGGGGCGCCCCAAGAGGACACACCAAGCCCTTGGCACCCCTCTCTCCCCCGTTACTCCGTAGATCCTCCGTCCTCGTTCTAGTAGCGCTTGGCGAAGCCCTGCTGAACTAGCTCCACCACCACCATCACCACCACGCCGTCGTGCTGGTTGTGATCCCATCTACTTCTCCGCCTTCTCTTTCTAGATCAAGGAGGAGGAGACGTCATCGAGCCACATGTCTGCTAAACTCGGAGGTGCCGTCCGTTCGGCACTAGATTGGTTGGATCGTGATCGGATTGCAAAGAGTACAACTACATCAACCGCGTTATATACGCTTCCACCTTCGGTCGACGAGGGTACATAGACACACTCTCTCCTCTCGTTGCTATGCTTCTCCAAGATAGATCTTGGGTGTTCGTAGGAATTTTTTTGATTTTCATGCTTCGTTCCCCATCAGTGGCATCATGAGCTAGGTCTATGCGTAGATGTATATGCACGAGTAGAACACAAAGAGTTGTAGGCGTTGGTCAAACTGCTTACCTCTCTTGTCTTATTTGGATTCGTCGGTATTGTGGGATGAAGCGGCTCGGACCAACCTTACATGTCCTCGCACATGAGACCCGTTCCACCAACTAACATGCAACTTGTTTTGCATAAGGTGGCTAGCGGGTGTCTGTCTCTCCTACTTTAGTGGAATCTAATTTGACGAAGGCGGTCCTTATAGAAGGTTAAAAGGAAACTTGATTATCACCGTTGTGGCTTTGTATAGGTAAGAACGGTTCTTGCTAGTTGCCCATAGCAGCCACGTAAAATTTGCAACAACAAAGTAGAGGACGTCTAACTTGTTTTTGTAGGGCATGTTGTGATGTGGTATGGCCAAAATGTGATGTGATATATGTTGATGTATAAGATGATCATGTTTTGTAACAGGTTCATGACTTGCATGTCGATGAGTACGGCAACCGGCAGGAGCCATAGGGTTGTCTTTAATTTTTCAAATCGCCATGTAATTGCTTTACTTTATCGCTATGCGTTAGCAATAGTTGTAGAAGCAATAGTTGATGGAGATGACCACATGGCGACACGATGGTGGAGATCATGGTGTCATGCCAGTGACGATGGAGATCATGCCGGTGCTTTGGAGATGGAGATCAAAGGCACAAGATGATAATGGCCATATCATGTCACATATTGATTGCATGTGATGTTTATCCTTTTTATGCATCTTATTTTGCTTAGAATGACAGTGGCATTATAAGATGATCCCTTCACTTAATTTCAAGAAATTGTGTTCTCCCTGAGCATGCACTGTTGCAAAAGTTCGTCTTTTCGAAGCACCTCGTAATGATCGGGTGTGATAGACTCTACGTTCGCATACAATAGGTGTAAGCTAGTTTTACACATGCATAATACTTGGGTTAAACTTGACGAGGCTAGCATGTACAGACATGGCCTCGGAACACAGGAGACCGAAAGGTCGAACATTTGTCATATAGTAGATATGATCAACATGAAGATGTTCACCATTGATGACTACCCCATGTCACATGATGATCGGACATGAGTTAGTTGATTTGGATCATGTGTCACTTAGAGAACTTGAGGGATGTTGATTTAAGTGGGAGTTCATTAGTAATTTGATTAACTAAACTAAATTATCATGAACTTAGTCTTAATTGTCTTTGCAATGTTTGTGTTGTAGATCAATGGCCCGCACTGTCGTTCCCTTGAATTTTAATGCGTTCCTAGAGATAGCTAAGTTGAAAGATGATGGAAGCAACTATGCGGACTGGGTCCGTAACTTGAGGATTATCCTCATTGCTGCACAGAAGGTTTATGTCCTTGATGCACCACTAGGTGACGCACCCCCTCCAACGTCATCTGTGGATGTTGTGAACATCTGGCAAACACGTTCTGATGACTACTCGATAGTTCAGTGCACCATGCTTTACGGCTTAGAACCGGGGCTCCAAAGATGTTTTGAGCACCACGGAGCATATGAGATGTTCCAGGAGCTGAAATTGGTATTTCAAGCTCATTCTTGGGTCGATAGGTATGACATCTCCGACAAGTTCTTTAGCAGTAAAATGGAGGAGAACAGTTATGTTAGTGAGCATGTACTCAGAATGTCTGGGTTGCACAACCGCTTGACTCGGTTGGGAGTTAATCTTCCAGATGACTCGGTTATTGACAGAATTGTCCAATCACTGCCACCAAGCTATAAGGGCTTTGTGATGAACTATAATATGCAAGGGATGGAGAAAACACTTCTTGAGCTCTTCGCGATGCTTAAGGCCGCGGCAGTAGAAATCAAGAAGGAGCATCAAGTGTTGATGCTTAAAAAGACCACTGGTTTCAAGAAAGGCAAGGGAAAGAAAGGGAATTTCAAGAAGAACGGTAAAGCAGTTGCCGCTCCCGTGAAGAAACCCAAGTCTATACCCAAACCTGAGACTGAGTGCTTCTACTGCAAGGGGAATGGTCACTGGAAGCAGAACTGCCCCAAGTACTTGGCAGATAAGAAGGCTAGCAACGTCAACAAAGGTATAATTGATATATACATGTTATTGATGTGTACCTTACTAGTGCTCATAGTAGCGCCTAGGTATTTTATACTGGTTCGGTTGCTCATATTTGTAACTCGAAACAGGAGCTGCGGAATGAACGAAGACTGGCTAAGGACGAGGTGACGATGCGCGTCGGAAATGGTTCCAAGGTTGATGTGATCACCGTCGGCACGCTACCTCTACATCTTCCATTGGGATTAGTTTTAAACCTAAATAATTGTTATTTGGTGCCTGCGTTGAGCATGAACATTATATCTAGATCTTGTTTATTGCGAGACGTCTATTCATTTAAGTCAGAGAATAATGGTTGTTCTATTTATATGAGCAATATCTTTTATGGTCATGCACCCCTTGTGAATGGTTTATTCTTGTTGAATCTCGATCGCAGTGATACACATATTCATAATATTGATGCCAAAAGATGCAAAGTTAATAATGATGGTACCACATATTTATGGCACTACCGCTTAGGTCATATTAGTGTAAAGCACATGAAGAAACTCCATGGTGATGGACTTTTGGAATCTCTTGATTATGAATCATTTGAGACATGTGAACCATGCCTCATGGGCAAGATGACTAAAACTCCATTCTCTGGAACAATGGAGCGAGCTAGTGACTTATTGGAAATAATAAATACTGATGTATGCGGTCCAATGAGTGCTGAAGCACGCGGTGGATATCGTTATTTTCTTACCTTCGCAGATGATTTGAGTAGACATGGGTATATTTACTTAATGAAACACAAGTCTGAAACATTTGAAAAGTTCAAGGAATTTCAGTGTCAAGTGGAAAATCATCGTAACAAAAAAATAAAGTTTCTACGATCTGATCGTGGAGGTGAATATTTGAGTTACGAGTTTGGTATGCATTTAAGAGAATGTGAAATTGTTTCACAGCTCATGCCACCTGGAACACCACAGGGTAATGGTGCATTCGAACATCGTAATCATACTCTATTGGATATGGTGCGTTCTATGATGTCTCTTGCCAATTTGCCACTTTCATTTTGGGGTTATGCATTACAGACAGTCGCATTCACTTTAAATAGGGCACAGTCTAAATCCGTTGAGGCGACACCGTATGAGTTGTGGTTTGGCAAGAAACCTAAGCTGCCGTTTCTTAAAGTTTGGGGATGCGACACTTATTTCAAGAGGCTTCAGCCTGATAAGCTCGAACCCAAAGCGGAGAAGTGCGTCTTCATAGGATACCCTAAAGAGACCATTGGGTATACCTTCTAACATAGATCCGAGGGCAAGATCTTTGTTGCCAAGAACGGGTCCTTTCTAGAGAAGGAGTTTCTCTCGAAAGAAGTGAGTGGGAGGAAAGTAGAACTTGATGAGTGTGACGCCACCGGCCTAATCGTGCACTAATCATACACGCAAATGCACACGATCAAGCCTAAGGACTCATGGGAAGATATCACAACACAACTCTAGAACATAAATAAAGTCATACAAGATTTATATTACAAGACAGGGCCTCGAGGGCTCGAATACATAGCTCGATGGCATACAAGCATCAGCGGAAGCATCAGATATCTGAGTACAGATATAAAACAAAACACATAAAGACCCCTAGAAGGCGGGGCAAAACAAAACACTACGATCGAAAGGCGTAGGCCTCCTGCCTGGGACCCTCCGATCCCACTCCTGGTCGTCGGCCAACTCGTAGTAGTATCCACCCTCGGGGTAGAAGTAGTAGCGATCGTCGGCGGGGCAGCTGACTCAGGGGCTCCGTCATCTGGTCGCATCAAATGGATATGGGGGAAAAAGAAAACAAAGCAACCGTGAGTACTCATCCGAAGTACTCAGCAAGCAAGGATCTACACTACATATGCAACATTATCAAAGAGAGGCTGTATATGTGGACTGAGCTGCAGAAGTGCCAGAATAGAGGGGAAAGCCTAGTCCTATCAAAGACTAGCATCTTCAGCGGTCTTGCAGCAATAGAAGAGAGTAGAACAGTACAATATAATGTAGCAGTATCATTAAGTCTCAACCTCACCCAGAGATCCTTTCTCGACTCCCTGCGAGAAAGCAATCCCAGAGCCATACAGTCATCAACCTCGTCCTGAGATCCCTTCTCGACTCCCTGCGAGAAGCAATCCCAGAGCCATAGTATCCAAGTATCCAGTTCTAATTGTATCAATCAGGATACAACTCTGAGTGTTCATTACCGAGGATCCGGCTATGCATAGATTAGTTCTTCCCTGCAGGGGTGCACCAACTTACCCACCACGCTCGCTTAACTTCGGCCGGACACACTTTCTAGGTCCTGCCCGGCCTCGGCCAAACGACACACCGCAACCCTACCTACAGCTCAGCAGAGAGGTCCCCGCCGGTCTACATCCTAAGCGCAAGGGGGTCTTGGCCATCGCCCCTCACCCTCCGGGTCGTTGCGCACAGGGTGGATACCAGCATCGCCTCGGGTGGCCGACACGATCCGACCATGCCGCAATGCTGAACTGGACGTCTGTTAGAGCTTTCGGCTGATGCTACAATGCAGAACACCCATACTATGCCCACGTGATGGTTAGTGCTATCAGGCCAGAGGCCCACTCAGATCACATATCCAAACCATTAGTACCTTGGGGGTGCGGTAACGAGCAGAGACTCACGATCGATGTGACCCCGTTGCCCCGTCTCGAGGACTTGCGGCAAGGGACAAGAATGCCCGGCCACGCCTCGTATTCAGCACTCGGGCACCATACAGGCAACCCGTCTTCACATCACACGCGGGTACCCCTCAGGGTCGACCCGCCTTTCCAGGTATCAATAGTACAGTCCAAATATCCGTGTGTCCATAACATCAGGGGAATCCGAGGTATCACCCTCGTTGGATTCCTACTCGATGTAATCGTCAAGATGAACTCGGAGGAATCACCCTCGCTGGGTTCACACTTGAGGTGTTGTACGACGGCGTCGTTATCGGAAGCGGTGAAGGAGGAATCACCCTCGATGACCACGACCGAATAGCTACTCTACAGAGTTAACATCAGAAGTGCTACAAGAGGTTTCACCCTCGGCACTCGATAGTAATGCTGCGGTGTCGTTACAACTAAGGGGGGTGATGTGCGGTGTCGGGGCCTGGTCTTCAATCCCGTTGATCGGGTCTTTTGATAATCCAGCGGGGCAGTCGGGACTAGTGGGGTCACTGATAGGTCTCTACCTAGCCTATACTAAGCAGTTTAGGATATGCAGGTAATTATCAACAGCAGGTTACAGTAAACAGGCTATGCATCAGAATAGGTAAAGCAGTAGCAGCAGCAATTCTAATGCAAGCATGAGAAAATAGAATGGGCAATATCGGGATGATCAAAGGGGGGGGGGGGCTTGCCTGGTTGCTCGGCGGCAAAGGCAAGGTCGTCAACGGTGGCGTCGGGCTCCTGAGTTGCGTCGGTCTCGGGGACGACGTCGGTGTCAGGGTCTATCGAGAGAGAAGAGGGGGAAGAAACAGTAAATACAAAGCAAACAAGAGCATATCATGACACTACGCAGAGCTAGGGGTGGTCTAACGCAGTACTACACGTATCAGACGGAGCGGGAGAATATCTGACGATATTTCCCGGGTCTTTGGATTTATCGGACAGGCGATCCGGAGAGGGAAGTTCCATGTTCGGGTAGCTAGGGACGTGTGACGGACGAACGGATCGCGTGGTCGGATCCGTCTCGAAATTCTGAGCATTTTTCATATATAAATTATTTTCATCGGAGTTACGGTTTAGAAGATATGATTTTCTAAAGTTTTTATTAATTTTCTGGAATTTCTGGATTTAATTAAATCAACATTATCAGAACAGTACAGGGTGACATCATCGTGATGTAATGCTGATGTCAGCAGTCAACAGGAGGCGTTGACTGGTCAAACTGACCTGTGGGCCCCACATGTCAGCCTCTGTTTCTTAACAGAGTTTATTTTAAACTAAACAGAGTTAATTAGACAGTAGGCCCCACCTGTCAGTGAGTAATTAGTGATTAATCTACTAATTAATTAATTAACATTTTAATTAATAGTTTATTTATTTTTAAAATTGATTTAAACTGGCAGGGCCCGCATGTCAGTGGCGGGGCCAGCCCAGTCAGCGGCTGACCCGGTCAATGGGGCCAGCGGGGCCCAGGTCCAGTGGGCGAGTGGTGGGGCCCGGGGCTGCCACGTGGGCGCCCGGTCAGCGCCGGCCGCCGGAGCTACTCCGACGAGCCCCGAGCGGTGGTGACAACTCCAGCGAGCCCGGAATTGAGCTACGGGGCACAATTTCGCGCGCTCTCTAGCTCTCTGGAACGAGCAGACGGAGCCGCGCGCGGTGGTGGGGTGCACGGCGGCAGGGGAGGCCGGGGTTGAGCAGGGCGACGGCGTTGGCGGACGGCGGCGTTCGGGTGGTGAGGAAAAACTCAGCAGCAGCACTCGCGCGAACAAACCAACTACGCCGCGAGGCCCTACGCGATGCGGGGAATCTAGCGGACACGGCCACGGGACCATTTGGTCACCGACGATGCGTCGGCGGCGAGCTCCGCGGCGTCCAGCACGGCCATGGGTGGAGCGGCGGCTACGGCGAGGGGAAGGACGTAGGGAGAGAGGGAGAGGGAGGAAAAGCTCACAGCACCCTGCAGACGTGCTAGCGTGGGCTCGGCGAAGACTCGGGGCGGCAGATCGACGGCGGCGATCTTCGGCGTCCGAGAGGGGAGGCGAGGTCGTGGGCGAAGAGGCAGGGGCTCCCGGCTTGAATGCAGGGGTGTAGGAGGCGTAGCCGGCGACGGGGAGGCCGGTGGGCACGTCAGAGAAGCGAGTGGAGCTCGGTGGCCGCGAGCTCAATGGAGCGCACCCGTGGCTGCGCTCGGTCTGGGGTGGAGAGCAAGGGAGGAAGGGAGAGGGAGGAGCCAGAGGGGGCCAGGGGTGCACGGGGCTCTGCCCTATATCCACGGCGAGCGCGGCGACGCGCTGCCGTGCAGCGAGGGAGGGGGGCCGGGCTCGGGGGCGCGTGCGCACGCAGAGCGCTCGACAGCGTGGCGCAGGAGGGGGTGTGAGCAGTGCGGGGAAGGGACGGCGCCAGGCGGTGGGCTGGGCCGTCTGTGCTGACTAGAGCCCAGCCACTCGGGCCCCTTTTCCTTTTCCTTCTTTTCTCTTTTCTTCTTTTCTGTTTTTTTGTTTTAGTTCCTGTTTTTCCTGTTATTTTTTTATTTCAAATGACTTTTGTATTTTATGAAACTTGCCCAAATACTCACAGTGCAATATTAGACATTGTTAGAAAATGGTTTGGAGTACAAATGATTTCATTTGGATTTTATTTAAATAAAAAGGTATTAACCAACTCTGTTTTCCTACTGTTAGGGCCACTTAGTTAATTTATTAATTGTTGAATATAATTTTATAACAGTCTCTGGATTATTTACAATATTATGAACAATTTAGTTTTTCAAATTTGAACAACTTTTATTTTCCACTTTCATTTAAATTTGAATTTTGACTTAGGAGTTGAAATGCAATATGATGCTAATGATGATTTGGCACTGTTAATCATGATGACCTGGCATAATCATAAGGGGATTACTGTAGTTAACCACTGGGGGTGTTACAATGAGGTAATCATACCTTCTCTCAAATTGGAAAGTAGCAGATCATAGAAAGCAGTTCCCATGATGCCTACACCAACTAAAGAGGAAGCTAATGATGATGATCATGAAACTTTGGATCAAGTTACTACTGAACTTCCTAGGTCAACTAGGGTATGTTCCGCACCAGAGTGGTACGGTAATCCAGTCCTGGAAGTCATGTTGTTAGACAACGGCGAACCTACGAACTATGAAGAAGCTATGATGAGCCCGGATTCCAACAAATGGCTTGAGGCCATGAAATCCGAGATAGGATCCATGTATGAGAACAAAGTATGGACTTTGGTGGACTTGCCCGATGATCGGCAAGCCATTGAGAATAAATGGATCTTTAAGAAGAAGACAGACGCTGATGGTAATGTCACCGTCTATAAAGCTCAACTTGTCGCAAAAGATTTCCGAAAAGTTCAAGGTGTTGACGATGATGAGACTTTCTCACCCATAGCGATGCTTAAGTCTATTAGAATTATGTTAGCTATTGCCGCATTTTATGATTATGAGATCCGGCAAATGGACGTCAAAACGGTATTCCTTAACGGGTTTCTTAAGGAAGAGTTGTATATGATGCAACCAGAAGGTTTTGTCGATCCTAAGGATGCTAACAAAGTATGCAAGCTCCAGCAATCCATCTATGGACTGGTGCAAGCATCTCGGAGTTGGAATATTCGCTTTGATGAAGTGATCAAAGATTTTGGTTTTATACAAACTTACGGAGAAGCTTGTATTTATAAGAAAGTGAGTGGGAGCTCTGTAGCATTTCTGATATTATATGTGGATGACATATTGTTGATTGGAAATGATATAGAATTTATGGAAAGCATAAAAGGATATTTGAATAAGAGTTTTTCAATGAAATACCTCGGTGAAGTTGCTTACATATTGGGCATCAAAATCTATAGAGATAGATCAAGACGCCTAATAGGACTTTCACAAAGTACATACCTTTACAAAGTCTTGAAGAATTTCAAAATGTATCAGTCAAAGAAAGGGTTCTTGCCTGTATTGCAAGGTGTGAAGTTGAGTAAGACTCAGAGCCCGACCACGACAGAAGAAAGAGAAAGGATGAAAGGCATTCCCTATGCCTCAGCCATAGGCCCTATAATGTATGCCATGCTGTGTACCAGACCTGATATGTGCCTTGCCATAAGTCTGGCAGGGAGGTACCAAAGTGATCCAGGAGTATATCACTGGACAACGGTCAAGAATATCCTGAAGTACCTGAAAAGGACTAAGGACATGTTTCTCATTTATGGAGGTGACGAAGAGCTCATCATAAAGGGTTACATCGATGCTAATTTCGACACAGATCCGGATGACTCTAAGTCTCAAATCGGATACATATTTATATTAAATGGTGGAGCGGCCAGTTCGTGAAGTTCCAAGAAGAGCATCATGGCGGGATCTACATGTGAAGCGGAGTATATAGCTGCTTTGGAAGCAGCGCAAGAAGGAGTCTGGATGAAGGAGTTCATATCCAATTTGGGCGTAATACCTAGTGCATCGGATCCAATGACTATCTTTTGTGACAACACTGGAGCTATTGCCATTGCCAAGGAGCTCAGGTTTCACAAGAGAACCAAGCACATCAAGCGCCGCTTCAACTCCATTCGTAATTATGTTAAGGATGAAGACATAGAACTTTGCGAAGTACATACGGATCTGTGGCAGACCCGTTGAGTAAACCTCTTCCGCGGGCAAAGCATGATCAGCACCAAGACTCCATGGGTGTTAGATTCATAACTATGTAAACTAGATTATTGACTCTAGTGCAAGTGGGAGACTGTTGGAAATATGCCCTAGAGGCAATAATAAATTGACTATTATCATATTTCCTTGTTCATGATAAATCTTTATTATTCATGCTAGAATTGTATTGACCAGAAACTTAAATTCATGTGTGAATACATAGACAACACAGTGTCCCTAGTGAGCCTCTACTAGACTAGCTCGTTGATCAAAGATGGTTAAGGTCTCCTTACCATAGACATGAGTTGTCATTTGATAACAAGATCACATCATTAGGAGAATGATGTGATGGACAAGACCCAACCGTAAGCTTAGCATCAGATCATTTAGTTTATTTGCTATAGCTTTCTTAATGCCAACTATCTATTCCTTAAACCATGAGATCGTGTAACTCCCTAACACCGGAGGAATACTTAGTGTTTATCCAAACGTCACCTCATAACTAGGTGATCATAAAGGTGCTCTATAGGTATCTCCGAAGGTATCTGTTGGGTTGTCATGGATCAAGACTAGGATTTGTCACTCCGTATGATAGAGAGATATCTCTGGGCCCTCTCGGTAATACAACATCTTAAAGAGCTTGCAAGCAATGTGACTAATGAGTTAGTCACGGGATCTTGTATTACGGAACGATAAATAGACTTTCTGGTAACAAGATTAAACTAGGTATGGAGATACCGACGATCGAATCTCGGGCAAGTAACATATCGCCAGACAAAGGGAATTGCATACGGGATTAACCAAATCCTTGACATCATGGTTCAATCGATAAAATATCTTCATGGAATATGTAGGAATAAATATGGACATCCAGGTCCCGCTATTGTTTATTGACCAGAGAGGTGTCTCGGTCATGACTACATGATTCCCGAACCCGCAAGGTCGCACGCTTAACGTCCGTTGACGCTAGAGTAGTATTGGGATATTTAATGATTGGTAACTAAATGTTGTTCGGAGTCCTGGATGAAATCCCGGACATCACGACGAGTCTCGGAATGGTCGAGAGGTAAATATTTATATATGGGAAGTCATATTTTGGGTTCCGGAAAAAGATGCAGTTTTTTCGGTATTGTACTGTGAAGCTTCTAGAAGGTTCCGAAGGATTCCAGAGGGGTCCGGAAGTCCACAAGTGGCTCCACAATGACCCAAGGGTTAAAATGGGCTGAGGGGAGGCGCCCTGGCCTTATTGGGCTAGGCGCACCAAGTCCTCAAAAGCCCATGTGGCTAGGGAAGGGAAAAAAAGAGGAGTCCTAGTAGGAATAGGATTGGACTTGGAGTCCAAGTCCTGTCCCCCGTGGCTGCACCCTAGGGCTTGCAGGGGCTGTTCCCCACGCCCCTCCACCTATATATAGAGGGGAGGGGGTGTCCCAAGAGGAAACACCAAGCCCTTGGCGCCCCTCTCTCTCCCGTTACTCCGTAGTTCCTCCGTCCTCGTTCTGGTAGCGCTTGGCGAAGCCCTGCTGAACTAGCTCCACCACCACCATCACCACCACGCCATCGTTCTAGTTGTGATCCCATCTACTTCTCCGCCTTATCTTGCTGGATCAAGGAGGAGGAGACGTCATCGAGCCGCACGTGTGCTAAACTCGGAGGTGCCGTCCGTTCGACACTAGATTGGTTGGATCTTTATCGGATCGCGAAGAGTACAACTACATCAACCGCGTTATATATGCTTCCGCATTTGGTCTACAAGGGTACGTAGACACACTCTCCCCTCTCGTTGCTATGCTTCTCCTAGATAGATCTTGGGTGTTTGTAGGAATTTTTTTTATTTTCTTGCTTCGTTCCCCATCACATTAGCCATGAGGTTGAAAAGTGGTGGAAAATTTGGTTACCTTGTCTAAGACCTCGACTATTCTTAAGATAAGGGCCCACAACCCCATTGATGGAACTCGCACCATGGCCATCACAAAAAAGTTGCATTATGCGATGAATATAGGCTGGAAGGAAGCATGTAGCAAGAAGAATATCCCTTAGAAAGGACCAGCGCAACAACCTTTCAAAATATAGCTTCAAAATGACAAACTTGTGCCCATGGCATGGATGTCATGGAATAGAAAATGCAAGGCAATAATGTCATCAAGGATTATCGTCCTTTTAGTGAAAGTCTACCAGGGTTGGCTAAATTCTATGGGCAATCAAAGATAGCCTAGTCGCAAACACATGAGGAAAATTCAGCAATGTTGTTAGTGTGGGCAATAGGTCTAAGGAGGCGAAGGTTGTTAGCACCCCTCACTTTTGGAATAAGCATGAGAATCATGTAGATTAGGTGTTTAATGCCCACATTTCCCATACAAAATCCCTCCATAATCTTATAAAGAATAGGTTTAAGGGTAATCCATAACTTCTTGAAAAACGAAATAAAAAGCAATCAGGCCCAGCCGAAGTGGACTTCAAAGAGGAAATGGACTCATCCATTTCCTCAGCAGAAAGGGGTATCATCAAGGCTCCTTTATCCACACGACAAACACACTGATTAATTGTCCGAGCTTGGGCGTTAAACAAGAAACCAAAAAGCTGAAGTGCATAAGGGTGTAATAAAATCCATAGATATTGGAAGTAACGGCATGAGCGTCTGAGGTGATTACACCATTAATAAAAAAGTAATTAATAAACTAGCACCGCCGGACAGCCATTGGCCAGTGCGTGAAAATAGGCAATGTTGGTGTCTCCCTTCAGGATCCAGTTAAAACTACTCCTCGGCTTCAAGTGAATCTCATCCGTGTGGTGGGTAGTTACAAGCGCCGCCTCGAGATCATAACCATGGTGCCAACCACTAGCATCAAACCCAGAGGAGTCAGCAAGTAAATCTAAGAACTTAATCTTATCAACTAATAATCGTTTTGATTTTAGAGATTCTGCATGGCGATTGGACCACCAGCCTTAGAGAAATTTGTTAGGTCATTGAGAAGAGAAGTGCGAGTCGTTGATTGAGCCAAAAGATTTAGATTGCTTAATCTTGAGAGGATTACATTTGTTATGGACAAGTGAATGAAGCCCCTGATCAAGAACCAATTAGAATCAAAGTGGAATTGGGATGGAGGACCAAACAAAGATTCATCCAAAGTCAAAAATCAACGGCGCATGATCAGAGCCAATGAGGATGTTTGCAGTCAATGAAGCGCGTGAAAATTTTATTCCTAGTCACCGAACATGAAAACATCATCCATGACACATCTTATGGGGTCCAATTATTGGTTGGACCAAGTGAATCGAGCCCCAACTCATTGTAATTCATGTAGCGCAAGATATTTTAATCATGTCATTGAAGGCCTGGGAGGAAGACTAGTGAAAGTTGGTGTTGTTCTTATCTTCGGCCTCTCGCAGGAGATCGAATTCACCTCCACCAGAAGTAGGAAGGTCGAGGCTGACAATTTGTTAGAAATTCCCAACACGAACTCAGAGGCAAATGACCAACTAGGCCTTAGATGTTAATAACTTCCCATGGATATTTGATGTTCTTTTGTAGCAACGCCATGCTAACAAAGAACCAGCCAGAGCAACTAAAGCAACCACAAAGCTATCATCTTTGGTCCCAACCAAGATTCCACCCAAGTGGCCAAATGCAGGGTCACAAGTAAAATTACTAGAGCCCACAATGGAACAAAGTAAGATCCTGATAAGTGAAAGGCTATTTAATAGTTTTTGGTAAGCAAACTATGTCAATGTTTTCACTATGTATTTAGTCACGGAGCTATGCCCCCTAGTGCCAAAACCACACACATTAAAAAATAGATTCTTATTTGATTGAGACGTTGTGGATATAAATGCTAAATCTATAAGGCTTGAAGCCCTCATGCCTGCACCGATGTTGTTTTTAATCTCAGTCGCTCGATGGGCACAACCACTAGGAGAAACAACAGAGCAATGACTAGTCCCTGAATCAACGTAGCCGAAGTAGGTGCAGAATTGGTGCAAGGAGTTTTTCCTACCGTCATCCTAGATATCTGCTACGTCTCCAACGTATCTATAATTTTTTATTGTTCCATGCTATTATAGTATCAATCTTGGATGTTTTATATGCATTTATATGCCATTATATATCATTTTTTGGGACTAACCTATTAACTTAGTGCCAAGTGCCAGTTGCTGTTTTTTTTCCTGTTTTGGTTTTTCAGAATACAGTACCAAACGAGGTCCAAATGCCACGTAACTTTTTGGAGATTTTTTCTGGACGAAAGAGACCCTGGAAGCTTCGGGAGAGGCCCAGAAGATGAAGGAGGTGCCCACGAGGCACCAGGGTGCGCCCAGGGGGGTAGGCACACTCTGGTGGCTCGTGGGGCCCATGAGCGTCCATTTGACCTGCCTCTATAAGTTCTCTAAAATCGGGAAACCAACAGAGAGCCACCCGAAATACTTTTTCCACCACCGCAAGCTTCTATTCTCGAGAGATCCCATCTGGAGGCCTTTTCCGGTACTCTGCCGAAGGGGGAATCAACCACGGAGGGGCTCTACATCAACCTTGTTGCCCTTCCAATGATGTGTGAGTAGTTTACCAAAGACCTACGGGTCCATAGTTAGTAGCTAGATGACTTCTTCTCTCTCTTTGATCTTCAATACAATGTTCTCCTTGATGTTCTTGGAGTTCTATTCGATGTAATCACTTTTTGTGGTGTGTTTGTTGGGATCCGGTGAATTGTGAGTTTATGATCAGATAATCCATGAATATTATTTGAGTATTCTCTGAACTCTTTTATGCATGATTATTATAGCTTTGTATTTCTCTCCGATCTATTGATTTGGTTTGGCCAACTAGATTGATTTTTTTTTTGCAATGGAAGAGGTGCTTTGTGATGGGTTCAATCTTGCGGTTCTCAATCCTAGTGACAGAAAGGGACATGACATGTATTTGTATTGTTGCCATTAAGGATAAAAAGATGGGGTTTATTCATGCATGAGTTTATTTTGTCTACATCATGTCATCTTGCTTAAGGTGTTACTCCATTCTTTATGAACTTAATACTCTAGATGCATGCTGGATAGCGGTCGATGTGTGGAGTAATAGTAGTAGATGCAGGCAGGAGTCGGTCGACTTGTCTTGGACGTGATGCCTATATACATGATTATTGCCTTGGATATCATCATGATTATTCACTTTTCTATCAACTGCCCAACAGTAAGTTGTTTACCCACGGTATGCTACTTTCCAGAGAGAAGTCCAAAAATACCTTGCTGCAATTTTTCTTTACTTTACTTTATTTTGTGTTTTTTTTATCTATCTATCACCACAAGATTTAATCCTTGCAATTAACCACCGAGGGATTGACAACCCCTTGTTCGCGTTGGGTGCAAGTATTTGTTATTTTGTGTGCAGGTACTGCTAATGAGGTGTTGCGTGGTTCTCCTACTGTATTGATAACCTTGGTTCTTAACTGAGGGAAATACTTATCTTTACTGTACTGCATCATCCTCTCCTCTTCGAGGAAATCCCAACGCAGCTCACAAGTAGCAATAACGCAAGGTTTTGCCCAGGCTATCTCATTCAAGCGAATAATTGATAAAAGGGAGCTAGGCTTGCAAAACAAGGAGTCAAAATGAATGCATGAATCACAAGAAACAACAAGTAAATGATCATGTGGTAAAGCAGAAAGGTCCAAAAACTCGGGAGGTGGTGCCATACCATGAGGGTCCAAGTTCTTTTCCACCACCAAAATCATTGCAAGCTTCTGGATAGATTCACCTGAGCATCACAATCGCATGCTCTTGTGCACAGTAGAGAAGGGAGAGGTGATAACCAAAGACTTCAGAGGAGGCCAGAGCATCACGAGCAACATCGTCCATAGATTCGTCCGTCTATTTGGTATTTTGATTTCTATCCTCCATCTTATCGGCAGAGAATTCCTAGTTCTCAGAGCTCTCCCCACCTGTCTCCACACGTGATGTAAGAGAAAGTGGGAAGGCCATGAAAGGAGTAGGTTGAAGCACATTAGGATAGGGGAAATCATCATGCCCACGGGAATCAATAGTACCTAAAAGGGATGGGGAAGCAAGCACGATAGTAGATTGGAGCAGTCCGAGAGGTGAGCATCAGGAATTCCCAAGTCCGAGCCATGTTCAACCTTGAGCTTGATGTGATAGGCCTTGGTGTGTTGGTATAACTCAAGGAAGCTTTTAATCCCATCTAGAGCCCAGCACATGATCTGCATGTGAACAGAGATCAAATGGCAGAGACAGCTCTCCTTGACTTGCATTGGCTTTTTGATCAGCTCAGAGAAAGTCGTCATCGATGGTACATTACGCATCTCTAGCGTGGCATCGTCAAGTAGGACCTAGGTGTCGATCAGAGAGCTAAAGGACTTGGTTCCCTTAGGGTCGCAACCACCGTAACAGAAACCTCATTTATAGGCAGGGTGAAACTCGCACTTTTAGGGCATCTACAATGCGTAGACGCTTGTTGAGGCTCTTAAAGAAAATAAAATAAAGTTCTAGCCCATAGCACTGGTGGAAGAGTTTGAGTTTCCAACGCAGGTAGCCTCCCATGGGAGTTTCAACGGGATTTGCTGATTTTTTTAGCGCTCCAAATAAGGTCCGCTGCCGCAAGAAAAGGTCTAGCGTGAAAAAAGGAACGAATCATCCACGGTTGGCCTGGCATCGATGCCAACCTAAATCATAGGATCGAACGGGATTGAAGCGAAACTATCAGAAATCGAACCTCGGTGCCCATCATAAGCGTCTGTGTTGTAGATGCCCTTAGCACACCAGTTCAAGCTTTCAGCAGAGGGGAAATCGCAACAAACTCTTTTGCTGACATGTTGTAACTGACAGTCCCAACCATCAACGTCCTAGATGCGTAGTTCATCTTGTATGAGCTGAATTGGCTACTTGTACTATTGAAAAATCGATTCTCTTAGGCACCCTATGCACCTCGATGGAGGGACTAACAAAAATGATACTATAAATTTTTTCTTTGTAATACAAATTCAATAATATAATTTTTATAATGTATCACATATATTTGCAAATCAAATCTATGATAAAAATTGAACCAAAATACAAGGGGGCCTAATAAACTTGGCCAGAGGGAGTACTGACGCAAGAGCAGCCAGTGATGGTAGGATGAAAACACTACTGGGAAAAGACTTATAAGTGGGCTCAATTTAGTGGCAGGCGAAGGCAGACATCCACCATAGCTATTTTCTAAAATTTTGAGTGGCCGCTATAAAAGATAGCCTGCCACTGCTATTTGTACAATAGTGAAAGGCAAAACCTACCACACACCACTCGTTAACTTCTACAAATTTTCCAGTGGGATAAAAGCAGCAGTGGCGGGCAAATAACAAGTGCCCACCACTGATTTTTCATGCACCAGTGGCGGGCAAGAAACATGCCCACCATAGTAATATTTCGGAACCCCGCGCTAAACAATTTCCAAAATTTTGCAGTGGCGGTCCCTATGGGCCGCCCGTGACACGAAACGCAGAATAATATCAAATTTGGGCATCGGGCTTCCAATAGTGTATTAATCATTGAAAAAGTTTGAAGTTGAAATGATGTATAAAAAATGGCTTTTGTGTGGCAGGTGGTGGTTTCCGTTCGAAATGTTGATATGTGACACCCCCGATTCAATCATACACTAATCATACACGCAAACGTGTACGATCAAGATCAGGGACTCACGGGAAGATATCACAACACAACTCTAAAAACAAATAAGTCATACAAGCATCATATTACAAGCCAGGGGCCTCGAGGGCTCGAATACAAGTGCTCGAACATAAACGAGTCAGCGGAAGCAACAATATCTGAGTACATACATTAAGTTAAACAAGGTGCCATAAGATGGCTAGCACAAACTAGGATACAGATCGAAAGAGGCGCATGCCTCCTACCTGGGATCCTCCTAACTACTCCTGGTCGTCGGTGGCCTACACGTAGTAGTAGGCACCCTCGGTGTAGTAGGGGTTGTCGTCGACGGTGGCGTCTGGCTCCTGGGCTCCAGCATCTGGTCGTAACAACCGGGTATAGAAAGGGGGAAAAGGGGGAGCAAAGCAACCGTGAGTACTCATCCAAAGTACTCGCAAGCAAGGATCTACACTACATAAGCATTGGTATCAATGAAAAGGGTAGTATCTGTGGACTGAACTACAGAATGCTAGAATAAGAGGGGGATAGCTAGGCCTATCGAAGACTACGCTTCTGGCAGCCTCCATCTTGAAGCATGTAGAAGAGAGTAGCAAGTGCAGCATCAAGTAACATCGCATAGCATAATCCTACCCAGCGATCCTCCCCTCGTCGCCCTGTGGGAAAGCGATCATCGGGTTGTATATGGAACTTGTAAGGGGTGTGTTTTATTAAGTATCTGGTTCTAGTTGTCATAAGGTTGAAGTACAACTCCGGGTCGTCCTTTTACCGAGGGACACGGCTATTCGAATAGATAAACTTCCCTGCAGGGGTGCACCACATTGCCCAACACGCTTGATTACTCTGGCCGGACACACTTTCCAGGGTCATGCCCTGACTCTGAAGATCAACAGGTCGCAGCCCCACCTAGACTCCTTAGAGAGGTCAGCACGCCGGTCTAAATCCTATGCGCGCAGGGGTCTTGGGCCCATCGCCCGTTGCACACCTGCACGTTGCGAACGCGGCCGGAAGCAGACCTAGCCCCCTTAATACGAGCGCAGGCGTTCCGGTCCAATCCGGTGCGCGCCACTCAGTCGCTGACGTCTTGAAGAGCTTCGGCTGATACCATGACGCCGAGAGCCCATAACTGTTCCCGTGTAGTTGGTTAGTGCGTATAGGCTCGTAGCCAAATTCAGATCTAATACCCAGATCTCATTAAGCGTGTTATTTGAAGTATCCACGGACGCCGACCAGGGACCAGGCCCACCTGTCTCCTAGGTGGTCACAATCTGCCCTGTCGCTCCACCACAAAGAATCACGCGGGGGTTGTCGGGAACCCAGGCCCATCACAACCTGGATGGAGCCACCTGCCCCTTCAGCCCCTACTTCCGAACAGTAACATATGTAGTGTGATAGTACATAGTATATACCCGTGATCACCTCTCGAGTGATCACGGCCCAGTAGTATAGCATGACAGATGGACAAGTATGTAGGGCCACTGATGATAAACTAGCGACCTATATTAAGCATATGGGATTGCAGGAAAGGTATCGACAACAGTAGCAACAAGGACATGCTATGCAGCAATATAGGATCAAACCGATGAAACAATAACACTACTCTAATGCAGGCAGTAGAGGGAAAGAGTAGGCGATATCGGGATGAACAAAGGGGGTTGGCTTGCCTGGAAGCTCGGCAGAGAAGGACGGGTCGTCAACACCGTAGTCGATCGGGGCAGCAGCAGTGGCGTCAGTCTCGAAGTCTAACGGAGAGAAGAGGGGGAAGAAACAATAAATACAATTCAAACAGATGCATGACGATGCATGACATTGCAATAAACGGCGCTATGTGTGATCTAACGCGGTACTACGCGATACTGGCGAAGGGGAAAAACATCCGGGAAAGTATTCCCGGTGTTTGGCATTTTCGGACAGATGAAACGGAGGGGGGCGGTTGCATGTTCGCTATGCTAGGGACGTGTGGCAGACGAGCGGACTGCGTATTCAGATTCGTCTCGTTGTTCTGAGCAACTTTCATGTATAAAGTATTTTCATCCAAGATACGGTTTATTTTATATTAATTTAAAAGTATTTAATCATTTTCTAGGATTATTATTATTTAATTAATTCAAAAAAGATTTACTGCATCATCATGATGTCAGCATGACATCAGCGGTCAAAGTTGACCGCTGACCAGTCAACTGACGGGTGGGTCCCGTTGTCATTGACACAGACTAACTAAAATAGAGTTAATTAGATTAACTAAGTGATTAGGTTAATTAAACCCACTTAATTAAGTTAATTAATTAATTATGTTAATTATTTATCTATTTTCCCATTTTCCTACTATTTTTTTAATCTTTTTTTTGTTCTAGGGCGTGGGGCCCCCTAGTCAGTGGCCCAGAGGGCCACAGCGGTTCGGGCACCACAGGCGTGCGGGCGCGCGGGTTACGGGCGCAGGCGCCCGGCCCGATTGGGCATATGCCCAGATCGACAGGGGGCGCCGGCCACGGGCACGGCGAGGCCGGCCGCCTGAGGCGGCAGCGGCGAGGCCACGTCGGGGTGGCGCCGGGGTTGGGAGCGAAGGCGAGGCGCCGAGCGGCGACGGAAGGTAAGAGGGGAGGGGGGTCTCCTCACCCCAGGTTGCAGGTGAACAAGCGGCGAGGCTCGATGGCGCCTTCGGGGAGGAGGACGAGGAGGCAACGGCGACGGCAGGCGACGACGGCAGTCCGGGCGATGGCGTCATGCCCCTGATCTCGATCCAGATCGGGGGGGAAGGGAGAGAGCGGAGTGGGGGCGAGTGGGGGTTACGGGCTCTAGGGTTTCGCTCGGGTGGGGATATGGAGGGGAGTGGGGCTAGGCTAGTGGGCTGGCCGGCTGGGCCGGCTGGCCCAGTTGGCCAGGGGGGTCCTTGTCTTTTTATTTTATTTTTGTTTTGTCTTTTCTTTTCTTTTTGTTTATTTCTCCTTTTACTATTTTATTTTAGTTTAGTTTTATAAAACATAAAAGTTGTACCTAAATTTGTATCACTAATTATACCTCTACTACAAAAAGTTTAAACCCCCAATTAAAATAGTTTAACATTTTATAATTAATAAAAGACATTTATGAAATTGGTTATGCTGCTGTTTTATTCATTAGAGAGTATTTAAACATTTTATAAAAGTGTGGTTTCTCCACCATAATTACCTATGCATTATTTGGCACGTTTAGAAGTTTTAATGTTTGAAAACTTTTATCTTTTGACTTAAATTCAAATTTGAATTTGAATCATTTTTGAACTAACGCGAGTTTAACAACAGTAACCGTGGTGACATGGCATCATTAACGTGGGATTACTGTAGCCTAATTATCTGGGCGTCACATGATACTTTGCCGAAGAGTGTTTCGTTTGTACATGAAGTGCATCAAATTTTTGCGGTAACGCTCTCACATTTTTACCACACACTACAACGGTCCTATGAAGACACCTTGGAAAGTTCCATCCAGTTTCAAGCTCATTTGCACGCGAAGAGTTTTTTTTGCCCTTTTTGGTGGCCCAAAAATTAGTTAATGTTTCGAAAATAGCAAACCAACTCAAAAAGTAGCCAAATTTGAGCATGCGACTTGAGATGGTGTGTATTAATCATTTAAATGGTTTTAAGTTGAAATGATGTAGAAAAAGCAAGTTGTGTGTGGAAGGTGATGGTTTCCTTTCAAAAACCTGCACTTCTTGGAGAGTGTTTGGTTTGTACACGACGTGCATCAATGTTTGCCGTAACGCTCTCAAATTTTACCAGAGACTACAAGGGTCCTATGAAGACACCATGGAAAGTTTATCCAATTTCGAGCTCATTTGCACGCGAAGAGCTTCTTGTCATTTTTAGTGGCCGAAAAATCAGTTAATGCTTTGAAAATAGCAATTTAACTCAAAATGTTCTCTAATTTTAGCATGATACTTCACATGGTTTGTGTAAATCATAGAAAAAGTTATAAGTACAAATGAGATAAAAAATTTAGTTAATGAAGCACCCGATCACATAAGAGTGGCGGTGTAAGTAAATATATGTTATTGCCAGGTCTCTAGCTATGGCGGGAGCTAGCCGCGCCTGTCACTGCTAAGCCCACGCGGAAAACAACTATGTTTTCCCCCAAACCAACTCAAATCCCGATTTATCCCCCTCCTCCCAATCACATTGTTGTCGTCCTCATCGCCACGGCCGTCCTCGCCGCCGAGGCCGTCTTCGTCCGCCATCGTGAATGCCCTCCGTCCTCGCCGTCATGTCCGTCCTCCTCGCCGTCATATCCGTCCTCCGTTCTCCATCTCCATTCACCGCCGCGAACGTCCTCCACCCTTGCCCACCGCCATGGCCTCCTCCAACAGCGGAGGCCTCACCCCGGTGGCTAACTCCTCCTCCAGTGCCACTGACGCTCCCTACGCCTCCTCGCGATTTAGCCGCTTTAGTCTCAAAGAAATTGAGTGCCTCTATCCATTTGTGATTTCTCAGTTAAACCTAGGCCATGAACTATGTGTTTATATGTGTTTGATGTAATAGAATCAAGTTTTTTCCATAAAAGTAGGTTGTTTTGCTTAATTAGTTGTAACTAATACAGAATTATAGAGTACATGCTTCTGTGGTTATCAGCCATTTACTTGTGTTCATTTAAGGTAATTCCGTTGTGTCATTCTGTATATGAGGAAAGGCTAAGAATTTCTTTCTGAAGAATCTACCTAATGGCACTAATTTCATATTCTTGATTTTTACATATTGATGTCTTTATATATAATTAATTGGTATTCTTTTATTATATTGGTTTCTTATACATATGGAGTGCTCATTTTTATTCGAAGTGCTCAAACTTTGCAAGGCTTCAAAATGAGTGCTGAAATTATGGCGAAACATTGATTAGTTTCCGTTTTGCCACATTTCTAGTACTCGATATTTTCATATTTTAGCAGAAGTAATGCCTAGTTTTTTTCATCGATCCATACTTTTTTATGTTTATTTTACCGTTGTGCTGATTGTACTATTGTGTATAAATGATGACATGAACTATGTGATTTCTATTTCATTTCTTCTACACTTGTGCCACTTAAATGTTCTATAGTGTGTTTATATGTGTTTGTTCTGATTCTTGTTGATTTAGATTTACGATGCAACAATGTCAAAAGTAGGTTGTTTTGCTTAATTAGTTGTAATTAATACAAAATTATTTCTGTGGTTATTAGCCAATTATTTGCGTTCATTTAAGATAATACCGTTGTGTCACTCCATGACTATTCGAACTTATATGCATTTGATATGCGCGACAAGATGAACAACGATATGGACCATGTTTATAGATTCACATGTATATGATGAAGCCTATAGAAAAAATTTCGAAGGAATCTAGCTAATGGCACTAATTTGATATTCTCGATGTTGACATACTGATGTTTCTTATATGCAATTAATTGTTTATTCTATTGGTCCCTTGTCCTTGTGGAGTGCTCCTTTTTATTCGGAGCGCTCAAACTTTGTAGGGCTTCAGAATGAGTGCCGAAATTATGGCAAAACATTGATTAATTTTTGTTTCGCCACATTTTTGGCACTCGTTATTTTCACTTTTTAGCATAAGTTATGCCCAACTTTTCGTTGATCCATACTTTTTAATGTTTATTTTATCGATGTGCTGATTGTACTATAGTGTATAAATGATGTCATTAAACTATGTGATTTCTATTTCATCTCTTCTACACCTGTGGCACTTAATTATTCCATAGTTTGTTTATACGCGTTTCTTCCGATTCTTCTTGATTTAGATTTACGACACAACAATGTCAAAACTATGTGATTTCTATTTCATTTCTAAACATTAACATAGGGAATGAACGGAGAATCCCCGTGGTGTGGCGACAACAGGCTAGGTGCCTGCCACAGGGTGCACCTTCATTGAAATGAAATCCAAATAGATCTTCAGGAGCACTTTCTCGAGAGGTCGGTATGTTTTAATTCAACTTGTGTTGTGTCTGATGAGTTGCTCACGTTTATAAAGTTGCACGCACAAATGACTAATTGTTGTTTTCTTTCAATTATGCGCAATGCATCTTTTATTAGGGAAGGGCGGACTTCATGCGTAGGGTGAAACTGCCTATAGAGGTGGAGGGCATATTTGAGCTCAAAATGGCCTTGTTAAAAAATGGCATACCTCTGATCCTTATGGTCACCAACGAGTCACACCGAGTGTACTTCAGTAGTCCTAGTTGAATAGAGATTGCAACAGAAATGAAGATGGAAGCTGGGAGGGCATGCATGTTGTTTCTTGGCAAAGTAACTGATACCGACGACATCTATATGTGGTGTTATTAGTGGCGGGCGTCCCTTACAGTCTCGCCCGCCATTGATAGACTTTTAGCGCCCGCCACTAATAGGACATTCCTGTAGTAGTGAAAGGAGTGATGAATGGTGGATGAGTGTATGGCCTAGTATCACACTTTTTTTTAACAATATATGGGCTGCAGGTTTAAGCATAAGAAAAAGAAGAACGGCACTGAGAAGAATGCAGAGACGTGCGGAATTAACAAACAATTTAAAGCTGGTACTGTAGAGGATTAATTGGGTGAAAAGCTACTTGACCTGCTAGTGCATAGATCGAAAGCAATATTGCAACGTTTTAGACCTGATTATTGTTGTGAGACGCAAGCTTTACCTAGGAGTGGGTGGCAACTACACGAAAATAGTAATAAGGCCAATAAAATCAGGCAGCAACAGTTATGTTATGGATCTATCAGGCATTAATACTGCGTTTCATACTGTGGAGGTGCCTCTCGGTTACGGAATTGTAGAAAGTTCAGTTGCCGTACTAGACATTCCGGAGACCACTTTAGATGTCGACTGGGCTGTTTGATTGCTACCCTACCCTGAGCGCAAATGCATGGCTGCCTTTCCTTTGATTTGCCGGAGGTTCTCGTCTTTGCTACCCCTGAGAGCTCTTGGCTGCCCAGAGCTGCCGGACTCGGGCCTAGGAAATCGGTGGCCTGAGCTTTTGCCTTGGTACACGTACAATCACTGCTCTGTCTTGTAGAGTAAATTTTCTCCTCCTCACGATTCAAGAGTTCACAAGATCGGATCCATGGAGGTGGATGTATGTACCCTGACACAAACGACGACTGTAACCTCAGTCAAACAATGAACCAAACACGGCGTGAAGATTGTAGCTACTATTATTCTTATTATTATTATTGAAAGATCCAGCACTTGCTGGCTTTTCGTTGATTTAGCAGAGAGCAGATGGAAAACATGATGTGATCAAGCGACCAAATGGGTGACAGGGGCAACAGAGATAGAAAAGGGGCCCTTGCGCCCAAAAACTAGCTATTCAGGCATGGTTACAATTCCATGGGAGCAGCCAGAAACTGTCTTGAATATGTGGAGCTATGAGGCAGTTTCTCCCAACAAAATGAGGTTACTCTCACACATGGAAACTACTCAGGCATGTTGCTCAGGGTCAGGGCAGCAACCAAGAAGTTCACACCACCAGAAACTTTTCTTCCCCCCGAAAAACAAAGTAGAAGCAAAGTGGCACATGCCAATTGCAAAGAGACCGAGCGTATTTTCTAGCGAGTAGATGCACTTGCAGGGTGGATCGACCTTCTCAATTAACTCCACCAGCCAACGACCTAGCAGCGACGGGCATCAATTGCTCAATCAATCCTGCTGCATGTTCATCGCTAGCTCCCCTATTTATACCCTCCACACCACACCCTTTCCTCCACACCATCACACTCCACTAGCTTAACCACACCACCCACACTCATCTGATCACCCACTAGCTAGCTAGCAGCTTAAGGAACTTCCAGCTAGCGATCGATGGCTCGTCTCAACAGCAAGGCTGTGGTGGCCGCCGTGGTCCTGGCGGCGGTGGTGCTGATGATGGCCGGCAAGGAGGCGTCGGCGGCGCTGTCGTGCGGGCAGGTGGACTCCAAGCTCGCGCCGTGCGTGGCGTACGTGACAGGGAGGGCGTCCGCGATCAGCAAGGAGTGCTGCTCCGGCGTGCAGGGGCTGAACGGCCTGGCCCGGAGCAGCCCGGACCGCCAGACGGCGTGCAAGTGCCTCAAGAGCCTCGCCAGCAGCATCAAGGCCATCAACATGGGCAAGGTCTCCGGCGTGCCCGGCAAGTGCGGCGTCAGCGTGCCCTTCCCCATCAGCATGTCCACCGACTGCAACAAGTAATAAGTTCTTTCTACCCATCCACATTCATTATTTGATCTTCTGGCGTAGCCGTGTAGTCCAGATCTTGTACATGTTTCGGTGTGGTGCTCCTCCATAACCGTCTGTTTTCTTGTTATAAAAACAAACTGGTTTTTACAGTAAAGAAAAACACACACCTGCATAGTTTTTCTTAAGAGCTATAGGAAGTGAATATATAGCAACAAATTAAACAGTGATATTAAGGAGTAAATATTTAAGAAAAACGGCCGACTGTGTTTTAGCATGTTAGATCTAGTGTGATTTTCTCTGACCTAATATATATCTCTTTTTTGTGCAGGGTCCACTAGATCAAGATACTTCTTCCTACGTGCATGCATGGACGCGCTTGTGTGGAGCTTAACATCGGAGTACGTTGATTATGTGCTCATAAGATATTGAGCAACTAAAAAAATAAAATAAAAAGCTGCCTGCGTACGGCACGCAGCTCTGCTGCATGTGTATTTCAGTACTATGTCTTTGTCTGTACCTTGCACACACACTGTGTGCATATATTTTTATGCGACATGCATGCACGCGTCCGTATGCGTGAGTGAACTGTCAACTCCTTGCTGTACTCTAGCCGATGTGTACGTGTCATGTGTCTGACCTACTTGTTCAGGCAATTAATTAATAGTAATTATTTTCTTAATTATCGATTTGCACGATGTTCAGGTGTGTGTAGCTATTGAGTATCATGGAGCATTGGACATGTCTAATAAAGAATCGCATGCAAGAAACAAAGAATGAAAGCACATGAAAAGTTCTAAGCAGGATCGAGAACCCTGAACGTCCGTATAATACTGGGAAGTGTGAAGATACAGTTAAAGACATGACCAGTCGAATCTGGGCCACTGGAACAACCTATAAACATATCACAGTTTCCTTCAGAAAATGGTTTCCGTTGTAAACTGTTGTTAAAAAAACATAGTTTTAAATAGCGTGCTATCTCACGAAAATACAAAGGTGAACATGGGTGCGCGCGCACCCATGTGAATAGTAAATTCATAAAAAATACTAGGAAAAATTAAAAATTTCTAAAATTCCGCGGAATGAACCTTAGTCGATCATTCTACTCACGTGTAAAATTTCATGATGTATTGACACTCATGGTATTCTTAGTTAAGAAAATACAAATGCGACCATACTATTCATTAAACAGTGTTTTTTAATATAGCTTCAATTTTGTCATTTTTCCCAGATTACCACGGATGTGATTTCTTTGTGAAACTTCATATGCGAGTATACCAGTTGACTATGTATATTAAAAAATAAATTCATATTTTTTTGATTTTTTCTATCATTTTTTCGAATGTACTATTCAAAAAGGGTGCGAGCCCACCCATGTTCACCAAAACCGCGTCCGCTATCTCAGTGCTGTAACATCTGTTCGGACATCGCGCTAAGCCATTTAACTGAATTTAGCGCGTTATATTTTTTCCATGAAAATGCAGAGCTTACGCATCATTTCATTCATAGAAGAAGGTAGAGTGAGTATAAGAGTTAGTACAACACAAGGCACAGACCGCAAGATGCGTGAACATGGTACATGATGCCCGGAGCACACAGATATGTGATGCTCAGCCCAAAAAGAGAAAAACACAGTTAAACTCGTCGTCTTAAGAAATAAGCCCAAACCAACAACTAGACGGTCAACGTCTCCAAATCCAGAACCGAGGACACCGCGAGCAAATAAGACATCGCCTTCATGAAGGAGAACGACACATAGACGTTGTCGCCGTCCAATCCAGATAAACCGGACCTAGGGTTTTCCCTGATGCTCGGAGAGGGGCACATATAACGGCCATGGCACCGCCCCCAAGAAGGGGACGACACCCGCGGGTGTCGCCTCTGCCAGCATAGGATGCAGGAATTTCACCCTGGACTGAGTCCGAGCAATCCCAAGCCATCGGAGCACGAAACGGAGAAGAAGAAGTTGGATGTAGGTCGGAGACACGACCGCAGGAAGGGGAGCCACACCCGCCGCCGAAGGAGGCACTTCGCATCGCTAGGCATGCGAGCTCCGGATCAGGCGGAAGGACGGACGGGTCACAAAGGTGGGCGAGATTGGGTGGCTAGGCGGAAGAGAGGCAGTGGGGGCGTGATGGTAGCCGGAAACCCAGACGAGCCCGGATCTGGAAGGGAGCACATATTCAAGCCATTGGCACCAGAGCAGTAGGGACGCCTGCGAGCCCAAGGAGCTGGAAGGAGACGCAACTCCCGAAGTGTGTCGGAATTGAAGATGTTCCAGTAGCAGTGGAATTCCAACAGGGCTTCGCCAAGCCCGTACCGGTGAAACGTGGGAGGACTTAGAAGAGGTAACGGGGAAGGGGCGAAGGTCAGCTGCCCCCAACGCCTCCCCACCTTTATATAGGCATGGAGGGGGCTGGTGGCTTGCCCTCCAAGCCCATAGGGTCGTTGGCCAAGGTGGGAGGAAGGAAATCCCTCCTTTCCTTCCCCACCGATCGCTACCCCCTTTTTAGGGATTCTAATCTTATGCCTTCGGAATATGATACTATTCCTTTTAAGGGAGGATCTTGGTGCGCCTAGACCAGGAGTGTGGGGAGTTTCCCCACTAACCACGTTCATGTGGGTCCCCATGCATGTGAGCCCCACTCCGGAACCTTATAGAACCTTCCCGGTACAATACTGAAAAAATCCAAACTTTTTCCAGAACCCCGAAAACAACTTTCCATATATGAATATTTACCTCTGGACCATTCTGAAGCTCCTCATGATGTCCCAGATCCCATCCGGGACTCCGAACAACCTTCAGACTTTCCACTATTAATATCTCAATACTACCCTAGCGCTATCGAACATTAAGCGTGCGACCCTACGGGTTCGAGAATCACGTAGACATGACCGAGACTCGTCTCCGATCAATAATAAATAGCGGGTCCTGGATGCCCATATTGATCCGCACATATTCAACGAAGATCTTTATCGATTGAACCATGATGTCAAGGATTCAATTAATCCCGTATGCAATTCCCTTTGTCCGGAGATATGTTACTTGCCCGAGATTCTATCGTCGGTATCTCCATACCTAGTTCAATCTTATTACCGGCAAGTCTCTGTACTCGTTCCGTAAAACAAGATCCCATGACTAAACTCATTAGTCATATGCTTGCAAGCTTCTTGTGATGTTGTATTACCAAGAGGACCCACAGATATCTCTCCATCACATGGAGCGACAAATCCTAGTCTCGATCCATGTAACCCAACAAACACCTTCGGAAATACCTGTAGAGCACCTTTGTGATCACCCAGTTATGAAGTGATGTTTCATAGCACACAAAGTATTCCTCAGGTATCCAGGAGTGGCATGATCTCATGGTCTAGGGAACTAATACTTGACATGAAGAAAGCTGTAGCAAATAACTAAGCGATCTGATGCTAAGCTTACGGTTGGGTCTGTCCATCACATCATTCTCCTAATGATGTGATCCCGTTTTCAAATGACAACTCGTGTCTATGGTTAGGAAACCATAACTATCTTTGATCAACGAGCTAGTCTAGTGGAGGCTTACTAGGGATATGGTGTAGTTTATGTATTCACACATGTATTTAAGTTTCCGGTCAATACAATTCTAGCATGAATAATAAACATTTATCATGAACGAGAAATATGATAATAACCATTTTATTATTGCCTCTAGGGCATATTTCCAACAGTCTCCCACTTGCACTAGAGTCAATAATCTAGTTCACATCGCCGTGTGATTAACACCCAATGAATTATGGGGTTTGATCATGTTTTGCTTGTGAGCGAGGTTTTAGTCAACGGGTCTGCTACATTCAGATCTGTGTGTACTTTGCAAATCTCTATGTCATACTATAGATGCTGCTACCACGCTCCACTTGGAGCTATTCTAAATGATTGCTCCAGTATATGTGTCCGGTTTGCGACTCATAGTCATCCAGATCAGTGTCAAAGCTTGCATCAACGTAACCCTTTACGACAAACTCTTTATCACCTTCATAACCGAGAAATATTTCCTTAGTCCTCTTTAGGTACCTAAGGATAATCTTGACCGCTGTCCAGTGATCCCCTCCTGGATCACTCTTGTACCCCCTTGCCAAACTCATGGCGAGGCACACATCAGGTATGGTACACAGCATGATATACATTATAGAGCCTATGACTGAGGCATAGGGGACGACCTTCATCCTTTCTCTTTCTCTTGCCGTGGTCGAGCTTTGAGTCTTACTCAACTTCACACCTTGCAACACAGGCAAGAACCCCTTATTAGACTAGTCCATTTTGAACTCCTTCACAATCTTGTCAAGGTATGTGCCCTGTGAAAGTCTTATCAGGTGTCTTGATATATCTCTATAGATCTTCATGCCCAATATGTAAGCAGCTTTATCCAGGTCTTCCTTTGAAAAACTTCTTTCAAACAACCCTTTATGCTTTCCAAAAATTCTACATCATTTCCAATCAACAATATGTCATCCACATATACTATCAGAAATGCTATAGAGCTCCCACTCACCTTATTGTAAATACAAGTTTCTTCATAAACTTCGTATAAACCCAAAAGCTTTGATCACCTCATCAAAGCGCATATTCCAATTCCGAGATGCTTGCACCAGTCCATAAATGGATTGCTGGAGCTTGCATACCTTTTTAGCATCCTTAGGATCCACAAAACCTTTGGGCTGCATCATATACAACTCTTCCTTAAGGAAAGAGGTTTTCACATCCATCTGCCAGATTTCATAATCGAAAAATGCAGCAATTGCTAACATAATTCTAACAGACCTAAGCATCGCTACGGATGAGAAAGTCTCATCATAGTCAACTCCTTGAACTTGCCGAAAACCCTTTGCGGCGAGTCGAGCTTTATAGACAGTGACATTACCATCAACGTTTGTCTTCTTCTTAAAGATCCATTTGTTCTCGTTGGCCTACCGGTCATCGGGAAAGTCTACCAAAGTACACACTTGGTTCTCATACATGGATCCTATCTCGGATTTCATGGCCTCTAGCCATTTGTCAGAATCCGGGCCCATCATCGCTTCCTCATACTTCGTAGGCTCATCATTATCTAACAACATGACTTCCAAGACAGGATTACCGTACCACTTAGGGCAGTACGTGTCCTTGTCGACCTATGAGGTTCGGTAGTGACTTGATCCAAAATTCATGATCATCATCATTAGCTTCCTCTTCAATTGGTGTATGCATCACATGAACACATTTTTGCGATGCGCTTTTTCCAATTCAAGTGAAGGTTCGATAACCTCATCAAGTTCTACCTTTCTCCCACTCACTTCTTTCGAGAGAAAACTCCTTCTCTGGAAAGGATCCATTCTTGACAACAAAGACTTGCCTTCGGATCTATGATAGAAGGTATTCTATGAAGACTCACTTCTCCGCTTTCGGTTCGAGCTTATCAGGCATAAGTGTCGCATCCCCAAACTTTAAGAAACGACAACATAGGTTTCTTGCCAAACCATAGTTCATACGGTGTCGTCTCAACAGATTTGATGGTGCCCTATTTAAAGTGAATATTATTGTCTCTAATGCATAGCCCCAAAACTATAATGACAACTCGATAAGAGACATCATAGAACGCACCATATCCAATAGAGTACGTCTACGACGCTCGGACACATCATTATACTGTGGTGTTCTAGGTGGCGTGAGTTGTGAAACACGTTTCACATTGTCTTAAATACATACCAATTTAGTAACTCAGATATTCACCTCCATGATCATATCGTAGACATTTTATCTTCTTGTCACGATGATCTTCAACTTCACTCTGAAATTGCTTGGACTTTTAAAAAATTCAGACTTGTGTTTCATCAAGTAAATATACCCATATCTACTCAAATCATCTGTGAAGGTAAGATAATAACAATATCCACCGCATGCTTCAACACCCATCGGACCACATACATCGGTATGTATTGTTTCCAACAGGTCACTTGCCTACTCCATTGTACCAGAAAATGGGGTTTTAGTCATCTTGCCCATGAGGCATGGTTCACATGTTTCAAATGATTCATAATCAAGTGATTCCAAAAGTCCATCAGCATGGAGTTTCTTCATGCGTTTTACACAAATATGACCTAAGCGGCAGTGCCACAAATAGGTGATTCTGAGATAGCTAGGTCACGGGCAGATCATATTGGAGAGACCGAGTTCGTCCGTTTTGGTTGAACTGATGGACCGCGTACAAGTAGAACTTGCACTTCAGTCTGACCGATAGGCTTGGATCGGTGGAACCGAGTTCAACGTAGAGGAAATATTTTGTCAACTCAACTCACTTTCAAATGAAATTTCATAAGGATTTTCAAGGAATTTGCATAAGATTTGCAATGAATTAAAAACTCAGAGACAGAAACAAAATGCAGAAATCAGAAAGAGATCTAGATGAAGTTTTTTGTTTTTGTTTTTAGAAGGGAAACACAATAGCAAGAAGAAATGAAAAAGGAATGCAATGAACAAAAAGAACACTAGAGAACTTCATCTCGAGGTGGTCGGTGACATAGTCACCTATGTTAGAGTATATTGACTTAGGAGTCAAGTGAGATCACTTGATCATAGGTCATACTCATCGTTAAGCTCAAAATGCGGTTGCCATTTTTCATTAGTGTCTTGATGTATTCTCATCTTGTTCAGTTGCTTTAGCTCATGACTTAGAGCAAAGCTTCTCTAAGATGGAATGACATACCTTTGGTTGTGGTGTTGAACTTCATCATGTAGTTGAACTTGTGGTGGATGTCCAATGTTGATGTTTTCCATCAAGAGTTGGGGACATCCTTTGGATTTGAAGCTCATCTTCCTACATGGGTTAGTTTTGCAAGGAATAGCACTTGTGTATCCAAATTGACAAGAGTGAAATTCATCATATAGATATTGTCAAAGGATACGTTGAGTGAGTTCATGCTTCCTTGATTTCAACAACGAAAGCATTGATACTTGGTGATGTAGAAATTGCTCAAGATGTGAGTGATTTGCAATCTCATGGATTTAGGCTCATTCAAGTACCTAAAAGGGTTAGATAACATGCAAGGGTGCAAATGTATCCAAGATAAATGATCATCATCATAATAGAAATATCAAGGATTAGTCATATAGGCTCATCCCTTGCATGTATTCAAATGGAATCTCTATTCCAAATTTGAGGCATCAATGATGTTCAATTCAACTCTCAATCGACAAAATATATTTTCATCAAGTGGTTTAGTCACTGGTACAGAGACGTGTTATACAAACGGTTTTTACCCCCTTTCCGCGACGGAGTTTTAAACCGTCGCCTAGTGAGTGTGTGCGATAGGGGGGTCCTTCCCACACGACCCAGAAACCGTCGGGGATAGGCCCTCCGGCCGCACACGCGGGGCAGAATGAGCTCGTGTGCGATCGGGCGAGGCATCGAAGCCCAATCGTTTCCGTTCGTATGTACATCCCACATAGTGAATCCCAGAAAAACGTTTCCGTTCGTATGTATATCACATACAGTTTTTTGTGTGGAAATGTTTGTGCAAGGTGGCCTAACGCAAACAGTTCTCTGTCGGAAGCCGTGTGCGATTGTTAGTTGATCGAACACGCCTACTTTCTAGAAACCGTGTGGGTTGTTTGAGTTCATCGCCCATGGTGTTGTCAGAGTAACCGTCTGCAATAGAAAACCCCAATAAGTAGGGTAATTAGCCTATTATTGATAATCCATGTAGTAATCAAATTGACATTTCTTATAAACACCCCAGATATTTCATATATGTATAACGGCAACCAGGATTTCATAATCGAATTACATCAGATAGCTTCAGCACTCAGTTACACCAAAGAGGGATATAGCTAGCTACGCCATTACACAACAGCACCAAGTTTCACATGCAACATCGAAAACCTTTGGAAAGTAGCATCACACACGGTAAATAGACAGATGCATCTCATCTAGGAAACTGCAGAAACGGAAGGCGAATATTGAGCCTTCAGTGATGTTGAATGTCCTTGCAACTTTAGGCCAGTGGCTATGGATAATTGCCCGCCCAACCTTCATCCTCTTCAGGAAGACTTCAATATTGTACCATGGGTGTTGAATGAATACCTTCCTCGCCTCTTGACCATGCAGATGATTTGAGAGGTAATCATCGGTGAACTGCTTTGAAAAGTACTGAAAACAAAGATATGCATAAAATCATTGTTAATTTTTTTGAAATGGCACAAGGGGTAAAAACAAGGTAAAAGAGTTAGTACCATCCTATAGTTGACTGATGCCTTCTTCATTGTGCAAACAAAGATCTTACTGTTATTCGTCGCAAGTTTCTTTATCCTAACAATCTTTCTGAGTTTCTTGACTTGACTGATATTCATGGACATCTCATTTCCCCATATGCAAAATGGGTCGAACAGTGGGTCTAAGCCTCTGACAGCAGGACCTACATGTGCAAGACCAAATTGTAAGAAACCTAAATATTAGAATGATTCCTGCAACTACACAATAATGTGCTATTAGCGAAAGGACCATGCATGAGCAAACCTCGATGGTAAACCGTAGTGCCTCCCATTGTTTCCCTGCAACACATATAAGGGAGATCTTGATCAGGTTAACTGAGAGTTTTCATACTACAGTAGAATATGTATTGAGTACAGCCAAATTTGATTTATTTCTCACATGCATAACAATACAAAATTGTACCCACAACAAACGAAAATCAAATTGCAGAATTGAACCAAACAGTTAACTGGACAGCAAACCAAATGAACCAAAAGAGTTGACTGAGCACGACATTGCAGAATAGAACATATACTAGAAGATAAGACAGTTAATGAAACCAAGAATGCTTGAGAACAGTACTACGAAATGCAGTAGTTGTTGGACCAAACTGTTAACTGAACATTACGTTTCAGAATATCAGATTGCATATTAACATTATAAAGGACAAATCACTAGAAGGCACTGGCGCTGGCCTCGAGAAAACAACACGAACAATATTTTAAAGTTGACAACTGCGTGGCGGTGTCGACGGTGGCCTCGAAGACAAGGTGCTCCTCCAAGATCTGGCGGTCGGCACGCATGGCAGGCATAACGACCTCATCCACGCGTGCGGCCGCGATTTGCTTCGCCGTTGCCAGATGCCACTGAGCTCCACTATATACTGCATGCAAAATGGCTGTGGGCGGCGCTTAATTGGAGGATGGGGCCAGTGCTTTGGGCGGAAGGTGTTGCGCCATCGTTCGGGGCATGTGGGACGGGGAATGAGGAGGATGGTGTGGGTGGGATGTGGATTACTTGACCATAGCGATGAGGCCGCGCAGCAAGAAGGGTCGCCGGCGAGGAGGCCTTGCTGGAAGAAGAAGGGTCGCCGGCAAGGAGGCGGCGCTGCCAGTAAGCTGCAGTGAAGGTTTGAACTTGGAAAGCAAGGAGGAACAGTAGAAATGTGGCTTTTGGTGGGGGGGGGGGGCGGGGAGATTGATATTTCCGCGGTGGCAGAAAAATTTCGCTCGGTGCCGCGAGAAACTGGCGCACAAGTGTGGTTCAAGCGCGGGCAATGGACTGTAAACGACGAAGCTTCCTGCGTAAGCCAGACTAGATGCGCGCCAAGATATTTTATAACGCATCCCACATGATTCTTGCTAGTAAACTGTTTGTGGTATACCTGATTTTTTCATTCTGTTTTGAAAGACAAAATGGTGTTACGGAGGGAAAGGATGGTGTTTGAATTGCTAGAACATTTATCTACAGTGAACATGCAACTATATGAGTGTCGTGTTAAAATTTGGAATTATTCCGGGTTCGTTTGGCATTTTTTATGCATTAATTGAGTTTCTAGGCATTTAATGTGCATAATTCAAATTTGAACTACAAGCACATGCTCCAGTGCACCAAAGTTTGTTGAAAAATCACATGTGTGTCTTTGGGTGAATTTATAGGTCCCATGCAAGAATGGGAATGAAATACAAACATCTGGGCGTCATGGCTCGACCGGAAACATTGAGAAACTTGGTTTTTAAATTCCTATAAATCCCAAACTCTCCTGGAAATCATGAAACTTGGCATGGTGTCATTTCATGGCACCAACATGCTGTGCTAAAAAAATTGGCCGAATTGGGACAAGATTTGGTATAAGCTTCTTGCAAATTGGAGCTTCTCTCAAGAAGGCGTGTGGTTTCGAGAGGGAACGTGTCACCTTTGTGTGCGAAACGACATACGCTGTCCCCCCTCTTGATTTTTTTATAGAGCAAACATAGAACTATATGAGTGTCGTGTTAAAATTTGGAATTATTCCGGGTTTGTTTGGCCTTTTTTATGCATTAATTGAGTTTCTGGGTATTTAATGTGAATAATTCAAATTTGAACTACAACCACATGCTCCAGTGTGCCAAGGTTGGTTGAAAAATCACATGTGTGTCCTTGGGTGAATTTCTAGGTCCCATGCAAGAAATGAGAATGAAATTCAACCATCTGGGCGTCGTTGTTTGGCCGGTAACATTGAGAAACTTGGTTTTTTAAATTCTTGTAAATTCAAAACTCGCCTGAAAATCATGAAACTTGTCATGGTGTCATTTCATGGCACCAAAATGCTGTGGTAAAAAAATTGGCCGAATTGGGACAAGTTTGGTATAAGCTTCTTGCAAACCGGAGCTTCTCTCAAGAAGACTCGTTGTTCCGAGAGGGAACGTGTCACCTTTGTGTGCGAAACGATATATGCTGCCTCCCCCCCTTGATTTTTTACAGAGGCAACATAGAACTATATGAGTGGCATGTTAAAATTTGTAATTATTCCGGGTTTGTTTGGCCTTTTTTATACAATAATTGAGTTTCTGGGCATTAATGTGCATAATTCAAATTTGAACTACAAGCACATGCTCCAGTGCACCAAAGTTGGTTGAAAAATCATATGTGTGTCCTTGCGTGAATTTCTAGGTCCCATGCAAGAAATGGGAATGAAATTCAAACATCTGGGCGTCGTGGCTCGGCCGAAAATATTGAGAAACTTGGTTTTTTAATTCCTGTACATCCAAAACACGCATGAAAATCATGAAACTTGGCATGGTGTCATGATATGGCACCAACATGCTGTCACTGGTACAGCAAGGTGCTATACAAACGGTTTTTAACCCCTTTCTGTGATGGCATTTTGAACCGTCGCCAAGTGAGTGTGTGCGATAGGGGGATCCTTCCCACACGACCTAGAAACCATTGGGGATAGGGAGCCTTGCTGCATACAGTTGTCCCTATAAAACTGTTTCTGATATCTCGAATATCCCAAATGCTTCATCCTTGCAACTCGTTTGTGCTCGCATTGCCATCATAGTCAGACTTTTGTGGTTTTACCTAAAACCAGGCGCAGTCCAGGCACGGGATTTTTCAGGCACGTACCAAACTGGCTCTACATTTATGATGCCTAACACATCACAAACAGTTCATGATTGTAAACCGTATACGATAGGTCGACAATCACACACATTTAGTTTTCCCGCACCATTTGTGATATTGTCTGACATCATGTTTTGCAAACGGTAACTGTGTGCATGGTTACACACGTTTCCTCTCCGTGAACCGTGTCGGATTATGATGTATATCACACACACTGTGCTTTATAGACCGTGTGCGCCGTAATGACCTGCAGAGCGTAATTTCACCCTAATTTAATTGTTGTTATTTAAAATTATATCGAATTTGAATTTTAAAGTAGGCTATAGCTTTATTCATATCCATCAGATTCAAACAACCAATGCATTATTCGATTCACAGGTACATATGTTCAAGAATTACATCAAAAAAAGAATTACATAAGCACCAAATAAAGAATGATGAACCAGGGTTGTATACTTGTACTATTAAAGATGGTAAAGAAAGAGGCGAGAGACATTCTGGTTGCTGAACAAGGTGAAGCGGAATGGCCCTATTGTAGCGACCCGACCCAAATGGATCGAAGTCTCTGTGCTTAAGTGTCATCCCTGGATCGGTATGCTGACACACACAGTACTCGAGAAATTATAACAGAGTTCAAACACACACTTTATTACATCGAGGTCCTCAAAAGAGTATTTATTACAATAATATGGCCAAAGGCCATCTAATTAAAAATAACTGCGGAAGCATCGAAGATAAATGAGTCCATCAAACTCCACGGCAAACTGAGTGCAGAACAACGACCTATCGCACCTTAATCCTCGTCGGAAAAGTCTGCAACATGAGACGTTGCAGCCGTGTAGGTCAGCACATGGAATATGCTGGCAATTTCACACCATAGAATAATAATGAAAAAGACTATCTCTATATGCAAATTTAGCTGGTGGAGGCTCTAAGTTTAATTTTTTGCATAAAGCAAATTTTACCCTACAACAAAGGAATATTTTTTTTAATTACTACCTAGTTTATGCCAATATTGAGATGGTTCCTCCAACTCAATCCCTTAACCCAAATTATTAAAACCCAACTCATTAATTAAATAAAGTGATGAGATCAACCAATAATTCACTTCTAGATACTCAAATTTGTCCATAACCAGGGACACGGCTAATCATGATTAGTTTGTACACTCTGCAGAGGTTTGCGCACTTTTCCCCACAAGACTCGACCACCTCCATGATCGGAAGATCAAGACATAGCCTTTCTGAAGTATTTCCTCTAAACCCTGGGTAGACCGGTACACCTACTTTCCCCTACATCAGCTAGTCTACCACGGAAAGAGGTCACACAACTTACTCAACTATGCCAGAGCCCATAATGGCTTGTGGCTGCACACGGAAGTTTCTAGGCATGAAATATCATATGATCCCTTTGAGCCTGGGTGGCGGACCTAGGGTAATCACACGGGTACTCCGGGATCCCCTTGGGCAAGCACTGGTTTCTCCAGGTGCCCCAAACAATCCACCCAGATGTGTATTAAAGTTGCCACCTTAAGTTATCCTAAAATTATTAACTCTCACAACTTGCATGGATCACACATACCAATCCCCGTCTACGAGCATGGCTAAGCAATATATGACATAACGAATATTCCCGGGGTGATCAAAAGTCATAGGTTCCTACCACATGAACTACAAAGCATAACCACATGTTCCCAATCCTACTCATGCAATCTTTGAGGGTGAAACTAATGCATAGTAAAAACTGGGTATTGAAAAGTATGATCAAAGTGTGAACTTGCCTTACTGACGATCGTTGAACTCTAAAGATTCGTAGTAGCAAGCCTCGCACTCCGGATGATCTAACGAAACAAGTATTGACACTCATAAGCAATCAAGCCAAAATAATCAAAAAGAAAACGAATAAAAGACTTCGAAAAACTCCAAAAACAACCAAATAAAGTTTCTGTGCAGAACATATTTTTAACAGCAGCAAAAATATATGGTTTTGGTTTTAACAGAAAGTACACGTCACAAGCTTTGATTTGCAAAAAGAATCACCAAGAAAGGAGTTACGAAACTCAAGTTATGGCCTAACGAAGTTTGAATTCAGATCTGTTTGAATTCAAATTTTAAAACTTTCAAAAATATTTTTCGTTTGGTTCTCTGGATATAGGGGATTTTTATGAAACCGTAGGAAAAAGAATCAACTAAATCGGATCTATAGATTAAAAGATACGCTAAAAGAAAAATCGGACAGAAATCTGAAATAGGAATTTTTCTGAAAAAAAACTAATTTTGGCCGGCAACAAGTGGCGCTCTCTGGTTGGTTGGGCGGGTGTTTGCTGCTAGTTTAGGTGAGGACGGCCGATCCATAAGGAAAACATTTTTTTTAACTGAAACGAACATGTGCTCGCTCAACTTACAGAGAAGTTCGTCAGGAGATGGAGGCGATCGGGCGTGGTGGTGGCGGCAGCTCCGGCGGTCGTGGGCGGCGGCGGAGGTGTCTAGGAGATGCGGTGGAGAGTGGCTCGTCCGGTGGTGGAGTCGGAGAAGATCGGCGACGACGAACGGTGACAAAACCAAGCGATGAAGCTCGCATACTCTGGGTGCTCCGGTGAAGACAACGTGGTCGGGATGGCCTCTATAGATGGAGAGGGAGCGCGAGACCTTGTCAAAACGACGGTAAGGATCGAGGGGAGTCGGAACACAAAAGGAGAAAACTCGGGATGGCTCACCGGTGTCGGAAACTGGTGATGAACTGCAGTGTCTGCGTCCAGATTGGAACGTCGAGTGCGTCGTCTAGAGGTGGTTTTGGCGAGGGATTTTCGACTGAATCGGTCGAGGAGAGTAGTGGCTATTTATAGGACATCTTCCTTGGGCGTGAGGTGGGCTGGAGATATGATTTCCAGGAATTGGAAACGAAGCGACGTCGGGAGTCATGTACGCGTACGTTTCTGGGAGGAAGAAGAAGAGGTGGACCGTCAGGGGAGAGAGAGTCAACAAGGGAGAGAGACGGATCCATGCGGGCGAAGGGAATCGGGAACGGGCGCTGGGGTGATGCGTTTTTTTTGTCGGGCGCTGGCGGCTGGCCTCGCTGGCTGCTGGCTTGGCTGTGGCCTCGTTACTGGGCTGGGCCAGTTGGCCTGGCCTGGCGGCTTTCTCTTTTTTTTACAAAAAAAACATTTTTATGTTTTTTTTACAGAAACACTAAAGCACCAAAAAATACAAGTAAAATAAGTCTAAAAACTTCCAGAAAATTTCACATAATTATATGGTCTTATATATGACCTTGTGAACTTTTATCTGGCCTAAAATGCAAATTTTTTAAAATAAACATTTTTGCTATGATAATAAAATTTGCAACAAAATAAATTGCAAATAAAACCCAACAAATATATTTTGATTCCAAATTCAATTTCCAATATTTTCCTTCTGTTTTTTAAGAAGTCATTTTATCTTCTCTCTTTATTTTATTTTTGAAATAATGGAAATGAATTTTGGTGGAACCAAGTTTGATCCAATTTCCCAACTTTGAAATTTTCAAAAATGGTTTTAGGGAAACTTCCAACTCTCTCTTTTGGTCCTTGAGTTGCTCAAAGTTCCTTGGATCAAAACTCAAATAAAACAAATGGGGCAAAAATACATAAATCATGGATGCATATGAATGATCTATTTATAAACATCCAAATTGAAAATTGGGATGTTACACCTATTGTGCTCTCCTCGATGCAGAAGACACGCACGACTCTAGCCCAACCCCTTGTGATGGCCGGCCGCCAATCATGTAGTTTGAGAGGTAATCTTGAGTAAACTGCTTCAGGATCCACTGCAAAGGAAAAAGATTCAGACATTGTCATCTAACACAACTCATTACGGGTAGTAAAAAGAAGGCTACAAAGTTCTTACTTACCATCTTGCAGTTCACTGTTGTCTTGCATAAAGTGTAAACAAATAGTTCAATTGACATCTTTTGACCCATTTTAATAACAATCTTTATCAGTTTCCTCACTTGATGCTGGTTCATGAATATCTCATTGCCCCATACGCAGAAAGGGTCGAAGTGTGGATCTTTGGCAATGACATATGTACCTAAAAGCACCAAGTTAATATTAGAAGCTAAACAAAAATTGCAAAATAATGTAGTACAACACTCCCTCCATCCCATTATATAAGATCTTATTACATGTATATCTAGACATCATCAGAACATTAAGATAACACTATTCCTTGTTGCTATGTAGCCTGGGATTGCATATTTAGTCGTTTAGTACAATACAGGTTGCTATGTAGCCTCAGATATATTAAATATGGCCCTAATTAACCTACCGATAAATGGGTTACAGATATATTCAGTGAAATGTCCGATTCGATGATTAATCCCTTATCAGCCCCCAGGCTATATGGTACCAGCTACCGATATCCTGAATAGTGAGTATATATAAGCAATGCGATGAAACTAACCTTGATGGAAAATAGCAGTTGTTCTCAATATTGTCCTGTATGAGTACATATAAAGGCATGTTAAGCACAATAGGCTAAACATCAACCAAATATATCCATGGTAGACAACATGATCTACAAATGATAGCTTCAGTGTGCAGGTTTAAGCACGCTAGTGAAACAAAACAAGAAGTGAAAAGGTGTGTTAACTGCAACATGCATAACATTTAAAAACAAGCAAATATAGTCATTCAAATTGGTATTGTGCAGGTCTAAAGTACACTAGTTATTTGAAAAAAATGAAAAAGCGTGTGAACTTCAACATCCTTAACAGCAACCAAATATCGTAATTCATAGTGGTATTGTTGAAACTGTTATTGATGAAATTGAACTGCACGGCAAATAATTGCACATATAAAGCATCATATTGTGAAGAACTGAAATAAACAAGGCATAAGGCCATCTCTAGCCGATCCCCTAAAAGTTAACGGACTAAAACCCTTAGTGGAGTATATATATACTCCAGCAATTTTTGGCCATTTCTAGTCAATCCCCTAAACTTAACGTTGTAAACTTCAATTTGATCAAGTTCAAAGCAGGTTCAACCGAAAGTAGCATGCATTCAAACATAAACATAGATAGTTTTGCATAACCGAACATAAAACATAAATTTAAACTAAACTAAACTACTTTCGGTCGAAGTGGAGGTCGGGCCAATCCTTCCTCGTTAGGTATGGTGTGCCGAGAGCCAGGTCCGAGCCGGTGCTGTCGTCGGGGTCGTTGGGGAAGACACTCCTCAACTCGTCGACATCGATCTCCTCGTCCTCGCCGCCCATCTCGACGCCCTCCTCTCCGCCGTCCTTGTCGCCTTCGACCACGTCATCGAAGGAGAGCACGATAACCTCGTCGCCCTCCGCGCCAACAAAGATCATCCGCTCCGCCTCCACGAGCTCCGGGTGCTGCCGGCGGAGCTCTTGCATGTAGGCCTCGTCGGTGGCCTCGGCCTCGAGGCGCTCACACGCCTCGCGGTCCTCCCGCGCCATAGCCGATCTCACCACCCCTGGCTCCGGCGGGACGAGGTTGACCGGACATGTGTCGAAGGAGAAATTGAGCCTAGTCGCCGCGCCGTGGTAGCGGACCTGCCAGTGGTCGTACTCCATGACTGCGAGCTCGGCCGTGTGGAAGCTACCGAGCCACTGGCGGGTGTGGGTCTCCCGATCCGTAATCTCGGCGACCCACATCCCCCACCACCGTTGCCGGACTGCGAGGTAGGACCTCGTCGGCGGCCGGGCCCAAGGGAGGACGGGGAAGTGTTCGAACCGGCGTAAGGGCGCGGCGGCGGGCGGATCGGGCGACCGGCGATGGCGGATCTATAAAGAGCCCGCGGAGGACGGTGGGGCCACCTCGCCAGCGGCGGGCGAAGAGGTCGCGATAAACCTCTTTTGGGTCATTGGCTCCTCGAGCTCCCCGGCACACAGGCAGAGGTTGAGGATGGAGGAGGTGATGGCGGCGACCTACCAATGGTTTCGAGCGAGGGAGGGGTGGTGTATGTCTGTGTGATCGGAGGTTTTCGGGTGTGTGGTGTGTGTGTGGAGGGGGGGGGCAAGGTGGTGTTTAAGGAAATACCACGGCAACTGAAAATTTTACTAGGCGGGAGTAAAATGTCGGGCTACTGAAAATTTGGATCAAGGGTGAGCAGATATTTTTGAGATTGCGAGGGATGCAGAGGCGGGAGTAACAAGGCGGGGCTACTGAAAATTTGAATCAAGGGCGAGTAGATATTTTTGAGATTGCGAGGGATGCAAAGGCGGGAGTAAAATGCCAGGGCTACTGAAAATTTGAATCAAGGGATTGAGGCAGAACGGGAGTAACAGACATCACACACGGTCTGCACATACTAATCGTGTGCTATCAAACATAAAAACCTTCCAGACGGTAGATATTTTCGAGATTACGAGGAAGTAGATATTTTCGAGAGCGGGAGGCAAGCCTCGTGGAGCCCAATCTACTGTGCTGATGTGAGTGACTGCAGGGGCACGGGCGTGGCACACGGGTAGTCTGACCGAACCATGTTTGTTGCGTCCCCAATCGCAGACGGTTTCTGCATCCAACTCGTGTGCTGTTTATAAATTTGGCAAAAAGAATAACGCGGAAAAGGGTCAGAACACGAACACACTTGCATGTGGACCAAATATATGTATGAAAATGGTGGTTTGATGTTCGAATACCCAATGCACAACTTCGATGTGGCACCTGTCCCACAAAAGCACAGTATTCCTAGTCAGCCACCCCCTACGAACCCAACTTCGTGTCAGCGGTAAGGGAATCCTAGCTACGAATGGATGCCCCCAAATAGCTAGGTCTGAAATCTCACCCTACGGTAACACAAAACCTATAGGAGTCCATCATATATATGGTAAAACTTCCCCTTTCGCTTCCCGACAAAGGTGGACCATGTGCCGATCCACAAATGTGTGCTTACGGCGTGAGATGGGTGAGACCACATACGAACCACCTGCGGGTGGCCCTACTATATGTATGAAAAGGGTGTGGTGTGATATTTAACTACCATTCACAACTTTAATGCGGCACGTGTGCCTCGCAAATTAACCGGACTTCCCCGACCCCACGGAGGTTGCAGGTAGTGCGAAGTAGCCCCCCACCACTCCCCCCCCCAAACACACACGTCGGGGGGGGGGGGGAGGGCATTTTGATACGTCTCCAACGTATCTATATTTTTTGATTGTTCCATGTTTTATATTATCATTCTTGGATGTTTTACAATCATTTTATACCAACTTTATATCATTTTTTGGGACTAACCTATTGACATAGTGCCCAGTGCCAGTTGCTAGTTTTTTACGTCGCAGAAAATCAATACTGTTGGGGAATGTAGCATGCAATTTCAAAAAAAAATCCTACGATCACGAAAGATCTATCTAGGAGATGCATAGCAACGAGATGGGGAAAGTGTGTCCACGTACCCTCGTAGACCGAAAGCGAAAGCGTTAGCTTAACGCGGTTGATGTAGTCGAACGTCTTCTTGATTCAACCGATCAAGCACCAAACGTACGGCGCCTCCGAGTTCTGCACACGTTCAGCTCGATGACGTCCCTCGAACTCTTGATCCAGCAAAGTGTCGAGGGAGAGTTTCGTCAGCACGACGGTGTGGTGACGGTGATGGTGAAGTGATCCGCGCAGGGCTTCGCCTAAGCACTACGACAATATGACCGGAGGAGTAAACGGTGGAGGGGGGCGCCGCACACGGGTAAGAACAATTGGTGTGTTTTGGGGTGCCCCCTTGCCCCCGTATATAAAGGAGGAGAGGGAGGAGGCCGGCCAAGGGAGGCGTGCCATGGGGGGAGTCCTACTAGGACTCCAAACCTAGTAGGATTCGCCCCCCTTTTTTTCCTTCTCATGGAGGTGGAAAGAGGGAAGGAGAGGGAGAGGGAGAGGGAAAGGGGGGCCGCGCCCCCTCCCCTAGTCCAATTCGGACTGCCCATGGGGGGGGCGCGCCACCCCTTGTGGGCTGCCCTCTCTCTCCCCTATGGCCCATGTTGGCCCATTACTTTCCCCGGGGGTTTCCGGTAACCTCCCGGTACTCCGACAAATACCCGAAACGATCCGGAACCATTCCGGTGTCCGAATACTATCGTCAAATATATCAATCTTTACCTCTCGACCATTTCGAGACTCCTCGTCATGTCCGTGATCTCATCCGGGACTCCGAACTACCTTCGGTCACCAAAACACATAACTCATAATACAAATCATCATCAAACGTTAAGCGTGCGGACCCTACGGGTTCGAGAACTATGTAGACATGACCGAGACACATCTCCGGTCAATAACCAATAGCGGAACCTGGATGCTCATATTGGTTCCTACATATTCTACGAAGCTCTTTATCGGTCAAACCGCAATGACAACATACGCCATTCCCTTTGTCATCGGTATGTTACTTGCCCGAGATTCGATCGTCGGTATCTCCATACCTAGTCCAATCTCATTACCGGTAAGTCTCTTTACTCGTTCCGTAATGCATCATCCCGTAACTAACTCATTAGTCACATTGCTTGCAAGGCTTATCATGATGTGCATTACCGAGAGGGCCCAGAGATACCTCTCCGATACTCGGAGTGACAAATCCTAATCTCGATCTATGCCAACCCAACAAACACCTTCAGAGACACCTGTAGAGCATCTTTATAATCACCCAGTTACGTTGTGACATTTGATAGCACACAAGGTGTTCCTCCGGTGTTCGGGAGTTGCATAATCTCATAGTCAAAGGAATATGTATAAGTCATGAAGAAAGCAATAGCAATAAAACTTAACGATCATTCTGCTAAGCTAACGGATGGGTCTTGTCCATCACATCATTCTCCTAATGATGTGATCCCGTTCATCAAATGACAACACATGTCTATGGTTAGGAAACTTAACCACCTTTGATCAACAAGCTAGTCTAGTAGAGGCTTACTAGGGACTCGGTGTTTTTTCTATGTATTCACACATGTATCAAGTTTCCGATTAATACAATTCTAGCATGAGTAATAAACATTTATCATGATTTAAGGAAATATAAATAACAACTTTATTATTGCCTCTTGGGCATATTTCCTTCAGTCTCCCACTTGCACTAGAGTCAATAATCTAGATTGCTTAGTAATGATTCTAACACCCATGGAGTCTTGGTGCTGATCATGTTTTGCTCGTGGAAGAGGCTTAGTCAACGGGTTTGCTACATTCAGATCCGTATGTATTTTGCAAATCTCTATGTCTCCCTCCTTGACTTGATCACGGATGGAGTTGAAGCGTCTCTTGATGTGTTTGGTTCTCTTGTGAAATCTGGATTCCTTCGCCAAGGCAATTGCTCCGGTATTGTCACAAAAGATTTTCATTGGACCCGATGCACTAGGTATTACACCTAGATCGGATATGAACTCCTTCATCCAGACTCCTTCATTTTTTGCTTCCGAAGCAGCTATATACTTTGCTTCACACGTAGATCCCGCCACGACGCTTTGCTTGGAACTGCACCAACTGACAGCTCCACCATTCAATATAAATACATATCCGGTTTGTGACTTAGAGTCATCCAGATCAGTATCAAAGCTAGCATCGACGTAACCATTTACGACAAGTTCTTTGTCACCTCCATAAACGAGAAACATATCCTTAGTCCTTTTCAGGTATTTCAGGATGTTCTTGACCGCTGTCCAGTGATCCACTCCTGGATTACTTTGATACCTCCCTACCAAACTTATGGCAAGGCACACATCAGGTCTGGTACACAGCATAGCATACATGATAGAACCTATGGCTGAGGCATAGGGAATGACTTTCATTTTCTCTCTATCTTCTGCAGTGGTCGGGCATTGAGTCTTACTCAACTTCACACCTTGCAACACAGGCAAGAACCCTTTCTTTGACTGATCCATTTTGAACTTCTTGAAAACTTTATCAAGGTATGTGCTTTGTGAAAGTCCTATTAAGCGTCTCGATCTATCCCTATAGATCTTGATGCCCAATATATAAGCAGCTTCACCGAGGTCTTTCATTGAAAAATTCTTATTCAAGTATCCTTTTATGCTATCCAGAAATTCTATATCATTTCCAATCAACAATATGTCATCCACATATAATATTAGAAATGCTACAGAGCTCCCACTCACTTTCTTGTAAATACAGGCTTCTCCAAAAGTTTGTATAAAACCATATGCTTTGATCACACTATCAAAGCGTATATTCCAACTCCGAGATGCTTGCACCAGTCCATAAATGGATCGCTGGAGCTTGCACACTTTGTTGGCACCTTTAGGATCGACAAAACCTTCTGGTTGCATCATATACAACTCTTCTTTAAGAAATCCATTAAGGAATGCAGTTTTGACGTCCATTTGCCAGATTTCATAATCATAAAATTATGCGGCAATTGCTAACATGATTCGGACAGACTTAAGCATCGCTACGGGTGAGAAGGTCTCATCGTAGTCAACTCCTTGAACTTGTCGAAAACCTTTTGCAACAAGTCGAGCTTTGTAAACAGTAACATTACCATCAGCGTCAGTCTTCTTCTTGAAGATCCATTTATTCTCTATGGCTTGCCGATCATCGGGCAAGTCAACCAAAGTCCACACTTTGTTCTCATACATGGATCCCATCTCAGATTTCATGGCCTCAAGCCATTTTGCGGAATCTGGGCTCATCATCGCTTCCTCATAGTTCATAGGTTCGTCATGGTCTAGTCACATGACTTCCAGAACAGGATTACTGTACCACTCTGGTGCGGAACGTACTCTGGTTGACCTACGAGGTTCTGTAGAAACTTGATCTGAAGTTTCATTAGCTTCCTCACTAATTGGTGTAGGCATCACGGGAACTGTTTTTTGTGATGAGCTATTCTCCAATTCGAGAGAAGGTACAATTACCTCATCAAGTGCTACTTTCCTCCCACTCACTTCTTTCGAGAGAAACTCCTTCTCTAGAAAGGATCCATTCTTAGCAACAAAGATCTTGCCTTTGGATCTGTGATAGAAGGTGTACCCAACAGTTTCTTTTGGGTATCCTATGAAGACGCACTTCTCCGATTTGGGTTCGAGCTTATCAGGCTGAAGCTTTTTCACATAAGCATCGCAAACCCCAAACTTTAAGAAATGACAGCTTAGGTTTCTTGCTAAACCACAGTTCATACGATGTCATCTCAATGGATTTAGATGGTGCCCTATTTAACATGAATGCAGCTGTCTCTAATGCATAACCCCAAAATGATAGTGGTAAATCGGTAACAGACATCATAGATCGCACCATATCTAATAAAGTACGGTTACGACATTCGGACACACCATTACGCTGTGGTGTTCTAGGTGGCGTGAGTTGTGAAACTATTCCACATTGTTTTAAAAGAAGGCCAAACTCATAACTCAAATATTCACCTCCGCGATCAGATCGTAGAAACTTTATTTTCTTGTTACGATGATTCTCCACTTCACTCTGAAATTCTTTGAACTTTTCAAATGTTTCAGACTTGTGTTTCATTAAGTAGATATACCCATATCTGCTCAAATCATCTGTGAAGGTCAGAAAATAACGATACCCGCCGCGAGCCTCAACACTCATCGGACCGCATACATCGGTATGTATTATTTCCAATAAGTCTGTGGCTCGCTCCATTGTTCCAGAGAATGGAGTCTTAGTCATCTGGCCCATGAGGCATGGTTCACAAGCATCAAATGATTCATAATCAAGTGGTTCCAAAAGTCCATCCGTATGGAGTTTCTTCATGCGCTTTATACCAATATGACCTAAACGGCAGTTCCACAAATATGTTGCACTCTCATTATCAACTTTGCATATTTTGGCATCAATATTATGAATATGTGTATCACCACGATCGAGATTCAACAAAAATAGACCACTCTTCAAGGGTGCATGACCATAAAAGATATTACTCATATAAATAGAACAACCATGATTCTCTGATTTAAATGAATAACCGTCTCACATCAAACAAGATCCAGATCTAATGTTCATGCTCAACGCTGGCACCAAATAACAATTATTCAGGTCTAAAACTAATCCCGAAGGTAGATGTAGAGGTAGCATGCCGACGGCGTTCACATCGACCTTGGAACCATTTCCGACGCGCATCGTCACCTCGTCCTTAGCCAATCTTCCTTTAATCCGTAGACCCTGTTTTGAGTTGCAAATATGAGCAACAGAACCAGTATCAAATACCCAGGCACTACTACGAGCATTAGTAAGGTACACATCAATAACATGTATATCAAATATACCTTTGTTCACTTTGCCATCCTTCTTATCCGCCAAATACTTGGGGCAGTTCCGCTTCCAGTGACCAGTCCCTTTGCAGTAGAAGCACTCAGTTTCAGACTTAGGTCCAGACTTGGGCTTCTTCCCGGGAGTGGCAACTTGCTTGCCATTCTTCTTGAAGTTCCCCTTCTTTCCTTTGCCCTTTTTATTGAAACTAGTGGTCTTGTTAACCATCAACACTTGATGCTCCTTCTTGATTTCTACCTCCGCAGCTTTGAGCATACCGAAGAGCTCGGGAATTGTCTTATCCATCCCTTGCATGTTATAGTTCATCACGAAGCCTTTGTAGCTTGGTGGCAGTGATTGAAGAACTCTGTCAATAACACTATCATCCGGAAGATTAACTCCCAGCTGAGTCAAGTGATTATGATATCCAGACATTCTGAGTATGCGTTCACTGACAGAACTGTTCTCCTCCATCTTGCAGCTATAGAACTTGTTGGAGACTTCATATCTCTCAACTCAGGCATTTGCTTGAAATATTAACTTCAACTCCTGGAACATCTCATATGGTCCATGACGTGCAAAACGTCTTTGAAGTCCCGATTCTAAGCCGTAAAGCATGGCACACTGAACTATCGAGTAGTCATCAGATCGAGCTTGCTAGACGTTCATAACATCAGCATCTGCTCCTGCAGCAGGCCTTTCACCTAGCGGTGCATCAAGGACATAATTATTCTGTGCAACAATGAGGATAATCCTCAAGTTACGGACCCAGTCCGTGTAGTTGCTACCATCATCTTTCAACTTAGCTTTCTCTAGGAACGCATTAAAATTCAAGGGAACGGTAGCACGGGCCATTGATCTACAACATAGATATGCAAAAACTATCAGGACTAAGTTCATGATAAATTAAGTTCAATTAATCATATTACTTAAGAACTCCCACTTAGATAGACATCCCTCGAGTCATCTAAATGATCACGTGATCCATATCAACTAAACCATGTCCGATCATCACGTGAGATGGAGTAGTTTTCAATCGTGAACATCTCTATGTTGATCATATCTACTATATGATTCATGTTTGACCTTTCGGTCTCCAGTGTTCCGAGGCCATGTCTGTACATGCTAGGCTCGTCAAGTTTAACCCGAGTATTCCGCATGTGCAAAACTGTCTTGCACCCGTGTATGTGAATGTAGAGCTTATCACACCCAATCATCACGTGGTGTCTCAGCACGATGAACTATCGCAACGGTGCATACTCAGGGAGAACACTTATACCTTGAAATTTTAGTGAGGGGTCATCTTATAATGCTACCGCCGTACTAAGCAAAATAAGATGCATAAAAGATAAACATCACATGCAATCAAAATATGTGACATGATATGGCCATCATCATCTTGTGCCTTTGATCTCCATCTCCAAAGCACCATCATGATCTCCATCATCACCGGCTTGACACCTTGATCTCCATCGTAGCATCGTGGTCGTCTCACCAACTATTGCTTCTATAACTATCACTAACGCATAGTGATAAAGTAAAGCAATTACGTGGCGTTTGCATTTCATACATTAAAGTGACAACCATAAGGCTCCTGCCAGTTGCCGATAAATTTTACAAAACATGATCATCTCATACAATAACATATATCACATCATGTCTTGACCATATCACATCACAACATGCCCTGCAAAAACAAGTTAGACGTCCTCTACTTTGTTGTTGCAAGTTTTACGTGGCTGCTATGGGCTTCTAGTAAGAACCGTTCTTACCTACGCATCAAAACCACAACGATGTTTCATCAAGTTTGGTGTTTTAACCTTCAATAAGGACCGGCCATAGTCAAATTCGATTCAACTAAAGTTGGAGAAACAGACACCCGCCAGTCACCTTTATGCAAAACAAGTTGCATGTCTGTCGGTGGAACCGGTCTCATGAACGTGGTCATGTAAGGTTGGTCCGGGCCGCTTCATCCAACAATACCGCCGAATCAAAATAAGACGTTGGTGGTAAGCAGTATGACTATCATCACCCACAACTCTTTGTGTTCTACTCGTGCATATCATCTACGCATAGACCTGGCTCGGATGCCACTGTTGGGGAACGTAGCATGCAATTTCAAAAAAATTCCTACGATCACGCAAGATCTATCTAGGAGATGCATAGCAACGAGAGGGGGAGAGTGTGTCCACGTACCCTCGTAGACCGAAAGCGGAAGCGTTAGCTTAACGCGGTTGATGTAGTCGAACGTCTTCTCGATTCAACCGATCAAGCACCGAACGTACGGCACCTCCGAGTTCTGCACACGTTCAGCTCGATGACGTCCCTCGAACTCTTGATCCAGCAAAGTGTCGAGGGAGAGTTTCATCAGCATGACGGCGTGGTGACGGCGATGGTGAAGTGATCCGCGCAGGGCTTCGCCTAAGCACTACGACAATATGACCGGAGGAGTAAACGGTGGAGGGGGCGCCGCACACGGCTAAGAACAATTGGTGTGTTTTGGGGTGCCCCCTTGCCCCCGTATATAAAGGAGGAGAGGGAGGAGGCCGGTCAAGGGAGGCGTGCCATGGGGGGAGTCCTACTAAGACTCCAAACCTAGTAGGATTCGCCCCCCCCCTTTTTTCCTTCTCATGGAGGTGGATAGAGGGAAGGAGAGGGAGAGGGAGAGGGAAAGGGGGGCCGCTCCCCCTCCCCTAGTCCAATTAGGACTGCCCAAGGGGGGGGGGGCGCGTGCCACCCCTTGTGGGCTGCCCTCTCTCTCCCCTATGGCCCATGTTGTCCATTACTTTCCCCGGGGGGTTTCGGTAACCTCCCGGTACTCCGAAAAATACCCGAAACGATCTGGAACCATTCCGGTGTCCGAATACTATCGTCCAATATATCAATCTTTACCTCTCGACCATTTCGAGACTCCTCTTCATGTCCGTGATCTCGTCCGGGACTCCGAACAACCTTCTATCACCAAAACACATAACTCATAATACAAATCATCATCGAACGTTAAGCGTGCGGACCCTACGGGTTTGAGAACTATGTAGACATGACCGAGACACATCTCCGGTCAATAACCAATGGCGGAACTTGGATGCTCATATCGGTTCCTACATATTCTACGAAGATCTTTATCGGTCAAACCGCAATGACAACATACGTCATTCCCTTTGTCATCGGTTTGTTACTTGCCCGAGATTCGATTGTCGGTATCTCCATACCTAGTTCAATCTCGTTACCGGCAAGTCTCTTTACTCGTTTCGTAATGCATCATCCCGTAACTAACTCATTAGTCACATTGCTTGCAAGGCTTATCATGATGTGCATTACCGAGAGGGCCCAGAGATACCTCTCCGATACTCGGAGTGACAAATCCTAATCTCGATCTATGCCAACCCAACAAACACCTTCGGAGACACCTGGAGAGCATCTTTATAATCACCCAGTATCGTTGTGACGTTTGATAGCACACAAGGTGTTCCTCCGGTATTCGTGAGTTGCATAATCTCATAGTCAAAGGAATATGTATAAGTCATGAAGAAAGCAATAGAAATAAAACTTAACGATCATTATGCTAAGCTAATGGATGGGTCTTGTCCATCACATCATTCTCCTAATGATGTGATCCCGTTCATCAAATGACAACACATATCTATAGTTAGGAAACTTAACCACCTTTGATCAACGAGCTAGTCTAGTAGAGGCTTACTAGGGACTCGGTGTTTTGTCTATGTATTCACACATGTATCAAGTTTCCGGTTAATACAATTCTAGCATGAATAATAAACATTTATCATGATATAAGGAAATATAAATAACAACTTTATTATTGCCTCTAGGGCATATTTTCTTCAAATACCAAACGGAGTCCAAACGAACGAAACTTTTTGGAGAATTTTTCTGGATGGGCTAAAGAAGTACCAGAGGGATGCCCCGAGGGGGCCACAACCCACCTGGGCACGCCTGGGGACCCAGGCGCGACCTGGTGGGTTGTGCCCACCTCAGTGGCCTCCCGCACCGCCTCTTCGTCCTATAAATTCCCAAATATTCCAGAAACCCTAGGGGAGTCAATGAAACACAATTCCAGCCGCCGCAAGTTCCAGAACCACGAGGTCCAATCTAGACACCGTCATAGAGTGGTTCATCATCCTCATTGGTGCCTCTCCGATGATGCGTGAGTAGTCCATTGTAGACCTACCGGTCTGTAGGCAGTAGCTAGATGGCTTCTTCTCTCTTTTTGATTCTCAATACAATGGTCTCTTGGAGATCTATTTGATGCAACTCTTTTTGTGGTGTGTTTGTTGGGATCCGATGAACTTTGAGTTTATGATCAGATCTATATCCATGAAAGTTATTTGAGTTCTTTGATCTCTTTTATGCATGATTACTTATAGCCTCGTATTTCTTCTTCGAATCTTTGGTTTAGTTAGGCCAACTAGATCGATTTTTCTTGCCATGGGAAGAGGTGCTTTGTGATGGGTTCGATCGTGCGGTGTTCTTTCCCAGTGACAGAGGGGCAGCAAGACACGCATGTATCGTTGCTATTAAGGATAACAAGATGGGGGCTATTCCTACATGAATATATCTCATCTACATCATGTCATCATCAGATCTATCTTTTTGTGTGAGATCTTGCTTGCTCTACTTTGTCACTATGGCTAGCATGACTACCCCTCCTTTGTCACCAGATTTTGAAGTTTTATACTTCAAGCAGAGACAAGGAGAAAATTTGAAAGATGCTTGGTATAGGCTAATGGAATCCTGTCACATTTGCAACCTAAAAGGGTATGCAAAGATTTTGCTTCGAAATTTCTATATAGGATTAGCTTTGCATCATAGACAACATTTGGATTTTGCCGCTAAAGGGAACTTTATTGAGCTTGATGCTAATACTGCTTATGAGATCCTAGAAGGAATTTTGGGAATTCCACCAACCAAAAAGGGGATTTCCTTTACTCAAGAAGGGGCTCAAATTTTAGACAAGTTAACAGATTTGCATAAACATTTGGTTGAGTTGCAAAAATATAACGAACCTCTTAAACATATCAGTGGAAATCCCAATCGCATGAATACTTTGATTACTCTTTCCAATAAGCGTTTGGATATTTTAGATCTCAAGATGGTCTCTTTTCCGGAAAATCTTGGGAAGTGCAAAGAGCCTTCCGGGTTTGTAAAAGCCCTTACAAAAGTTGCAAAAACTAAAGATGACAATACTTAAATCTATGCATTATGCCTAGCTAGGGGCATAAAACGATAGCGCTTGTTGGGAGGCAACCCAATGAATAAAATTTATTCTTGCCTTTTTCTTTCTGCTCTTGAGTGTTTGCACAATTATGCCTCTGTTATGATTGTGTTTTTTATGTTTTAATTAGTGTTTGTGCCAAGTAAAGCCTTTGGGATAGCTTTGGTGATAGTTTATTTGATCCTGTTGAAAAACAGAAACTTTTGCGTCCAGTAACATAATTTTAAAAATTCACAAAAGAGACAAAAATTTCTGAATGTTTTACACAAGATTGATATACGAATTTCCTCTATTTTCCTTATGTTTCATAATTTTTGGAGTTACAGAAGTATGAGTAAAATTCGAGTCTTTACAGACTATTCTGTTTTTGACAGATTCTGTTTTCTTTGCATTGTGTGCTTATTTTGATGAATCTATGGATTGTATCAGGGGGTATAAGCCATGGCAAAGTTAGAATACAGTAGGTATAATGCAATAACAAAATTTGAATGGGTTTTCTACAGTACTTAAAGTAAAGATTGGTTTTCTTATACTAACGGATCTCACGAAGGTTTTGTTAAGTTTTGTGTGATTGAAGTTTTCAAGTTTTGGGTGAGATCACGATGGATGAAGGAATAAGGAGTAACTAACACTGAATAATGCACCATAAGTAGGATGTAATTTTATTGCATAACTATTGACTTTCGTGCTTGCATCGGGAATCACAAACCTTAACACCAATATTCTTACTAAAGCACAATTACTCATCAACATGACTCACATATTATATCATCATATCGCAAAACTATTACAAAGAATCAAGTTTATTTTGTCCAGTGATCTTCATGAAAGTTTTTATTATATCCCTCTTGAATATCTATCACTTTGGGACTGATTTCATATGTTGCTCTTGATAGCTCAAACAAATCTAAGTGAAGAACATGAGCATACAATTTTCTTCTCTCAAAATAATATAAGTGAAGCATGAGAGAATTTCTTCAAAATTAGTAACTCTCAAATAAATCTAAGTGAAACATGAGTGCATTTCTTCAAAAATATTAAATCACACCATTCTCAAAAAAGATATAAGTGAAGCACTAGAGCAATTCCATAGCTGAAAAAAAATTTAAGTGAAGCATAAAGAGCAATTCTAACAAATCATAGTATAATTTTGGCTCTCTCAAATAGGTGTGTTCAGCAAGGATAGATGACACAAACTAAAAAGCAAAACAAGCAAAGACTCATGTAACACAAGACGCTCCAAGCAAAACTCATGATATGTGACGAATAAAAATATAGCTCCAAGTAAAATACCGATTGTCGTGAGAAGAAAGAGGGGATGCCACTCGGGGGCGTCCCCAAGCTTAGTTGCTTGTTTCTCTTTGGATAATCTCTTGGGGTGCCAGGGGGCATCCCCAAGCTTAGGATCTTCTTACTACTTATTCCTTCATCCATCGTGATCTCACCCAAAACTTGAAAACTTCAATCACAGAAAACTCAACAAAACCTTCGTGAGATCCGTTAGTATAAGAAAACCAATCTTTACTTTAAGTACTGTAGAAAACCCATTCAAATTTTTTTATTGCATTATATCTACTGTATTCTAACTTTACCATGGCTTATACCCCCGATACAAACCATAGATTCATCAAAATAAGCACACAATGCAAAGAAAACAGAATCTGTCAAAAAACAGAATAGTCTGTAAAAATGTGAATTGTTCTCATACTTTGGTAAATTAAGAAATTCTGAAAAATTAGGAAAACAGAGGCAATTTGTATATAAAACTTGTGTAAAAAATTCAGAAGTTTTCGTCGCATATGTAATTTTATACAATTATTTTACTCAACGCAAAAGTTTCTGTTTTCCAACAAGATCAAATCAACTATCACCAAAGCTATCCCAAAGGCTTTACTTGGCACAAACACTAATTAAAATATAAAAACACAATCATAACAGAGGCATAATTGTGCAAACACTCAATAACAAAATGAAAAAGGCAAAAATAAATTTTATTCATTGGGTTGCCTCCCAAAAAGTGCTAACGTTTTACGCCCCTAGCTAGGCATAGAGCATAGATCTAAGTGTTGTCATCTTTCTTCTTATTTTCTGTAGATGTGTTCTTATCGTAAGGTTTTGCAAAAATAACTTGGGACACATTATCCATAGAAATTTTAGGATTATCAAGTTGCCCATCTATATATCCCCTTTGATTTCCAGCGACAATCCAAGAATATTGTTGATTAACATCATTGAAAACTTGTTGGATTATATCTAGAACGGGGATTTCCTTCTTAAGATTCTCATAAAAAATTGGTTATTTCCAAGAAAATGTCTCAACATATAATCACTATTATAAAGGATCTCATTTATTACTAGTTTTCACGGTTCATACCGTAAAAATCAAAAATTTCCCAAGCTTCCCGTACTATGTAATCAAATTCATTCATAAGAACTTGGGTAGCTAACTTTTTTGCTTTAGGATCTTTTAGGGAAGGCAACTCATAAAACAATCTTTGCATGGTAGGATGGGTACGGATAAATGTATTTTCAAGTTTCAGAACTAGTGCTGAAATAGCTTCCGCAAAAGATTTAGTTCTTTTAAGTATAGGAGTATCATCAAGAGTCAAGTTTCCAACACAATTGAATTTTTTTTGGATATGTTCTTTTCCCATAACGTTCCCTTGCCCCAAAACAAAAGTTTTGGCATCCAGATTGCCAGATCATCCAATTTTAGGAGTTAGGCCTTCATCTGTTTCTGCCATACCAAAGTCACTCATGGTGACAAGTTCAAGAGAATAATCGATCTGGCTAGAAAACGGCGAACGAAAAAGAGGGTGAATAAAACGGCAAATTTTTGTGAAGTGGGGGAGATGAAAACGAGAGGCAAATGGCAAATAATGTAAATTGCAAGGAGATGAGATTTATGATTAGGAACCTGATAGATGTTGATGATGTCTCCCCGGCAACGGCGCCAGAAATTCCTTTTGATGTCGCTTGAACTACTTCGGTATTTCCCCAAAGAGGAAGGGATGATGCAGCACAGCTACGGTAAGTATTTTCCTTAGTTATGAAACCAAGGTATCAATCCAGTAGGAGAACCAAGCAACACTATGTAAACGGTACCTGCACACAAATAACAAATACTTGCAACCCGACGATTAGGAGGGGTTTTCAATCCCTCTACGGGTAGCGGTGCCAGAAATTGTCAAGTTGACGGGAGAAAAATTATGATAGATTGGATAAATAGATCTCGAATAAACGCGAAATAAAAGAAGTAACAAAAAAGTGCAGCAAGGTATTTTTGGGTTTTTGGAATAATAGATCTGAAAATAAAAGTGGCAAATAATAGATCGGAAAGCAAATATGATGAAGAATAGACCCGGGGGCCGTAGATTTCACTAGTGGCTTCTCTCGAGAAAAATAGCATACGATGGGTAAACAAATTACTGTTTGGCAATTGATAGAACTTCAAATTATCATGACGATATCCAAGGAATGATCATTATATAGGCATCACGTCCAAGATTAGTAGACTGACTCCTGCTTGCATCTACTACTATTACTCCACACATCGACCGCTATCTAGCATGCATCGAGTGTATTAAGTTCATGGAGAAACGGAGTAATCCAATAAGAACGATGACATGATGTAGACAAGATCTATTCATGTAGGAATAGACCCCATCTTGTTATCCTTAATGGCAACAATCAATACGTGTCTTGCTGCCTCTTCTATCACTGGGAAAGAACACCGCACGACTGAACCCATCACAAAGCACCTCTTCCCATGGCAAGAAAAATCGATCTAGTCGGCCAACTAAACCAAAGATTCGAAGAAGAAATACAAGGCTACAAGTAATCATGCATATAAGAGATCAAAGAAACTCAAATAACTTCCATGGATAAAAATAGATCTAATCATAAACTCAAAGTTCATCGGATCCCCACAAACACACCACAAAAAAGAGTTACATCAAATAGATCTCCAAGAGACCATTGTATTGAGAATCAAAAGAGAGAGAGGAAGCCATCTAGCTACTAACTACAAACTAGAAGGTCTACAATGAACTACCCACGCATCATCGAAGAGGCACCAATGAGGATGATGAACCCCTCCGTGATGGTGTCTAGATTGGATCTGGTGTTTCTGGCACTTGCGGCGGCTGGAATTGTGTTTTGTCGACTCCCCTAGGGTTTTTGGAATATTGGGGGTATTTATAGAGCAAAGAGGTGGTGCCGGAGGCCACCAAGGTGGGCACAACCCACCACGGCACGCCTGGGCCCCTAGGCACGCCCAGGTGGGATTTGCCCCCCTCGGGGCACCCCTCTGGTACTTCTTCGGCCCAAGTTGTTCCTTCCGGTCCAGAAAAAATCTCCAAAAAGTTTCTCTACGTTTGGACTCCGTTTGGTATTGATTTTCTGCGAAGTAAAAAAAAGCAAAAAATAGCAACTGGCACTGGGCACTATGTCAATAGGTTAGTCCCAAAAAATGATATAAAGTTGCTATAAAATGATTGTAAAACATCCAAGAATGATAATATAACAGCATGGAACAAGCAAAAATTATAGATATGTTGGAGACATAGCAATATGTTTGCCGCACAAATGGGTATATAGATGACTAACCGGTTTTCTGTCGGAGTCGCAGTCATAGCCGGAGTTGCTGTTGACCTCCGGCTCCGGCTGGGGGGGCACGATGGCGCCGACGAAGTCAAGTTCATGCTGCTGCCCGCGCGAGACCTCGTCGGCGGCGACGGCAACATCTGTGCCCAGCTTCACGCATTGCGCGGGTGCTTCACCAGTCCCGGCATCGCCACTCCCTCCGATGGTGCGCTTCGGCGGCATCCTCATACACTCCAGAGTCCAGACGTTGGTGACCACTATGGATAGGGGGTGCGGCCGCCTATTATGGCCAGCGGCTCGGGTGCGCCATTAATACAGACGAGTGGGAGCGAGGCGGGCGGCGGTGAAAGGCTGTCTCGCCTCCCGGTGAGCCTGCGTGGCGGACTTCTGGCATTCCTACCATCATTTCACACAGCTAATCGCATGCCTCCCGATGACACTGCGCAGCGAAAACGCCTCCCGTAAATTCACACACCTGCACGCACGCCTCCCGGCCTGCCTACGCGGCGGACTGCTCGCATGTGTCCCGTCAACTCACGCCTGCTCGCACGGCACACGGGGCGCGTGGCAGCACGTATATTTTTTGTTTTTTGATGATTCATTCTGCCGATTTACTGCTTAACCGAAGCATGGCACAGTCTAACGCACATGGTCCGAATAAATAATCCGTATGAGATATTGGTTGCCAGTTATAAACAATCTCCCGTTTGTAAGAAGATTATATCAAAATGTGTCTCAAATTTGATGAAAAAATGCAATATCACAGTCTACTGGTGTCCATATATGACACCACGATAAGTTTCATGATTTCAACTAAGTTTTGGATTTACTGAATTTTAAAAATCTATATTCTCAATGTTTTGAAATCTCTTGCATGGGGAAACATGCACCCAGGGACACACATATGATTTTGCAATCCATTTTGGTGCACATGTAGCTCAAATTTGATTTGTGCACATTAAATCCCTAGAAAATCAATCAATGTATAAAAACAGTCGAATGATCTCTGTTTTCTTTTTCAAATTTTAACATGACACTCCTTTGGTCACATGTTCACTACAGAAAAAGTTTGACATACCTCAGAGTGGCTGTGGTGGTGCGGGATGTGTGTGTCTGTGTGTGTGTGGGGGGGGTCCGGCAGTACACTACGAGTCGTGAGCCTCCGTGTGGGACTATTGATCATTTTGTGAGTTATATATGCCACATCAAAGTCGTGAATTGGTTATTTAAAGCATTACACAACCCTTTCATACATACATGTTCAGGCCACATGCATGCATTGGTGGTCTTCTCGGACACTCCCTCGTGTGGTTATCAGTGACGCGCCCATTCGTTAGCCCGCAAAGGTTTTCAGTTCCCACCGACAACGAGAGGCATTTGACCAAAGGTGGATTCATCTTGGCATGTGTGTTACGGTGTGGATCATGGTGATATTCCATATCAAAGTTCGGGCACGTGCGTACACATGAGTCCCTCTCACCGGCTTGAAGTGAGGGGGCTACGCATCGTGGTGTAGTGCGTTTCCGGTTTGCGAAGGATGTGCCACGTCAAAGTTGTGCATTGGGTATTCAAACATCACATAACACACATGCAGATGCACGCAGTGGTTGTCCTATGACACTCACTCGCGTGTGACTCTCTCTATGGGCCCGCGAGGTCGTCGTCGATCAGTTGAACGTACAACGAGAGAGAGGTTAATTTGACCAACAAGGATGGTTCTTTTTTTGTTTGTGTTACGTATATGCATGGTAGGAGTATGTAGTACATGTCAAAGAGGGGGCAACATGAATACTCTATATATATGCGTACGTCATAACCTCGCTCCATGTGGGGACTTTCCGGTTCCTGAGGCAGGTGCCACATCAAAGTTGTGCATTGGTATTCAAACATCACGCAATACCATGCAGGCGGTGGTTGCCCTATATGAACTCACTCGCGTGTGGCGCTTCCATCTGTGGGCCCGCGAGGTTGTCCTCCATCACTTTGACCCAACGAGAGAGAGAGATTAATTTGACCATCAAGGAATGATTCTTTTTTGGTTTGTGCTATACGGTAGAAGTACATATATACCACGCGTCGAATGGGGGCGTACGTATAGCACATATATACCACGCATCATGAACCTCGCTCTCTGTGGAGACTTTTCGGTTTCCGAGGTATATATATATATATATATATATATATATATGTGTGTGTGTGTGTGTGTGTGTGTGTGTGTGTGTGTGTGTGTGTGTGTGTGTGTGGTGCCACATCAAAGTTGTGCATTGCGTATTCAAACATCACACAAACACCTCTTTGGGCCACATGCAGATGGTGGTACGTAGTCTTATATAGGATGCTCACTCGCGTGCAACGTACGCTTCGCTTCTATGGGCCCACGAGTTCGTCGTCCATCACTTTGACCCAACGAGAGAGAGGTACGTTTGACGAACAAGGAGGATTAATTCTTTTAAGGCTGTGTTACTAGGTGTATAGTACGTGTCGAAGGGGGGTGGGACCAGCATATACTAGGTGTCACATGAACCTCACTCTTTGTGGGGCCTTTGCGGTTTTTGAGGCAAATGCCACATCAAAGTTGTGCATTAGGTATTCAAAAAATTACAACCACACACCTCTCCACATATATGTTTTCACAGACATGCAAGCGATGGTTGTTGTCCTCTCGCACTCACTCACACGGTTCTCGGCGATGCTGCTTCCATCAGTCGGCCCGCTTGGTCCATCACTTTCACCGACAGCGAGAGAGATTAATTAATTTGACTTAGGAGGGGATTAATTTTTTGTTTGTCTCACGATATAGGTCATGATGTGAGATTACATATATATAATAGTGCATGTGTACACATGAATCCATCCCGCTGGATCGAAGGGGGGGGGGGCGGGGGGAGCACACGACATGTCATGAACCTCTTGCTTTGTGTGGGGACCTCTACGATTTTCAACGCATGCACCACATCAATGTTGTGTATTGGGTATTCAACACATATGCATGCATCACACACCTCCATAAATATGTTCAGGACACACGCATGCAATGGTTGTCTTTGGACACACTCTCACTCGCTTGGTTATGGGCGGCAAGCCTATATATATTCATGGGCTCACGTGGACATCCATCATTTCGACCAATGACAAGAAAAGTTACCAGGGTGGATTCTTCTTGTTTGGTTCGAGTTACCGTATAGTAGGTCGATCATTCCAGGCCTAATTAAGTTTGAGCGCATGCTATGCGTCGTCAACCCTTGCTCAGTGCGGGGATTTTACGGTTCCAAAGCATGGTGCCACATCAAATTTGCACATTGGGTATTCAAACACCACACACACCACTTCCATATACATACTTTGGCCACATGCAAAGAGTGGGTTTGTCTTCAGACAGTACTCCCTTGCGAGGATATCGGCGACAAGCTAGCCCTTTTTGCGGGGCCATGTGGATGCCCATCACTTTGATCAACAACGACCGAGAGAGGTTGTACGACCAAGTTGGATTCTGCTTGGTCCGTGTTATACTACGTCTTGGTGAGATGTGATGTCGCTTGAACTACGTCGGTATTTCCCCAAAGAGGAAGGGATGATGCAGCACAGCTACGGTAGGTATTTCCCTCAGTTATGAAACCAAGGTATCAATCCAGTAGGAGAACCAAGCAACACTATGTAAACGGTACCTGCACATAAATAACAAATACTTGCAACCCAATGATTAGGAGGGGTTGTCAATCCCTCTACGGGTAACGGTGCCAGAAATTGTCAAGTTGACGGGATAAAAATTGTGATAGATTGGATAAATAGATCTCGATAAAACACGAAATAAAATAATAGCAAAAAAGTGCAGGAAGGTATTTTTGGGTTTTTGGAATAATAGATCTGAAAATAAAAGCAAATAAAAATAGATCTCAAAGCAAATATGATAAAGAATAGACCCGGGGGCCGTAGATTTCACTAGTGGCTTCTCTCAAGAAAATTGCATACAGTGGGTAAACAAATTACTGTTCGGCAATTGATAGAACATCAAATAATTATGATGATATCCAGGCAATGATCATTATATAGGCATCACGTCCAAGATTAGTAGACCGACTCCTGCCTGCATCTACTACTATTACTCCACACATCGACTGATATCCAGCATGCATCTAGTGTATTAAGTTCATGGAGAAACGGAGTAATGCAATAAGAACGATGACATGATGTAGACGAGATCTATTCATGTAGGAATAGACCCCATCTTGTTATCCTTAATAGCAACGATACATGCGTGTCTTGCTGCCCTTCTGTCACTGGGAAAGAACACCGCACGATCGAACCCATCACAAAGCACCTCTTCCCATGGCAAGAAAAATCGACATAGTTGGCCTAACTCAACCAAAGATTCGAAGAAGAAATACGAGGCTATAAGTAATCATGCATAAAAGAGACCAAAGAACTCAAATAACTTTCATAGATATAGATCTGATCATAAACTGAAAGTTCATCCGATCCCAACATACAACCGCAAAAAGAGTTACATCAAATAGATCTCCAAGAGACCATTGCATTAAGAATCAAAAAGAGAGAAGAAGCCATCTAGCTACTGTCTACGGACCCGTAGGTCTACAATGAACTACTCACGCACCATCGGAGAGGCACCAATGAGGATGATGACCCCTCCGTGTGGTGTCTAGATTGGATCTCGTGGTTCTGGAACTTGCGGCGGCTGGAATTGTGTTTCGTTGACTCCCCTAGGGTTTCTCGAATATTTGGGAATTTATAGGGCGAAGAGGCGGTGCGGGAGGCCACCGAGGTGGGCACAACCCACCAGGGCGCGCCTGGCCCCCCAGGCGCGCCCTGGTTGGTTGTGCCCCCCTCGGGGCACCCCTCAGGTACTTCTTTGGCCCATCTTGTGTCTTCTGGTCCAGAAAAATTCTCCAAAAAGTTTTGCTGCGTTTGGACTCCGTTTGGTATTGATTTTCTGCGAAGTACAAAAAAGCAAAAAACAGCAACTGGCACTGGGCACTATGTCAATAGGTTAGTCCCAAAAAATGATATAAAGTTGCTATAAAATTATTGTAAAACATCCAAGAATGATAATATAACAGCATGAAACAAGCAAAAATTATAGATACGTTGGAGACGTATCAGCATCCCCAAGCTTAATTCCTACTCGTCCTCGAGTAGGTGAATTTTAAAAACAGAAATTTTGATGTGGAATGCTGTCTAACATGTTCATCACATATTCTTTTCTTTGTAGCATGGACATTTGGAATTTAATATGGTTCAAAGCAATAGTCTAGTTTTGACATGAAGATTTCAATACTCAAGCATATCAATAAGCAACCATGTCTTTCAAAATATCAACACTAAAGAAAGTTATCCCTAGCCCATCATGCTCAATCATTGATCCATTCATGAAACACACTAGCATATTAGCTATACCCAATGCTCAAGTACGATCATAGTGCCCCTTAGTTGGTGCTTCATAAGAGAAGATGGAGACTCAAATAAAAATAAAATTTGCATAAAGTAAATAGATAGGCCCTTCGCAGAGGGAAGTAGGGGTTTGTAGAGGTGCCAGAGCTCAAAGCTTAAATTGAGAGATTTTTTTTTGAGAGGCATACTTTTCCCGTCAACGAAAACGACTAAGTAATTCCCAACACTTTCCATGCTAGATACATCATAGGCGGTTCCCAAACAAAAAATAAAGTTTATTCCTTTTTCCACCATTCTTTCACTTTCCATGGCTAGCCGTATCCACGGGTGCCCTCCATACCAAAACTTTCCATGGCTAGTCGTGTGGTGTTCTTTCCCAGTGATACAAGAGGCAGCAAGACACGTATTGATTGTTGCCATTAAGGATAACAAGATGGGGTCTATTCCTACATGAATAGATCTTGTCTACATCATGTCATCGTTCTTATTGGATTACTCCGTTTCTCCATGAACTTAATACACTCGATGCATGCTATATAGCGGTCGATGTGTGGAGTAATAGTAGTAGATGCAGGCAGGAGTCAGTCTACTAATCTTGGACGTCATGCCTATATAATGATCATTGCCTGGATATCGTCATGATAATTTGAAGTTCTATCAATTGCCAAACAGTAATTTGTTTACCCATCGTATGCTATTTTTCTCGAGAGAAGCCACTAGTGAAATCTACGGCCCCCGGGTCTATTCTTCATCATATTTGCTTTCCGATCTATTATTTGCCACTTTTATTTTCAGATCTATTATTCCAAAAACCCAAAAATACCTTGCTGCACTTTTTTGTTACTTCTTTTATTTCGCGTTTGTTCGAGATCTATTTATCCAATCTATCATAATTTTTCTCCCGTCAACTTGACAATTTCTGGCACCGCTACCCGTAGAGGGATTGAAAACCCCTCCTAATCGTCGGGTTGCAAGTATTTGTTATTTGTGTGCAGGTACCGTTTACATAGTGTTGCTTGGTTCTCCTACTCGATTGATACCTTGGTTTCATAACTAAGGGAAATACTTACCGTAGCTGTGCTGCATCATCCCTTCCTCTTTGGGGAAATACCGAAGTAGTTCAAGCGACATCAAAAGGAATTTCTGGCGCCGTTGCCGGGGAGACATCATCAACATCTATCAGGTTCCTAATCATAAATCTCATCTCCTTGCAATTTACATTATTTGCCATTTGCCTCTCGTTTTCATCTCCCCCACTTCACAAAAATTTGCCGTTTTATTCGCCCTCTTTTTTGTTCGCCGTTTCTAGCCAGATCGATTATTCTCTTGAACTTGTCACCATAAGTGACTTTGGTATGGCAGAAACAGATGAAGGCCTAACTCCTAAAATTGGATGATCTGGCAATCTGGATGCCAAAACTTTTGTTTTGGGGCAAGGGAACGTTATGGGAAAAGAACATATCCAAAAAAAATTCAATTGTGTTGGAAACTTGACTCTTGATGATACTCCTATACTTAAAAGAACTAAATCTTTTGCGGAAGCTATTTCAGCACTAGTTCTGAAACATGAAAATAGATTTATCCGTACCCATCCTACCATGCAAATATTGTTTTATGAGTTGCCTTCCCTAAAAGATCCTAAAGCAAAAAAGTTAGCTACCCAAGTTCTTATGAATGAATTTGATTACATAGTACGGGAAGCTTGGGAAATTTTTGATTTTTACGGTATGAACCGTGAAAACTGGTAATAAATGAGATCCTTTATAATAGTGATTATATGTTGAGACATTTGCTTGGAAATAACCAATTTTTTATGAGAATCTTAAGAAGGAAATCCCCGTTCTAGATATAATCCAACAAGTTTTCAATGATGTTAATCAACAATATTCTTGGATTGTCGCTGGAAATCAAAGGGGATATATAGATGGGCAACTTGATAATCCTAAAATTTCTATGGATAATGTGTCCCAAGTTATTTTTGCAAAACCTTACGATAAGAACACATCTACAGAAAATAAGAAGAAAGATGACAACACTTAGATCTATGCTCTATGCCTAGCTAGAGGCGTAAAACGTTAGCACTTTTTGGGAGGCAACCCAATGAATAAAATTTATTTTTGCCTTTTTATTTTTGTTATTGAGTGTTTGCACAATTATGCCTCTGTTATGATTGTGTTTTTATATTTTAATTAGTGTTTGTGCCAAGTAAAGCCTTTGGGATAGCTTTGGTGATAGTTGATTTGATCTTGTTGGAAAACAGAAACTTTTGCGTTGAGTAAAATAATTGTATAAAATTACATATGCGACGAAAACTTCTGAATTTTTTACACAAGTTTTATATACAAATTTCCTCTGTTTTTCTAATTTTTCAGAATTTTTTAAGTTACACAAGTATGAGAACAATTCACATTTTTACAGACTGTTCTGTTTTTTGACAGATTCTGTTTTCTTTGCATTGTGTGCTTATTTTGATGAATCTATGGTTTGTATCGGGGGGTATAAGCCATGGTAAAGTTAGAATACAGTAGATATAATGTAATAAAAAAGTTTGAATGGGTTTTCTACAGTACTTAAAGTAAAGATTGGTTTTCTTATACTAACGGATCTCACGAAGGTTTTGTTGAGTTTTCTGTGATTGAAGTTTTCAAGTTTTGGGTGAGATCACGATGGATGAAGGAATAAGTAGTAAGAATATCCTAAGCTTGGGGATGCCCCATGGCACCCCAAGAGATTATCCAAAGAGAAACAAGCAACTAAGCTTGGGGACGCCCCCGAGTGGCATCCCCTCTTTCTTCTCACGACAATCGGTATTTTACTTGGAGCTATATTTTTATTCGTCACATATCATGAGTTTTGCTTGGAGCGTCTTGTGTTACATGAGTCTTTGCTTGTTTTGCTTTTTAGTTTGTGTCATCTATCCTTGCTGAACACACCTATTTGAGAAAGCCAAAATTATACTATGATTTGTTAGAATTGCTCTTTATGCTTCACTTAAATTTTTTTTGAGCTATGGAATTGCTCTAGTGCTTCACTTATATCTTTTTTGAGCATGGTGTGATTTAATATTTTTGAAGAAATGCACTCATGTTTCACTTAGATTTATTTGAGAGTTACTAATTTTGAAGAAATTCTCTCATGCTTCACTTATATTATTTTGAGAGAAGAAAATTGTATGCTCATGTTCTTCACTTAGATTTGTTTGAGCTATCAAGAGCAACATATGAAATCAGTCCCAAAGTGATAGATATTCAAGAGGGATATAATAAAAACTTTCATGAAGATCATTGGACAAAATAAACTTGATTCTTTGTAATAGTTTTGCGATATGATGATATAATATGTGAGTCATGTTGATGAGTAATTGTGCTTTAGTAAGAATATTGGTGTTAAGGTTTGTGATTCCCGATGCAAGCACGAAAGTCAATAGTTATGCAATAAAATTACATCCTACTTATGGTGCATTATTCGGTGTTAGTTACTCCTTATTCCTTCATCCATCGTGATCTCACCCAAAACTTGAAAACTTCAATCACACAAAACTTAACAAAACCTTCGTGAGATCCGTTAGTATAAGAAAACCAATCTTTACTTTAAGTACTGTAGAAAACCCATTCAAATTTTGTTATTGCATTATACCTACTGTATTCTAACTTTGCCATGGCTTATACCCCCTGATACAATCCATAGATTCATCAAAATAAGCACACAATGCAAAGAAAACAGAATCTGTCAAAAACAGAATAGTCTGTAAAGACTCGAATTTTACTCATACTTCTGTAACTCCAAAAATTATGAAACATAAGGAAAATAGAGGAAATTCGTATATCAATCTTGTGTAAAACATTCAGAAATTTTTGTCTCTTTTGTGAATTTTTAAAATTATGTTACTGGACGCAAAAGTTTCTGTTTTTCAACAGGATCAAATCAACTATCACCAAAGCTATCCCAAAGGCTTTACTTGGCACAAACACTAATTAAAACATAAAAAACACAATCATAACAGAGGCATAATTGTGCAAACACTCAAGAGCAGAAAGAAAAAGGCAAGAATAAATTTTATTCATTGGGTTGCCTCCCAACAAGCGCTATCGTTTTATGCCCCTAGCTAGGCATAATGCATAGATTTAAGTATTGTCATCTTTAGTTTTTGCAACTTTTATAAGGGCTTTTTCAAACCCGGAAGGCTCTTTGCACTTCCCAAGATTTTCTGGAAAAGAGACCATCTTGAGATCTAAAATATCCAAACGCTTATTGGAAAGAGTAATCAAAGTATTCATGCGATTGGGATTTCCACTGATATGTTTAAGAGGTTCGTTATATTTTTGCAACTCAACCAAATGTTTATGCAAATCAGTTAACTTGTCTAAAATTTGAGCCCCTTCTTGAGTAAAGGAAATCCCCTTTTTGGTTGGTGGAATTCCCAAAATTCCTTCTAGGATCTCATAAGCAGTATTAGCATCAAGCTCAATAAAGTTCCCTTTAGCGGCAAAATCCAAATGTTGTCTATGATGCAAAGCTAATCCCATATAGAAATTTCGAAGCAAAATCTTTGCATCCCCTTTTAGGTTGCAAATGTGATAGGATTCCATTAGCCTATACCAAGCATCTTTCAAATTTTCTCCTTGTCTCTGCTTGAAGTATAAAACTTCAAAATCTGGTGACAAAGGAGGGGTAGTCATGCTAGCCATAGTGACAAAGTAGAGCAAGCAAGATCTCACACAAAAAGATAGATCTGATGATGACATGATGTAGATGAGATATATTCATGTAGGAATAGCCCCCATCTTGTTATCCCTAATATCAACGATACATGCGTGTCTTGCTGCCCCTCTGTCACTGGGAAAGAACACCGCACGATCGAAACCATCACAAAGCACCTCTTCCCATGGCAAGAAAAATCGATCTAGTTGGCCTAACTAAACCAAAGATTCGAAGAAGAAATACGAGGCTATAAGTAATCATGCATAAAAGAGATCAAAGAACTCAAATAACTTTCATGGATATAGATTTGATCATAAACTCAAAGTTCATCGGATCCCAACAAACACACCACAAAAAGAGTTGCATCAAATAGATCTCCAAGAGACCATTGTATTGAGAATCAAAAAGAGAGAAGAAGCCATCTAGCTACTGCCTACAGACCGGTAGGTCTACAATGGACTACTCACGCATCATCGAAGAGGCACCAATGAGGATGATGAACCCCTCTATGATGGTGTCTAGATTGGACCTCGTGGTTCTGGAACTTGCGGCGGCTGGAATTGTGTTTCATCGACTCCCCTAGGGTTTCTGGAATATTTGGGAATTTATAGGACGAAGAGGCGGTGCGGGAGGCCACTGAGGTGGGCACAACCCACCAGGTCGCGCCTGGGCCCCCAGGCGTGCCCAGGTGGGTTGTGCCCCCCTCGGGGCATCCCTATGGTACTTCTTTGGCCCATCTTGTGTCTTCTGATCCAGAAAAATTCTCCAAAAAGTTTCGTTCATTTGGACTCCGTTTGGTATTTGAAGGAAATATGCCCTAGAGGCAATAATAAAGTTGTTATTTATATTTCCTTATATCATGATAAATGTTTATTATTCATGCTAGAATTGTATTAACCGGAAACTTGATACATGTGTGAATACATAGACAAAACACCGAGTCCCTAGTAAGCCTCTACTAGACTAGCTCGTTGATCAAAGGTGGTTAAGTTTCCTAACCATAGACATGTGTTGTCATTTGATGAACGGGATCACATCATTAGGAGAATGATGTGATGGACAAGACCCATCCATTAGCTTAGCATAATGATCGTTAAGTTTTATTTCTATTGCTTTCTTCATGACTTATACATATTCCTTTGACTATGAGATTATGCAACTCTCGAATACCGGAGGAACACCTTGTGTGCTATCAAACGTCACAACGTAACTGGGTGATTATAAAGATGCTCTCCAGGTGTCTCCGAAGGTGTTTGTTGGGTTGGCATAGATCGAGATTAGGATTTGTCACTCCGAGTATCGTAGAGGTATCTCTGGGCCCTCTCGGTAATGCACATCATGATAAGCCTTGCAAGCAATGTGACTAATGAGTTAGTTACGGGATGATGCATTACGAAACGAGTAAAGAGACTTGCCGGTAACGAGATTGAACTAGGTATGGAGATACCGACGATCGAATCTCGGGCAAGTAACATACCGATGACAAAGGGAATGACGTATGTTGTCATTGCGGTTTGACCGATAAAGATCTTCGTAGAATATGTAGGAACCGATATGAGCATCCAAGTTCCGCCATTGGTTATTGACCGGAGATGTGTCTCGGTCATGTCTACATAGTTCTCGAACCCGTAGGGTCCGCACGCTTAACGTTCGATGACGATTTGTATTATGAGTTATGTATTTGGGTGACAGAAGGTTGTTCGGAGTCCCGGACGAGATCACGGACATGACGAGGAGTCTCGAAATGGTCGAGAGGTAAAGATTGATATATTGGACGATAGTATTCGGACACCGGAATGGTTCCAGATCGTTTCGGGTATTTTTTGGAGTACCGGGAGGTTACCGAAACCCCCCGGGGAAAGTAATGGCCAACATGGGCCATAGGGGAGAGAGAGGGCAGCCCACAAGGGGTGGCACGCGCCCCCCCCTTGGGCAGTCCTAATTGGACTAGGGGAGGGGGAGCGGCCCCCCTTTCCCTCTCCCTCTCCTTCCCTCTATCCACCTCCATGAGAAGGAAAAAAGGGGGGGGCGAATCCTACTAGGTTTGGAGTCTTAGTAGGACTCCCCCCCATGGCACGCCTCCCTTGACCGGCCTCCTCCCTCTCCTCCTTTATATACGGGGGCAAGGGGTCACCCCAAAACACACCAATTGTTCTTAGCCATGTGCGGCGCCCCCCTCCACCGTTTACTCCTCCAGTCATATTGTCGTAGTGCTTAGGCGAAGCCCTGCGCGGATCACTTCACCATCACCGTCACCACGCCGTCATGCTGATGAAACTCTCCCTCGACACTTTGCTGGATCAAGAGTTCGAGGGACGTCATCGAGCTGAACGTGTGTAGAACTCGGAGGTGCCATACGTTCGGTGCTTGATCGGTTGAATCGAGAAGACGTTCGACTACATCAACCGCGTTAAGCTAACGCTTCCGCTTTCGGTCTACGAGGGTACGTGGACACACTCTCCCCCTCTCGTTGCTATGCATCTCCTAGATAGATCTTGCGTGATCGTAGGATTTTTTTTGAAATTGCATGCTACGTTCCCCAACAGTGGCATCCGAGCCAGGTCTATGCGTAGATGATATGCACGAGTAGAACACAAAGAGTTGTGGGTGATGATAGTCATACTGCTTACCACCAACGTCTTATTTTGATTCGGCGGTATTGTTGGATGAAGCGGCCCGGACCAACCTTACATGACCACGTTCATGAGACCGGTTCCACCGACAGACATGCAACTTGTTTTGCATAAAGGTGACTGGCGGGTGTCTGTTTCTCCAACTTTAGTTGAATCGAATTTGACTATGGCCGGTCCTTATTGAAGGTTAAAACACCAAACTTGATGAAACATCGTGGTGGTTTTGATGCGTAGGTAAGAACGGTTCTTACTAGAAGCCCATAGCAGCCACGTAAAACTTGCAACAACAAAGTAGAGGACGTCTAACTTGTTTTTGCAGGGCATGTTGTGATGTGATATGGTCAAGACATGATGTGATATATGTTATTGTATGAGATGATCATGTTTTGTAAAAGTTATCGGCAACTGGCAGGAGCCTTATGGTTGTCGCTTTAATGTACGAAATGCAAACGCCACGTAATTGCTTTACTTTATCACTATGCGTTAGTGATAGTTATAGAAGCAATAGTTGGTGAGACGACCACGATGCTACGATGGAGATCAAGGTGTCAAGCCGGTGATGATGGAGATCATGACGGTGCTTTGGAGATGGAGATCAAAGGCACAAGATGGTGATGGGCATATCATGTCACATATTTTGATTGCATGTGATGTTTATCTTTTATGCATCTTATTTTGCTTAGTACGGCGGTAGCATTATAAGACGACCCCTCGCTAAAATTTCAAGGTATAAGTGTTCTCCCTGAGTATGCACCGTTGCGATAGTTCATCGTGCTGAGACACCACGTGATGATCGGGTGTGATAAGCTCTACATTCACATACACGGGTGCAAGACAGTTTTGCACATGCGGAATACTCGGGTTAAACTTGACGAGCCTAGCATGTACAGACATGGCCTCGGAACACTGGAGACCGAAAGGTCAAACGTGAATCATATAGTAGATATGATCAACATAGAGATGTTCACGATTGAAAACTACTCCATCTCACGTGATGATCGGACATGGTTTAGTTGATATGGATCACGTGATCATTTAGATGACTCGAGGGATGTCTATCTAAGTGGGAGTTCTTAAGTAATATGATTAATTGAACTTAATTTATCATGAACTTAGTCCTGATAGTTTTTGCATATCTATGTTGTAGATCAATGGCCCGTGCTACCGTTCCCTTGAATTTTAATGCGTTCCTAGAGAAAGCTAAGTTGAAAGATGATGGTAGCAACTACACGGACTGGGTTCGTAACTTGAGGATTATCCTCATTGCTGCACAGAATAATTATGTCCTTGATGCACCGCTAGGTGAAAGGCCTGCTGCAGGAGCAGATGCTGATGTTATGAACGTCTAGCAAGCTCGATCTGATGACTACTCGATAGTTCAGTGTGCCATGCTTTACGGCTTAGAATCGGGACTTCAAAGACGTTTTGCACGTCATGGACCATATGAGATGTTCCAGGAGTTGAAGTTAATATTTCAAGCAAATGCCTGAGTTGAGAGATATGAAGTCTCCAACAAGTTCTATAGCTGCAAGATGGAGGAGAACAGTTCTGTCAGTGAACGCATACTCAGAATGTCTGGATATCATAATCACTTGACTCAGCTGGGAGTTAATCTTCCGGATGATAGTGATGCTTAATGCTTGCTTATGAGATTTTTCGTTTCTTGGTTGGATGCTTCTCAATCTTTTTGCTTGCCTTCACTTGCACTAAGTAGGAATACTACTTGTGCATCCAAAATCCTTAAACCCAGTTTTGCCATATGAGTCAACTATACCTGCCGATATGCGGTATTTCCATGCTGTTCTAAGCAAATTTGTATGTGCCATCTCTAATTTTCAAAATAAAATTCCTTTTTTTGTGCTCGTACCGCTCATGAGACGGTAGGGGGTGGCTGATATTTTTCCATGCTAGATGTGTTATTGTCAAGATGAGTGTTTATTCACTTGTCATTGCACGAGAGTACGACAAAGCTATTAGGGATGCCCAGTCCCGAAATGAAAAATGAATTTACTTTATGTTGTCAAATAATAAATTCCTTGGAAAGTGTTGGTATGGATGGTACCCGTGGATACGGCTAGCCGTGGAATGTGAAAGTATGGTGGAAAAAGGAATAAACTTTATTTTCTATTTGGGAACCGCCTATGATATATCTAGCATGGAAAGTATTGGGAACTACTCGATCCTTTTTGTTGACAGGAAAAGCATGCCACCCAAAATGTTTTATCTCTATCTTTTTCGCTTTGAGCTCTGGCACCTCTACAAATCCCTACTTCCCTCTACGAATGGCCTTTCTATTTACTTTATGCAATTTTTATTTTATTTGAGTCTCCATCTTCTCTTATAAAGCACCGACTAAGGGGCACTATGATCGTACTTGAGCATTGGGTATAGCTAATAGACGAGTGTGTTTCATGAATGGATGAATGATTGAGTATAATGGGCTTGGGATAACTTGCTTTAGTGTTGATATTTTGAAAGACATGGTTGCTTGTTGATATGCTTGAGTATTGAAATCTTCATGTCAAAACTAGACTATTGCTTTGAATCATATAAAAGTCCAAATGTCCATGCTACAGGAGAAAAGAAAATGTGATGAACATGTTAGGCAGCATTCCACATCCAAAATTCTGTTTTTATCATTTACCTACTCGAGGACGAGTAGGAATTAAGCTTCGGGATGCTGATACGTCTCCAACGTATCTATAATTTTTGCATGTTCCATGATGTTATATTATCATTCTTGGATGTTTTACAATCATTTTATAGCAACTTTATATCATTTTTTGGGACTAATCTATTAACATAGTGCCCAGTGCCAGTTGTTGTTTTTTGCTTGTTTTTTTACTTCGTAGAAAATCAATACCAAACAGAGTCGAAACGCAGCGAAACTTTTTGGAGATTTTTTATGGACCAGAAGGAATAACTTGGGCCGAAGAAGTACCAGAGGGGTGACCCGAGGGGGGCACAACCCACCTGGGTGTGCCTGGGGGCCCAGGCGTGCCCGGGTGAGTTCTGCCCACCTCGGTGGCCTCCCTCACCGCCTCTTTGCTCTATAAATACCCCAATATTCCAAAAACCCTAAGAGAGTCGACGAAACACAATTCCAACCGCCGCAAGTTCCAGAAACACCAGATCCAACCTAGATACCATCACAGAGGGTTTCATCATCCTCATTGGTGCCTCTCCGATGATGTGTGAGTAGTTCATTGTAGACCTTCGGGTCCGTAGTTAGTAGCTAAATGGCTTCCTCTCTCTCTTTTGATTCTCAATACAATGGACTCTTGGAGATCTATTTGATGTAACTCTTTTTTGCGGTGTGTTTGTTGGGATTCGATGAACTTTGAGTTTATGATCATATCTATTTTTATCCATGAAAGTTATTTGAGTTTCTTTCATCTCTTATATGCATGATTACTTATAGCCTTGTATTTCTTCTTTGAATCTTTGGTTTAGTTAGGCTAACTAGATCGATTTTTCTTGCCATGGGAAGAGGTGCTTTGTGATGGGTTCGGTCGTGCGGTGTTCTTTCCCAGTGACAGAATGGGCAGCAAGACACGTATTGATCGTTGACATTAAGGATAACAAGATGGAGTCTATTCCTACATGAATAAATCTTGTCTACATCATGTCATCATTCTTATTGCATTACTCCGTTTCTCCATGAACTTAATACACTAGATGCATGCTGGATAGCGGTCGATGTGTGGAGTAATAGTAGTAGATGCAGGCAGGAGTCGGTCTACTAATCTTGCACGTGATGCCTATATAATGATCATTGCCTGGATATCGTCATGATTATTTGAAGTTCTATCAATTGCCCAACAGTAATTTGTTTACCCACCATATGCTATTTTTCTCGAGAGAAGCCACTAGTGAAATCTACGGCCCCCGGGTCTATTCTTCATCATATTTGCTTTCCGATCTATTATTTGCCACTTTTATTTTTAGATCTATTATTCCAAAAACCCAAAAATACCTTGCTGCACTTTTTTGTTACTTCTTTTATTTCGCGTTTATTTGAGATCTATTTATCCAATCTATCATAATTTTTCTCCCGTCAACTTGACAATTTCTGGCACCGCTACCCGTAGAGGGATTGACAACCCCTCCTAATCGTCGGGTTGCAAGTATTTGTTATTTGTGTGCAGGTACCGTTTACATAGTGTTGCTTGGTTCTCCTACTGGATTGATACCTTGGTTTCATAACTAAGGGAAATACCTACCATAGCTGTGCTGCATCATCCCTTCCTCTTTGGGGAAATACCGACGTAGTTCAAGCGACATCACATATCATGTGTTTTCTCTGGTTACTCCCCCCCTCTATTTTTTTTGGAATACAAATCCTATGGTTATGTTCTCTCAGTCCATGAAATCAGAGTAATTAAGATCTGTTAGATGCACGTAGTGTATTGATTGTTTGAATGGTATCCGTATAGGGTTAGTGATTAATTGTTTGTTCTGTACAAATGATTTTTGCTAATAATCCGACTAGGGTTAGCGTGCGTGCTAATAATTCATGGCCAGATCTAGAGAATTGATTTTGAATGTCCTACATATATGTTTGTGCCTTTTTTTCTTCCAGATCTTGAGAGTTGACTTTGAATGTCCTACATGTATGTTTCTGCCATTTTTTTCTTTCAGATTGGTATGTACACAGATGAGCCTCTGGCCAGCGCCGCTGCCGGATGTAGATCTTGGACCCGGCTGTGTGGCCAGAAGTGGCCATGCCCCCTGGACCTGACGAACTAGTAGAATCTCCGGCGGACCGCATCAGCGATCTCCTGGACGCCATCCTTGGGGAGATCATCTCCCTTCTCCGCACCAAGGATGGTTGCCGCACACAAGTCCTCGCATCTCGGTGGTGCACTCAGTGGCGCACCGCGCCTCTTAATCTCGACTGTCGTCAGCTATCTATCGATGATGATTCTGAACTCCCCGGAGCCATCATCTCCTCCCACCAGGGCTCCGTTAAACGCATCTGCATCCCGGCATGCTACCTGGTGGACATACCCTGCACGGTGGCCGCCTGGCTGACATCCTATCAATTCGATAAACTCCAACAGCTTGAGTTCAACCATTACTACAGCAATAGGTTACCACTAAGAGCTGCATCTGTGCCCTCACCACCGATGCCCATCTCATGGTTTTCCTCCTCTCTCCACCCCGCCACCTTGACCCGGTGCCATCTAGCAGACAATCTGGTACAAATTCTTCGACTCCCACTGTTGAAAAAACTTGCGCTTGTGTTGGTTGATCTGTCGATGGCCTCACTGCACAGCATCAGCCACTCCAGCTGCCCTGCACTGGAGCGTTTGGTGCTTGTTTTTGGAAAAGGAATCCATATCCCTTGTCTCAAAATAAAGTCGCCTCACCTTGTAAGCATTGGAATTCATTTTGAAGGACATGAGCTTATCATCGAAGATGCCCCTTCACTTCAAAGGTTGCTCCTTGATTGTTGTTATAAACCTTCACAAATAATTGTGGTCTCTGCGCCTAAACTGGAGACCTTGGGTGTATTTCCTGATCCGTTTGAAGGTTACAAGTTGGTGGTTGGCTCCACACTTATTCAGGTACTGTATGTTATCCATGTACACTTTTGTAATCTGCATTTTTCATTTGTGCGGATAAGTTAAATATCATCTTGGAGTACACTTTCGGTGCTAATATTATGTTCTATGCTGAATGAAGAGCTTGTCCATGGATGGCGTATCACGGGTGCTGGATTCTGTCAAGACCTTATATATTTATATAGGGTGTCTTGATCTGAACACCACTATTGGCTTGCTGTGATGCTTTCCATGTCTGGAGAATTTGTATATAAAGGTGATGATTTCACACACATTGAAAGTCCATATATAATGTACTCGAATTAACCGTTCAGCTGTCGCTCCTTCGACATACTCTATTTTAGACATTAACTATTTTCAATCTTCATGTTTATTTAGGTAATAGGACTTCGAGAAAATGGTCTAACCAATCGATGGCAGAGGAAGCACAAGGATTTTCTCAGATCTCATGACATTCGTTTCAAGACAATAACGGTGGAAGGATATACATCCAACCATGTAAACACTAGCTTTGTCATATTCTTCATGAGGAATGCGAGGGCACTATTGTCCCTGAGGATTAAGTTTTTCAACAAGAAATTTCTCACGGAACTGTATGTTGAACAGCATAAAAAGAAGTTTCAGGTGGACCAAAGGGCTTCTGATCGTGCTCGGCTTCTATTTATAACAACTTGTCGTCATCATGGACCAGTAGATCTTTTGTACGGGGATCTTGATTTTATGGATCGGACCGATCCATTTGATTGTGACTGCCGAAAACTTTGGTTGAGTTAGATGTTATTGCCCTGTTCAATCTGGGTTATGTGTAAACCTGATGAACAATTAATCCTCGTGTTTTTGTACCTTTTGTAAGCTGGAGTTAGATATTGTTGCCCTTTTCAACTCAGCTTTGACACATATTTTCTTTTATACAGGGCTTTGGTCTTTGTTCATTACAGAACCCGCAAGTTCTTAGCGCCCGCCAGCACCCACAAACTTATTTTCAGCTAGCACACCAAATGTGATGTAATTCTTAATAATAAAAGCTGCATGGTAGTGACAGATTTGGATTCTGACATTTGGGACCCACGAGGAAAAAGCCTATTCAGGGCGGTGCCGACTCGACAGTAAACATTGAGAAACCTAGTTTTAAAATTACTGTAAATCCAAAACTCGCCTCAAAATCATGAAACATGGCATGGTGTTATGACATGGCACCAACATGTTGTGGTAAAAAAATAGTCCAATTTAGGACAAGTTTTGTTATAAACTTCTAACAAACCGGAGTTTCTCTCAAGAAGCCTCATGGTTCCGAGAGGGAACTTGTCACCTATATGTGTGCGAAACGACATACACTGTCTCTTCCCGCCTTGATTTATTTTCAGAGGCAACATGCAACTACAGGAGTGTCGTCCTAAAAAATTTGAAATTATTCAGCGTTCGTTTTGCGTTTTTATATATTATTTGATTTTTCTAGCCATTTTGGAACATACTTTGGTGTGTGCAAAGGTCATCTGTGTACTAGCCACCTATGTAATTGGATGTTCAATTTGGTTATGGAATCAAGTCCTTATAAGTACATATATTGTTGTTCTGTATGCAATGACAACACACACGGACCATACTAGGAAACCCGTCGGTGATGAATTCATCAATCGCTGACAATTGTATACCAGCAAGCGTTTGCCCACAATGCACACGGCTTATTAGCAGAAATTGTCTATGTTATTATGGGTCTTTGCACACATTTCTGATTAGGAACATGTTTGCCGCATATCACACACATCTTGTTCAGTTGAACCGTTTCTGTTGCGTTGCCTAATGGAAAACAGCTCATCCGAGTGAACCGTATGCCGTATATCGCACACACTCCTTGATGTGGCTGACCGTGTCTTTTCTGTTGCATAATCACAAACAATTCATCCGAGTGAACTGTATGCCGTATATCGCACACACCTTCATCTGGCTGCTCGTTTCTGTTGTTCCGCCTCATCGCAAATAATTCATTGAACTAAACCGTATGCCACCCATCGCACACGCAACTACAATCTGAACCGTGTTTGATGTATCTGTCATCGCAAACGTTTTGCATCTTTTTTGACGGTTTTTTTACATCACCGTTTGCGATTAATGCATCACACACAGTTTTGTCAAAGGGTCTACGATTGTAGTCGCGTTAGCAGCATCCTGCAGTAGTGTGTGGTAAAAAAATTGGCCAAATTGGGACAAGTTTTGGTATAAACTTCTTGCAAAGCAGAGCTTCTCTCAAGAAGGCTCGTGGTTCTGAGAGGGAACGTGTCACCTCCGTATGCGAAACGACATACACTGCCTTCTCTCGCCTTGATTTTTTTACACAGGCAGCTTAGACCAATATGAGTTTCGTACTAAATTTTGGAATTATTCCGGGTTTGTTTAGCCTTTTTTTACACATTAATTGAGTTTCCATGCATTTAATGCACATAATTCAAATTTGAACTACAAGCACATGCTTCAGTGTGCCAAGTTAGTTGAAAAATCATTTATGTGTACTTGGGCGAATTTCTAGGTCCCATGCAAGGATTGGGAATGGAATTCAAATATCTGGGCGTCTTTGCTCGGCCAGAAACATCGAGAAACTTGGTTTTAAAATTCCCATAAATCCAAAACTCGCCTGAAAATCATGAAACTTGGCATAGTGTCATGACATGGCAGCAACATGTTGTGGTAAATTTTTTGTCCGATTTGCGAAGGCGCACACATTAACAATCAACAAAGTCATTTTGGAACAAGTGCTGTCACGTTACAATCGGAAACACAAGTATTATTGAAACCGTGGGCGTTCTACTTACCATTTACGTGCTGCCACGTGTTCCCTTTTTTTATTGGTTAGGAGGTGTCGCGTGGGGTAGCTATTTGAGTACGGTAGGTGTGCGATTAGACCCCTGCGCATGCTTATCGGGAGGAGAGCCCTTTGACCTCCATCCTCCGCCCACCTCTCTCCCAACGTCTCCATTAATGGCGCCCGAGCCCCATTTTAATGACGTGGCTATGTCTCACTCGACTGAGATGTAAGAGAGAAAAAAGAAAATTTGAAAAGAAAATTTTGCACGGATCTTGATGTAAGATCCGACAGACCTATATAGCATCGACTACGACTTATAGCAAGACTGATGAATATAAGGACGATGATAGTGGATAATAATTGTCTTACATATTTAGGAAGGTAATTAAAAAAACCACATGCGGCAACACCCAAAATACACAAGGGCAAAAGAAGAAGGAAGACGCAGACAACGATCTGGCTCGCTGATCTCTACTCTGTTGATGCACTGCAGGCCGCGGAGACTAGTTCTCGCGGCGAGCGGCGATGATCTCTTTCATGTCCTCAACACGTTGCTTGGCAGCATCCACGGATTCCTCCACCAGCCTTTCGCGCTCGATGCGGAGCATGGCATCCTCGTCCATAAGTTTCTTGAGGATGACGCCCGTCCTCTTCAACAAGGCAGTGGTCTCCTCGTGCTCCTTCGCCCTTCCGGCGATCTTCGCCCTCAGCAGGTTATGCTCGGTGTGGAGCTTCGCCTTCTCCTCTCCTAGTCCCCGGATGACGCCGGTAGCATTTTCAAATGAGGCATTCATCTCGTCCTGCAGCTTCATCCAGTCGGAGATCCGAGCCATCAGGTCATCGAGCATAGCGCGCATGCGCCTGAGAGAGTCATCGCCTTCCCGCGAGACATTTTCCCAGGCCGCCGCGGCGCGGGAGGACATCCTTACTGCATTCGCGGCGCGACGGGACATCTCTGCTGCTTCTGTGGCGCGGCCGAACCAATCTGCTGTATCGACGGCGCGGCGGGACCTCTGTGCTGCTTCGGCGGTGCGGCGTGACCTCTATGCTACTACGGCGGCGCTCCCTAGTAGTAATCTCTCGACCCAGAACTCATGCGGGCCATGGCAGACGCAAGGGAACTACGATGAAGACTTGTTTGTTTTTGTGGATGAGGAGTTGAGGAGGAATGTGTAGTCATCTTGGAGTAGGTAGTATTTATAACCAAGTACTAATAAGCTCCTAAGTGGGGAACCGTTTAGGTTTTGATCGGTGTGAACATGTTTGTAATTAAATATAGCATGGTAGTAATTTGGAATGTGACGGGACGCAGGCTCAAAATTTATTGACGGTTCTAATTTCTAAGTGCGGCACTATTCCTGGATGGCGTAACGTGGGCACGCGTTCTCGGCCGCGTACGTGGCGTTTGCACCATAGGGTGCACTGCAATAGGCGATGTCAGCACACGTCTTGTTCCATCAACCGTGTGCGCTCGTTATTACCATCGTGCACGCTTCTTTTAATTAGAATGTGTGCCCGTCTAGCGCACACACGTTGATCTGTCTAACTATTTCTGTTTGTTGTGGCTAATCGCAAACAGCTCATCCGTGTGAAGTGTATGCCGTCAAACGCAGACACCTTTATTTGGCTGGCCATTTCTGTTGTGTTGCCTAATCGCAAATAGTTCATCCATCTGAAGTGTATGCCGTCAATCGCAGATACCTTGATCTGGCTGACCGTTTCTATTGTGTTGCCTAATCACAAACAGTTAATCCGAGTGAATCGTATGCCGTATATCGCACACACCTTCATCTGGCTGCCCGTTTCTGTTCTTCTTCCTCATCGCAAACATTTCATTGAACTGAACCGTCTATCCCGCATTGCACACGCAACTAAAATCTGAACCGTGTTTGATGTATCCGCCATTGCAAATGTTTTGCCTCTTTTTGACGGTTTTTTTACATCACTGTTTGCGATTAATGCATTGCACACACTTTTGTCGAAGGGTCTCTGATTGTAGTGTCGCGTTAGCAGCATCCTGCAGTAGTGAGTGAAGATATCCGCTAATTGCTTGTTGGTACGAGCATGCTTAAGATTGATATCTCCTTTAGCAACATGATCACGAATGAAATGATGACGAACTTCAATATGCTTAGTTCGAGAATGTTGCATGGGATTGTGTGCAATCTTAATAGCATTCTCATTGTCGCAAAGCAATGGAACATGTGTATCCCATAATCTTTGAGAGTTTGGGTCATCCAAAGTAATTGAGCACAACATGATCCCGCGGCAATGTATTCCGCTTCGGCAGTGGATAAGGATACCGAGTTTTGTTTCTTGGAGGACCAAGAGACAAGGGATCTACCAAGAAATTGACTTGTACCCAAGTGGACTTTCTATCAACCTTGTCACCGGCATAGTCTGAGTCGGAATAGCCAACAAGATCAAAAGAGGACCTCTTAGGGTACCAAATGCCAAAGTTTGGTGTATGAATCAAATATCTCACTATCCTTTTCATGGCCTTAAGATGACATTCTTTTGGAGCAGCTTGATATCATGCATACATGCACACACTTAGCATACTATCGGGATGGAAGGCACAAAGATATAATAATGAACCAATCATAGATCGGTAAACCTTTTGGTCAACCGGGTTGCCATCCTTTGTCAAGTCAAGATGTCCACTAGTAGGCATGGGTGTTTTCATACCTTTGCTTTCTTGCATGTTGAACTTCTTGAAAAGATCCTTAGTATACTTTGTTTGTGAGAAAAATGTACCTTCCTTAGTTTGCTTGGTTTGCAAACCAAGGAAAATTTTGAGTTCACTCATCATAGACATCTCAAACTTCTCCGACATTAACCTTCCAAACTTTTCACTAAAATGGGGGTTAGTAGAACCAAATATGATATCATCCACATAAATTTGGCACACAAATAATTCTCCATTAACCCTTTTAGTAAAAAGAGTAGACTCAATTTTCCCAATTTCAAAGCCTTTTTCAATAAGAAAGTTAGTTAAGCATTTATACCAAGCTCTAGGGGCTTGTTTAAGACCATAAAGAGCTTTGTGAAGTTTGTAAACATGATTAGGTTTCTTGGGATTAACAAAGCCGGGAGGTTGTTTAACATAAACTTCCTCCTCAATTTCACCATCTAGAAAAGCACTTTTAATGTCCATTTGGTATAAGGTGATATCATGGTGATTGGCATAAGCAAGTAAAATGTGAATGGACTCAAGTCTAGCAACGGGGGCATATGTCTCACCATTGTCCATACCTTCGACTTGAGTGTAGCCTTGAGCAATGAGACGGGCCTTGTTGCGTACAACTTGTCCATCTTCATCTTTCTTATTCCGAAACACCCACTTGGTTCCAATGAAATTTTGATCATCGTTGGGCTTTTCAACCAATGTCCATACTTGATTCCTCTTGAAGTTGTGTAGAACTTCGTGCATAGCATTTATCCAATCCGGATCCTCAAGGGCTTCTTCTACCTTCATAGGTTCAATACTAGAAATGAATGAGTAATGTTCACAAAAGTTAGCCAAACAAGTTTTAGAGCGAGTGATTCTCGCGATGTTGATGTCGTCAAAGATTTGTTCAACGGGATGATCCTTTGAGACTCTTGCTCTAACTCGTGAGAGCTTTTGCTTGGGTTGTGGTGGAACATCATCATCTTCTTCTTCATTGTTGTTGGCGTTGTCGTTCACTTGTGGAGGTGGGCAAGGAGATCTTGGTGGGTCATCTTGTTGTACTTCCTCATTTCCTTCATCTTGATGTGCTTCACTTGTGGATGCCTCCATGTCAACTTGTGGTTCACCTTGGTGTGAAGTTGAGGCTTCCACTTGAATGGACGAACTGCTCTCCTTCTCCTCCGTTGGGCGAATTTTGCCAATAGACAAATCTTGAATTGCTTCCGAGGGATCTTTGTCTCCTACATCAATTGGCAATTGCTCTACTTGCGAGCCATTAGATTCATCAAACTTCACATCTACCGTCTCTTCAACCTTTCGGGTGAAATTGTTGTAGACACGGTAAGTGTGAGAGTTTGAGCCGTAACCGAGTAGAAAACCTTCATGAGATTTAGGAGCAAATTTCAAACGATGATGCTTATCAAGAATGTAGAATTTGAGCCAAATACTCAAAAGTATCCAACTTTGGGTTTGTTATCGGTGAGTAGCTCGTATCCCATTTTGCCGAGAAGCTTGTGAAGATATATTCGATTCGTAGCATGACAAGCTGTCTCAATCGCTTCCGCCCAAAAGTGTCTTGGTGTCTTGTATTCATCAAGTGTCATTCTCGCCATATCAATAAGTGTCTTGTTCTTCCTCTCAACAACTCCATTTTGTTGAGGTGTGTACGTAGCCGAGAACTCATGTGCAGTCCCTTCTTTGTCAAGAAAGGTATCCACATTGACGTTCTTGAACTCCATTCCATTATCGCTCCAACCTTCTTGATCTTCACTTAAAATTGATTTTGGGCCTTCTGAGCGAAGTTCTTAAAGATCTTTTGGACCTGCGATTTGTCATCAAGAAAGAATACCCACGTAAATCTTGAAAAATCATCAACAATGACCAAACCGAAAGAGTTACCACCAAGGCTCTTATAAGCATTGAGACTGAAGAGATCCATGTGAAGTAGCTCAAGAGGTCTTCTCATGGTCATGATGTTCTTCATAGGATGACTTCCTCCAACTTGTTTTCCTGCTTGACAAGCACTACAAAGTCTATCATTGTCAAAAATAACATCTTTAATACCAAGGATATGATCATCTTTAATGATTTTATCAAGATTTCGCATGCCAACATGTCCTAACCTTCTATGCCATAACCATCCTTTAGAAGATTTAGCAATTAATTAAACAAGTACGAGGTTGGGCTCTATTAGTGAAATCAACAATGTATAGATCACCTCTTCGAATGCCGGTAAAGGCCATATTATGATTATCCCTACGAAACACTTGGCAATCTACTTCGGTAAACACATATTGAAACCAAAGTCGGCTAGTCTAGATACGGAAAGAAGATTGTAACTAAGAGATTCAACGAGCATAACATTTTGAATAGAGCTATCATTGGATATGGCCACCTTACCAAGGCCAAGTACCTTACCCTTGGAGTAGTCTCCAAAAGTGACATACTTGCGTGGACCATCATTTTTGGCAAGATCACAGAACATTTCTTTATCTCCGGTCATGTGATCGGTACATCCACTATCAAGAATCCACTCTTTTCCTCCGGCCATATAGTCACGAAGATTTTCCATGAGACTAAGATTTCTCATAGTCTCCTCATAGTCAATATCACTTTCTTCGTCTTCAGCATAATAATTGTGCTCAACGTCATCATCATGTATATGATCATCACCTAGGTCAAATGATTCGTTAGATTTATGACCATGACAATGTTCAAGTTTGTGGATTCTAATTGTCTCCGCGATGATGCTACTATAATGATTCCAACATCACCCTTGGCATGCATAAGATCACGGAGCTCAAATAGACATTCATCAAACTTGGGATCACTAGGCTTCATCTTATGAAAAGAAATGGATTTTTGAAGAATTTCATCCAGATTTTTCAAGGAGTAATTTTGAAAGCGTTCCTCAAGATAATTCCATATAGTACATGCACATTTAAAGGTTGGCAAGCAAACAAGCACATTTCTAGGCAATCCTCTAATGATAAGATCAATAGTTTTAAGATTGCGAACCATGTCAAGATACTCATCGGGGGTAGGATGCAAAGGATCAATGTGAGGCACAAAAGAGCTAAGAATATACTTGCTCAAATTATATTCATTGAAAATCTCAAGCATCTCATATTTCCATGAACCATAAAACTCCCCATCAAGAATAGGCACTCTATGTCTAATACTCACGAACGTAGACTCATCCATCTTCCTCCAATGGCGATCAAACCAAAACAATGGAGACCAAAGCTCTAATACCAATTGAAAGGATCGAGAAGAGGGGTCTAGAGGGGGGTGATTAGACCCTTAACAAGTAAAAGTGGCAGTTTTTAGTTTCTTCAAGTTAAGGTTGAGTTTAGCACAAGTTAAAGGGCATCCAATACATCTCAAGCAAGCATGACAAGAGTATAGGCAGCGGAAAGAGTAAGGCATGCAATTTGTAAGAATGTAAAGGCATGGGATTGGAATGTGCAAACACAATGGAGACGCAGAGAATTTTTGGCGTGGTTCCGATAGGTGGTGCTATCGTACGTCCACGTTGATGGAGACTTCAACACACGAAGGGTAACGGTTGCACGAGTCCACGGAGGGCTCCACCCATGAAGGGTCCACGAAGAAGCAACCTTGTCTATCCCACCATGGCCATCACCCGCAAAAGACTTGCCTTACTCAGGTAGATCTTCACGAAGTAGGCGATCTCCTTGCCCTTACAAACTTCTTGGTTAACCTCCACATCATGTCGGAGGTCCCAAGTGACACCTAACCAATCTAGGAGACACCACTCTCCAAAAGTTAATAGACGGTGTGTTGATGATGAACTCCTTGCTCTTGTGCTTCAAATGATAGTCTCCCCAACACTCAACTCTCTCTCTCTCTTTCTCATAGATTTTTCTATGGTGGAAGAAGGATTTGAGTGGAAAGCAACTTGGGGAAGGCTAGAAATCAAGGTTCAAATTGTGGGAATGAAATCTCTTGATCTCAACACATGAGTAGGTGGTTCTCTCTCAGAAAATGAATGGTGGAAGTGTAGGCACGTTCTGATGGCTCTCTCACTTGGTAAGAGGAGGGTGGAGGGGTATATATAGCCTCCACACAAAATCCAACCGTTACACACTTTTGACCGATCCCGGTGGCACCGATTAGAAAACTCAGTGGCACCGATCTGTACAAAAATATGAACGTTAGGAATCTCGGTGGGACCGACGAGAACAGCTCGGTGGGACCGATGTGCTAGGGCTTAGGGCAAACTTCATCTCGGTGGCACCGATTGCATCATCTTGTTGGGACCGAAGTGAATGCAATGAGCAACAGAGAATCGGTCAAGCCAACTCGGTGGGACCGATTGCAACATCTCGATGGGACCGAAGTGAATGCAACAAGTCACAGAGCGTTGGCATGGCCATCTCGGTGGGACTGAGATCCGTATCGATGTGACCGAACTGTCAGGGTTTTGGCAGTGGCTATGTCTAGATGAACTTGGTGGCTCCAGATGGGAAATATCGGTGGAGCCGAGTTTGGGAATTAGGGTTTGGACATATTTTTATAGAGAAAGTGGCTGAGGGTTTTGGAGCAATATCACTAAGCACTTTAGCAATAAGATCATTATGCAACACCTCATCCCTTTTAATAGTATTGACTTTCCTATGGACTCAATGTGATCTTTGATCACTTAAACAAAAATGTAGAGGTTTGAGCTTTTGTCAATCCTTGTCCTTACCATTTTGAAGTGGGTTCCACATCCTCTTGTCCTTGCCACTCCATGGTTGAACTTATCTGAAATATACTAGATAAAACTATTAGTCCAACAAGAGATATGTTGACATTAATTACCAAAATCATCCAGGGAGCACTTGTGCTTTCAGATGTGCAAGCTCTTAATGTAAAGGAACGTCACTTTATATTGCCCCTTGTGATAGCAATATTTATTATGTAGTCGGTCGCTTTTATTTCTTTACATCACAAGTTTGTATAAAGCTTATTTTCCCTTAAAATAAAAGATCATACATGTTGTATGCGATTATTGTAGTGTTATCTGAAAGTGTTAAACATTGAAACTATGTTCTTAAATTGTGCTATATATGACTACAACAATAATATTACTGTTAAAATGAAATAGCTGTCACGGCAGCCAAAAATACTGCCATGACAACTCTTTTTCTTTTGGCTTGGCAAAATATATCACTGGTGCCCAAAAACCATTGCACACGACAGGTACAAACAATAATAGTGACGGGCAATGCACCCGCCATTGAAGCCATGTTATCAGTGGCGGTAGTCTTGCCCGCCATTGATAGTATTTTTGTTGGGAACGTTGCATGAAAACAAAAAAAATTCTACGCACACGCAAGATCTATCCATGGAGATGCATAGCTACGAGAGGGGGAGAGCATCTTCATACCCTTGAAGATCGCTAAGCGGAAACATTTATCAACGCGGTTGATGTAGTCATACACCTACACGATCCGTCCTGATCAAGTACCGAACATACGGCACCTCCGTGTTCAGCACACGTTCAGCTCGATGAAGTCCTCGCCTTCTTGATCCAGCAAGACGGGCGAAGTAGTAGATGAGTTCCAGCAGCACGACGGCGTGGTGACGGTGTTGGTGAAGAACAATCTCCGCAGGGCTTCGCCAAGCACAACGAAAACTATGACGGAGGATAAACTAGAGGGGACGGGGTTGCCGGCACATGGCTTGGTGATTCTTGATGTCTCTTGGGTGCTAGCCCTGCCCCTCTATTTATATGTTGAGCCTTGGGGTCGAAACTTGGAGTAAAAGCCTCCTCAAAGTCGGTTTTTCCCGAAAGGCAAGAGTCCTTCTCGGACTCCAGGACCAGACGCCAGGGTTCCCGGCGTCAGGGCCCAGACGCCAGGGTCCCTGGTGTCTGGCCTCTGGTCTCCGCAAAACTCCCTTTTGCACTTTCCAAAATCCTCGTGGGCTTTCCCCTTTGGCCCAAATAAAGTGTTCTCATACCCAAACATTTCGGGAAACATCCCGGAACCCCTTCCGGTGAATTCCGGAACCCTTCCGGAGACCAAACACTATTATCCCATATATCAAACTTTACCTCCGGACTATTTCGGAGCTCCTCGTCATGTCCGTGATCACATCCGGGACTCCGAACAATATTCGGTCACCAACATACATAACTCATATCATACTATATCGTCAACGAACGTTAAGCGTGCGGACCCTACGGGTTCGAGAACTATGTAGACATGACCGAGACACCTCTCCGGTCAATAACCAATAGCGGAACCTGGATTCCCATATTGGCTCCTACATATTCTACGAAGATCTTTATCGGTCGAACCATTATGACAACATACATAATTCCCTTTGTCCATCGGTATGTTACTTGCCCGAGATTCGATCGTCGGTATCTTCATACCTAGTTCAATCTCGTTACCGGCAAGTCTCTTTACTTGTTCTGTAATACATCACCTCGTGACTAACTCCTTAGTCGTTTGCTTGCAAGCTTATGATGTGTATTACCGAGAGGGCCCAGAGATACCTCTCCGATACTCAAAGTGACAAATCTTAATCTCGATCTATGCCAACTCAACAAACACCTTCGGAGATACCTGTAGAGCATCTTTATAATCACCCAGTTACGTTGTGACGTTTGATAGCACACAAGACATTCCTCCGGTATCCGGGAGTTGCATAATCTCATAGTCGAAGGAATATGTATTTGACATGAAGAAAGCAATAGCAATAAAACTGAACGATCATTATGCTAAGCTAACGGATGGGTCTTGTCCATCACATCATTCTCCTAATGATGTGATCCCGTTATCAAATGACAACTCATGTCCATGGTTAGGAAACCTTAACCATCTTTGATCAACGAGCTAGTCAAGTAGAGGCTCACTAGGGACACGGTTTTTGTTTATGTATTCACACATGTATTTAGGTTTCCAATCAATACAATTCTAGCATGAATAATAAACTTTTATCATGAATAAGGAAATATAAAATAACAACTTTATTATTGCCTCTAGGGCATATTTCCTTCACTTTTAGCACTCGTTGTTGCTAGGCATTACTGCAGGAGTGAAAGGAGTGATGAACGGTGGATGAGGGTGTGGGCTAGTATCACGCTTCATTTTTTAACGATTTTTTTAAAAGGAGGATAGACCCCCCGGTCTCTGCATCTGGACGATGCATGCGGCCATCTTATTAATTATTCATAGAGGCCATACAAAGTAATACATCAGTCAGCCTGAAGCCACCATCTAGACAACACCTGCTGCTACTCATATCCCATTGAAGGTGTGCCGAATATCTGGGCCTAATACCAAACGGACATCGCACCAAACCCTAACATCTGAAGCTGGATGCCCCAGCCCAGCCACACACTGGGACTGGGTCCCATACCGGACCGACGCACTCTCAGAGGCTGCGCCACCACCTTCCACCGGTCCACCTTACCTGGCCTGCCGTCGACGCCACCACGACGCCAGAACTCCACCATCCTGCACGTATCCGTCCACACACGCCCGTCACCGTACCTTCGCAGCACCATGCCACCGGGATCCACCATCGGCCTTGCGGTGGATGAGACACCATTCTTCCGCTTGTCCCGTCCAACTAGCGCTTGCTCCAAAAAGATGCCCTCAGTACAGAAAACGGCATCGAAGGTACCGTCATCATCCGATCCGGTAGATCCAGATCTAGGGTTTCCCCCGAAGCATCACGAGTGGGGTGCCACGACCTGCAACAACGATGCCTCAAGAAGGGAACGGCGTCATAGACGCCGCCATCGTCCGCCATGACCGAAGTCGGCGTGATTTTCATTGGAAGTCGCGTCCCCCCAACCTCGCAGCTGGCTGGAACCGAACAGAGCCTCGCCGTGGAGACGAGGGCTGCCGTCGGCACGCCGGCAGGGATCCTCTAGCCGCCCCTCACCGATCCTCCTCGCGCCACCGGCCGGCCAAGGCCGTACCGAGACGGATCTGGACAGGACACCAGATCCGCAGCCATCGGAGCCACCCATGCGATCGCGGCCGCCACACCGCCGGCCATGTAGGTTCCCATCGCCGCCACACAGCAGGGGCGCCACCCTGATTGTCGCCCCTGGCCTCCCCGCGTGAGACGCCGCTTCCGCCTCACAGGATCTGCGGCGGCGACCACCCGCCCTGGATCTGCGGTGCAGGGCCCGCCGCCACCGCGGCCCTTGCCGACGGCAGCGGCGGCTGGGGATGGAGGAGCAGGGAGGGGCTGACGGCGCGGCATCGGGGGGCCCTGGCGCCGCCCGAGGGGAGGCGGCGCGAAGGGGAGGGGAGGGAATGTTGAAAACAAGTTCAGAAAGAGACGTGCCGAATTAGCAAAAAGAACGGCATTGAGAAGAATGCTGAGACGTGCCGAATTAGCAAACAATTTAAAGCTGCTACTGTAGAGGATTGATGAGGTGAAAATCTACTTCACTTGCTAGATAGCTAGCTTGGGATATGCTAACCCGCATGCATAGATCAAAAGCAACATTGCAATGTTTCAGAGCTGCGTATTGTTGTGAGACGCAAGCTACCTAGTTGGCAACTACATGGAATTAGTAATAATGCCAACAAAATCAGGCATGAATAGTTAGGTTATGGTTCTATCAGGCATTAATACTTCGTTGCATACTGTGGAGGTGCCCCTCGGTTACGGAATTGTAGAAAGTTCAGTTGCCGTAGTAGACATTCCGGAGACCACTTTAGATGTCGACTGGGTTGTTCGATTGCTACCCTACCCTGAGCGCAAATGCATGGTTTGCCTTTCCTTTGATCAGCCCGAGGTTCTCGTCTTTGCTATCTCCGCCTGGGGGCAATTTTGACAATTTTGACCTGTGGACGAAATCAATTCACAAAATGAACTGCCCGTAAAAAAATTCACTCGGCTGACCTTTTTGGGTGACGCCTGACACGAAGGCGCCACACCCTATGGTGCAGCGCCTAGCTCTGGGGCGTTGCACAGCTGTCCAGCATGGCAGCCCCGGGACCCGCACCCAGCAGTGCAGCGCCTCAGAGCTAGGCGCCACACATGTAATGTGCAGCGCCTAGACCTTAGGCGTTGCACATTGACTTAGATGCAACCGCCGCGCGCTAGCCCTCCCCCACCCACCCCCCATTCTTCAGCGCCTTGCCCTTAGGCGTTACACAAGCATCGTTGCGGCGGCGGCGGCGGCTGGCTCCTCTCCCCCTCTCAATCCGCTCTCCCAAATCCTTCACCAATCCATCCTAGAAGGTACTCTCTTCCGATCCCCTTCTTTCTATCCATAAAATGTATGTTATTTTCAAGATTTGGGGAACCCTTGTTTGATTAGATTAGAATCTTGCATGTATATAGATTTGTGGGACTTTAAAATTTGTAGATGATCTTTATTATTTTGCAACCCTAGTTTAGTTTATTTCTATTGAAAAGATATGCTTTGGATACATAGGTTGACATGTTATTTCTATGGAAAAGATATTTGTATTGAATCTTGCTTGTAGTAGGTCTAGTTTAGTTTATTTGTATTGAAATTATATTCCTATTGACAAGAATGCTTTGGATACATATGCTTTGAATCTTGCATATAGTAGGCCTAGTTTAGTTTATTTGTATTGAAAAGATAATTGTGTTGACAAGAATGCTTTGTTTGAAATTGTTAGGATGGTTTGGCTTCTCAATGATCACTGGGACCATCAACACCGATCGTACGCTATGTCGGTGCAGCAGCGGGTAATAAGCAAAGTTGTTGGTATTTTGAATTTTGTGTTTATTTCAAACACACATGTCCCATATGTAATATTCTGATTTGCTTGTTTGTAGGAGCTTCAACCTCTGAAGATTCGGTCTCACGGGGTCAACCTTGGGGGGATGCGCTATGATGAGTGGTACACACCATATGTAAGGGAGACAGGACTCCTCCCTTTCATTCAGTTGGTTAGCCGGTGGACGCCACCCCTCAATGCTGCACCAATCACCGCGCTTACTGATCGTTGGAGGCCGGAGACACACAGTTTCCATCTTCGGACCGGGGAGATGACCGTGACGCTTCAGGATATTGCTATGATCGCCGGTCTTCCTATCGAGGGGAATCCTCTATGTATGAGCACCGATTCTGATGGGTGGCGCGAGCAGATGCATGCCCTTATCGGTATGGTTCCTCCGGAGCCTCGGGAACCAGAAGCAGAAGACAAGAAGAAGGAAAGAGTCGCAGCCGGTGCTCCTTTCACCTGGATTGCATAGAACTTTGGTACTTGCCCTGAGGATGCTAATGAGGATGAGGTCAAGACATATGCTCGTGTCTACATGTGGTACGTTATATCCAGGACTATGTTTGCTGATGGCACAGGCAAGAATGCTCCATGGATGTGGCTGAAGGTGTTGACCGTCTTCGATAGCAAATGGAGTTGGGGTTCGGCGACACTGGCTTACTTGTATAGACAGGTAGAAAGTTGTTTTTTTCACTTCATTGCTACATTATCAATGCGATCTTCCTGTTAATTCAACCATGTTCTCTTTTATGTGCAGTTGGATGAAGCCTGTTGTAGGAAATCAAAGGATGGAGGTATTGGTGGTTGTATGCTCGCACTTTCTGTATGGAGCTGGGAGCGATTGCCGGTTGGACGACCGAAGACCGTGAAGTACGAGGATTGGGACGACAAAGATGACCCACTACAGTTGCCCACTTGGGCTTACAAGTGGGATGTGGTAAATGAGACGACGGATGATCCCTCGGTCATGTACAAGTTGTACACGAGCGAGCTGGACACGATTACGGCTGAGCAGGTGACTCGACATTGTATAAATGATTCTCATGCTTCTATCGTAACTTGAAATCAATTTTGCATTCTATGCTATGTTGCAGGTAGAATGGGAGTCGTATGGAAGAGGGGATAGTTTTGGTAACCCTAGAGAGTTCGTGCTGAATCCGATGTGCACTAGGGATAGGGATCTTTGGCATATGCGGTGCCCACTCATATGCAACTGGGCGGTTGAGCTTCACCTGCCACATCGGGTGTACCGCCAGTTTGGTTTGTTCTAGCCACACCCGCCGGAGTGGGAGGACATGGATAAGTTGCTACACGCGTAAGATATAATTAACCTTGAGCACTTAGCAACTTCTCGACGGTTTCGATGGTGCTAATATTCTGTTTCTAACTTGCAGGTTGGATAGGAGAAGGCAGCGGAAGATCAAGGATTGGGACAGGCATCACAGGAAGTATATCATACAGTTCGCGCTTAGTGTGGAGCAAGCTAAGGCTGGAAAACGAGCCCAGCTTCGTGAGCATTGCCCGATCACGTTCAACAACTATATCACATGGTTTCTTGCAAGTACCCGTGTGGAGGTATGCAAGCCGGCGTATGATGAGGAGATTTTGGAAGATCCCACCGTCTTCGATGAGCTAACCCAGCACGAGTACAACAAATTAGTCAAGGAAGGCACCTCAGTCCCTTCAGCTCCAATGATGAACTTTGTGGTATTTCCCCTTTTTGCTTTTCCATTCGCACTATTCACATCTTCGCTTGCCTAACACATTAATGTCGTTTCTGTTCATAGCGTACCCAGATCAAAAAAGTAGCTGATGAGACCAAGACTATTATGGAGACAACCCCGGTTGGGAAAAGCGATGGGGAAGGTGCACTTCGAGCATTCATTAAGGTTCACATCTCCTTCAATTGTCCATGTAACATGTGTTGCTACGCTCGATATCTCATTCACTTGTACATGTTGCAGCGCCAGGGCCAAAGGTTAAGGCGGCTATCAAACCTTGTCGGTTGTCGTGACCCCGAGTATGTATCACCTCAGTGGTGTAGGTCGGCGACACCATCAGATCCCACTTCTGGCCATGGTGCTCCTTTGGAGGATGAGGATGTGGGTGTGGTCACCCAAGAGGTATGCCAATAGCATATATTCAATTATTGATGCATTGCTAACTTTATCCTCACACATGGTCTTTTCCATATCTTTTCTTTTTGTAATAGGTTGCTGATGACATGACCTTGGAGACCTACCAAGTTCAGTTAGCATACATGTTAAAGCCTAGGAGGGGAATCAATAAGTACACACCCGAAGACTTCACCGAAAGAGGCAAGAGGACGGTCGGCACCTCGCGGATGGCGGCTTTGGATGACTATGTGGATGAGGTGGAGGAGCCGGAGCCGGAGCGGGTTGCTCGTCCTAGGAAAGCGAAGAAGATAGCCAGCAGGAGGGGGGAGGAGCCAATAAGCGCGGAAGGAACTAGTCGTCGTCCTCTATTTGTTATGTAACTCGCCTAGTGGGCGTTTTTCTTATGTCGAACTTGATATGTCGTTGAACTTGAAGTGGTGGTAGCTCTTAGTAATGTTGAACTTGAAGTGATTGTATGTCTTAGTAATGTTGAACTTGAAGTGATGGTCACTCTTAGAAATGTTGTCTTTGTTGAAGTTGAAGAGGTGTTGAAAATGTCATAATGATGATCATTACTGTTTATTCTATGATGCAAGTATATGTGCCAGAAAATGTGCCTTAAAATGTGCCTGAAATGACCCAGTTTGAGGGACAAGAAAACACTAAGTGTTGGTGCAGCGCCTAGCAGGGAGGCGCCACACTGTATAGTGCAACGCCTAGAACAGAGGCGTTGCACGATACAGTGTGGCGCCTCCCTTCTAGGCGCCACATCAACACTTAGCAAATTTTTGGCCTCAAACTGAGTGAAAACTTTCTGTTGCTCTCTGGATAGCTCTACCCAGGCGTGCAATGCCTCCGAGCTAGGTGCCACACCGTCCAGTGCAACGCCTAGCTCTGAGGCGTTGCACGCCTGGGTAGAGCTATCCAGAGAGCAACAGAAGCTACAGCCAGGTACAGCCTAGTGTGACGCCTAGCTCTGAGGCGCCGCACTGTATTGTGCAACGCCCAGATCGCAGGCGTTGCACTACACAGTGTGGCGCCTCAGTGCTGGGCACCACACCAACACTTAGCCATTTTAGCCCCAAACTAGGTGCAAAGTTTCTGCTGCTCTCTGGATAGCTCTTCTTCTTTGTGCAACGCCTCCGAGCTAGGCGCCACACCACGCAGTGCAACGCCTAGCTCTGAGGCGTTGCACGCCTGGGTAGAGCTATCCAGAGAGCAACAGAAGCTACAGCTAGGTACAGCCTAGTGTGGCTCCTAGCTCTGAGGCACCGCACTGTATTGTGCAACGCCCAGATCGCAGGCGTTGCACTATACAGTGTGGCGCCTCAGTGCTGGGCACCACACCAACACTTAGCCATTTTTTGGCCCCAAACTGGGTGCAAAGTTTCTGCTGCTCTCTGGATAGCTCTTCTTCTTTGTGCAACGCCTTCGAGCTAGGCGCCACACCACGCAGTGCAATGCCTAGCTCTGAGGCGTTGCATGCCTGGGTAGAGCTATCCAGAGAGCACTACAGCCAGGTACAACCAGGTACAGCCTGGTGTGGCGCCTAGCTCTGAGGCGCCGCACTGTACAGTGCAACGCCTCTGAGCTAGGCGTTGCACTTGGACTTTGCAATTTTTTTGGCAAACTGAGAACTGTGAAGATAGCATATGCACACAGAGTAGTGTGATGATGTGCAGTAGGATTGATAGCAAACAGACAACTGTGAAGACAACATATGCACAAAGTACTTCACGACACATAGTAGTTCGTAACACATAGTACTTCAACTTGAGGAGTAGTTCATACAACAAAATCGAGGAGGAAATACATAGTACTTCACGACACATAGTAGTTCACAACCAAATCGAGGAGGAGTCCAAAATACATAGTAGTTCATGACCCATAGTAGTTCACAACCAAATCGAAGAGCATAGTTTAGAGGATAACACGGTCATAGTCCACAAGCAACTTGAAGATGACATAGCTCTATTGCGTAGAGCAAGGCCCCTTTCCCTTCTTCTTCTTCCTCTCTTCTTCTTCTTCCTCCTCCCTTTTCCTTATGCGGTGAGCCTCCTTAACCACCCTCTCCATGAATATCTTGTTCCCCCTCTCTTTCTTTTCAGCTTCGAATGCCCAAAGTTTCAAGGTTCTTTCTTGAAAATCCTTGAGACGCTTCTTCTGTGCCTCCTCACATTTCCTCTTCAACGCTCGCTCCCTAGCGCGACACTCAAAAGATGCTCTCTCTCTTTCCTTCCTCTTCTCTTCGAGCTCCTCTTGCTTCTTCGTCTCTAGTGCAGCTGCATCCTCCTCTCTTAGCTTCTTCGCAGCCTTCTCCCACCATCCCGCCATGTCACCTTCGCCATCCTTCTCCTCCACTCCCTTCATTGTTGGTTTGTTGGGTTGAGAAGCCGCCATACCTACAATGAGTGAAACATAATAGTTAGTAATGACAATAAGAACAAATTGAAGAACATGTACATTGCAACATATAAGGACAACAAGAACATATGAAAAAAAAAATTGAAACATTATAGTTAGTGAGTAACATACGGAAATGGTCCATCGAGGTATCCAAACATTCCTCTATAACAACCTTCCCCAAGACCACCACCTTGGCCAAGTCTACCACCAAGGCCAAGACCATCACCGAGGCCAAGAGCACCACCACGGCCAAGTCCACCACCAAGGCCAAAACCATCACCAAGGCCAAGACCACCACCACGATCAAGACCACCACCACGAGCTCTACCACCACCACGGCCTTGACCACCACCACGAGCTCTACCACCACCACGGCCTCTTGTAAGTCCTAGTTGCCTCCCTCTTTGTTGCCTAGATCCTCTTTGGCTACCACTTGGTTGCCTTGGCACTTGTTGGCTACCACTTGGATCCCTTGGCACTTGTTGGCTACCACTTGGATCCCTTGGCACTTGTTGGCTACCACTTGGTTGGCTACCTTGTGTAGCTCCTTGTTGGCTTGTGCTTGCATTATTTTTCTTTGACCTCTTTCTTGGTTTCGTACATTTTCTTTTGTTGTGGCCATGACCTTTGCATTCCCCACAACGGGAGCTCTCACGAGGCTCCTGGAATTGGTCGTTGCCAGATTCGCGGCGGCCACCATGGCCCCATCCATCCATGTCGCCTCTAAGATGCTTTGTCTGCCGTCTACCCCATTTAACAACCTTCAACTCCGGATCCGGCCATAGTTGAAGTCCATGGTACTCCGGCCATTGTGATTGGTCAAAGTATGGGTGAAAGCGGGGAGCCCATATTTTCTTGACCGTCATGATTGAGAACTCTGACTCCCTCACGGTGAGGGGGTGATTGACGTCCACATTCCTAATGCGACCGGCGGTATACAAGTGTGAGCATGGGAGATGAAGCAACAATAGCCTCCCGCAAGAGCAATCACACCGTGTTAACGTGACCTTGAAAGCCCGACCTCCATGTTGGCGGCCATCGTTTGTGGTTCCTCCTGGCTCTTTCACTTCGTACTTCCACTCTTCGTTGTCATATAGTATAGCTCTTGTGAGTCCGCCTTCCGTGATTGAAATTCCAACCATTCATCAACCTTGGGTGGGAACTTGTACTTGTACTTGCGCTTGTTCTCACCCGCTATCTATGCATCCATTTCCATCGAGTACTTTAGAAAGTACGCATTCATCTTGTCAAATGTGTATTGAACTATTGCAGTCACGGGTAATCCACGTGCACCTTTGAGCACCCTATTGAAGCATTCGGCCATATTGCTTGTCATTTGATCGTATCTCCGTCATCAAAAGCACGTGCCCACTTGTTCCGGTATTGAATGTGCCTATTGAGAAAGTCTTGACCCCCGGGATCAAGTTTTTTGTGTGCTAGCAATTTGTCGAACAAAGTGGCAAACCGCTTGTCGGAGAAAGCGAGACAACAATCTTGAAGATCATCGGCCAACTCCTTAAGGCCACATGCCCTATAGAAGTTCGAACAAAAGTGCCTCATGCACCATCGATGGTGCAACGGAGCATGCCCGGGAATGTCAATCTCCACCGCATTAAGAATTCCTTGATGCCGATCCGATATGACACAAATTTCCCTCTGAACGGGTAACACCTTCGTCCTCAAAAGACGCAAAAACCACTCCCAGTTGTCATTGTTCTCCACCTCAACCAAAGCAAATGCCAATGGCAACACCCGGTTATTGGCATCACTTGCTATCGCAACCAACAAGGTGCCCTTGTATTGTCCGGTCAAGAACGTGCCATCAATGGCGATGACCGGCCTACAGTGTTCGAAAGCCCTCACGCATTGCTCGAACGCCCAAAATGCACGGCCAAATACTCGGACTTTCCTTCCGTCATGAACCGTTGTTTTTTCCCCATGAGGCTCGACCACATGAACCATGCCCGGGTTTGTGGCGGCCATGGCTAACAACAACCTAGGGATTCGGTTGTATGCTTCCTCCCAAGTACCATACAACATCTTAAATGCGGCTTGCTTCGCCTTCCATGCCTTGCCGTATTTCACCTTGTAATGAAAGATGGCTTTCACAAGGTCCATGACATGTTGGATGCTCATTGTTGGAAGTGTGGATATTGAGTTGGAGAGCCTGTAAGCGATGAACTCGGATGTGAGTTGTCTGTGGTCTTGGGACACAACCTTGCCATCCACCCTTTTGCCTCGGCACATGTGAGTTGTCACACAACTCACTACGTGCCAAGTGGGACCTCCTTTCCATGGTCTTGCACACACAATCCACGGACATTTTTCATCTTCACATGCACATGCAACCGTGTAGCGCACATTGACGTCCGAGTTCACCACCTTGTGTGGACGATAATGCGTAACCGAGTAGTTGTCGAGCCACATCTTCAAGTCCAAGAAGGTTTCAAACTTAGACCCGCGAGCAATCCCGTTCTTGCTGTCATCCAAATCACGGTGAGATCTTGGCCTAATCCCAAGAGATATACCTTGGCCACCATCTACCACGGCTTCATCCGCGAGACTAACATCCTTGAACAATGTAGTCCGATGATCCCGACCGAATACCTTCTCGAAAGCTTCGGCCTCCTTCACCGTGAACCCCTCCTCATCAACTTGTTCATCGGGACCTTCGTCATCCGAATCCGATGCATAGCCACAGGAATAAGGGATGGAATGGTCCATTGTCTCTTGCAAATGATATTTGTCGAGATCACCCACATTGTTGTCATGGAGATCAACTTCATTGTCATCGTCCGCATACTCATCATTCTCCTCTTGCAAAGCTTCATTTTGCATGTTTGGAAACGGGCTCAATGTTGGCCTCACTTCTTGGGTCAAAAAAGGTTCAACAATTTCATCTCGGTTCAAGGGTGGGGGGCTACTAGCAACCAAAGGGGAGGGGTTCTGGTTCAAGTCCAAATGCAAACTTGAATCAACTTTCTTCGTTGCAAATAACTCAAGAGCCTTGTCTAGTGATTCGGCCACCGTCTCCTTGTATGCAACCCAACGTTGCTCCGAGTTGACACACATTGTCTTCCAATGGATGTGCATTCCAAAACCAACATTATGCCTTCCCTCCAACTCAACGATATCACTAGGGTCCATCCAATTCAAATCTTTCCTCACTTGTTGCAAGAGCTCCGCATAGCTAGGACTATTATCAAACACCATGTCAAGCTCATCCGGGTCCGGTTCAATATTGCCTTTCAAGAAGGTGTCTTTGTCCCCATGATGAACAAACACACATATTCTTCCCATCCCTATAAGCATTCAAACAACCCTATAAGCATTCAAACAACACAACATAACATTTCTTCCATGAGTACTAATCCAAGGATTAACACGGAATACAAACCCTAACATATATATGAAACAACAACCCTAACCCTAACCCTTGCCCCAACATAACAACACCCATAACCTTAACCCTAACATACTAACAAGCCTAACCCTAGCACCAACATAAGAACACCCATAAGAATAACCCTAACATACTAACAAGCCTAATCATAGGAAATTGGCAAACAAACATCTCACATCTCCATGCAAATCTCTAGATCCATACAAAACTAGGGTTTCCCCAAACTAGCAACAAATGAGCAATTTGTTTACATTACTTGGATCAAAACAAGGGGATCGGAGAAGATTGCCTTGAGGGAGGGTTTGAGTTTGAAATCCACGGACAAAATCTTCAAATTTGGAAGATTTGGGGAAGGATTTGAGAGGGGGAGAGAGGGGAAGAGGGGGCAAATCTCATGTGGGGATGCTTTGGGGGTTGGGGTGTGTGTGGGGGGAGTGGGGGAGGGGGGCCAGCCAGCCAACTAGTAACAGACAGTGCAGCGCCTAAGGGCTAGGCGCTGCACATTACATGTGTGGCGCCTAGCTCTGAGGCGCTGCACTGCTGGGTGCGGGCCCAGGGGCTGCCACGCTGGACAGAGGTACAACACCCCAGAGCTAGGCGCTGCACCGTAGGGTGTGACGCCTGCGTGTCAGGCGCCACTCAAAAAGGTCAGCCGAGTGAATTTGTTTTAGGGGCAGTTCATTTTGTGATTTGATTTCGTCCACAGGTCAAAATTGTCAAATTTGCCCCGCCTGGGAGCTCCTGGCTGCGCAGAGCTGTCGGACTCGGGCCTAGGGAATCGGTGGCCTTAGCTTCTGCCTTGGTACACGTAGAATCACAGTTCTGTCTTGTAGAGTAAATTTTCTCCTCCTCACGGTTCTAAGGTCACGGCAACCCGTAAATTTCCCCCGCATCTATCCGCAGACACAAAGAACCAGTTCGTGGTCATTGATGCGGAGGCCGCTGTCCAATGCTGCCCGCATACATTCGGACAACAATTCCAACTAATCAGATGAAATTCGTTCAAACCGGACGGATTTCATTGAAGCTCGGACATAATTTAAATAAAACATCGATATTTCAACCATTTAACAAAAAATATATTTAAAAAAACCTAAGCCTTATACCGGACGACCACATCGTACGCGTGGCGGCCCTGCCCTACCGCACCGCTGCTTCCGTTGGTGTCGTTGTCGTTGGAGTCCCTCTAGCGGCGGAACGGCGCCGGAGGGCCGCGGCTGCCTGCCACTCGCATGGGGGCCACTTCGCCTCCTGCTACGCTGTGCGGAGTGCCATCGCGGCCACTGCGACATGGCCTACGGAGCCTGGCGGCGACCTGGCCGCGACCGGTGTTGGTGGAGCAGTCGCTAAGCGACCACTTCTCGCTGTCAAGGCGACGAAGGTGCCCGGCGGTCGTCTCCACGGTGGTCATGGAGCGGTTGAGCGCCCACGCACCGGCGAGTTCAGGGTCGTTGAGGACCCAGTTCGGCGCCATGTCGCTCTTCGCGAATGCGAAGCGACGACCGGCATTGCGTCGGTCGTAACTCACTTGTTGCCTCACCGCATGCTCCGCCTCGAAGAAGAAGGCCCTCGAGCCCGAGGCACCTCGGTAACCGCCTCCTTCGACATAGTGGAGGAGGAGGCTCCATGCCTTCTTGATCGCGGACGGCAACTCCTCCTTGACGGCAAGGCGGTGGCGGCGACGATGGCGCGTCCATGCGGCCGTACTGGCTACGCGGCCGGATGCCGGCTCCTCCTTAACCCGGCGTCCGATCTGGAAGCCGAGGTGGTGCAGGGGTGAGGTCGGCTCCTCCTTCACACGGCGTCCGATCTGGACGCCACGGTTGTGCTGGGGTGAGGCCGGCTTGTCCTTCACATGCCGGAGCAGGGACACCAGCTCGCACTTCACTCAGTGGTGCGGCGGGGACAGCGGCTCCTCCTTGACGCGCGCCGAGGATGGCGGTGACGGGCCCAGGTGACGGAGCGACCGCTCCGTCATTATCTCGATCTGACAGACAAAATCTTCGTCCGTCAGAGCGGTCTCCTTGAGGAGTCGGGACGGCTGCGGCGGCGGCGCGTGGTCCTCGTCACTGGAGGAGATGACGATCTCCTCCGTGGTGGAGGAAACGGCCACCATGGACGCCGACGGGCCCGGAGAGCGTGCGCGGCGGCGCCAAGAACCGCCGGGGAGGAGCTTCCGCCTACTCCGCCTACCGGCGCGGAGCACCACGACTTCGACGTCGCCTCAGCCCGGGTCGCAGAGGAGGAGGGGCTCAGGCACGGAGACGGGAAAGGGGAAGGGGCCAGTGCTCGGGGAGGGGGAGTGCGGCTCTGTGTGTCGCCGGCGCACGGCTTAAATAGCCGCGGCAAGGCCCAGGCGAAGGGGCGATCAACCCGCTTTAAAGCGGCGCAGCGGCCGGAGTTGGTTCCTCGGGACGCGGCGTCCACATTGAATCGGCGACGTCTGAGAGGTTAAGTCCGTCAGCGCTGCCCTCTCGTCTGGTCAAATCGCGGCATCAATGTCGGCCGCTGCATGCTCTTGGCCGGCATGAATGCGGCGCAGCAAGCGGAGCGGCGCGTGGGATGGAAAGTGCGGGAGGGGTGGGTGGGGTTTTGGGTGGGCCAGGGCGGTCAGAAGCCCTCCTCCCCCACATTTTTCTCCGGTTTGCAGGAGAAAACGCGTTCGGACCGCGTCGCGGACCAATACAGACCCGTGTTAAATGGCTTCCGCGGTTCGGACGGATACGAACAGTTTAAAAGTCGGTGTTGAAGATGCCAGTTCACACAACCGGATCCATGGAGGTTGATGTACCCTGACACAAACGAACGACGACTGTAACCTCAGTCAAACAATGAACCAAACACGGCGTGTAGATTATAGCTATTATTATTGTTTTTGAAAGATCCAACACTGGCTGGCTTGTCATTGATTTAGCAGAGAGCAGATGGAAAACATGGTGTGATCAAGTGATCAAATGGGTGACAGAGGCAACAGAGATACAGAAGGGGCCCTTGAGCCCAAAAACTGGCTATTCAGGCATGGTTACAGTTCCATGGGAGCAGCCAAACACTGTCTTGAGCAGTTTCTCACAAGAAGGAGGTTACTCTCACACATGGAAACTACTCAGGCATGTTGATCAGGATCAGTGCAGCAACCAAGAAGTTCACACCACCAGGTAAAAATGTACTACAGTCGATAGAGCGGAATAAAAATTAATCACGATATGATCATGAGACTTGACAAATCAAGGGAAATTTCGAAACGAACAAGTTCGACGAAATCTTTGAATTTCTCACTTTATTATATTCAAATTTATGTATCCCTATATAACAAAGTGGCATATTTTTGCTGGAACAGCGACCAAACGAAAGTTGATAAGGTTGGTTAATTTTTGGGACGTGGAGTTTCTCAGTCCAAGCTCAAATGAGCTCGGGTGAACAGTTAATTGCTCGCAAAAATTCGTCAGAGTTTCGATTTTGTTTTCTTTCACGCCTTTCAGGAATGTGATTTCATAACAAATTTTTACAAACTCTTAAAACTTTTGTCAATGTTTGTCACAAAAAATTTAAATTTTTTATTTTTTTTATTTTTTTTGACTTTATTGTTCATTCTAACACATTTGAGCTCGGGAGCAGAAGGGCGCTTTCGTTAATTTTGACACCGACTCCGTGTGGACACAGGACACGTATAAAAAAACAAAGTAAAAGCAAAGAGACACATGCCAATTGCAGAGAGATCCAGCGTACTTTCTAGCGAATACATGCACTTGCATATGGTGGATCGACCTTGCTAATTAACTCCACCAGCCAACGACCTGGCAGCGACGGGCATCAATTGCTCAATCAATCCTGCTGCATGTTCACCGTTCCCCTATTTGTACGCTCCAAACCACACCCTTTCCTCCACACCATCACACTCCACCAGCTTAACCACACCATCCACACTCATCTGATCACCCACTAGCTAGCTAGCAGCTTAAGGAACTTCCAGCTAGCGATCGATGGCTCGTCTCAACAGCAAGGCTGTGGTGGCCGCCGTGGTCCTGGCGGCGGTGGTGCTGATGATGGCCGGCAGGGAGGCCTCGGCGGCGCTGTCGTGCGGGCAGGTGGACTCCAAGCTCGCGCCGTGTGTGTCGTACGTGACGGGGAGGGCGCCCTCGATCAGCAAGGAGTGCTGCTCCGGCGTGCAGGGGCTGAACGGCCTGGCCCGGAGCAGCCCGGACCGCCAGACGGCGTGCAAGTGCCTCAAGAGCCTCGCCAGCAGCATCAAGGCCATCAACATGGGCAAGGTCTCCGGCGTGCCCGGCAAGTGCGGCGTCAGCGTGCCCTTCCCCATCAGCATGTCCACCGACTGCAACAAGTATGTTCCAATCTTTGGGTCTACTCATCCAAATGCATGCATTTGACCATGCATGTGCATATTTCGTTGTGGTGCTCCTCCATAACAGTCTGTTCTCTTGTTACAAAAAGCAACAAAACGGTTTTCTACAGGCCAAACAGTTACTCCCTCCATTCAATGCGTTGGATATTTTAATATGGACTACGTATAGATGAAAATGAGCAAACAAATACTCCCTCCGTCCCAAAATAAGTGTCTCAACTTTGTACTAACTCTAATATAAATTTGTACTAAGCTCAAGACACTTATTTTGGGATGGAGGGAGTATATTAAAACGTGTCTATGTGCATGCATTTGATTCAAAAAAAAGTTAAAACATTTTATATTTGTAAACAGATGGAGTAGTTTTTAATCGAGCATCCGAACTACTGAAGTGACAATACAAATACTATGACCAGCAGAAAAGAATCGTGAGCCCCCAGTAAAGAAAAACACACACCTTTCTCGCAAAACACACGCACGCACGCACACACGCGCAGACACACACACCGGCATAGTTTTTCTTAAGAGCTAGGAAGTGAATATATAGCAACAAAATAGTGATATTAAGTTCATATTTAAGAAAAACGCTCGACTGTGTTTTAGCATGTTAGATCTAGTATGATTTTCTCTGACCTAATATATATCTCTTTTTTGTGCAGGGTCCACTAGATCAAGATACTCCTTCCTACGTGCATGCATGGACGCGCTTGTGTGGAGCTTAATATCTACGTTGATGAAGTGCTCATAAGATATTGAGCTACTAAAAAATAAAATAAAAGCTGCCTGCGTATGGCACGCAGCTCTGCTGCATATGTATTTCAGTACTATGGCTATGTCTGTACGGCTGTACCTTGCACACACACTCTGTGTGCATATATTTTTATGCGACATGCATGCACGCGTCCGTATGCGTGAGTGAACTGCCAACTCCTTGCTGTACTCCAGTCTAGCCGATGTGTACGTGTGATGTGTCTGACCTACTTGTTCAGGCAATTAATGAATAGTAATTGTTTTCTTAATTATTGATGTGCACGGATGTTCAGGTGGAAATGTGTGTAGCTATTGTACTATCCAGCAGTATCACGGAGCATTGGACATGTCTATAGTAAAGAACCACACCCGCAAGAAACAAAGAATGAGGGCCTCTTTGATTTGTAGGATTTTGAAAACGCAGGAATAGGAAAAGTATAGGATTGGAGTGTCATGCCCACTTGAATCCTATAGGATTAGCAAGGAGTGTTTGATTTCATGGAAAAAACAAAGGAATTATAAAAAGAGGTTGGAGTGAATATTAGATTTCCTATGAAATGTAGTACAAAAGATTTCATTTGAAAAAATCCTATGGGATTCAATCCTATGAATCAAAGGACAAACGTAGGAAAATTTTCAAAGGATTTTAATCCTTCAAAAATCCTATAGAATTTTTTTGAATCAAAGGACAAACGTAGAAAAAATTCCAAAAGATTTTAATCCTCCAAAACACCTATAAAATTCCTTTGAATCAAAGGAGCCCTGAAAGCACATGAAAATTTCTAATGCAGAATCGAGAACCCGAACGTCCGTATAATGCTGGGAAGTGTGAAGATAATAAAAGTCAAAGACATGACCAGTCGAATCTGGGTCACACATGTGACTGGAACAACCTATAACCCATCACAGTTTCCTTCAGAAAATGGTTTCCGTTGTATACTGTTGTACAAAAATTATACTTTTAAATAGCGTGCTATCTCAGTGCTATAGCATTTGTTCAGACGTCGCGCTAAGCCATTTAGCAGAATTTAACGCATTATAATTTTTTCCACGAAAATACAGAGCTTACGTATCATTCAATTAATAGAAGTTAGAGCGAGTACAAGAGATAGTACAACACAAGGCATAGACGCAAGACGCGTAAACAAGGTACATGGTGCCCGGAGCAGAGAGACATGTGATGCTCAACCAAAACAGAGAAAAACACAGCTAAACTTACATATCATTCTATTGATCACACAACCAGAACCCACGCCGCCTCAGGATCCTCTGCTGACGCGAACGACGACGGTCTGCGCCCTTTGTGGTTCGGATTACACTGCTTCTTCGTCAACCCGCGTGCCATGTCACCGCTCGCAACTCTCTTCGGAGGGAACGCCATTGACCCTACCTCCTCACGCGCGGTGGCGGACGCGGCGGCCCGTGGCCCGCCGCTCTTCACCCCACCCACCGCTGCCTCGTCCGCCAACAAGGGCCCGCCCACTTTCGCGCCTCCGCCCACTCCACGCCCCGCCGCGCCTGCCCGCTCGCGAGACTGCATGCCACCTCCATTGGCCGAAGAGCTACCTCTCATCGCGCCTCCTCCATGCCTAATCCTGCCAGTCGACCACCTCTGCTTTGTCCACCTCTCCTCTCCTATGCACAATCCTTTCGGCTTCATCAAGCGCGCCATCGACGCCCATCGCGGAAACCCCTCGGTCGCAGTCACCTCGTCCGCCCGCGGCGCCACTCTACTCACCTTCCCGAACCGCGACGTCCGCTGGAACGTCACCGTCCACGGCGACTTCGAGTTCGAGGGGAACACGCTCTCGTTTGAGCGCGTGGAGCACACCGACAATCGTTCCATGGCCAACTTCCAAGACCTCATGGAGATTGAAGCAAACGATTTCCCCCATGAGCTGTGGCATGAAGATGGCGTCAAATACTTCTTCGCACACCTCGGCTCCGTCTCTGCTCTCGACCAGTACTGTGTGGGTGCTGGCGACTTCGTCAGCGTTCGCGCTCTGGTGATGGTTACTCGAGGCAAGAGGCTGCCTCCTGGCCTCGTCGTTCTTCTCCCGGGCCGCGACCTCATCACTGTCTCCCTCACCCAACTCGACTTCCGCGCGCACGGGATCGGTCCGAACGACCCGTCCCCGTTCTCCTCCGACGATGGCAGCGATGCAAGCTCCAACGTCAGCCACGCCTCTGCAGTCCGCGAGGCCACACTCCGGGAGTTCGCCGAGCGCGCAAGGGGACGAGGGCCGCCTCCCTCGCCTCGCTGCTCGCTGTGGAGACGTCGCTGCGCATCTGCTGCCTCCAAAGGCGCCACCTCCATGCCAACCTTCATCGCCATGCAACCTGGTGACGCTTTGCCGGCTCTGCTCGTTCCTTCTCCTCAAGCTATCTCGGTCACTCCGTCGGTCGCCTTGGCCGATGCGGTCACGCACTCTTCGTCGCCCTTCCTTGTGCCCACGGATGGGACGGTGTCCGTCGACAACACGCCCCCCATGCCTGCACCTACTCCCGCAACCTTCATCGCTGCTTCGCCCGCTCCCCCATCTTCGGTGGAGCCAATGGCGGTTGCCACCTCGGTGGCCGCACACGTGCCGGCACCCTCATCCTCTGCCGCCATCTCGGACCTCGCCATCCACGCAAACACCATCCGCAAGCGCAGCGTCCACTCCCGACGCGTCGTCGCCGCCGCTAAGCTGCGTCGTAGTGCGCGCATCGCCGAACGCGAGGCGCCTTTCTACATCCCGATGGCCACCAAGGCGTCTCGGGCCAAGGCCGCCAAGTTCAACCTCTCCAAGGCCTCCGTCGATCTCGCTGCGGCTGTCCATGGCTCCTCCCTCTGCGACTCGGACGGGCAGGACACAGACATGGATGAAGCAGCAGATAGGCTAGCGCAGATAGCTCTCATCTGCGGTGCTGACGCTGATGAGGCGGATGCCATACGCGCCGCAGGTGCTCTGCCGTCTCCATGATCATCACCACTTCAACCGCTTGGAGAGCGCACCCTTGGGAAGGGTGCTTTTGGTCCGTTGCGCCCGCAGCCGCGCCCAGCTTAATTTCTCTCTGTAGTCTCCATAGGTTTAGCCTCTCTGTTAGCATCGATAGGATAGTGTTTCGATGCTCTGCTCCTTCCCCCATGTATTTCCTTGCTGTCTTCGTTCTCCTGTCAGCGGTGTACCACTTCGCTTTATGAATCAATCCAATTTCAGTATTCTGTCTTGGAACGTTCGCGGTCTCGGTGATGCTGATAAATGCAAAGATATTCTCTCTGAACTAATCACGCTCAAACCGTCTGTAGCTCTACTTCAAGAATCCAAACTCGAGAACGTTTCTGTCACCAAATTATACTCGTTCATGCCTCGATCCCTAGACCAAACCGTCTCCCTCCCAGCCATCGGGTCCGCTGGAGGCATCCTGTCCGCGGTCAACTCACACGCCCTAACCCTCCTTAGCCACTCGCACGGTCTCTTTTCTACATCTCTAAATCTCTCTTGTCCCACATCCGGCACCCTCCTAACAATATCCAATGTTTACGCTCCCTCTCAACGCTCCCTTAAAACTTCTTTCCTTCAAGAGCTAAAAGATATCTCGCCTGACAGCTCAACTCCTTGGCTTCTTATTGGTGATTTCAACCTCATCCGGTTTGCCTGCGAAAAAAATAATTACAATTTCCACTCCGCGGAAGCTGACATGTTCAACTCAGCTATTTCCGACCTTCAACTCATCGAGCTCCCTCTCCTCGACAGAAATTTCACCTGGTCCAACAACCGTTCAAACCCAACCTTGGAACGCATCGACAGAGCCTTCTTTAACCTAGCTTGGGAAAATAGCTTCCCTAACTCAACCCTATCCTCCCTAACAAGATTCTCCTCCGACCACGTCCCGCTTATCGTTAACGTCTCTTCGCATATCCCTCGCTCCCGCCTCTTTCGTTTTGAATCCTTCTGGGCTCTTCACCCGGCGTGCAACCGCATCATTCGCCGCGCTTGGCCTACTACCCTGCCGTCTATCCCATCGGACCTCGCCCTTGCCTCTGCTCTTAAGCGGACCAGAGCAGGTCTCAAAGCTTGGTCCAAAAGTCTTAGACCTGTACACCAACGCGAGATCGACTGCAAACTTGTCATTGACAGGATCGATCGCTTGGAGGAAAAACGCTCTCTCTCTCGTCCCGAGGCCTCCCTCAGACTTGTCGTTATCACTTCTCTTCAACGTGCTATCCGCCAAAAACTTCTCTTCTGGAAGCAACGAGGGAAAGTTAAAGCCGTAGTCGACGGTGACGAAAACTCCAAATTTTTCCACGTTTCTGCCTCCCAGAGGTTCCGCAAAAACAACGTCGCCATCCTCGAAGAAAATGGGACGGAGTTCTCTTCCCACGAGCAGAAAGCCGCCATCCTGCACAACTTCTTCCAGAATCTGCTAGGCTCTTGAACTGAAACATCCTGGCGTTTCTCGCTCTCTGATCTTTATCCAGCACCCCTCCCACAGCTTCGTCACCTGGACTCTCCTCTCTCCCCTCAGGAAATCCAAGATGCCTTCTTTCAGATGAATGTAAATGCCAGTCCAGGTCCTGATGCCCTCGGCCCGGGTTTCTTCCAAAAATTCTGGCACAACATCAAGCACACAATCCTCCCCTTCTTTGAAGACTTCGCCAACCTCCAAGTTGATGTCGAACGCTTCAACAGGGCCCACATGATCCTGCTTCCCAAAAAAGGAGCAGCTAGGACCCCGGACGATTTTAGGCCAATCTCTCTTCAAAATTGCACACCCAAGGCGCTCGCCAAAGTTATCACTAATAGGATCAAACCTCTCGTTCCCCTTCTAGTTCATGGCGACCAAACAGGTTTCATTTCCGGGAGATGCATTGCCGAGAATTTCATCTATGCTGCTGACCTCCTTAGTGCTTGTCACATCAGGAAAGCTCCAACCATGGTGCTCAAACTTGACTTTCGCAAAGCCTTTGACTCCATCTGCTGGGACTCGCTCCTTCTCATCCTTCACGCTCGGGGTTTCCCGTCCACCACCATTAAATGGATCGAAACTCTACTTACCTCTAGCAAGACTGCCGTTCTCCTCAATGGGATGCCAGGACCATGGATCAACTGCAAGAAGGGCCTCCGACAAGGTGACCCTATATCCCCCTACCTCTTCATAATCGTCGCTGACCTGCTACAACGCTTAATCCTATACGCCTCCTCCCCAAATCACCTATGCCACCCAATCTTTCCTGATCGCCCCCCTACTATCCTTCAATACGCTGATGATACTCTAATCATAGCTCACGCATCCCTTGAAGCTGCAGCTACACTCAAGGAGATCCTCGACAACTTTGCCCTAGCTACAGGTTTAGCCATCAACTTCCATAAAACCACCTTCGTTCCAATTCACACGGACCCCACCGCTAGCCACAACATTGCTTCCACCTTCGGGTGTGGCCTCTCCTCCTTCCCCCAAATCTACCTCGGACTCCCCCTCTCTCACACTCGCCTTCCCTCCTCCGCCTTTGAACCTATCATTCAACGCTTCCTAAAATACCTCTGCGGGTGGGCTGCCAAACTTCTCTCCCGCGGGGCAAGGCTCACGCTCATTTCCTCCACGCTCGATGCCCTCACCACCCACTTCATGTCTGTCTTTAGGATCCCCAAGAAAATCATTAAAAGACTAGACGCCATCCGTAGATCCTTCTTCTGGGCTGCTGAGGAAACCTGTTCCGGTGCTAAGTGCCTTATTGCCTGGAAAAATGTCTGTACGCCCAAGGCGGCTGGTGGTCTGGGCATCAAATCTCTTGCCCTCCAAAACAACTGCCTCCTTATGAAATTCGCTTTCAAACTTCTTCAAAAACTAGACCTGCCTTGGGCTAACTGGTTCTTCCAACACTACTCTCTCGATTTTACATCAAAGCCTCACAATCCATCCTACCTTTGGAAGATCGTTAATGGTCAACTAAACTCCCTTCGTAATATCTCCTTTGTCCTTACCAATAATGGTTCATCCACCTTTTTCTGGCTCGACTCTTGGTTGCTTCCTACTCCGCTCGCAGTTTCTTACCCGCATATTTTTTTCTCACTCCACCTCCCCCTCCGTCCTGGTATCTCAAGTCATGCATAATGGTTTACTCGCTACTCTTCGGAATCGCCTAACCAATGTTGCTTCCCTCGAGCTTGCGTCTGTTTTGTCTTTGTTGCAGGATGTTACCCCCAGTGACGCGCCAGACGACAGGTTCCTCAACCACGGCTACCCGTTCTCCTCTAGGTGCGCATACTCGCTGCTCTCCTCCGACCACGAGATTGACCTCAACGCCGGGTACATTTGGAGCTCAAAGGCACCTATCAAGGTGAAGATCTTCGGTTGGCTTCTGTGCCGTGACCGCCTGAGCACGATGGCTAACTTGCTACGTAAGACCATTACCTCGGTCTCTTCTTGCCCTCGGTGTGGCCTTACATTGGAGGATGTGACGCACCTTGCCTTGCTCTGCCCATGCGCGACCCAGGTGTGGTCCCTGTTGGGCCTGCAGCCACCTCTCTCCATCGACCGTGTTTGGGAAACTCCTACCCCGGCTGGCCTCGACATCAACATTTGGCCCACAGTCGCCCTCGCCATCCTTTGGAAGCTCTGGGACTCTAGGAATGCTCGTGTCTTCCGCAACGAGCTACACTCACCCCTGGATACCCTTAGGAACATTATTTCAGACTTTACTCTTTGGGCCTTTAGGTTTAAGGACCCCGTAAGTAGGGAGGCGGCCGTGTCTTGGCGCCTGTACCTCTCCTCTCGCTGTAATCTATGATGTAACTCGCCCTTGGGCGTTCTTTGAGTAATTTATTAAGGTGGGGACCCTCTCCCCCCCCCGGTGATTGTTCAAAAAAAAATATCATTCCATTGATAGAAGAAGTTAGAGCGAATATAAGAGGTAGTACAACACATGGCATAGACGCATAGACGCAAGACGCGTAAACAAGGTACATGGTGCCCGGAGCAGAGAGACATGTGATGCTCAACCAAAACAGAGAAAAACACAGCTAAACTTACGTATCATTCCATTGATAGAAGAAGTTAGAGCAAATATAAGAGGTAGTACAACACATGGCATAGACGCACGACGTGTGAACATGGTGCATGATGCACGGAGCAGAGAGACAAGTGATGCTCAGCCCAAAATAAAGAAAAACACAGCTAAACTCGCCGTCTTAAGAATAAGCCCAAACCAACAACTAGACAACCAACATCTCCAAATCCAGAACCGAGGACGCCGCGAGAAAGCAAGACATCGCCTTCATGAAGGAGAACGGCGCAGAGGCGTCGTCGCCGTCCGATCCAAATAAATCTGACCTAGGGTTTTCCCCTGATGCTCTAAGAGGGACATAGAAAACAACCATGACACCGCCTCCAAGAAGGGGATGACACCCGCGGGTGTCGCCGCTACCAGCATAGGATGTAGGTATTTCGCCCTGGCCTGAGCCCGAGCAATCCCAAGCCGTCGGAGCACGAATCGAAGAAGAAGAAGAAGTGGGCATAGGCCGGAGCCACAACAGCAGGAAGGGGAGCCACGCCCGCCGCTGAAGGAGGCACATGGCAACGCCAGACGTGCGAGCTTCGGAGTAGGCGGAAGGACGGACGGGTCAAGGAGGTGGGCGAGGTTGGGTGGCTAGGCGGAAGAGAGGCAGTGCGGGAGTGACAGTAGTCGAAAACCCAGACGAGCCCAGATCTGGAAGGGAGTGCATACTCAGGCCACTGGTACCGAAGCACCAGGGACACCGGCGAGCCCAAGGAGCTAGAAGGAGATGCTACTCCCGAAGTGTGTCAAAATCAAAGATGCGCCGGGATGGATGGCCAACCAATGGCACTAGTAGTGTGGGGGTGCGGAGATGCCGAGGTGCCACCAGAGAGAACCATCTTCATCCTACACCTCCCATGGATTGATAAACCTTAGGTCATCTGCTTGAGGGAAATTTGCTACTGTCCTACAAAACTCTACTCTTGGAGGCCCAACTAAGTCTACAAGAAACAAGTTGCGTAATAGACATCAAACTATTTCTGGCGCCGTTGCCGGGGAGGTGAGTGATTGAAGGTATCTTCTTTAGATCTAACAATTGAATCATTAAATTTCTTGTTTATTCACTATTTTGGTTTATAAAAGAAAACAAAAAAATGCAAGTGAAGTTGTGTCAAATTATTTATATTTATAAAGTTTCTCTTCAAAACTACGAATCTAAAAATTGTTACAAAGTGTTAAAAGAAGAATTTAACAAAATGTCTTGTGTGAGTTCCTTGAATTATAAGCATGATTTCGATGTTGTTAGTATGTTTTTCATGAATGTTATTAAAGCTAATGATGATTGCACCAGTCATGATAAAAATTCTGAAGAAAATTTTTCTTATAAGCATGTCAATTTTTTTTGGAGAACATAGACCTTGTGAAAGAGTGCAATTTATGGATGATTGATAACCCACAAGTATAGGGGATCGCAACAGTTTTCGAGGATAGAGTATTCAACCCAAATTTATTGATTCGACACAAGGGGAGACAAAGAATATTTGTAAGTATTAGAAGTTGAGTTGTCAATTCAACCACACCTAGAGATTAAATATCTGCAGCAAAGTGATCAGTAGCACAGTAATATGATAGTTTGATAGTAGTAGTAACGATAGCAATGGTAACAGTAACAATAGTAACAGTTTTGTAGTAGTTGTAACAGTAGCAATAGCAATAATAACGCAGCAAGAACAATATGTGAAAAACTCGTAGGCATTGGATCGGTGATTTCGTTGGATGATATTCATCATATAACAGTCATAACCTAGGGCGACACAGAACTAGCTCCAATTCATAAATATAATGTAGGCATGTATTCCGTAAATAGTCATACTTGCTTATGAAAAAGAACTTGCATGACATCTTTTATCCTACCCTCCTGTGGCAGCGGGGTCCATAAGGAAACTAAGGGATATTAAGGCCTCCTTTTAATAGAGAACCGGAACAAAGCATTAGCACATAGTGAACACATGAACTCCTCAAACTACGGTCATCACTAAGTATCCCAATTACTGTCACATTGGTGTTTATGGATCATAACACGTAATAGGTGCATATAACTTGCAAGATCGGATCACGAACATAGATATAATAGTGAAAACATAAACAGTTCAGATGTGAAATCATGGCACTCGGGCCCTAGTGACAAGCATTAAGCATAGCAAAGTCATAGCAACATCAATCTCAGAACATAGTGGATACTAGGGATCAAGCCCTAACAAAACTAACTCGATTACATGATGAATCTCATCCAACCCACCACCGTCCAGCAAGCCTACGAATGAATTACTCACTCCCGGCGGTGAGCATCATGAAATTGGTGATGCAGGATGGTTGGTGATGACGAAGACCGAAGATCCCCCTCTCCGGAGCCCCAAACGAGCTCCAGGTCTGGCCTCCCGATGAAGAACAGGAGGTGGTGGCGGCTCTGTATCGTGAAACGCAATGAAACTTCCTCTCCTATTTTTTCTCCAAAAATAGGATTTTATAGCATTGGAATTAGGTTCAGCGGAGCCTCGTGGGCCCCACTACCCACCAGGGCGTGCGAGAGGGGGTGGCGCGCCCTGGTGCCTTGTGTGCATCTGGGCCCCCTCCAGTGGGTCTTGGTTCTTGTATTTTTCATTTATTCCAAAATAATTCTCCAAAAAGTTTCGTCCAAATCCGAGAACTTTTATTTCTGCACAAAAACAACACCATGGTAGTTCTGCTGAAAACAGCGTCAGTCCGGGTTAGTTTCATTCTAATCATGCAAGTTAGAGTCCAAAATAAGAGCAAAAGCATTAGGAAAAGTAGATACGATGGAGACGTATCAACTCGCCCAAGCTTATTGCTTGTCCTCAAGCAATTCAGTTGATAAACTGAAAGTGATAAAGAAAAACTTTTACGAAGTCTTTTGTTCGTGTGTCCATATATATATATGCTTAAATAGCACCCAGGTTTTCAGCAAAGATCATGACTAACCATGCAAACAATAACTCTTAGAAATTAAATTCACTCATATCAATGGCATAATCAACTAGCGAGCAATAATAAAATATTTCAAATGCCAACACTTTGTCAAAACAATCATGATATAATATGACAATAATGGTATCTCGCTAGCCCTTTCTGAGACCGCAAAACATAAATGCAAAGCACCTCCAAAGTTCAAGCAGCGACTAAACATTGTAATTCATGGTAGAAGAGATCCAGTCATGATGCATTCAACATTAACTATTCACAATGCAAGAGGATGACAATAGTGCTCTCTAGACTGGCGCTTGTATGAGAAGGTGATGACTCAACATAAAATTAAAATAACATAAAAGTAAATAGATAGGCCCTTCGCAGAGGGAAGCAGGGATTTACAGAGGTGCTAGAGCTCGAAGCTTAAATCAGAGATAAATATAATTTTGGGAGGTACACCCTTCCTGTCAATGTTACGACCAAGAGTTCTCAATATCTTCCATGCTAAACACATTAGCGGCGGTTCCCAAGCGATAAAAGTAAAGTTTACTCCCCCTCCACCAGCAAACACAAGCCATGGCTAGCCGAATCCACGGGTGCCTTCCATACCAACAACAGTCCCGGGGGAATTTTGTTTAATTATTTGCAATTTTGATCATGGGACTGGGCATCCCTATTATCGGCCCCTCTCGTGCAAGGATGAGTGAATAAATACTCATCATGAGAACAACCCGCTTAGCATGGAAGATGCTGACCACCCCCTGTCGCTCCATGAGCGGTCCGGGCACACAAAACATATGTTCATTTGAATTTTTAGAGGTGGCACATGCAAATTTACTTGGAACAGCAGGGTAATACCGCATATAGGTTGATATAATGGACTCATCTGGAATAACTTTGGTTTAAGGATTTTGATGCACAAGCAGTATTCCTGCTTAGTAAAGGCGGAGGCCAGCAAATAGGTTGAGATGCAACCAGCTAGAGAGCGAAAACGGTCATGAACATGCATTAAGAATAATCTACATTGAATACTAGCATGAGGAGGATATAAACACCATGAACATAAATATCGTGGAGGCTATGTTGGTTTTTTTATCAGGAACACCTTGCATTCCAAGAAGGCTATGTTGGTTTTGATTCAACTACATGCGTGAACATGTGCCAAGTCAAGCCACTTGAAACATTCAGAGGAGGATACCATATCATCAAACTACATCACAATCATTTTGATGCATGTTGACACTCAAGATAAATCATTATCCACTCCTAGCTACTTAAACATGGCATGAGCAACTACAATCATAATATGTTGAATCATGGATACTGAGTTAAACATATTTACAAAAACAAAAACAAGTTGAGTTCATACCCACTTTTCCCTGCCACAGTCACTCATCATATATTGTCATTATTGCCTTTCACTTGCACGACCGAATGATATGAAAATAATAGTGCAAGAGTGTCGTGGACTAAGCTGGAATCTGCAACATTTTATTCAGAGGAGAAGACAAAATAACATGGGATCTTTGTTAGATCAACAATAATGCATATGAGAGTCACTCAACATTTTCATCGTGATCTTCCCCTTGGTACGACTCAACAAAAAGAAAGGAAAAGAATTTCAGAGAAACACACTGAAATATTTTTGGAGTTTTTAGTTTTTCTTGAAGAAAGAAAATTAAAGAAAGAAAAATGAAAACGAGAAAAACTATTTACATGGGAAAGCTCCCAACAAGCCAAAGAAGAAAGGGAAATCTTTTTGGGTTTTCTTTTAATACTACAACTAAATTGAACTAGAAGGAAAAACCGAAAAGAAGCGAGAAATATTTTTGGATTTTCTCAAAGTTTTTCTAAACACACAAGAAGAAAGCGAGAAAATAAAACTAGCATGGATGATACAATGAAAAAGTGTGGACACCGACAACTGGAATGAAATGTGTGAACATGAATGTAATGTCGATGGAAATACGTGCTCCCCCAAGCTTAGGCTTTGGGCCTAGCTTGTTAATCACCACTCGCGGCATGGATAATAGTCAGAATGATAACTCGTGGAGGCTCTCAGTGGATCCTCCTCAGCTCGACGAGCAGCCTCTACTGCCGCGTTGTACTCATGGGCCTCACTCTCATAGATGAAATATCTTCCCTTGGTCTGATAATCAAAGAGAGAAGGTGCAGGCAAAATGACAGGTATAATGGGTTTTTTATTGAACATCAAGTTATAGTTGTAGTTTGTGGCCTTATATTTAATGAACTCATGACGCTGCATGGCCCCAAAGTCTAGGTACTGGGTAGGTAAAATAGGATCATTAGGGCAAGGAGACACACCCAGCTTCCTAGCCATACGGGAGGCATAAATTCCTCCATAAAAGTGACCACTATCAGCATTGCGTTGCAACCTCCGTGCAACAATTGCTCCAAGAGTATAACATTTAATTCCTATTAGAGCAGTGTGTATGAGGCTCAAGTCTAGGGCACAGAGGGTACTGCAATCTTGCTTGCCCATGATGCATTTGCCATTAAAGAATGCAAAGTAACGAATTGATGGAAATTGTATACTCTTTATTCTAGCTTGTGCCACTCCCCTATCCTCACCATAACATAGACTAGTTAAAAACATCTCATACTCAGATTTTGGTGGTTCGCCAAGCGAACCCTAATATGGAATTTTACAAGCAACACAGAACTCTTCTAGAGGCATGGTGAAGGCTTTTTCATAAAGGCTAAATGAAACTCTAGAATCACGCGAATGATATTTAAATTTCTTGGTGAACGTTTGTGTGAGGTTGAGATGCTGAATGCACTTATCTGCAATGAAGGGAGCGAGCTCGGTGTTGTGAACATATTGCTCAAAATTCTTCCTTGATACCTGCACCTATCATGAACTCGTTGCACGGCCATAGGCACGATTTGGTATCGGCGTCCCGCATTGAGCTTGCACTTGGCTCAACATAAGATTGTCGTATCGAGCTCCCACTCGATGATGCCTCCAAGGACCTCCTCCTCGAAGAAATCCTAAAGAGGTGCATTTTTATTTGCGAACAATTACTGAAAAATTTTGGGACACAAAATTAATATCAACAAAACTTCACAAGATTGATAGCAACTACTCATATGGATGTCTAGAGGCTATATCAAGCATTCAAACTACTTGGAACTCAAAGAATTCAACATGCAAGCTCATTTACAGTAGCACCAAGAGTGGCTAATTACTCAAAATATAAACCACTAGAACAAAAACTAATTGGAGCAATGGAGGAGTCGCATACCAAGTAGCAATCCCCCAAAATAGTTTCGGAAATGGAGCTTCAAGCAAAGAGATCGAAATCCGTGGGTTTGAGAGAAAGAACACGAGAGAGAGAGAGCTGGAGTAATTTTTTCTGGAGGTAAGTGAAGATATGGGCTGAAGCGATAAGTGAGGGGGGCCACGTGGGGCCCACTACCCACCAGGGCGCGCCTGGGGTAGCTGGCGTGCCCTGGTGCCTAGTGGGCACCGCGGGCACCCCTTTTGATGTTATTTGTACCAAAAATCTTAAATATCCAAAAAAATCGTGTTAAAATTTCAGAGCATTCTGAGCACTTTTTATTGCATGGAAAATTCAGAAAATAGGAAAAACATGGCATTTTATTGTATTTAACTAAAAATAACAGAGAATAAAAAGTAGGGACAGAAGGTTGTGTCTACTAAATTCATCGACCACATGCCTCTCAAAAATAATCCATTAATAAGGTTGATCAAGTCTTATTAACAACCACTTTCGATTAGCATGAACCCGAAGAACTTTCATAAAACACTAAGTTACCTCAACGGGGATGAGCATCTCCCCAACAATAAGTGTTTCATATTTCTTTTTGACAATAGGTAGAGGGAGTTGAAAACCTCCAATAGTAATTGTCGAAGATTTTTTAATAACATTAATACCATTCACTTGGAATTGTTTCTTCGAAAAGTGCACCGTATGCTCATTACCATTGATATGAAAAGTGACTTTGCTTTTATTGCAATCAATAACAGCCCCTGCAGTGTTCAAAAAGGGTCTACCAAGGATAATCGACATGTTGTCATCCTCGGGCATCTCAAATATAAAAAAGTCTGTTAAGATAGTAACATTTGCAAAAACAACGGGCACATCCTCACAAATACCGATAGGTATGGCAGTTGATTTGTCAGCCATTTGTATTGATATTTCAGTAAATGCTAGTTTATTCAAATCAAGCCTTTTGTATAAAGAGAAAGGCATAACACTAACATCGGCTCCCAAATCACATAAAGTAGTTTTGACATAATTTCTTTTAATGGAGCATGGTATAGTTGGTATTCCTGGATCACCTAGTTACTTAGGTACTCCATCCTTAAAAGAATAATTAGCAAGCATGGTGGAGATTTCAGCTTCAGGTATTTTCCTTTTATTAGGGACAATGTCTTTCATATATTTAGCATAAGGGGCCATCTTTAAAATATTAGTCAAAGGAGTACGTAAAAAGACTAGCCTAAGCATTTCAGCAAAGCGTTCAAATTCTTCCTCATCCTTTTTCTTAGATGGTTTAGGTGGAAATGGCATGGGTTTCTGAACCCATGGTTCTCTTGCCTTACCATGTTTTCTAGCCATAAAGTCTCTTTTATCATAATGTTTATTTTTAGGTTGTGGGTTATCAAGATCAACAGCAGGTTCTATTTCAACATCATTATCTGGTTCTTTATTATTGTTTGGCTGAGCATCTACATGAACATCAATATTTTCATTTTCGTTATCACTAGCTAGGTGAATGTTCATTACTAGATTGAGTTTGAGCATCAGAAATAGAGACATCATTGTTATCTTCAGAAGGTTTTTCTATTTCAAGTTCACTAGAAGTATGCAAAGTCCTACCATTTTTCTTCTTCTTTTCCTTTTTAGATGGACTAGGTGCATCAGTGTTAATTCTTTGAGAGTCTTGTTCAAATATTTTAGGGTGTCCCTCGGGATAAAGTGTCTCCTGAGTCATTTTGCCTCCTCTAGTCATTACTCTAACAGTATGATCATTCATATTATTATTCATTTCATTGAGTAACTCACTTTGAGATTTAGCAACTTGTTCTAACTGAGTTTGAACCATAGAAGCATGTTTTCCTACTCCTCAAACATCATTAGTGATTCTAAATAACAAGTCACTCAAGCGAGCAATCATATCAGAATTTTGCTTTAATTGTTTCATAACATAGGCATTGAAATGATCTTGCTTCATTATGTAGTTATCAAATTCATACAAGCAGAGACTAGGATGTTTATTATAAGGGATATCACCTTCATCAAACTCTATAAGAGAATTTACCTCCACCACCTGTAGCAGTTGCCTTGGGCCTCCTTTTATACGCTCAAAGGGGTCACCACAGTGGCAAAATGTACATACATTGAGGTGTAAAGTAGCTACAGGGTATCATACCTAACCCCTGACGGATTAGGACAAACGTATTTAATGCACCGTGAGGTGTCCGTTTAGGTGTCCTCACTTTCTTGGGGATGGAAAAAGGGGCCATCCCATCAGCACCGCTTAAGCTCTCCTCCACTGGCGCGTTGCCACGCATCCAGAGAAGGACCCAAAATGTCAGGCTTGTTACTGCGCCGAAGCAGTGGCACAGTGGCAGAATCTCGCCGGGCGCCGAATCTTGCCGGGCACCAAGCCTTGCCGGGCGCCAAGCCTTGCCGGGCTCCGCAGGCCACCCCGGCAAGATCTTGCCGGGGAAGCTGGCCTTCGGATTCCAGCTCTTCTTATCTGCTGATCCTCAGATCTCTGACTTGATGATTTCTTTGGTGGCTTGAATTGACCTCGAACTGTTCCCCGGCAAGCCTTGCCGCGAGGACGGCTACAACTGCCCGTGCACAAGTACGGGGTACTAGTGGCCAAATACTTAGTACACCGACAGGAGCCCCCGGGCCTAGGCCATACATGAGTGCGAGGCGTTGTTGGACTAGGCCCAAACAGTGCTCGGGCACGTGTGGCAGGGGATTAACTGCTTGTAAATATCTCGTTTTACTGTACCCCCCACTACACGCACCGAGCGCGCGATGTGGGAAGCGTGCCTCAAAGGCTGCAACTGCAACGCGCCTATAGAGGCGCATTCACATTGGGGAATAAAAGAGGCGGCCCCGCTCCTTCCCCATAAAAAGGAGAAGCCGCAGAGGCACAAGCCTATTTACCCCCCTCTTTTTCTCAATCTGGCCATCGCCATCGCCTTCCTCCTCTCGAGCTCAGAGCGAAGCTTTTTCCTCTTCCGCCCGCCGCCTCCACGCTCGCTCCACCCCCGGCTTTCGCCCTCACAGCCGCCATGCCGCCCAGGGCCAGCAAAGGCAAGGGCAAGGAGGCGAAAGCCGACGTCCCGGAGAGTGAACTGGTGAAGATGCGGAAGAAGCTTGTCGTCTTCCCCCCATCGCTCGATGCTGAAGCTCTGAAGGGGCGGTACCAGTGCATGTGGGTGAAGGGGACGCAAGCTCACCCTGCCACACGCGTGATCCCAGGTGCTTGTTCCAAAGGTGGATCGGACAGATACCCTTTCTTCACTGCGTATTTCTATTGCGGGCTCTGTCCCCCATTTTCCGACTTCTTCAATGATATCATGTACACATACGGCTTTCGTCTTCTCGATTTCACGCCGAATGCGGTGCTTTGCATGTCCATCTTTGCCCATCTCTGTGAAAACTTTGTCGGCGTGATTCCCAATTCTGCTCTTTTTCGCCATTACTTCTTCCCTCGCATCCAAAAAGGAGAGGCCCTCTCTGGTTCTATCGCCTGGATTCCAAGGGCTTGGAATAAGGAAATATACCCAGAAGGAGTTTACCGCGAAAAGTGGGACGAGTGGCGGGCTGAATGGTGCTGGATCCAGGAAGTAGATCCCCGTCCATTTTGTCTTCCCCGGCAACAGAAGGTGGTCCGCGGCAAGGACTGGAGCGATCTCGCCGTGGAGGACGAGAGGCTCACAATCGCCACCACTAGGATCCTTCACCTGAAGGCTGCCGGGCTGACGATGGAGATGATTGGCTTCGACTTTCTCCGCCGCCGCATCGCCCCTTTGCAGAACAGGGGAAGGCCAGCTTGGGAATACAGAAACGCGGCAGATGTCATGAGATTGCGCCCCGGGCTGAATAACAATCTGACCACTATGCAGCTTGGCGCTCTCCGTCAAAAACTATTCCAGCGCGAAGACAAGCATCGGCTGCCGGCAAGGATTGTCCCCTTGTGCAACAATTCTGCCTTGGGGTCAATCATCGCCTTCATGCCGATGTTCAACGCCCACGGTCTTGACCCGACCTGGGCCGAGCCAACCGAGGAGGAAGCACAGAAGTTTTTTGACAACTTGACGGAGAGACCTGTCCGGCAAGAGTCAGATTTCATCCGAGCCACCATCGACCAAGAAGTAGCTTACATTGCTACTAGGGTGGACGAGGAAAATCTTGCCGCGGAGGCCGGCAGCGTCGGCTTCACAGAATGGGAAGCCAGCGATGCAGAGGTAGTAGTGGAAATAAAACCTGCCAGGAAGGACGGAGCTACCGGGGAACAGAACAGCGCAGCCGCTTAGAGCTCGTCCGGCGAGGACACGACCAAAGAGGAAACGCAAGAAGAGCTCCCAGCTCCAAAGAAGACTAAGCGTGTTCTTCGGAAGGCTGCATCTGGCATCCCGGCAAGCCAGCCTTCTTCGAGCGGCGAGGCTCCCGGCAAGAAAGTGGCCGGCAAGACTGGACCGCGGCAAGGGGTTCGTCAACAACCTGCGCGGCGCGCGAGACCCACACCAGCGGCCACCGCTGGGGCGGCAGGGGTGTCTCTCACTACCGCACCGGAAGCTGCCCCGGCACCTGCCACAACCAAGCGGCCTAGGACCCCTCCTCCGCCTCCCCACTCAGACATTGCAGCGGAGGTCGATTTCGACATCTCCGGCTTTAGTCCAGAGCGAGAGGAAGAAGAGTAAGTACTTTGCCATAGCCTTTATATTCCAATCTTGGATCGACCTTACTAACTTGCTTGTATTGTCTCTGCAGTGATGCAGAAACCTTACTGGAGAGGATGGCGAAGAGGACAAAGACTTCCACGGGCGACGAGCCCCCGGCAGGCTCCACGAGCGTGCCAGAAACCGTCGTCGTCAGCCCGGAGCTCAGTCCTCAGCGCAGCCCCCAGCGTAAGTTCACTATTCTTTTTCCGTCGGCGGGTGCTGAGGCTTCCATTCTTGCCGCTGATATCCTCGGGCTCGCAGGAGAAGAACGGCAACAAGGAGAGTTGTCAGAAAACATCCCCTTCATGCCACCTTCATCGACCACGCCGCCCACAAGCACGTCCCCGGCAAGAGTTCCTACCGACGAGCCCATCTTAATTGAGGAGGAGCCGGCAAGCACGGACTCCGACAACCCACCCCCGGCAACCGAAGCTGCTGGGAGGGGTGAGGCCACCTCCCAACAGCTCGACGCAGGTAATCGATTGCCTCAGAACGCTTGTTACTCTTTCCCTTATCTCTCTGTCTTTAGTCGCTTCAAACTTTAATCTCGATCTTATTCTGTTCTCCTCCTTCGTCCTTCAGAGTTCCCTGTGACGGAGCACATGGACGTCGACGTTGTCATCGAGGAGACCGCCAGGGACGCCGCTGCCGAAGCAGATAGGATCGCTGCCAGCGAGGCCACCAAGGAAGACACTGTCGAGGCTGGTGGTGCTCTTGACAGGGAGACCGCCAAGACTGCACAAGAGGAACCCGCCAAGGAACCTACTGAAGGGGGCGACAGGGAAGCTGATGACCGTACTGATGGCATTCCTGCCGCAGGAGCGCCAGGCGCTGCACCGGCCACAGAGCCCCCTGCCATTGGTGAGGCGGTCGCTGAAGACCAGCCGTCAACATCTGAGGGCCCCTCATCCAGAAAATACCTCAAGGTTGGCGAGAACCTGTTCGTCAACTTGCCGGGGACGGCAAGCATTGGGGCACCAGCCGAAGGAGAAGTTTTTGACGAAGATATCATCGCTGCTGCCGGGCTCGAGGTTGTTGACGATCCCAGCGCTAGCAGCGGCAAATCTGAAGAGGATCAGCTCCTTCAGGCCATGGGCGAGAATTTCCGCAAGCTCCAGGCTGTCCACCGCGCCCGGAAAGATAAAGCGGACTCCAGAATGGCAGTTGCCGAGGCGGCCGAAGCGGATTTTCAAAGGCGCGTCGCACAAATGCAAGTCTGGCACGCCGAGGCCCTCCAAGAGTTGGTTGCCGGCCAGGAACAAGTGAGCCAGTAGTGGACAGAAATCCTCCTGAAGCAATCCGATATGGAGAAGGCGCATGATGAAGCTACTCAAAGGATTGCCGCTGAAGATGCCCTCCTGACGGGGCGCCGCGTTGCTCTTGATGCTTATGAGGAAGATCTCACCGCACGTGAGCAGGCGCTCGCCGCCAAGCTTCGCAGCAAAGATGATGATATCGAGAAGCTTGTCGCACGGCAGACCCAGGAGCTGGAGCAAAAACATAAAGAGGTGCTCGAAGCTCTGACTGCAAGTCACGCCGGCAAGCTCAAGGAGGCCGTCGATGCTGTCGAAGCTGCAGAGGCCGCCAAGAACGAGCTGAGTGACAAGGTGAAGAGGCTGGAAATAGATCTCGAAGAGCATGGCAAGGAGCTCTCGACGCTCAAAGGTGATAGGGAAAAAACCCTCCACTCCTTGGCGGAGATGCAAGTTGCCCTGTCCAATAAAACCAAGCAGCTCTCCTCTGCGGCTAATGACGTTGTAGTTCTGGAACTGAAGCTGACCACGTTGCAGAAGTCTCTCGAGGCCGGCAGGGCCCATGAGAAGGCTCTACTCAAGGATCTCCAAGAAGAGAGGAACCGCAGAACTGTCAACCATGGGCCTGTCGAACTTCAGGTATTCTTCCGAGGAAAGAATATCTCCAAGTGCCAGGTTGACGATGTCCTTTGAAAGCATCATCAGCGCCTTGAGGGTGCTCCAGTCTAGCCGGGCGACCCAATTGGCCAACGAGACTCGCCGGCTCTGCCGGGCCGTCCTTCGCAAGGTGCTTATCAAAGTGGTGCACAGCAATCCCGGCATCGACCTCTCCAACGCGCCCGGCCATCTGCCACGGGACGCAAATGTTGAGGCGCTTGAAGAATGCATCGCGCCTATCCTCGAGAAGGTGGATTCCATCAAAAGGATTGAAGGCCAGCGCAGGGATTAAGTGCTCCTCTTTTCCTTGCCGTCATCATTCCATGTAAAAGACAATTAAGTCTCAAGTTAGAATTGCGGCAGCTCATGAATGTAATATAACTCGCCTATGTTTAGGTTCATGCTTGCTATTTTCCTTGTCTGATTCCTTTATGTATGGAGTTCACCCTACGCTTACTAAAAACTTTGCGTGGGCGAGCGCTGGGTGCGGGACTTCAGCAGCCTGCCAGAGGCGCAGCGGCCGGCAAGACTCCTTGACGTTCTCAGTGCAGCCACTTAAATCGTTGAGCGGGCTCGAAACAAAATAAGGGCGCAACTGATTACAACAAGGGTTCCTTTGCGTGCAGATTTTCCATACAAGAGTCGGAATCGTCCAAGGAAATAACTTTATAATAAAAGAAACTTGCTCTAAGTTTTTAGAACTTAGCTTTCTGTCGCTATCCTTCCTCCGGCAAGCGTCGATTCCGAACGTCGCCAAGCAGTACTCATATCTCCCTTCCCAACCCCCCCCCCCCCCCCCCCGGCAAATGTGCACGCGAGGAATCCTTCCGTCTTTAAAAAGAAAGAAGAGAAAATAAAGACATGAAACCTTGGCGGTTCGTTAGAACTTATCGGGGTTATGTGTTATACAACATCTTAGACAAACATGCATATATAAATATGAACATGGGAATCAATAAGGGAATGTACAACACTTAAATTTATTCATCTGCGCCTGGCTTTGTACAAAGGATCACATGCCTTGCCGGCAAGACTTGTACAAAAGGGTGGTTGCCGGGAGCCCCCGGCAACCGCACCTTATGGGTAGAACTTGCGAAGATGTTCGATATTCCAGGAATTGCTCACTGGAATGCCATCTTCGGTCTCCAGGCGGACAGCGCCGGGCCTGGTGACTCGTACTACCCGATAAGGGCCTTCCCACTTTGGCGTCAACTTGTTTGAATTCTTGGCAGACTGAATCCGCCGAAGAACAAGGTCGCCTTCCTCAAGGCTTCGGGCATGAACTTTGCGGCTATGATAGCGACGCAAAGCTTGCTGGTAGCGTGCAGCTCGCACAGCAGCCTGAAGACGATTCTCCTCAAGGAGCACAGCGTCATCTTGCCGCAGTTGCTCTTGCTCAAGCTCATCATAAGCGAGCACTCGAGGAGATCCGTATGTGAGTTCCATGGGGAGAACTGCTTCCACTCCGTAGACCAGAGCGAAGGGCGTCTGGCTGGTGGCTCGATTTGGTGTCGTTCTGATTGACCAAAGAACCGCCGGCAACTCATCAATCCAGCGTCTTCCGCACTTTTTCAGTCTGTCAAAAGTCCTGGTCCTGAGACCGCGCAGCACTTCAGCATTAGCCCTTTCTGCTTGGCCGTTGCTTCTCGGGTGAGCAACAGAGGCAAAACAAATCTTGCCGCCAAAGTTTTGGACGTACTGCATGAAGGTGCGACTTGTGAACTGCGTGCCGTTGTCGGTGATGATCCTGTTGGGCACACCGAAACGGCAAACTATCCCTTTAAAGAACTTGACGGCTGATTGTGCCGTCACCTTCCTCACTGCTTCCACCTCCGGCCACTTTGTGAACTTGTCGATAGCAACGTACAAGTACTCAAAGCCCCCGGTAGCACGGGGGAAAGGGCCCAGTATGTCGAGCCCCCAGACCGAAAATGGCCAGGAGAGAGGGATTGTCTGAAGAGCTTGAGCTGGTTGATGTGATTTCTTCGAATGAAACTGGCATGCTTCACACTTGGTGACTAGTGCAGTTGCATCCTGGAGAGCGGTGGGCCAAAAGAAACCTTGCCGGAATGCTTTCCCGACAAGTGCTCTTGATCCTATGTGAGAGCCACATATGGCTCCATGTATCTCTGCCAACAGCTCTAGTCCATCCTCCCGAGGAATGCACTTCAATTTCACACCGTTTGGTCTCTTTCTGTACAGGACGTCATCGACGAACTTGTACATAACAGACCGACGGGCTACTCTTTCTGCTTCTTCCTGTTCCTCCGGGAGTTCTCCTGTCTGAAGGAAATGGACGATGTGCTGCGCCCATGCTGGAGCCTGAAGCTCGACAACTAGGACTAAAGGCATCTCCTCCGCCGGGGGAACGTTTGTCTCGACAGCAAGGGCCTGAGGCCCTGCCGGAGCCTGTTTTTCCCCGGCAGGCATGTCGATCCCGGCAACTTCCTTGCCGGCGGCTCTGGGGAGCTCTGCCGGGAAGTACTGGCCAGAGTTCAACTTTCTTCTTTTTTCTTGCCGCATCGATGGTGCTACGGATGGTTGAGTCAATTGGAGCACAAAAGTTCCTGGTTCCACAGGCAACTTGAGGGCGGCACGCTTTGACAGGTCGTCAGCAACACTATTCTCGGCACGAGGAACGTGCTCCATTTGCAGACCGTCAAAGCGCTCTTCCATTTTCCTCACTTCATCCACGTAGGCTTGCATCAATGGACTTTGATAACTCTTGTTAACTTGCCTGACGACAAGTTGTGAATCGCCTTTGATGACGAGCTTTTTGATACCAAGGTCTGCCGTGATCCTGAGACTGGCAAGCAAACCCTCGTATTCTGCAGTGTTGTTGGTCGAACTCTCCCGGGGAAAGTGCATTTGGACTACGTACTTGAGGTGCTCTCCGGTGGGTGTGACAAGCAGCACACCAGCACCGGCACCTTGCAGCGAGAAAGCCCCATCAAAGTACATAACCCATTGCTGATCGATTTCCTTACCGGGGAGAGTTGTTTCCTGAGCCTCTTTGTCTGGCGTTGGGGTCCACTACGCAATGAACTCTGCCAAGGCCTTGCTCTGAATCGTTGAAGTGCTTTCAAACTTGAGGCCAAAGCTCGACAACTCCAACGCCCACTCCACGATCCTGCCGGTTGCTTCTGGATTTTGCAAAATCCGTTGCAGCGGAAAGCGAGTGACGACGGTGATTTCATGTGCTTGAAAATAATGGCGCAGCTTCCTCGAGGCCATAAGAAGGCCGAAAAGCAACTTCTGCACACCAGAATATCTTGACCTAGCTCCTTGTAAAAGAGAGCTAACAAAATAGACTGGGCGCTGCACCACCTTCTTCTTCTGCACGGGTTCTTCTGTTTGCGCAGATCCTGTCTTGCTGGGATCAACCCTTGCCGGGGAAGATCTTGCCGCGTCACATGGCGGCCGTGCCGCTGGTGTTGCTTCCTCATCAGCCTCTCTCTGCGCCACTAGCGCAGCACTAACCACTTGATCTGTTGCTGCCAGATACAGCAGCAACGGCTCTTGTGGTTTAGGCGCGACTAGCGTCGGCGGAGAGGAAAGGTACTTCTTCAAATCCTACAGCGCAGCCTCCGCCTCCGGAGTCCATTTCATTGGACCTGCCTTCTTCAAAATTTTGAAGAAGGGCAGGGCACGCTCAGCAGATTTGGAAATAAACCTGCTTAGAGCAGCAACACAGCCGGCAAGGCGACGCACATCTTTGACGCGCCTTGGCGCTTCAACTTGCTCAATAGCTTTGATCTTGTCGGGGTTCGCTTCGATTCCCCGGCAAGATACAAAGAATCCGAGGAGCTTGCCGGAAGGAACACCAAATATGCACTTCTCAGGATTGAGCTTCAAGTTGATCTTGCGCAGATTTGCAAATGTTTCTTCTAAATCTTGAATGAGCGTCGCTTTGTCCTTGGTTTTGACCACTATATCATCCATATGCGCCTCCATATTTCTATGGAGTTGAGGCTCAAAACCAATTTGGATTGCTCTCGCAAATGTAGAACCGGCACTTTTCAACCCGAAAGGCATTCGTATAAAACAATACGTACCACATGGGGTGATAAATGCGGTCTTCTCTTCATCTTCTTTTGCCATAAAAATTTGATGATACCCTGAATAGGCATCAAGGAAGGACAGGAGATCACAACCAGCGGTGGATCCACAATCTGGTCGATGTGCGGCAAGGGAAAGGGATCTTTTGGACAAGCTTTATTGATATCTGTATGATCGATACAGAGCCTCCATTTCCCATTCGCTTTCCGCACTACAACCGGATTAGCCAACCAGGTTGGATGAAGCACTCCTTTGACCAATCCCGCCGCCTCCAACTTTCTGATTTCTTCGGCAATGAATTCTTGCTGCTCCAAGGCTTGCTTCCTGACCCTTTGCTTGACGGGCCACGCATGAGGACAGACAGCAAGGTGGTGCTCAATTACCATCCTGGGAACACCGGGGATGTCAGATGGTTGCCATGCAAACACGTCGACATTCGCCCGTAGGAAAGCAACAAGCGCGCTTTCCTATTTGTCATCTAGGGTGGAAATTATGGTGAAAGTTCCCCCTGTTCCGTCCTCTCTGACGGGCACCTTCTTGGTCTCCGGCGGAGCAGCCTTGGATTTCTTGTTCTTGCCGGTGGAACTCTCTGGTACGTCCTCGACAGAAGCGCAGCACTCCGAGGAGGTGCAATTGCCGGAGTTCGCGCCAAGGTTCTTGCCGGTCTTCTTCTTCCCCCCGGGAGTTCCAGCGGCAGGAGTAGGTGCCTTGATGGCAGGTGCTGCAACTGCTTCCCGGTAAAGTTGGTCGGCACAGATGAGCGCATCCTTCTTATCGGAATGGATAGTGATGACGCCCAACGGCCCAGGCATCTTCAGAACGTTGTACGCGTAGTGTGATGCCGCCATGAACTTAGCCAGCGCTGGCCGACCAAGGATCCCATTGTATGACATGGGGATCTTGGCGACATCAAACACCACTTTCTCGGTCCTAAAGTTGAGCTCGCTACCAAATGTCACCGGCAGCGTAATCTTGCCCTTGGGCTGAGTTCTTCCCGGATTGACCCCTTGAAACGTGCCCGTTTCCTCGAGGTCCTCGTCGGGAATTTGGAGCTTTTTGAGCACATCCGGTGAGATTAAATTTAGGCCGGCCCCACCGTCAACTAGCATTTTCATCACCTTGAGGTTGCGAATCATTGGCGAGACCAACAATGGCAAGCACCCGACCGCAGTTGTGCGATCAGGGTGATCCTCGTCGTCGAAAATGATAGGCGTGTTGGACCACTTTAGGGGCCTACATGCATCTGGGGATGGCTCTGCCGCATTGACTTCCCGCACCCACTGTTTGAGTTGACGGTGGGAAGAATGCAGCGAAGCACCTCCGTCGATACACATGGCCTCCGTAGCCTTCTGGAACTCTTGTTCACTGGACTCATCATCTTCTTCATCATCATTTTCTTCTTTGTCTCGGCCCCGAGCGGGCCTATCCTTTTGTTGCTTGGCCTTGCCGCGGCGCCCCCCTCAGCCACCGCGCTTCTTGCCGGATCCATCAGCACCATCTTGGGCCTTCTCCTTATCTCGCCTCTCGTATTCGGCCCTCTGCTTCTCGGCAAGCTGCTCAACTTGCCGGCAGTTCTGGAGATCATGGCCCTTGGTGCGATGGATCTTGCAATACTACTTGCCAGAGTTCTCCGACTTGTCGGCAGCCGCAAGGCCTGACAGGAAAGGCACCCGGCAAGATCCTTGCCGGGGTCACCAACCTTGGCCTTCTTGGCGGCGCCGGGGTTTTCGGATTCCTCGACAGCAAGCACGGCCTTGCCTCCGTGTTTCTTGTTCCGTCGCCGGCCTTTCCTTGACGGGGCCGCGGCATCTTCTTCTTCGGACTCGCCCGCCGTGCCAACAGCCTCGCCAGGGAGTTTCCTCCCCTCTTCAGCTCGAGCGCACTTGTCGGCCAAAGCGTAAAGCTCGGCAATACTCCTGACTTTGTTCATTGCCAGCTCTTCCCGCATTTTGCGGTTACGCACGTTCTGGTGGAACGCGCTAACGACAGCGGCAGGGTGAACGTCAGGAATATTGTACTGCACCTGGCTAAATCTCTGGATAAACTTGCGCAGGGACTCGCCCTCCTTTTGAGGGATGATATGTAAATCGCTCTCTTGGCCAGGAGCTTGGTGGCCTCCAACAAAGGCGCCCACAAACTGATGGCACAGATCTGACCAGGAAGAAATGGAATTCTCCGGCAGATGCATCAACCACGACCTGACGTTGGGTTTGAGCACCAAAGGGAAGTAGTTGGCAAGTATCTTGTCATCTCGGCCCCCGGTAGCCTGCACCGCAATGGTGTAGATGCTCAGGAATTCCGAGGGATGGGTCTTACCGTCATATTTCTCCAGGACCTCCGGCTTGAAGGTTCGGGAATTGGGCCACCGGACTTGCCGCAGCTCACGGGTAAACGCTGGAGTCCCTACCTCATAAGGCAAGTCTCCTACGTCCCCTGGCACAGGCTCGTCGACAGCCGGCCCCGCGCGGTTATCAGACTGATAGCGCGCTTCCCGTCGCCGCTCGATGGTAGTTCGAGCGTCCTCCTTGCCTCGTTCCTGGAGAACTTGACGCTGATCGTGGCGCATCCGTGGATCGGATGACGCCGTGGAAACTTCTTCACGGCGGTCGACCTGCTGGGTTGTCGGCCGCCGTTGGTGCCGCGGAGGGGAGTGTACTGTGGTTGTACCACCTCCGGTTTTCTCCACATCGGCTCGCGCCGGATCGATGGGCCTCCGTTGTGAGGGCCCTGCCACTTGTGGTCCATCTTTGTTGGCAAAGCCGATAAGGCTCTGGATAGTAGCTCGCCACTCCTCCATCTTCTCCGGGGCTGGAGGAAAATCGAGGAGCAGCTGCGCACGTGCCAAGGCTTCCGCTGGCATAGGCGGCGGCGACAGGTGCGAAGTACGTGAGGTGCTCTGACTCCTAACCATATTAGAAGGAGCACCACCACGGTCACGCGACCGCGCGCCACCTCTGCCAGCAGCTCGGTGTGCATGCTGGTCCCGCGCATCTTGGGATCGATGCGCAGAAATCTTTTCCTGGGGACGCCCTGAACCACCAGCGCCATGACGTCGCTCATCATGTACGACCTGGGTAGGTCGTGAGGCTTGCGCCGGCGCGGGAGCTCCAGCAGGCGCCCTCCGATCTCTGGAGTTCGTTGTGCCACCCGTAGGCAACACAGCGCCATCTCCAGATCCAGCGGCGTGCAGGTTACCACTGCCACTGCGAACGATACCGCTCGCCTGGCTCGGATCACCAGAACGTCGTGGGGGTTCTAGTCCTCTTCCTTCTGCACCCACGCCGTCGCCCATACGCGAAGGCCTAGGCAAAACGGACGTGGACGGTTGCGCCGTTACAGCGCTCTTCTTCTTGACCGGCATGATGATGAAGAAAACTGAGGCGCCGATCACTAGATCAGGTTCACGTAACCTTCAATCCCCCTACCTGGCGCGCCAAAGATGTCGGGGTACGGCACCTATGGGATCCTGAGAGACCCCTTTACGATTCGGCGGGGGGAGAGGTATACGCAAAGAGCAGAACCAACGATCGACGCGGGAAGTTTTTACCCAGGTTCGGGCCGCTGACCAGCGTAAAATCCTACTCCTGCTTTGTGTTCTTATTAATGTTCTTGAGCTCAGCCTTCAGGAGCACTCGCTGTGAACAGTATGTTCAAAGAGCAGCTATGCATGCAGAATGGGCCAGAAGTACTCCTCCCCTGTAGCAGTTGCCTTGGGCCTCCTTTTATACGCTCAAAGGGGTCACCACAGTGGCAAAATGTACATACATTGAGGTGTAAAGTAGCTACAGGGTATCATACCTAAGCCCTGACGGATTAGGACAAACGCATTTAATGCACCGTGAGGTGTCCGTTTAGGTGTCCTCACTTTCTTGGGGATGGAAAAAGGGGCCATCCCATCAGCACCGCTTAAGCTCTCCTCCACTGGCGCGTTGCCACGCATCCAGAGAAGGACCCAGAATGTCAGGCTTGTTACTATGCCAAAGCGGTGGCACAGTGGCAGAATCTCGCCGGGCGCCGAATCTTGCCGGGCACCAAGCCTTGCCGGGCGCCAAGCCTTGCCGGGCGCCAATCCATGCCGGGCTCCGCAGGCCACCCCGGCAAGATCTTGTCGGGGAAGCTGGCCTTCGGATTCTAGCTCTTCTTATCTGCTGATCCTCAGATCTCTGACTTGATGATTTCCTTGGTGGCTTGAATTGACCTCGAACTGTTCCCCGCCAAGCCTTGCCGCGAGGACGGCTACAACTGCCCGTGCACAAGTACGGGGTACTAGTGGCCCAATACTTAGTACACCGACACGGTGGTTTAGGAAGTGTCCAATCATCATAGTTCTTCAATATATTATTCAATAATTCCTCAGCTTGTTCAACAGTTCGTTCCCTGAAAACACAACCAGCACAACTATCTAGGAAGTCCCTAGAAGCATCGGTTAATCCATTATAAAAGATATCAAGTATTTCATTTTTTTAGAGGATGATCAAGCAAAGCATTAAGTAATTGGAGAAGCCTCCCCCAAGCTTGTGGGAGACTCTCTTCTTCGATTTGCACAAAGTTAAATATTTCCTGTAAGGCACCTTGTTTCTTGTGAGCAGGAAAATATTTTTCAAAGAAGTAATAAATCATATCCTGGGGACTACGCACACAACCAGGAGCAATAGTATTGTACCATATCTTAGCATCAACCTTTAATGAGAACGGAAATAACTTAAGAATATAGTAGTAACGAATTTTCTCATCATGAGCAAATAGGGTGGCTATATCATTTAATTTAGTAAGATGTGCCACAACAGTTTCAGTTTCATAGCCATGGAAAGGATCAGATTCAACCATAGTAATCAACTCTGGGTCGACAGAGAATTCATAATCCTCATTAGTAACAAAGATAGGTGAAGTAGCAAACTTAGGATCATATTTCATTCTAGCATTCAAAGTTTTTTCCTTTCAACTTGACTAGTAATTTCTTAAGATCATCTCTATCCTTACAAGCAAGAAAGTCTCTAGCTACCTCTCTATCTATAACATAACCCTCAGGTATATCAGGCAATTCATATCCAGGAGAGCTAGGTCTAATAGGTGTTTCATAATTCTCAGTTTCAAAGACTTCATCAGTTTCAGTACTTTCATCAGTTTCAGCATTCTCAATATCTTTAGCTTTAGCAATTTGTTCATCAAGAACTTCACCTAGTGGCACAGTCTTATCAAGCAAGGTACTAGCATCATCATAAGCATCGTTCATAGTAGAAGTAGCATCATCAATAACTTGCGACATATCAGGATTAATAGCATGTGGTGGTGTTGCGAGCTTACTCAAAACAGAAGGAGAATCAAGTGCAGAGCTAGATAACAGTTCCTTACCTCCCGTCGTCTTAGAGGGAACGATCTTGGTTCTTTCATCCTTAAGATTCTTCATAGTGATAAATAGATATAAATCCCAAGTGACTCAACAAATATAGTTGTGCTCCCAGGCAACAGCGCTAGAAAAAGGTCTTAATAACCCACAAGTATAGGGGATCGCAACAGTTTTCGAGGGTAGAGTATTCAACCCAAATTTATTGATTCGACACAAGGGGAGCCAAAGAATATTTGTATGTATTAGCAGTTGAGTTGTCAATTCAACCACACCTAGAGATTAAATATCTGCAGCAAAGTGATCAGTAGCATAGTAATATGATAGTTTGATAGTAGTAGTAACGATAGCAACGGTAATGGTAACAGTAACAACAGTAATAGTTTTGTAGCAGTTGTAACAGTAGCAATAGCAATAGTAACGCAGCAAGAACAATATGTGAAAAACTCATAGGCATTGGATCGGTGATTTTGTTTGATGATATTCATCATATAACAGTCATAACCTAGGGCGACACAGAACTAGCACCAATTCATAAATATAATGTAGGCATGTATTCCATAAATAGTCATACATGCTTATGGAAAAGAACTTGCATGACATCTTTCGTCCTACCCTCCCGTGGCAGCGGGGTCATAAGGAAACTAAGGGATATTAAGGCCTCCTTTTAATAGAGAACCAGAACAAAGCATTAGCGCATAGTGAATACATGAACTCCTCAAACTACAATCATCACCGGAAAGTATCCCAATTACTATCACATTGGGGTTTACGGATCATAACACGTAATAGGTGCATATAACTTGCAAGATCGGATCACGGACATAGATATAATGGTGAAAACATAAACGGTTCAGATCTGAAATCATGGCACTCGGGCCCTAGTGACAAGCATTAAGCATAGCAAAGTCATAGCAACATCAATCTTAGAACATAGTGGATACTAGGGATCAAGCCCTAACAAAACTAACTCGATTACATGATGAATCTCATCCAACCCACCACCGTCTAGCAAGCCTACGAAGGAATTACTCACTCCCGGCGGTAAGCATTATGAAATTGATGATGGAGGATGGTTGGTGATGACGAAGACCGAAGATCCCCCTCTCCGGAGCCCCGAACGGGCTCCAAATCTGTCCTCCCGATGAAGAACAGGAGGTGGCGGCGGCTCCATATCGTGAAACACGATGAAACTTCCTCTCCTATTTTTTTCTCCAAAAATAGGATTTTATAGTATTGGAATTAAAGTGAGCGGAGCCTCGTGGGCCCCACTACCCACCAGGGCACGCTAGAGGGGTGTGGCGCGCCCTGGTGCCTAGTGGGCAGCTGGGCCCCCCCTTCGGTGGGTCTTGTTTCCAGTATTTTTCATTTATTCCAAAATAATTCTCCAAAAAGTTTCGTCCAAATCCGATAACTTTTATTTCTGCACAAAAAACAACACCATGGTAGTTCTACTGAAAACAACGTCTGTCCGGGTTAGTTTCATTGAAATCATGCAAATTAGAGTCCAAAACAAGAGCAAAAGCGTTAGCAAAAGTAGATACGATGGAGACGTATCACTGCTAAATTTTGTAACAAGCATAGACATGACAAAGCTAAAATGTGGCTTAAGATATTAGATGATTATGCTAAAGAATTATGTTCTCATCATCCCATTATTTGTGAACTTTGCACTAAATTTGGACATCTTAATTTCCAATGCATGCACTATCATGATCGTATCATGGCCAAATATTGTGATGACATGGTCACCCTTGAACTTTAAAATGAACTTAGTCTATTTTTGGGGTGTGAAGAATTGACACATAAAAATATTTGGTTTGAAGTAGTCGTTCTCACAGAGGCAATTGAAATTCTTCTAAGGGAAATCTATATGCTTTGTGTGGTAAATTGCAATGAGAATGCTTACATAGCCAATTATAGAAATACAGGAACTCCAATGGAATATGAAAAGAATGTTGTCACTAATAATGAAAGGGAAAAGGTTTCCCAAGTTTCTCCTATTGTTTCTCATAATGAATCAGGTGATGAGGAGGAGCTTCCTTTCCAACCAATCTCTCCAATAAGAAGCTCAGAAAAATTACTTGCCCCCACTCCTAAGGTGGTCAAGAAGAAGAAAAAGAAAAGAAGATGAATAAAGATAAAAAGGTATCTCTCCCAAATGATGTTGCTCCTATTATAGTTGTGCCTTATGAGAATGAACCACAAACTATTGTGGAAGATGATACACTTGATAAAAATATTGCTTTTATTCTTATGAAACCATGTATGTATGCACTATTGATGATGATTTTGTTATGTCTAGCTACTACTTACTATGATGATTATTATTGTGGAGAAAATTTTGATACTTATTATAACCATGAAAATATTTTGGCACCAACTTAAAAAACATAATAATAATGATTGTTATACTATTGGTGTTATTCATGCTACGGATGATGAGAGTGATCATTTATAAGAAATTGCTAATGATATAGAAAGCGATAAGCTTGCGGATGATGGTTGTGAAAATCCTTTTGTTGTGTTTGATGAACATGATCTTTTTAGTCCCCCTACTTTTGATGAGAAAATTTATTATGATGATTACATGCCTCCTATTTATGATGATTTCAATGATGATGAAGGTGGGTTTGGAAGAGTGTCAACTTTACGTAGAAATGATCCCACTATTTTGGAGGGTGTTGAATCTTATTGGAATAATGATAAAAGTGGATTTGGAGAGGTCATGACTTTATTTAGTGATGAATCCACTATTTTGGAAGAAGTTTCAAATATTATGATGAGAACAAAGTTGTTACATATGATGATTATTGTGATGATACCTATGCTATAAATAATAGTTATAATTATTCTTGTGGAACTTGTCATAATTATGAATATTCTCCTACTGAACATTAATCTTTTAATGTGGAATTAATTTATAATTTTCAAGTTTTATATGATACTCCCACCATTACGAATGAGAAAAAATTTGCTTATGTGGAGGGTAATAAAAATTTCTATGCATGTGAATCATGAAAAGAATGTTTTATGTCATAGTTATATTATTGAATTTCTTCATGATGCTACTACAAATTATTATTAGAGAGGAATATATGCTTATAGTTATTTCAACAACATCAAGTTTCCTCTCTTTATGTTGAAAGTTTTGAGGTTGCACTTGTTTTGCCTTCCTATATATACTAGTTAATTTGTGCTTCAATAAATTGATTGCTTACAAAATCCCCATGCATAGGAAGTGGGTTAGGCTTAAATGTTTTCTCTATATGATTCATGATGCTCTCTTTATGTTTTAATTCCTATTTTTTGTGTGAGCATCATTAAAATCATCATACCTAGCTAAAAGGCTTTAAAGAAAAGCGCTTGTTCGAAGGCAACCCAATATTTATATTTTCTATTTTTGTGAGTTTACATGACAAGTGTTACTGTAGTAATCATGTTATATATCTTTTATTTCAATAAAGTGCCAAGTTGAGCCTTTTTGCCATGCTCCGTTTGCAAGTTTATGAGTTGCTGTTTGAAAACAGAAAGTTTTTGGTAATGTCTTGAATATTCCTGGATAGTCAGAACGTGAACAATTCTTGAAATTTTTACACAGTAAACATATATGAGTTATATGTTACATGGTAGTTTTCAGAATTTTTACATAAGTATCTAATATAATCCTCCTTTATAGACTGTTCTCTTTAGACAGATTGTTATTATAGTTGCATTATTTGCTCATGTTTGCTTGTTTAATGTTTTTGTTAGTAGATAGAGATGTTAAATATGTGTAGGCATTTAGTTTGCAATGTTTACTTATATTTTTGTGATTTGCTACAATAGAGAATGTTAGGGTTTTGAATTTATTTTGTATTAACCTATCTCACGAGTTCAATTGTGTTTTGTGTGAATGAAGTTTTACAATTTTGGGTGAGATAGCGATATGAGGAGAATAAGGAGTGGCAAGAGCCTAAGACTGGGGATGCCCAAGATCTCCCTGTTGGGTAACGTTGCATGGGAAACAAAAAATTTCCTACGCTCACCAAGATCAATCTAGGAGATGAACATCTACGAGAGGAGCGATTGCATCTACATACCCTTGTAGATCGCTAAGCGGAAGCGTTAAGAAATGCGGTTGATGTAGTCGAACGTCTTCGCGATCCAATCACGATCCGTCCCGCAAACTCCCGATCCAAGTGCCGAACGGACGGTACCTCCGTGTTCAACACACATATAGCTTGATGACGCCTTCACCTCCTCGATCCAGCGAGCGATGGTGAAGTAGTAGATCGAGTCCTCCGGCAGCACGACGGCGTGGTGGCGGCGGTGGTGGTGGAATCTCAGCAGAGTTTCGCTAAGCACTACGGAGAGGAAGAGGGCTATGAGGGAGAGGGAGGGCAGCGCCGTGGCATAGATGGGTGCGGCTGCCCTCCCTCTACCCCTCTATATATAGGGGGAAGGGGGAGGAGGGGGCGCCCTAGGGTTTAGGAGGGCCGGCGGCCACAAGGGGCAACCCTAGATGGGTTTTGGGTGCCCCCCACAGGTGCCTTGCCCCCCAAGCAAGGGGGAGGCAGCCCTAGGGGCGCACCAACCCTCCTGGCCTCATAGGATGGGGTGAGGGGGGGCGCACAACCCTTAGTGGGCTAGTGTGCCCCTCTTCTTGGCCCATGAGGCCCCCAACACTTGCCGGGGACCCCTGAAACCCCTTTCGGTCATCCTGGCCATAACCCGGTGCCCCTGGAACACTTCCGGACTCTGATACCCTTTGTCCTATGTATCAATCTTCACCTCCAGACCATTCTGGAGTTCCTTGTCACGTCCGGGATCTCATCCGGGACTCCGAACAACCTTCGGTTACCACCATAACAACTCAACTATACTTATATCATCACCAAATGTTAAGTGTGTAGACCCTGCGGGTTCGAGAACTATGCAGACATGATCGAGATAGCTCTACGGTCAATAACCAATAGCGGGACCTGGATGCCCATATTGGTTCCTACATATTCTACGAAGATATTTATCGGTCGAACCTCGATGTCAAGGATTCAGCTAATCCCGTATGTAGTTCCCTTTGTCCATCGGTATGTTACTTGCCCGAGATTCAATCGTCGGTATCGCCATAACTAGATCAATCTCGTTACCGGCAAGTCTCTTTACTCGTTCCGTAATACAAGATCCCGCGGCTAACTCATTAGTCACATTGCTTGCAAGCTCATTGTGATGATGTATTACTGAGTGGGCCCTGAGATACCTCTTCGTCACACGGAGTGACAAATCCTAGTCTTGATCCATGCCAACTCAACAGACACCCTCAGAGACACCTGTAGAGCACCTTTATAGTCACCCAGTTACATTGCGACGGTTGGTACACACAAGGTACTCCTCCGGTGTCAGTGAGTTGCATGATCTCATGGTCATAGGAACATATACTTGACATGCAGAAAATAATAGCAATAAACTTGATACGATCATATGCTACGTTTATGGTTTGGGTCTTGTCCATCACATCATTCTCCTAATGATGTGATCCCATTATCAAATGACAACTCATGCCTATGGCTAGGAAACCATAACCATCTTTGATCAACGAGCTAGTCCAGTAGAGGCTCACTAGGGACATGTTGTTGTCTATGTATCCACACATGTATTTGAGTTTCCAGTTAATACAATTATAGCATGGATAATAAACGATTATCATGAACAAGGAAATATAATAATAACCACTTTATTATTGCCTCTAGGGTATATTTCCAACAGTCTCCCACTTGCACTAGAGTCAATAATCTAGTATTACATGGTAATGAATCTAACACCCATAGAGTTCTGGTGTTGATCATGTTTTGCCCGTGGAAGAGGTTTAGTCAATGGATCTAAAACATTCAGACCCGTATGTACTTTGCAAATGTTTATGTCCTCCTCCTTGACTGCATCGCGGACGGAGTTGAAGCGTCATTTTATGTGTCTGGTCCTCTTGTGAAACCTTGGTTCCTTGGCTAGAGCAATGGCACCAGTGTTATCACAGAATAGAGTCATTGGGTTCAGTACACTGGGCACAACTCCAAGATCTGTCATGAACTGCTTCATCTAGACACCTTCCTTCTCTTCCTCCGAGGCAGCTATGTACTCCGCTTCGCATGTAGAATCAGCTACCACGCTTTGCTTGGAACTGCACCAGCTTACCGCTCCCCCATTTAGAATATATATGTATCCGGTTTGAGACTTAGAGTCATCTGGATCAGTGCCAAAGCTTGCATCGATGTAACCCTTTATGACGAGCTCTTGATCACCTCCATAAATGAGAAACATTTCCTTAGTCCTTTTCAGGTACATAAGGATATTCGTCACCACTGTCCAGTGATCCATTCCTGGATTACTTTGAAACCTTCCGGCCATACTTATGGTAAGGCTGACATTCGATCTTGTGCACATCATCGCATACATGATAGAGCCTATGGCAGAAGCATAGGGGATGACACCCATCTTTTCTCTATCCTCTGTAGTCGCTGGGCATTGAGTCTGACTCAGCTTTACACCTTGCAAAACAGGCAAGAACCCCTTCTTGGACTGGTCCATTTTGAACTTCTTCAAAATCTTATCAAGGTATGTGCTTTGTGAAAATCCTATCAAGCGTCTCGATCTATCTCTATAGATCTTGATGCCTAATATGAAAGCAGCTTCTCCTAGGTCCTTCATTGAAAAACTCTTGTTCAAATATTCCTTCACGTTTTCCAAAAGTTCTATATTGTTTCCAATCAGCAATATGTCATCCACATATAATATTAGAAACGCTATAGAGCTCCCACTCACTTTCTTGTAAATACAAGATTCTCCGAAAACTTGTATAAACCCAAACACTTTGATCACCTCATCAAAGCGAAGATTCCAACTCCGAGATGCTTGCACCAGTCCATAAATGGATCGCTGGAGTTTGCACACTTTGTCAGCATTCCCTGGATCGACAAAACCTTCCGGTTGCATCATATACAACTCTTCCTTAAGGAAACCATTAAGGAACGCTGTTTTGACATCCATCTGCCAGATTTCATAATCAAAAAAATGCAGTTATTGCCAACATGATTCTGACGGACTTAAGCATCGCTACGGGTGAGAAAGTCTCATCATAGTCAACTCCTTGAACTTGTGAAAACCCCTTTGCCACAAGTCGAGCTTTATAGACGGTGACATTACCGTCCGTGTCCGTCTTCTTCTTGAAGATCCATTTATTCTGAATGGCCTTTTGCCCTTCAGGTAATACTTTCAAAGTCCATACTTTCTTTTCATACATGGATCCCATCTCGGATTTCATGGCCTCTAACCATTTTTTGGAATCCGGGCCCACCATCGCTTCTCCATAGCTCGTAGGTTCACCGTTGTCCAACAACATGACCTCTAAGACAGGGTTACACTACTAGGGAAAAGCCTAGCATTAGCGCGGGTCTAAGGGCTATTAGTAGCGCGGGGCCCCGCGCTACTGATACGGCGCTACAACTAACGTTTAGCAGTAGCGCGTTTTGACCCGCGCTACTGCTATACCTACTTAGCAGTAGCGATGTCCACACCAGCACTACTACTAAGTTGCTTAGCAGTAGCGTTTTCCTATCCAGCGCTACTACTATATTTTCACATATTTTTTTGGTACGTATTTGCGATGTTTTTGTACAGGTTTTATATAGTATTCTAATCATATCATAAACATGCAATATGCTCATCATATCATACACATAATAGTCTCATCATATCATCCAACACAAATCATGTCGTCACATCATAATCACAATATAGCGATACAAGTTAACTAACATGTCTCATCATACATAATGTAGTACTTCTTGAGGCGCCGGTTCGGATCTCTCTCTCGCACTAGCGTGAACCTAAACTAACTATTTTCCACTTCGGCTCTGCTATCGAACCCTCTCTGGCTGTCGCTCGGAAACCGGTACACCTGGGCTTGACACTCAGGCCACTCGTCGTATACTCCTGGCGTAGCACTTCTTCGCCATCGATGATCTATGTACCTACATTGTCACATGATTCGATAATATGCAACATAATATATAGTTGAGCAACAGAAAGAGACAGAGCTAGCAAAAATAGAAGCAACATATCGTACACAAAGTTCATCATACCCAAACTGCCCTAATTACTAGAGTGATCTACGCTAGTTGAGGAGGACGGTTTAATTACATCACAAAGTTTCGTCGTCCATAAATTGAAAGTTTCATCATAGAGAAAGTAGTGACTAAACGGACACATTGTCATCGTCAATCACTCCAACATGTCATGCCAACCATCCAAATCAAGGAGGAAGTCCCCGACCGAAGTGAAAGGCTTCAGGAATATGTTTTGCAGGAATAATGACATAAAAAGGCCTATGTTTTGCAGGAATATTGATTCATTCCCGTTGTGGCACATCCCGGGCCCTCGATATGTCCTAGTTTGTAGCACAAGTCATGCCAAAATTCACGGAAAATTTTGGCATGACCTTTGCTACAAAGTGGACAAATCGAGCGCCTGAAATTTGCCAGAACGGAAATGAATCAACATTCCGGCAAAACATAGGCCACTCGGAATCATTCCCTGCAAACAACAAAAGGTCACTTGGGCACAATCGAACCACTTCAATGTTGCATATAGCAGGACCACTTAAGAACCTGTACATGATCAACTAATAAAAAAGATGTCCTAATAAAAATTATGAACCCTAGAACTCAATTTTTGTCCTAAATTTCAAATTATGAACCCTAGAACTCAATTCAAATTATGTCCTAAATTTCTGTCATAATAAAAAATCAGTAAAAATTAAGAACCTACTGGACTTGCAGCACTAATAGAAATTTATATTTTTATACTGAATGTTTTCTCTAAACTAAACCCTACTGCCCTATTTAACATCTAATTAAGAAACTAAGTTAGAAGAAAATTCAATTAACTACTAATAGAACAAAATTCAGTTAACTTTAGTGCTCTATAATGATGAAATGAAAAAAATTCAGTTAACTACTAATTTCATTCATTTAGGTCATTCATTTAACTCCACCTAATTAACCTACTGTACCACTACTACTAGCAGCACTACTAACCTAATTAACCTAGTAAAACCCTACTGCCCTAACTAAAAAACATCTAATTAACATCTACTAGTACCACTACTTTCCTAACCTAATTAACATCTACTACTACCACTATATATACTACTAGCAGCACTGCTGCAACATTTTCTTCATTTTTTTCTTTTAAAAAAAACATCTATGAAAACAAAAACCATAATTAAACCCTACTGCCCTAACTAAATTTTTGCTCTAAACCCTATTGCCCTAGTTAAACCCTACTGCCCTAACTAAATTTTTGCTCTAAACTAAATTTTTGCTCTAACCTAGCCAACCTAGTTTACCTAGCTAGTTAACATAATGAACCAAATTAACCTAGCTAGTTAACTTAGTTACTTAACCTAGCTAGTTAACTTAGTTACTTAACCGTACCACTCGGGAGCTGTACACACCCTTGTCAACCTACGAGGTTCGATAGTAACTTGATCCGAAGCTTCATGATCATCATCATTAGCTTCCTCTTCAACTGACGTAGGTGCCACAGAAACATCTTTCTGTGCTGCGCTACTCTCCGGTTGAAGTAAAGGTTCAACAACCTCATCAAGTTCTATCTTCCTCCCACTTAATTCTTTCGAAAGAAACTCCTTCTCGAGAAAGGACCCGTTCTTAGCGACAAACACTTTGCCTTCGGATCTGAGATAAAAGGTATACCCAACCGTCTCTTTTGGGTATCCTATGAAGACGCATTTTTCTGCTTTGGGTTCAAGCTTTTCCAGCTGAAGCCTTTTCACATAAGGATCGCAGCCCCAAACCTTAAGAAATGACAACTTAGGTTTCTTGCCAAACCACAGTTCATACGGTGTCATCTCCACGGACTTAGATGGTGCCCTATTTAAAGTGAATGCAGCGGTCTCTAACGCATAACCCCAAAACGATAGTGGCAGATCGGTAAGAGACATCATAGAACGCACCATATCCAATAAGGTACGATTAGGATGTTCAGACACACCATTACGCTGTGGTGTTCCAGGTGGAGTCAACCGTGAAACAATTCCATATTGTCTTAAGTGATTGCCAAACTCATAACTCAGATATTCTCAACCTCGATCGGATTGTAGGAATTTAATCTTCTTGTTATGATGATTCTCAACTTCACTCTGAAATTGCTTGAACTTTTCAAACGTTTCAGATTTATGCTTCATTAAGTAAACATACCCATATCTACTCAAGTCATCGGTGAAGGTGAGAAAGTAACGATATCCACCGCGCATGTCAACACTCATCGGACTGCACACATCAGTATGTATGATTTCCAACAAGTCACTTGCCCGTTCCATTATTCCAGAAAACGGGGTCTTAGTCATCTTGTCCATGAGGCACGGTTCGCATGCGTCAAGTGATTCGAAATCAAGTGACTCCAAAAGTCCACCAGCATGGAGTTTCTTCATGCGTTTTACACCAATATGACCTAAGCGGCAGTGCCACAAGAAAGTGGTACTATCATTATCAACTCTACATCTTTTGGCATCAATGTTATGAACATGTGTATCATCACTATCAAGATTTAATAAGAATAAACCCCTCACAATGGGTGCATGACCATAAAAGATATTACCCATATAAATAGAACAACCATTATTCTCTGATTTAAATGAGTAACCGTCTCACATTAAACAAGATCCAGATATAATGTTCATGCTCAACGCAGGCACTAAATAACAATTATTGAGGTTCATCACTAATCCCGATGGTAATCGAAGAGCAAGCGTGCCGACGGCGATCACATCAACCTTTAACCATTTCCCACGCGCATCATCACTTTGTCCTTTGCCAGCCTCCATTTATTCCGTAGTTCCTGCTTTGAGTTGCAAATGTGAGCAACCGAACCGGTATCAAATACCCAGGCACTACAACGAGAGTTTGTAACGTACACATCGTTAACACGTATATCATATATATATACCTTTGTTGACGTTGGCCCCCTTCTTGTCGGCCAGATACTTGGGGCAATTCCGCTTCCAGTGGCCAGTTCCCTTGCAATAGAAGCACTCAGTCTCTGGCTTGGGTCCAGCCTTGGGTTTCTTCACGGGAGGAGCAACTGCTTTGCCACCTTTCTTGAAGTTTCCCTTCTTTCCCTTGCATTTCTTGAAACTAGTGGTTTTATTCACCATCAACACTTGATGCTCCTTCTGGATGTCTGACTCAGCGACTTTCAGCATTGCGAACAGCTCGGAGACTGGCTTGTTCATCCCTTGCATGTTATAGTTCAACACAAAGCTCTTGTAGCTAGGTGGTAGCTATTGAAGAACTCTGTCAGTGACAGCCTCTGGCGGGAGCTCAACTCCCAACTCAGCCAGACGGTTGTAGTATCCATACATTCTGAGTATGTGCTCATGATAGACCCATTTCCTCCATCTTGCAGGCATAGAACTTATCGGAGGTCTCATACCTCTCGATCCGGGCATTCTTCTCAAAGATAAACTTCAATTCCTGGAACATCTCATATGCTCCATGACGTTCAAAACACCTTTGAAGTCCCGGCTCTAATCCATATAGCATGGCGCACTGAACTATTGAGTAGTCATCAACACGCGACTGCCAGACGTTCACAACGTCCATAGTCGCTGGATGGGGTGGCGCACCAAGTGGTGCATGAAGGACATAAGACTTTTGGGCAGCTGTTAGGATAATCCTCAGATTACGGGCCCAGTCCACAAAGTTACTTCCATCATCTTTCAGCTTAGCTTTCTCTAGGAACGCATTGAAATTCAGGGGAGCTACTGCGCGAGACATTGATCCACAACATAAATTTGCAAAGATAACTTAGACTATTGTTCATGATAAATGAGTTCAATTAATCATATTACCTAAGAACTCCCACTCAAATCAACATCCCTCCAGTTGTTCGAGTGTAACACAATCCAAATTCAACAACCCAAGTCCGATCATCACGTGAGATGAGGTGGTTTCAATGGTGAACATCTCTATGTTGATCATATCTACTATATGACACGTCACTACTGGAAACAGAGAATTTGCCATCAGTCAGCTCTTTGCCGTCTGCTAGCGGACGGCGAAGAAGGTCTTTGTCGTCAGCTCACAAAAAGCAGACGGCAAAGAACTGGCTGATGGCAAAGGTGCAATTTGCCATCAACCAATTCTTTGCCGTCGGCTAGCAGACGGCAAAGAATCTTTGTTGTCCGCTAGCAGAAGGCAAAGAGGTCGGGTGGGGTCCATTTTAGGGCAACGCTGTAATAGCCCACCCCCAACCTCTTTGCCGTTTGCTAGCGGACGGCAAAGATTATTTGTCGTCCGCTAGCAGACGGCAAAGAGGTTGGCCCATCCAAACTAACGGTAACCGCCTCCCTCTCTCTCCCCGGCCCCACCCCTCTCTTTCTCCCCTCTCTCTCCGCCCGTGCCCACACCGCCGC